>WQNJ02000084.1:52147500-54547500 GCA_016584745.2 Phylloscopus trochilus trochilus
GATCAGGGTTATCTTCAATATAAGGCCTTTGGTTTGAGTTGACTTTGAGTGGAGTCACTGAAGTGAGAAGGTATTGTAAGAAGCCAGGCAAAGTGACTGGGCTGCTAAAAGTTAAGCTGTGTTTTCTAACAGTAGATCAACACTTCTTAAAAGAAATCTGTTATTGCTCTTGCTTTATTATTTTTTTTTATTATATCATAAAGTCATTGCAGTTTGATCTACTGTTTGCACACCCAGAAGGTAGAAACCAGCTTCCACTCTGCAGCTCTCACTGCCTGAGGCATTATTTTCAAAAACTTTTTCCCCTGATTCCTTCTTTTCCTCTTTAAGAATTCTAATGACTTCTTTTCCATTTTCTTGGGGATGTTCTGCCTTCTCAGTTTTTAACATGCACGTCTGCCTCTCACTGTTGATAGCTGGGTAGAAGTCATGAAGGGGACACTGTCTGATGTAGTTCATTGCTGCAGGGTCAATTATGCCTTCTAGGGTATTTCTTTTCAAAGCAATAAGGTTCTGTGGGAATCACAGACAGGAAGAATGGTGGCGTCAGCATTTGTTCAAAACCCATTTTGATCAGTCAGATGTTGGGCCTATCTCTACCAAGTATCTCAGCATGTTGTGCTGGTTTAGGAAATTAAAAAGGGGAAAAGCCTTATGAAGTTGTCAAGATGTCATTATAAATCCTTATCCTCACAAAAAAATACAGGCTCTTTCAAAAAGATAAAAAAAAGTTATTTTCAGAAGTCTGTATCATATGCAAACAAGGAGAAAAGCAATACATATAATAAACCCTTTACTGCAATAAAATTTGGAAGTATCTGCCAGCAGTGGAACATAAATACAAGAAAGATTTAAAATAAAAAAAAAGAATCATATTTATTCATGTACCAACCCTAAATACAAAGAACACAATCAGGTGCTGTAGTTTACACCTCAGCCAGATGATGTCCCTACCAGACAGTGAGGTGCTCAGGTTTGAGCCAGCAAGAAAAGGCTGCAGGGTAAAAAAGGCATGAAAACACCACTGTGCCCTACAGGAGTTAGAATTTCCTTCTAAATAAGTATGTTATTGAAATACCAATCAGGCAGTTGCCTGCAGGGGGATCAAGACAGGCATTACTTAAAATATCTGTGGGAGCCTTCAGCCCAAGGTTTTTGCTCCCCTGGATTTTTTTAGGAAGCACTGTTTTTGGGTACAAGTGATGGGACAGCAGGTTCATGGCAGCAGCAAGAGCTGGGAAATCAGATCTGCCAAGCAACATCCGGCCCTTCCAGTGCTGAGCTCAAAACGTCCTTTCTCTGTGTCTGGGCTTGCACGGCTGTGAAGTTTTATAAATACCTTCTTAAAAACAGTCTTGGCCAGCTGCTAACCTACATGAGGCCAGGATAAAAGGAGCAGAGCACCAGCTGGTGTCAGTCAGCAGAACAGCCCTGGCTCTGTGAGCAGCAGATGCAGCTTGGTGGATGGGGCTCACTTGGTACATGTGGGATTCTACCCCAGCAGAAGAACTTCCCCCATGGCCAGGCCTGAGGGCTCTGTCTCTAAGGCCTCATTCATCTCCCCTCCTCGCCAAAACACTTCAAGAACTCATTTCTGCATTTTGAATGCTGCAAGGTGTCTCAAAACAGCCATTTAGGCTAAAAATAGTGTGTGTGGGGGGGGGGGGGAAGCCACAAATCAAATCGGAACATCTGAACATCTGCTTAAAATCTATAATCATAACTTTTGGTGGCCTTAATACACATTTATGGTTCAATAATATTCTTGCATTCAGGCCAAAATATATCATTTTATCCACTTTTATAGCAAGTGCTTAACTTGCAACAACTTTATGTACAAATATACCAGTGACAGAAAATTGCCCCATTCACATCAACAGGACTCATGCCATGGCAACAAAATCTTCAGAGGTGTTAGAAAAAAGGTTGGAAATAAAATATTTTTAGCGATGGGTTTTCCACACTTGTTTCTTTCCCACCTCAGTCTGCCATTTTGTGACTCAGCCCAGTTTGAAATTGCAGCAGCTGATCACTATTTATTTCCTTTTCCAGGAGAAATGGTCAAAAAGGAGCCAAAATTGGGACAGTTTAGGTTTCAGAATGATCCAAAACTAAGAAATTCTCTTTATTTAACCCTATTTCCAAATGGCCCACATGGATTTTTTTTATTACTATTATTTTTAGTTCAGCCTATCATGTGGGAATAATTTTGCCCAAAGAGGCTTAAGTCAACGTACATAATTTAAAAATACCTCCCATTTTCTTTTTTATTTCACAAACATCACTTTGGGATTCCCTTGTGATGCATTAAAGGATATTGCAAAAAGAACTGACAAATCCTATCACGTCCAAGTCTATTACTGAACTGTGGACTCTGTGTCTGAGGCTCCGTTTTTAATAGTTTAATGGGAAAAAAAGAAGTGAATACTTCTGGCTATATGCAAACATGATGTGGGAATGGCATCCCAGCTGAGAAGTCAGTGAATGTTAGAGTGAGCCCTCTACACTCAAAATACAAGCACAGCATAAAGCTATTCATACCATCTCACAGCTGAACAAACAATATGCAAAAGATAGGCATGAGTTCTATATAACTTTCAGCTTCAGAATGGCTTTTGGTGGGGGTTAGTGTAGAGTTTTAGGTCAGTTGGAATCCATGGTAAGGTCTCTCTAGTTTCGAACAATAAGTAAATACTCTTTGGGGAATGCAGGGAAAAAAAAAATCAATTAAAAAAAGAGCCAGTGGAGAGTTTGGAGAGCTTGGACCTCTCATCTCAACACTGCGATTCAGAAAACAAGGAAATTTTCTCGTGGAAAATGAGATGCAAAATTGTTTGTTTAGAAGTGTTATTTTGAAAAAATGAAAAGACACAAAGGGGGGCAGACACAGAGAATGTGGCAGAGAAGAAAACTTTGTGGCACTTCTAGAAGAAGCATTTTGCACTGGCTCTGGATATACCCCATCTCAGCCTCTCCAGACCCTGCTCTTCTGTCCTGGTTTGAGAGATGCCACAAACAGCAAAACCCATGTGAGTTAGAGATGGAACAAAACAGAACACTTTCTGTGATCTCCTTCATTCTTCAGAGGAGTTATTCAGCCACAAATATTCATAAAACAAACCAAACCTGGAGTCACAGTAAGACGAGCATTTCAGAAGTATGATTTAATAAAATGTTTTCTACCTCATATGAGCAAAAGTTCAAAGACCCTACAGGGACAGTACAAAGACCACTGAATCAAAGTTGAATGTTAAAAGTATGCCCAGTTATGTACTTTAGACTCCTCATTAAAATATTCGAGCTCTTACTTGCATTTTACTAAATTATACCACTGAACTGTTTGTCTTTCTGTTAAATTCAAGGGGGGCTGATTCTATTATTGTGCTTGATTTCATCCATTCGTCTGCTGCCACTGAACATCACCATATGCCATATAAATGTTGTAACTATGCTGGCATTCATAATGTGATTTTAAATGTCTTTGGTATGCTCCTCTGAAGAAGAGGTTAGCCGGGGGTGAAAAAGACAGTGTCCAATTATACAGCTTTTCACACACACACAAAAAAGAAAAACAAGTATAAAACCCAGCACACTAATACATCTGACATCTTAGTAGAGTCAGCTTGTTGATTGTGCCTCTTCCAACTACTGAACTAAGCAATTTAATTATCTAAATTATTGCTGATATGAGCAGGAAGCCAACTGTATAAAAGAGAGATGGGACTTTCTTCCCTGCTGATCATCCCATGTGGTCGTATATCTTTGTTCAATGATTTTTAAAGAAATCATCCAATGGCATTTCTGGAAGATGTGCATCTTCCCAGGCCTGATCCAAAGCCAACTGTAGTTAATGAAAAGAGGGACATTGATTTCAGTGGGCATTGTTTAAAAACCCATGTGAATAATAGAGCAGAAAATTCTCTGCTAATACCAGAGCTATTCCTGAGGTACTTTGCTCAACTACAACTGAGCCAACATCTGCTGAAATCAAGGAGGAGACTGTCAGCAGATCCACAGTATGTTGGATGAAGCCATTCATGCACCCTGCTATCAAAAAACTCTTCAATGTTTTCTCTAAGTGCTGGTGAGGCTGCAGGGGGTGGGACATTTCTTCTCTTCATTTACAATGATAGAATCACAGAATTGTTTGGGATGAAAGGGACCTTCAAGATTATCTCATTCCAACCCCTGCCAGGCCCAGGGCCACATTCCATTAGACCAGGAGGCTCAGAGTCCCATCCAACCTGGCCTTGAACACTTCCAGGGATGGAGCATCCACAGCTTCTCTGGGCTACATCACATTTTAAGAGCAGCTTCTATCCCAACCCCTAAAAAAATGATCAGATGCAGAGTGATGGTTAACATGAACATGAGCCAAAGCAATCTGTAAGCTTTATGGGAGATGAAATAGGGTGGTGGGAAAGATCAGCAGACCATTCCATCCCATCGATTTGTTTGCCTTAGCTGAACTCTATTACTGCCCTGAAGTACTTGGTGCTGGAACTGCCCAGGCCCATGAATGATTAATATTGCTGCAACTGGAAGTGTTTGATTGTGCGAGAAATAAAGTACATACTGATAATTTAGGAGGGGAAAAATAATACATAGCTGCTCCCTAAGTGACAGGTACCTGTCTAGGAGACAGAACAAAAGAGGAGTTGAGTGGAAAAAGATATCCTAAAAAGGAGTGTAACCAAGAGTCCTAGAGGGCCATGAAGCACACTCCAAGGATTAGCTCAACACGGGCATTTCCTAATTTGCAGCCTGAGAAATGTTCCTTTAACCTCTGTGGTGCTGCACGTGCACACAGAAGGAACCCTGAGAGAAGGTCAGAATTAGAATTCAGCTACTCTTGACTCCTTAACCTATGCTTGGATCATGCATTCCACAAACTGACCCCTCATAAACGCATTTACCACAGATGCTTTAAAACAAGCCTTTACTGGTTGTCTGCCAAACTGCTGCTATTCTAGAACACCCTCACTGCTAGAAGAGGACTTTGTAGTGTATTTTTGCCTACTGCAGCCACTCAGTGTCTGCAGGCTGAAACCTTGATGCAATATCCCCAAGTATAACCTTTCAGTGTTTTGCCCAGAGGAAGTAACTCCAGATTTAAATTGTACTCTTGCATATCAAGTTTAGAAATCTTTCTACTGATTGTCTAAGAAAACCCCAAGGTAACCTGCAATCAAAATCTCTGTGACAGACTCTCTCTCTGGCTTTGGCATCGTTGACCAGACTGTCAGGAAAATCTCCACTGCACCCTATGAATGTATGTGTTTATGGACCAGGCAAGTCCATAAAGGGTGACCCCTTCTCACTTCAGCTAACAAGGAGTTTGAAGTTAAAAAGAAGTTCTACATCTAAGAGGCTGGTTCTGTATAAAATACAGTTGCTCAAGCATCTTGGTAAGCCTGACTGAAATAGTTATCAAGGAAAAGACCCATGGGAAGTGTCTCAGAGTATATGTGAGGTCGAAGGGATTAGAAAAGCTGATAAGGGGAGGCTGATAAGGGGAAGCTGATCTGGGAAAACAATGCCTGAAAACAGAGTTTGCCCAAGAACCAGGCACCAGCACCTGCAGCACTTACACTGACAACTTGTCTCATCATGTTTATTTACTCACTGGCAAAGTCAGGAAGAATATCTTGAACTTGAAACTGAAGCACTGGTTCAATACTTCTGGATGCCATTTTTATTATTTTTTTTATAGCAAAGTAGCCTCTCAGGGCTGCATTATATTTGAACTAATTTCTTTCCCCTTAATTGTTATTTACTTTGCTCTGCAAAGCTTTAGCCTGCACCTCTTTAGCATGGACCAGTGAAGTAGCAACAGAACAGGATACTCAGAGGCCAGTTGACTTGTCATAATCTCATTTGCACTATCCTCTTTGACCCCCAAAAGTTTCTCAAGTATATAGTTCAAGTCACGTAGATTGCAAGTCAATTACAAAACATGTTGGTCCATATTCTGTCTCTGCAGTCACTCATCTTTTGGGGTGCAAATTTATTTGAATCTTGTGGACATTAACACAATAATATATAATATTATTAGATACATAAAAGTTTAGGAATGCCCTTGGGAGAAACACACTCCAAACAACATCACCAAGTAGCAGGTGCACAGCTCATCCACCCTAATAATGACTGTATTGCACAAAGCCAAGTTAAAAAACTTTCCCCATACTTTCTTGTCTTCTTTTAAACCTAGCACAATGCTGAAAGGTCTCTCATATTGTTGCTGAAGCAGGGTTTGCAGCACACAGACATCCTGGAAATGGGAAATCCATCACCTGGATTTACATTATCTTTTTATTTAAGATAATACAAGGCACACTGGCTTGTTTGGGGTAATAAATAACATTATTCGCAGAGCTTCATACATTTAAATTAACCTCCTCAACTGTAAGCAGGGTATCCAGATTAAAGAGGAGTGGTACAAGCACGACAAAGGCCAAAACGATGTCCAGAAACATTATGGTAGGAACAGTTTGTGATGGAGTGGAAAATCCTGGGATTTCCCCTCGTACTGCATGTTCAAATTCTCCTTAATGTAATATGTATGGAGCATGTTGATTTTGTACAGGGTCACAGAACACCAGCCCTTTGGCCTAAGTCCTGCAAACCTGTACTGGCAAAGTCCTACAAATCCCATTTCCTCTCAAGCAGAGGTCGAACTGTTCCAACCTACATTAGCTGTTAGGAAGAAGCCTTTAACACTGAGCCCCTGAAGGCTATTCAATATGAGAGTACTCCACTCTTACAGGGCCAATTTCCTGCTTTTTATATCCTCATGGAAGTTCTTACAGCTCTTGGAATGAAACTTAATATTTTCTTTTTTAGTACAGTCAAGGATTATGTCAGTAAAAAGACCCATATGTCATGGCTTTGAATAGTTAGTGAGCAGAGCTGGAGCGAGGAATCGGGATGGGGTAACAGCCTAAATCTATTTGGAAAATAGGCAACATACTTTCTAACAAAGAGGAGCCTGGTGAACGCATTTCCCAGAACTCTTAACTGGGGCAAGGAAGAATTGCTTTGCATTCCTTGCTCTATGCCTTATGATAATGGCCTGGATAACCAGAATCCCTACAAACTCCAGAAATGAGCTCATACCCATTGTCTGTCACTCTCAGGGTTATTAACAGGGCCATGCTAATTGGAGATGTACCCACACACTCACCTACCAATTCCCAACATTTCTGCTGAACTATCCAAGTGACAGAAAATTTCCCACACACAGGAACGTGAATGCCTCCTTCTTGAACCACGTGGGTGAGCTCCTCCTCCATGTGTTCCAAGAAGGTGATGGACATCTAACGTAATGAAAGTTTGTTCAGAAACAACAAATGCATTTGATTAAGAGATTTAGTACTGCACAGCCTTTCCATGGCCTAAATTTGCATGGTCTTGACCTTTGTAATGAAACCCAGAACTCTACTGTGGACACCAACACACCAGCAGAAGTGAAAGATCTGTGAATAAAGGCCATGAAAATAACAGGTGTCTGTCATTACCTGTGGAGGTACAGACAGAAGGGTTGCATCCTCAGCTCTGAACCTTCCCTTCTCCATCCAGCGCTCCCACTGTGCATCCACAGCCTGAAACCCACCCAAGCTGAGAATCTCCATGCTCTCCTTCACTGAGAACAAGCATGGCCATTTCTCTTTTAAAACACCAGAGTGAAAAAGGACAATGAAATAGATATAGGCAGCTTACAGAGAACCCTTCTCACCAGCTATTCTAGAAACAGGCCAGTCTTTACCTCCTTGTTGCAGCAGGGCTCAAGGGTAGAAAGCAATTCATTTAGTTGACATTGCAACAAAGCATTTTGAACTGACCCAAAACAAAAGGTGGTGCTGTAACTGATGTAGGATTTCCATTTAATTTCTCATTATTGTATAACTTAAATCATTTAAGGCAGAGGCAAATCTTGGAAGCCCCAAGAGCAGAACCCTAAGGTCAGACACCTTACCCAGCTTAGGTATCTGCAGAGTGGGGAGGATGTGTAGAGAATTTAAGACTGAAAATCTTGGTAGCGACTGCTTCCAGTCTCTTTTCGGCTCTGACCTGAAAGGAGAGCCTTTCTTATGAAAGGAGCTGGGCTAAGAGGAGGCAGCAAGAATCATCTCCTCTGACCACAAAGTTCTGCATCGTGAATGTCTTCACCATCAACATAGACTCCTATAAGGTGAGAGAAATAAGAAGCATGGCCTCAGTGCAGGACAGTTTTAAGTTAAAACGAGTTGGATCTTTGATGTCTCAGCCATCTCTGCCCACCACTGTGGCCACCATCAGCATGGGACTGGCAGTCTTAATCAGATCTTATTTGATAGCTGGGGAGAGGATATTTTGAAATGGATAAGGACATAGAGTGTTTTCAGGAAAATAGTAACAAAAGCAAAATTAGAAAATTTGGTGGAGAAGAAAGAATATGGAAAAGTTGTAGAAATGCCTACAGTGCCAGAACTTAAAACAAATTAAATCTGTGCCTTCCTGGACTATAAAACTTTGTTTCAAATAGTCTTGCAGTACACTATTTTTCTTAAGACGGAGCTTATTTTCATAATGGAGCTCTGGCTGGGATTTATCTCATTTGAGTTTAGGCTGTAGGTGTCTAACTAACATTTTATGTGATTTTATACTTAAGCTCCTTTCAAGTTCATGTAGAGAAAAAAAAAAAAGAAAAAAGAAAGAAAAAAATCCATACCCAGATTGATTTTATCTCTTTCTCATGAGGAAGAGTAAAATAAATTAACTACTCACAAGAAGGGCTTATTTTCCCCAGACACAAAAAAAAAGAAGCTTAGACAAAGAGCAAAGATTTAGATATCGGTGTCCCAACAGATACCAGTATTTCAGAACATGTCTGTCTGGTCAAGGTGACATAAGAAATTCAGCCAAAAGCAGTAACAGCTAAAGATGGTAAAGGTAATGATAGGAAACTTTATCAAATTCAGAGGCAGTGGATAAACAGACTTGAGTGCAAAGTCTTTACCTAATGGGGAACAGAAGAAGCACATCATGACTTCTACAAATATTTCCATTCCTGAATGATGAAATTGTCCAAGAAAAGCAGGTTTGGGAAGAAGAACCAAAATGGAGCTAGGAAAAGCAATGTCATTTTTAACTTTAACACTAGTTTCCATGGGGAGAACTTAAGAACATTCCATGCAGAGTTTAGTGTAGTTTCTGGGTGAATTATAACAGATATGGGAACCAAAACTATGGGGCACTCCTGGATTGCCTAAAGGATTAAATTTCACTCTGAGTTTTTTTGTCCATGAATTGTATTGGATGAAGCCCTGAGGCTCTACTGACCCAAATGCCAGCAGCTGATGCTTTGCTCTCATTGCCTGCAGGGAGGCTCAGGAGCCCTCACCTGAAAAATAAAGGACACAAAAAGGCCCCAAGCACTTTGGCTTTTCTACATCTGTTTTGGCACTACCTGCTCCACTTAGGAGCAAGAAGGTACTTTGCTTTCTTTTACTTTTGGTGCCAAATAAATACCAAAGTACTAATACATTGCCATCAGCAGATATGCACATGAATTTACATCATATTCAGATAAGCAAATATTTCCAACACAGTTGCTGTCTGAAGGGTAACTGTTTTAATTTATCTGTTGCCAAATAAAAAAAATTAAAATAAAAGGATGTGATTGTGCTTGTTTTGCTGTTTTGTCTTTGTTAGCAAGTCTGACAGCCTGTTCTTTAAGAGATGGAGTAGGTGTTATAGCTTATTTTCCATAGATACATATGAGATCTAATTTGATGTGTTAAAGTTTGTCATATTCATGTCAATGTATTCAGAGACCAACACTTATTTATAGATTAGTACAGCTGAAAGAGACAATAACGTGCAGTCTAACCTCCCAGCCAACACAAGTCCAAAATTATTCTTAACAATCCCAGTACATCATCTATACCTTGTTCAAAGCTGCAGTACTTTTCCTGATCTATAGAACTATTGGTTTTGATTTATGAGACAGAACATTCCCTCACTAGGGCTAGAAAGCTGTCTGAGCATTCAGCTACCATCACCTGATGCACTGGATCTCTAAAACGAATGCATTCCTCTTCTGTTTGCAGTGTCATATTTTAATCTGAAACCTTTCCCTGATTTCCAGGGCCCAGAACAAGTGTTTGGACTGGTGGTTAATCATGAAAGAATTTTAATTTTTTTCTGTACTAAGGTAAACATGAAAGCCCACAATGCTATTAGCTGTTTCTTGGCCTAAAAATAATCCCAAACAGAGAAATAAGTAAGAAATTAAATAATATATTAGCTCAGCTACGTCAACAATGTTTTTCTTGCACAATAAAGAGAAAAAGAAAATAAAAAATTTCAAACTCCTTGTCTTCTTCTACTTTGTACAGAAACTGAAAACACAGCTGGTGCTTAACAGTGCCTCGTTCAATGCAGAGAAAACTAAACACAAGGTGATACTGAATCCTCAAACTGAGAAAAACTTTTGTACAACTACAGAGCAAATACCTCAAGAACTTCTGCACAAAACCTTGCTGGTAGCTATAGCAACTACATTCAGTGTATTTTTACTGGGAAACACTTTTTAAAGCTACGTAAGAAAGTGCATTTTCCAGCCATTATCTACACATCCAACTTCCAGGCTTTTTGATGCACTCCTGCTCCCCATTCAGCTTCCACACCCCCTCTTCCACTTGGCATGCACGGCATGTGGGTTGCTGGGGTTACTCCCAAATTCAGGGAAAGAATTTTCTTTCAAAAATTCAGCAGGCTTAAATCTAAACTGCTGAACTGTGGCTTTCATTTCCAGTGAAATGCCATGCCAGCACAAATACTTACATCTCTCAGGCAAATCGGACATCCAGGAGAATTACACTGTGAGCAATAACTGGTGTATGCCCCAAAACATTATAAAGGAGATGGGAAAGGAAATAATTTCTAAGAACCCTAATTTGCTGGGCCTGGAGAGATAAATTTTTACAAAGGCATGCAATGACAGGACAAGGGGGTATGGCTTTAAGCTGAAGGAGGGTAGATTTAGATCAGGTATTAGGAAGAGGCCCTGGCACAGGCTTGCACTTCTCCAGAGAAGCTGTGGCTGCCCCAACCCTGGAAGGGTTTCAACTTTGATGGGGCTGTTAGCAACTTGGTCTACTGGAAGGTGTCTCTGTCCATGGCAGGGGATTGGAAACAGAGGATCTTGAAGATCTCTTCCAACCCAAATCACTTTGGTGTTCTATGATTTGCTGAATGGGAATTCTGGTCTTGCTGCATTTATGCACTAGCAAGTGCTGCAAAGCTACAAAACTTCAACATTACACGGGGTGTGAAAGCTTTGGAAAGCCACTGTACTTAATTCATCTCACATAAATGATGCCTTTCCATGGCACAGTCTTTTCTGCACAACTGGCACCATGGAGTACAACAGCCAGGTTTGACATTTATCTGTTGAAATACCTTTGAAATGTCCATGTGAGACAGATAAGAGCACTCACTGCTGGTTTGCAATCAATCCTCTGAGCAGAAGACTGGTGTGGGTTTAACTCTTCTCTCTGGTGCTCCCATCCACATGAGCCATAGCTTTGACTCTCAAGTCTGAGAGAGAACAGCACTATCTCCTACATTTGGCCTGCCCTTTGAGAAGGCAGAGTTTTATTTCCCTCTGAGGTGTATGAAACAAAAGATTGAGAACATAATGCAGGTCTTCAGTCTTTATTTTGAACTTCTGAAGTCTTTGGAAAAAATGTTTATTGCAGCAAATTGAAAAGCACATCCTGCCTCACACCACCAAGTCTCTTCTCACTGACAATCACCGCTGCTTGCTTTTCCACACCGCTGCATTAGTTTGATGTATTGATTCATTTATTCACATGAAGCAGCTTGTCTACCCTGCCTGTAACTACACTATTTATGAAAAGCTCACCATGGAAAACAAAACCAAATATACAAATAAATCCTTCATAGACCATTAGATTTTTTTTTCCATGGGATTTGCTTTGGGATGCTTTTCATAAAAGCCAGTTTATTACTTTTCTAAAGTATTCGGTTTAGGTATGCCACTGGATATTCATAAGACCACAGTTTTCCCTGTTTTTGTGTAATTCATGAGTAAAGTCCTTGTAAGGTTCAAAGTATTAAAGAACATAAATACTATTAAAATCTAAAATGAGTTTCAGCACTAAAATGTTGATGTTCACCATAGGCTACAACAGAGTTGCAATTCAGGGCAACAGAAATACTATGTCACACATTGCTGTGATGTTATCACTGATGTTATTCAACATTCCAATATATTAAAGCATTATGATACCTGGAAAATATTCACAAGTTGTCATCTTGTTCCTAATAACATCCTAGGGGCAAAAGGATTTTTTTTCCCCACATACCAAGGTGCAAGAGTGTCAGCTTTATTATTCCTGCCTATAAATTACACCAGGAGGACTCAGTTTCACTGGCAACAATTCAAACCCAGGAAAGTCAGGACAATGAAGTGACTTCAAAGGAACATGAGTTATTGGAAAGATCATGCAAGAGCAAGCTAAGTATTCAACCTTAACACGCTTCAGTTTCATCAGATTCCAAATTGCAGGAACCAATTACTTTTTTGTCGTGGCAAATCTCTCATATCTCAGAGCCTGGCTCCATCCTGATGTGCAGCTGCAACTCTATTAGTGTAAATCAAAAAGAAAAAATGAAAACAAAACCAACAACTACAAAAAGAAAAAAAAAAAAAGCAAACCCATACTCCAAGGGACATACACAAGTGCAAAGTAGGAATAAAGCCACACAGACCCTGATGCTGAGGCTGACCAAGCTTTCTGCAGAGAACAAGCTCTTAAAATAAATGCTACCAAAGCACTGAAATCCATTCAACAGTTACTCTAAGATCGTTCTACTTAATGAGAGACTTCTCTTCAGCCACAAGTTATAAATAGGAGCGTTGCCTTTGCATAGTGTGAATCTCACAGCAAAGGGAGCATTTCTAGGGGAAATTGAGAGATTTAATCTAGGAATGGATTATATCACCCCGTTCCTGATTTTAGGAAAAGAATAAGAGGCAGGAAAGGTATTTTTTCCCTCCATATGTCTCTGAGGCACGTTAAGACCTACCTTATTCCTGAGCTCTGTCCTGCAGCAGAGGATTGCCTTTAGGAATGATTTTCCTGCAGGCTCCAGCCCTGCAACTAAACAGGCAGGGATGGGCAGGATGTGGGCAGAACTTGGGAACTTCTCTACCCCTCCCAGGGACCAAAGTAGCCTCAGAGCCACCACAAAAGCAGAAGAGAAGGATGGTAAGGAAGGGTTACCCCTGCCGTGGTTCCTCCCATGATTGCTGCCCTCAGCTCCTGCCTGGCCCAGGGGAACACATGGGCACTGCTTAACACTCCTCTCCTCTGCTGGCAGACCCACCAGAGCCTGTCCTGGTCTCAGTATCAGCACTCATGGACTGGAGGATTCACTGGTGTTTGCAGGTACCCATTTAATTCAGATTGCTGCCTGGCACTTGCAGGTCAGTGGCTTCTAGTCTGTGATTCCAAGTATTTCCTGATGAAGTTGCCTACGAAGGATATGGCCAAAAATGTTCCAGCTCACCTGGTTTGCCACAGAGAGCAGCCTGTGAGGGCATTATTCTTTCACAATATTGTCCTATACAATTTTTAAAAAACAATTAATAATTTTAAATCTATAGGTTTTGACTATTATTGAAAGCATTAAAAAAAGACATCCATTTTAAAAGTTATGAATTCAAAAAAATATGCATTTTTAATAGTTCAAGTATTCCATCTGAATTCACCACATCAGTGGAATCCAACACAGACAACAGCTTTTTAAATATCACACCCTGAGATATGTAATTTAGTCTTTGCTGGCTCTGCTGATTTATAGCACAGCTCACAAAAGGATCAATGTTCAGGCAATCCCACTGGTCTCTCAGCACATCTCTTAGCAGATTAAAGTACTCCATAATTTTTTATTGGAATGGCAGAATCTGTCCCTAAATACAGACAACACAATAAGAGCATCAATAAATTGAGAGTCATTTTCCACTTAAGTCTGTACAACATCAAAGACACTGATGAAACCTTAAATCACAGAAAATAATTGCTAGCGACAGAATTCTTCTTAGGCTTCATGGATTTATTCCCAGAAAGCATTAAGCCCATGGGAAAGATTACTTTTTCCCTTTTTTTTTTTTTTTTTTTTTTTTAATCACTAGTTCCCATTTTGCTTGTAGATTGTTTAAAACAAATCCAAAAGAATTGATTTCTACCGCCTAATACAGCACCAGTGTGAACAAGGTCAGAGGCCTTTCCCCAAATTCAAGTGATAAAATGAAGGACCTTAGAGAAAGAATTTTTGAGCCTTAAATACAGAGTTGAACATAAAGTAATCCCTGAGTAATCCCTGAACACTCACCCATAGTGAAAATTACTTATTTTCATCAACAACTTTTCTCATTAAAAGTCTGAAATTTGAGAGAGCACAGAAGCAGGCACTGAACTAGACATGCCTGCCATGTTCTGTGCATGGTCCCCAAAGGGAGCTGTATTTTCAGTGCTTCATCCTAAAACTTTCACTCTGGTGGCCCCACTGATGGGGAATTAGCTCCAATGGTAGAGCTCTCACTTAGCATGCCAGAGGCAGCGGGATCGATGCCCGCATTCTCCAGTGTTTTCAGAACTTATTTCATTATAAACCAAATGGCAGCAGCTGGAATTATCCTGAGATGAGCTCAGCTGGCCACAGCCTGGTGCTGACAACACCAAGGTTGTGGGTTCAATTCCTCTATGGGCCATTCATCTAAGTGCTGGACTCGATGATCCCTGGGGGTCCCTTCCAGCCCAGATGTTCTGTGACCACTGATGGAAGATGTCAGTTTTTACTCTGCTTCAAGTACCAGACTAATTTATTTTTTCATTTAATAAGAAATGAGTATCATATTTCTCCCTTCTCCTAGAAAATAATACCACAAACATTTGAAAATTTGCCCCTGGTATCTAACACTTTACCTTCTGCAATTTTTAGTTTTTAACTCCCTTTCTTATCGCTTTCTGTGATTTTGTGTTCCAGGGGATGAAATTCAGAGTGTTTTGTGATTAGGTTTGACTTCCCCAAAAAGGCCAAAAGCTTGTCTTTTTTGATAAATCATAAGCCAAAAAGAACCATCTCCTGTAAAAGAAAAGATTTCACAAGTCCTAGCACTTGTGAAAATGCTGCTTTATGTGATTTAAGCGGTTTAGATAATTATTAATCCAATAATCATTCAAATTCTTGGGAAGAAGACTCTGCTCTTGACTGCAGGCAAAGCACTTGAAACAGCAGCAATTCCAGAAGCATGAGATGCTGGTCACTGACTCTCTTTAAAACCCTGCAGGACAGCTGAGACCTGGTGTAAAACCTGCAAGACCCTCTCTGTCATTTGTCCACTGCTCAGGAGTCTGGGTGCTGCTCTTGCCACTGTCTCGTCTCCCATGCAATGGGAGAAGCTACCAAAATGGAGTTTTTCATGAAGAAAGGAGAGGTAGGCAATGAATAAAATTTTCAGGCAGGTGGTGAGACAAATAAGGTTATAACCAGACTCTTCACCTGTCACCTTTAAAATGCTGGAGGTTTTTAGGTGGGAATGGGGACTTGGGTGGATTTCAGATGAAGAAGTTGTGGATGCCCCATCCTCAGAAGTGTACAAGGACAGGCTGGATGGGGTTTGACCTCGATGAGAGGAAGCTGTCCCCAGCCATGGCAGGGGGTGGGAACAAGATGATCTTTGAAATTCCCTCCAACCCAAACCATTCTGTGATTTCTATAGTTTATTTTATGTAAAATTACTTGACAGACCCAGAATTACACTCAGTTCAGCTGTCCAAGTCTTGCACCTTGGCTTTCCTGAGATAATGTAGGCTTTCCTGCCCACATTATCTCAGCTGGGACAGGAGCAAAGGGTGCCCTGTTTGCCAGACTTGATCCTCATGTGGAAAGATTTACCTTGTAATAGACAGGATTTCACTAATCCCACGAGCGTACAGCACTAAAGGTCCAAAGGGGCTAACAGCCTCCTCAAATCTCCCATTCTTCCTGATGGCATTCAAGGAGAAAAACTCTCCTATGAGCTTTGCAGCCATCCAATTCAGCATCATGTCACAGAACAGAGAAGGGATTAGCACTTATCATCTGATCAGGCAAACAAGTTAGCCAAACAAGAAGAGCTGGTAATGAGGCAGAAAAGCTGTTTGCACAATGGCACAGATCCCCCCACCTAAGCATGAATCAAGAGTATTCATAATACTGCTATTTAATTGAGAGACTCCATAGATAAAGGCCAATTTTTAATTGAGACACTCGAGTAGATAAAGGCCAAATTTTTGCAGACAGCATAGGACTGACAAAAGAAAAAATCCATGCTTTGTGGAGCTTCTTAATGACAAATCAGAATTAATAAACCTTGTCCTATTTGTAACAGGAATAAATGAAATGATCATTTACACAAGTGTTTCACAGGAAAGTGTTGCCTGCCATGTTCCAGCAATTATTTGGGTTTCAATGCAGGAGAAACACTGGCTTTGTGTCAGAATTGTCTTAAAGTTGCACTAAATCAACCCTAAGGCTGGTGTTACCCAAAACCAGTAATCCCTCCTCTTCCATGGGCCCTGGACAAAAGGGAGAAGAGGTTTTTAAAGATAATGTGCACTCCAACAGCCTTATGCTCCCTCCATCATCTCTACATGTGTTTGACAATCAGCTATATGACATCACTGTCACATCAAGCATATCCTGAAAGATCCCAAATCTGATACTTGGGATAAAGCAGTCACATCACCCCTCTAAGGCTATTCCAGACCCTCCTGCTCACCCAAACTGCTTTTTTTAATCAATACAAAACTTTTCAATTTAATGACAGAGATGCCACTGAAATTGGGTCAACAGCCATGGCCACTCCAGGCTGCTGTGGGGAACCAGTCCTGCCAAGACTCTGCTGTGCCTTACTGAAATTATGAGGTTTCATCTGACCAAATACAGAGATTTACAGTGTAGTTGTCTATATCTGAGTAAACCACCTGCCAGCCCTCTATAATCCATAAAGACAAATAGACACTTCCAAAGAGTAATTTATTTCAAACAGGTCAGACGAATTACCCTGAAAAACTTTGTATTTTTTCCATCATTTTTAAGGCAGCAAGAGATTTGTGGCTTTAAGTGAGGATCAACAACAGACATCTAAAATTAGCTGAGATGAGCCAGCATGACATCTTGGGCAGGAAAGGCCCATCTCCACACACACTCAGTCTCTCAGCTTGAGGCAGACAGACCCAAGAGAGGTTAAATGCCACACAAACCAGTGGCACAACCTTTTGTCCCATGTTATGTCCATCCATGACATGGGCAATTGCAATTATTTAAGGGAAATGAGCCCATGACATGATGAATCTGCAAGTCAATAATGAAGAGAAGTACAAAGGCATGGAGCTAAGGGAAAAAACTGACACTGGTCAAACCAGAATAGTTCCTGCTTATTTCTGGTGGGATTTTTCTTGATCTGTTTTGTTTTGGGTTTGCAGGGTGGGTTTGTTTTTTTTTTTTTTTTTGGTTGGTTGGTTGGTGTGTTGGGGTTTTTTTTGTGGGTTTTTTTTGGGGGGGGGTTGGTTTTTTGGGGGGGGGGTTTATTTTTTGTTTTGTTTGTGGGTTTGGTTGGGGTTTTTGTTTTTTTGGGGCTTGGGGTTTTTTTTTGTTTTTTTTGTTGTTTGTTTGGGGGTTTTGTTTTGGTTTTGTTTATTTGTTTTGTTTGGGGTTTTTTATCCTGAATCCTGAAGACCTACAAAACTGCCAGCAACTCTTTCAACTAGGGGGACAGATTTCCCAGAACTCCCCAAAACTCAGTGCACCCTCTGTGGCTTCCTTGGCTGGGCAGGACCTGCTTTAGAGGTTATTGCCTTCAAAAACCCTCTCTGGGAGAGGCACAGGGAGCAGAACCATAGACAGGGAAGTGAGGAGAAACTGAAGCAAGAGTAAAGAGGTTAAAGTTGTTTATCATAGCAGTGGAGTCTGGTATAAGGGTACTTGATGTTTTATCTGTTTTCCTACACATTATCAGTCTTAGCTCAGAAAACTGCCAAAGGAAACCAACAGCTCTTTGACTTCCCTGTGTAACCACATCCAAAATTACCAACTTAATTTTGTAGCCCACTCTTAACATGCCTGGGGTCATGGCCCACAGTCTGGGCACAGCTAGTAAGGGAAGTGAAAAGGATGCTAAGTGAAGAAAATACAACAGTGGAAATATCTACAGCAAAGGAGAAAAAAAAATCTAAGGCAGCAATAAAAATAAATAAAGGCAGAACATCGAATTTAAAAGAAGAAAAAAATATACAAATAGCCTGAGTACAAACAGAACAGAAAATGAACTCAGTAATAAACTCAAGGGATAGGAAAGAAAAAAAATAATATAATCTCAGTTGTAAACTGTTTTAATTTCAGGAATCAATCATAAAAGTACTTATCCATATAATTAAGAAAAGCCTCCAGAAAACATAAAAACCACTCTCAGAAACACTCTAGAGGTGGTACCAGAACTGAACAGCGAAGCAGGACAAGGGAAATTGCCTTGAAACAAGTCAAGGTGGTTTATGAAATAACACACTTGAACAAGGATTGTCAACCCATCTGTTGGGAGTGAGCAGCTCACTTCTGCCTCAGCCTCCCAGGGCAGCTGAACTGATTTATTATCTGTGTTAGAGCACTGTCCATTACAAAAGGAATTTTTTTTTTTTTTCCCTTGCTGCAGGAACATGAAGTCACTGTCCATTGCAGAGCTACACCACCAGGTCCCATGTTCAGACTGAGCATCCTGGGCTGTTCTGCTGCAGATCATGGAAATGAGGCAGATCTGAGCATTGTCAGTGCTCAGACATGAACAGAAGAATTCGAGGTGGTACAGAAGAGCTGTGCCTTGTTGCCTCTTGGCCAGTGCTGAATTAATTTCCCAGTCAGAATTTAATACCACTGTGTCTGACTGCCCTGTCTAGACCTTGTCAGTGGGGTTTGCTGCACATTTTCGGGTATATTTTGCAAAAATAAGCAATGAGGAGCATTTTTTTTATCAAGCACTACAGTGGACTGAAAACCATGCGTTCCTTTCCTTGTAGATTCATTAAGGTATTTGACTTACTGTGAAGAAAGCCAGTCCTGCCACTGAAATGGATAAAGGTTTTCAGGAATGCCCAGTACAAGTGCTGTAAAATAGGTACCAGCTGTTGTTTCATTACTAAGAACTGCACTGGCAACCAAGACAGTCCACGCAGATTATTTGTAGCCTTTATCTGCTGGTGAAATTGGAATTAGTGAAGTTCTGTCATGTAAGAGGTAATTAGTTTTACACTAATCACGGAGCCAGCAGAAATCCCCCAGTACCTCTAAACTTTACAGCTCAAAGAAAATCTGTGCAATCAATATGCAGAATAATTCTTCCCATGGTGATCAATGTTAACTGGATTGCTCTGGAAGGAAATACCTGGGTGCTGACAATGGGCGCATACTTCAACAGGGTTAAGCACTGAAAAAATTGCACTTGGGCAAAAATAGTCAAACTACAACCAAGTGTTGGCTAAGCTTAGAACAACAACCATCAGTCAAAAAATATTTAAATCTGTCTGTGGTTTAAATCTGCCCTCAAATGTGAAGTGAAATACGGCAATTTTGACATCTCTTATTAAAATCACTTAAGAATCAATATTCAGGACATAACAATAATCAAATCAAGTTGCTTAAACCAAACTCAAGGGATCCCTCTGTTCTAAAAAGAATCAAAGATTAATTTCTAAGGAACTGAATCGATGCAAAGTAAATAGATTCTGATGAGCTGGAGAAGGATAACTTACATCTACTGCATAGTAGATGAGCTCTGTGATAACAGCACTCCCTGAGCAGAGGAAATCTACACCACTGTATAATCAGGACTGACAGCACTTGCAAAACATGACCCATAACTCAGTTTCATTCATTCCTAATGAATATTCAAGGCTGACGCAGCTTGGAGAAGCTTTGTGACACGTGATCAGATCAGGTCCAGGTTTGGCACTTTTTGGCCAGCTCTGCAGCCCCACACACCCTGGGGTGGGATTTGTGACTCCTCAGTGGGCTCCCAGGACAGGCTGCTTTGCTTTTTTTTTTGTAGAGCAAGTTTGCAAGTGAGTGCCAGAGCTCACAGGTCTTTACTGCTGAATTTCCTCCATACTGGGAAAGAAATGGGAACTTTTTAGAGAGAATTCATTCTGCTTTACAGAAAGAAGCCTTCTAAATCTAACACCCTTGTTAGTGTACACAAAGATAGCAGGTATTTGCCATGAAGAGCTCAATGTAATAAAGAATAGCAACTCAGCCTGCTTTGAGCTCCTAAACAACCTTTTTTTTTTAGCTTGCAGCTAGCAGTACAAGGAATCAAAGGATATCTCACTACCTGCATCACCTGATTTGTGAAATTAGTTGTCCACCAAACAACATATCTGTTGTGTATCAAAATTGGTTATTAGAGAGAAGGGTGTTTTTGTTGGTTTGTTTTGTTTTTTTTTTTTCCCACTCCAGATTAAATCTTTAAGCTAGAACACAAGTTCCTGGTAGGTGATGTACCCACATATTGCCAATACTGAAACAGTTTTCTCAGGGCATTAATAGTGTGTGCATACTACTTCTTTCCCAGGTGAAGTAGGAGCTATTCAACTGACCTTTTGGTGATGCTGAAAAACAAATATTGTCAGTCCACTCCCACCTTCATATTCAGACTAGAAGGGAATAAGTAACTTGTCCCACAAGCAGAGCTATCCCTCCTGTTTCGTGGCTCACATTCACATGGTAATTTTTTTCAGCCTAGGTGGTGGAGCTGGATATGAGGAGTAAAGCAGGGAGAAGAAATCAGGGCATTCTCCTCCCACCCTTTGCCCCCAGCTCCTCTGCTGTGATTGTAACTGCTGATCACAACTCCCATGGCAGCCTGCACCAGCAAGGGCAAAGGAGATCACGTAAAAGGAAAAGTCCCAGGACAGAAAATCAAGGCTGTAGGGGTCTTAGGGATCCATTATTATCTTTGAATAGAAGACCTGTGAGGAGACTGGTTTCTTTTCCCAGGTCACAGGGATAGAACAAGAGGAAATGGCCTCAAGTTGCACCTGGGGAGGTTTAGATTGGAGATTATGAAGGATTTCTTCACTGAAAGGATTGTCAAGCATTGGGAGAGGCTGCCCAGGGAAGCTGTGGAGTCACCATCCCTGCAGGTGTTTAAAATGCATGTGGCACTTGGGGACAGGGTTAGTGGTGACAGTCAGGACAGTTCATGACAGTGCTGGGTTAATGGCTGTACTTGATGGTCTTAAGGGTCTTTTCCAAACTAAGCACTTCTATTTTTCTCTGATTCTATGCTTTTCAAAAAATCAGCTCCAGCTAGTTTCTCTTCACCACTCAAATTCCAGAAATCTTGCCAATTGTTAGAGAATATATTATTCAATTAACAAGAAATCAGGATGCTTTGAAATTATATAAACCTTCCGATTTGTTTGGGCTATTTTTAGGGACTTAAGGTCACAATTCATGTAAAACCTCCTTCTAATATTATCTCTTATTCCCAGCTGGAAAAACTGACTGTTCACAGATTCAGTGACTTGCCAAAGGCTGCCAGTGCAACATCCCCAACCTATGGTTCCTGACTGCACATCAGTGGGCTGCAATTTTAAGGTAAAAGTCCTTGACTTCACCTGCAATTTACTGACCCCTCACAACATTTATAAGTCAAGAACATTAGGACTAACATCTCCTCTCCACTGAAAAAATCCCAAAACTTAGCAGTATATTTTAAAACAATTGAAATCAAAAACTGTAAAATAAACATTATGATTATTGACTTGAAAGTTTTCATACTTGCTCACAAAGGAGAATGCAAATTTGAGTGTCTGAGCAGATAATTTCAAAACTTAAGATCTGCAAGTCTCCAAAAAGCACAACAGGAGATCTTAGCAGAAGTTTTTTTTCTGCAGAAGACATTCTTCTGCTTGGCTCTGCTCACGGAGCTGGGACAGTCATCTCAGCCAACATTTGCTCCTGCCAGCTTCAGAAGCTTGATGTGATTTCCACTGAAGGGGACTACTAAAATTTCAGCACCAACTGGAAGAAGCCTCTAGGAAAACACCAAATAAAATGAAGCACATGATGAAGAAAATTGCCAGAATGAGTTTGTGTCCAAAGAGGACCAATTTCCAGTATGTCCATATTCCTGCTTTTTTCCTACTGTACTTATATATGCTACAAGAATTAAAAAAAAAAAAAATAAAGTCCCCAGTTCCTCAGTTACAGTTCAGTAATTTCTGTAGATGCTATCTCCCCCTTTTCTCACTCCCAAACTTCACTTCTCAAACTCCAAAACATCTTTGCAGTAGTTGGTAGCGCCTAATACAAAGTGATCAGCACCCAGTAAGGACTCAGCATTCCTGTTTTTAGACTCATTTGGCCATGGAAAGACCTGCAGGAATCAGTCTTCTCTAAAGAGGCAGTTTTAAAGAAAAAAATGCACCACTACATTTCCTTGCAGTGGAAAAGAGGGTTGGGAAGCCTGGAAGGAGATATTTCAGTGTCATAGGAGACAATACATAATTAAAGTTCATGTAAGAATGGCTGGGGAATTTGGCATTGCCTGAAGAGCTGAAACAGCCCAGTACCACCTGCATCCTTCAGGTGTGGTGATACAGACAAGATGTTGATATAATGTAACTTTTTTTCTTAAAGGTTTTGCTCCTTATTGTGAGAAATGAGAAGAATTCAAGAACGGTCTTTAAACAGGAGGAATTGTGATCACCCAGCAGTGATTAATCAAAACAAGTTTTAGAAGAAAGCATTACAGTATGACAAATTGAAATATCCTTTGAAACCAAGATAATTACGGAACAAATCTCAGGAATGTATTTTAGCAAGAAAGTTATCACATGCTGGAAACAAAAGTGTTCTTTTAGTCCTATTATTTTCAGTATCATAATCTCCAGAATGAAAAGCTAGCTCTGGCATGTAGCAAAGATGTTTGCCTTAAAACTGTACGAAATGCAAGAAAAAGTAAGAAAATACTTATGTATATGCATAGGTGCTATAGACATGCTCACCCACACATTGTCTGGGTCTCTGAGCTCATAAAAGCCTTCCCAGAGACAAAAAAAAAAAGGAAATAATCCTTCCTCCTCATTCTTCCTCTGTTAGGTCCCCATTGGGGAGGTTTTCTTCCACCATAGTAACATGAGTCAGAGTAACCTGAGTCAGACAGATGCTTCCCCTGCAATGAGTCCTCCATCAGATGTGCTGTTCCAACCCAAAGACTCAGTCATGGCTCAGGTCTCACTCAGATTCAAGAGGCAATCACTCAAATCAGACAGAATATTATTTTCTGTTAAAACAAAGAAGATTTGGCCCCAAACTGATCCCAGGAGAGAGAGGCACTGTTATCTGCTGGTTTAAAAGTCAAAAGACCTGGTTTCCTCCCTTTGCTCTGCAATGTGTTGAGGACTGCCTTTCTGCAAGTTACTTGGAGTCATTCTCCACAAAACCAGATGACATTCATCAGTTGGTGGGCTGCCCACTCCTAAGCTCAGAATTGGACTCTTCTCCATTTCACCAGAAATTATGCCAAAACACCCAACTCTGCCTCTTACTTGAAGCAACAGAACATAAAATACTTATTAAGGGTGCACAGTGAATCTACAACACATACTCAGGAGTTTCTTTTGCAGTAATATTCTATAAACACTTCATTGATATAAAATCTATCTTCATGTATTTGATATGTCTAACTGGAAGTTACTCAGGACACTGTCCCAGCTGTCCTGACAATCGTATCTGTATATTCAGAATAGCAGCCTCTTAATGGAAAATATGGATGATAGTTGGTAGGATTGAAAAATTAGTTAAGCTACTAAATGTCTACTCTTTAAGGAAAAAAAAAAAAAAAGTCATATAGCTTTTGAAGTGGAATAAACTTTGTAATTGCCTGCCTGACCTATTTGGCAACACTTCTCCCTATTATTTTATCAATTAGTATCTATACAAACTCCCCCAAAACAGATGTCTAAACAGTCATTCATCAAAGAGAAAAAGGAGATTCAGGCATGCACCTAAAGTAATTTTGGTTGCTAATTGAGCACATGGTAACACAGATACATTTTGCAGGTGCATCTTCCTGAGAATGATCCCATTAGTGTCCACACTGCACAGATGGGCTGTGTTATTTTAAGGTTTTAATCAAAATACATGCAAACAGGCACAGCACCACATGCATGCTAATGCTGTGAAGTGTCAGCAGTCACTACACTCTTTTAAGAACTCCAGCTATGTAAAAACTCAGAAGAGAAGGAATTGATGAATTAGGCACTTTAGAGGAAGGCTTAGAGGCTACAGCTAGAAGGTGACACAGCACATTTGTAATAAATGTGGAGAAAACATCTTGTTAACACAGCAATGTATTCCCACACACTGACAGAAACTGCACCAACACAAAGAGAAAATACAAGAAGGTACAGTAAGGTCATCAAACTCCCAAGGTATTTATGTTAGGAGAACCAACAATGAAAACAGTGATTATAGTGTAATCTTGACTTCTGTCAGCTTCCTGTCAATGGCTTTCCTCAATGAAGGCATTACACATCCCTCAGCTGCTGCTTTATCACCTGCACTGAGGTCTTCTGCATTTGCTGATCCCAATTTGAGGGTTCACCAGACCTGATTCAGGTGACCAACTCACCTAGCAGACTCTGGTCTGAAAACTTTGTCAACTAAATGAGAAATAAAGAACTCCAGCTTAAAAATAATGGAACATAGATCCTCCTATATTTCCTTTGTAAAAGACAGACCCTGTTCCTGCATGTTTGCATAGTGAAAAAAAAAAAAAAAAAAAGAAATAAATTAGTCCTCTGAATTTGATACTCCTCCCTGCCAGGGTGAAAAATGAAAATAAGAAGACAGCAGAGCCTGTGTTGGTTGCAGTGCCCCGGGTGCCAGGTTTGCAAACCCAGCAATGTCCTCTTACCTGCACAGACACGGCGCCACCCGCAGTGGCACCTGGAGCCCTGAGCCGGGTGCGCCCTGCAGAGCTGTCAGCCTGGCGGGGACGGGCCGGTGACGGGAGCGCACGGACAGACACACGGACACACACGGACAGACACACGGACAGACACACGGACACACACCCTCCCCGAGCCCCCCTGCGCTCACAGGGACATGTCAGTGATGGGGACTGGCAAAACGCTGCATACGCACCCCTGCAGGAGGGAGAGAAGGGCAGAGGAAGGGAATAGGAATGAAAGAGAAGGGAAAGAGAAGGGAAAGAGAAGGGAAAGAGAAGGGAAAGAGAAGGGAAAGAGAAGGGAAAGAGAAGGGAAAGAGAAGGGAAAGAGAAGGGAAAGAGAAGGGAAAGAGAAGGGAAAGAGAAGGGAAAGAGAAGAGGGGATGGAGCGGAGGGCAGCGGGAGCTGGCAGCAGCAGCAGCAGCAGCGGGCTCGGAGCCGGGCCGGGCCGGCGGCGATGCCGGAGAGGGGCCGGAGAGGGGCCGGGCAGGGCGGGCTCGGGTTTAAGGAGCGAGGGGAGGGGAAGCGCTGGGCGGGCAGGGCTGCGGGCCCCGCTGCGGGCCGGGGGCGGGGGGAGCCGGGGATGGGCCCGGGACTGACCGGGCAGGGGGTGTGGGCTGGGGGACGCGGGGCTGGGAGTGTGAGCGATCAGGGACAGCTTCGAGGGAAGGGGAACGGGGGTCCCGGCCTGAGGGGCAGAGAAATGTGGTCCCCGAAGGGCAGAGAATCGGGGGAGCCGAGTCCCCGCCGTGTGGGGGGGAACGCCCTTTCTGTCTTAGCAAACAGGTGGTTTCTGCTTTTACCTCTTCCCTGAGCTCAGTGTCTAAATAAAATAGCCCTCAGCTGGGATATTTTTGCTTGAATTTCAGCTCTGACTTGCGAGCTGGAGCCACTTTTCCTTCACTCCTCCTGGGGACACATCCCTGGTCCTCTCTGCTGTCACCCCCCGCAGCTTCTGCCCCAAAGGCGAAGCCTTCACAGCTGAACTGATGTCAGCCCCAAACCGAAGCTCTCAAAGCATGCCCAAGGGACATACAAAGCATGTCATCAGTGCTCATGCGGTTTTTTTAGCATGACTGTAAACGTCTTTTCTCAGGTTGCCCAGAAAATGGTGGATGCCCCATCCCTGGGAGTGTTCAAGGCCAGGGTGATTTGGGCTTGGAGCAAGCCAGGGACAGGGGAAGGTGTCCCTGCCCATGGTAGCAAGGTGGGAACTGGATGATCTTTAAGGTGCCTTCCAACCCAAACTGTTCTGATTCTATTATAAACACAGTTGCATCTGCACAGACAGATCAGTGGGTCAGGATCTAGACCAGGTTATAAAGATGTTCCTGTGTCTGCTGAAATTTCCCAGAGCAGGCCTGAGGCCTTGGGTGTCAGCAGGTTTGTGGCTGCTCAGATCCATGAAAACCCACACAACTTTGGTGGCAGACAGCAGGTTTGATGGGGTTTTTTGTCTGTCTACTGTGTGGTAGCAACAGATAGAGAAAGTTCTTTCTGTTGTGTTACAGCTCACCCTCAAGCTGAAGGAGCACTGCAGATATCTGTCCACAAAGTTTTCTGCTTTGCAAAGAGAAATCATTGAATAAATTCAGTTTGCTAAGCTTCATAGTTTTCTGGGAATTCAATATTATACATATATTAAGTTGAAATGTGCTTAAATGGAGTGGATTTCTACCCTGTCAGGTAGTTGGAAAGGCAGGTCTCCATTGTCTTCTCTAAACCCTCATGGAAGTGACTTATTTTCACTCAGCCCAGTCTCATCCCTGCTGCTGCCAGTTAGACAAAGTGTAATTTTGTTATCTTTTGTATGTTATTAAGACCAACTCATGAGCATCCTTTGCATTTTTAAGAGCCCTGTTAATGTTTCTGTTCCTCCATTCCTCAGACAGAACACATTCTTCAACTTCTAAGTGGATATTGCTTTTCCCTTTCAGGTTTCCTGCAGGGATCTCTGCCTCAATACAAGTTAGAGCCTGAGTCACCAAAGTACTTTGCTGTATTTACTGAATTGTGACTTGGGGTTTGTGTTCATTGTGTGGCTGTTAAAAATTTCTTGAACAGGATTGCATTTTAGGCACAGGTTATTAGACAATCCATTCAGAGGCATGAAAGAAAATATCCATGAATGCAGGAAGGAAAGAGGTTTCTTGAGGACTCAGAGCCTTGTTGACCTCTGCCCAGATTTTCTGGTGATTGCATGGTTTATTCACATCTCTGCCATCAGAATCAGCTAGAATCATTGGTCTGCAAAAAACAGATGACAGATGACATATTTAATGCTGCATATGCATCTATAAATCTGAGAAGGAACCCTCTGTCTCCAGCTGATCCCATTCCAGCTCTCATCATCTCCATCAGGCATCAAAAGGGTGGGCAGGCACTGGAACAGGCTGCCCAAGGACATGGTGGAATCACCATTCCTGGGAGTGTTCACAAAACCTGTAGGTGTGGTGCTTACAGACATGGTTTAGTGATGCATCTGGCGATGCTGAGTTAATGATTTGACTTAGTTTGAGGTCTTTTTCAACCTTGATGTTCCTATAAATAGAAAAAGGAGGGCAGGGGTTTATTCAGCTCCAAACTGAAGCAACAAAGCAAAACTTTTCCCATAACAGAGTGCTGTGTTCTTTATGCTGGTTTTCTGCATAACTTTTTCTTCAGGCTGCTTCACTTTCCAACCCAGTATTTTATTAAATATTGTCTTTACCTGATGTGAAAATGTTAAGCCTATGGGATGCTGGTGGTTTTCTCCCTAAAGCTTCACCTTCCCAAGACTATTTTGTCTCAAACAAGCATCTTCTCACTGCCACATTAGCTTGATCTGTTGTAAGAGATTAAACCAAGTGGTGTATGGCAGATAAGTGTTGTTTACAATGAAGAAAACCTAATATCCTCCCTCGGTCTGTAGTAGTGGCCTGCTTTGTATATAGATCTTGCAGCAGTTAGTATTTCATCTACTGCACATAATAATCATCTGTCAACATTCTTACAGCAAGCTCAGTTGTTAAAGCTGTTGCTTCTCTTTACAATGTACCAAGGTGATTAACAGAATCATTTCTCTTTGCAGATACTTTAGCTCCAATGATCTGGAAGAAGCATAAACATGTAGATGGCAATTCAAGCTGCTGTCTTATTAGGATTCCTGTTGGAAACAGCACTGAATCAGCAGCTCAGAGGATTATGACAAACATCGATGCACAGATACATAACTCAATTTCCTCACATTTTTCAGTTCTTTCTCTTCTGATTGTGAGCCTTTCATTTCCATTTTCACCCTGGGGTTAGGAATATAAAAGGTGGATGTACAGCATGGAGAAGGAGGTCTGTGTAGCCTGATATCTTATCCCCAGGAACGGATGGCTCAGCAGGTGTGTAGGAAAATAGTAATCATTCCACAGTGTTTCCCGAGAATGGTGTCTCAGCCTGTGATTGTTGCACGAGGATTTCCTCACAAAGACATGGTGTGTGTCTTGAACTGCTCACAGTCCTTTCTTCTTTAGTAAATTTACCAGCCACATTTGAATCCAGATAAGTATTACTTACAAATGTTTTGTGGCAACATATCCTGCAGTAGTTCACTCCCAGGAATTATGCAGTCTGCGGATCACAGTGCCTTTGCTTCCTGTAGCATCCAGTTTGATCACAGATTTAACTGGCTTTTCCTTCTGTCCAGTTAATGGTGTCTCGAGGCTCTGACAGGTTTCTTACACAAATTCCCTGAAAATTCTGGTGCTGTCAAGGCTCAGATCAGTAGCTGTGTGCTGGCAACTCATAAATTCTTAAGAAACAAGGATCTGCATCAGTGGGGAATACTCTTGTGCCTTTTTTATCTTTATATACATTCTCTTGTGCACATTGTGTATTATAGTCCCTAAAGGCTTACATTTCAAGGCATGAAGTAGATCCAAATGATCTCTCTTAAGAAAAAGTCTACCTAGCAAAGAAATGTTCTCTTCCCTGCAGTGTAGAATTTTCTATGCCAAAGCCCACTGAGAGCAATGAAAGGAAAAGACTGAATTCTGCAGAAGGATATATTTTGCATTACTGTGCAGCATGTCACATCTTAGTTTCTATAGATTTTATAGGACTCATGTATCATGACAGTATTCTGTTTTGGTCTTGTTCTTATCTTACTTTGTTTTTGTTAGTGAATTACAGGATTTGTAATTCCTAAATCCTGTTTATGGATGTTGGAAGAGCATTGCATGATGAGCTTTTTGTCCAATGTTGCCAATTACAAAGTCATGAATTATGGAATCCTCATAGTTTAGTGAAGAAAAGACTCATAAAGGTAATTTAAAAACAAATAAAATTTCTTCTAATTCTACAGTAAGCTTTGGAATAACACTTGTCTTGGTTTGGAAAGACAGGTATCTGCCAGGCAAAGCTGGAGTTTCCCTTAGAATGGAGAAAGCAAACCCCTCACCCCCACCAAATGATAATTTTGCAATTAAGGGCTTTCAGGCAAAGATTTGGGAATAGGAATAACAGTTCTTTACTAGGAATATTAACAATACAAATGTAGTAGAAAACAAAACCACCCAACCAAACCAGCAAACAGGCGAACAACAATTTTGGAGAACCCTGACAGAGTCAGAGCTACAACCTGACACCTTGTTGGTCAGGGTGTTGGAAGCAGTCCAAAAGTGAGTCCTCCTGGAGTGGCAGATGTGGTTCTGGTGGAGTAGAGATGATCCTGTAGAGCAAGGGTCCAGTGATGGTGAGAAGGGTCCAGTCTTCCTCCAGGAATCGGGTGAAGCTGGATAGCTTGTGTTCCTGAGTCTCGGTTTTATCCAGGTAGGAATGGTTGGCTCCCCCCACTGGGTGGAGCATCTCACAATGGAATGGGGATGTACTGCTTTGGGGAGAGTATAGTTTGGGGAGGGTATTGTGGATGTACTGCTTTGGGGAGTCTTAATGGCCCATTGTGAAAAGAGATAAGAAACACTGCCCCACCTGGTTTTAGCAGTTGGCACCTTAACAAAAGGCATCTGCCCTCCCTCCTCCCAGAGTTACAAGAGATAAAAAAAAGCATCTCCCCAACTGCTTTTAGCAAATGAAATAGAATACACATTTTTGGTTCCATAACCGAAGACACACCTTCAAAGGAAAAGAGAAATGGAAACAAAAATGGAAAAATCTACTGTCATCATATGAAAAACTTTAAATATTTCCTTCCTACTCTTAAGAAAAATCAGTTGACTCTTGAGCCACATACAATTTGATAACCTGTATTGATAACCCCAGCTACACCTAAATCCCATTTAATATAAAAGGTTGTAAGAACAATGATAACTCACATAAATAATTGTTATAAGTATTTCTTGTTTCCTGACTTGTCTAAGAGTAGTCTTATCTTTCTCCATCTGTCTAAAGCAGTGTTTATGTTTATCCATCTCTCAAAACTTCTGATTATTTTTTCACATTTTATAGTATTTTTAATATTTTTTATAAAAATCACATTTTATAAAATTTTAATCTTTGATTTTATAAGTCAATACCTAAACCATAAAAAAATGTAGTATTTCATAAGATCCCTTTTGTCTTCTCCATGTAATATGGTAGAGAAAAGGAGAAATCTTTCCTTATGGTGACCCAACCTTTTGAAACTCATTTTGTAAAGTATAACTGTTTTAAGCAATTCATTGGGCTGACATATGAAGAGGATGCATAGTGGAACAAACGTCTCTATATGTAATAAATGTGATATATCACGTGGCTCCCTCTACAATAGTCTGCAAAAGCAATGCAAAGGCCAAAACCATAGTTTAGTTCTTGTTAATTATACCAACATCAAAGAGGACAGAGTATCACATCCTTCCATAGGTCCTATTTATTTACTTATTGCAAATTAGGACTACTAGTAGATTTAGTAGCTTCTAAAATTTGTAGATTCTAAAATCAATCTTCTGTAAACCTGATCACTGGTGACATTAGAGAATCACATGATCACAATATTCTGAGTTGGAAGGGACCCACCAGGATGGTTGAGTCCAGCTCATGACTGATGACTTGACAACATTACCAGATCTATAATTAAATGCTTTTACTTATCTCCATTTATAGGGTAAAAACTTCTGTAATGTTGAGACAACTCACATCACACTTGAAATCAAGACACTTAATGTCTGATACAGTGAAAGGCTTTTTTCTGAATATAGCTATGACTCAGTGGCTCAAATAGTCAATGAATTCCAAAGTGAAGCTTGTCTGATGGACTAGCATGGAACAGTTTTCTTTGTCTTCATCTTTCTTCGTTCACTCCAGGCCCTGGAGTGCTCTTCAACTTCACATTACCTTGTAATGCAGTAAATCAGCATCTATGCCTCTTTCATGGATTTTCAGTGAGGCCAGGCAAAGTGAGCAAGGATGTGGCTGCTGAAAATAAAACCTAAATGCATTGTCTCCATCTCTAGGACAGTGAAACACTTTTCTTCCCCTCTTCCACTTACCATTTAATATTTTGACAATAATCAAAGAATCTGGAATTCCACAGTCCTAATCCATTTACAAACACCCTCCTCACTGAACTCAAAGCATCACATATGCTCAGGAGAGAACTCAATGTTGAACATCACCAATCTGTTGCTGTCTGCACTTCACCTTTAAACATGAGCAGCATGACTTTTCTCTCTCTCTTCTTGAGAATGTAATGCAGGCTAAGTGAAAAGATACAGACTACACACTACCTCTCCAGGTAATTTTACTTTTACATTCCTTTAAAGCTAATATTGCATTCAAATTAAAGAATTATTCTTTAATTAGAGACAAGCAGAACAGGAGCAAGAATTAAAGAATCATAGAATAATAGAATCATTACGTTAGAAAAGGTCTTTAAGATGAAGTCCAACATTAACCCAGCACTGTCAAGTTCACCACTAAACCATGTCCCCAAGTGCCATGTCTGCGTGGCTTTTAAATCCCACCAGGGATGGTGACTCCACCACCCTGGACAACCTCTTCCAATGCTTGGCAACTCTTAGAGGGAAGAAAGTTTTCTGAATATCCAATCTAAAGTTACTCTGATACAACTTGATATTTTTTTCCTCTGGTCCTGCCACTTTTACCTGGGAAAGGAGACCCAGAAGAAGAAAAGAAGGGAGATGTTTATGAGTCTGGAGTAAAAGGTGCCAATGCACATATAATAGATTAATATTTTGGGGGGAGACAATTAACCAGTTCCATGTCCTGGTCTTCAAGGTCAGATTGGATGGGGCTCTGAGCAATCTGGCCTAGTGGAAGGTGTCCCTGTCCATGCAGGAATACCACAGTCACGCAGGAACTAAATTATCTTTAAGGTCCCTTACGAGCCAAGCCATTCCTGTGACTATGATCTTGACACCACTCGTGACCTTGTAATAACACCTACAAGAACAGAAATTTATTCTGATAGCACAGTCAGCACTGTGACCCTTATTTGTGCTGGTAGAACCTTTTCAAGCAGTTGGTCTGAAATGGTTTGTTCTCCAGTTTGTACTGTTTGATTTATCCTGCAACAGCTCCACACCAGTAAAAAGCCTTCATGTTCTGGGCATCCCTGCCTAATTCTAGAGCCACCCTGGAGATGTGAACTTACCCTAGGCATGACAGCAGTAAATCAGATGTGGGAGCCTGTGCATGTCAGACACAAAGGAGACACATGAGGGTGAGTGGTGCTGTGGGTGTAAAACCTTTCACTGTTTTGCAGTTGAGATGAGGGGATAACTCAAAATACAAAGAAACTGGGCAGCCCAAGCAAGTGCCAATCATCTATTTCCTTTTTGGACTCCAATATCCTGTCAGCTGATATGGTGGAGGCTGGTGCTGCTTATCCTCTCCACCACAGTTTCCCATTCTTACACCACCCTTCTCTGTCCTTCTCTGTGAAGCGATTTTAAAAGCCCAGAAATATTTCTGAAACACTTTTCTCCATACATTTTCATTGCAAAATAATATTTTCAGTGCAGAAATAACTTCCCACTGGGAACAATTTTGCATCTTGGTAGCTTCTAGGTCCATAAGTTATATTTTGTATCCTTGAGAGGAAAAAAAAATCACATTTTAACCAAAGATAAAGTCAAATTTCTTCTCCTATGACTTGCAGAAAATGAAGTTCTGTAGATTTTTATATACAAAAGACAAAAATAATGACCCAGGCTGAATATGGCTTATTCGTGGCCTCAAGCCAAGACAAATATAGAAGTAAATTTATAAGGATTAAATTTGAGAGATGAAGAAGAAATTCACAAACAGGAAAACTTATTTTAAATGACAACCAACTGGTATTTTTCCTAGGTTTGAAATATTGTAATTAGTCTGGGAAGAAAGGTTAAAGGACATCAAGCTGGTGATGTGGTCAAAGGGAAAATAATATACAAATTTATTACATGGATATCCAAAAGTCATGCACAGAATATTTAATAGGCAGAGCCTATTTTTTCCTTTCCATTGGACTTCAAAACACAGAGAAAAGTCAGTGTCAGTGTTAATGGTAATATTTGCACCTAGCTACTGTGAATTTACAGATTGAGTAATGTGGTCAAAAAACCCTATGAATTAGAAATACATTTTCCAGTTGAAAATATTGATGTATTTCTTTTTGGTGCCTTTAAAGAAATAGTAACACATTAGATGACATAATCTGAGAAAAGTCTTGAGAAAAAAAAAAAAAAAAAAAAAAAAAAAAAAAAAAAAAAAAAAAAGAAGAAACATTTTGAAAGAAAAGAGGCAGAAAAAAAGTCTTGTTCTGTCAGAAAGGAGGGATGAGTTCAGGTAAGAGCAGGGAGAAGAGCAATTTTGAAGATTTTTCTGTTGATATAAATACACCACAGAGCTGAGTGATCGACAGTGCAAGTTTGGTCTTCAGACACAATGTAAAATATGAACAGATGGAAAATTTGGGAGGAGAAAGAACAGATTTCTGAAGGAGCACTTAAAGAAGGTTGAATTTCACAGAGTGAACGTCAGACACCTTAGGGCAGGTGTCAAGGCAGATGGGAAGCTGACTTAGCAGAGTGTCAAGCCAGAAGAATAATTTTACTGGTTGATTTTGATGTTTTGGGATACTCTATGTCATTTAGAAACTGGAAGAATATAAGAAGAGCTCTACAGAGTTAAACCAATGTTGCACTTAATCCCTAATCTTGACTTAAATAATAGCTAATAAAACACTCCTAGAGAAAAACAGAGTGAATCTACAGTAAAGCTCTCCAGAATAATCCCCCTTGCTCTAGTAGTTTTTATTTTTGTTTGTTCCTAGATTAGAGGATGGTATTTAACAACCTTCAGTAGATTTCTCCCTCAAGAAATACACAATTCCTTTTTGAATTAACACAAGCTGATCCCACAGCAAGTTTCAAAACTTTGCTATATTGTGGAAAAAAACTCAAAAAACCTCCTACATATTTGGCACTTATTCATTTTACTTGATGACCCTTAATACCCTTATTAGGCTACAATGCATCTCCCTTGCTTGTTCTGAGTATCCGTATCATCCATGATTTAATTAAGCCTCTATAATAATCCTCTCCAGTCTTTATTTCTTGCAGATGATATGAGGTATCATTTGCTTGATCTTCATGTGAAAACCTCCTCAAAATTCTAATTATCCCTGCCAGTCTTCTCTGTGCCTTTGCAAATTTCTGTTTATTCATATTAAGGTGGGGATTTGTTTGGGAAGCAATAGGGGCAGGAGTTATGATTTGCTCCTGCCATGATGTACACGTGCAGTGACTTAGTTCTTGCTGCATTGGTCTCAGTTCTTTTCCTCATAATTGCAGCATGCTCTTGTCTTTGACTGCTACTGAGCATTTCATGGACCTACTTACTGTAATCCCAGCATCTTCTAACAAATGAGTCAAAATTTATCCTTCTGTGTATACATTTCATACTTATCAATAAGGAATTTCATCTGCAGTTTTGCTTCCTCCTTCAGTGTCCTTAAGGCTTTCTGTCTCTATGTATGTTTGGTTGAGCTCTCTTTTAACATGAATGGTTTACTCTTGTTAGATAGTTTTGCCTTCTTGTTATCCAGTTAGTTTTCTAGGATAAGCTCTGCTCACACCAACCCCAGTGAGACTCCACAGGTGACTTCTGACCACTGGAAGCTCTGCATTGAGTGTTGTAGGAAGCTCTAAGAAAGGTAAAAATCTGCCACTTGCAGTGGAGGGGGAGCCTGAAAAACAGGCATCATTTTCCAACTTTTGCTGACTAAGTGAGTTGCTTTCCAGGAAAGTGGCATATATTAAAAAGACAATCTGCTTGTCAGGTTCCTGGTGTCACTTGTTGTTCTCAGAAACCTTTGCATCTTCTCAAGCTCTGTACAGAACTTTTCCCTGAAATGCAGACTGAAAAAGCACAGGTGCTGCTCAATGGAAAATACAAGCTGAGCAGGTAAACGATGAGATCGTGCTCCTTTGGCTGCTCTGATGAGCTGCACTCCCTCAGGGAGGTGTCACTGAATCTCAGAATTGCAAAGACCCTCAGGAGCATTGAATCCAATTATTGACCCAGCGCCGCCAACTCCACCACTAAACCCTGTCCCTAAGTGACACATCTACAAGTCTTTCAAGTACCTCCATGGATGGTGACTCAACACCTTCCCTGAGCAGCCTGTTCCAAAGCTTAAGAAAACTTTCTGGGAAAAGATTGTTCCTAATATCCAATCTGAACCTCCCCTGGCACAACTTGAGGCCATTTCCTCTCAAACTCTGACTCGTTACTTGGAAGGAGAGACTGACCCCCACCTGTCTACACCCTCCTTTCAGGTATTGTGGAGGGTGATAAGGTTCCCCCTGGGCCTCCTTTCCCAAGCTAAACACCCCCACCTCCCTCAGCTGCTTCTCATCAGACTTTTGCTTCGGTCCCTTCGCCAGGTCCTTGACCCCTCTTGACTCACTGCTCAGCCAAGTCTGCTGCCTCACTGGGACCCAGGAGAAAGGTGTGATGAGAATACTTCCTACATTGGTAAAGCCCTTGGGTCATTATCCATTGTTGCTTTTTCATGCAGGCAGTGATGAAGTTGCAATAAGAAGTCTAAGAGCGAACACTTCAGAATCTTGGCCCAAAACAGCATCCAGTATTCCAAATAAAATCTCACAGGCTTGAATTGCAATGGAATAATTGATCCTCCTGCCCATTAATACTTTCCAGAATGAGATTTTTCCTTTTCTGCAGTAGAATTCTGCCCGTTGCTGGAAATCTACATCTGGGAGTTACCTGCAGTAAATCAGATATAAAATGTACCTTAGAAGAGTGTGGAAAAGGAAGGCAGTTTTGTTAGGGACATGAACATCCCCACTGACAGTCACTACAAAAGGAAAGGTGCCTAAGACAAGCTCAAGAAATTATGGAGGGGGATAAATAGCCAGACTACAGGAAAAAGAACACAGCAATGATTTTCTGGATTAGACACCAGTGTTTTGAACCACAGGTGGGTGGATGAGGAGATTCATTCAATTGTCCTATGAAACAAAGATGTAGTAATAATAAAACAAGGAAGGAAACCCAGCAGCATGAACATAAGGTGAAAAGTCTCACTACAAGGATTTCCTGTGGAAAATTCCCTTTCCCACTCAGTATTTTTAATGTGAAAATTATAATTTTCAGTATTTTTGATAAAAGTTTATGTCAGGGCAAAATTTTGTGATGCAATCTGATCTTCTTTCTAGATTCTTCATGAAACACAATTTTCACCAAGTCCTCTAAGCTACAGACAGTCAGAGTAACTGTCTGACCTTCAGGTTTTCCCAGTATACTCAGTCATGACATGTATGAAGGAAAGGACTGCACCTGGGGACTTCTTGGGCAAGGTCAGACTCTTTTCTGGTAGCAACAAACGTGGTAAGCACCAGACACAACCATCAATCATGATCAGTAAGTGCAGCTAAGAAATGGGAAGGCAGATTTGACCTTTACCACATCTTTGCCCTCCCAAATGTCAGAGCAGTTACAGAATTGCTCTTGTTTCATCAGACAGGACATTAATCTCTGCCTGGTCTTTTTAGATTGTTGTGTTCATTTTACTGACATAACCGTTTTGTAGGTCTGGTGAAAAGCCCCATCACAACACATTCTTCAGGGTTTTTTTATAATTTTTTCACTAGTAATGAAAAGAAATATTACAATGGAGCCAAAAACTGATTCAATAATTTTGGTGAATTGTTCAGTACAGGTTCAAAAAGTGGCTTCTCTGTAGGATCTAACTCATGGTATCAAAAGGAACCTGAGACTTTCTCTTTCTTCTGTCAGTGCTGAGAGCTCCTCTCCCAAACTGAAAATCCTATTTAGGTGTTGCAGCTTGTGATGATTGCAGGAGGTCTCACCTTCACCCCAAACCAAGCAAAATGCCTTCAGTGAGCACAGCAGCAGTTACATTCTCTTTAACACAGTCACAGGAGGAGTCTGCAGTGTCATTTAATCTCCAAGGAGTGGCAATACTACCCAGTGCATCCATAAGCTTCCTTCCATGAGTGTCACCAATGAGGGTGTGCAGAACTCAATACACTGTGCAAAAATATGCATGTTGCCAGGACACTGAGACTAAAGAGTCTTAGAGATTTTGAAGCTTCCCTTTGTTCATTGTCCATTTCCTTGTATTTAATAGCAACTATGAATTCCATATGAATGGGTGACTAAAGTCTGTACAACTCAGGGAGCAAAGCTTCTGTTCAGCTCCAGTAAAGTTACAGTTTTAAGTCACTGATGAAATTATTTGGGGTTTGGTGTGCTCAAACTAAACTAAAGTTTCATTTAGCAGGAAGTTTGGTGTCAAAATGGCACAGACTGGCACCTGATGACTTGTCTGAGCAGCAAACCTGGCTTACATGGGTAAGGAAAAGTGTAAGGAAAATCTTGCTTGGCAAGTGTTTTATTTCTGAACTAATTACTCTACAGAAAGTTATGATTCCTCTAGAGTTGTCTCTCTACTCCATCCCATATCTGTGTCTTCTGGCCTCAGCTGCCTTCACAAGTGACTCAGAGTTTTGGAAGCTCCCTGGTGACACAATGTCACTGCATGTGAGTGATAGTCTCAGACAGCTGTTCTAGCTCAAGAAATGTCTTTAAGCTGCTCACATGACATTTACTGCTTGAACAGTCCTCTACAGGAGTAAGACTGTGAACTAGATAAAGGTGCCTCATAGGCTGGATTGTCCACAAAGGGAACTTGATAGGTCAGACCATCCCAGTGGAAGCCTGTCTAGCCTGGATAATGATGACTGCCCTCAGAAACTATTATTTTCTTAATACTTTTAAACCATTACTCCTAGACCTATCACAACATGCCCCACTAAAATGTTTGTCCTGAAGAGCATTATTGAGTTGTCCCTCAGTATTCTTATTTCATATCTTCAAAAGCTTTTGCCAGTCTGGCTGCTTTTTTCACACCTAATTAGTCCCTGTGTTTAAGTCTATGTCAGTAGCTGCACATTGTCATCCATTCATAAATAGACATAAATAAATAACTATAACTTATTCTCAAATTTTTCCCTTGATGTTAGCTGCACATTTACTAAAATTCTCTCTCTTCCATCATCGAAGTCTTTAATGAAGATATATCAGTAACTGTGGATTCAGTACAGACTCTGCTATAAGCCTATTCAGCATCTCCATTCAAACTGACTAATACTTTTGGGAGTGATTTTCCAATCTGTCACCCACCTGTCATCTTTTGCTCATCGTGTATATCTGAAAACGTCACATCAGGCCTTACCAAAAGCCAGTATAAGTCATAAAGCACCATTATGTCACTTCCCCTGTATCTGCTCATCCATTACTTCTTAAGGAAGGTGAATAAATTGTTTTAATGGGGTGTCACAGACTTCTGGATCCCAAAATTTATCAGTCTGAAAACCTGACCAAGCTTCATGAGTGAGGATTATACCAGGCTTTTAAAAGAGGACATAATCTATCAGATTTAAAAGCATTACCCAATCTCTTTCTCTCATAGGATTAAAGCAATTTTCCATGCCCACAGTATCCCACAGTGATTGCCTATGAGGTTAATGGGACCATCTTTACCAAAGATGACAGAAAATACCCCCCTGGAGGACCTATGGGTCTCTTTTTTCCTGAGGTGCAGATAGCATGTGAAAGAGAGCCTTTGAAATACTTTTCAGAGTACATTTCTCAGTCTGTTTTCATTGGTTTGTTCACATTCCAAATAAAAATTCCTAGAGAGTTACTTGGAATACAGGCAGATAGGTTTAATCCCTTCACCTCTTCACTTAGAGAGAGCATTACATCAGAAAAAAAAAAAAAATCCATGTTGCATTGACAACAGCCACGTGGCAGAACAGGTGCTTTCATTTGCAGATTCAAAGTTGTTTATCCAGTACTCCTAAACACCAGCTTTTTACAACACTCAGGGCTGTGTCCTGCTCTGGGCTCAAAATTACAAGAATAAAGTGGCTGAGCTGGGCATTATTCAGAGAGCTGGATGAATGCTCAAAAGTCAGGAAAACATAACCTAAGCAAACAGATTGAAAGGAGTGGATTGTTTAGCCTAGCAAAGAGGAAATTGAGGGTGGACATGGCAGAAATCCTGAAATATGTAGGAGGTTGCTGAAAGGAGAAAGGCAGTAGATTTTCCTGCATACCCATCTGGGTTAGGTCAACAAGCAGTAGGTTTCAGCTGTCTTTAGGGAGATAAACTGTCAGAGTGAAAACAGAAAGAAATAGTCATGAAATATTTATTCTTGAAAATATAGGTTGGGGGGGGACGGGGGTTAGAACTTGAAAAAACACTACCAGGACAGATTTGTATGAAGCAGAAACATGGGCTAGGTGGGAGTCTCTGAAAGTCCATTAAACTCTGTTTTCTGTGATTCACCACACAGCTGTGGCTCCCTGGTTATAACTTCATCCCTTTATTGACTGCAGTGGCACACATCAAATTGTTTGTCAGCTTGGTTATTGCAGAGACAGCAGTGATGGTACCAGTGAGTCAGTTCTGGATGGGCTTCCAGGTATGTCCTTTATGACTCTTGGACTCAGGGCCCTTTTTCCCCATTTCAGTTCAATAGTTGGGAAGAATTGGTAATTACCTACTTTTGCATGCAGTGAGACTGAAAGATTTTAGCAAGCTGAAGGATTTCAGGGCACATTAGTGTTTTAAGCAACCTGAGTCCAACAGCTTGCAGCTTTTGAAGGTTTGCTTTCTCTACTGTTGAGCACACTCATTTTAACTCACATATGCTAAATGCTCAAGAACTATAAGATCATCTAATTTGACCATTCTTATTTAATCTTTCCTTCTCCTGCTGAGACAAATCAGATCTGTTTGTTGAGATACATTCAGTCTTTTCCCTTTTGTTCTAGGGAAATGGAATAGCACTTATTTTAGCACTACCTAAAAAGAATTTATCCAGAATAAAATTGTTAAGAACATGAACTTGGTCTGTGCAGCCTCCAAAAGAGGAGACTGAGGGAGACTGAGCCCCACTCCAGTTACAACTTCCTCAGGGAGAGGAGGGGCAGGCACTGATCTCTTTTCTGTGGTGACCAGTGACAGAACCTGAGGGAATGGCCTGAAGCTGTGTCCAGGGAGGTTTAGGTTGGATATTTGGAAAAGTTTCTTCCCCCAGAGGGTGGCTGAGCACTGGTAGAGGCTTCCCAGGGCAGTGATCACAGCCCAAAACCTGACAGAGCTCAAGGGAAGCTTGGACAACTCTCAGGCACATGGTGGGATTGTTGGGAATGATGCTGTGCAGGGCCAGGAGTTGGACTCAATGATCCTGTGGGACCCTTTCTACTCAGCAGATCCTGTGGTTCTGTGATTAGCAGTACCAGCCCTTAAAAAGGAGAGCTGAACTAGGAATGGAGTTTTTGTGGCTTTTCTTTAGGGGATTGTGAATCTTTTCATGTCAGCAATTTGCTTTGCTTTATCATATTTGTCTTCCTTGAGATCCACAGGATTGTTTTCATTAACGAATCCAGAGTGAAAAGAGAGCTGCTGTATTAATCAATAGCTGAAGGAAATAAATCTCTGCTCATTTCTGTAAATGTGTTGCTGCATGATGTGTTTTCCTTGGGAAAGTTTTATTCCTGACAGAAGCCAGCCATCTGCTGGAGTGCTGCTGCAATAACCCTTTCTAGGGCTGCAGGACACAGCCACTTGCTGGTGTTTGAAAAACTAAAAACACCATTTTTTTCTACAAACATCATGAAAAATAAACAGCTGGGTAAAAAAAATGGGAAACTATGCATAGATACCTTAAAAATAGACCATTAGGCAGATGCTAAATGCTGATGATGGTGAAAACATCTATGATGAGCAAAAGCACAAAATGTTAAGCACAGATACAGCATCTATCTGCATGTTGAAAACCTGAGCAATGATAGCAGAGATCACAGATCTTCGAAGGAGGAGGACTAGAACAGCAGCCTGGAATGGAGCCCACCAAGAGGAGCCAGCCACAGACATTCTGCCCACACTAACTCAGCCACCTGAACAGTTTGTTTGTATAAAGGGATACAGGATCTAACATGGGAAGAGCATTTTAAGATTTTGTAAAATTTAGAATGTAAGAATTTAAGGGGATTGTGTAAGTGTGTAAAATTACTTATGGGATGATTAGGGGAAGAATTGAAAGTGGGGAAAGGGAGGTACTAAGTTGAACTGGGGAGAAAGAAGCCAGGAAATAAAGAAGAAAGGAGCTGGATATGTGTTACCATGTTACTGGTGAGTGGGCAGTGCTTGATTACTACAATCTGTCCTACATCCTCATAAAATCCTATTTCCAGTTGTCCTCTTTATTCTAAATTCACATCTCAGTACCAGTGAGCTTCCAGGTGAGTTGGTTGGTGACTGGGATGAGAGATGTGGGTGCCAGCACCTGGAGAACACTGAGGTTCAGAGGCTGCTTATTGAGTAGGAGGGAGGTCACAGACCAGCTGCTGGTGAGATCCACATTGTGGATGTGTACTTCAATAGCAGCCTTCAATCCTGGTCAGACAGAGGGGAGGAGAGGATTGAGCCATCTTTGTTCATGTTTCTATGAGTGTTGGGTGTGTCTGTGGGGATTGTTGACCAAAAAAAAAAAAAAAAAAAAAACAAAAAACCCAAAAAAACAATGTCTTTCTGCATTGATCTATGTGTCTGTGCACATGTGTGAGCCTGTAGTGTCAAACTACGACCATCAGGGAAATTATCAACATCAAAAATCACCCAAACGACTTCACTGCGTATGTTCAGTTTGCAGAAGTGACTGAAGAAGGAGGGAGGCAGGTGGAACAAACTGGTCATCCTGTTTAGCCTGGAAACTATGACTGTGTTTTTATCCTTTTCCTGATGGAATCTGTAGCTCCTGGTCCCATGCTTGTATTTGCTTCTTGCCACCAGAGTCAGATGGAGAAGGGATCATGTTATCTCACCCCTGAGCACTCTGTTCTTTGCCCCTCAGTTTGAGTTGATTTTCAGTAACGGTGTAGGAAGTCATATCTCAAAAGCAAAAGGCTGAATATACTGCTTCAAGGCAAAGCTGATTAACATCTTTCCTTGGGCAGAGAGGTGTATCCCGTTAGCTAATGGGGCTGAAATAATAATGACTTGCTTAATAGTCTCTGGCAGTAACCTGCTGCAGCACTGCTTAGAAATGACAGCTTGATGATAGGACAAACTGGTTGATTTACCAAGTGAATTACCTCTGGAAGTGCACCCAAGACCTCAAACTGTGATTTTTAACTTAACACCAAAGTTTGTTTCCCACCCACACATTTTCATTACCTTCTACTGACAGATCTCTAAAATGAAGAAAACACGAGCAGAGGAAACATGATGATGGAAAAGCATTAATTGAATTAGAGGCATGAAAATGCATGCTCACTATCAAGAGGTAAAACAAAAAAGTCTTCCACACCTCTTCCACTCAAGGTGTAGTGGTGGACTTGGCATGTCTGGGTTGATGTTTTGTTGGATTATCTTCAAGGTCTTTTCCAACCTGAATGGTTTTGTGATCCTGTGATTCTCTGACTAGACCATGGATTCTTTCTGGAATTCGTGTCTAGGGAAAAGTGTCAGGACTTCTCTCTGTGCATCCAGTGGCATTGGTGTGGCCACTGGGACTGTTCATAGATGGAAAAAGACACTCACAGCTAAAAAGTGGTATCTGGGAAGACAATAAATCTGCAGCATGATCCCTTTACCATCCATTTGGGCATCCCAGAACAGCTCTAGAGTGTGCTGGGTGTACCAGACATGCCCAGGAGCTGCTGCCATGGAGAGTCCCAAGGAGAGCAGCTGTCCCTGAGAGGCTGCAGCTCAGAAAAGGGCCCAGCCTGGGGCAGGGAGGAGGGAGGAATGTCCCAGAGGGGCTGAGAGGGACTGACTGCAGCCATATCCCCAGCCCTGTGCCCCACAGGGCAGAGGAGTTGGGATTGAAGGGGAGTAGGGGAACTGGGAAAGACCCTTGGGTGGAGAGAAGGTGCTGTTTGAATATTTGTGTCTTTGTTTCACTATCAGAATCTATTTTAATGCCTTTTTTTTTCTCTCTCTCTCTTTCAAATCTACTTTGCCCTTTACAGTAATTGATAAGGGATTTCCTTTCCTTACCTCAATGGAAAAAGTGGAATTGCAAACATGCAAGTATAAGGGAAAAAGCTCATCCTAAACTTCCATTTTGCAGCAAATTAAGAACAGGAACACCACACTTTCTTCTCCACTGAGTAATTAATCATCAAGCAACTAGTTTTCAGTAATTTTTGCCCATATTCTCATCTAAGTTTGCACCTACATCTTAAAATATGCAGCCTGGATAAAACAACCACAAGCCAGATAAGTCAGCCAAGTCACCTGAAGCTGGCATTGTAGAGAGGATGTAGGTCACACAATCTGAGTGGATTCCACCTAGGACATTCTGGGGTTTGCTTTTCAGGTGTTTTTAGTGCCTCCAGTCTGAGCTGAGGTATTTTTCCCTGTGCATTTGACTCACATCTAACATTTAGTGCTGTACTTTCAGAATAAATCCCTGTCCAGGTGTCCATCAGGAGCTAGATAAGTGTAGCTGCAGGAGGCCTAAGTAAAAAGGTTACCTCAGAAATTCACTCAAGTCCTGCTGATTGATTCCCATCAAATACAAAGCCACATAAAAAGTCTTGGTCACACCAAGGCCTCTTGTACTCTTTGCTCATCTCAGCTTCATTTGACTTCTTGGATCTTTCTTGCTCTGAAGATGTGCATGGTGCTTTCATGCTGTTTTCTGATCCTTACTGGGCCAGGAACATTTACAGGGCCTTTCATAGCTTCTGTCCCTCTTTTCACCAAGAATTAGCAGGAAAAGAAATACGAGGAGGAAAAAGGAACTGTATGTTTTGTACCTCTATCAGCTCATTTGGGTTTGCTTCTGGGTTTAGCTGGCGGCTCCACACATCCTTTATTTTAACTGAACCAATTTCAACTTGCACTGTTACAATAAATTTCAAGAGATAGAAATGTCAGCAAGCTGCCTGGGTAGGAGACAATGTATTCAAGGAACAAAGTTAGAAGTACTCCCTGCTAATGATTTTCGAGCACTGCTCCTTTTATTGACGTTCCAGCTGCAGTTGCCTGAAAGCATGTCACCCCCAGGGCCTCGGTGAATATTCACAGGAAGCCATTATGTTTAAAACCATGTCTCTCACACACAGAAAATTAAGGCAACCTGTCGGCACAAACATCCTAGAGAGCATTAGCTCATGGATCTGAAAGGCACAGTGCCAGCTGGTTCCTGAAGTTGTAAGGCTGTTGTCAGGGGTTTAGTGTGCCCAGGTTACACCAGCAGGAGCAATCAGAGCCAATGTTTGTTGCCAGCCCCACACTGATAAACTAGAAATCTCACTTTAGTTTAGCAGGTTTTTCCCTACTGCTTTTAATTGCCGAGCTCTTCTGGAAAGAGCCCTATGGCTGCTTGAACTCGAAGTCAGGCAGTACCAGCAGGATCACAAACTCCAGAGTGGGATCCTGCTCCCTGTGATTCACCCCAGAGAAGTGCATGGACAGGATCTGGTGCAGAGTATTTGATTCATCCTTAGTGGGCCTGACTCAGGCTCCTCCACACTGGTATGAACTGCAGGATGGAAAATTTGGGATTTTTAAAACTTCTAGTTTTTACAATTTGAAGAGAAAGGGGAAAGTTTACATCAAGCACTAACGGCAGTCAGAATGAAAACTGTCTATGGAGTTCTTCTTGGGCTTGTGTTTCTGGTTCCTCCCTTTCCCTTCCTCTCATCTGTTGATGACTGTGTTGCCATTTCCTGTAATTCTCCACAAAATCCATGTGGCAATCCCTGAAAATGTAAAGGCAATTGCAAAGAGAATCTTGTAATAAGCAATAATAAAGATTCAAAAATACTTTTTGTAAAAAAAACTGTGCTGTTTCAGGTCCTTACCTCTAAAAGCTTTCCTGAGTCTCTTCTCTGTTGTTTTCCTTCCACTCAGGACTGAGTTATCTGTTGCTGACTGAAAGGAGAAAGAACTGCAAGCAAATACCCAGGCAGTGTCTTCAGGGACATTCTACACATTGTAGGGGACGACCAAGACATTTGGCTATTTCATTGTGTGCCCATTTGTTACAAGTTGTGACTGGGATCCGGGCTGCCCTCTTCACACTTGCAGTGAGGGACCATGTCTGGCTCTAGGGGTCGATGAACTAATCAAGAATTTACCCTTTTTTCTCATCCCAGCAAGTGTTATCCTGCTGTTCTGCAAAGCCTGTAAGACTCTGTGGGGGTGGAAGGTGCTGTTTATGAAACATGTGCTATTCCTAAATTAGGTGATTGTGACATTAGTTGGTAACTTTTGCTCATGACTGATTTGGAAGGGATCTCACTATGTCTGTGTTTGTTGTGTCTGCCCACTTATTTTACATTGAGGCTAAAACGTCTTTGGAGTGGAGACCATCTTTGTGTCCTGCTTTTCCACAGCCTAGGGAAAAGGGATAGAAATTGGTTTTGCACTGCACAAATGAAATCACCCACTGGGTTCCTGAGTTGCAAAAACATTGTAAACAAGAGCAATGCAATATACAATCAAAGAAGTTTTCTCTTGGAAAAACCTACTGAACAGAGACATGGATATGAATCCTTAAAGCATATTTATTCCTTTATTAGATTTATTTGCGTAAGAATGGATCCCCCTCGTTACTAAGTTGCTACATTTTTTCCTTTATACTCAATATTTCAAACCATCTTTATGCATCAATTAAATCTCAGCTCCACTAATTACATCATCCACCATTCAAATACTGTGGTTTGAAGTTCCTGAGTCATTTCCTGATGTCAGTCTGAAGACAGAGCAACTGAATTGACTCAAGTGACTGATATTCCATGTACAGCATTTCATGGGGTGCAGAGCTTGGTTCCCCTTCCACGATACCCATCTTGACATGGCCAGAGTTAAGTTGAAAAAAAAATGGTCTATTTTGCCCTGGTCTTGCCTTTTCAATGGGATTCTTCTGACATTGCATTTGCCCTCTGAATGTTATTTTATGTGTGCACGGTGCTGCTTTTTCATTTCTCACTTTACATGTTAGCCAGCACTAGGTAACATTGAATCACACCTGATGATTTTACTAGAAAAGGGCAACACTTTGGGAGCTTCCTGGTCTCAAGTTCATATAGGTACCAGAACCTGTGGTCCTCCCACACTGATCTCATTGGATGTTGTGGAAAACATGACTTTCATCACATTTCACAGATTTAAGAATAGATTTAAGATCACAGTTGAGCAGAAGAATGAAGAGATCCAGAACAGAGAGTGGAGCAGCCAGCACTGGACAGGCATTTCTAAAGCAAAGCCACCATTATTCTTCAGTCTCAGAAGTCTGAGGGTGGAGCACAGGTTTTTCAAGTATTTGTGTTGTGTCACAGAGCCCACTGTAACCCTTGGCACTTCACTACAGTAGTTTACTGCCTTTGGAGCATAATTTAGATACACTCCAGTGTGACAGATGCCGGGGCAGTGACCAGAATCAATGTGTGCTTCCCTGTCCTCCTCTCCTACGTGCTGTCTCAAGCACCACTGAAACAACTCACTAAATCAAGCCTGGTGCAGATCCCAGTCGAATACTCATCTTTTGGGGGGAATCTTTGATGTTAAATTTACTGTTCCAGATCACTGTGTTGCTGTTTGAGAAGCAGTGCCAGCATAAGAGGGTGGTGGAGAGGTCTAAGCAGTGCAAAGAGCCAGGGCAGAATGCATTTATATTAGACAGCAGCCTGAGTTAAAATGCTGAACCCAATTCCTACATGAATTTCTCAAGATTCTGCTTCTGCTAAATTATTTATATCTTATATTTTTTTCCTTCTTCCTAAAGAACCTTTTACAAAGTATAGCTCAAACTTCTTGCCTGTCTCATGGAAGGTAAGTTCTCCAGAATTCAGATTAGCCCTCTGACACTTTTCCAGTAAGGGAGGATGTCCTTAGAAGCCTGGGACACAGAGCATGAAATTCCATGTAAAGCTGGATACTGAGTCCTGGAGATACCCTTTCCTCAATGACCTTGCTATGCTGGAGATGGAAAAGTTTTTAGTCCCTTTTCCCAATCAAAAGTCTTCTACTTTTGCATCCAACATCAATTTGTCATTGCAGCCATAGGAGAAATTTGGGAACATTAAGTTCTTTTCAGTCTCATTGGTTCACATTTTTTAAAGCATCACCTAATCACTTGTTCCTTAAAATTTTGTTTTAAAGCATTTACTTGCATTAAAAGAGCTCAGTAAAAGAATAGAGGAGTAGAAAGTCATTCTGACACCTGTAGAGGCCTTTCCACAGACAATAGGAGGAGTTGTTCATCCTGGTTGAGTTGTCACTGTATTTCCAAGGCAGGAGACTCAACCAGGTGGCCTCAAGCACCCATTTGAGGGACCTTCTTACATCAGACTCAATGAAAGGCAGAAGCTTCTGAGGTGAGCCAAGCCTAACTCAGCTGTTCTCTCATGCCCTCCCTCTTCTACTGAAAACTGCAAATCTTAGTAGCATTTTCTTTGGATATCCCATTAATGCTGTCTGGAACACTTTCTGGCTAGGAACATGTTAGATGCCAACAAAACACATAAGAATTTCAGTTTCACATTCACAATTTAGTAGCTGCAGTGAGTGAGAGATGCAGTTTATTAGTTAAATTATTATTTCTCCTCACTGCCCAGGCATCACATGGAGGACATACCTCTCACATTGTTTTTTTTTTTTTAGTCCTGGTTTAACATCTCATTTTAATTCCAAGTTATGTGTTCAACTACGACAAAAATCTTTATTCACCTTGAATTATCTGGCCTGCATAGTTGTGAGCCCTCATTCCCCAGGTATCTTCAGCATAGAAAATTGACAGATAAAGGTGGTGGCAAGCCACAGGGTGACTGATTTGTATAAATACAGCCACTGATGCTGTGACAAGCCTGGGCAGAGTTTCAATCCTGGCAACATCTATTTTCTCTTCAGCAAGAAACACTCAAGAACAAATTCCAAAAGTATCTCTGGCTTGTGGGTTTTCTCTTACTAAGAGAAAAATCAGGAAACAAACAATCCAAAAAAAGTTTCACATTTTCTGATATTGTTGGAATGCAGAAGAGTACTTAAATATTTTTCAAGCCCTCATCTGCTCTGTCTTTGGCTGTCTTCATCCTGTACGTAGCAGAAAGAATTAGAGGCAAAAAAGGCTCACCTCTTTTCTATACAAAAGATCTTCATTCTTCTTTTCTCATCTCCTACCAACTCCAGCATGTTTAAATGCTGAGTTCTGCTGCATCTACCCACCTCCTGTTTTTCTAGACATCCATGTATTTTTACCAGCTCTTGAGGTTTTATGGCAAATCTCAAGTCTCACCATTTTTTTAAGTCCCAGGTTCTAAGATCATTTGACCATCTTTAACAAAAACAAATCAAGCAACCAAAGAAGTGAATTATCATTGAACATCCTAATTCTTGCTGTAAAAAATAATTTATAAAAGTTTCTATTGCATGTTAATCTTATTAATAATATTTACACCATGCTAGAATCTCTGCCAAATTGTCATAATACCTGTCTTAAACCCCATGAAATAGGTTTTGCTCCCCAAAAAGAATCTAAAGGGGACTAAGTTGAGACTGCATGTGCTTGATTTATTCTGCATTTCACATAAACCCAATATTCAGTCTTTAAAGGATGACTAAAATCTTAAAAAGTGACCAAAGGTGAAAAGGTGAAAAAGGCAACAACAACAAAAAAAAATAATGAGCCCTTCCTCCATTTACCAAGAAATTGTGAAACAACAAACAAGTCTGAAGAAACCAAGGGAAAGCAGCATCAGGTGCTGCACTCTGAAGAATTCAATGAACATCTTAGCAGGAGCTGTAAGACAAGGAAGAAGAATCAGTGCAAAGTGAAAAGTTGCATTTATTGTACCTTTTTGCACTACATTAGTTAGTAGCCCTTCAAGTGGACAACTGAAAAGATAGACCATATAATATAAGAAAATTGAGACTGAAGGACATTGCAGATCATCCAGTCCTTGTGTGTGAATGAAGGATTAATTCATCTGAAAACATCCTTGGCAGGTGTTTGCCTAATGCATTATTAAAAAATTCAGTGACAGAGATTCCCATATTGGTAAAACAATATGCTTCGGTGTTTGTTGTCCTTAAAAGTTTTTTCTCCTTTTCTGACTTGAATGTCTCTTGTTAAACTTACTAATTATTTTTTGTTCTGCCAACAGTAGATATGAAGAACATTTTAATCTTGTCTTTCTGAAACAAACTCGCCACAGCTGTGAGTGCAAGGGCAGTATTCTCAGGAGCAAAAAGCCACAGACACAATATTTTCTAGGTTCCCGTTTTCCTCTTGATTCCCCCACCCAGTCCACTTCTAGATTTTTTTCTGCATGGTCCATGTGTCTTGGAAAGTTATACTCCGTGCTGAGCTCAGGATATCTGAGGCCTTTCTGTGCTGAGCAGAGTAGAAGGTTATTTTCACTGAGCCGCTTGTTTGAACATCTCAGAAATGACAGAGTTGTTCAACAGTATCACCTTATTTTTACTCGGTGGATTACTAATGTCTCCGTGCCCTCTTCTGAAGACTTCTATCTAAGCAACCAGTCTAGAACATCTTCCTGGCTATCTGTGCTGTGACATTCAGTCGTCATCCACCTGGATGATGTCTCCCAAGGCCATCCTTCGAATAGACTGCCTTCTCACAAAAGAAGCTTCATCCATTTCCCTTTGCTTTGCTCCTCGTTCCTTCTGCTTTTTGGACACGTTTTCAATGAGCTTGCTGGCATCACTGAGGGTTTTTTGTGTCCGCTGACTTGCAGTTTTCTTCGTGCCTTCTCCCACACTTGGATCCATGGCCTTTAAGGGTTTGGCTTTCCCGCTGTCTTCCTGCTGCTCTTTTGTGTGTCTTAACCTGAATCGGCGCTGAGGAGCGTTTTGGCAGGGATCAGGGATGCTGTCAGGGCTGTTGGACTCTCCATGAACGTCAGACACCTGGAGAATGGGGATTAATGGCTTGCAGAGTGTCTTGGGAGCCTCCTCAGCACCTTCCTGTTTAGTCGACTTAGAGGTTGTCTCTGAAAGCAAAATAATCTGGATTTCTCCAAGGGGTTTGCTGCCTTTAGGGGGTAGGGGATCATCTTTGTTCTCCAGAGTAGCCTTCTCATTCAGCTTTATCTTTTGGAGGTTTCCCAGCTCCCCCTGAGCCAGGTTCTTTACCCGTTTTACATGGGATTCATTGCGGATGGAGTTGATCACCATCAGCTTCTGGGCAGCCATTTGGGCTTCTCTCTGGATGCTCATAATCTTTTGGAGCTGGGCTTCTTTCACTTCCACAGGGATCTCTAGAGGGGCCAACTTCACTGGTCTCTTCAGGGTAATGTTCTCTGTGCTACACAACTCATTTGCACGATGCAGGCTGGGAGACAGAACTCCCTCCTTTTTCACCTTTTCTGGACACAATTTTTTCTCTCCCTGGCATAGCTTCTTCTCTGAAATCCATGGAGGAGGAGGCTGCAAACCAAGGTTTCTATGATCACTTCCTGGCTTCTCTCCCTCCAGGAGGAGAACTGGATTTTTCTCAGGCTGCAGGCTCACGATCGTGACTTCACTGAGAGTGCAGTTATACTTGGGCTTTTCTTCAGCCATTGGGGCATTCTGAAAGAAAACAAAGGGATGTGGACATCATTCTCCTACATTGTTTTAATCCTCAGTTAGGTTTTTAGGCAATGTTTGGAAGTTTGAAAGGAGTGAAAACTTGGTCTCTCTTAAGTGTATTCCTCATAGCCCTAAATCCTAATCACTGTGCTCCTTAAACTGACTCGCCCCAGGGTAATCCAAAATAAAGGGCAAATTTAGTCTCCATATCTAGAGAATAAATTAACCTGACAGCTGAGGAATCAGGGCTTGTCTCCTCCATGTCTGTCACCAGTGCAACTCAAACATTACCATTCCTTTTCCTACTTTATCCCAAATAATCTTTTTTAAGCAGTGAGCAGGGCCAGACTGCACTCACTAATTTAAAGGAAGTTTAGGGCCTCTGCAAAACATGGAAAATACCAGAGGATAAATGTTAGTTTAGGGAAGATGCTAGTTGAGGTTCAGGCATGGGTCCTTCTCTTTTCCTCTGACATTCTGTGATCTGGACTTTTGCATATACTGACATGTGCTTTATAGGGTAGAGTAGGTTCCTTCATCTCCACCCAAATTCTGCCTAGTTTCACAAGGCACTTTTCCATAAAGAAGAGACTAACAAACTGATAATGATTTTGCTTGTGGCAATGGAAAATCCCCTGAAATGTGACAAGATTTGTTCAGAATACTGTGGATGTTGTTCAGTTTCAAAGACAGTGTATCTGGGGTAATAACTAAAGACACTGCTAAATGACAGGTGTGGCAAACCTGGAGTTATTTATTTGCCCTTGTTCAGAGAAACTTCGTGGCATGGTTGGGAAATAATATAAGAATCAATAACCAATTATCATTATCATTGATAATTTAAGAATCTGATGGTAAACAGGCCTTTGATGTTCAACTTTCTACTCCTGCATAGGCTGCATTAGCAGATGGGATCTGTCCTTGCTTCTCTCCAAACAAGGCAGACTCCTTCCCTAAGGTAACTTTTTCATTCCCACTCTGGTCTTTGTACACACTGTATGTTTCATGGGAAAGACAAAAACATATTCTTGGCTGTATCTTGGTATCTCAGACTTCTAGCTTTTACTATAACAAAGATATTTTATTAAATTATAGTATTGACCTGCTTTTCCTCTGGCAAATAAAGAACATGAGCTCCTTTCATCTCATCTAATTAAGTCTGTTTTGCTAATTCCTCTTCACTGTTATTGGTGGGATTTTTTTTAAGTGCCTAAGCTTAGTATCATTGCAAATAAAAATTATATTCATCTTGCCCTTTCTGTTTCTTTCTGTTTTCCAGGAAAACACTCAAGGCTGCCCATGGCTCTGTAAATGGGAAGTGAAAAAAAATAAATAAGCCCTTGTACTAAAATGTAGGCATAAAAAGCAATGGGACAGAATGAAAGCCCTAATGCAAAAGGAGATATGGGAGTGGAAAGGAAGAAAAGGCAAGCAATGTACTATCAATGCATTATCATTTTGAAAAGATTTTGGTTAAAAAAGCTTTTACTTGCTTTTAAAAATCTAGTACTCATCTAAAACCCAGCCACCCAGCCAAGCCTATAGAACAACCTGCCTAGACAATGTGTCTTTCTACCCATGACCATTTTTTGTTCTCATGCTGGTTTCATACAAGAGTAACCAAGTGATTGGTTCTTTTTCTGCTGCACTTTTCTGAGGAAAATTCAGAAATGTTAAGAAGGTTTGGAGAAATCTTAGACACTACCTAAATCTGATTGGAGTCCTAATGCTAATACACTTAAACCCCATCCAAGGCTAATGTGCAAGATAAGCTGCATCCTCTGTTCCCATGCACACATTACTCAGTACCTTCCAGAAATGTCCATCTGCTATGTATATACATCCACTTAAAATTTAATTAAGTAATTGGCCCAGTCTTGTGTAGGTAATTGCTCTGTGCCCAGAATTCCCTTTGCAGTCAATGAGAGACCCGTGTAAAAATGACTGCTTCAGGTCCTCTGGATCAAAGTATTATGATAGTGGTATTATCAAAGGGACCACCAGCCTTTATTTAGAAACCACAACCTTCATGTAATTTAAACACTTTCCCTCCTGGTCTCAGCTTGCTGATCCTTCTGATATAAACTGCACAGCAATGGGATGGCAGGAATAGAAGTGTTGCAGTACATTGCCACTATTTAAGTAAATTTACAATATGCCCAGTGGCAAATTGCTATGGAGTGGTTCCAGATCTAGGAAACTTGGTGCCCCTTTAAACAGGAATCTGATGTCCATCTAAAGCCATCTTAGTACCCAGACTTAGGTCCCTAGTGCTTCTAGTACCTAGTAAGGAGTAGTACCTAGTACCTAGTAAGGACTTAGGTCCTTTGGTGCTTCTGCTATTTGTAACTCATTTTGATGTCAGGAGTCTGCTCATTGCAGTAAGCACTTGATTGTAAGCTAAAAGTGAGATTTGGAAGAGTTTTACAGAAACCTTGTACATCATCTTGATGACTGGATGAAGAGAAGGGAATGAGCTGAGGTTTCTTTCCAGTATTGGTCCCCACCTGTGTTGTTCTACATCTGATGAAACCAGACAGATACAAAGCAGCCTCAGGCACCCTGAGGTGTCCTATTGGCACACACCTGGCAAAAACAGGGAACCAAAGAGAGCCAAGCACATAGCATGAGTTTTGATAACCTGACAACCAGCTGGACTTTAGCCAGGAAGTCAATCTGTCAGCAGGGAAAAGAAGCAGGTTGTTGTGCTGTCACAAAGCTCTGCAGGGCTTGAGAGCCAAACCACTACTTTATGCACGTCACTTCCCCATATGGCTCCAAAATACTTCACCAATTCAGTCCTGTCGTGGATACACCTGCCAGGAGGTAATACTTGGTTGACAGCATACATGATTATAGAGACATCATGATTGAAGGGAAAGTGTTCAAGGTCAGGTTGGATGAAGCTTTGAGAAATCTGATCTGGCAAAGTTGTCCTTACCCATGACACGGGGGTTGGAATTATCTTATCTTGAAGGTAACTTCCAACCAAAACCATTCTATGAATCTATGATCTTTGTTTTCTTTAAAAATCCCTGTTTTCTTAGTCACCCTCATAAGGTTTCCTCTCCTTGCTCAATGAAACCAAATTTATGGTGCATTTCATAGGAGTTAAAAAAAAAAGAAAGGAAAGCAAGCACGTGGGTGCACACACACACACAAAACCACCATTCTAAATCCCAAACTCTTCCTACATAACAAAAAGCATTAATCTCATTGCTACAGGATAATCTGTAGTGATAAGCAGATGTTACACAACTCTGATGCTTTTCCTTCCTATCATCACATGTATCAACTGATTGCTGCAGTTCAAAGGGGAGAACAGAAATACCTAAGAAAGGAAGTTCACAGATCAAATCCTCCAGCTTATCTGGCTGAAAGCTTCTCCCAGAGTGGATTTTATTTTAGTTCAGTTCCGAAATAAACACCAAGCCTTCGGTGTGCTTTAATTCTCCATGTGATGCCTGAAGCTCTGCTGCTGAAAGCCCCTTTGGCATGTGGAGATCCATTACACGTGCTGTCATTCATCAGGGGAGAGAAACAATTCAGTTTAAACATCTAGGGATGAATGGCTTTGCTTCCACTGCAGATTGTGCATGTACAGTTAATAGCTCGGGTCATCATGAATGAACAATGCAGAAAACAGAGCCAGCACCTGAATAATTCCCAGAAAAGCCTCAAATATGCAGCCTTGCACTTTGTCAGATGGCATCATTATCACACCTGCAGTGTCAGGGACTTAAATCATCATTTGCTGCGCTAGGAAAATTTAGGTTATATTGTCTGTGAGCCAGTGAGTCTGAGGAGGTTAGAGGGTCCATTGGACTGAGAAAGATAAAACATAACCATGCCCATAGTCATCAGTACTGAACACAGTGATAACATAACACCTGGCTCTCTTGGATCCCAAAACAAACAGGTATCAAGGTGGACTGAGTACAGGGACTTCATACAAATAAATTCTTGCTGTGTTTCCTCAGTGCAGGATCCAGAGATAGTATCCCACTCTGCCACATCTCCCTTTGCACTACTGGTATCTTAAAACAGCAGTGGCAGCAGGAAGAGTTACAAAACAAAACAAAGACATTTGAGTGCTCTGAAAACCAGATCATTATCAGGGAACCTGCTTCAAATCCCCTTTTCACCACAAGCTGTTCATGGGATGGCAGGGAAGAGGTTTTTCCCCTCTGTGACTGTATTTTTCACCTGTAAATTTGTACTCATTCCCTCTCCTGAACCATAGGCCACTAGAGATGTTAAGCTACTCAGCAACAGGGGACATGAAGTTACGTTAGTTTCCAAAAGAGGTTCAATTTCAGATAACCTAATTTTCAGAAAACAAGTGCTCTGTAAAAGGTGTTACCTGTTGAAAAATCAAGGCCTGAAAAAAAATCTGTGATTACTTGAAAATTATGTCAAGTACAAGCTTTGCCTGTAGAGTAGTTATTCTTACATTTGGGTTGGTTTGGTTTTTTTTTTTGCAGGTGAGTAAAGGTTTGGGTCATAACCTAGTATTTGCAATCATTAACCTGAAAGAATGCTTTGTGAAAACATTTCAAATTTGTTCATAAAATTTGGCAGATATTAAGAGGAATCACCCAATTTTATACAATTTGTAACTCTTATTCCTAATGTTATTATTACTTTAATAACTCCTCCCTGAATTCATGAGGAGACCAATTTGAGTTCTAGGAAACCCAGAGCAGATGATCCTTTGCAGGAATACTCAATTTCCAAACCATGGAGTCTCCAGATTTCCCAGATGCCTCCCAAGCTTTACTGAGCAACCTCGGTCTTGGAAAGCTTCTTATTGGGATTTGCAATATTGCAGGAAAGAAGGGGAAGTGCAGAACTCCAGTCCTAATGACAAGTAAGTCATGTAAACCAACTTTTCCAACTTCCATCTCTACAAAGGGACATTGTTCCTTATTTAGATCAAGACAAAAAATTATAAAAAATTAAAAACTAATATTAGACTTCTAAATCCATATTTAAGATATAAATAAATGACCTGTTTTTCAACAGCAGCACTGGATTTGACTCCTTAAATTCAGCCAATTTATTTAAGGATCTAGACTGTAATTCAAAATTCCAGCTTCAGCTTCAAAAATCTTAGTGTCAGTTCAAGAGCAAGGAGATTGATTTCCTGAAGTTCTGAGCACCTCTGAATCCCTGCCATCTCAACAAGACTGTGTGAGAAGTAAAGGTCTGTACATGCAGCTGGACCACTGCTGACCAGGGGGTGTGTGTCTGACATCAGAGCACAAGCCTAAATCTTCACACTGCTGTGAGGGAAGAGAAGCAGACATGAAAAATGCAGTATTTCCTGCTACCTACCAGCTCCTGCTTGTGTTACATGCCCACAAAGATCACAGCACGAGCAGGACCTGCAGACAAAGAAACTGAGCTCTTCCCTTGCTGGGTTTTTTTTTTTCTTAATTTAGGGCTTGGCACTGTAAAATCCAGAGTGATGGAGCTATCTGCTGTGGTGGAAGCTCATGCCTAGGAATTAATGTGGTACCCTGCCCTACCCCACTGATAACAGAGGCCAGCACCTTGGAGTCAGGGAGAGCAGCTCTGCCATCATTCAATCTGCCTGTTCTCTGGGTGCCACTCATCCATTGCACTCAGAAATACCCAGGGAGACAAGCACCTTTTCTCAGCTCTGCCAGGCAATATTTCATTCAGAACAGAAGAATGAGCATCCCTGTCTTCTGAAAAGGATGTGTCAGCAGTGCCATTATTTTTCTTAAAACATATGGGCTAGAAAATCCATTTCTTCTAACAGAGGCCTTCAAGCCCACATATCCCATCTCTCCACAGGACTAGGGCTTAATTTCTCCTGCCATAATTGTTCCTCCTTTTTTTTTGGGGGGGTGCTATTTTTTTGTTTTGTTTTTGTTTTGTTTTGTTTGTTTTGTTTGGGTGGGTGTTTTGTTTTTGTTTTTTTTTTTGCTTGTTTTAGTTTTTGTTTTTGTTTTCTTTGGTCAATTAGGCCAGAAGTGAAAAAATGACGTGACTGCATGGTCTGGTAGTAAGGGCAGCTTTGGATGTACCCTTTGACAAGGACAATTTATTACAATTGGCTTCACTGCCAAAATCTTCTAGAATGTCCACTTCTAAGGCTAAAAGCTCCTCTCTCACTTTCTTACCCCTTGCTGGAACATGTTCTTATCTCCACATCTCTAACAGGATTTGTGGTTGTTTCTAGCCCAGGATGGTCTCATGTTTTCACTAGGACATGTTCCCCCTGGGTTGCTACAGGTTTAATTTCATCAGAGCTGTGGATTCCCTGTATAGGAAAGGCTTTGGGGAGGCATTTGGGAGCTATTTGAAGGCTGTGAACAATGGACAGGAGCCAGCTCTGCCCTTTTCAGCTCTTGGAATCCAGTCTGAGGTGGATGCCTGAGGCATCCTCCACAGTGCTGGGTAATGACCAGCTCACAGCCTCTGGGAGCAGATACTTCAGACATCACCTCAGATTTGGAGGCTGACTCATCTTCCAGGAGATCCTGTCCCACTTCAATGACTTTGTGGCTCCAGTGGCTAGAGGTAAAGGAGAGAAGCTCAGACCCGGGAGCCAGCAGTGCTCTGGAGCCTGCAAAGGAGACTCCAGCTCTTTAATGGCTGGGATGGGCCCTGAATTCCACCCTTTGTGATAATTTTCTTATCCACATTCTATGGCTATTACTCACTTCAGACTCTCACTCCTTAAATACATTTTTCACAAGTTCCCATTAAACTGTGGGTAGCATATAGTGTTATACCAGTATTGATGTTAAAGCAGAATTACCTGCTAGTCCTGCTAATCCACTGATGCTTTGACAGCAGGGATCTTACAAATAGAGATTCTTCATGAAAAAATGATTAAACATGACCTGAAAGGCTGCAGCTCTCCAATTCCCTGAAAACTTACCATTTCCTTGTTGAATGCTGTAGCATTTAAGGCCAGAAGAATCAACGACAGCCCATCCTCTGATCCACTAATGACATGGATGTTGAAGGATTTTGATGTCACTTTTTTTATCCTCAAGCCTATTATCTGGCTCTTCTGCCTTTCGCTCTTCAAACAGAGGCTGCTTTAGAGGGATTGCAGTGGGTGGGCAGGGAATGTAGGAACTGTTCTACTTTTTGTATGGACTTAGTCCACAGCCAGAGACAAGTCACTGAATATCTCTGAGCCTCACAATCAAGGGATGTCCTTTAGACATTTTTTAGGATTTGGGAGTCTGTTAATTCTGCTGCACCGTTCGAGAAAATTTCTATAACCTCCATCAACATAAATTTACCTCTGGCTTCAGCAGGACAGTGTTTGGTGTATTCCACTCTGCCCAGTGGTCCTAAAGTGCTGCAGTGTTGTTCAGTTCCTGTGCTCTGATCTGGGAAGGGCTACATTTCAATGACATGTGGATCCCTGCACCATTTGGAGACTGCTGTAGGACATTCCAGATGGTAGGCAGAATTCATTAATCTATGTCATGAAAATTTAATTCATATGAAGGTAGTAAATTGTTTATGTATAAAATAGGCAGGACTAATACATAAGCATTCAGGGCTGAATCACACCAGGATACAGGCACACGCAGCTCACAGTGAACTCAGCTTCTTTGGCTGTTACAAGACTAATCAATTGAACAGAATTATTAAGTGCAGATACTCTGTGTTTGGGTAGAATATGCCAACACAATAGCTGCTTCGCTGTTAAAACAACCCACCCCTCCCCATAGTAATTTTAACTCAATCTTAAGAAGCCAGCAGTGACTGAAGAGAGAAAAAGCCATAATAATAGAGAGAGCATCTAACAGCCTGGGCTTGCTGCTGCATTTGCATTGACGTCAGAGCAAACAAGATTAAATGGAGGCAAGCACAGCTACAGAAATGTGACCTTAAACACAGCCTCAGAGTTGCAGATACTGCCAAAACCTTAGCTGTAACTCCACCTGTCTGGCTGGTGTGGGCACAAAGGCTGCGAGGAGCAGCCGGAGATCCCAGCAGCAGCTGGGCTGGCACGGTGCGAGCTCTGGAGCCAGGGTGGGGCACAAAGGACCCTGCTGACACCGTGCTCCACAAGGAACCACTGAGGCTGGCAGGGTGTTCAGCAGCCTCTCGCTGCTGGGGTTGCTTCAGTCTAGTCCAGGGTTAGGGAAAAGATGGCAAAAAGGCTTGATCTCATTTTCCCAGTCACTCACTCTCTCTCCCTTTGCCCACTGTAACCTTGACACTTTCGAGATCCAGTCTTGGAAAGCCAAAGTCACAGAGAGAACCAGGCTGCTGGGAACAATGATTAATGGCACCTTCAAAAAGCTAAGAACAATTGCAGCTAGAAGTTTGTTACCATAGGAGCAAAGCCCATTCAAGCCCATTCAATCAAATAAAGCACAATTACATGGTGACATTGCCAAAATCTGAACCACTGTTCACTGAACAAAACCACAAAAAATTATCCACAACCAATAAAAAAACCTCTCTGGCAAGAGAACATCCCTTCAAATATCCTCAGCAGGGAGATCCCAACCTTCCCAGACACTATGATTTAGAGTAAATGAAGGTATTTCCTTTGATTTAAAAGATGGGATTATCTACTGTGCATCACTTAAACCTCTCAAAACCAGGCTGACTTGGGGTATAGAAGATTTAACGGCTTCACTGGGTCTGACTGCTCTTAGCTTTATTTCACTTTACATTTGCCACAGAAGAGATTCCATTTTGGATCTGTGAGGTAAAGCACTTCTCTACAGATTCAAATGGAATCAACCAGAACAGCAATTTCAGGCTGTTTGCCCAATTTGGAGAAGATAATTCAAACACAAAGATAGGTCTTTTTTATGTCTCTGTATTGATGAGTTATTCTGGAGTGGTTAAAGCACACAGGGAGAACTTTGGCAGACAAGTGATGTTGTAGGACTTTCCACAATCAATTTCTCTCAACTGAAGAAAACTGGGGATAGTTTATCTGTGAGCTACTGAGAATTAAATTCTTACCCCATTTGCTCCTTAAGGTATCTACAGACAGCTGGGCAATTTTGTGTCACCTGCAGCTTAGAGTCCATAGTAAAACCAGGTAGGTTCCCTGGTGGGGGTAGAATTGCAATAATTAAACTTACCCTATTATTACCCTAAAATTACACTCAGGGCTCCATCCTGGTGCTCCTGTTACAGGCTAAGCAGAGTGCAATGAAGAGCCAAAAACCCTTTCAAAATTCTGTCCCTGTGGTGTATAGATTTCATGGAGGCTTACTGCCTTTCTAGTCTGGTTTCAGGCATAAATTCAGCCAGAATTTTTGGGAAATGCAGGAGCTTTTGAGAGCCTCTTGGATCAGATTTGAGGACCTTGTATCATTTGCTGATCCCAGCATGAAGAGAAGGAGAGAGTTGTTGTGTTATGATGTTTGAGTTTTTTGTCTACCCATGCAGCTTTGTGGGTACAAATACCTCTGCAGAGATATTTGGCTTGGATACAGATGGGTTTGTAAAATCCAATAAATCTCTAATCTAATCAAATTCCACCAAGCAATTGTTCTTCATCCTTAGGAGCCCAGGGATCTAAGTGGTATTATGCTACCTAGCTTATTACTGAAGGGTCACTGAAGACTCAATGAATCTTTCACTGCATTTCTTCTGTCCTCTCTTTAAAGTGTCAAAGAGCTGTTGTTGCAATAATTGCAACCAGTCTTGTATAAGGACCAAAAATCCTAGAATATCCCATGCAGAATTTGCTGACCCTGCCCACATGGATCACTGGTGCTGTCCTGGGGACACTTAATGTACCATTGAATGGCATAGAGCAGCAGTTTTTATGTCTTCTGAATCATGAGGTATGAGATCTTGGCATTCGTGCTTTTAAGCCTTTTCTAGTCCATCAGCCAAGAGTTGCTTTTTTGATTCAACACTTAGCAGCTGACTTTACTTAATTTGGAAACACAAACAGACCCTTTGCCTCGCTCTGTGTGTTTAACTGTTGGCCAAAAGACAACCAGCTTTAAACAAGACAAAAGCTCCTTGAAGCTACAGCACTGGCTCCCCACTCTGTCTCCTGATGTACAAGAAACCAAGTTATTGGAACAAGGAGCACCCAATCCACCAAGCCATGGAGCATCTGAACTTTTATGTGTTGGTGACATTCCAGTGACCTAGCCAATGAATAGGACACCCTTACTTGCAGATGCCCCCATTAGTCCAAGTGCTCATGTGGGAGGAAGGTCTGTTAATTTCATTGGGGAATTTCTGAATTCAGCTTGCCACCTCCATAGGAATTTTTGTGACTGTACTTGTCTACCACTATTTTATTTATTTTTCTCCTTCTTATTACCATTGTTTTGTACTCAGGAGTCAAGATGTGAAGGAAAACATCTCTTCTCATGGAAGTTAAATACATCTCCTGCACAGGACAAACAAATCCTGGAGAAATAGCAGCTTTCCAGCACAATGCCAGGACTAAGGCAACTGTGTGCTTCTCCAGGTAAGCTGCTGTCCCTTGAAGGCCCAAGGACATTTTCTGCTATGTGAGCCAGTCATGGAGACAATTTCAGCTCTCCTGGAGAGTATAATTTAAAGTTAGAGCTTTTCCACTGTGGTCCATAACACCAAACCAGGTAATTATATTATCCATATGTCCAAAGACCCTCCTAAAAATCTGGGGTCATTCTGCCCTTGTGCTCAGAAATTCATCTCTCAGTGGAAATCTTTCTATTCACTTTGGTGGGTTTTAGAAGTAAACCAGCAAGGAAATCTTCAGTATTATCCAAAGTCAGTACTGCACTTTGTAGACTACATTATACAATGTCTGTATTGTAACACAGAGCTACACCCTGGGAAATCCTTCCAGATCCCAGAAATCCTTGATTCTGCTGCCTTCTACAAATCAATGATGATGCTGCCCTTGATTTCAATAGAGGCAGAATCAAGATGGGGATTGTTTCAAATCCACCAGGACAATTCTACAAGTTGTTTGTAGTCTTCACCCCATTTTATGTGTGGCTAAGGAAAAAGGATACCTCCCACACATATTCCTCTTGGGCATTCCATATGTTCCTCAGCTGAGGATCCAGTGAAGCTCACTCACTACATATGTGCAAACAGCCCATTCAAGCATTCTTAAAAGTGAAGAAAAGTGAATATGAAGCCTCTCCCTGTTCAAAATTCCATGCAAGGCCTCAAATTCAAGTGTTTAGAAGAGTCTTGCTTCCTCCTGATTTTCTGAAAAAACACAGGGTTTTCCTCACCAGTAGAAAACTGTGCACTCATTAGTTTCTGTAGGATGAACATCTTTGGTCTGTTAAAAATATCTCTGTCTATACCAACAGTTTTATTTTCAGCTTCAAAAGTCACCCAAACCAGCACTGTCTCCAAAACATTCAGATGCTTTCTCTTAGCACTGTTTAGCACTTCATCTTGTTCTTAACTCAAGGACCTTGAGTCTCAGGTCTGTGGCTCTCCTTACTTTGTCTCATCACAACCTCTGGTCCTGATCCCTGCAATTTACTTGAGAAGGAGGCAATTTCTCCCTATAAGGCTAGGAAAGCTTTTGGGATTTATTTTCTCTGATGAGAGGTACAGTGGGCTACCTTAGCCATCAAGATGGTGTATCTTGGCACACCCACACATCTTTTGTGTGCTTGTATTGCTTATTCTAATTCAGCAGCCTACTGTCTTATCTAGTCAAAGTGCTTTGAAAGGCAAATCCTGTCACAGCATAATGGGAAGGGGAGTTAAAGCTATTAACAGCAGATTCTTAGCGGGTCAGGGGGCAGAAGGGAAGCTCTCTAATCATCTTCAGATACATTTTCTCTCCTTTCTCATAGGCTTGAATAATAACTGAATATCAGCTCCTCTCGATAGCTTTAGATCCTATTAGCACATTCAATCAGTAACTCAGAAAAGGAGATAAAAGCACAAATACATAGAATCAAACAACCATAGAATCACTGAATGGTTTGGGTTGGAAGGGACCTTTCTACCCCCTGCCATGGGCAGGGACACTTCTCTCTAGAGCAGCTGTCAAAGCCCCATGTGAACAGGCAAGAGTCCTGTCACTCCAGGACAGCATGGCAGGCCACCAGCTGTGGAGGAGTGGCTTCTCATTCCCCATCCCCAGGAACCTCTTCAGGAAATGGCCCTCTCTCAATGGAGTCTTGTGCTGGCTGTCCTTCCTGATAATTAGAAAAGAATAGAGGCTTGGAGAAGCCTAGAGTGACTCAGAAAGGGACGTAATTCCATAATTCCAGGAGGCCTCACTGAAACAATATTTTTTTCCCTGACATCTTCTGATCAAGTAACAGAGAGTCCTCCTCCTGCTCTCTGTCCCCCTCAGGCCCTGCACTCTATCCCTTGGCTGAGCTCCTCATCTGAGAAACTGTGTACCACAGTGACAGGGAGGCATTTTTCCATGGCTACTGTCATTAATCACCTTGATAATTCCCATCCTTAAAGTTTGGGTCTTAGTTATTACTCATCCTGCCCAGCCCACTACCCTGTCTAGACATCTCATTTGGCAGCTAGACCATGGGAGTGTTGCTGCCTTGATTAAATAGTTGGTACAGAGTGTATCTTATTACCCTCAGTTAAGTCCCTGGTCAGGGTTGTTTTTGAGCATCTCCTTCCCAGGAATTGCTGAATCAAGGGTGAAGGTATTCCAGGGAATCAGGGGAGGTTGTCAACATCATCCAAGGTGATCTTCAGCCATTTTAGAGCAATGAACAACACCAAGTGTAGTGGAGGTGTGTACAAACTGCATACTGAGCACAGGGATTTTAGTTCCTCTTGTCTATACCAGACCAATGCTGGGCTAAAGTCACACCTCTTACCTATTTTAAATAATTAAAAATCAAGTCCTCTTGGTGCCTTGCAGGACGTTTGGCTCACACCATCATGACAGATTTAAAAAAACAGTAAAAATGAAGGAATTAGCATATATCAGCTCTTAATCTCCAAATGCTCAGACTCAGGAGCATAAGACTTGACATCTCTTGATATGGTTCCCATATTGCAAGAAGACTAAATAAATATCTCAGTGGTCTTAAGGATAACATCAAACCATCATCTCACAAAAATAAATGCTGACTGAAAAGTGTGTGGCTCATGGGGGAAGCTGTTCTTGTCTAATGGTCTTGCTTCTGTCAGTTTGTGAGAAAACATTGCCAGAACACCATTGTCATTGGCTATGTTGTGATAGCAGCACCACAGCCAATTTACTTTGAATTACCCAAGAATTCAGATGGTACCTCACATCTGCAAAGCCACCAGCACCCCACATCCCAGATGTGCAGGTTTCATCTCACAGCACAGTCCTGAAGAGCTTCTTTATGCTCACAAGCTGTGGAAAGTTTGTGTAGTTCAGGCAGAGAACATGCCCTACGCCCTGTGCCACACACAGATTCCCTCTCAGCATTGTACCACAGGCCTCTCACAGTTTTTTGAGCACTCTCCCAGTTGCTGGGAAAGCAGCATGACTGAAAACTAGAATAGAAATGCCAGCTCTCTCCCCATTACTCAAATAAGCACCTGAAATGCCTTCCTCATTTGGAAAACCACCCAGTAGGACTCCGAGTTTACAAAGTCCCTGTGTGTAATCACCTTTTTGTGGGATTTTCCTCCTTACCTGCATCTTCATTTTGCAGAAACAAGACCAGTAGTCTCATCTGTGTCTCATCAATTTCTTTGTTCAATTCATTGATCTTGGAGATCTCCTTATGGAAATTAGGCAAATCAGGCTTAAATTTCTCCTGAATCCTGTCCTGATACTGAAAAGTTGATGGTGCATATTATTAGCAGCTTGGCTTTAGAGTTATATATGTATTGGGATAAGCTGGTAACTTTTAGTAGCAATTTTCTAAACTATCAAAAGATACTGGAGATCCCAAGACAAATACAGCACGAAAAGCCAAAAGCATGCTTTACTTATAGAAAAATCCTAAGAAATGTAGTGAGAAAGGATACAGAACAGTCATAGATACATCTTTAAGATACATAGAGTTTAATAGAGCTCTCCTCAGTTTTGCACTCATCCTAGAGGACTGAATAGGAGGATTAGACATTCATAGATTCATGGAATGGCTTGGAAAGGCCTTAAGGATCATCTTTTCCAACCCCCTGCCATGGGCACAAACACATTCCACTAGACCAAGTTGCTCAGAGCCCCATCCAGGCCACCCTTGAACATTTCCAGGGATAAAGGGAGTCCACAACCTGTGAGCAACCTGTTCCTGCATCTCACCACCTTCATAGTAAAGTATTTCTCCTAATATCTAATCTTCCTGACATCCAGACTAAGTCTTCCCTCCTTCAGCTTTCTTGGGATTCAATGAAGTTGAGGGTGAGTACCTTCCTTTCACAGATACAGCCTCTTGCTCTAAAGATGATACCAAGTGGTCCTTCAGGGAAAGATGCCAAAGGCTGAAAGATCATCCTGCATAATGGGAGACAGTCTCTGCAGATGAAGAAATCTGCAGAGCCTAAACATCCAGTTTCCAGCTGTGTGAAATTGCCACACTGTTCATAATAACCAGAAGGATTGAGATTGCAAACTTATCTAGCTTTTTTTTTTTTTTGCCAGTATAATTTTCAATTTTTACATGCTCCAAAGATCACAGATTCCTGTTCACAGCCCCTGTTAAATATCCTGAAATACATCTCTTCTAGAGATGTTCTGTTTGAGCCATTCTTTTAACTAGATGCTTCCACAAGGAGGGATTTTCAGCCCATTTTTGCTGTACAGTTCATTGTTCCTAATCTCTCCATTGCCATTGCTATAGCAATCAAGTGCCTGTGAGATGCCCCAACTAGAAAATATCTTTTTTATTTCATTAGCTCCCAAGCTGAATCCTGTTACTTATTAATAACCTCATTCCACCCATGCTCTGCATTGATCCCTCTTATCAGCACTGGCTCCCGCCGTCTTCTCAGCTTTCTCAGTGTAATGTTTCCAAAGGTAAAAATTTCCAGCCACCTCTCCAAGCAAGACTCCTGTGCAATCAATAAGAAGCTCATCACTTCCACACTTACCAGCCGCCCCGGCAGCTCTTGCTTTGCTCGTTGTTTTATCATTCCCAGAAGCGTCTCCTCCTCCTCCTCCTCCTCCTCCTGCTCCTGCTCCTGCTCCTGCTCCTCCTGATGAGATGGCTTCACTCGGTGGTACTCAGCCTGCTGCAGCAGGGAAGGAAGGGACCAGGTGCCTTGTTTGCTCAGGAGGACTGAAAGGCTTAGAAATGCTACAGAGAGATAAGTGGGAGGGAGATTAGGGTCAGCATTACTGCAGGCACCTAGGGACTGAACAGATCCCAATGCCAAAAAAGCACACATGAATGTGTTGTATTCTACTCATTTCTTTAAAGAGAGGAGTATTTCTACTTTCAGTACCCATCTTTAAAGAATCCCACTCCTCCATCTCTCCTTCTCCCATCATGAGCTTTTTTGATTCTTCTTGCTTCTCTTCTATGCCCTGCTTGTCCTCTACCTTGTCTTTGCTCTCCTTTCACAGGGGAACATGACTCCAAAAACCTCACATCTTGCATACTCTTCAATTTAAGTGTTGATTCCTAAAATAATGCCCCCACGTTTGTCTTTCAACACCTGAGTAGACACTGTCTGATTTTCTGCAGAACCAGTGATGGGTATGTTTGGGTTCTGAAAGCTGTCATTTATGTTATATCCTAATTTCAGTGCCTGATGGGGGGGCCTAAGTCCAGGGAAATCTGATAGCCTACAGTGAGGAATGATGAGAGAAAGCTGCTTCATGCCCTATCAAGCCTTGCTCACTCAGATACATTATGAACATCCATTGCATGGAGTAGAAGAACCTTTCTGAGATCATACTGAAAGTCCAGCAAGTTTTAACAGCCCTAATTCCATTGAAAGCATGCCCAGCTCTGTGCCAAAAGGGAGCAAGGCAATGTGAGTGAGGAATGAAAGCCATGAGATCACCCAGCCTATGACATCTGGGAGATGGCAATAACGCAGGTAGGGGCTAAATTAGTTAACAGAGATACACAGTGCATTTTAAATTCATTGTATGTGTTCACTGGGTCAAGGTCTCACTTGAAGGTGGTTAGGCTGAGCTCTAGAGGTGTGGTTTTCACATTATAATGACCTAAGTTCCCTTAAAGGACAAATTTTTTACTGATCTATGCAACTTGAATAAAACTTGCCAAACACAGCATCCAGTGCCTAATTCAAGGTCTCTGCTCATGTTATCTCTTCATTTGTTTCAAAACTGTTCTGCAACACCTTGCTGTTTGCCACTTATCAGACTCTGTAGAGTATTTACAGTTCTCTATATTCAGTCTGCAAAATCTTTTCTTAAATCATTCATCTTTCACCACCAGCAGTCCTTACAAAGCACCAGTTGAAGGCATGATGTGAATCCCTGCTGTGAATTGATAGCACTGCTGCAGCAAGACCAACACCTGAGTTTAGGCTGCTCCTTCCAAGTTCTTAAACCAGACACAGTTTACTGTATTTTTGGTGTTTGCTGTTTATTTGGTGTTGCATAACTGCCCTTCAGTGTCACATATGCCCAGCTCTTCTGCACTGTCCTTGTCCCCTGTCCTGCCTCCTCCAGGCTTTCCTTTCCCATAACATAGTCCCTTAGCAAGGTCATCAGAATTACATGGATCTACTGACAGTACACAGATGCTTTGGTCTGTGCTGCCTCACACCCACGAGTGTTAAAAAAAAATTCAAAAAAAAAGCCTGATCTTCAGGATTTTTATTTTTTTTTCTACTGATCCTCATTTGGAGAAGATGCAGATGTTTCCCATTTGGCCAGTGCCTCCATGTATCCACTGACAGATGCTCAGCAACATCAGTGCTTATTTCCAGCCTTTCCTCAGATGTACTGATGAATGTCATCTTTGCAGCAGTCATGTCTCCAATATTTTTTAAAACCATACTATTGTGGCAAGCAAGCCTACTCACAACTGCTGCCAACCCATGAGTCTAGCCCTAGAGTGGTTCCTGGGTCTATTTATTTTTGTTTCTGTCTTAAACAGCTGCAGGAGCTGAGCTTTTATCAGCACCAGCAGAAATAGATAAATTCAGTAGCAGACATCTAGCAAGAAAATATGAGAACTTCATAAACATTCTGGAATTTAATCAAGCTGAATATATACTAATAAATTAAATATGCTTGGGTGTATTTTTTTTTTTTTTCCAAACTGAAGCCAGCTATTCAAAGTGCAGCCTGCCAGGCCTGGATTGCTGACCACAATGGGACTGTACATGGAGAGAATCCAGTTATATAGCCAAGGACAATGTCTGTTGTCACTAATGCCACTGGGGAGACCAGTGCCCTCTCTCTTCTGGTTTGAAGAGTCCTTGATCTCAATCTGAAGAGACTTTATTGGTTTTGTAGGGGATATTGGTGTTGTAGGGGATATTGGTTTTTGTAGGATCTCCTTGTTTTACAAAGAGATAAATGAATATCCAATGTTTTCCCTATACACTATTTATTCTGAAAGGTCCATCATCTTCCCTGCAAACAAATAGAGGATATATCATCCCTCCTCCTATGGTATCCACCCTCTTCATCCATCACTGGTTAGGAGGATTACTCTGCCATAGATATGGAAGCCTGGGGAGCTGCAAGAACCTCTGAGTAGCAGCAGATGAGCCTTGACTCTTATCAATAACCACAGTAAACCACATCACTCCAAACAATGTGGGACAGCACCAACAGGACCCATAATATTCCTCAAATTATGATTCTAAAGAGTAACTTTTTAAAGTACATGTTCCTTCTGTTTGCATATCAGTCTGGGAAAATCAGAGCTAATGATACTTTTGTTCTTCGACATTTTCATCCAGGAATGAAAAATTCACAGCCTTACGAAATTCTAAAGGCCAAACACCCAAACACAAAGAGCAAGAACGGTTTCAGAACCTGAATGCCCAGCTGATGCAGGATCAGTGCCTGCAACCCCCAACCTTCCTGTGGTCAAGTTGGCTACCAGGACTTCAGGAAAGCTCCTGGGCCCCATCATGCTGGGCACAGTCTAAATACCACTGAACAACAGCCTCTCAAACATTTAGAACCCAAATAGAAAATGCAGTCTGGGGGAGGCTGTAGAGGCAGCAGAGGGGAGTTGATGCACAACAGCCTCAGCAGGAGGTTAATTGCAGCCATTTGGGCAGCCCAGCTGATGCTGCCTTCCAGCTCCCTGGCTGGTGTGGACTGTGTGTTTCTAACCCTTTGGACTCTGCTCTTTCTTGTCACAAAAGTATTTTTCTTTGGGGTTTGTTTGTTTGTTTGTTTGCTTGCTTGGGGTTTTTTGCTTATTTTTTTTCAATTACTGTTTTATCCTGACAGCTCTGGATGGCACATGATAACCATGGAAAACACAATCCTGGACCAGCCCTGCCTCCAATGAGGATCTGATGCTCCTGAAGGCTCCCAGGGCTTTGCTCTCCCTGAAGGACCAGAATGACTTCCCACACTATGTTTTAAAGATCCTTCCAGACAGTGATGTTTAATGGCTGTAAAGGTTCAGCAGTCCCAGTGTCACTTGAAAAAAGCAACAAAACTGGGATATATGAGTTTTCCAGGAATAAAAATCAAATAAAATACTGCATTTTGCTGTTAAAATTATGATTTGAGCTAAGAACAGCACTATGGAAACTAGCTGTTAAAGAGAACATGTTCTTTGCTACAGGACTTTTTATTTACTGTGCCAGGGTCCTTTCTACAGATAACAGGCCATAAGACAAGTTCTTCAACCCCTGTGAAAATGGGCTATTGATTTATATTTTCATTTAAAATTACATAGTTTTTCATCCCTGATGTGTTTTTCTCTTTTTTGTCCAGAGTTCACTAACTCACACTGAAGTGAACAGATGAGAGATGTGTGCTTACACTTCGGCAGAGGATTGCTGAGGTGGGGAATTTTCAATAGCAAAAAGAAAGATGGAAATGCCTAAGCAGTTATTTTAATCAATTGTGTTTTTTAATGAGAGCAGCTCAAGGGGCAAAGTAAGCAATTCAACATTATGTATTAATGTTTAAAATCCTCCTAAATCAAAGCTTGGAACAGATTCTCTGGATTGGGAGTCAAACAAAAATAATTAAGATCTGCCAATACATTTTTACCAAAACCTTCTGCGAACACCAGCTTGTGTAAATTACCATGAATGTGTAGATTAACACAGATGTGCAAATTAAAATGGTTTCCTTTTTTTAAACTCGGGTTTAAAAACGTCTGAAAAATTTTGGGGAAACAGCAGTCAACATCTCTGGGTCAGTGCAGAGGGTTGCTGAAGGATTTACCTTTTTACATGAGCAGATAGTGGTAGACAAGGGGGAGAGGTTTAGATTAGGTGTGTACTGGGTTGGGCTGGACCCAAACCAGCACAAGATATTAGGAAGAAATTCTTTTCTGTGAGGGTGCTGAGGCCCTGGCACAGGTTGCCCAGAGAAGCTGTGGCTGCCCCATCCCTGCAAGTGTTCAAAGCCAGGAGCAGCCTGGTCCAGTGGAAGGTGTCCCTGCCCATGGCAGAAGGGTTGGAATGAGATGAGCTTTAAGATCCCTTCCAACCCAAACTATTCTGTGATTCTTTGGTTACACGATTCTTGCTGACTCCTCCCAGCATTTCAGGAACATCAGCAGTAAACCCACAAGACAACCACACACTCACTCTCCTGCTCCAGCTTGTGTGGACACATACAGAGCAACAAGAGTTCAGACACATTTCAGGCTCTCAAGCCAGTGCTCTGTCCTGGCTTTTCACCTGCCTTTGAAAACTAAATATTCAGAAATTGCCTCAGGCACAAGCGGGTATGGCTCTGGAAAGCTTAGTTGGGGGGTGGGGGGGAAAAAAAAGTCTTTTGCAAGACATTAGGAAAAAAAACCCAAAAAACAAAACCAAAAAAGCTTCACTTTTTCAAAAGAAACACTATACACAATCTTATTCTGAAGTGTATGTGAGGGATAGTAAAAGACAAATTGCACTGAAGACTGAAATACAATGGAGATGGGGGTAATCAGCTTATGGGCTGCTTTCATACAATAGAGAAAACCATACATAATTTTCAGTGACACCTTCAGATCTCACTGCCTTCGAACGACGTCCTTATGTAAGCAGAGGCTCTTCAGAGCAGACCTCTTCTGTTTTCTGCCTTCATTTGCACCTTTATAGACATCAGTGACAAATCCGATCAGCCCTCTGTTCTCATGAAAATGAGAAATAGTTTCAGCTGCATCTGTTGCACACTGCATGTTGAATTACAGATTTGTTACTGTCTGCACAAAAAAATCTAGGTGACCTCTTGCACCTATGTACAATAATTATGATATATACACAAATTCTCTTTTCAAGTCAATGACATTTTTTTTATGTGGGTTTGACTTCATGAACTGCATGAACAAGGAAGGGGCATTTATTCTCCTCCTTTTTTATAAATTTTGCTCCTGCCTAAATGTTGCTGCAGACAGAAGTTGAGAACCTTGAAAGCAGGTGTGAAGAGGAAAAGCAGAGGGCACGCTCCTTCACTGAAGTTCACACTTTTATGGTAAATAATAAATTAGGTAGGAGGGTAGCCAGAAATACCAAAGAGTGTCTGCACAGGTAAATTTTTGCTGGCTAAGACTTCATACACTATATCCCCATTGCCCAGAAGAGAAAAATCAGATTTAATCTCCCATACAGTCTCTCTCCAGACCACCACTTAACTCACACATTTCCAGTGTGAGGCCCAGGGAACTGGAAAAGAAAGAACCAGAATCCTCATTGGTACTTTTTATAGATTGATGATGGACTTCTAAGCTGTCACACTCAAGCTCTTGCTATGGGCAAGGAGGGAGCATACCTCACAGGGACATGGAGCTCTCTGAACCATTGTTAATTTAGTCAAAAATTTCATAATTTAAACCAAAATAAAACTATTTTTTAAATATTTGTGCTGATTCTTTCAATGCCTGTCTATATCCTGTGGCTGACCCTCTCATCCTTACTCAGGAGGAATGGGAGGTGGGTTGTGACACGTTGCCAGTACCCTGAGATGTCTGTCACAGGCAGGATAAATTTGTGGTGGGGCTTTCTTCACCTTCTCCTTTGGGAGGTGTGTGATGTTGATGTTGAAACTTTGTTCTTCCTCAGTTTTGGGTCTGCTGGGGTTTATTTTTATACTTTTTCTTAGCACATTCTTTTTTCTAATTATGCTCATTATGCAGCTTTTCTCTTTTTGCTATCTTCAAAACCAGCCTTTACCTGAGCAACACAGGGCTGCATATCTGCAGTGACCACTGACTGATCTTTAAGATTTGTGCTTACAGTTTGGAACCCCTGCTATCATCCCATGCCTATATTCTTTCACACCACGTTTTATTTCAAACTTACAGGCTGTTCAATTTGCACTGTAACTCTTTTTTATCCCTGTGAGCTGAAGCTTGATCTAAAGCAGACATGGACCATAATTGCCTGACTGCTAGACAACTACTATTGTTAAAAAAACCCCAAAGTTAAAATCCACTCAGCCTGGCCAAGACAAACTAGCTATCAGTCTGGACTGACTAAGCCTTGATAGTAAAGTGCAAAAGCCTGTGCTTTAACTTGTATCAGCAGAAATCAGAATTACCAGGCTGCAAAGTCTTCCTGCTCTACATATGTCACAGAGAGGAAGACATTTCTTGGGATGTTGCCACTTGTAGGCCCCAACCATCTGATAAGCCCTGGCAGCTCCCACCAGCTCATCTGTGGCACCAAAGAATCCCTGAATTCACATCAGGTGGCTGCTCCTTGGCTGCTCTCTTGCTGCTTAGCTCCCAGTCACAGGATGAGCAGGAGGATTTTAAAATCTCCCCACTTTCCGAGTCTATGTCTGCAGCCTTTAATCACCCCAAAATACCCATAAATACCTGCCATGCTTTCTTGTACTTTGAGCATTGATCTCAGCTTCCTGTAACCACCTGCCTCTCATTGCAATACAATTCTGTGGTTCTTCCTGCATTTTGGTGTGTCAGTAAATCACAGAGTCAAAAAAATCATGGCGTGGGTTGGGTCGGAAGGGACCTCAAAGATCCTTTTGTTCCACCCTCCTGCCATGGGCAGGGATACCTTCCACTGTCCCAGGTTGCTCCAAGCCCCATCCAGCTTGGCCTTGAGCACTTCCAGGGGTATCCACAGCTTCTCTGGGCAGCCAGTGCCTCACCACTTTCACAGTAAAGAATTTCTTCCTTATCTCTGATCTGAACCTACCTTCTTTCAGTTTAAACCATTCCTCCCTTTCCTGTCACTACATGCCCATGTAAATTATACCTTTCCTTGTATTACAAACCTAATAAAAGAACACCTCATAATCCTCTTAACTAACTCTTCCTTCTGTCTGTTTCTGTCTCACTACAGTACTCCAGTCTTTGTGTGGGTGCAGGCTGCCATGAAGCAGACACTGACTTTTCAGCAGTTTCTTTCATTTCTATTCATAAATTTGAAAGTGTTACACAGAACAGTTCCCAAAGTCTTTGACCAAGAAACTTCTCACTGAACTGAAAGGTTAAACATCATGTACTTTGGCTCACTAACTGCATATGAATTCACAGATTCTCAGAATCAAAGAATAAGCTGAGTTGGAAGGGATCCACAAGGATCATCAAGTCCAGCTCCCAGGCCTGCACAGGACCATCCCAAAGAGTCACACCATGTGCCCAGGAGCATTGTCTAAACACTTCTTGAACTCCAAAAATCAAATTTGGTTTCCTGAACCTGTTAAGTTCTTGGTATTTTTCTTCTGCTTTTATGAGAGGAAAATCAAGGTATAAAAAAATCCTTAAATGAGGCTTCCCATGCCACAGACCAAACCACACAAACAAATAAGTAAATAATAAATCAAAGCAAACTTGTGATTTGGAAGTTTCTCTGGAACTTTTTGATGAACATGCCCAGCATTAGAGAATTACAGGACCTCTAGGGACCATCAACTCCAACCTCCCTGCTCCAGGCAGGGTCAGCTAGAGCAGGTTGCTCAGGGCTGCATCCACATCCCTGCACTGTCTGACCCACAGCCCAGCTCAGAGCTCAGGCAGCTGTGCAGTTTGGCCACAGAAATCCTTCCATGAAGCAGCTCCTTGCATGCTGGGTGGCAGTGCCAATATTGAGTTTTTATATATCCTTGTGTGAATACCTGCAGAATGTAGGAGAGTCAACAGCTGGATGCCTTCACTTATCCTTGGGTGTGGGGCAGGACCTTGCTGTTCCTCTCTGCATAAGCACTGAGACCCTGGTGAGCCCAGAGCCTTGTGACACAGTGTCACTCTGATCTTCCTCTTCTTCTGACCTAATACTCCAGTGTGGTAACATAGATCTGGATGACTTCCTCCCTACTCTAAAAGAATTCTGTCCTCTGCAGTCAAAATTCCTGCAGGGCTCTCTGATGGCTGGCACAGTGTATGTGATACACTCAGGAGATGGGCTGGTGTCCCCAGGCTTTCATTCTCCTACAGTGCTGCTTTAACTGGTGTGGTGATGTCTCATTTTAGAGACGACAGTGTCCCCTTCAGTGGGCTCACTGGACCACATCATATTCTGTGTTTTGAGAAAGTAAAAGCATGTAAAAACTGGGCCTTCTTCTGTTTGCCATGTTACTGTGTTGTCTTTTGAAACTATTACTTGCTGCTAATTATCCTTAATGCTAATATTAAGATATCACATGGAAGCTAAGTAATTAGAGTGAGGAGAGCATCTATGCTCTTATTAACTAAACCAGCTAACAAGCACAAGCAGATGCTCACTTGTTCCAGCTTTCTCCTGTTTCCTGCAATTTACCTGTTCAAATGCTGTTTGGTGGCCTCCGGGGCACACTGGACTGAAGCTGAACCCTCATCCTTTCCATCTGAGTGCCTTACCAATGTTCACACTGAGAGTACTCACAAGCACCCATCCTCCTTCAAATTTCCCACACAGGACTCTGGGGCTGTATGAGCTGACACGAAATACATCCCCCTCCAAAGTGATTATTGATGAGTGTGCAAACAGCAGTAAAATCACTGTGGGGATCCTTGAAGATTTATAACATGCCCCATGTTTCACATCCAGATATTTTGCTTTTTCTTCATACTTTCTCAAACAAATCTGTGATGGCAGTTTTCTGCTGGGGCTGTTTTCCTTAACTTTTGTGGAGGGTTGGACTAGCCTGGACATCTACAAGATGCATCCACATCTGATCTTTGGTCAGATCTCAAACCATAGCTGCTCATCAACAGGCACAAACTTCTCCATGTCTTGGAGATGAAAAGTGCATTTATTCTTATTAATTGTACTCTGCTCCTCAAAACCAGACATCCACCTTCTTCATCAATATTTTTTTACTCCACTAGAATGGATGGATTAACCTCCAGGTAACCTGTGTGCCCATCTCAAGACCTGAGAAATCTGTATTGCAGCTTTTCTCTTCCTGACAATCTCAACACCTCCAGCAGGGCTGCTTTATGTTTCTAGAGCTTTATCTTGATGTGACTGTGCTTCTCACCTGTTTTCTCCTTTGTTCGAGTCTAGCTTAAACTGGGTTTTGCTTATGTTTTCTCATCCAATTTACATTCTTGGCCAGATTACTTCTTTTTCCATCTCCTCTGCTTCCTTCAGCCGGAGCCTCTGCATACATTCCACATTACTTGTTGTTTTTTACATTGTTTGGACAAAATGTCCAAGGTCTGATCCCTTACCAGCTCAGTTCTGTTATCAGGACAACAGTAGACCAACAATTGATGCAACTGTAATTGAATATAAAGAGCTCTTGGCATCTCCATCATTTCTCCCTCCTGCTCCTGCCCTCTGCTTTTCTGATTCGAGCCAAATCTCTGCTGTCTCAGGGGATGCATAAAACTCTCTTCACAAACTTCTGCACTTTCTATACAAAGAAATACACTCTATCCATCTTTGAAATTTAAATTACAAATGAAAATCACTATCCATTCCCATTGGACCAATACAGGATTGATTGTTCCACACAGAATATTATCTAATCTGACCAAAAAGAACACAATGACAGGTGGTTTAACACTTTTCCTGGGAGACTGTGGCACATCCTGATCAGTGTCTTCGTAAGGAGTTTGTGCTGATAATCAAATGCATGTTATCAGTTTTAAATTCAACCTGTTGCTCTGAATTGTTTTCCGTTGTACAGTCCTTAGTCAATTCATCATTATTATTGTTGCTGTTTACATAATGAAGTAAGGAGAGGAAATTCTTGGCTCCAGTAGAATGTTTGCTGGTTTATAGGTGTTTAATAAAAGTCTCCCTTGCACTGAAGAGCTTATAATCTCTGTAGGATTTAAGATGAGGCTGTTGCACAGAGGACTCATAGTACAAGGACAGAAAATTCATATAATGAAGCAGGCTCAAAAACAGGCAAATTATCCTTCTGAAACCTGATGTGTATTAATTGATTATGAAAATATTTACCATATTTTTAAAAAATTAATTCTATTATTTTCCAAGGGGCAAAACTGCTATCTTTTTGTGTTTACACCCAGATAGTCTCTACCTCAAGAAGTCCACAGTGTAAATAAAGGGATAATCAAAGATACAGAGATGTCCCAGCCTCAAGTGCAACTTTCCTCAGTATTACCTTTGAGTCTTTATGAAACAAATGAATCAGGCTTTAAATATCCTAATGAGGAATTCAGTCTGGTGTCTAACAGAATGATCCACCTTGAAGCAAAACACCACTGGGCAACTGTGGATTTTTGGAATGAGATGATCCTTGAGGTCCCTTCCAACCCGAACCCTTTTGTGATTCTATGATTTCCACTTGTAACGACGTATGATTAGAGAGAGTGATGCAAGGTCACTGTTTCTGTCTTTCTTGCATAAAGAATGTCCATTACATGAAAACTCACCATACACATAGGCAATTTTATCAGTCTAAGCTCTTAGCTGGGCTGTCCCTGGATTTCAGTCCCATGGTGAGTAGGTGAAGGGTTTAACTTCTTCCCAATCTCCCTGATATGCTCCTGAAAAAACAATGGCACTGTTTTTCTGGGTATCCTTCTCCAGCCCAAAATCTTCCTCAGAGCCTGCAAGTTCTCATGTTTTCTGCTTATGTAGGTGCATCAAGTACTTGGACCCTGTAAAATTGCCTTTTAGCTGCCTATGGCTGCACAGATCTGCAGTGACAAAAGCAACTGCTTTCAGCACAAAACATTATTTACTTATCCTTTAAGGTACAAAGCTTTCAGAACAAAGTATGACAACCACAGTCAGGCTAAGTGCAAGGGTATTAAGTTCACATTCATAAATTCACATCCTTTCATCCTTCAGAGGTAGAAATCTCACTCTGTCACCACACCTTTGTCTCCCTGACTTTCTGTGAGACAAGGAAACTGTCAGCCTTTTGCTAACTCACATTAACCTTACTTACCCAAGCTCCTCCCTTCTTTTCAAGCACTGTTAAAATCTTAGACCCCCTTTGATTTTTATGTCATTTTTAGCTTTGGAAGAGTAACACTTTCCAGCTGAATGCAGTCACCTAGGCTGGGGAGAATTTCTCCTTGTAATTCATGACCAGCTGTTGCTATATAAGTCCCTAACTATGTACCTGAGCTGCTTCATCTATGTGCTGGCTTTATCATTCTTACTTGGTACAGTGCCTTTTTGCTTCAACCAGACTAGAGAAAAGGGAAAAAGAAAAAAACAAACAAAACAAAAATACCCCAAAAAAAACCCCACCACCACAATAAAAACCATCTACAACCAGATTATCAACTTAATTGAAATTAATGGTGCAGGGAAAGAAGACCAGGTCAGCATAAGTTAAGTAATATTTGAGTAAATGGAGTGCCTGCAAGCCTGGGGGGACTGATGAGCTGTGCTGCAGGGTACATCAGTAACTACCAAAAGGATCACTGCATGATAAGAGATTGTCTTTAAGATCTTGTGGAGGGAAAAGAGCAGAGGAGAAAAAAAGAGCAAGCAGTGCTGTCATGGAAAAAAAGGTGAAATCCAGATGAGTCAGCCCAACTTTGATGCTTGGAAAGACAATGGACCAAATAATGAAACAGTTGATACATCTGCACCTCAAGGAAAATGATAAAGAAACCTCCAACACTGATTTGTCAAAAACAGATTGCCTCCACTCAGCCAAAGACAGGACAATGTTACTTAGTAAGGGGAAGCACAAATCTGATATTTCTCACAAATATGCTACACCACTGTTAAAGTTCCAGTTTCTCACACTGTAGAAATATAGCTGCATGTCTTTCAGCAACCTCCTCTGGGTAGACTGTAACTTTTTCATTTAGTTTAAATTTTAATGTTTGGGGTTTTTTGTTTTTGTTTTGGTTTGGTTTTTTGTTTGTTTTTTTTTTTTTTCCTTCTAACATTTGTAGCCTAATTTCCCAGATTATTGCAGCTCTGAGTTAATGTAATGGTGATTAAAGTACCAGTGCTGCTTGCTTGAGATCTACCTGTTTACCCAGTCAGTGGTGCCAAGGGAATGATACAGCCTCAGCATTATAAATAACTCTGAAACAGATGCATTTCTTGGAAGGAGAACATTTCCTTGTGCACAGAGAAAAAACATGCACATATTCCTGGACAGAAAAACATCCAGAGGCAGCTCAAACCACACTTGTCCTGCATGTGTGGACAATGGAGCTGAGCCCTGGGTACCCTGTGGAGAACCAACCAATATAGTGACAGAGCAGAGCAAATGGGGGAATTGTTCCTTGTCCATGGGGCTGTGCATATTTTTAGCACTTGGGTGATGCCCTGTGATCTGTAAACTGCAGATTGCTGTTGCCAGGCAGGGGAATCAAGGGCATCTCAGAGGGAGGCAGAGTTCAGTTAAGGCATGTGCTGAAGTAAATGCATTTCTGTAAATGCATGGTGCACCTGCATCAACTAGATTAAATGTAATCTCAGAAATCTAGCTTGCAAAGTGGCAGAAACACCTCCATAGGACTCCCTGGCTCCTCAGTCAACACAGTCTGTGGCTCCTGGCAAGAGATGCAGCTCACCCTACAGCAGACACTAGGGTTCAGCTCAGTTGTACCCAAAGACAGGAAATAGAACCTAATGAAAGTCCTGCCTGCTGGCACTGGTGTCCAGAGGTGAGGTGATATTGCTGGGCAGCTTCAGCAGTCCTGGATGGCTTTCCTTAGGCTCTCAATCCTTGCCATACCTCTGGAGTGGCTAAATTAAGACACCCTTGCTGACAGGCAGACAGCTGTCTGTGGGCACAAAAAGGTAGGACTTCATCTGGGCTGAATTCCACCTTTGTTCACAGTTTCACTTTTGAATGAAACCAGGCACTTGCTGTTAATGCAAGCCTGGAGAGTCCCTGCAGGGAAGTGTTGTGGAGAAGCCAGAGTATCACACCCAGAAGGAGATTTCTCAGTGCCTGTGTGCTGTACTCAGTGACACTGCTGCAAGCAAGGCACATGGCACTCAGGGACTTCTTACACACCACCATTTACCTGGGGCCCCTGGGGGAATCATTCACTGAACCTGGCAGGGTGGAGGCTCCAGCAAGAGAACTGTGTCTGGTGTTCAGCACTGCTCTTGAGAAAGAGTTTGACAATTTGGAGGGAGCCCAGAGCAACAGGAGTGATTCAGGTGCTGAAAAATGTGGATGATGAGGAAAGAATGAAATCATTTGGTCTGTGGGACTGTGACTGTGTGTTAATCACCTCCAAGTCTTTAAAAGGTTGATATCAAGATAATTCTGATTCATTGTTCTCCATGGAGGGAAAGAAAATCTGAATGGTTTTGAGCACAAGGATAGGCCAGCTAACAGGAAAGGGAAAATAGGCAACAATTTTTTTAACATCAAGAACAGTGGAGTTCTTACACAAGTTGCCCCAGAAGGCAGTGGATTACAAGCTAAGAAGCATCTAAGATGTTATGCAAATTTCTGCTAGTAGTGGCCAGATTTTAATTTTCCTGTAGTGTGGAAAAGTGAATTCTTCTCATCCATCCCTTCTCATTCTACTTTTTATAAGTATATAAAAAGCCTAGTCTCTAATAGTTTAATTTTGTTGAGTTAGACCGATGAGAACACAGAACTGAACAGGGAAATGGAGGTACTCCTGTGTTTCATCCAAAATAAGAAAATCATGTTTCCAGTTTAATAGTCTTTCATACAGACTCAATTGACCTTAGTAGAATTTAGTGAACCCTTGATAACACCTATAAATGCCTCTGGTGAAGTTGTCTTACACATTGTGAGACATCAGGGAAATGCATGGGCAGGGGAAAGAAGAAGAAGAGTAAACAGAAAATGAAACCTGGTAAAAAAATAGAATTAGTGGAAGGAGAAGTGATGTGGAAATGAAGAGTAAACAATGCAATGCAAAAGATGGTAACAAAAAGAAATACCCTGTGGCAAAAGAAAGCAGAGAGAAAGCAAAGAAAGCTGTACAGCAAGCAGGTCAGACATGTTGCATTAGCACAATTCAGTGTATTTCCCTTGACAGGGAGGGAATCAGGAAGTTAAGCACTTTTTTTTCCATTCAAAACAGGTATAATGTACCTGGCCATCCACTGCTTTATTGAGCAAGACAAAGTCTGCAGATGAAATGTTGTCACTGGTTCAAATGAGAGAGGAATAGGAGAGTGGGAGAGAGCCTGGAAGGTTTAAACCATCACATGGAGAAAAGAAGACAGGGGTGCCAAGAAGGCAGTGCAGGTTCCTGAGCTTGCTCCAAGGCCCTTGTGGGTCTCTCTGAAGCACAGGACAGCCTGACTGCCCAGTGTATGGTCCAGCACAAGCCTGACACCAAACCCACACACCTGTGGCAAGAGAGGATGGTTTTTCCTCCTGTAACTGATGAGGACATTCATTTCTGTCAGGCAGAAATTATTCATCTCAGCTCAGTGGCTTATATTCCAGCAAACACTACCTCACTCCAGGGCAAGCATGATTGCAGGGTGCACCATTCCCATATGCTTTCCAGAAACACATCCATTTTTCCTGGAAATTATGATGCCTGAAAACCCAGCCTGTATTGCTGCCTGCTGCAGAGTGCAGCACCAGCCAAAAGGCAGATGAAAAGGTGACTGGAAGAGAATGGTACCCGGCACTGGGCTGCTGCCTTCTGTATATTGAGACGTCATCAGCAGTTCAGGTTTGCAAGTCCCTCACACAGTCTATGTTAAAAAAAAATAAAATAGAAAAAGGAAAGTCTATGATAAAGAAATCTCCAACTTGCTATCCAGAGATGGAGCAGTAAGTAAGGGGATGGAAGGTTGTGGTCAGCCTCCTCTGCAAAAGACTTGAGAGGAGAAGTATCAGTGGATGAAAAGTCCTGTAATTCTATTAGAAACTATGCAGAAACACAATTTTTTTCATTCTTAAACATTATCCTGCTGTGTGTGTATACTGATCTCCCACTCATGGCAGTATTTCTGTATCAGGCATATGGATAGTACCAGATCATTCTCAATGACTCAGTATTTACGTGCAAAATGTCATGAACATCTGAGAGTGTTTTACACCTGGAATGCTATATTTGGCAGCACTGAGTGACTCAATTTTGCCAGCAATGTTAGCAACAGTGAGAAAAATAAATGGCAATTTTAATTACATTTTATAGATATTTTACAGCAAGGATTTTTATTTTGGCAAATAAAGACATCTGGAGTCTAAATATTTTACCTTCTCTTCTCCCACTGCTTTAACATGGCAGGGAAGGGATTCTATACATTGCTGCTCCCATATGTATTTGCTTTGCTATTCACAGAGACATCAGGAGTGTAACTCCAGTCAGAAAGAACAGCAGCTCTGTGCAGTAGTCACAGGATCTGCTGAAGGCAAGTGATGCTGCAGAGGTGTTTTTAGGGTGAGGTTAAGCTGTGCACAGGACAGGGAGGACTTATCAACTGCATATGATCATTTTTGCTTTCCACAGTTTCCAGTGATAAGGCACAACAAGAACAAGAAAAGAAAAAAGCTATGGATTTGGGCTTTATTTAAACCGTGGTCTTTCTAAAAGAAGAGCTCACAAATTTTCTCTCCTTCACTGCTAAATATACTGAGTACTATAAAAAAAAAGTCATTGCATGTGCTGGAGACTATCCATAAGGGACATTACTTTAAATGCTTTCTCCATTGTTGCAGCAAAGAAGCCATTAGATCTCACTGCAGAGCAGGGAGGGACACCACCTCCTCTCCTGAATTTATGATCTGGGAGCTAATGCTGTGTCTAATAGAAATGGTTAGTGACTAATGAAAAAATAGAGAATGCAGACAAGCTTGGTTATACATTGGGAAGTTCATCAATATGCATTTTCCCATAATGCTCTAAGATATTTCCCATAAGAAGGCAGGAATCAGGCTGGAAGATATGAAGGCATGAAGCAGATATCCCCACCCCATTTACCCTGAATGCTCACCATCACAAAGTATCCCTGGACACTCCAGAAACCATAACTCATACTTTAAAGTCTGAACCTGGAATAAATATTTCATCATCCTCCTGAAACTTCTCCTCTAGCTTCAGTGAGGCTGTTATTCAAAATATGGGATATCAGATATCACATGGGAAAAACCCCTTCCCTTTGGAGATGTGGATATATAGGTTCATTTGGTTTTTAACCATGGATGTGGGAAGAAGTAGGTCTGCTTATACAGAATATTCCTTTGCACCTAGTTATGAAATGGGAGACTGATTTTAGCAATGTTCAACAAACTGTGGTAAAGGACTAAATAAATAAATAAAAAATACAGTGTTCCCAGCATTCCATTAACTGAAATTGGGAGAAGAGACACACATGAATAGCAGAGCAACTAATTTACTCCCATTTAGCTGAGTCAAAGCCCCAGCAGCATCCTGTGTGTCATTTACCTGGCTTGGTGTTGCTAGGAAGCCTTTGGCTAAACCCAAATTTTAGCTGAAAGGTTTCTAAAGCACATCAGGTCACATAATGGATGGAACCTGAGTTGAGCAGGGGTAAGTTAAACTCTTTAATTTGATCACCTTTCCCCCAGTTTAACTTTTCCTTAAGCAAAAACAGGTCAACCAAACCAGCAATATGTGAACTAGGAGTCACATATCTAAAAAAAAAAAAAAAAAAAAATAAAAATAGTATATAGCCTTGATTACCTGCCTGTACACTCTGACTCTCCATGTCCAGCTGTAGCGTGGCTGCCAAGATAGTTTCCCAGGTCTGGAGACTATCCACCACCACACAGCTGAACCCAAAGGTTCCTGGTATCTTCCATCTGGAGGTTTTCACACACACACAAAAAAGTACCAGAACATGATGCAAAGGCCCTTTCTCCAGACTGAGTGTGGTGTGAAGGTCAGCATCTGTCAAAGGTTTTGGTTAATAGGTCACCAAATTATCTCCATTGAAAGAAAAAAAAAAAAAAAAAAAAAGTCCTCTTTGTTTGGATCTCGTACAAAGGATGCTGAAGACCAACAAACCATCCCAGATGTGGAGGGTTAAACTGAGCATGGCCTTGGCAAAGCCTTGAACACTGCCCATCCCATTTTACCAGTTGCCATGATGTCCGTCAGAATTTTGGCAGCCCTTTTCCTGTCAAAGCTGTGCTGACTTTGGAGCTAGCAGGAGCAAGGGATACTTCCAATATGCAGTTTGGACATGGCCACCCTGCTCACCCATAGAAGCAAAGCTCAGCCACTCACCAGAAAGCCAGAAATAGCCCTTGGATGGTTCTACTTTCTGACAGAGATGGAGCTAAGGAGGATGACTGGTCACACCAAATAGTTAGGACAGGATTGCTTTTATTCCTCAGTCTGGTAAATCATAAACTAAAACTCTGTCTCTTCTCCCATAAGATGCTGTCAGAAGGCCTCAAGTGTTCCATATTCCAAGCTTTGGTATCTCAGCCAGCAGATCTTCCCCCACCATCCACTTCTGCTGCCTCTCTTTCCAAGCATTCTGTCAGGGGAAGCATTAGCATTGCACTGCCACACTCAGAATCAAAAATGAGGGCTCAGGGAGTGGAGAGAAGGAGAAAAATACTCTGATGTGACTGGCCTGGATGAAAAACTGGTAAAACAAAACCTAATCAATCTTCTGAAAGGTATAGTTGCAGGTAGAGGTGGGGTTAGTTATTCACCAGAGTAGAATAAATCTGTGTAATTTCTCATGCCTTTGCAAAATACTCTCCAAAAGTGCTTAGGGGCTTCCTGCACAGACCCTGACTGGAGCCAGTCTGGTGCCAAGCAGGCAAAGACCTGCTGTGGGGTTCAAGTTGCTCTGGGCTGTGTTTCTCCCAGCCATTCTCCAGAGGAAGGTTTCAAAGTCAAAGCAATCAGAGCATTGAAAAGTGCCATTAGTGCAGGAATATTCCTGGGTTTTCGTGAGCTGCTGCTCTGCACACTGACTCTCCACCACCTTCTAGAGACACTTCCACTGCACCTGAGGGAACTTGGGAGATGAACTTTGTGTGAAACACCACACTCCAGACATCACAGCTCCTCAAAGGATCTGCTGCTGCTTTTAATTCTATTCAATAACCAAGGTAGCAGGGGAATCTATCAAAAAAAAGGAGGATTTTTATATATACAGATGAACTCTTCATTGCTTGTGCCCTTAGCTCAAGTGCCCCAGATCCATCAATATGTATAACTGGACATGCAACTCCTGGGGCTCTCACTGAGCCCCTTAGCAGGATAAACCTGCAAGGCAGGAGCTTCTGCTGAATGCAGATATTCTGTCAAAACACCAAATTAGCCAAAAATAATGGAAATGCAGTCAGCCTTGCTAAGATCCTCCTTGCTCTTCCACCACATTTACAGTGGGCACAGTACTGATTCAAGCCCATTATTTTCAAGCATCATTAAGAGTACAATGAAGAGTGATCAATTATTATTTTAATGGGAATATAATAGCATAAAGACACTTCTGAAGTAATTAGATTCCCAGCCTTCAGAGTTTGGAGTGTCTTTTTCCCATCAAGCTCATGCAATGCTGACACTAGTGAGGCTTGGGACGTGCCAAGGGGGATTGAATGCTGCCTGAAGAAATACTGGCAGAGAAAGCTCCAGCTCCCAAAGAGGGAGGAGCTGTCTTCAGGATTTCTGCTTGGTCACTGCTCAAAAGGAGCATGGGATTGGCAGGAGGGGAGAGCAGGAGACAAAGTTGTGGTTATAGTGTTGGTTAAGTGCTACTGCCTGTGACTAACAGGCCCTAAAATTGTTCCTTGTTTGCACAGTTCCCTTTGTCTTTCCTGCCACAAAAATCATGGGAACAGGTTTCTGAAGTGAGGTGCCCATGGGTTAAACCCCATTGCCTGCCTAAAACAGAGATGCTTATGACATCCTACTGAGCACAGGGTAGTTATAGGGAACCATACTCTTGTGTGCCTCAGTTTACTAAAAGCAGTGGATGGGACCCTCTAAAATCTTTGCACATACACACTCAAGCACATTAAATCTAGAGTATTCCTGCCCATGAAATGCTCTTCACACTCTCCAGCACCCAGAACTCCCAAGAACAACCTTGGGTTCTCCTGGAAGCCTCAAAGGAAGGTGTGAGCACAGGGGAGAGCTTCCCAACAAAAGCAAGGCAAGCTGCTCACTCCAGGCCCTGGATGCTGCCCTGGGAGAGAGGTAGTGCCTGGGTAGCCAGAAGCCAGGCTGCTTTGGGGTCAGCAGGCACAAATTTGATAAATGACCTCATGACCATGAGGCTCCGAGTTCAGGGTGTTGGTGTCACCAAGTGTTCCTGCTGAAGAACCTCTGCTTTTTCATTTAAACAGCATCAAGTCTGGGATGGGAAAACATAAAATTCATTTCAGTAAATGGCTGCAGAGCAGACACTTTGTACAAAGATAGGAGATGTTCAGCTAGAAGATGCTGTTACAGAAAAACAAAAGTTATTATTAAAAAGTCTAATTGTTTAGCTGTGGGGATTCAGGACACCAAATTGAGTTCCTCCTTTCTCAGTCCAAATCATTGTAAACAGACCTCTGGATTTGACTAAGAATTTTTTCTGAGTTTTAAATCTTCTAAAAAATCAACTGCTTTTCCTGTTACACAGTGATTTATACAAGGATTATCTCCTCTCATTAGTCTCTCATGATGATTAAAGACTAAAGTAATGACCACTAACTCTGGGATTAAAGCTTAAATGTCACTGCCTGAAACCAAAGACAGCAAAAGGTGGCTGCAGGAATACTGGCGTGTCAGTCTAATGAAAATGAGGCAGTAGCAGCCAGACAGTGATTAGGACATGATATGGGGAGCATTCTGGGTGGAGACCAGAAGGGACCATGTGCCAAGTAATTTAAAATTAGATTGAAGAAGACTTGAGCTGCAATCTCTTTTCTGTAAGTACAGCAACTGGTTGGCTGAGGAGAAACAGCTGACCTTGCATTAGATCTAGAATTCTTCTGATGCAGAGTCCCTCAAGAAGAGCTAATGCAGTTTACTTTTGATGGGATTTTTAATCAAAAGCAAAACCATTTGTGAGCCTACATAGAGAGGTTTCCCCACAGTGTAGGCATAGTATAGCTACTTGGCATCCTTACAGCCTTACAGATTGTAAGAGCAATGAACTGCAAAACAATTAAACCTTTCTTGAAAGTATAGAAAGGTATTTGTCCAGGTGTCCCTCTGTCCTCACTCAACAGAAAGAGAAGGGATTCAGAGCTTAGGATGAGCTTAACTGCCCCTTGGAAGTCTCTGTACCTTGCCACTGACTTCTCTCCTGGAAGTTGACTTAGGGTTTTAAATGGTCCTTGAACTTAATGGAAAAATGTCATGGTTGCTGCTTTCATAGAGGTTCCACCTATGGATGCTAAAGGGAGCCTCACTAAATACAAAACTGTATTCATATAATTCCTGGTTTACATTTTAAGCTCTCAAAAGCTGGTGATTGTTATGGTGGTTTGTGGAGAAGTAACAGGAGAGAGGTGTTTACCATGTAGCACTGGCTAGTGCAAAAGAAGGTCCACAGTGCCCAGAGCCTGCCCAGGGCTCTACCAAATCCTTAGGGGTCAGCTCTGCCAGATTCCCTGAGCTGAAGTCAGTCCCTGAACCATCTATCTCAGTGTTACTGCAGCCACTGCAATGCCACTTCCTATAAACCCTCTGGGACAGTCTGAGTTCTGCAAAATCTGGCACAGAGGGGTCCTGGTCTGTATCTGATGTTTTCACTTGCTGCAGTGGTGCAGAGATCTCTTGGTGATGGTTTGGAAAACATGATGTGGCAGAGAGTTTAACACATCTGTTGTCCTGCAGCACACAGATAGGTGCAAGGTCCACAGTGCAGAGGTTGTCCACTTAAATAACAATTTCACCAGTGGGTAACACAGCCCTTGCTGTGGGGATCACTCTCACCTTCCCACACAGAGAGGACCTTCCCAGTCTTGCTGCTTAGCCTTGTGCTGGAGATGTAGTTTCTTCATAAGGGAACTAAGGGGTTGGGATACAGCTTTTCTCTGGCAAAACCATTTTTTTCTGGACACATGCCCTTTGCAGCTACTTAATAAATACAACACAGCCCTGTCATCTGGTACATTCAAAGTATTGCTTCCTCAGAGGGATCTTTATTAACCAGAGCTATAACAACATCTCTAGCAATGAAGGATGACAAATTAATTGTATTAACATTTTCAAAGTGCCTGGAAGTGCCTGCTCTATATGTTCAAGTAAATTCATATTTAATATGATCTAGAAGAAGAGACAAATGTCACCACAAGCCAGGGCATTTTAGAGTCCCACTCCCTCTTCGCTGGTATTCATGATCTTCATTCGAGTGGTGAACACCCAACTGTGTGTGATGTGCACACATTATTGGATTTGCTGGTGATGCTGATCACTGGAGATTTTCCTTTTGCACAAAATGGAATGGTTCTAATGACAAGGACAGGGAGATGTTCAAGAGAAACAGGGCTTGATTTTTGTTGGGGTTGATTTTGGTTTTTTGGTTGGTTGGTTGGTTGGGTTTTTTAATGTATCTAACGCAGGAAAACAATGTGAAACTTTGAAGGAAATGTAGCAGACAACTTCAGGGCAGTTGAATTTTACCTGGAAGATACTGTGAGAGTTAGTACAGGTACATGGGGCTGGAAGAAGAACTGGGAGGGCAATGAAAAGCTGGAGACAAATGTTCAACAGTGCAGGGAGAAGCAGCCAGAGCAGGGATGAGCAAGAGCTGTGACTACACACACAGCAAGGCAAACAGATCCTTCTCTTTGCTCAGATGTAACTCCCTGCACAGCCCTTGGCAGGAGGAAGACACATGATCAGCCTTCCATTTCACCTCTGCACACATCATTTTCCCCATCTGCAACATGACAGAGATGAATATTCCCCTATGGCTGGGGAAGTGAATTTTTGATTGCTGGAGGATGTTACAGGAATGCCAAATGCATTGCTGTGAACTCTATGTGTGTTTATTTTGTGGCTGACACACTTTCCCAAGCATGGCAAAGGAGAGGTGACTGGGTGAGATGTAGGACCAGAGCACAGCAGATATTTTCAAACCAGACCAATGCTGCCACATTTGCTGACTGCTGGCACCCAGAAGAGTGTGCCAGATGCCCATCGAGGACACAGCACCCTCCTTTCCCTTCCACTGAAGAGTCTTGCTCCTGTAACTTTGTACTTCCCAGGAATTTTCCACCTGCCCATGTTGCTGGAGCATACACAAAAAAGAGATATTATGGAGAGTTCTTAAATCAGGATGAGGAGTCAGAAGATTTGTATTCCCTGCTAGGAAATCTTTTCAGTGACTCCATAAAACAGTTTGCAGAGCCATAGGGATTGACCCTCTCCCAGGGCTCTGCACTTCAGGGTGGCATCAAAGGGTTTGGTGCATCAGGTACTTCTTGTGGCCTAGAGCAGACCCCGTGGTGTCCAACAGGAAAAACATTTTGGGTAATGAAAATATTTTGTTTTATACTCTGGGAGCATCAAAGAGACTGAAACACATCACAGACACACTGTGCTCATGAAAAGGCTCCTCTGTGGACCACAAACTTACAGTGTCTTCTGAAAATGAGGGCCCAGCCTCACCCTCCTGGTCTGCAGTACTTCTGGAATTTTCTGAACCTGGCATTTCTGACTAGGGAAATCCTTCAACTTTTTGAGTGTTTCTCCCCATCTTCCTGCTTTCTGTGCACAGGGTGCCCCAACACCAGAGCAGGGAGAAACCCCTGACCAGCACTCAGCCTTACAGGCTGCCAAAGGACCTTTCAGCAGGGGAAAGAAAATGGACTTATTCAGATTTATATGGCATTAAGGACAGCTTTAGGTGCCTTTGCCATCCAGATCAGAAGGAATGAAGAACCTTTGCAATGGGGAAGTGGTTTGGCAGCAGCTCAGGTCTGTGGGAATATGTAGAGGGAAGGGGAGGAACCAGACCAAAAGGTAAAAATCTGAATCAGTAACCTCCCCTCCCCCCTCTCAGTCAATACTTCCCTCCCCAAAGACATCACCTGAAATTTTTCAGCTTCTTTTTCAACATCTCCAATCAATTCCAAACTTCTGCCTGACTCTTAATAGGAATCTCAGAGGGTTTTAGACATAAGGCAGAGAGGTGGCTTTGGATAAGGAGCTGATTTCCAACAGCTCCTGATGAACAGGCACGTGGGCAGGAGTTAATGCTCTTTTCCAGTGAGCAACTGCAGCACTGTGCTTTTGCTCCTGCCAAAAGGATGCACTCTCCACTATGTGGAGATTTATAGCAGGGCTCAGATAAATGGACATGAGTGCTTTTATTATCTGTAGGAAACCATGCAAATGCAGAGTGCAGGTTACAAGGTGATGGGAAAAGGCTTCATTTAACAAGACAGAAGAGCCAGTTGAGGGAGTAAATAAAATGTTGGCACTTTCCCTTGTAGATATGGTGATAGAGGGGGTGGATGATTTCCACCTGTGAATGTGGTTTCCAGAACTGACAGTAAAAGACCACAGAGAAATGTAATTGCAGAAGTGAGTTCAATGAGCAGAAGTCTCATCAGAAAAAAACAGGAAGACACTAAATAAAATTTTAAAAAAGTGGGAAATTGAAAGATACAGTTCAACCCCTGAATCCCCTCTGACTGTGGTTAAAAGTTTCTGTTGAAGTTAGGTACCAAGGCTTACACCAAAAAAAAAATATTCAAACCAGTCAGACTCTGAAGAATCAGACAATCCAATTAGATAAAGGTATTTCTGCCAATTCCCTGCATTACAGACCAAAAGATATTACCCAGGCCTTCTGAAAGATAAGATGGAACTGGCCCATGCAGGAAGGCCTAGGAACTGAAAAAACTCATGATCTCCACCTTTTATCCAACACAAAATAAGTACCCCCAGGAACCACTGGAAGAAGAAGGCTGTGAGGTGACCAGTGCTTCCTTTGAAAATCAAGAGCACATACTTTTGTAGTTTTAGACTGAGAACCCCAATACCAGATGGCATTTTGAAGGAAGGCTATGGAGGAAAAAGAACCTGAAAGTTTGTTTCTGGAAGCAAGGCTCATACAAGTCACCCAGTGACTTCAGCAGGACTGGCCATGTGAATAATCAGTACTCACATGCATGGGGGTAAGCCCCTGGCTGGATTAAAAAACAGGTTAAATATAGTATTTGTTAGGGTGAAGAAGCTGAGGTTAATTTAATTTAATCTAAAACAATTTTGTATCCAGTTAAGGGGCAAGAATACATCTCTGGCAATTTCCCAAAAGTGTCATCAGCAGGGTAGTAGTTTAAGAGATTCATATGACATTATCTTTAGACATAAATAAAGTGTTTAAGGATTTTAATGGAAATTAAGGCATGGTCAGGGACATGAATGAAGACTCTTGACTCTTGTTGACTTCAGCGAGTCATTAATGCTCAGCACCCAGACCTTGGTCTGTGATGGGATCACACCCTCCAGAGGCAAAAGCCAATAAGTAAATTGTCAGCTGAGTAGACACACTAATGATTAACTCCTATTAATGTAGTTAGTTGTGATGCTATTATCAAAAATGCCCAGAATCTCTTGGTCTGGCACTTTTAAAGGTAATCCTTGGAGCCAAACACCAAAGTGCTTTGCAAATCAGGAAGATTTGGCTATAGAAAATAAACGTATAATCCATGTATAATGTATATAATGTCTAATCCATGTCTCCTCCTTAAAGCAGGATTGGGTGCACATAAGTTATTCCCACTCATTATTTGTTCACAGTTCCCATCTTTCCCAGTTCTTTGTTATCCTTACTGTTACAAAACATTTTAATCATCTAAAATTTTTCTTTACCTCTTCTCTATATACTCTGGGAAGGGGAGTAACTATATTCTGCTACTTTCTGTTGCAAAAGTAATTTTTATTTTCAGACTCATTTCCTCAAAGATGAGAAAACACAATTTTTTTTTTTTTTTTTGCCTCTATCTCCAAAGGAAAAATGTAACTTAGAGCAATCTGGTCATTCCTATAATAATTATTTTTTCCAATTTTTTTTTTTCCAAATCAGTAGTAAATGAAGAACAGTAGGAATGGATTAGTCATCATCTTTGTGGCTTCATTGTCTTCTCTCTAAGACAACTCCATTGGCCTCCATGGGATTTGGCTTCTCATTCATTTCCTGTCCTCCTGTCCTTCTGTCCTCACACACCAGTGCAACCACAGCTGTGCCCTATGGACTCAGATTTGGGGAATTTCCAGCACTGCAGAGCTGCTGCTCCCCACATTTGCTGCCATTGGATCCCTCCTGCTCAACCCTTAAAGCAAATTCCATCAATAATTTGGGCTTGGCTCAGCACTTGCATCCTGGGCACTGTCTGAGCTCAGTATTTCACCAATTAGCAACACAAAGCAAACAGGTGTTACTGGAGCACTGTCAAACCCAGTTTAACCATTTGCAATGAAGTGCTGACAGAATAAGACTCTGCTCACCACTAATGGCATTTTTCACAAACACTGTTAAACGTTCAGTTATAAAGAAACTCAAGTTACTACAGATTTTCCTTTATTCTGTCTTATTTTACCTACTTTGTAATTCTTTTACCCTCCGCTTTTTGCATGTTTTTAGCAGAAAATTTTAATATATTGAGGCGAGACTGAAAATCTTCAGCTGGAAAAAAAAAAAGAGATTTCAATACAACTAGAATCCTTTAAATTTATTAAAAGGTAACAATGGTTTTGAAATACTTCAAAGTTTCATGTCCAATAGTCTGTATTTTAAAAGCTAAACATGTCTCTGAGCGAATTTACATTTACCTGCCTGATTTGCTGCTATGATGAGTTTAATTAAAAAAAAAGAAAACAAAACACAAAAACCCCACAAACAAACAACAACAACAAAAAAAAACCCAAACCAAAACAACAACAACAACAACAAACCTCCACAAAATAAACAAAAAAACCCACAGCCAAAGCAATGGAAATTCTAGAAAGAAAATCTCTAAGACCCTTTATATGGCCCTGTGTGGGTTTGCTGAAGTACTAATATTACCTGGTAATAAATAAAGGTAAATAAATATATACCTTCACCTAGGCTGCCTTGATTCATTGTTATCAGCTCAGAAACAGGGCATGATGTCATCAGTGATTCTTCGGGAGCAACAGAACAAACAACACTTAATTTTTTTAGACTCTGAGGACCAATACTAATTGTTTGCTTAGGTGTGACCCTCCCAGACCAGCCACAACATCCCTTGTGCTGCACCATGCACATAGAGATAGACTGTCCCATGACACTCTGGTGTGCAGAGGGTGTTTGGTTTCTGTCCTGGTTTAGGGCGAATTTGGGAGGAAAACTCCAAAGGGGTTCCTCTGGAAAGCAAACCCAAACAGCCCCTCCCCCCAGCCAGACCGGGAAGAAACTTCCTTGAGAAAAGTGGAAAAAACTATTTATTTAACAAACAAGATGCCCACAAGCACAAAGAATGAATAACATGGAACAATAAACTGAAGATAGATAGCAAACTGAGGCAGTCCTTGCCGTGGGTGCAGCTCAGCTCCCTCAGGCTCTCACCAGCCCCGCTCCCTCCACAGCTCCAGGCCCCAGCAGGCCGCAGGTGCCAGCCCTCGCTGCTCCTCTGGGTTTGTCAGTCCAGAGCAGATTTAAACAGTCCCAAGAAAAAAGGAAAAAAAAAAAAACAGTCCAAGGAACTTCTCTGCCTCAGCCAGCTAAAACTAACTAAAAGCACAAGAGATCTCTGTCCCACCGTTGTCCGTGCCTCAGACAAACGCCAGAGCCAGGCCGTGTGGTAGTCAGGCAGTTTTCTCAAAACAAACTGTGCGCTGCTTCTTTCTCCCCCTTCGCTCCCAGAACCATTTTAAAGGTACAGAACTGAATATACAGCACAAACAGAACAGACAACTGGGGATATGAGCATCATAAAGTCATCCTAGGACAGTCTCACAGCCCTGAGGTGGGACAGGGTGGGTCAACCAGACAGCAGATGTTGAACAAAGCCCACTCCCAGTGCCTGGGGTCAGGTTGTCACATTTGTTGTTGGATTCCATCTTGGTGCAGCAATACTTAAATACCCCAATCATAGGATGATAGATTCCTAGAATGGCTTGGGTTGCAAGGGGCATTAAAGATCATCTTTTTCCAAGCCCCCTGCCATGGACAGGGACACCTTCCACTAAACCAGGTTGCTCAGAGGCCATCCAGCCTGATCTCAGAATGAGAACAAAGGTTCATTGGGCTAGAGAGTGTATGGGCACACGGGAAAAGATGGAGTGTACCCTAAACAGGCAAAAGGAACAATTAACCTCTCTATTTCATTAGAGGGAAACAACATCTAGCCCAGAGCAGCAGAGGGATCCTGGAACTATTTCCACCATAAGCCTGCCCTTTTATGAGTGTTTCTCTTCCATCTCAGACCCACAAACTGACAGAGTTCATTTCCCCACCTCTCTGGGCTCCTGAGGCATTTGTTCTTGCCTAGAGCAGAGAAGAGCAGTGGGTCTCCAGACCCACAGACTTTTCCTTGATGAGACATAGGCAATTATAAGTGGGGAACAGAGCCTGAGCACCATCAGACCGTTGTTGACTCCACTTTCTTTGTTGGGTCTGTGCTCACCAACCTGGCACTGGGAGCAGAGCCTTCTGACTAATTTGAGGAAGCATCACCGGACCCAATTTATCACCTTGGGGCAAGCACGGGTGCAGCCAGCCTCCACAGTAGGGGTGTGCAGAGAAGGCACTGACATCAAGGAATTCATTTTCTCATATGAATTACTGGTATAAAGAGACTCCTACACTGCCAAGGACCTGAGATGAGAACCACAAGCACGATGACAGCTCCTCTGTTATTCCCCAAGGGTGCCGTGTCTGCATGCCCAGCACTCACACTGCTGCTTCTGCAATGAAAGCACAACCCGAGACTGCCATTTGCCAGCAGCTGTCTTATGTGGATATGCTTGGCTTGATCACTTGCACAGTCAGCCTAAGAATAGCTCCCTCTCTAACATCTGATTTCTCTTAAAGGATAAAAATAAAACAATCAGAGCCTGGATATAAAAGAGCAAACCGCTGAACACTGCACTGCATGCATCTATGTTTAATGAAGGAAAATTTCAGTTTACAAGGGGCATGAGTTATTTGTGTCAACCATATTTGGCCTCAAGATCAGTATCCAAGCTGCCACTTCTTCTGGTCTGACAGCTGAATGACTTTTCATATTACAGAGCGCTTCAGCGCTCCAATCATCCTGAGCAGTTCAACATTTATCACAACCCCGGTGGACTTGCAGCCTGTGACAAGCTCTCCTAGCCAGTGCCCAGAAAGGATGCAGGGACATCACAGCCAGGATTATGTTGAAACAGCTTTTCAGAGGCAGGCACGTGTCTCAGAACATGGTTTGTGCCACGTGCTTGACCTCAGTGGCCAACAACAGAGCTTGGCTGGTGTTAGTTGTAGCTTGAGAGTCCTGGGGCCATGTCAGGCAGCCTGAGAAAGCTGCTTTGTTTAGACATACAAAGGTCATGATGTATCTGTTCAAGAGCACTGTGGATAGCCCAGTTTAGGCTTTCCAGTCCAAGTGCCAAGGTCCACTGCCACTGGACACAATTAGTCACAATACTTAGCCCAGCTTAATTGAATGTAGGCTATAAATAGCACTTGGTCCTTTCCTTTTCCCCTCCCTATTTGCAATTTGAATTCTATAAGCATTTCTCCCATATTGAATCCTCACAGGACATCTGCAGTACATAATATTACTTATAAAATAGTTTTGTTTTTTTTCTTCAGAAACAAACAAAAAACCTGAAAAAACAAACCAGTGGGAAATCAAATGTGATCACCATTTTTCCAAGGATACTAAGACTGGAGGATTCACAAAACAAGGAGGAAATGCTGAAATCAAGATAAATCAAGATTTTTATTGTTTGGGTGTTTTTTATGCCACAAGCAACAGACCTGTCTCTGCTGTGCCAGACCACCTGTCACCTTAATAAGATATGGTTCAAAAATAGAATACAGCCTGCTGAAGTCAGACACGAATTAGCATGTATGCTGAACAACATGATTAAAGTCAAACCTTCTACCAACTGCTGGGGGCTGTAGTGCAAAAACCTGAGTGTTGAGAGCAGGATGTATCAGTGCCAGGCTCCTGAAAAAACCTGGTCCTGCCATGAGCTCCCTGGCAGCGGTGACGTCAGGAAGGGGTGAGAGCCCTGAAGGACAACCAGCAGTGCAGGTCAGCAGCCCAGCATCAGCTCAAGCTGTAATGCTACAAGACAGGTTTGTGAATATATTGAATATGAATAAAACTCACATTATAGGGGTGGGACTGTGATACTGGGGATCTGACAATCAAAACTTGTTGTTGGCAGGAAGACGTCTGATACCTTGCAACCAAGCCACTTTCTGCCCCACTAAACCACAAGAAAGGTGCTTCTAATCTTACCAGCTCCTGAATCTCCTACACTTTTGCCACCAAGAGCAGATCAAAATCAGCACGACCTTCTAAAGGTCAGAGAAGGGAATTGTCCTCATCTTCACCTCATTCCTGAGACACTGGACACCAATAAGCAATTTGACAGATGTCACATGAATTGTTTGTGTCAAAACTGGGACCTTGGTGAACTCCTCCTGAGTGCCAGCCTGACCCCCCCAGCAAGGGTCTGGTTGTAGCCCTTGAAACGTGTTCTGTGGCAGATGAGTTTAGCCTGACTTTGGCTGGCAATTCTTCCCCTGTTCTTCTCTTTCCCTCTTCTTAATTACATTTGATTTTTCTTCAGAAGAAAATTCTTTTCCACGGTCGTATTTTTATGGGAATTTTAATGAGTCACTTGGCATGACATTAATCACTGAAGTTTTAAAGTGTCTTCAAATTGTATTTTCCTTCCTCTTGAATACCAGCCACACATTTTTGTTTACTGTGAAATGCTAGGAAAAAAAATCTTCGAGCCTATTTTCCTTAGTACTAATTGGGGGTTTATTATTTCTTCATTTGCTTACAATTGAATCAAACAAAAACCTCCATCCCTTTTTCATGCTACTGCTAATTGAATTGAGTGGGCTATAATGATATTACTGTACATATACAAATGAACATTTTTAAAATAAATAAATTAACATTAAAAGTATGACTCTAAAGACAGAGATTAGCTAGTTGTCTGCATACTTTTCTGAAAACTTTTTATATCTTTTCTCAAATAAATGTGCACAGCACATTTCTGCATTTAGCTTAACATAGAAATCAGCCAAAGGTAGTACTGCTCTAAAGTATGGAATCTTTCAGACAGCCAAGGAAGTTGAAATGCCTATTTGCAATGGAATTCTATTGGGATTTTGGCATTTAATTTCCACAGATCTCAGGAAACAGCACTGCAGCTGACTTTACAACTGATCTGAACAGCCACAGATGGGACCGCAGGCTTTACCTTATCAGTTTAGCACTTCTCATTAGTTATAAACTCAGGATTTATTTTGTAAAATTGCTATTTCAAACAGCCAGGGTTGCCAAAAACAATTTACAGTATCTGGTGATGATTTGTGGAGCATGTTTTACAAGGTTCTTATCAATGCAGCCCCAAAACAGCATCTTGCTGCTTCATCTGCACCAAGATGAAGCATTGATGCCCATCTCTCAGGTTCATCTGCAGGGTGTTGGAAGGGGGCGGGGGGGGGGGCATTTTTTTTTTATCTGTAAAATTTTTTGTTCAGGTGATTCAGAGACAGCAATTTTTGCAAATTCATGGTCTCAATTCCTACTTAAATGGAGTGTTACCTAGACTATATTACGTAGGTATTTAAAGCAGGAATATGATAAAGACATCACCACTTTATGGGTGAAAAATTGTTCCCATAGCCATCCTTCCATTTGGTACAGCATTTCTTGAAGAAAACCTATTTTTTATCTGTAAGTGCACAGCAGCTAAATCATGGACATTCAGTGCCAAAGTTTACCCTCATATCATCTCCTTTAAACTCCCAAGAATTCCAGGAACAGCAAGAGGAATACTTGAATTATATAAGAATACGCATTTAACAGAAGAAAAAATTTGGATTGTCCAGCCTGGAGAAGACAAAGTTTAGGGGAGATCTTATGGTATCCTAGCAGTGCCTAAAGATGCTACAAGAGAGATAGAGAGGGATTTTTGATTAGGGCCTGGAGAGACAGGACAAGAGGGACTGGCTTTAAAGAGAAAGATGGTAGATTTAGATTAGATATTAGGAAGTAATTCTTTAGCCAGAGGCTGGTGAGGCACTGGAACAGAGAAGCTGTGGATGGCCCATCCCTGGAAGTGTTCCAGGCCAGGTTAGATGGGGCTTTGAGCAACCTGGGATGGTGGAAAGTGCCCCTGCTCATGGCAGTGGGGTTGGAAGGAGAAGCTGTTGAAAGTCCATTCCAACCCAAATCATTCTGTTTCTATGATTCTACAACACGTGAAGGAAAACAAAATATTCATGAATGGGCAGGAGAAAATTAATTGGTAGTATGCATTTTCTGTTTCTCATTGTACAAAGATTTAAACCACCACCTGAAATGCTCAAGCAGTAGACTTAAAACCAACCAGTGGAGGTACTTTTTCAGAAAGCTCATAACTAAATGACCAACTTATTGCCACAGGACATAGCTGTACCTAAAATCGGGAAAATGTCCATGTGGGGTTTACAGACATTTACAGGGGATACATGAAGCTGCTGAGTACAATGATCTGGATGAAGTCAGTCAGGTTATTGAATGCTACACACGAGGAGGGAAAGACTCCCTTGGCACTTGTTCTGTTTGAAATATCCTTTCTCTGAACTTCCCTGGGGCCATGAACCAGGCAGCCCTTTGTTGTGGTGGTTCTTATGTGTGCTCTCACTTAGTCTTTATCTTTAAACACAAAAGATGAAGGGCACTCTCTTGAAGCTTATTTAAATGCAGAGGTTCTAGGTCAGTAGCTATCTAATCCAGTCCTCCTGAGAGATTAAGTGTTGGGTTGGTTGTTTTGGTTTTTTGGGGTTTTTTGTTTGTTTGTTTGTTTGTTTTTTCTCTTTGAAAGATGTAGCATATTTGCAAAAATGTACCTTGAATATAAATGAAAAATATCATGTTAAATAAATTGCAAGAGGATTTGCTTCATTGAGTTTGTTTGTAATTTACTATGGAATTACTGCTGGAGCGAATCTATCAGTGACACTTTCTATTTCACAGGAACAGCCATCTAAATAAGATGCAATACAGTACATTGAATTTTTATGTACTTACCTGTAGTTGGATAATAAAGCATGAATTATGACATGAGTGTACTTCTGTACTGTAGTTAATAGTCAATCATGTCATTTTTAATAACATGCTCCATAGAAAGATGCAGCCTGAGTGTTTTTTAAATTAAAGTATGTTTAACCTAATGTTCATATATTAATCCCCTAAAAGCTTGTCACTAACTTATTACAAGCCTTCCTTCCTTGGGTACATATATAAATTGTTGTTTAGTTATTGAAAGGGCTGCTCATCACAAGTGCTCAATGCTGCAGGCATTAAGGTTTCTTTTATACCTGCACAGAAACATTTATTTAAAAGCAATTATGCACATTTACATTTCACAGCAGTTCAGAGAAGAAACAGATTTATGCCACAGGATAAAGACTGACATATGCTTTGCTCCTGGTTTTGCCCTATCAGACCGTAGGCACTCAAATCATAGAATCACAGAATGGTTTGGGTTGAAAAATGACCTTAAATGTCATCCAACTTCCAATGGGGGCAAGAACTGCACCTACCTGACCAGGTTGCTCAAAGGCCCATCCAACCTGGCCTTGAACTGAATTGCCCAGAGAAGGGACCTTGTTGTCTCTGTTGGTTAAGGAGTGAAGAGAGGAAAACAGGAGGAGCAGGTATGAAGCCTCTTTATCCTCAAGGTTTGCTTTGACCTAGAGGCACAATTTCCCCAAACCTACCCTAGAAGGGACAGGTAGAAAACCAGGCCTTACCTGAAGCAGCAGATATCCAGTCTTGAAGGCCACTCCAGGGTCTGGTTGTTGCAGTCTCTGCTTCTGTTCACCAAAATGCTGTGTTTATTCCTAAGCATGATGAATGAGCTGTATCAGTGATACAGAAATGTCACACAGGTAGGAAAGCCTTTACATTGCTCCTGCCTACTATAGTGGTAATACTTTCACCCAGCAGACCAAAAGCTTCACAGAAAGCTTTTTCACACTTTTCTTCAAATGATGTGAAGCTGGAGCTGCACGAAACCAAGGCACAGAGCTGGTGACACAGGTGCTGCTGGCAGGAGGTCCCAGGCACCAGCTGAGAACTTTTGTCATACTCTTTTGAAGAAAAGATGCTGTCTCGTTTGTTTTCACCTCCCTTTGCTAAGACTAAACGGTTTCATTTTCTAAGGCACCACAGCTCCATGGTTCCTACTGACTTCAGCTGGAACAACATCTGTGTCTCCCTTCTGGGGCTACAGTGTCACTTCAGCAAGGTAGAAAACTGACTTCAGGCACATGAATACACAAACTCTCTCTACCACTGAAAATATCAGGCCACTGAAAATATCAGTCCTTAGTGATCTTTCCTTCCCATAACTGACACCAAGTTAACCTGGATGTTAATCACATTAATATTTGTTCCCTTGACTACATAGCTCTAAGACAGAGAATTATCATTTGCTAAAACCTCTGACCTGGCCAGAGGACCCTGTCACAATGGCCTGGTTACAGACATTTGGTGGGACATGGACTTAATCACCATGAGCACACATGTCTTGTCAGCTAACTTGATTTCCCCTTGGAAATGACTGACTGTTTATACAGATACCAGGATCTGCATGGAGACACTGTGCTGACCATCTCCTTTTTCCTGTTGTTTTTAACTTGTAGCAGAAATCCATAACCTCGTGAGCTCCAGGTACCAGACACCTGCACACAGACATAGCTCCCCTCAGTTCTTTGATCAGTAGGTCCAGAATAGTTCCTCCCATGCTGCACTGCCAGTAGAGTGTGAGGTTCAGTAGGACCTCATCAAGTCCCTTTGCTAAATATTGCTCCCAGGAAAACCACCCCCTCCCCAAGAGCAAACTGAAGATGCCATTAGTGTAATCAAAGCTGCAACCAGCAGCTCACTGTGGGTTAGGGCCTTGTCACATTAAGCAACACAAAGCAGATAGATTAGGTGCTATGTTTAAATACAAGGAGATACATATAAATTAAAAAAAAAAAAGAATCATTAGTAGCCAAGGCAACTAATTGTGATGGAACTTTTTGTTCATAACAAATACCAAAATAAGCTAAAGAAGTGGAGAGACAACAAAAAAAAAAAAAAACCCAACCAAAAAAAACCCCCCACAAACCCAAACAACCACCCAGCCACAAAGTACACAGTTTAGTAAAAACATTCCTTAACAGTACTTGAAGTGTCACATTTCAACCTACACACAGAAACACAAGAAAATTGAAGGACATGTGGACAGCCACTTTGTTCATGGCAAGGGCCTAGGCAGGAGTGGCAGGACAGAAACACACACAGGCAGTGTGTCCACCTCATTCTCTGATCACCACTGTCCTGGCTCATTGGCTCCACTAGTTCCTTGATAAGGGAGATTCATCTGCATAGACAATAATTTTCCTTAACAGATGGCCAAAAAATGCCAGGAGCAAGCCCTGTCTCCTAAGTGCTCTAACAGTCCTTTTCCTTTTCCTTTCCCTTTCCCCTTTCCCCTTTCCCCTTTCCCCTTTCCCCTTTCCCCTTTCCCTCTTCCCTCTTCCCTTTTCCTTTTTCCCTTTTCCCTTTTCCCTTTTCCCTTTTCCCTTTTCCCTTTTCCCTTTTCCCTTTTCCTTTTCCCTTTCCCTTTCCCTTTCCCTTTCCTTTCCTTTCCTTTCCTTTCCTTTCCTTTCCTTTCCTTTCCTTTCCTTTCCTTTCCTTTCCTTTCCTTTCCTTTCCTTTCCTTTCCTTTCCTTTCCTTTCCTTTCCTTTCCTTTCCTTTCCTTTCCTTTCCTTTCCTTTCCTTTCCTTTCCTTTCCTTTCTTCTTTCCCTCACCTTGCCTTGTCTCTGTTCTGTTCTGTTCTATTCTATTCTATTCTATTCTTATTTCCAAGTGTATTTCCCTTGAACCCATGCAGATTTGCACACAAGCACTCCTTCTAGGGAATTGTGTAGGTCTCCTGTCATTCCATGAAGAATCATTTCCCATTGATTTCACTGTTTCCCATGATCCTCACCTGATGGTCCCCTTTCTTTTATGGGGAGAGGGTGATGAGCCAATTGCTCTGTTATTTACTCTTTTATAGCAAATTCTCTGCATGTTCAGAGGTTTTAACCATTATTTGAGAATATGTGGGTGTGAATAGGAATGACACAAGGTTGCGGTAAAGGAGGCTACAGTGCATATCACACAGAGACACAAAACCATCAGCAAGGTGCAGGCAGGATATGTCAGCTCTGAATCAGAGCAAAGGGCCAAATGGACAGTGATGAGAAGGGTGGTTTGCACATCTGAATGGGTCCTGCACAATTACCATCCAAAATGGGATACAGAGTATTAGGAGATTTGGGTGAAAGGCTCGTGGTACTGCAGAGGAGATGCATTCAGAAACCCAGGGACCTGCTGCCAAACTTGTGGCTCATTGCTGTAACTCTGTGAGGTCCCATTGGGCTCTTGAGTTTCTTAATTTTGAGTGTAAATAGCAGGAACCCAGCTCCACGTGATATTATACAAGTGCTTATGTCTGGTTTTGATACTGCCAGTCCCACATGTGCCCCAGGACAACACTAAACCACAGAAACACAAAATATGCCAAATTGGAAAGGACCCACAAGGATCATTGAGTCCAGCTCCTGGCCCTACACAGGACAGCCCCAAGAGTCACACCATGTGGCTGAGAGTGTTGTCCAAATCCTCCTTGAACTCTGCCAGGCTTGGTGCTGTGACCACGTCCCTGGGGGGCCTGTTGCAGTGGCCAACCATCCTCTGGGTGAAGAACCTTTTCCTAATATCCAACTCAAACGTTCCCTGACACAACTTCAGGCCATTCCCTTGGGTCCTGTCACTGTTACCAGAGAGCAGAGATCAGTGCCTGCCCTTCCTCTTCCCTACTGGAGAAAGTTGTAACTGCAACGAGGTTTCCCCTCAGTCTCCTCCAGGCTGAACAGATCAAGTGTCCTCAGTCACTCCTCATGTGGCCTCACTTCCAGACCATTCACCACCTTTATTACCCTCCTTTGGACACTCCCTAATAAGTTTAATATCTTTTTTCATCGTGGTGCCCAAAACCACACACAATATTCAAGATGAGGCTGCCCCAGCTCAGAACAGAACAGACAATCCCCTCCCTTGCCCAGCAATGCTGTGTCTAATGGCTCCAGGACAGTGTTGGCCCTTCTGGCTGCCAGGGCACTGCTGACTCATGTTCAACCTGCCATCAACCTCCAGGTCCCTTCCCACAGCTGCTTTCCAGCCTCTCATTCTCCAGTCTGTCTGTACATCCAGGGCTGCCCATCCCAGATGCAGAATCTGGCACTTGCCCTTGTTGAACTTCATTTGGTTGGTGATTGCCCATGTCTATGATTTGTCAATATTTCTCTATTGAACAGGAAAAAAATGCCCGTAAACTCTGTTTTTCATTTCTCTCACAGGTCACCTGCCTTATCCTTTCCTCTTTCCCTCAACAGATTGAAAACTCTGCTGCTGCCCAAGATGGGCATCTGATATGAAATAGTGGTGAGCAATGTGAATGCTTGAAGCAGCTTTGTTCTTTTCACCTGCCTTAAAATATCTGCTGCCCGACCCAGACACAATCACAGCTGAGAGTAAAAGCCTTCCTCAAAAGGAAAAATAACGCAGGAAAAATATTGCCCCTGTTTGCAACTCTCTGAAAAGGGCTGTTTTCCAGTGGGAAAAAGAGGTAGGAACAGTTTAAAAGAGGAAGATTGCTGCATCAATACTTATCACTCTGAGACCTGATTCTATCAGACCCCAACCCCAGCTTTCACTGACCTCTGCCTGCTTTCCCACATAGTAATTCCTATTATTCCTCCACTCCTTATGCTCTGTATTCCTTCAAATTTGGCTGTATGCAGTGTTTTCAGACAGTGTTTCACCAGTGTTTAAAGTCACAGGGTTAGCATCTGGCTATGGTGAATTAATCCCCTCTCCTGACTAATATGTCTTATCATCTGCTTCCCTTCCCATGGCCACATCAAGTTGTTGACTTGTAGCCCGGTTTTACTAGTCAGAGCCTTTACCCCCTCAACAGGCACTCTTACTGTCTAATTCTTTGTTTTGCTGCTCCTACCTCTCACTTTTTCTCCTTAAAAATCCATACTGTATCTATAAATGCTGCTCCAAAGGTGAACCTGAAGCAAACCAGCCACACTCAAAGCAAGTGCATTTCTATATTTAGCAGCAAACATTTCGGCTGTGCTGCCGCAGAGCCTTTTTGTAGAGCTGCACCTTCAAAGAGGTCTTCACAGAGCCACTGAGCCAGAAAGTACTGAAGGGGTGTTGTCTACAACTCTGCGTTGTCAAGCTTTTAATTCCTAAGCTTATAGCCGGAGGCAGAGCACAGGGACATTTGCATGGTTATATCGGTTTCTTTTCTTCCTAGAAATGGAAAAGAAGGAACACAGGGTGAAAAATTAATGCCAGTGCTAAAAAAAAAAACCAACCCAGTGCCTGCCTGTAATAGCACTCTCTCTCTTTCCCATATATATTTTTTAAATAAGCACCGAGACACTTTTCATGTCCATTGCCAGGACTGGTAGCTTTTAACACCCATTTGAGTATTTTTTTTTTCTCCAAATAGATGTGAATATCTATTTCCGTCCTTCTTACAGCAATATAACCATGTTCAATTGAATTCTGCTTACTTAAAACTGCTCCTAACTCTTCTGCTGGTGAGACCAGACTTCATATTCACTCCTGACTGATCTCACTGACTGAAAGTGCCACGTAAGCCCAGCCAAAGCCTCTCAGGAGAGGCTGTCGATGTTGGAAGATGTCTCCTAAACATATGCAGCATACAAACAGGGTTATAAACCCTGCCCTTCACAATTTATTAATTTCAATATGGTTTATTGGTTTTTATCAGCATCCATGGGGTGTTCCGTGTGAAGATACCTTGTCTGATGAGAGTCCATGAAGTTTTGGGTTCACCATTCTGCAAGTACGAACAGGGCAGTTCTAAACCAACGTTAAAAACACGTGATGGCCTCAGCACACTCCACATCGAGTAAGATGGAGGAGGAAAGTGGGAATTAAAATTATTGTTGGTTCTGGAGAAATTCATAGTGCAGAAGGTTTTAATTCTCAGGTGGTTTTAATGTAGATAAACATTTGTATGTTGCCAATTATTTGCATAGTGGTTGTGTTTGTCAGACACAAAGAATAAACTGACTGTCTGAATCTTCTGAAACTTAAATAATTTTATATTTACTAGTTAACAGCTAGTTAAAGAGAACAAATTTTATATTTTCAAGTAAACAGCTTCTGAGGTTTCTCATAAAGATAGGCATTAGCTTTTTAAGTATCACATATATTTTCTTTTTTCTAATTTTATTCCCTTATTTAACATTTGCACGATTTTTTACTTCCCTTTCAACTGCCACCCCAAATGTGGCTGGATTTGGGCAGAATAAAGATATTTTTACTTCTCCCATATCCCAGTGAAGCACCATCTTTGACTAAGTGGTCATCAATGTCAATGAGACCTTTGCCTGGGTAAGAATTTCACTGACATCCCAGGATTTGTTTCACAGCTGGCAAGGCATTCCACAGGCTTTGCAGGCAAGTAGCAGTGCCACTACAAAGCCAGGATTATTGGTTCAAACACCCCTTTATCAAGGAAAAGAGTGTTTCCCTGCGTGTTAGAGCTTTGAGGAGATTTCAGGAGGGTTTTGACCCATTTTTAGATTTTGCCATGGTTAAGTTGAGGAATGTACCACTCATGATTGTTGAGAGGTCTTCCAGCAGGACAATGGTGTTTTTGTGGGTCACATGCCAGCAAACCAGCCCAGATATGTCAACATTCTGACCCATTTCCTGTTGCTTGTCCCAGGTGATGGATCATTCCAGTGGCAATGGAGAATGGGTCATGCCAGCAGAGGGAATTGCATGGTGCCTGCTTTAGAGAAGTCCTGGTGGTATTCAGCTGCTTTTCATTTTCCTGTCCTGTTTTCACATGCAAGTCAATGGGTAGAGAAAGCAGAAGGAAATTTCCCTGTTGTCATATGGATGATTTGTGGCTCTTTCATCTTAAAACCTACACTTGACCCCTAAAACAAAGAGAATATTAAGCTTGATGAGCCAATGCTCTAAGCTGACCTGTGTTGTTCTGCAAAGACAGGAATTTGCTGGTATTTTCAAATGCAGAAACATCTGCAGAAGTGGGTGGAAGGGAAGTGTTTTGGGTGCACAGATAATTATTGGGATTGTTACATGATAGATGAGGTTATTTTGTCAGTTCTGTGTACAAGTTCATAATGAGTCTAATCCCCTGACGTGACGTGACAGCCACTTGCTGCAAGTAAAAGGAAAGACTGCTGCTGCCTGTCAGACAGAAGATTCAATGGCCTTTTCACTCCAGAGAAGAAAACAAGAATTTTTTTTTTATTCAGTATTTATTTCTTTTTCTATGCCCTGTAAAAGATAAGGATCAGCACCACCAAATTTCTGTTTACACGATAAAGTAGGTGCTGGATAGGATTCAGGTGCCTACATCACACCCTTGTGATTTCAGTGTGTTGCTCTTCAAATCATTTCATAAACACTTCAATTACAAAGAGGGCTTATTTTTCTTTGTTTCAAGACTTTTTGGGTTTTTTTTCATGATGACTTTCATATATTTTAAAAAGGAATTTGAAAAGAATATGAAATGTTTTAATTGATTTGGTACTCAGTGAAAGACACACATATAGAGTGTTCTTCAAATGCATTAAAAGTGAGGGGGGAAAGGGAGAATTGTGTCCCTATCATAGATCAGTATTTTGAGTTCATTGTCCTTGACTTTGTTAAAATGCTTTTTATCTCCTGTTACCTTAGTTTTATGCTTGGAATGAGGCATTATTTCTGAAATTCAAGTAGATAAAGTTATTGGGTGTACCCAATGAAAGTGGAGAGCATAATAGCAAACTATAAAAGTAGAAAATCTGTTTATATGAGTTATGTCAGAGCTCCCCCCAGCTATCCTCCACCTCTTCTGGAGGACAGCACCAGCTTCAGATTATATCACACTGCTGAATGTACTTGAGCCCACTCATGATTATAGGGTGCTTGTTCTCCTCCATCTTGTGTTACTGACGTGTTGCACTGGCATATTTCTGGCATATTCTATGTCCTATGATTCCCTGGAATTTAAGAAGAGGATTAAGTCCTGTCATGTTAATAAAAACATCCCCCAGTTTCACAGAAAATTCAATTAAATTGACATTTGTTGCACCAAGTTTCATAATCAACTCCAGCTCCTCTACAGTAGCTCCAGGTCAATAGTTCTGTTAGAAATTGCTTTAGAACACCAAAAAAACCCTGTTGCAGCAGAACTCCCACATGTTCTTGACTTAGAACCCATGCCCTCTCTTGCCACTTTCCCATTTAAGTTACATAATTTTGATGAGGAACCAGTTATTCATCATAATGTTCTGGTTTAACCCCAGCTGGCAACTCAGCCCCTCACAGCTGCTCCCTCACTCCTCCACAGTGAGGTGGAGAGAATCGAGAGGGTAAAAGTGAGAAAACTCGAGGGTGGAGGTAAATACAGTTTAATAGGTAAAGTAGAAGCCTCATGTAGAAGCAAAGCAAAATAAGTCATTAATTCACCACTTCTCATGGACAGGCAGGGGTTCAGCCATTCCCAGGAAAGCCAGGCTCCATCACACCCAACAGGAACTGGGGAAGACAAGTGGGGTCATTCTGAGCCCACCTCCTCTCCATTACCTTTATCTTATTGAAGGCTGATTGCTGAGTGGTGGCTCCTGATGTCTGATGTGGGACTTAGAAATATTATCTATGCATTTCTTCACAGATATTACTGTAATTCTTCATGGGACTGTTTGTCAAGGTTGTCCACAGTTACACCAATCTGCAGCCTCTGGGAAGTATTTTCACTCATGCCTTGTAAATCAAAAGCATTTTTCAGTTATTTCTGGAGAGAAATCTTTCAGATTTGAAAACCCTTTGTAAGTTTCTTCCCATAAAAAAGATACACAACATCAGTGTTTTATCCAGTGGAATGGATCAGGAATGCTGGTGAAATTCTGGCTTAGCCAAGGTGTAATTATCACTGAATCTTGGCTGTTCCGCCTCTCTAAGCAAAGCAGAGAAACTCCAAGGGACAACTCATCTATGACTGTGGTTCAGATTTGCCTTCACACAAGAAAACAGAAAGAACAGGTTTATGTCACTTTCAGCATTCTCTCTTATCTCTTTAAGACTCAGAAGAGCAAGAGCTTCATGCTTTCTCCCATTGGTTATACATATCTCCCTGAAATTTAGCAGATCAGAGATATATTTGAAGGTTAAAGTCACTACACATTCAGGTAGGATGTCCTTGAATGTAACATTTCCCAGATTATTTTGCATTAAGGCTGCACCAGGACACCCATAAGTTGAAAATTGCTTCCCCACTTTGGAAATGGTACGCTCAGGTTTAACTAAAGGCCACATATAAGGATTTTAGCTAGGTGCACTGCTAAAATTTAAATTCCTTTCCTGCTTATATTCAGCTATGAATAAATAATATATTTCTTAGAAAATAAATCCTACATGGGAGCACAATCTTACCCTTTAAATCTATGAGCATCCTCTTAGATCACAGTAAAATCTGCCACAGAAAATTTTGCTTGAACCTGCATGGCTCAAAAGCTCTTACTTGGTATGCACCTCATGAACAGAATTTCCTTCTGCTGAGAAGTACATGGAGCATCGGCTGTATCTGGTTTTAAATTGTTTGATAGCACTTGCATTGTTCAAAAAAGATTTTATGACATGTCCTTTTGCTCTGGTGATGATTTGTTGTTCTCTTGTGTTTCATTAAGCTATTATTTGTAAAGTGTTTTGTGATGCATTGCATGGAAGCTGCAATCCAAGCAATTTTATGGGCTGAAGTGACAATTCAGGTATCAGCAGGCACAGATTAATGATGCTAATTATTCAAAACAATTGTTTCTTTCTTTAAGTACTTTGTTTAGAGGGAGGGGTAAATTGAAATAAGTGAGTGGATGTTGTGGATAAGAGGTGTAAGCAGTTCTGCTGATGAAAGATAAAAGAGGAAATCGAAGAACATGAAAAATAGCTCTAAATAATATCTATTGGAATACGACTCCTATATGTCATGTGAATTACTCAATAAAATAGGACTGTGCAAGCTACAGAGCAAAACTGATAACACATCCAATAATCCATTTGCCAAATATATAAAAAGATGTAAAAAATGCATCCTTTGTCACCTTCACCACCAACTCTAAACTGCGGCAGGTTTGCTGAAGTGGACTGTGCTATCCTAAGATTTTCAGGTGGAGGAACAAGTCTACTGAACCCAGCTCTGTTCAGAGCAATCTGTTGAAGAAGTATTAGCCCAGTGAAGAAAACATAGTTAGTGGTTGAAATATATCCAAGAGGTTTCCTGTCTCTGGGACAGGGACAGGCTCTCCAGGACCAATATTACATTGTAATCCATAATCCTGGATAATCATTGTGTCTCCTTCTTCACAGCAGCACAGTACCTCCATGTTAAGTAAAATCTATAACAACTGCCAGCATCAAGTGCCACTCAAATAAAAGGTGAAATATCGTTTATTTTTCTGCTTCTGCTTTGCTTTGGGGTAAAGGATGCTCCAGCCATAATGTGCTGTTGTTTATCCTTGACAGTAGGCTTCAATTTCTATCAAAACACTTTTTTTCTTGAGAATATGATTTCTTAATCTTTGTTAATAACGGATTTAGTAGATTTTTACCTAAAAGTGCAAATTCTCTTATTTCCTACAGAAGAGTGCACATCGAGCTACAGAAACCTGACAGAGCAAATGACTTCCAGTTACCACAGGAGAAACTATTTACAGGATTAGGACTAAAATAAGCAGCCACCAAAGAGCAGAGGAATCTCTTTTTACTGATTGACATGCTTTTCTTCCTGTGATTTCCCTTAAGAGTTTAGGTACTCACCAACTTTATGACAGAGAAGCTCATGCACATTTCAGTACAGAAAGAAAGTGTACAAGAGAAAACTTTTTCACTGTGAGGGCAATCAGAAAGGAAACAGGGACAGGCTGTCTGAAGATGTTGTGCAGCCTTCATCACTAGAGGTATTCAGAACCAAATCAGACATGGTCCTGGGCACCGTGCTCCACTTCAGCAGAGGAGTTGGAGGAGTTCTCAAGAGGTCCTTCTTCATTTCAGCCATTCTGTGATTCTGTGAAATGTCACTTGAAGGATCTCAGTCTGTAGTGACCTGATTTGAGTGGTGGGCTGTGGGGTGCCCAGGATCCCACACCTCAGAGATTTTTGTTATTGGATGTTGTGATTTAACCTCAGTGGGCAGCTGAGCACCACACAGACACACACTCAGTGCTCTGCTCTGTGCAATGAGGGACAGAATTGAAGGTGTAAAAGTGCAAGGACTGGTGGGTTGAGATAAATTCAAACAAATACAACAACATCCAGAAGAATAATCCATAATTTTTAACTTTTAGATAATGTGTATTTTGGTTTCTCATGTCTGGCAGTTTAAAAATGCTCACCAGGAGCATTACCTGGAATGAGTTCTACATGTATTGTTTCTTTATGTGAGAAAACAAGGATAGATCCCACACTGAACTACAATTTATTTTGTTGCTCAAACTTCCCATTCCCCTGCAGTGGAGTTTTACCTGTGATGATCTTAAGGCAGATGAATCTACTCTGTATCAGGCTATAGGACAATAATCTTTCAGTATCAAGTGCAAGTCCTCATTCTTGCTTGTGTTTACCTCACCTCACCAAGGTCCCCTGCAGAAGGGAAATGTTTGCACAGAGGATCCCTGTTGCACTGGCTGCTGTATCATGTCCTGTACTGCCACTAGGATTAGCAGATGGAGAAAACATGAAGCACTTTCTCTGTCAGACTGTAACTTTAGAAACCAAAAGCTGTGTAAGAGTAGTGCCTTCTCCTTGTGGCTTTATTTATTGCCTGTGTTAACCAGATTTGGGGAGACAGCTCAGGGAGGTAAGCACAAACTTTCTGTATTAGCCTACTTCACTTGTACTTTTTCTCTCTCCTGCTAGTTCCCCAGGCAGTGTCTGATACACCAAGAGATTTTTCTTTACTGGTAACTGCAACTAAGAACAACAAACTGCAAGAAATGTCAATCTCCTTTAAATAAAAAAAAATGCCTTCAGCAAAGATATGTATGTTTCCATACAGTGGGACTTCCAGTTTCATCTGTTTACCCCCTGCTTCCCAAGCATGCATAAGTGTCTCTGTATTTCTGTGCTGTCATGAGAATGATTTGTTCACATTGTTCACTGGTGACTAAATCCTATACAAAACTGAACAACTTGTGGTGATGACAAATCCAGTGAGAGCACAAAGTGAAGCCCTTGTTTCCTTTCTGTAGGCTTCACATGGGAAAAGAAGATGCTGCTCCATAAGGTAATGAATCCAAAGCATGACCTCTGTGTCTGTGATGTTCCACTTTTCTTGTCTCCTGCTAGGGCAGAAAGAAAATAAGAGTTGAGCTGAGGGACACACAAAGGTCTGGCACCGGTGGTTAATTGCCTGCCCTGCTTTCCCCAGCAGCTGTGGACTCAGCTTGGATATCTCTGGAGCATTGCTGCCTTTTGGAAACCAAGGTAAGTCATAGCTTGTGGGTGCAGGGCCATGGACCAAAGCATGACCTGGTTACTAATAAAATCAGGTAATTATTCCCTGATGGTTAGTGTGTATTCATTATAATGTGTATCCAATTCAAATGATTCAAAAGATTTTAATTGTGTTCTCTCCTCCCTACGCACACTTAACTCCCATTGACAGGGAGATGAGAACAGACCCCCTCCTCTTTCACTCATTAGCAAGTGTTACAAGGATTGTTCTGGTCAGGGAAGGTTTCTGGTGCTCTGCAATGATGTGTCTGACTCATCCCCTATTGTAGCAAGTAGGGAAGGTTATTTTTGCAGTGTTAATATGGAAAAGCATGTGGAAAATGTAATACTTCAAAGAGGTGCCTTCTGTGGGAAGTCATTGCTAATTAGGTGGTACGTGGGTGTCATCTGGGTCTCAATAAACTATAGGTCATGCCAATATTTGAAGCCTCTGAAGATTTTAGCATAATTAGGGGGAAATAATTAGCATTTCACCTTTCATTGGGAAATTGTGATTAACTGTTTACTAATCTTTTTAATGATTTTCAGGTTTTCTAGAATTGCTAAGTTCCTGGCTGGTTTCAAAGCTGTTTGCCTAATGACAACCCAAGGGCATGTGGAAATCTTATTGACTATCACAAAGGGTATCCATTGCTCTGATCCAGACAATTACTGTCATCATCTCTTTTTGCTGAAATATCTTATGCTAAAGTGTCTTTATCCATCTGAGATCTGAATCATATTGTGCTAAATTCTGCTCTCAATACAGAAAGACAGGTGCCCTGTCTAACACAAGCAAAAATTGGAAAGGAAATCAGGAATTTTAACTATTTTGCAGAGAGTCACTTACCTGATAAAGAAGATTCAGGACTAGGGAACTGAAAGTATCAGACTGACAGCACTGTTCCTCCCAGCCAGAAATGTAAAGAGTATCTTACTCTCTTCCCAGTGGGTTTTAGAGAGATTAATCCCAGGATGCCACACGACTTCTTTTGATGGAGATACACAGTCCACACAGACATGGTGAGTACAGCAGGAGACAGATATGTGAGCAAACTCTCAATCAGATAACTTAGGTACTAATTACACCATAGTCATAACTCAACCCCCCTGGGGCTCTGGAGTCATCTCGAGCTGAACTCCTTGATGCTATTCAATCAAATGCTTTTTTAGGTATGTGCCCAGAGCCACAGTCACACTTTTGATTGATTCAGGTTTTACCCATATAATGAAGCTTTTCAGCTCTTGCTGTTGTTGGGTTGTGTGCAATATGAACCAACCCCAGTGGAGCTGTCCTCTGAGGCTGCTACTCCCTCACAAAGTATCTGTCCCTGTGCTTGTGTTATGGATATTGGTGTCTTGTGAACAGCCATGGAATGCAACTTTGGAATCAAAATTCCCTGAATTTGGCAGATTGATGCTTCCTGTGAGAGGAGGACAGATTCAGATAGTTTTCATGGAATAACAAAGTACTTTTTTTGCCCTGCACCCAAATGGACAGAAATTTAGCTTCCAAGGATATCTGCCAAGCCATGCAAGGAGTCCATCCACAATCCAGACAGGAGTCCAGGACTCAATGCTCTCTCTGATAGACCCTTGGATATCAATTCCATCAGAGCCAGGGTACAAAGCCTCCCCACATTTAAATTTTTTTTTTTTATAACAAAGCTGAGAATATCCTAACATACCCCAGGGTAAGCATCTGGTGAAGCTCCAAGGCATGACTATTTTGCTGGGATTCATGCACTGTAAACCAATCTAATGGTCCTCTTGCATCCTAAGGGGACAGAGTTTTACTTCCTGATTTGATGTGTAAAACTGACAGACACTCAGCAGCAATCCTTGTCCGAAAGTAGGATGTGAATGCAAGAAAATGGCACAGCCCTGATCATGCTCTACCATGGCTTTCCTCTTCTCATCTGCAGGCACAGAAAGTACATCATCCTCAGGTGTCACATTTCCATTAGAAACACAGCCTGGCTCCCAAAAGCCTTTGATGAAGTGGTGTTAAGTAGGACAGAGAGAAGCCTCGGTATTTTCAATTCCCTAATGACTTCACTGCCTTTTGGGCTGACTGTGGGATGCCCTCTTTGGGGCACTCCAAGGCACTTGGCTGTGTGGTGTTTCAGCTGGTGCCAGCCAGCAGGACCAGGCAAGGCTGCAGTGGCAGTGGGGGACCTGGAGCCATCTCCTGTTCAAGGCTCTCTGCAAGCACCAAGGACCATATGTTGTTCCTGGCAGGTGCAATCAGCAAGACTGAACGTAGAATCTGGCAGTGCCCTGCCCTCCCTGAAGCACCACAGAAAGTGGAGGAGTTGCCAGCCATTGACAGGCAGGAGATTGGGCCCAGAGCCATCTGTCCACACTTACTTTCTGCTACTGCTGTTGCTGATGCCCAGCAAGTTCCCACAGGCTTGCAGAACGAACTGCGCTTGACCTCGCAGAAAAAGCTGGTGCTGAGAGGGAAATGTGACAAGAAGCTTGGAACTTTCAGTTTTCAGAAAGAGGTATGGATGTAGGAGAAAATTGAGGAGAAGAGGAAGAACAGCCTGACCACCTACCTTGCTGGAACAGAGATATGTGTCACCATATGTGCATGCTGCAGGGCCTCGGGGGTACTGTGCTTGGAAGAGAGGCGACATTGTCATCCAAAAAATTAATAATAGTGGTGCAGATAAAGACTGTGGTATAATTACTCACATTAAAAGCTCAGCAGAGAAGGCAAGTACTGAAAGCGACATGACAGGTCCTGCTGGCCTACCTGGTTTAGACATGACTTTGCCTAAAACATGTCATTGGACTTCCCAGCAATGTACTTAAACACACTTGTGCACTAGGGGCTGAGATAATGCTGAGGGAAGTTTGGAGGATGTGCTGGGGAGCAGCAGGCAGTTCCCATACACTAAACCCCCCTTTAAATTAAATGTATGGAGGCAAGGGCGTGTCCCAGCAGCCCAAAACCCTGACTTTCAGATCAGCTTGGCAAAGCAACTCCAAATAGTCAGACCTGAGAGAGCAGGAGTTCCAAAGGGATGAGGAAAAGTGAAAGATCGACGTTTACATTACAAAATTGTAAATTTTATGATCCATAATAACAAGATAAAGCAAATCACCCCCAAATGCCAGAGAAGCAGCCAGTTACTGGAACTATTCCCAGAGGTGCTTGCAGCCCAGGCCAGCTCCATGGAGCCATCTTCTTTCTCTCTACTCAATGTTTCCATGTGTTTGTGAGGAAATCTCTGAGCCACAAGGGAGCAGGAAGGGGACATTGGGCTCAAACGGGCTGTAATTGTTGCCCAGGGACACTAGATGGAGAAACGCCTTAGGGATAGAGAGTAGGTGAGGGGCAGTGTCACTCTGACAGGAAAAAACACAGGGAGTAAAGTGCCCTCCACTCACCATTATTGATGCTGTTGGCTTTAAGTTTTGCTTAAAAGCTTTCTGTTTTCGGATCCCATTACAGCTCCATGCAGGCCATTAGTTAATTAAGTTATTCCACCAGAGTCTGTCAAAGCTTGGATCTGTTATTACTGTCAGCTCTCCCAGGTTTCCCCTCACCTCTCTCCCCTTCACCCCTCATCATTGGCAGATTGCAAAATACAATAAAATGCAAAATCTTGAGTAGATTAAAGAAGTTATTTTATCCTTTATGAGGCTGAGGCAACACATTTTCCCTGTGCTAAGTACATCACATCACTATTTCCACAACTGTGCAAAACACAGCTTTCAAAAAACTTACCAAAAACATCATCAGAAGTCCTTGCCTATTTTTTGTCCCCGACAAGCATGTTTCTGCTTCCTTATGACACACCTCCTAGGAGCAGGAGTTTACTTATAACAAGAGAAACCCTCGATATGGAGCAGCCAAGCCATCTGTGCATTGTAGCAAAAAGGCACTGATATCCCCCAAGATATACAGAGGAAGAAACAAACTGGAAAAAGCCAAAAAATTACTGTCCCCATCTCTGTTTGCCCCACTTTGTGTGCTAACACCAATAGTCTCAGCTGGGAAGCAATCTCTTTCGGAACCCATAAATTCTTGCTTGAGCTCTGGGGCGTCTCATGGTGTCTGAGCTGGTGGAGCACAGAGTAACTTCAAAAACTGGGAATGTTGGACCTATTGAACAGAGCTTTTTAGTACAGTGTCCTACTGGTGTGGGCCCCGAGACCTTCATCATATTTGTGTTCTGCACTGTGCTCTGTCACTGCACCAGCCTGGCTCTACACTTGATTTCTGAACATCACACTGTCCAGCCCTGTATCTGTTTGATGGCCCTAAGGAGCTACTTGATGATGCTCTAGACTGACTGTCTCAGTGACAGCCTGTTAATTAAAATCAAAGCATGCAACAGAATTCTGTTTATGAGTAGGTATCTATATGTAAAACATGCAGATGGTACAGGTGACCTCTGAAGACTCTCTGGATGCAGCCCTCAAAAGAAGGGACACAAAGTGCTCTGATGCACACGTTGCTGTGTGGAAAAGTGTGATGGGCTGGAGTTTCAAGGCCTGCATAAAGAAATCAGGACTATTTATTATCATGTGATGCACTCAATTGTTTTTATGGAGAGTCATATGCAGAGAGTTCTGAATATCAAATCAGTCTTAGAACAAGACCAAGTTACTTTGATCAAGTAGCAGTTCATACTACAGAGAAGAGTAAATCAATGCAAGTGTTGAATCTTGTACTTGACACAGACAAAATTTGACTCTTCATGTCACAGGCTAGAGGGTCATCACAACATCCTCCCAATTCTGAAATAATCCATACAGTTATTCACCTTGCTCCTGCTAGCTGCAGATTTTATCTGATAAAACTGTGTTGCTGTGCTTTTCACATGCAGCAGGCTGTTTGTTCTTCAACAGAAAGGGCATGGTACAGTCATCACCAGGGGATCCAGGTCTCATTTTGCCCAGTGCAAATGCAGAAGCCAAAGTGTGCTCAGCAAAGGGAAGAAGCAAACTGCTTTTGACAAGGGACAACGTTCTGTATTTAGACTTGTTCTTATCAGAACATGTAACAGTTTGGGAATTTGCTTCTTACATTTTCTAAGAGTGTATTTTTAGCCTCACTGACTAAATTAGCTATCTTTTTTCCTTTCTTAATGTCTTCATGGCAAGCCATAGACAGCAAGGATGCAGGATAATCCAGAATTTTCCCCTTATTGGATGCAGGTCAGGGTCTTCTTCATCAAACACCAGACAAGGTGTGGAAGGTTTATCTGTTATTTGGCCTTACAAATTCATGAAACTAATAACTTGTGGCTGTAGAGCCTTTCCTCCCAAAGGCAAAAAAAAACCCCAAACAAAAACAAAAACAAACCAACTCTGTGTGGGTGTGTTTGAGCAGGAGGAGAAAGCTGGGTATGTCAAGAGAGTAAGCAACAATTTTCTTGCTTTTCCCAGAGTAGAAAAGTTTTTTATTATCAGATATTGGGACTATGTCAAGTGGACTGTATTACAGACAGGTCAATGAAGAAAGTCTGAACTTAACTGAAAACATAGAGGAGGAAATGAGATGGAAGTTGAAAGTGGCAATAGGGACTCTAAATCCAGCTGCATTAAAAACTCAGTTCAGGATCCCATAGGGCCCTAAAATTTCTCAAGAGTTGGCTATGTAGTTGAGAGCAGCCATTGTTGCAGTCATAAATGGTTAACTGAGCTTGTGATACCTTGTGTTTAAAGAATTAATGAAAAAACAAACAAGTTTGGAAGTAATCCTTAAATAAAGCTCTTGCAGTGCTTTAGGACAGATTCTTCCTATGTGAAACTACTGAGACTTATCATCTTTCTTGTTGGAAAAGGGGGCAAAATGCAGAAGGTCATATAGTCTTTCTCCCTGCCCTAAGACAGCATATGGTCTGCCTAAAATAACATCAGACAGACGTGCAAGAGGGAAAAGCCTGAAAAACAAATACTAAAACTCTGAAACCTGTGGGCTTAAAATTAAGCACTGCATTCACTCCATAGACACCACATCTTAGAGCAACTAGAGCTGAGTGGTATTCAGTGCCTGGACATAAGCAAAGACACTGTAACTTGTGATCCTTAGCACCTTCTGTGTGGCTGCCAGCTGAAATGGGAATGGTAAAAGGTTAGGAACCAGAAAGGAGTGCCTCATCAAGACATTTGTCTTACAGCACTGGAAGAAAACATGCCTAGAAAGAGGAAGCTGGATGGAATTTTGTGCAAAGGACTGGACTTGTAGCTAGAGAAAGCAGAAGAAGCACCCAAGTTTCAACACCCCGAAGACACAGCAGCTTGTTCCCAGCAGTTCCTTATTCAGGACCATGGCGTATCCAAGCTGAGTATTTCCTTTTTCTGTTAATTTGGCCCCATTTGCACTGCTTTGATCAATCAGCCTTGTGGCACTGCAACAACAATGAAGCTGCAGATGTGATGACACCCACTCACATGGCCACACCAATGGTCACAGCAGGTTGGGCACATTCTGGGGAATGGCTCACTGTGGTTGTACATGAGAGTGGGCACAGATCCTATGGATCATTTCTTCTGCCCCTCCACAGAAAGGCCAAGTGTCTTTCCAGTCCTATAAGGTGGTGGTATGATCCATTCATCAGTGGATCAAAATGGCAGACTTGACTGAGTAGGAAAAGACACAAGTTCTGTTTCTCACTCTGCCAGGAAAACTCAGCCTCTTTGCCTCTATTACACTTTCCATTTTTTTTCAACTTCAAAAGTTGCTCTTCTGGAGCAGGAACTGTTCTTCAAGACAGAGCCGCTGGTGCAATCTGCTGCTCACCAGCTCCCAGCTTGTCCCCTTTCCTCCCTCAGGGCAACCACATTTCTCCCCCAGTATTTCTCCATTTATGTCCTGATGCCACCCTTCAACTGTGCCAGTAGAGCAAAGGGGAAATGATGAAGCTGAGTTGTGCCAAAGCATCTCCTCCCCTTTCCTTTTGTTGCTGCTTGGTGTTTGGCACATTTTTACTGGGAAACCCCAGAAACAGCTGAGGGGATGGGGCACTGGTGCCCCAAAGGGTCAGGTCCAGGAAGGGCAAAAGGAAGAGAGGTGGTTGGAGGGTTCTGCTGCATGGGTGTAACTGTGCTCCCACTGTGTCTGCAGGGCCTGGTTCCAGGGCCAGGCTGCAATCTAATCTGGTTCTACTGGTTATTAACGTGGAGTGATGGGCTATGACAGACATTAAGCCCACGAGCACATTGATGCTCAGCATGCAAAGCCTCTCTCTCTGAGATGGGTTTTCTCAGGCCACTGTGAAAAGCCTGACTGATCTGAGAGCGCTCTGATGTCACCCCAGCCAACCTGACCCCAAATGCTCGCAAAACAAGCACCAAGCGCCCTATTTTGCATTGCCTGTAACATCCCAAAACAGTGTCTGACTTCTCAATTAGTCCGAGAGAGGACTGCAAACTTGAAATCCAAACTGATGGACTGTGAAATCCATATCACATTGTCACCCACAGCACACTTTCCCTGCTCTGCACTGAGCTATAAATAGACTTTCATTATTAGCAAGCAGACAAAGGCAGCCTGGAAGATGTTCCACGCCAACACTACTCCTGGCTGATGGATTTTTTGTTTTCACCTTGGTATGGGAGTGAAGATGGGGACAAGCAGGGAGGGGCTGATCAACAGCAACAGTGCTGAAATCACTTCTTCCCTAACCAGTATTACTTCTGGGCTTTGTTTGGTGCTTTGGTCATGGTTTGTTTTTATCTTTTTTTTTTTTTTTTTTTTTTTTTTTAACATTCTCTCCCCTGGAGCCAAGAGGCTCAGAATACATTACCCAGTACTACAGGATACATTACACCCACCTCCTCTCTTGGGCCATCTATTTAAGCTCCTGGAATCTGACTATCAATTCCCAAACAATGCAGTCATTAAGCTCTTTCTCCAAGTTATATTTAAAAAAAAATTTAAAAAAATTAAGGAAGTTGATTTTTGCTTTAACTATTTCAATGTCTTACAGGAGCTATTAACTTGGAAAAAATGGAAGGGACTTGAATTTTCTGGGAGGAGGCAAACCCTGACATGTCTGTCTCTAGCACAAATTCCATCTTTGTGAAGAAAGAACTTGTATGTGCCTTTCTGAAAAAAACCAAATCACTGCAAAAGTGTCTGATCACAAACACTGGTGAGACACACAAGCTGTGACCTGGAGGCATAAACTTGAAGATTTGTATTCTTCAACCGCTATACACAGACACCATTAACGCATCTTTTTTTCCATGGTCCTTCCTTCTTTCACAAAAAAGGAATTCACATTAGTATCTGAGATGAGGAAGATGGTTTGCTTTTCCTGCTCATTCATACTTTGAGTCTCTGCCCTTCCCATGCCCCGGTCCCCTCTGACATGCAGCAGCTCAATTTCTGTTTGGTTCCTTGGCATTTACAACAAGGTCAATTAAACAAGACACTGGCTGTCCATTATTTGTGCAGTAGGAGTTTATTCCTGGACTAACAGAATGAAACGGCTTGGCAGAAAACCCAGGAGGGTTTAGTTTTGGATCACAGCAGACTGAAGTTCTGAGATAACTGGTTGTGTTCATTTGCTCTGCAAGCTGCCCCTTTGTATCTCAGTTTTCTTTGAAAATGAAGCAAACCCCCAAATGTCCATAACCCTTGCATGCTGTGCCTGTGAAGAAAATCTCATTCACAGGGCTGTGTGTGAGGGTGTTGTTCCATTAATTTTTCTTTCCCAGAGCAGAGAAGTTAGCATCTTCCCAGTCCCCTTTTGAGCCCTGCTGGCCTTTTCTTCCCCATGGCAGTTTTCAACTCCACAGCTTCTGCTGAGCTGCTAAAACGGTTTGCAAGGCTCTGCTGGAAATTGGTTCTTTGGGCAACGGGAATAGAGGAGTACATTGAAGCCAAATCACTGTACTTAGCCTACCTGTATAAAATAATCAAGGTCTTAAAAGTTTTGGGTTCAGTGATTCAGTTTATTTTATGTCCCAGAGTGGCAGCATCATAAAGGGACAGGACACTGCAGTTGGGAACATGGACATGTAATTTTGACACTGAAGGAGCTGGAAAGAAAATGCTAGGCATTACTAGAGCTACAGCCCTGAACAGACTTGGAACAACAGCTTTGAGAGAAGTAACCTGTCCAGTCATTTTCAAGTAGTCCTACCTGAGTGGTCAATAACCATATAATCAAGGTAATTCTGATTCTTCCTGCCACAGAGATGTGGAGGTCACACATCTGTGGGTGATGCCTTCTGTGGGATGCCTCAGTCAGCAGTGCAGGGAAATGCAGCTAAGAATCTATGATACACTTTTTCAAATGTTTCTGCTCAAAATCTAAATTCAAAGACCACAACAAAACTCAGATATATATACCATTGAAACCTGCACTTCGTTTTTGCTCTTTTGTGGTTTATTATTTGTGGTTTTTCTATGCTACTATTCCTGAATTTCCACAGGTGATGAAAACAAGTTTTGTAGTTTCTGAAGGTGTACAAAGCCATGACCAACCATAATAACTTTCATTCGCCTAACCCTCTTTAAGAAAAACTAAAGTCTAATTAAAGTTCATGTGATAAAAAGACACTTGGGAACTCTATAGTGCACACTTGCTGTATAATGAAATTAATATCATGACAATAAGGAATATTAGCAGGAAAACAGACACTCCTGAGTCATAATAACAGCTGTAAAAAAGGGAAGATAGTGGATGTTTTAAATCTATCAAGTACTTTTGCTTTCTGTATTGACACAGGTAATGAGTTCTACAGAAAGAAAGCTACACTTGAAAGCCTTTAACACTAAAAGCTTAATTTAGTGTACAATGAATAATACAGGGAGACCATTCATGGGTCGATCAGAATGGGATGAGAGAGCACCAAAGGAGCAGACAGATCATGTTAATAGGAAGCTTGAAACTTATTTAAAAATCTATACTGTAGTTAAAATTAGAACACAAATTGGAACTTGGCATTCTGTTGCTCAGGAAATTGGTAATGGGATACTAAAGCCTTGCACTTCTCTCTGTCTGGGCCTGGTTGGAAGAGGACAAAGGCGATGACAGCCACAATGTCGTTTACTGCAGGGAGTCATTAAAGAAAGTACTAACATAAAGAAATCAGCCTTTTCCAGCTATTCACAGTGTGGTGTGTGCTGCATTCCTCTATTAGTCCAAGTGTAGAAAAATATAGAAGTAGATGTTATTATCTTCGTCATGACTATTTCAAGGATTGATGATAATTTTGACTTATTTTTTTTTCTTTAGGGGTGAATTCACAAATACCATTCAGCCTTCTGTGGCCACTGGTTTCATCTGGGTCAGATACACCATTGACACTTCTGGGTTAAAGAGCTTTTGGCCAAGTGTGATCGTGCCCAGCGTCCCTAACAATCAGAGACAAAGGTCAATGGGCAGGGTTTGTCTCTTTCCCAGAGGCAGACTGTTTTTATCCCAAAGTCCATCCTTACAGTCAGGCAACATTTATCAGGACAGATCCTCAAAGTGGATGTGAGAGAAGAAGAAAACTATCTTTTGGAGGGATGATGCCTTTGAGTTAGGTCTGAGCCACCGTCCAGGGGCAAATATCTCACTTCACTGTTACATCTTTCATAATCTTAATCTGAGACTCTGTGGCTATTTCAAAGCCACCGATTTCACTATATCTGAACCACAACCAGCGGAAGCAAAAAGCAGGAAAAAGACCTTGTAAAACCCAATTTAGGAAAAAAGCACAGTGGACAGCAGTCTGTGTCTCATCATAAAAAGACCAGAGCAGCTGGGTGACCTCCCCCTATGAGAGAATGATCCCACAGGGAGACCTCAGGATGAGCAGACCATCAGGTGGATTTGCATCCTGGAGGAAAAAGTGCCAGGAGATTCTAGGAAACACTCCAGGAGTTAATTCTGGAAATAAACCACAGTAAAGGAATTACCAGTAGTTCTTAGGTTAATTGTTTCCCAGAGTCACAGGAATGGAGAGTGGTAAATAAGTTCTTGTTATTTTAACACATATAAAAAGTATTAAAAAAAAATTTAAATATCTGTGTTCTGAGCAATACCTTATGCAAACATAATGATTTTTAAAAATTATAGGCTTGACTAGAGAAATAGTCACAATTTTTTGCCACTGTTTGATTGCATTTTTTTTTCCAAATAAAGCCTGACTTCCCTGGCTGACAATTTAATTATTAGGGTAATGTGATGGATAAAGGGGCTTGCTCTGTAGTGCCTCCCACTTGCTAAACATTTGCTTGCAGTCACAGCTGCAAAAAATGCCACAGTTCCTCAAAGCAAAGATACTAATTTCCTTGTTGTCAGTGTCCTTAGCACTTACAATATGAACTTTAAAAAAAAAACCCTTTCCATCACTAAGTGCATCTTATGGAAGTCAGAGCTATATGAGGCTGCAGATTACTGAAAGTACCATCCTTGAGCTGCTCTTGAGTGGCCACGCATAAAACCGATCTCTTCTACTTCACAGGGACTATTTGAGAGGTTCCAGAAAAGCACTTCAAGAATTTTGATCACAAGTCTACAGCACCTACAAGTAGCATCTGTTCCAAATGAATTTTTTAGACTGTTTGATTTTAAAAAAATATATAATAAAGTCAGAAGATGTGAGGCTCCAGAATAACCACATAATCGATAGAGACAAAACTGCACAATCAATAGAGACAGCATCTGACTAGAAATGAAAAATCTTGAGCAATGGAACAACAAACTTTACTGCAGATGTGATATTACATGCTGTCATAAAAATTGCAAAACATTGCAGAATGATCTTCTGATGCTGGGAGAGAAACTGGAAAATAAATTTCAGTGTCAATAAATACCAGAAAAAATAGCATGGTGGGTCTAGAAAAAAACACCCCAAACCAACACCTTTGCTACTTCTATTGCCAGTGCAGTATGTGGGTTTCTAGTTATCCCATCTAAGAAAGGTACAGAAGAATCTCATCCCCTTTCTTAAGGGGATCAAAGCTAGATACCAGCTCTGACCCATGACAGAGTCTTTAGCCTTGAAAAGCAAGAGATGTGGAGATGCTGTAACAGAATTTGACTCAGCATGGAGTCATTACACAAGAACTAGTGAGTACCAGATGAGACGATCAGCCAGAAGATTTACACAAAGACGTGCTTGCTCACGCAGTGCTTAATCAAATCATGGCATTCATCACAATAAGATGCTCTGGAAGTTATAAATAGGTTTGAGAAGCAATTAGGCGCTGTGTGGAAGAAAGGACTATCGGGGCCTGTTAAACTCAAAGCAGCATGGGAAAGCTCCAAGATGGAATCTGCTTGAAGGTGGAAGAAAATGACACAGAAATAGGGCAATATCAGCCTATTTCTGCTTTATTTTGGTATTCTTTCATTAGACATCTTCCATGACCGTGGGTAGATGTAGGTTATTGGGCTGAAAGGACCACCATCTGAGGCAGAAGATTCTTTGGCATCTCAACTCCAGTCCTGGAACCTCAAATACATCTGCACCTGAGGTGTTACCCCAAGAAGTCCCACTTCAGGCCTCCTTCAGTGGGATGAGCAAGAAAACTGGAATATGTTTACAGTAGGGACAGCATGTTCTGGAAGGACAGGAAGGAAAGAGGGTTTTGTATTTTGTGCCAAAACATGTGCGTTTCCCATGAAGTTCAGAGGTGATGCAGGTTTGCTGCTGCCTCCATGTGAGTATGAGGGAGAGTAATGGAAAAAGATTGTCGGGGTTAACATAGTTTGGATTTTTTTTGGAAAGGACAGACCTTTCAGGAGTCAGTTCTTGGCTATTGGCCTGTGGTTTAACCACTGAGAAAGCAGAATGTGACTTTTGGTAATACCCATATAAAGCTGAGAGTGTGTGTCTATCTCTTTCCTCCAGGTGAGCAGTCAGGTAACATCCTGCGGGAGTCGGGCTGGGCCAGGCTGCTGCCCCTGGGAAGCCGGGCTGGGCCTCTGGGAGCCGCTGCCCCTCAGGGGAGCAGCCCAGCCATGCCTGGGCCCGAGAGCAGCAGCAGCAGGGGAGGGAAGGAAAAGCCCCAGCAGCTCCCGTGTCGCCAGCCGGGGCTGGGGGGATGTTCCCCCTCATTCCTCAGGCCTCAAGGAGCAGCTCTGAGCAGCCCACACCATGAGATTGAGGGGTGGAAAAGAAAGCATCCAGCAGCCTCTGCACCGGCATGGCCTTGAGATCTCTGCAGCTCCCACCAGCAGGGACCACGTGCCCATCGCAGGCCTGGGCAAGCTTTAACTCTTTCCTGTCAGCAAATGAACTTCCAGAGCACTGGCTCTTCCTGGAGTGAGGACAGACAGAGTGATTGAACCATAAAGAGACACAGCATGGAACTGAAGTCAATGAAGAGACAGTGAAAAGACTATTTGGGGCAAAGGAGGAGGAGTGGCCTAATTTGGCTGGACATTTCTGGTAAGCTATGGAGACTGAATTGGTTTTTTTCCTCTAACATATGAATGCTGTTGTGGGGGGAGATGTAAAGTTCTAGTTAAAGGTGATACAAAGCTCTTTGCTCCTGAGGAAAAGGAGATTTTTGGGTCTTGAGATGAAGACGATTTTGGAAACAGAAGAAGAGAATCTTTCTGTTATATTAGAGGAGGCATCCTTAAACAGTACCCTAATAAGCAGATATGGCCCATATGCAGTGTTGGGAAAGCTGCTAATGGGTAGAATTTCACAGTTTGCAGAGTTTCCTTTCAAGTCCTTGCAGATGTGTGGCATGGGAGCCACCAGAGGACTGTTCCACTTGTGACCATGTCTCTATGGAACCCTAAAGAACTGATTAAAGATTATTTTTAAATGGTAAAACTGACTGAAATTACAGGTTTTGTCATTTTATGTTGGGTGTGGGAAAGTGAACACTTGTGGGGGAAGGGAAGGATGTTTTGAAAGTTTCATTCGTTTTTTCTTTTTTTTCTTATTTTCATTCTTTTAGTGTGCATAAATAAACTACCTTGTAATTTTAAGGTAAGCCTGTTTTGCTCTTTATGTTCTCCTAGTCACATAAAATATAGTAAGTGATGAAACCATCACATTAATTGGTGCATTGGCTGGGAAACTATGAAATTGGTTTGAACCAAAACCCTCACAGAGATGCATTTTCTGTGGACTGTGAATACCTGAAGAAGAGCTTGTAGTGTCAGTAAGGAGTATCAAGTGCCCAAATATTTGGTGGGAGAGCAGGGTGGGTTCAAACTATCTGTAACATCCTTGAAATGAATAAGGAGCATATTGAACAGTAAAGGAAATTATAAAGAGAAAAAGTGGTTTGGGTTTGGTTCTGTCTAGTAGAGAGGAACTGGAAAAGAATCTGAAAAGGAGAGGGGAAAGGTGAAAGGGCTGTAAGTCACTATTCTTAGAAAAAAAAAGGGAAGAGTCAGAGAAAGAAGAGTAAGGATAATGGACTTCCAAAAAAAAAATTAAAAATAGCAAATTTCAGCAAGCCCAGGCAACTCATCTAAAGGGTCTCTTGGGAAGGTAATTTAAGGAATAAAGGAGGGCAGGAGAGCTGGCAGTTACAGTAAGAGACGTATTGAAGGCACAATAGCAGCCTATCTTGATACAGGGGAAGGACAGAGAGCACAGTGAGAAGCCATTACAACTGCATCAGGAGTACTTTAAGGGCCTGAAAATAAACTAAAAAAGAGAAATAATGACACAAAAGGGGAAAAAAATTCTATCATTAAGGACGAGGGATGAAAACCTCAGTGAGGGTTTGGGATTAAATGGGTTGCGGGTTGAAAGGATCATAAAGAGTGACACAAAAAGGTCTTAAAAATACATTGAAAGTAGGAAAAACCATAGGAAATTACTGATCCATTACTTTACAGAGAATGAGAATAAATAGTACATGATCCAAAGAAGACTGAAGAATTCATTGCTTTGCTGCAGACTATGTTAAAAAATTATGAACAGCTACTTAAGCCAATTAATTTTAAAAAGATGATAAGAGGACAAAGCTCAAATAGAAAATTAGTAGGTTAAAGACTATGTAGATAAGATAGAGTTATTGAAATTCATAAGGTGTCATGTAATTCAAAGGATTTTGAAGGAGTTCACCAAAATAATCTGTGAACCACTTGCAATTACCTCTGAAGACCTGAGGAAGACACAAGAGAGGCCAGAGTACTGAAGAAGAGAAAGGAGAGAACATAAAGGAGAACCCAAAACCATGAGGCCAGTCAGCCTCACCTTTATCCTTAGTCTGCCTCTGGAAGGAGTCACTGAACAATCTACAGGCACTTTGGTAAGAAACAGTTGATGAAAAATAACCATCAGAGATTTGGAAATAATACATCATGTCATATCAACCAAATTTCCTCTTTGACAAGGGAGCCCAAGTCTTGGCTGAGAAGGCAGTGGTAGATATGTTCTCAGCTGACTTCACTGAGGCTTCCTTACAGTCTCGTGTAACATCCTACAAGCAGTTGAGAGGAAGACAGGACAGAGAATATTTCTAAAATGTTTTTTTCATCATTGCTACCGTATTTATCCACACTCCAGATGCTGGTTTTTTCTGCCCTGAGAATGTCAGACATTCAAAATTTGTTTAGTCAGTCTACCTTAGCTGCTTTGAGCACAGACAGCAGGACACAAAGCTGCCATGCATTAGCTGCTTCACAAAACCTGGCCTTTTCCCACTGATAAATGTGAGGCACCTGAAGGTTCCTCACCCCTTTTTTTAAAGAGGAGATATTTATCATCTTTTGCCTAGGATGAAAACATATAACTTCTTTCTTTCCAATGACAGATCAGAAGATGCAAAAAACAAAAACAAAAACAAAAACAAAAACACCTCCCTTGTCTGTCCCTCTGTATGTAGGAGCTGGCTACTGCCCTGGTAAAGTTAATGAGTTGTGTCCAGTCATTAAACCTTTCTCTTTAATGAACCCTGTGCATAAGGGTGAAGCTGAGATTACAGATGTGTCTTGAATTCAGGTAACCACAGCATTTCAGCTGTAAATTGCAGCTTGCTATCAAACTGAGAGAGCATTACAAGGGCTCCTCTGGGGGTCTTTCATGCACGTGGCTCTTTCAATACTACCTGTAATACTTTGGATGAAACTATAGAAAAGACACATAAAATTTGCTGATAAAGCCAAGCTGAGAGGCCTTGCAGGGACCCCAGAGGGCAGGATGACAAACAAAAATGGTCTTGGCATATTGAGGAATTGCTCTGATATAAACAAAATCAATAAATAAGTGTTCTGCTTAGGAAGGAGAATTCCAATGTAAAATAAGAAATAACTGGCAAAGCAGCAATGCTGCAGAAAAGAAGTCAGGGTGAGAGCTAGGCACTAAACAGGACTCAACAATGTGCTGCTGTAGCAGAAAAGGCACATCTCATTCCTGACTGAATTGACATATGGAAGACACAGGAGGTAATTAGGATTATTCTCCTTTATCTTGGTGGTGAGACCTCAGCTGGAGTGTTGTGTCTAGAATTGGGCATCCCACTAAGATGTAGAAATATTGGAAAGAGTCCAGAGGAAAATAGCAAGGATAGCAAGTTTAAAAATGGCCTGTGGGAAAACTGGCTTTCTTTTGTTTAGGAAATCATGATACGATTTACTAATGATAAAGAGAGGTATATCAATGGTCTCCCAGCCTACCAAGGAAGAAAAATTTGCAGAGTAAATGCTTCACATTAGATTGACAGACTGTGCTAATGAAGGGCAGCAGAAATCCCTTAGAAAATTGGGAGAGTTCCTGCTACAAAGCTTTTAAAGAACAGGTTAGACAGATACAGATCACTGGTGAGATAAAGATGTGCTTAATCCTGACCTGTGTAGGAATAAATATCCTTCCAGCCCCCCATCCCTGGGTGAAGAAAGGTCCTTGCCCTTCTTTCTCCCTCATGTCCAAAAGCTCTATTTCTGCTCTTGGGAGGGAACCCTGTAAATCAAAATGGAGAAACCAGAAAGACATCACCTGGCTGAACACAATGAAAAGTCAGGAAGGAGCTGTCACACTTCCAAGGGGTGGCTGAAGGCTGGATTCAGAGGGAACAGAGGTGCCTCTCTGCAGCTCTGAATCAAGCAGTAGATAGCCAAGATTTTAAAATCCCCTTTGTCAGCATCTTCTGGCTTGCTCTGGGCAGCTCCGTGCTGAGCACAGGGAAGACAGACCCCTCCTCACTTAGCATGCCTTGGACACTCCTCTAATCTTTTGGATACTGTATTGTATCCAAATGTATGCCTTGAGAAATGGGTAATTTCTGCACCACACTCATCCTTTATTCCTTCAATTCAAGTCCTGACTCCTTTTTCCTACCCTGTGGCTCTAAGAATTAGTAAAAATGGGAGCAAGGTAAAGAAGTTTTCACACATGCATTTGTCAGAAAATAAAACAAAAATCAACATTCAAGGGATATTATCTGAAAATGTCATCTTTACCCTGTAAGTAAAGAATTCCTTATTTCTGAATGCCTACTAAACGTATTTTTTATTAAGTTTGTCACCATCTCAAGTGCTGCTCCTGTCAGATTCCCTCATTTCACGTCCCGTCTCCTCCCCAAATTATCTACTTAAGGAGCAAGTAAAATCCATTTCCTGTAGGTTTCATCTTGTCAGCAGAACAGGCTGATTTAAATCATGTGCATGAATGGCTATTGCAGTGCTTTAAAGCTGTCCCAGCTACTTCCTCCCAAGAACAAACCAGAGGTTATGTTACCATAATATCTGCTTTCTAAAAAATGAGAGGGAGCTTCTGGCTTGCCATGCCTGCTCTTGTATCTTATCCCAGGCACAGAATGGAATATGTCAGGGTAAAATTTAGTTTTAAATGCTTTCCTTCCCTGAAAAGCCCATCTTTCACTCTGGAGTATACTTAGAAAACTAAATGTCACCAAAGAAAATATTCCTTGAACAGACAGTTCCAAACAAGCAAGCTTTGCTGAAATCATCCTCCCTCAGATTTCTCAGATTTTGGGACATGCCAGTTCATTCCTTGATAGAGTCAAACTTTAGGAAAAGATAAAACCAATCGTAGCATCTAATGTAGCTGCTGCCCCAGCAGCACATATTGTGTTTGTTAACCATGCATGGAAGAGAGGGGAGGTCTGGTTTTCTGGTTTGAAGACTAATCCAGGACTCCTGCCTAACACAAGTGCTTTGCATTGCCCTTTCTGAATTAAAATTTGCTTTTACAACTTCATGCCCTTTGCCACCACCATGATTGTTCCACAAGATTGGACCTGTGGGACCACAAGATTGATCCCTGGCTCCACAGGACTCCTGCAGCTGAGGCTGGAGTTGGCCAGCAGTGGGGGAGCACAACAGATCAGAAGATGGAAGATCCAGTCTGGATGGTTTGACTTGATGATCTTAAACGTCTTTTCCAACCTTGCTGATCTATGATTCTATGACTGTTGCATCAGAACACCCATGAAAGTGGCCAGGGGTGCTCGAAAGGGATCATGTCTGCATGGACAATGAGGACTGGTGTATTATCCACTGCTCTAGGACCATTCAGGTTTAGCCCCAGGATGACCAGAGCTTTCATGGTCAACTCTTCTATAGTTCTGAAGAAAATTAAAATTATCGAGCAACAAGCTAACAAGAAACCAAAACAAACAATTAACCTTGTTGCACACTTCCAATTCAAGATATTCTATGAAATAACTGAGATTAACTTAGCAGATTTGCAAGCTGCACTTGAGTGAAGCAAAAGGCTTGGCCAGGGTAATGAGCTCTTCAGAAAACAAAACACAGTTCAAAACAGTGGTTGGCAAGAGTTGCAATCAGTGTGAAAGAAATAGCTGCATTTCCCAGTCAACAAATCCCTTCAGTAAACACTGGCAAGAACATAGTTTACTCAGAGCAACCAGATTCCAAAGAAACACTTGCTCAGGCGGAGTTGGGAATGTCAAATAAATCAGAGAGGAGCTGATTCACATCACACTGCAGAAACTCGGAAAATGCTTGTAAAGCAGGAGATGAGAATGTTAGGTGCATGAGAAAACTGAAATCAAGGTTTCTGAAAGAGAAAGAATAAAGTCTTAAATAATTAGCTTAGGACTTCATTTTCCTTCAAAGCAGGTTTTATATTAATAAGTTAGGTTTAACTGGATTTCAATACTATTAACTCATTGTCATGACAGTGATTTGCAGTAGTGTCCTTATTCTACAAGGTAACACACAAGCAAAAAACCAAATAAGGCTAAGCTTAACCTTTCTAAAGCAGCTGGACATCCCAGGGGGGCTCAGACCCACAAACATCCACAGCACAGAGCCAGCACAGTCCTGCTGGCTGCAGATCTGAGCCAGCTCAGGCAGGTCTGGCCTCACTGGTTTGCAGCCACAGCAGAGTTAATCCATGTCCTGGGTAATCCCCTCACAGGTAATTAAGAATTGACCATATCCTGGAACTGCCTGAGAAAGGTCCCCAACACCCTGGTCATAGCAATCCTGATTCTGAAAATTCAGCCAGTGTCCTCACTGCAAGGTGTTTCACTGGGGACCAGAACATGCAAAGAGAAGAGAGGGACAGCCACTCTCCAAAGCCAGAAAATTCTCTTTTGGGTGGGGTTAAACTGGGTAGCAGATAGGTCTATAGGGTACTTTTAATTTGCTTTTATTCAGGTGTTCTTCATAAGAAATAACAAGTGTGTCCATCAATGCTGTGTGCTCACTGCATGGTGTTATGTAAAAGATAAATATGTATGTATCTCTCACACAGCTGGGAAACTTCACTAGGACATGATGAAGAAACTGCAATTAATATTTAATATGGAATAAACCAGGTCAATAACTGTGTGAATTTTTGCTGGTGCATTTACTGTTTGATGGATTAAGTTCACAGAGAAGAAATATGACAGTACTTACCCAATACCAGATTAATTATACAGAGTCTTATACTCCTTGATCCTATATTTTGAACATCAATGTCTTTACTGAGAAAAGAATCATGGAAGATTCTGAGTTGGAAGCATCCCACAATGATCACTGAATTTGACTGTTAAGTGAATGGCCTGGACAAGGACTGAACCCCCAACTTTGCTGTTATTAGCACCATATTCAAAGGCAAAAATCAAAGAGTTCCAAAAATGAACAATGTTTTCTGGCTTGTCAACTTTCTGGACACTCAATCTGAGGTCTTTTAAAAAGGACTTGAGTTTCCCCAATGTATTGAGTCAGCTCACACCTGAGAACAAATCAGGAGTTCCCACTCCAGACACGGTTTCAACCAATAAAGTGAAGCACCAAAATTATTAGAATTTTAGAAACAATCAGGACCTAAAATAAATAGGCTTTAAAATCAGAAAGAGGAAAACAAAAAGGCTGGCAAACAAAGCTGAACTCATGTATCATCTTTTTTCCAAATGTGTGTCTGTGTGAAAGTTTCTTTTTGGAGATGGGAGACTTTTTTCTTGCTCTGATCTGATTCTCAGCACTTAGGAAAGCTGCCAACAGCTGAGGAGCAGCAGCAGCCACGTTTCACATGCTTACCTTGAACTTCATTTGATAGGGCCCAAACCACTGTGCTCTTTGATTGGATTAGGAGGAGTGCACTGCAGCATTGCATCATTACCAGGATTTAGTTCACCTCTGGAAAAACGTACTTCCCATCAATCTGGCCCCGTGTTTTTTAGCTCAGGCAGGAGAGATGCTGAGGGAAGCTCCAAGACAGCAGCCCAAGCCAAGCCTCTGTGCAGGATCTGTCCCCTGAGTGCAGAGAGCCCAGGCACTGACCTGCTTGCGTGACTTCTGCAGCCACTTGACTTTGCACAAGGTGACTGGCCCCAGCACGGGAGCAGGGAGCTGAACCGGGAATAACGCAGCCAGGCAATGTGCTGAGAGGCACAGAAGGAGGGTGGAGGAGGGAGAGGAGGCTGTTGGACTGTAAAGCTGTTTTTCAAACATGTGAGAGAAGTCTTTTTCTCTCTTTTTATACATTTTTCCCCTTAGATTCTCAAACAGCCTCCATTTATCAACGTATGAAGGAGACGGATAATAAAAGAAATATCCAGTCCACAAGAAGATGAGGCTGAAGCCACCACAGTCACTCAAAACATGCAAGGACACCTTGGTTTTCCACACCCTACAGCTTTGGTCTCACAATCAAGAACACCAGAAAGAGGTTCTAATCCCTGCCCATTCCATGTAACCATAGGAGTTCTGCTTTAGAGAAACCCTGGGTTACGGTGGAGAAACAATCACAGAACGGTTTGGTTTGGAAGGGACCTTAAAGATCTCCTCATTCCAACCCCCTGCCATGGGCAGGGACACCTTCCACTAGACCAGTTTGCCTAAAGCCCCATCCAGCCTGGCCACAAACACTTCTATGGACAGAGCTTCTCTGGGCAACTTGTGCCAGGCCTGACAACCTTCCCAGGGAGTTAAAGTATCACTGGGAAAAGCTGCTGTCCTTTTCCCATGGATCTGCTTGTGCTGAATTCCCTCTCTGAATGTGAGCAAGGGGGTGACCTTAGCATTGGTGCTAAAATTAAATCTTAGTCCATCAAGGATTTTGGTTGTTGCAGAAGGGATTTTGGGCTATACCTGTAAGTGGGTTTGGTTTGGTATCCTTTGTGCTTTTCAGTTGGATGTATTTGGGTAAGTGAGACAGGCAGGACAGCTTTGTTTCTAAATAGTTTTCCACAATCTCATGGTTTGGTTTTAATATAGAGTCAAATGGTTTTTATGGAAATGGTTCACAATAGTGCAGGCAGACTTTGAAATTATTTCGTGAAACCCTCAGTTTACATAACTGACATATTATGATCTATCTATGTCATGAAAATATTTTACTTTATACACTTTTTAAAAATTTTTGGCAGCAAACTTATGTTTTGGACTGAGTTCACCACATGCCCCTTTGAATAGGATTGAGGAGTGACCTGAGCATTTGTCTAAGTCTATGTCAATCAAAGACTTTGGTTATGGCAGAAGGATTCTTGGGACAGACCTCTAGTTGTGATTGATTTGGGTTCCTCTTTCAAGAGAACTTTCTTTTTTCCTCCTGTGATCTAATTCTTTGCACTTGCTTTGCTGTCATGAGATTTTTATTTATTTAGGACAATTCCCAGGTTTCACAGGGAAGCGTGGCTCAGTGGAGCTGGTTGCAGTGAAGGAGCACAGACAGGGCAAAGGTTTGTTTCCATTTCTCACCTTCTGAGTGGTGCAGTGGCATGGGAAGGCCAGAGCTGTTTCTTTCTCTCCAGACCAAGACTTCTACTGTGTCAACCCTCCATAGAACCTCCATAGGATGCACGACTCCAAAGAGCTCCAATGCAAATTTTCACAGGACTCCCAATCCAGGACACCTCAGAGATCATACAGCAAACTTTGATCTGAAATTGGTTACAAACCAGAGCCTTCACCTCTATTTTCATGGTCAGACAAAGAAGAAACATAGAGGAATTACCCCAAACCCTTTTAATGCTCATTTTGAAAATACATGTAGTCAAATATTCCTTGAAGATTACCCATAAAGGGTTAATTTATAACTTATCTTTTAATAAGCATTCTGAAATTAGCTTTTAGAAAGCCCAGCAGCCCAATATGTTGCCCACTCTACAGTTTTTCATAATTAAAAAGTGCTTCTTATCCAGGTGCTAGTGTCTGTAAGATGCTTATAGGAGCAATTAATTATTTACTAAACCTTTAGCTGTTTATAATGAAAAATTCATAGAAAGTGTGACCATAAACAGACTAAGCTAGCAAATGCTTCAGTAGATGAAGAAAAAAAGAAAACTAAAAGCCTTTCACTTCAGGCAATCTAAGTGCCTTTTCACCCACCATATAATGGTGCAGAATGGAAAAGTTCCTTTGTCCTACACCAGTGTGTAGGATGCTGCTTGACATGGAAGAGGGACACATGCCACCTCTTTGACAGCAAATTCTTGAGTGCATTAGATAAATTTGCATGCAGCAGTCAACTCTGTACAATGTTTAAAACTATTTCCAAAGCTTGTCACACAGCCAGCAATATCCTGATACCATGGCGTGCAAGAACTTTCAAGCGACTTCCTATACTGACAGAGCACTCTCAGGTATCCTCATTTTTGCAGAGGGTAAAGCTGTTTCACTCTTCCCCCATGACACCACCTAACCAACTGAATTTTGTAACCCTCAGCATTACCACTTAGTGGGCTCAGGGCGATTGTTTTTTGGGTATCATGTATTCAAAGTCAACAAAAGGTATCGAATGCATAAAATCACTGTTTTTTATCTGAGAAAAATATTCCTTTTATCCTAAAATGTGGGTGTGACATCAATTCTTCTGTACCATAACCCAGAAGTAACAAGCTACTCCTAAAGCTTTGCTTGACTGCCTTCATCATCAAATCTGATTTTTTGTCACTGGCATTGTCTGAAAAAAGCATCTACACCACATGGGGCAGCCCTAAATGAATACATCAGTGGAAGGCTGATGAAAGCTTTGTAGGCTATTATAAGAAACAGATAACAAAAGTGTAGGAGGTATGTGCAACAGCAAATGCATTTAAAAAAATAAAGATAACCTTCTGAAAAATACTATTTTTCTACCCTGATCATCAGGCAAGAGGGATACAAATTCCACTATGAACTTGGTTGATGTCTTTTATAAGAAAAGCCTTGGTTATTTGTCTCATGTTCTTCAGAGGCTGCCCAATCAAAGCTGACCTGACAACAACCATCCAGCATCTCTCAGTTGCACCCAGGATAAAAAGGGGAAAGAAAGGCACAGAAATCTGACAGATGTTGAAGTACTGGTGGTATGTACAAATAATGGCATCAATCTTGACCATCATAGAATCATAGAATCATTAAGGTTGGAGATCATCAAGTCCGACCTTTCACTAAACACTGCCACCTCAACTAAACAATTACATTAAATGACACATCCAGCTGTTTCTTGAACACTTCCAGGGATGGTGACTCTACCACCTCCCAGTTCCAATGTTTAACCATCCTTTCAGTGAAAAAAGTCTTCCTGATATTGCACCTGAACTTCCCCCAAGGCACAGCTTGAGGGCTTTTCCTCTCATGCCGTCTGTCACTGGTTGCCTGGGAAAGAGATCAACCCCCACCTTGCTACAAACTCCCTGAGGGAGCTGTAGAGAGCAGTTAGGTCTCCCCTGAGTCTTCTTTTCTCCAGGCTAAACACCCCCAGCTGCTTCAGCTCCTCTTCATAGGACTGACTCTCCAGATCCTTCCCCAGCTCCACTGCTCTTCTCTGGACTCGCTCCAGCGCCTCAAGATCTTTCTTGCAGTGAGGGACCCAGAACTGGGCACAGCATTTGAGGTGCAGCCTCCCCAGGGCCCAGCACAAAGGGACAAGCACTGCCCTGCTCCTGCTGGCCACACTGTGGCTGACACAGAGTGCCAAGAGGCCACCCTCCTCCTTGCCCAGCTGGGCACACACTGGGTCACGTTTGGCCACTGTCAGCCAGCACCCCCAAAGCCTTTTTTTTCAGCTGTGCCATCTGATAGATGCACTCTGTACCAACCTCTCACTGACTCATGCTCCCAGAGCTGGCTTTCACAGCAATAGTGATTTTACATCTGATTCTCCTCAAAATGTTAATCAATGGCTGCATGTTGATGTAAGTTTTACATGACCTTATTTAGCTGACTAGCCTAAATGTGCAAACTACCTTATTTGTTCTGCCCTTTGGTTTATCTTCTGCAAAGGTATTCACAGTTCTCCAGGCAATGTACCAAGGCACTGGGAGGTACAACTGGCACATGAAACACTGATATTTAAAGCAGTATCACTCTGACTAACTTGTACTCTGCTGTTTTGTTTCTTTTTTAAGCTCATATTCTTAATTTGTGAAAAAGAGTCAGCAAACAGAAGTTGCTGATATTTCTGCAGGTGGCTGGAAAGTCTCCATGAATTACACTCTCTCTCTTTTTCTTAGAAATTCTTCTTTAAGAATGAAAGACACATTCTGTGACAGAAGGCAGTCCTTCCCACAGATATTTTTATTTTCTATGGATGAGTAAATTTGTAATTTAACCAAATTGTGCCTCAGGTGTAAATGAAGAAACTTGGCTCAAGAAAATTTTGTACTCATGTGGCTACGTCTTCTTAAGTGTTAAAGCTCTGCTTCAAATGAACATAGGATTTTCACCTTCTCTGGAGATGCCCTCCTCAGTGCTTTGTGTGGTTATTTGGGACAGAGTAATTTCATTTACTTCTGTTGACACTGCTCTGCTTTGCATAGCTGAATTAAGACCTAATGAGCAAGAGAAAATGGGAATTTCTCCATAATACAGTAGTTTGGGCATTCACCTGGGATGCTGGACACTTTCTCCTAATTCCTGCTCCAATGAATAATTAATTATTTATGTTAAAATGGAACAGCTTCAATATGAGTAAATGAGAGAGTCACATCTTCATTACTGGAGAGGCTGAAGTAGCTGCTGGTGAAGGTTGTAAAGAAAACGCAAGCGAGGCACATTCACAGCAGTTTGCCAGGAATCTGCAATAATCTGCCAGCTGTAGTTTGGCTGGATCTTCCTTTTATGCTTTTGTTTTGGACTTCAGTCCAAGAACTGTAACAACTACAGCAGGAGGATGACAGCCCAACTCTGTGCAAATCTCTAATGCCACAAGTTTGTTTTTTTTTCTTCTTCTTCTAATGAATATTCACTCCATGCTTTATTCTTTCTCATTTTCTTTGCTTTTAATGCTATTGTTTTACTGTGTATTTTGGAATATTATTGTACAAGGACAGAATTAAGGGGGTTTTTTCCCATTTCTGCATATATGATTGTAAATTTCCCTTCATATAAACAGCCACTCCTAATTTATTTTTACTATTGTCCCTTTCAAGGGCTTTTCTGACACCCCTCCTGATTCAAGGTCTACCATCCTTATACTCATGCCATGCCTTCTCTTCCACAGCCCTTTATTAGTGTGCCATAAAGTTCTATTCTCCTTTTTCTTTGTGAAAGCTGTAATCTTGACTCACATTTCACACTGTCCTAGCTCCTGGCCACATCCTTGCTAACAGTTTTAAAGCAGTCTGGTTGGTAATGATGACTGGCTCAACATAATAGATCACAACTCTCCTTAGATCTCTCCTTGGACACCCAGCCTTCTTTGAAGTTGGAAAATAATATTCCTTCTATTTTTGTTTCTGCAGAAAATGCTGTAATATTGTGAACAGGTAGCACTGCTTTCCGAGGCAGCCAGCTTAGGCTCCACAGCTTCACCAGAACAAGCTGCACAATCTTCCTGTCTCTGCATTTCTCTCTTCTATGATTCTGTGAAACCTTCTGTCAATTGATGAGATATGCATTGCTCTATTTCTTTTCAGACTCCCTTCTCATCTGACTCCAAAGCCCTCAGGATGTCCAAGTACTTTTCTCAAAGCTCTCTGTACCATCCTCATTTCCTCTCCTGCCATTTTTTGCTCCCCCTATTCACTGGGAATGACAATAAAACCAAATGGAAACTCACAGCTCTGTTGGTTTTTGAGAGTCAAATGTTTGCAGAAGACCAGATGAGGCTCTTTCTGCAATCTGGTTCCCCATTCAAATGCAGGATTGTCTCTCTTTCCATGGCACTGAGCCGGTCTGCAGATGCTGCTGTCTATTCCTTGTCTCCTTTGTGACTTTGGCACTCAGATCCCATGTTCTAGCAGTTTTGTGCCCCTTATGCATTCAGCATTCTCATCTCTATAAGCTAAAAATTCTATTTCTTCCATGCATCTGAAAAATACTTGGCTTACTCGGCACAATTTTTTTAAAAAAACTAATGCTAAAAGTCGCTCTTGAAATTTAGAAATTTTCAAGGCTTTTGTTCACATTTTTAAACTTTGTTTAAGCTTCTTGTTCTTTTCTTTCTTTTTTTTTTCTTTAATTTATTTTACTTCTGGACATACTTATCATTCCTTTTAATACTTTTCATGTCTCTGAAGATGAAAAATATTCAGCCGTTTTTTTTCACAGTTCACCAGAAAAATACAGAAAAACCCCAGAAGATACAAACCCTCATTTCTCTTCCCTTTTATGCCATTTGACTACTTCGGGTAATGCATTTCTTTTTTTTTTTTTTTTTTTTTTTTTTCTATATCCCAAAGAGCAAAATACATAGATTAGACTGCAGCCCCACAGTCCATGCTCTGCACACCAACCTTGCACTGTGATCAGGTAAAGATTTGTAGGAATAACAGATGAGAGCAGCAATCTCTGTATGGAGACACAGTCTCCATTAAAACAAGACCTAACCATACATTCTTTTTCTCCCCAGATTAAGACAATTTGGTCAATGTTGATCCACTCCAGATTTGAACAGGTTCTTCTAGAAAAGGTTGTAAGCTTACGATGACATCCTCTCAGCTATCTTTGAAAAAATTATTTGACTAGTTAGCTCCCTTTTTGAGCCAGCTGTTTGCTCAATTCCCTGTGGATCTGGCTGAGGAAGGTTAAGGACAAGCTAGAGCAAATCAAACACCCTACACACAAATATATGGGGCTGTGCTTGCCTTCTTGCCTCAGCCCTTATCTCATGGCATCTGTCAAAAAGAAAACCTTTCCTCAAGCATATCCCAGCATGGTGAATGGACTGACAGGGCTTTGTTTTTAGAGCAATTCCTTGCTCTTCTCATGCAGAGAGCACAGGATTGAGTCAATATCAAGTACTTTGGCATTTCCTGCTGGTGTGGATATCTTACTCCATGCACACATGTTGATTTTCCAGTGTTATCAATAGAAAGTGAAAACTCAGAGGATTTTGCATGGTTGTGCTGTAGGTCAGAAATCAGACATTTAAAAAAAACCCCTCTTTTTTCCTTCTTTCTAAATCAGAGTTTTTCCCACTCTCTGTCTTAAGGGGAGGAAGTAACCTTCACAGGGCTGGCAGTCAAGCCTGATATGCAATTTGTATGTTAGATGTTATACTGCACTCAATATTTTTATTTAATATATGTGTTCATGTCCACATTCCCCATCCCTATACATGTACATATTCCCATGACAGTAAAACAGTAAAACACCCAGAGTGCTACAAAATGAAGCTCTGAAAAATGAGCAAACATCAGAAGTGAATGTTTCTATGCAACCATAATTTTGTACAAAATCCCACAGATTAGTTGAAGTTGGAAGGTGAGAGGAATCTCTGAAGATCATCTAGTCCAATCAATCTGCTCAGAGTGGGGACAGGTAAAGTGGGTCACTCAAGGACACATCCAGTTGGGGGTTGAATATCAGCATGGAGACTCAACCACCTCTTTGTGCAAACTGTTTCTGTACTCAACCACCTTCATTCTTCTTTCCAGCTTCAGTGGTTTTCCTCCCATCCCCATCTAGTTGTTTCTAAATCCTTGAATTCTGGTGTTTTTAGCAAATTTTTCTATAGCAAACTACTTAGTTATTAGTGGTTTTGCCAACCTTCCCAGCCACCATGCAGTTATTACATCAATATCATTAATGACACCATCAGCATTGCCTGTCATATATGCAGACTGTGGAGCAGATTAATAATGCTATTTTTGTTTAAAAAAAAATTAATTTACCTTAATTCACTAAAAATTAATTAAAAATTCTGGTGCTCATTGCCCAAAGCAAGTTAGCATGAAATTCAATTTATGCTCATCTGCTTCAGACTGGCAGAATGTAAGACAGTGCCTGAAAATTCTAATAAAATCTGCTGGTGCCTCCCATTGTTTGCACTGAGGTTATTCTTTGTGTCCCCAGCAGTGTCTGAAGTATCCAGTGACACCCCACATTAATATGCATGTTGAGCACTTACTATAGCATTAAAATATCTGAGTGTTGGTTTTTTTGTTAGATCTGAGCTGAATTATTGAAAACTTTTGCATCTGCTGTGGCAATTCTTCCAGGACATGCCTTTCTTCAGAGTCCACACAATTAGCAGATGTCCAGGTGCACGTGTCCCTTATCTCAGAAAAGTTTTCTCATTGTCTATCAAAACCTCACCTCTACAATTGTGTTCGAGATGCTACTGTTGAAGTTTTCCTCTGAATATGTCACCTCCTTCCCTCCCTCTTCAATAAGACAGGCCTTGAAAGAATCTCTTCAGTCTCCAGTTCCACAAACCTCCTGCAGTAGGACACACATCATCTAATCCATTCTGGAATCCATTCTTGAATCTGTTCTGGAAATGGATCAACCTCCCTTTTGAAACTAGTTACTTCTCCTTTTCATACAACCCACATTCATCCCAGTATATCCAATTCCTTGAACATTTTACAATGCTTGTGTCAGTTCCCAGTCTTTCTTTCTTCATTAGAGAACTTTGACACTATCAATCCAATCACTACTGAAACCCAGAAGAAGAAAATAGACTCCCTTTTATCAAGAAGGAAACCATCAGGGTTTGGCATGCATTAAGTGCAGATAAAGTCACTTGGCATTCATATTTTACACTGGCATCCTTGTCTAATTATTCTTTCCTTTGAATTTTAGTGTGTGATTAATCAGGTAAAGAGTTATTCTTCCATTAGCACTTTCATCTTCCATTCATCAAAGCCCCAAAATACAAGCCCATGCTACATGTTGAAGATTTCCAGAAATAAAAGAAAGCAAAGATTTTAAGATCAAGACACTGATGCTTAGCTGATACTGAGAGCATAAATGAATGAATTAAAAGATGAATAAATGTATGAGTAAATGACTACAGTAAGATGTTTAGGTAAAGTGGTGAGAGAAATTACTTAACATTAAACTCATTAATTTTCTGCCTAACCAGCTCCTGCTATACAGGGTGACCAATTACAGTTATTTTCCAGTTCTTAATAGATGATTAATTACATTTTAGTCTGTCTATGAAGCTATTATACCATTATAGACTCCCCTGGTATAACACAGTCATGCTATTTAACTGGCAAATGCAGCCTGAGGCTACAATTTCTAGTTGTGTTAGGTCTGGTAGACCTAAAATGTTATTGAAAAATAAGGTCAGAGAGTAAATAAAACACTGAACTGTGGAAGACAGCATAACACTTCATTCTGATAGTCTGTTCCAGAAATTCCATGGCATGACAAATTATTTGAATAGGTGTGTCATATAAAGACTTACACATCACCCTTATAACTTTCATTATTTAAAATTACTCTTTTTATGAAACTTTCCAGACGTGGTGGAGCAAAGAGCCCCATCAAGCCTTACTGGGGCCAGATGGGAGGTACTGCAGTTAGTCATTCACAAAATATATTAAGAGCAAAAACACGACAGCTCTAATTATTATAAATGGATCATTAAATCCCTTTCAATTGCAATGTGAAATACAATCTCTGAATAGCAAGCATCTCCTGGAAAAAAAAATCATTTCTTTGAAGTTAAAAAGAAAAGATCCATTCTGATCTGAATGTGATAGAAGGTGAAGTGCATTTTCTTAGTGAATGCCAGCATTATTAAGACATTAATAGCTGGTAATGGGAGGAGGTCTGGGATGAGAGGAGTAATATTTATAGAAAAGGTAATCTGCAAAAAGGAAAGACAGCCATGGATTGTCATATTTCAGAGGTAGATTTTACAGCATTAAAACTCTTGTGCACAAGGATGAACAAGGTGACCTTAGGGAAATTTCCAGTCACATTCTGAAAGTCACTGCTTGGAGAGGAAGACTCCTATTCCACACTCTCAAGGGAGCTGCTGGAAGTTCCTTCCCCAAGCACACTTGAGAAGACGTGACTATGTACATAAACATCAGCCCTTCAAATAACAAAGGAAAAACAGCATAAAAGGAAAAGAGCCCAAAGGGAGGGACTGAAGATGCAGAAAGCAGAAATAATTCCCAAAATGCTATAATAAACCTTTTATTTCAGCTATTCTCTTTCAAACTTCGAGCACTAGACTGAGACATATTACACCAGGGAAAGACAGAGAATGTCTAGTGGAAGTGACAGCATATGCCAGAGCTCCTGCTTTAGTGCAACTTATACAACATTCCCACACTTAATGTGGACTGAGGAAGCAGTTATACAATGGTTCACATGAACTAATACAACACAAAGGCATTAAATAGATTTTTCTGTAATAGGGAATATTTGTGGCCAAAATCTAGACCTGATCTATAACAGCAAGGTAAAAGAAATGGTCAAATTAAAGCATATACATCAATGAGAGGTAAAAATGAGTGTTGCCACAAACCATTTTGAATCCAAGCTGTGGTGGGAACAAGCCATTTTCATAGACAATTTAAATTCACATTATTCAACTTTCTTGTATGCTCATGTAAATGAGAAGGCTTATTCTTCATCTCTGCATGTCTTCTGGATTGTTGACTCCATTAATTGGGATGGAACATAAAAAGAAGGGCTACAGATAATTAATTCAGTGTGACAGACATGGTGAAATGTTCCCTAAACCTCTAAATTGAGGTCTGTTTCAGCAATAGCTACCAATTCCTAGTTCTGTTTATATATATACTTACAGTAACTGAATGCCTCTGGTGAGGGACGGTCAAAGCAAGCAGGAGTTTTGCAGAAAGCACATTTGACACAGATATAGAATAACCTGTGACACACACAGCCCTCATGCCCAGCTCTGCCTCCCTGAAAAAAGCTGAAGTCCTTCACCACTGGCTTTGTGCTGATGAGAAGCAGCACAATGAGTGGGACCTATCACCAAAAATAGTGTTTGAATCATGCCTTGATTATCTTCTCTCCCATCTGAGAAAATATCAAGCATGCTTAGTCTCAGAATGTCTCTTTGAGGAACTGTAGCAGTGGAGAACAAAGCGAGACAGACCTCCTTATGCATCTGAAGATCTCTTTACTGCAGAAATCGCCCTCTCACTATATCTTTAATCTCCACCGTGCATGAAACCAAACTGAAGCCTGACAGAATTTAACAGAAGAAGGGCACACATTGGCTGGCTCAGCTGCAATGCTGCTGTCCACACCTTCTATCACCCAATCACTTCCTGTTCAAGGTGCTGCCCACGCGTTCCTCCAGCCAGTCACAATCTCACTTCAACAAATTAAACAAAAAATTAAGCTTTAAAAAAAATGGTCAAACCTTAACAAGTATTTCCCCATGTTCCACAAGGAACTCTGTTAGTAACACCAAGCATTGTCATTGCAACCAGTTAGTTCTCTGCAAGCTCTTTAAATACTCCAGCCATCTCCATTTCTACAATTATTGTGTAATTTACATTTTAAAACTTTGGCAAATGCACTATACTGTTGATGCCCAGTTTTCCCATTAGAAAACTACTACAAGAAAGCTTGACACAATCCTGAACTCAAATCCAGATAGCATTCTTCATTTCTCACCCTTTATTCACCCTTCATTCACCATTTCCTTTGAAATCTATTTAGAACTTGAGGTTAGACCTTGCTCTTCTTATTCTTTTCTTCTTTATTGTTACTCTTCAGACACTTAATTCAAGAGGAAGCATGTTGCAAAACAACACAGGACAAATGTGAGTGCAAGACATGAAATCTGTACTTCTCATTGTAAGAGAGCTTACAAAGAAAGTAGGAAATTCAACCTCTCAATTCACTACCAGGTATGAGCAGGAGAGGAATAAAATTGTGAGGACTGGAAGAAATAGTGGGGAGATTTTGGCATGTTCTGTCTGATTTCTCGAGAAAACAAGGCTAAAGCAAATGTGCTGTGTAACTGAATACAAGCACAAATTTGTGTCTCAATTGCCTGACTCTAGAAAGCCTTTGAATGAGACCCTACCTACTGGTCATTGCAACCTGGGCTCACTTACTAAAAATTAAGGAATACACTTCACCTTACTAATCCACTGGAAACTAGTCTTTATTGTTCATCTGCTCATAAAAAAGGTTAATTTGAGAACTAATGAAGTTTCATTGCCATCACATTGATGTGAGTGAGGTCATGCTGGAAGAAACACCCTATTTAAGTGGAGAGTGCTGTACTTCAGCTAAGTTTAAATTTGCTCCTGATTGTCTTTGAGCTATGAGTTCATACCCCAGTGACATGAAGGCCATCAGAAAAAAGTCAGGCTGACAATTACTTCCAAGTGAATAATTTATTCAACAAATTTAGATACTTCCCTTTCATGAAGTGTTCCCTGTGAATACAGAAGAACTCCATTTTAATTCTTTATGTTAAAAATTCTGCTGCATAATTTCTGAAAATAGCTTCTGATGTGAAAAATGAGGACGTTGTTTCAACAATCCTGTAATCACAGTGACCACGATTATCTCATGATCACCAGGTAACATTCCTCCTGTCTTTGTTGTATCCTTTGCTTGTTTTATTCCAAGGCTGTGAAAAGCATCAATCTTCTCTTGTTTTAACTTCATGCATGATTTAATACAATGGAGCTGAGCACTCTACATCTGACTGTAATATGAATAATAATTCAGGGTATGATCTCTTTTGTCAACACACATCAATCTCATCTATTATACAGCTCCTCTAAGACAGGCAGCAAAGCACCTCATGGTATCCTAATAACATCCATTAGACACAGGAATTTTAAAATACCCACTTATTGCTGTGGAAGAAAGGGCCATGTATAAAATGATTACTTCAGGCATCCATTGTAATGCTTAACAAGAACAGAATGTTTTCAACCATTTAAGTTAGTCAGCAATTGAGTCAGTGCAGGTCAAGAGAGCATTAAACACCTCATAAGGGGAGCTCAGAGTCAGCTACAGCATTCATGTCTCTCCAGTGACGCTTTTGGGACACTGAATGGTTGTTGGTGTATCATTGCCAACTAGGATGAGTTTTCGGAACTGTTCATTGCTCATGAAAAATACTCCTCTCCCTTCCTCTCTGCCCCAATCCACAGAGGTAAGAGGGACGAGGTGGGGGGGGAACAAACAAACTGAAAAACCATCACAGGAAACCTCAGAGCAAACCAGAATAAAGGTGGCAATGCAATAGGAAGTTTCATTTTCCTGCATGCATTCCTGTATATTTCACTACATTAGCAAACAGGCTGGGCCAGGGATAATATTTGTAGATGGGCTGGATGATCATTGTACGTCCCTCAGTTATGAGTGAAACTGTCTATTCTATTCTATTTTCATCTGTAAAGGCTCACAAATTATGGGAGGGGAGAAAATGTGGTTTTGAAAGCAAACTCCAAGTAACCAGTAAGAATTACAGAGCAGGACTCCACTGGAATATCCTCTGAACCACTCCCAGTGTCAGCCACACACATGACTTGAAGCAAAGTCCCAATTTCCAGCTCAAAGAAGCTGTGGGAAGAAGGCTGGGGATTTAATAGGATTTGTAAGAAAAACCTGGACAGAATGGAGCAAGCCCAACACCAAAACAGAACAGACCTGAAGATACTATTAAAACAGGGAACAAAGCAGCAGGCACAAAAAAGATGCAACTGGAGATCATGAACCTTCATTCTGAAATACAATGGAAGACACAAAACCTCCCTTTTCTCAAGAAGACATATCACTTAAATTAAAAAAAGAAAAAAAACGGTAATAAGCAACAAGCAAACCCAGATCCATCTTAAGACCAGGCAGAAAAAAAATTCAGGCCCAAGTTAAATAGTTTTGTGGTTCTTTGCAAATGCTAAAGTGCCTCTTAAGTGTCAATATTGAGTTAAAAGAAACTTAGGAGAGAAATGCCGTCCTGTAACAAGGTGATGATGTGCTTATTCCCTGAAAGGTCTGCCAAAGCAAACACAAAAGGGGATGATCACAGCTGAAGTGAATCCAGCACTTCCTTTCCCCAGTAAATGTGTTGAACTCAGGTCCCCCAAGTAGTAGTAGTATTAATACTTCTAAAATTCTAGTAGTGCCTCTGGAAAGATGTAAAATACTACTCCTAAAGCACAGTCCTTGGGCTTCCCATTGCATATATGGGGTCTCATAATATATGTCCAAGGCCTGGCAGTTTCCTCAAGATATTCCCAAACTGGATCCTAGCTCCAGCTCTCATAAAAAGTAGAGTGGTAAAATGAAATTATTTCTTGCCAGACAGAACACGTATAATTCTGTTTTCCCCAGAACAGACCAGATGAAGGCTCCAAAAAGAGCAATTTAGGTTTTGTAATTTGCTTTTTAACATGGAATAAACCCCCCTTTCCTCATTTCCTGCAGAAAGAGTCATTTTGCTAGTTGGTCCTGGCAGCTCCAGTCAGAACCACCTACATTGCTCTGCTCTATCCCACATAATTTCATGAGCCATCAACAAAGTGCTGCTCCTCACTTTGTATTGGCAACGATGTGCTAATTACAGTCAGGCAGCCCAAACGCTCTGCTGCCACTGTGGGGAGAAGAGCACACAGAGGTTTAAGGGTTGCCTCAGAGAAGAGGGGGCAAATATACTTCTGTCTTCCCTAGAGGAGGATTGTTATTGCAATCAGCTCCAGCCCTTAAGGATATCATTCCTGCACTTCCTGCACGCCTGTGGTCCTGCCAAAAGCTGCACACAGAGGTAGGTAATGGCTGCAGGAGGCAGATCAGAGAGCCTAATGGCATGGCTGTCCCTGTGCAGGAGCACATTGTGGCTATCCTGTCCCTGCTTGATGAAAAGCAAGTTTGAGAATGATCTCAGCCAACCTCAGCCCTCCCTGAAGCTTCCCATCCATTCTCCCCTCAAGCTCTGCGCACAGCTTGGAGGCCACCCAAGGACAGGCAGATTGCATGAGTATAAAACCCAGCTCAAACTGATCTAAAGAGTTTGTTTCCCCAGGTGAACAAGAGCTCTACCACCAGCTAATGCTCTGTCAGAGGCATGCACTACATGAAATGTTGTTATCATTTTGCATATAATAAATATTCAAGCCACATGTCTCTAAGGCACTAGGTTAAGGTGCTTAACATTTGAGTACACATCACTGAAAAAGCAGGTTGGTACTTTGGTACTAACTCATCTCTATTTTTAGTCTTAACACAGCTATAAGATCCCCAGAAGCCTGACCACCCTGCTGTGACTAAATATCATACTTGTACAGTGAACTGCTGCCTGGATTCCAGAGCAGGTACGTTTATTTTAAACCTCTGATCAGCATAGTACACCCTTATTTTCATTTTAGGCTATTAAAACAGCAGTGCCATTCTGCTCCTTTTTCATATGTAACCATGCAAAGAAATACCCAATGGTGATTTACATTTTTATTGGAATTAGTGGAAAGACTTACATAGAATTAACTGGGAGTTTTCATGCCTGTCACATCATTGAAAGTTGCTAGGACAATGAGGAAAAGTAAGCTTGAAGTGCTAAAATATGGTGAGAGGGCAAAGATAAGTCTTCTACAATTTTAAGATCTGAAATAGCCAGACACATCAGGGTTTCATTTGAGAGTTTATGCTTTGAAACATGTTGTACATCATATTAGACATCATAACAGGGCATCCCCAGATATTCATGGCCCACCATGTTCTGGCTGCTCTCTAATCACCACTAGGCAATCAAAAGTCTCCTATCCACCCTGATATCTTACATGCTGTGGGGTGCTTCAAGCAAGCCAAGGAATTTTGCTATGACTCAGTTACTTTGATCATAGAATTCATTTGCCCAAACACAACCTCCTGAGTCACTTTGGGTGTTGTGGATCATCCTGCTGCTGCTCCAGAACAGAGCAGCTCCTCTGCCAGTCAGATTTGGTGCAACACATTTCCTGCCTTCAGCTACAGTCTGCTCATGCTCTTAACCCACAGTGATTTAACCAAACCTGAATTCTAGCAAAGACAAAATGCAAAGGATTAAGAGGATGCACACAGTCAGCTACCAGAGTTCCAAGGACTTGCAATAATCCATTATGCAGTGCTAAGTCTGACCATTTCCATCTTCCCTAAAACAATGAAGTGGTCCAGCCCAAATGACTCCATCTCCTCAGCCTCTGCACCAAGTCTGGCCTCAATCACTCTCCAAAGTGGCACAAATCCTACAAAAAGGCAGGCTGTGAGAAAAAAAACAAAACTGTATGAGGCTGTGAAATTCACGGCTATCACATCAGAGATTGTCTATGCAGTAAACTGGAGCTGGTGTTGCTTTCTGCTACCAACAGACTGAAAACTGAGCACACAGCTGGGGTGTATTATTCAGCTTGTGACAGCCAAAAGCTTTTCCTTTTCCCTGCCGTCTAGTCCTCCTGTTTGTGTCAGCCAACTTTTATGTCTCATCCATCAAGAAAGAAGTCAGAGCCACTCACATGGCTCTGAGTGGGTACAACAATTTACTTTGTGCAACTGGCATGACTGCAGATGAGATGTCTGAACACAGACTTTCTTTATATATCAGTTATTACTGGTGATTGCCCAGGCACTGTCCAACCACAAAGATCTCCAGTCAGCAGCGTTCCCAGGTGGCCAAGAGGAGCAATGGCATCCTGGTTTCTATCAGCAACAGTGGGACCAGCAGGACCAGTGATCACTCCCCTGGACTTGGAACTGGTGAGGTCACATCTTAAATCCTGAGTTCAGTTCTGAGTCCCTCAGTTCAAGAGAGATTTTGAGGTGCTGGAGCATGTCCACGGAAGGGCAACAGAGCTGGGGAAGGATCCAGGGAGAATCTGAGAGCACTAAGAGTGTTTAGCCTGGAGAAAAGGATGCTCATGGAGGATGTTACTGCTCTCTACAGCCCCCTGAAAGGAGGTTGTAGCCAGGTGGGTGTTGGCCTCTTCTCCCAAGTAACAACTGACAGGGTTAGAGGAATTGAGATCAAGCTGTGACAGGAGAGCTATCTATTGGACATTGGGAAAATTTCATCCCTGAAACTGCTTCAAGCATTGGAAGAGGCTGCCCATGGAGATGGTTGAGTGACCGTCCCTGGAGCTATTTAGAATGTGTGTAAATGTGGCATTTATGGACATGGTTTAACAGCTGGGTTGGCAATGCTGGGTTAGCAGCTGGACTTGGTGTTCCTAAAGGTCTTTTCCAACCTAAGCTATTCTATGATTTTAACTAAGTATTAATGAACACTGGACAAAGCTTTGGGAACATTTTAAACACCACCTGTATTTTTTGTTATAGTAACTCTACCTAATCTGTCTTTCTTTGCTCTAAACATTTAAAATACAATGCAGCTCCAGTGCTGGACAGAGGGTGGCTTGTGTGACAGGAGTCCTCTGATTTTCTCATTCTGTTGCAGATGTTCAGGTCAAATATATAAGCCAGAATTCTAGGGGCAGTTGGGAGGCCAAAAACAATCAAAATAATAAATAAATAAATAAATAAATAAGTAAAAACCCTCTGATTTTTCAGTTGCAAGATATCAATCACAGTAAAATACTGGCCCAGTCATACTGGCTTGGCAGAAGCTCTTCCCCTTGTGTGTCTGCATTACAAGCAAATGGTTGGTAATGATTTGTGTGCATGCAACACTTCTAAGTAATTAAAACAAACTTCTGTCTGCTGCAGAATGCAAGTGTGCCAACAAACTAACCCAACCAAGCCAACTTTGCCCAGGCTCAGTAAATTCAATGCAGTGAATATTCCCATGTAATGGCCAATTGCTAGAAAGCCAGCTGGACATCCACTTCTTTAAGGACAAGTAACTCTGACTGAGAAAGCCCTGTGTGTTACCTGCTGTAGTGTGAGTGCTTGAAACATGGGCCATAAGAATGAGTTTTATATTGATTCTATCCACCAATTATTGCTCATGAGGGAAATGGAAATAGTAACATGGGTGGATGTAGCAACAGAACCTTGTACATCTCTGTTCAATTCCTTCATCTCTAAAATGACAAAATCCCAAATTTTCTTCACTGGAAGGAAGAGTGATGTAGGTGAGACGTCGCTTGTGATGATCAGAACACAAAGTTTGTGATTTTTAACCTTCTTGGTGAGAAGAGCCCACTTGACAGTGAGGGATTGTAACACTTCAGCTGGGACTACACAAGGTTTGTGACAAGGTGAGGGCAACTGTAGAAGGCAATGGTAGAAGTTTTATTTGCTGGCTTCTGACACCTGACACAAGAGACAACCACTGCTATGAGCATCTGCCTTGGGAGAGGATAACAGCTGATATCAGTATTCCAGCCTGGAGATATCAGTAGTTCTTCCATTGTAATGGTTTGCACAAGGTCAGTGTGGGAGGTAGGAATATGCAGGTGAAGTGTGTGACCTCTAGAAGAAGCGAAAATACAAGGGGCATGCATGTGTGCACTTGTGTGACAGATATTTTCAAAGTAACTTTGAACTGGCTTTTGGTCACAGCTAAGAAAAGAATACTCCCAAACAACTCCCTGCAGAAATTAAATAGACTTCTTTCATCTGCATGGCATGGCAGGAACAATACAACATTTAATGATCTTTGCTAAGAATCACTGTTCCTTTACATAAGAAAGAAACATTTTCGATTTCTTTGGTATTTGCTATTGATCTTGCCCCTTGTCTTTTTGCCCAATTTGGCATGTATTTGAAATTGTTCATTCATGTGTCTCACAAGCTTTGATGTCTGTGTGGTTTGGAGGAAATTGCAAATCACTGTTGTAAGTGCACTTTCAGTATTGTAGTAATTGCCTCTAATAGGGTTGGGAAAAGGGGCCTCAATCCATCCCACCAGTGCCAGCAGGAGATTCCCAGAGACTGCAGAGGTCAACAGAAGGGCCCCTGAAGAGCACCACAAAGGAATTCCAGCCACTCCAGACAGTGAGCTGGCACAGGGAGTAAACAAGAGGGGTTAGAGTTGAGCACAAGCCTCTAAGGCTGTGATCTTATTGGCACCACAGGGACAAGGTGGGACAGCTGCTATGACAACGGAGTGTTAGGATGGAAGGGTTCAGGCTCTTTAGAAGGAACAGGCAGGGGAGATGAGGAGGCAGTGTTGCCCTCTATGCCAATCCCCTGCTGGAGTGCATGGAGCTCACCTGGGACTGGATGAGGAGTTAACTGAGAGCCTACAGGGCAGGAGTAAAGGGAAGGCAGGGACAAGTGATATTATTGTGGGATCTGCTACAGGGCACCCAAACAGGAAGAACAAGTAGATGTAGGAAAAGCTTGTTCACAAGCCCTGATCCTCATGGGGGACCTCAAACACTCTGGTATTTGTTGGAGGGCAAAAGCATTGCAGGGGGTTCCTGGAGTGCATTGGAGGGCCTGGTGGGGAATGTGAAGCTCAAGGGCAGCCTTGGCTTAAAGACCCTTAGGGCAGCATGGATGGTGCACAAGCTCACTGCCATGGGGAGCAGACTTTGGCCTCTTCAGGAATCTGCTTAGTAGAGTACCACGGAATAAAACCCTGGAGGGAAGAGGAGCCCAAGAAAGCTTGTGAGCATTTAAGGATCACGTTGTCCAAACTTGGTAGCAACACATCCCAATGAAGAAGTTGGGTAAAAATGCCAGGACACTTGCATGGATCAACAAGGTACTCCTGGACAAACTTAAACACAAACAGGGAGCCTGCAGAGGGTTGAAGTGAGTACAGGTAATCTCTAAAGAATACCAAGAAATTTTCCAAGCAGCCAGGGATTTGGTTAGAAACAGTAATGCCCTTATAGAAATAATTCTAGCCAGAGATGTTAAGGGCTATCAGAATCATAGAATCATCATAGAATGATTTGGATTGGAAAAGACCTTAAAAACCATCCAATTCCAACCATCCTGCCATGGGCAGGGACATATTCCACTACACCAGGTTGCTCAAAGCCTCATCCAGCCTGGCCTTGAACACTTACAGGGATAAGGCATCCTCAGCTTATCTGGGAAACATTTTCCTGTGTCTCACCATGCTCACAGAAGGAATTTTTTCCTAATGTTCAATCTAAACCTATTCTCTTTCAGTTTAATTCTGTCACCTCTTGTTGTAGCCCTATATGCCCATGTCAGACGTCCCTTTCCATGCCTCTTGTAGATCCCTTCAAGTATCCCAGAGAAGCTGGAACTAGATGATCCTTAAGGTCTCTTCCCATACCACCCTAATTCTATGAATACACCAGAAGACAAATTTCAGAATTTTGAGGCATTCAGCCCCCAGATTAACATAAGAAACAAGTGTGGATTTATAGCAAATGTGGTAGAAGACAGTTGGTCCAAAACTTAATTTCTTTATATATATATATAAGCTTCCATTTCCCCTCAGACCAAATTCATTGAAAATTAGGTAGCAACAGCTTTGTAACTTTAAGAAACATTGACAGAAAATTAGAAAAGAATGATTTTCATAAACTTAGATGAAGTGTTCACCTTTCAACTCTTCCAACACACATCTTTAACAGGATTTCTCTGAGGCACACATTGTCATTATCAATTCACTTCTATTGCCAAGGAAATCACTTGGAAATGTAATTTATATGTTGAATAAATATCAAGGTTATTGTAAAACTACAGAAATTAGGTTAAATCACTGCCCTCATTTTCCTCTCTGTAGAAGAATTTCTCACATCTCCCTCTATATCTCCCCATTTATTCACACATTTTCCTTTAGATATGGTAAGATTCATTTCAAATAACTGCAGCCACTGAAAATCTAGGCTTGTAAGATTGCCTTTTATGTTCTTGCTATTTTCAACAAAGAAGGACTTAGAAAAAGATAATTCTCTTCACAAGATAACTCAGAATCATAGAATCATAGAATCACAGAACGGTTGGGGTTGAAAGAGACCTCATAGATCACCTAGACCAACCCACTTGTTAAGCAGGTTCACCTAGAGCAGGTTACACAGGATAAATACCCTGGTTTATATACTGCTGTTTTGGTGGAATTAATTGCCTATTGAAAGTGCTGATTCCTCCTGTGTTGTCTACAGGGTAAACATAAAAGAATCTCTTAAGCCATATATCTACCTCCTAAATGGATAAATTAATTCCAGTCTCTGGCTTTCTCTCCATCCAGGCCCCAGTTCTGTGTGCTGCTTGGCTTTTCCCTCTACCCTGCACCAATTATCTATCCACTTAGGAACTGATCTCCTGGGTAATCAGTCCCAGCCCTCAATCATCACAGGAAGTCATGTCATATCTCACTAGTCATGCATTTATCAAACTCCCTCTTAAAATTAGTTGTGTGATCTGTACCTACTACTTCAAGACAACAGCTGATCTGCATTAATCTCCTTCCTCCAAGGCTGCTTCTAATTCCCTGCTTAACCATATTTATGATCAATTTATACTCCATTTGTCCTTTGGGTTCTATCTCTTCCTGGAATTTACCTGCTTGTAGATATTTATAAGCAAAAATTATATCCCCTTCTACCTTTCATTTTGCTAGTCATAAGAAGGAATGCTTTTAGATACTTTTTTTTTAATATAGTATCTCTATTCTTCCATTCTAGTAACCATAGTCTAAATTTAATAGCACTCTTGAATAATTCTTATGAGAGATATAAATTATATATCAGGTCAGTTAATGGCACTAAAATTTCCCTCTGGATATGGAGAAATCCCACCTAAAACCAGTATGTTCTGGCTGGCTCTGGTGGGTCACAATCATTGTGAGCCAATTAAAGGTGTGCATCTTCCCTCTCTTTTGTTTTCTGCTCAGAAGACTTGGGTTTACAGCAGACCTTTAAGACTTCTAAACCTTTCTCCAAATTTCATCCTGTGGCAGTTTTTCATCCTATGGCAGTTTTTCTAGGCTTCATGAGAAGAAAATCCTTTTGTATTTTAATCCCATACTTCTCTACCTTGATAATGAACCCTAGTCATTTTGTCATCACTTACTTCTGCTGAAAATAAAGATCTTATTTTTTTTTTTATCTTTGGTGAAAACAACAGATGCAATGAGCTGTAAGAATTAGCATTGAATAGCTACATAAATAATCTTCTTAATGGAATGATTCTCATTTAATTATAAAGTATAAGCTATAACTTTTAATTATAAATTATAAAGTTCTCAAATTCCATTGCAATAATTTCCTAGACTATTAGTTCCTTTTAAAATCTTTACCTCCCCTTCATAGCTTTGTATCCAGTCTTCTCAAATATCTCCCTGAGGTTCTCTTCTGGAAAGAACCTGGCCTTTGAGACTACCAGACCATGTTTACTTAATAAATAGAATCATAGAAAAGTTTTTGTAATATTTTAAATTAATTATGCACTGAATTTTTAGGAGAAAAACTTTAATGTGGAGCCTATAGCCACTTAGAAAAGGTACCTGGATTTTTAACTAGAGAAAAAAGTTTGTCTGTATGACACAGGAACTCTGACCTTCCCAGTGTGTGACACAGCCCAATTAATTTAGTTGAGCAGATGTTTTTTGTTGAAATTATTTTCTGTTCTGGTGTTTGGAATAAGAGAGAGTGAATAAATTCGTTGCTAATCACCCAAAACAAGATTGGATATATATCTTTCACAGCCAAATAATAAGTCTACTAACTTAGATCCAAAATCTTGCCCTCACACTCAACTCAGCTTCACCAAAAGACTTTCTGAGCAAAAAGAACTACTTCCCTATTAATAATCTTCTTATTGCTCCTTTTATCATCAATCAGTTGTCTCTGAAATTCATTCATTTTTAATATCTCTTGAACAATTTAAGTCTCATCATTTTCATATTAATTTTAAAGTATAAGGATTGAGACAATCCATTCATGTCTTTTCTACAGAAGAGTTGATTTGTTTTCCTTTGCATTTGGGGCAAAGGCTGCTGAGTTCTTCCCCTCCAAACTAAATTGTACAGTTAATCAACTTTTGATAACAGACTTATACTATCATTGTCCCAGCTGGCCTACAGGAAATAAAGTATCACAGAATCACAGGGTAATTTGATTTGGGGAGGACCTCTGGAGATCCCTAATCCAACCTCCTACTCAAAGATTGTTAAGCTAGACCAGGTTGTTCATGTCAAGTCAAGTTTTGAATGGATTTCATGCATCTTTTACCTATCATGGCCATGGGATCTGTGAGATGCCCTGTTCAGTGGATCTCAAAGAAAAGCATAGTCATTAGCTAAATAAAGAATCAAAAGAAAAAACAAAATCCAAGGAAAAACCCACATTTGTAGAAATTTAGAGGATGCTGGGACAGGGAAGGCTCAGTCTCGCTGTCTACTTGAGTATGACAATTACATATGTACATATCACACACATCATGTGTATATGTATATAAAAATTACAAAAGGGAGATAAGTGAGTGGAAACAAAGGGAGAAAAAAATATGAATCACTGCTACTCTGCACCTAAAATAGATTTTGCAAAGTGGATTGAGTTAAAGCAGATATGCCACAGAAAACCTTTCCTAAATGTGTGTGCACCAGAATCATGAATCTCTCTCCCTTGTGCTGCATTAAGTATGGGATTTTTTATGAGCTATCATTTTTTTAAGTCTTCATTTTTTTAAGTCTTCATTTTACCTTTCATTAAACATTACAAAATGTGCCTCATCAGAAAGCATTGCTTTTTATGGCAGCATTTCAAGCTCAGTAACTGAGGAGACTTTATTCTGCATCTGAACATGATTTCCATTTTTCTTTTAATGAACTATTTTTATAGTGCAAGAGCATAAACAAATAAGAAAGTGAGTGGGCAAAGATGCTTAAGATGCTTTCATAGGAACAAACTTAATTAATATCCAGCTTTCAAGAGAAGCAATTTGAAACCTGTGTAAATGTTTTATTTGCAGACATTAAGAAGAAACTATAGGGCAATTAGCAAGACCTTGGTTCTGGAAATATAGTTTGGAATCTATTGCATCAGTTTCAAATTGAGCCTTCCATCAATAATTTCTTCCATGCAGCTGTTGAGGGGAAGTTTTTCAATAACAGCAACAAAGAAAAAAAAAATAAAATAAAAACCCCAAACACTGAAACCCAGCTACAAAATCTGTCTGTTTAAAACTGATGATCCCACGTGCCCCTGCTCAGGATGTAGCAAGGGTGCCTTTCAAGCATCTTGTCTTCTTCATGTGAGCAGACAGAGAAAGGAGGAGGGGTTCTACAGTTTCTACCATCATTATAACCTTGACTGAGGTTGAGTCCTCCTGTGCTCACAAAGCCTGCTGTGGTTTTCTCTGCATCACCCAACACAAGTGCTTGTTAACAGCCCTGCAGACCACATTTGTCTCCTTCCAAAGAAGGGCTACAAATATGGTGAAGGGCCCTGAGGGGAAGCCCTGTGAGGAGCAGCTGAGGTCAGTTGGTCTCTTCAGCCTGGAGAAAAGGAGACTGAGGGGAGACCTTGTAGCAGTCAAGAGCTCTCTAATGAAGAAAAGAGCAAGAGCAGCATTGATCTGTCCTCTCTGGTGATCACAGGAATCCAAGAAGTCCAATCTTGAGCCTGACAGAGCTCAAGATGGAAAACACTCTGAAGCACATGGTGTGGCTCCTGGGGACTGTCCTGTGACGGGCCAGGTGTTTGACTTGGATGATTCTTGTGGGTCCCTTCCAACTCAGAACATTCTGATTCTCTAGTTCTATAATTTCTATAATTTCCCAAGAAACTATTTTGAAAAGGAGACATTTTTTCTTTGTTAGCATCTGATTTAAATGTAATAAATTCCTCTCTCTTAATAGGAAGGGTTTCTTTGAATAACTTCGAGTCCCATTTCTTTCATTATTCTGTGGTGAAGGAGCTTCATTTTACTCCAAAGAGCAGCTTTGACTGTCGTGGTCCTTAGCTTTTCTCTCCAAGCTTTGCTCATCATCCAGAACAGTCATTTCACTAAATTATCAGTTTCTGTTATACATGAGCTACTTCTACTTGGCATCAGAATAACTTTTTTTTTCAGTAACTAAAAATTTAACTGATCAAATAAAAAAACACTGAGACAATTATTTTAAAAAAATAACCAAAGATGCCAATAAAATCCGGGCTAGAGCAATCAAATCATGATGCAAGTTGACTCCCAAGATATGACCACATTAGCTTATATAGGAAGAAAATATTTTCAATATTAATTACTGGTGCTTTTTAACAAACTTGGCAGTAAATTTAATTTTAACAATAACTAACTGCACAGTCATTAATTCTGGAACTTAAGCCAAATGTAGTCTTCCATACTGAGGACATCTGTGATTGTGTCCTTTGGAATTTGTTCCCTGTGCATCTTATATAAGTGCATCAGAAATATTCCAACTCTCATCCCTTTGTTTTATTTACAGGACATGAGAAAGCAGGCTTGGAAACCTATCAACTGAAGCTGAGAAGGAACTGTGAAGGGGAAAAAATAAATTTTAAAAATAGTTCTGATTAACTTGTTTCGCTGGAAAAAAAAAGGAAAAGGAAAGAAAGAATAATCTTTGTAGTCTTCATTTGTATGTGAATAAAACAGAAGACACAAACATGCAGAATAATTCAGAGAAAAAAGCTGCTAACAAGGATTTGCTAATTGTTGGACACTGAGGTTTATTGGAGCAATAAGAGTGTCCAAATTCTCTGCTCCTTGCAGTTGAAAGAGCCACTTCCCAAAATAGTGCTTCTTCCCCAAAGCTACACAAATCCTCTTCCACTTCCAAGAAACCACCCCCAGCTCACAGCTTCCTTGAACACAACCCAGATCCTTGGTTATGTATGTCAGTACATACTGATTTATTTGGACATTTTGGTTCTGAAAGAGAAGAGCAACCTCTGCTTTCATGCTGGCTTACCTTGCCCTCATCACGCCTGGCTTAATGGTGAAGCAAAGGAATATTTTTAGGCACTGAGGAAATGAACAGTGAAAGAATATGCAGGATTTCCACACTATTCCTTCCTGAGTTAATGCCTAAGTGCTCCTCAGAAGCCTGCATAGATCAAGGTTTTCCACTTACACTTCTGCTTTTATATCTTCTATTTACTAGAGTATATATAGTTATTGCCACCAAAAAAAAAGTGCAAGGCATCCAACTTCAAACGACCCCCTTAAATGGTGCTGACTGTGTACTTTACTTGCAGAAACCACAAAGCGGAACAAATAAAAAAAGCTGTTGTAAGACTTGCTAAAGAGGTTCAGGTGCTTGCCATAATCATTTTGCAGATGGAGATAAGCCTGAAAGAACATTAAAGTTTCACAGCAGAGATGTGATGTGGAGTTGATCGTGTCAAAAGGTTAAAAAACGTTTTGGGGTGGGGTTTTTTGCTTATATTTTTTGAAAGCAGGTTGTGAGATATGTATAAATCATTCATATTCTATTAAAATAGAGCCCTGATTCACTTCTTGAGGATTTCAACAGATTACCATACCAAAGCACATTTTCTGTCCAGCTTCCACTCTTCAGCTATGTGTCTTCTGTGCTCTGTATCATCCTCTTCAATACGATATCCACATCATTTTTGAAACCTCAGCACTTCACAACTCTCATTTTCTGGCACTATAATCTCTTCCTTCTTTTGAAGCAACTGTCAAAATATAATTCTTCTCTTCTGAAATCCTTTTGCTGTTTTTTTGTTATAGTATTTCTACACAAAGTGCTTTTGGTAAAAAAAAAATTGCAAAAGCACTGCCTAAGTGCAGTTCTTTTGATAATTGAATAAATTTAAGTTTCTTCAAACAAATATATATTTGGTATTCCACATTATTGCCATGACAAAATTATTATGTCAAAAGCATTTATACAATTTATGAATGAAATTAAATTACTGAAAGATAATGAAAATTAACAAAACTCAATTACATCATTATAAGTCTTAAGACAATTATGACTTCAAATATAAGCCCCCCTTCCCATATTTTAGATTGATTTTGATTGAAGTTAATAACTTTGGGAAGGTACCATTCAAAACAAATTCAGAGCATGGTTTTGGGAATGGAGGAACCTGGTTCCAGTTCTGGTATTCTGTAAAAGAGTAGTTGGGGAAAGTTTGGATCTGATCAGGCTAATCTTTATTTTAAACCTAACCAAACCCACTTGTTTTGTTGCTGTTGATTTTGGGTCTTCAAGCACATTCACTAGTAAAGATTATGCATCTCTGTGGTGCCAGGTATTGCAATAATGAAAAATGCTAATACTGTCCAAGGGCATAATATGAATGCAGAGAGAAATCCAACCACATAAAGTCTCTGCCATTATTCATACTGAACACTGAAGTTATTTCTATCTTGGGTCAGGCCTACCTTTTTAAATATTTCACTGCGTACTTTTGACGAAGTAAAATATTCATGAATGTATTTCAGAATAATTGAATCTAATTTAGATTCTAACTTAGAGCTCTTCTATTCAACAGGTCTCCCTTCTTCTCTTGCTTAGTTGTGAATTGGAGAACTATTTCCCAATCTGAAAACGTTTCTGAATGTTAAACAGATTGCACTGAAGAAATGCTGCTCATTATTTTCCTATGAATGTGTCTCAGGCATCCAAGCAGGTTGCAAAGAACCAGACCACGTGAGCTTACACATATGATGAATAGTGATGATTTGAAAGGAACAGTTTGCAAACAGAGCACAGATTGAAAAGTTTTCATCAACGGTATTTAGTGAAAGCTTATAAATAACACAGATATTCATGAAAGTCAGGAAACACATCTGAATTAAAATGGGATTTAAACACATGAAGCTTTCAGCTGGAATCTCATCTTTAAATGCTTGTACCTTTAACATTGTGAGATCTCTGTGCTCTTTGTAGTGACTAAATATTATCCTTTCATGCCAAAGGGTTAATTTCCTTTTGTGTATAATAAAGGTGAGTGAAGTGAGAGTGATTGTACAATGCAGGATATCCCAACATTCTGGTATTGAACACCTCCTTTTCTAATGGAACCACATGGACCTCCTAAATGCCAACAGAAGAAGGAAACAAGTCAGAGCAAAAGGCAGTGTGCATTACAGGTTTGTGTAGCCTGGCTTTTCACAGAATCTTAGACTCACAGAACCATTAAGGACAGGAAAGATTTCCAGCATCATCAAGCCCACACCGTGACACTAAGTGACATGTCCAGTCATTTTTAGGGTGACTGACCACACCTCTTTCCTGGGTGGTTCATTCCAATTCTTGATAACCTTCTCAGTGAAAAAATTCTTCCTGATGTCCAACCTGAACCTCCCCTGGCACAGTCTGAGGACATTTCCTTTTGTCCTGCCACTGGTTGTCTGGGAGAAGAGGCCAACCCCTTACTGGCCACGACCTCCTGTCAGGGAGCTGTAGAGAGTGACCAGGCTACCTGAATTTAAAGCAGAGTCAGGAGCCAGCCATGATAACACTGCAACAGGCAGCAATTCTGAGTACACACAAGTCCTCTATAATTTTAGGGATTGCTTCATTGCTTGAAACAGACTACTGAGGTTGAAAAACTGGTAAGTGAAGGCAAACAGCAGCCTGAGATACCACAGGACGTAAGTGGTGGTATCTCTTTCATGTTAATTTTTGCTGTGCTCTCCCCTAGGCCTGGTGCTGAGGAGGCAGGATCAGGCCAAAGTGCCAACTCCAGCGTTACAGACATCCAGGAAGCAATCAGGCACTGTGAAAAAGCTGCAACAAACAGCTGTTTTCAGCAATTTTCCAACTTGACTTTCATTTCAAGGTGAAAGTGAAGAGCTGGGCTCTGTCAGGGCTGACTTCAGTTTGGTTTTACAACCATGTGGGGACTGATGTGTCAACAGTAATGCTAGCAGTAAAACTGGTAAAACATTCAAGGGCTTCTAACATTGTCACAGTTTGCATCTAGAGCCCAAATTACATCTTACTGAAAAGCTGATCAGAAAATACTCTGATTTTTTATTAGGCTTGGATAATATCAAAACAGACATGTAGATGTGTACTGTCAGTTGAGCAGACCTTAGATGGATGCACTTGGCCCCATTAACTAAACAAGGTAGTTTGGTACAGGCTCCAAAGGAGGTAAAGCCTGAGCCACAACCTGGCCAATAACTCTAAGAAACTCACAAAAGAACAGAGAGACCCAAAGAGCATGGATGTATATGAGCTTGGAGCACTGATACTGAGATTAACACATGAACAGCAAGTGCACCTCTCATTTATCAAGGAACAAAGACAGTTGTGGGTACAAGGAGTCTCATGGATAACTTTCCATTGCATGCAGTTTGGGTACAACCCAACTGTGGTAGTTAATTTTTCCTAAATATAGTTCTGTTCTCCTCCAAAATGTATGGTTCATTACCAAGTTGTTGTAAACCAACCCCCCTAAGTTGCCAATGAAATTCATTGTTACCCAACAACCATTGTTAACCAACCCAATTGTTACCCAACCCCTCTTCCCCTCAGTATCCCATTGGTGCGAGCCTTGGATCTGCCCCCTCACTGGAAAAGCCCTTTGAAGCTGAGGACATGAGGCAGAAGGCCTCTTGCCTGCTCTGGCCTGCTCTTGCTTGCTCCCCGTCCCTTCCCCCTCTCTCCTCTGGGAGCCAAGCTGCTCCCCGCCGGTGTGGGACCCCCAAATAAACCCTGTCAAACCAACACCCTGAGAAGCTGTGTCGTGCCTTGCCTGCCTGTGTGCTGCCTTTAGCTGCTGCATGCTACCAAGAGAATCTGCCTGGAAAGCTCTGGTAAGGCTCCTGTGCCTCACCTCCCTTCCTAGGCCCAGAAAGCCTTGTTGCCAGTTCTCCTGCAGCTGCTAGCTGGGCAGGAGGAAAAGCAGGAGAATGCAACACCCAACCACTTTATTCCATAAAGATGACAGCCTTCACAAAGGCAGCAAACCAACCCTAGAAAAGCTCAAAGTTTTAATCAATGGATGGGATTTGCCTAAGGCGATAGAAGGAGTCGGTGTCAAAGGTGGCATAAAAGCCTATCTGTGGAAAAAACATTTAGAACTTCTTCAAACAGAAATTTGCCATAGAAATTGTCAGAGAACTCGGCAGGAAACTTTGAATGGGTTGCTTTCTCTGCAAACTGGGACATAAATGGTACAACAACATTGCCATAAAGTTGCCTTAATTCATTCCATAGACCTTGTTGTGATCGTCTCTCTCCACACAAGTACATTTGTTTTCCTCATGTTTTTTTATTTCACTGTTGGCCTCATGTTCTTGAGGCTTCAAATCATTATTTATGTGACATTTTTCAATTTAAAATTAAAATTTACAGAGGAAATTATACACTGGATGAATACCTCCTGCTTCCAGAAAGACCTTCAATAGATACATACATATGTGCGTATTTCCAGGTGGTAGGAATTAACCTGGCCTCTGCTAAACTGGTTAATTTAAAGTGCATAAAACATTCCAGAAGCTCAGGAGAGGGCAACCTAATGAATGTGGTGTTACATGCTCAGTTTCATTTGTTATCAATATTTATTTTCTTTCTCTACCCCGCCTTCTCTGACTAAAAGACTTTTAGAAGTCTTTTTTTAATTTCAAAGATGAATCTGAACCAAACTCCCACCTTAAATGAGAATCTCTTTCCTCCATCTACCTTCAAAGGTTTTCATGTCACTGTCCTTCATTGCATAGAGGAAAGTCAGTGGAATATCTATTGGGGACCTTCTAGTAAAATCAATTTAGCTCACCCAGAGTGGCTGCAATAAAATAAATATTTGTTTGTGGTGTCAAAGGATCCATGAGGAATTGTGTCTTTAATTTTCTCACTATGTGCATATCTCAACTTCTCCCTCTGAATTAGCACACTTTGTACCACAACTATTTCTTGTGTGTGTGAAAGGCTCTGATCTTCAACACCTGTGCCCTGCCTGGTCCTGTCCTCTCCTCACCTGCTTGAGGATAATAACCTCCACCTCTACGTTTATACATTTCTCATCCTTCAACCTGAGAAGGTTGCATTGATACAACTGCAATCAGATTTTACCAGTGGAGATACTGTTTCATGTTCTGTCCTTGCATTTATTGTGATTCCCATGTCCCTAGAACCTTTATGGCAAGGACTGTCTTATTTTTTCACATCATTGCCATAGATTTTGGGGTCCACAGTGAAGTTCCTTCTATGATAGTTTTGCATCAAGTTAGAAGAGCAGTTCTTATATGTCTCTCCCATATGGGTGATGGTATTTGCAGACTGAACCTGCAATTACCTTCTCCACCAATATTTGCACAAGTATGCCAGCCTTGACTTTAATGCCCAAGCCCCCCCTATGGGTTTGAGCTTTATGCTTCCCATGGGCTGAGTCCAGGCTTCAGATGCATCAAGCTGGTAAAAATCACTAAGAAAAGAAGTTTAAGTGAGACCAAGACCACCTAAATCAGACCAGTGCCTTTACAGACATTTTGAGAGGATGATGTCTCTTGTTTCTGAGCCAGTGGCTGGGGACGACCTTAACACCCAGTTTTTTCCTCTTCTGGGAGCACACCAGAAACTTCCTAAACTGAGAAACTTGGAGCATAAGTCCTGCTTCAAATAGGACATGCACTCAAAGAGATATGAGATTTTCCATGCAGCAACTAAATAATCCTTTTGGTCCATAAGGAGGCACTTAATTTTTACTCTGCTTATATTATTACACTCCCTTCTTTTTACTGCTTATAGTTTCAGGATTGCAAAAAAATCTCCCTTATCCTGGAAAAGGCTTCCATGGCAGAGTGAAATCTCAGACAGAAAACAATTTTCAGATGTCTCTCCATTCAGTGTTCCGTAGCATTCAGAAAAAAAAAAAAAAAAAAAAAGTGGAACATTAACATTTGTCACCATTATCAGAGCATTTATGAATTGGCTTTTCTGATAAGGTTACCTAGTGGTTACAGCCACCTTGTAATGAAGGTGTCAGCTCTTCCACTATGGAGAGCCATAAAGCCTTTGAAGGCCTCTTGCTGGATGAAGAAGGACAGTTTGACAGACCTTCACTCCAGGTAAGTTCAGGTCTATAAAAGGAGAGGTCACCCAGAATCCCCCAAGGAATGAATTGAAATTAAAGCTCTGGGATGCTGTCACTCTGAATGAACCAAATTGTCTCAAGCAAAATCACAACATGATGTGTATCATGGAGGGGAAAACAGAGACAATTCAACATAGAAATAAACTGCAGAACTTTTCCTTGTTGTTTCCTTTCATAGGTTTTGGTTTCAAGTTTTCCATCTTCCGTCCATTTTCAGAAGCTTAACAGAAAAAAAAGCTTCCCAAAAAAGGGCATAATTCTCTCCCTAAAAGACAAGGGTTTTTCCACTGTTAAAATATTAAATAACTGATGACATTAAAAACAAAACAAAACAAAAACCCAAAAAAAAAAAAAAAACCAAAAACACAAAAACAAAAACAAAAACAAAAACAAAAAAAAAAAACAAACAAAAAAAAACAAACTAAACAAACAAACAAACAAAAAAAAACCCTACTAATTTCTCCCATAGTAGCTTTTGTACAGCAATTTCTGGAAAAAGTTTGAAGTACACCAAGAAAAGATATGAAAGGAAGGAAATTTAAAATACATTGAATGAAAAAATCAGATTACTTTTCTTCTAGGAAAACTCTCCTTTACACCTCTCACAGGGCACAGCAATGCTTCAGAGAGAAGTCTACTGTGTAATGAGCCACTTGCCAGCACCAGCAATCTCTCTCAGAGCATGGAAAAAAAAAATCAATCCTCTCTGGGATTTTAGGTCAAGAAACTTCTATTTTGCTTCTTAATGATTCCTAGGATTTCTTTGAAAACAAAGGAATGAAAGGAGAAAAAAGTAAAAGAGAAGCCAGGCAAACTCTTCTCTGATCCTCACTGGAACACTTGTGCCTCAGCTTAGCCTGATACCTCCCTGCCATGCCTTGGTGATGGTGATGGCATCAGCCTGTTTGCCTCTGGGTGTCTTCCCAATTCTGCCAGTTTTGCCCTTGAATTGGATTGCTTCCAAAGCCAGATGAGATGGAGCCTGGACACTGTCAGACCTGTGTGCTGGAGCCCTTTGGTTACATTCAGCTGCATTAACTCCTCTGTCTTGTTTGTTTCTTGACTATATCTAGAGCCCTTGGGTGATGTTTTACAATTTCAAGAAGGTGGGAAAAAGGAAAAATCTTCTTGTCTCCCACCTAGGGCTCACAAATCTTCAGGCAATATTTAAAAGCCCAAGAATGTCAATTTTGACTGAGTTTCTTACATGAATTTTGAAGGTCACAGTAACACCTTTCTCTATCCATGGTGTCTTCAAGCACCCCCAAAAAGAACAATCATCTCAGGTATTCACACTGGGTGGATTATATAGGAGCAAAAACCCTCAGAGGAACTGAAACAGCTGCTGATCCTTTCATTGCAAATCTGTATCTGCAGGAGATACTTAAAAACATCCTTCCTGATCAGAGCTGCTCTTGCAAATTGGTGTCATCCAATCTGGTGATCCCAAACCAAAGTACAGGTACCTCACCCAGACCCCGTGTGAGTACATCACCATCACTGCACAAATGGAGAGGAGAGGCCAACAGGTCTGAGTGAGGGACAACTCTGCCATTTCCTTTCTTTGCTTCAGGTTCACTAAACCTGCACTGCCCCTCTGCCTTCTACCACCATGGAAACAGTCTCTATAACCTGCTCTATCAATTTTTTCCCCTGGAAAATATCACTGATCATATTTCTCAATAGGAATTTCACTGGTGCTTGAACTAGTCCCAGGTGTTATTGTTATGACACAGAAGTAGTGTGGTTGAGGAAGAACAAGACAATCTGATAAGACAATTTTTGCTTCCAAAGATGAAGCCTAGTGAGAAAACTGCAGGCACTGACAGGACAGCCTTTCTTCCAGATTTCTGAAGAGAAAGAGAGTCTGCAGCTTCCTTAACAGCACTGTAAAACAAGCCATTTATTCTATAATATCCTCAAACTTTAATTCCTTTAATAACCAAATTGCCAGCAAAATTAAGTATGACAGGTCCGTTTCCAAACCCTTTAATGATCCTCCTGTTTTTCCATCCACAGTTGCCTGCCTTTATCACTTTCTCACTTGAACCTTGGCTCTGACACCTACAAGCCTCAAAGGCTTTATTTATGTTAATTATCAAGGAAGTTTCATTCTAAGTGAATAGCTGGATTATCTGGCACTTGATTTAATGGCAGAGTCAGCTTTATACACTGTGATTTACTGTTAAAAAATATGATCCAAGAGAAAACTGGTCTTCTGAAGTGCATGAGCTGACAGCAGTGCCACTCTGAGCTGGTGTTTTTCAGTGCTGGCTGATGTCACACACTTGAAGCAGGTACTGCAGCTTTGCAGCCACCCATTAAATTTTTACATTTACTTCCAGATTTTCCAGCTCTGTTTGTAGCATTGCTCATTTTTGATCTCCAGGGAGTAACTTTAGGGTGCAGCTTGCCCCAGATATATGATGCAAAATGCAGCCTATGTAGTTGTGTTTGGAACAAAGCAGAAAGAGAAAGAAGCTTGACAAAGTCACTTACTCTGAATTTTATTGAGAGACATATTGCAGATTTAGCCAAGCTTGCCCCTCTCATGGCCCAGGGTGTTTCCTGTGTGCTATTTGCATGTACTTCAGAATACATAGTAGAGGTAGAGGGAGGATCTGATAGTCAAAGGGGAGGCTCAGAAGTAGGTTGAAAGATGAAGGCACATATTAAAGGTCTCCACAAAGACTCAACATGCATAAATCCAGACACTGTAATTAAGCCAGCATGCAGTTACTCATCCATTAGTCACTCACCAGCTTCTCGAAATATATCATTGCTGAAAGTCCCTCCATTCCCCTTGTATAGGAAACTATGCACTACTGATGTATGTTCAAGGTTTTTCTGCTGCCTTCAGCCATACTGAACAACTCTGCCCTATTTCTTAGGCAGGCCAGTGAAGGTAGAGGTCCTTATTTGTTTGGACCCATTTTTAAGACATGAGACCCATCTTACTCTCAGTCGTATGTACAACCCTGACATTTCCTTCTCATCCCTCCATGCCCCCACACAGCCAGCTGGCCCTGAACAACAGCCCACTGAATCATCTGCAGAAGCAGCATCAATTAGCACCAACACCTGGAAGTAAACTCTAGCTAATTATTTAAGAACATTGTGAAGGTTGATGTACTTGACAACTTGTGTGCTCACCTCCCTCACCTTCCACCCAGGACCAAAACCATCTGGATGAATTTTCAGCACAGCATTAGAACATGGTAGCCAGGTTTTCTGGTAATGAACACTGGTCAGATGTCCAGTACATTCATTCAAGTCTGCTTTTCATGGTACTGGTACAGACAGTATCATTGCTTCTGTTTCCCTTGCTCCACTTGTACTCCTACAAGATATATATCCCAGATATAAATATTCCCAGATATATATCTGGGAATTTCTATGAGAGAGGTGTCATTGTTGTACAGGAACCACTACAGTGGAGGCCACAGTAAGTGCTTACCAGAAAAGGGAGGCTGCAAGAATGCAGGATGTCTCCAGGAAATTCCAGCACACGTCTGCAATGCCTGTTGGGAGAGGGTGGAAAAGATAAAATATCAGAGATATGGTCACCCTGAACATTTTTTGCTTAACTAACAGACAACATCATCCTCATCCATAACACTACCAAGCAACAACAGAGATTCCTGCTTCTCCTAGTGGTGCTTCTCAGCACAGGCTGTGCTTTTCTGAGCCTCTCACAGAGAGGTCATTGCCAGTGGACAGAAAATGGGCATTAGTAATTCTGAACATTTTACCAGCCTCTTACAGAAGTGCTGCATAAGTCAAACAATGACCTGTTTAGATGTGCTGTGCCCCTGCATGAGAAGAGCACCAACAAACTGGAACATCAGTGCTTGGAATAACAGAATAACTTTTTAATGATTTATGATTCGAGCTAGGAAACTTGCTAGCCAGATGGATCTGCAACTGAGCAAACCAAGGCTGACCTGAGGCTACAGAACCTGTGTCAGCACACTGCAGAGGTTTTGCTGCAGCTTGATTGTACTATTTCATTGCCACAAAATCATTTGGTTAATTCTTAAGATTTATTATTATTACTATTATTATTATTAATCACTCAATCCAGGCATACTCTGTTCACTTTCTTATCTGATGCTGATATATCAGCTCTTGAGTTCAAGACTTCTAATAACTTGCTGCAAGATATTAAGCTTTATTAGGCATTTTTTTGTTTTTGAGAACAGCAGGCAACATTTGCAAAATTATGGGAGACAGGTAGCAGACTAAAAATATGAATCATAGAATCACAGAATCATAGAATGCTTTGTGTTGGAAAAAAACCTTCAAGAACAGTTAGTCCAATTGTTATGCCAGCTCTGCCAATCCCACCGCTAAACCATGTCCCTGAGAGCCACACCTACACATCTTTTAAATACCTCCAGGAATGGTGTCTGGGCAGCTGCTTACAGTGGTTGACAACTGGGAGCAGGGGAGGAGTTTTTTCTACTACCTAAACCTCTCTTGGCACAACTTGAGGCCATGTCCTCTTGTCCTTGAATGTGTGGGCTAAAGGTCTCATATCCTTCCTCACTAGCATGTTCCCTGATAAAGATGATTCTTTTTTTTTCTTAGGGCATCCTTCAAATCAATGATTTTATTTCGTAATTACTCTATTTACTCTTACTGTGCTTATAAATTGTACCATTTTGTGTCTAAGTAATGAAAATTCCAGATGAAAAAGTGTCAAATGGCAAAACCAATACAATTGTCTGACTTTCTGGGCAAAGACCCTGCTTTACTCACAAATCCTATTTTACTGTCCTGAATATGACCATCTAAATGAAGAACGACCCATTTAATTACTATTCACAAGTGTTTTGTATTATAAGACCATGCTTTTAGGTAAACAGAGATTCACTGGAAAACTTGCAATCATTTTTCTGGCAGATTCAGGGTGTGGAATCCCAGATACTCCTGTCTGGTAAACACTGGACCATGATGTGTATTCACATCTTCTTTTCCAGACATAGGCTAAGCTGTTTGCTTTCTGGTGGATTGTAACACGTCACCAAATGTTCAGGAACTTCAGCGCTTTCTCTTACTTCAGATACTCAATTTTCATCACATAAACCTCTCCTACCATGAGGTCTTCACCAAGCAGAATTTCCTCCTACTTGCTTTCCATTCCCTAATGTCCATCTAGGCAGTCCTTATCAAGGTCAACTTTAATTAGTGAACTGAAGAATGAGTACTTTCTTTAATCATCTAGAAAAGGGAGCAAACATCATATTAATGCAGTGGATTGTTGATACTAGGATGGAAGAGGTCACACCCAGGGGAGAAGGAGAATTAAATGCTGAGGAGAACAAAGAAATCATTTGTCTTCATGAAAAATATCCCTTTTTAACTCTTCTCCAACCCTTCTATCTACTTTATTTCTTAGCTCTACTTTCTAAATCAAAAATATCTTGTTAGGCATAGGTCATACTTTACTTTTTATCCTGAAATACAATATTTATAATCCTAAACTCTAATCTGGATTCATTATGAGTCTTTTTGAGAACAGTGAAGCCACTGGCATGGTACTTTGTGTAACCAAGTTACCTCTCCTGGAGGGAGGTTAAAATGCAAATTAGTCTCATTTTACCCCATCTTTTATGAAGATGCAAGGACAGATCAGGCCATGGGGAAAATGGGCTCAAACTAGAATGGCAAGATGAGTTGAAAGCAAAGATTTTGGAGCCCATCTTTTTTTTCTTTTATAGGGAACCCATTCACAACATTTTAAACCAGATATAACATTTTATCACACCTATTTGTAGTTTTTCACACAGTCCTTACAGAGAAGAAGATACAAACTCGAGAACAAAGAAGAATTGAGTCAAACATATTTCACATATCACCTGGAAATACAAACAATCCTCCCCTGGAATGAAAAACTGCATGAAAAATATTGCTGCTACCACATTTATTCCTGACTGTATTGCAATTTCTATGCAGACAATCATGACTAATTATATTCTATCAAGCCAAAGAGAAACAAAAAAATTTACCTCTTTAGTCTTCAAAAGAGGGCAACTTTGGAGACCTTCCAGACAACAAAGCACAGAGGAGGATGAAAGGAATGTTTTACACTTGTAAATGAATGTGCAAGAACAGGTCAGGTTTTTTTTAATGGTCTGCTTTGTACAGTTACTCTTAAATAATGTTTTCTAGGTCTCAGTTGTGAGCCAATGGATAAGCACAAAGGTATCATATCAGGGTACAAGTGAGACAAAGGGGAAACATTACCAGATAACTAATTGCTTGGTGGGTAGGAAATTCAGTGTAAATGTGTATGAAGCTGCAATTTATTGCTGTAGCCAAGCTGATATTCTAAGGTGCATCTCTTTCATACACTCCTTTGAGAGAAATTTATAAAAGACTAGTTTTCAAAAGACTAGAGAAAAGAAAGCCATGAGATCCTTGACACATTGTGATGCATGGTTTTTATTTTGCAGCCAGGCCTTCATTTTCCTTCTACCCTTCCCATAGCCCAGCACTTGCTTTCAAAGGGGTCTTGGGGGCAAGAGAGGAACAGATAAGACAACTGCCAAATTTCTGGTTTATATTAATGAGATTGGAGACAAGCAGGCTTGCCATTCATCCATTCAGAAGTCTCCTTTTCATGTCAGATGTAGATTATCTGTGTAGTACACTGCTAAGTATTTCACAGACCCATCAGACAACCACAACAACCTTATGACTGACACTGTCCCACTTCTCCCTGTCCACCCTTGCTTGGTGTAGTTAGAATTGCTTTCTGGTACCAACATCCTTAATATTTCAGAGGACACCCAGTATTTCCATGGCATCTCCAGTGATCTTCCCTTTCGTGCTTATCTTAGACCTCCCAGCAACTCCTCCTGGGAATACATCCGTGTATCTTACTTCAGTAAAAGCTGTTGTGTAACTTGATAGTCTGAAAGATCTTTTCATTGATCCCAGGTACTCCTTGTTTATCCAATTTTCTGCTCAATACAATGACTGGTGTGTGCTCTATCAGACTCACTCTAGTGAGGTGCCTAAAGATTTGTTGACCCCTGCAGCACTCCCAGCTGGAGGGAAGTTTAGTTTACAATGAAAGGCAATTAGTGAAGATAGTTCCACCCAGCTTTACCACAGGTGGTTGGATACAGAAACAAAAATGCCATTGCAGAAGTGTTGCTTGTTTCTATTTTACTTGTTTATCACAATAAACTAATGGAAGGAATGTAGATCCTCATCCTATTTACAGAAAAATTAACTGGTGCAACAACACAGCCCCCTGCAGAGTGGCTCATGAGCTGTCTTAGAGAGGAGCTGGGCAGATAGAATCTGTTCCACCACAAACTACTTAGACAGCAATGCAGCTGAAATCCCTGACATGCAGCACCCTTGAGTATTTTTCATGGAAATACCCCAAAAATCTATTGAGACGACTTTCCTTCAATGCACAGTTCCTAAACAAACCCCCTCCTTTCCACACCATCCTTCTCAACTGGGAGAAGTTTGGAATAGGCATTTCCTGATCATTTTGTTTTGTTTTGGTTTTGTTTGTTTGTTTATTTTTTCCTGTATGTATTTGGTTTGTTTTATTCCCATATGTCTTTGCAATGTCTTAGAACCTATGCTTATTCAATATATACTTTTGGCTGATGCCAGAAATGACATATCAGAGCATTCTAGAGAAAGTCCATGACCATGTGGTATCATAATAGCGACCTGAAAAGACTCATATGGCCAAGACTCATATGTGGCTCCAGAGGCAGAAAGGAACTCTGTAATGCTCTACCAGCCTTTTATAATACCTGTTACAAGGTATAATACATTTAGCATTTGTAGTTAAAGGAGGCCTAGACATGATGTTTCAGTAGTATTTTAAGCCAGATCAACAGAACCATCCTGGATGCAGTGGATGAGCTTTTGCTGGAGTGAAAACCAGAAAGAAATGTGTATTACAAGCTCACAAGAGAGAAGATGAACATCTAAGATCAAGCTTGAAAGATTCACTCAGGCTTCACATGATTTATGGGGAATTTCAATAGATACTTTTATGGCCTTGTAGAAACGTTGAAAACCCCTGTGCTTGAGGATGATAATTTTCCAAGTTACTTGTTTTTGAGCATTATCAGATACAATCAAATCCTTAAAGTAAGAGCTACTGTCTGAACTTTTAATTTGATACTGTTGTTATTGCAGTTTAGAATTATGAACTCAATGTAAATTAAAATAACATTTTCTGTTTGCTAACTGGCAGAGGATAAAAGCCAAACACTTTCCAGCATGAGTCTTCAGAGATTGCCTTTTTTTTTTTTTTTTTTTTTTTTGGATGCTAAAAATCTTTATTCCCCTTTAATTTTTTCTATTTTCATTGGCAAGATAAAATACAAGTTTTGATGTGCAACTGGGCAGTACAGAGTCCAAAAACTTTTTGCTTTCCTGACATAAAATAAGATTGTGGCTCATTTCATGCTTTCTCTGTTTAGAAAGCACAACCTGGCAACTGAGGCACAGCCTTGGATGCCTGGTGGCAACCAGATCTCCAGAAGAGGCACCTGCACTTAGTTACCATAGTCCTAATGGCAATAAATGGGTGTCAGTATTTCCTATTCTATCATCCTCACCTATTTTGAGCCCTAATGAAGGACTGATTTACACAAAAGTAGGAGAATATTACACTCACTGCTTTTGTTTTCTTTGAATCTCTTGTCCTTTGGAAATCCTTGGATGCTCTATTGACAGAAGAAAACTGCTTAGAACCAAGATACGCCAAAGTGAAAGAGAAGCAGAATCCAGATACACAAATTATTTTTTAACTTTTAATTAGACCATGAATTCTTGTAAATCTAAAAAAGAATTCCTATGGGGAATCATAGAATGACAGAATGGTTTGGGTTAAAAGGGACCTTAAAGGTTGTCTCATTCCAAACCCCTGCCATGGGCAGGGACACCTTACACTAGAGCAGGCTGCTTCAAATCCCATCCAACCTGGTCTTGAACACTTCCAGGGATGGAACAGCCACAGCTTCTCTGGGCAACCTCTGCCAGGGGCTCCCCATCCCCACAGGGAAGAATTTCATCCTAATATCCAATCTAAACCTACTCTCAGTTTAAACCCATTCCCCTGTGTCCTATCATTCCACGCCCTTGTCAAAAGTCCCTTTCCACCCTCCAGGTTGGGTCTCACCAGAGGGAGGCAGAGGGGCAGAATCCCCTCCCTCACCTGCCCACAGTGCTCTGGATGCAGCCCAGGACATGGCTGGATTTCTGGGCTGCAATAGCATGGCTTACTTTGCTGACAATGACCTCAGTCTTGAAAGTGATATATTTGGAACATTCAAAAGAACTTTTTGGGTTTTTTACCCTCTCACATAACCACTTCCATACTCTTGAGCTACAGGGGTCTGAACTTGCTTTAATTTTCCTATTTTCCAGTATCTCAATGGTTCTCTTGTCCACCTCCTTCAATCAAGAGGGGATGTATTCAACAGAAAAGTTCCTGTATGTACAAATCACTTAATTGCAGTTCCCAGTACTTAGGGAAATAGGCAAATTACAAAAGCATATCTGTCTTTTCTAGGCTTAAAAACTGAGAACAAAGAAGTTTGTAAACACCTGAACAAATTCATAGTTGTGGCTGCTTTGGGGAGTGACAGTACTTTAACTGCAATATTGGAATAAATGTTGTGCCTAATATTTTGAATATTCCTCTTCTCCAGCTGAGTACTAATCTTTCTCACCTGTAGTGATAGGTAGGAATTGAACATGTTTGTGGATAATGAGATCTTTGATCATGCAGACAAATATTATAAAGTCTGTAGTTGGACAACCAAATTAGGCTGAGACCCACAATTTAAAAAGATGGGAATAGCAATTGCAGAGGATTCTAAAGAACTTACAGAAAAATCACAGTGACCTGGAAACTATATTATCCTCTTCTAACACAGATAAATTCAGGGAGGTCTCCAGGTGTGTACTATATCACAGGTCAGGCCACCTGAACACAATAATGGTTCCTTTGGATGTTTTTATCCTGGAATCTGTGAGCATGCAGTTGATCCTGTTCCTCATAATAAGGTACAAATGCATAAGTTTAGCTCCTTGTGCACTACAGTGCATGATTAAATCAGAAATGCCAGTTATGCTGCATGCAGCTGTGGTACTGGAAGGGGAGAAAACTCAGCCTGTGGGATTTGAAGCATGGTAAAAGAAAGAAAAGATGTTCTCCACTACCAGGAAAATCAATGATTGGAATTTACTCTGAATCCTTCATTGATTACTACATAACTTAAATCACTTTCTAAGAACACAAATGTGAATGGGGAAAAATTAAGTTAGGACTACTCTGGAAAGTGTCATGTTGTCCTGTTCCCCTGCCTTGGTAAATGGATCTGATTCCTTTTTGCAGTTGTATATTTCAAACCCCTTTCTATCCTGAAGAGTAAAACCAACCTGAATTACTACTTAACAGAATTGCTACAAGAGTGGCATGAATTTCTCTTCCACGGAGTATGAGAGACTGAAAAAACGAGCTGCCATTTATAGGAAGGATGTTCCATAATTTGAAATACAAGTGATTATAATTGGTTAGACTATGATGTAATTACTTCTACAACAACCCTCTGAAGTGTTAAAATTCCTTTTGTCATCCAGTCTGATGAATCTGTTGGAAGAGAAACTCCTAGGACACAGACTCATACAATTAATAACTCTGATGTAGTGTGTTTGGAGGAACTGCTCATTTGTGCAATTCTCCAAGCATTTCTGGGCAGTGCTTAACAACATGGCCCCATAAAGGACACAAAACTTTAAGCTGAAAGAAGTGTCACCTTCACCCCAGATACTCAATCCCTCCAAAAAAAAATAATTCTATTATATCAATGCCAAGGTGGTCTCCACAATCAGACTGAAATCCCTTCAGGAAGGAGAAATAAATGTTTTCCCTAACAACTGCTTTGAAACCACCATGGATGGAACATCTCTAAACAGTGTACACTGCTCTCCTTCCCAACAATGAAAACATAATGGACACCAAGCAACATCGAGACACATTGTGCACTGTGCCTGACAGTTTTGAGGTCATGTAGAGACAGTGACTCATTAGAAGCTCACCTATTAATCCTCTTTAACTCTGTTTTTCAGCAAGTGCAAAGTCATTTACACTGAGGAAAAAAAAACCTCATTAGTGACAACCAAAGCAGGACAAGTGACCCATCCTTGGCCTTTTGTCCTTGTAAGCGTAGGTGCCCCAAACAGCTTCCAACTGTTTTCAAAATATTTGTGAACAAGTAACTATTCCAGAGTCTATTTTTGAAATCTTTGGCTCCACAAAAAAATTAGCTGCATCCTGATTGCAGTGCCTTTGTAGCTGAGGCTAATGGTGTGTTATGAAATGAAGGTTGTTGTTTTGGGGAACAAAAGGTTGTTGTTTTGTGTTGTCAGTTTTGGGGAACTTCCAGGTGACAATCTCACCAGTAAGTAAGGAGTATCAACAAGTTTCTTTCCAGTGTATTTTATGCTCTTTGGTTTCTGATTAGTTATAAAAGACAGGAAGGAATTGTGTAGAATGAGAAAGATATCTCTCTAAAATATTCCTGGGTAGTTGATGTGCAAACTATTAATATAAAAAATTACAGTAATAGGCATTTAAATCCTTTCAACTAGGATATGAATTATTGTCAGGGAGTAGGACAGAATTACAGAAAACTTCCCATCATCAAAAAGAAGCTATTATAGGTAAAACGATGGAGAATATTGTTTGAAATTACATTAAATTATACTGAAATCTTTAAATCACTTTCCTTTTACATTAAATTTATATCTTACACATTCCAATATGTAATTTTTGGATGTACAGCTTTTTAGAGAAGAAGATACTGCTGAACTGAACAGGACTAATTTTAAAAGGCACAATATATGCAGATATTTCATTTTAACTGGTGGAAGCTGTTTCAGCCTGTAATGGAAGTAAACTAGTCATGAAATACACTTCAATGCCATGGCAGGGAGAGGAACAAAGGAACGTGAGTCGGATGAGCCTCAAGTGGCCCTGGCTGTAAACAGAGCTTTAACTAAGCTGTATGAAATGGGGAGCTCCTCACTCCTCTCACCAAAGCAGGAATTAAGTGAACCAAAAGTGTGTTCAAGTTTACAGAATTTTTCAGGGTCCCCATTGTGCCGGCCTGCATCTAATCACTCTATTTTTATTAGGACATTAACCTGCAGCTTCTGCCTTATTCATACATGACTTGTTTCAGGGATCAGGAAGGATGTGGTCTGAGCAAACCAGTTCCTTCCACCAAGAGGCAGTGCCTGAAACGCCACCATGTAACCATTCTTTTTCCACTTTCTCTGATTCCAATGTGCAAAACAAAGTTAGCAAAGCTGCAGGTCAGAACCCAGTGTGAGGGTTGTGCTTTCCTGCACAACAGACAGTACAGATTAAACCTAAAAGTTAAGGTAGGGACCAGAACTGAAGACACTGGTAGCTTTTGTGTGGACCTGGATTCTGTTTCATTCAGGCCCTAATTGAAACATTAATCACAGTTCATTAAATGTCTTTGAACTGATATTTGCCAAAAATTCCAGTTCCCTGAATTTTCCACTTGTCATTATTTAAAAATTTTCATTTCTTTTTCAACGGGTTGCCACAAAGATAAATGACTAGCCCTGGAGAAGGATCCCATGGTACACTGCATGCTGGGACTTTCACAGCAAGTTTCTGCTCCAGGGATCATGGCAAACACAGTGAGCTGTAGTTATTGATGGCACATCTCTGCCTCCCCTTATGTGTTGCCTCTTCAGAGTTATCGACAGATATTTGGCACTCTCCATCCCCCAACCTCCTTGTTCTGTACCAACAGAAAGGACTTTCCACCCCTGCAAAGATGATTGTCATGCTTGGCACTTGCTCCACGCTGCCATGAACCAACCAGATCTACTCATTCTGAAATCTAATTAAATCTCCTACTTCCTTATTGGATGAATCATTTCATATTTTAGTGACTTTGACCTAACATTCCTGCAGATCCTTCTAATCCAGAGAGAAAAATAAACAAAACAAAACAAAAACAAACAAACAAAAACCAAACAAACAAAAAAACCCAACAAAACACGGAAACCAAAGTATTGGCACTGAAGTTTTGGGCTCAATTTGAGCAAGTGTCTTGTAGTCTGACCTTGGGAACATGGTAAGAAATCTGCCATTCCCTCAGCCTCATCCCATGATCCAACAGTGAAGGTGATCCCAAATCCCTTTGTCATACAAATGTTCAATTTCACTTTCCATGCTTTGGGATTGGGCCCAAAGGCATCATGGAACAGCTAGATGAAGACCAACCAAGAAAAAAATCCCAAAGAGAGTAACACAGTTCCAGTATAATTCCCACTGAAGTCTGAAATCTGTTAGGGTTTTATTTTGTTGGGTTTGGGGTTTTTTTGGGTTTTTTTTTTCAGCTTTATTAGTTGGGGTTTTTTATATATCCTAAGTTAGAAGGCACCCACAGGATTCATCGAGTCCAACTCCTGGCCCTGCACAGCACCATTCCCAAGAATCCCACCATGTGCCTGAGAGCACTGTCCAAACACTTCTTGAGCTCTGTCAGGCTCTGGGCTGTGAGCACTTCCCTCGGGAGCCTGTTCCAGTGCCCATCCACCCTCTGGGTGAAAAATCTCTTCTAAATAACCAATCTCAACCTTCCTTGATGCTGCTTCTTGGCATTCTTCATGTCCTGTCACTGGTCACCAGAGAGAAGAGGTCAGTACCCACAATGAGATCTCCCCTCAGTCTTCTCTTTTCTGGGCTGAACAGACCAAGTGACCTCAAGTGCTTCTCATTTGGCTTCTTTAATCTTCACCACAGTGCTGCCATGACAAAAGCATAGAATCAGACACCTGGGAACAGCCCACCTTGAAAAAGACCACCTTTCCTTGTAATTGTCACATTGGAAATCACCAACCATGTTGACTGGGTTCAACCATGTGCATTAAAAAACTATAAACAGACTTATTCCATATCATCCAGAAATACTACGGAATTTGCATTTTCTACTCATACTGTGTAATTTTTTAATCCTGGGGGGTGGGGGTTTCACATCTTTTAAGTCTAGAATAATGCATTTTCCTCAAAATTTACAATCATATTGAGCTTCTTTTAGGGAGTTTGTTGTTGTTGTTTCGGTTTGTTTTTTATTTCATTGCACCTCTCCATATCATATCATTAAGACCTTCCCTGTAACTGGGCATTTCCATCTCAATCATTTCTTCATAGAATTTCTATCATCCACCTGAAGAACTCAGCAGGTTTTTTTTCACTCAGAGCCTTTCCTTCTCACTACCACTGTTTCCTCCGGAACATGGTAGCTCTTCCATGGCAGCAATCTGAACTCCCTGTGGTGGTGCATCCCCTGCTTCTCCTTTCCAGGCCACACTGTGGTCTGGGAAATGCTTGTCAGGCCTCCAAAAACAGCACTTCCCTGAGCTCAGCTCTTCCCGAGCATAGCATGAACACCCAGAAACAGCTGCTGTCTAACCAGCATTGTTTTCCTTATGAACAGCCTTGGAAAATATTTTTCTTGCCTGAATGGCATAATATTTCTGTTGTCACACTTTCAAAGAAAGCTTTCAACCCAAACTGTGGGCCAGGATGAAACGCTGTTATGTCTAAAGCCCAGTCTCTTGTGACCCTATAAAGAGTGATCCAAAATGAGACTTTTTGTGCTCTCCTGAGCTGTGACCAGCAACCTTCCTCTGGTGAGGCCTCTCAGAGCCAGTGAACTCTCAAGTTTGCTGTACTTGGATGGTCTCCAAAAAACAATGAGTCCTGGGCCGATACCTCACTCCTCAAGGCCAGACCCTTTGCCTGTTAGGAGATGCAAAATATCTGAAATTATTATTTCACTGACCTCCAACGGGAATTTTTCACAGGTACCTTGCTTGCACTGACTCTTTATGTCGGTGTGCATAAACTTGTGCATATGTTATAGCAAATCTGGGAGAAATTCTGCTTTCTTAAATGTTTAAGTACCTTGGGTACTGAAGTAAGTTAGGCCAGTATGAAAGCTTGTGACTTATGACTTACCTTAAATGCTGCTAGGTGTTGTTCTTTTGCTAAGTTGTTAAGTTCAACATAAGTTAAGTGCTGCTAAGTGTTGTTCTTTTGTTAAATACTAAGTTTGACTTTGAAGTCTTAGGTAAAGTGCTGTTACGTGTTACTTGTTTGTTAAATTGTTAAGTTATAAGTTAGGTATAAGGTAAGTGTTGTTTCTTTGTTGAATTGTTAGGCTTAAGGTGTAAGTTAAGTTAAAGTACTGTTAAGTTTGAGTGCTATTAAGCTTTTAGGCCACATGTCTTTTTATCCTTGTTCTCACTGTCCTTTTGTCACAGGCACCTAAACATACATACAGGTATACACATACCCCTAGATAGTTCTCAGTTAATTTCTGTTTTGTTTGCCTGAATTTTATTAGGTTTTGTTGTTGCTTGTTTTTTCTTAGTGTGCCTTAACTGTGCTGTAAGTTGAGTAAATCTTATCAATAAACTTCATTGTGTTGTTGTTTACTATTATATCTGGTTTTTGCTCATACCCTTGACAAAGATTTTTAAGTGATCTCAAACACTCAGTTGTAACACTCCCATTCCATATAGATCTCCATGTGTGCCCTGTGACCTCTCACCTTAAGTCTTAGCCACAAATACTTTCCACCACAACTCTAAATTTTCCTATTTTGACTTTTTTTTTCCCTGAGACCAGGTGTCTTCCCTTAAAGCAGTAAAGCATTAGGGAATATCATTTGTATAAAAGCCAAAATTTTCTTTAAAGTTATGCACATTTTTTGCTTTTTTGAGGATGGGGGTGTTTTATGCCCAGAAGCTCATGATTTGAGGATGGATGTAGTTTAAAAGAGATAAAGAGAGCCAAGCACACAACCAGTTTTAGGCTACTTTTGAGAACAGACACTAGTACTTAAGGCCAAGTTTTTGGACTAAATATGAACAGAATCATTTTTAACCCAGCAAATTTCAATGAAGTATATTCGCTACCAAATAATAAACACTTGCTGCACCTAATATCTCAGTTAGAAATCATCTACTTCATCAAATTTTGAAGACTTTGCCTGGGCAAGACATATTCAAATCATTTGATAGTAAGTAATACAACAAAAAGGAGTTTTTAAGATGTGGCTGGAAGTTAGGCCATTTGTATATAAGGCCGATATTTGGTAGAGCTCATGGGCAACAGTGGGAGTTTTGATCAACAACCTGACAAAAACAGAAGCATTGGCAGGGGGAGAGTGATTGTGGGGGTGAGAAGGAGTCGGAGTCTAGCAATGGGGGACTTGTAGGGAAGCAGAAACTTCTGCAGAGCTTTGAAGAGAATGACAAGAAGGTTTAACATGCTGGACTGCTGATTCAGGAGTTGACACCCATCCTCTGTTGAACTGAGCTGTATTCTACTTTCTCTTCATTTTCAGCAAAGGTTGTAACAGTTCATCCCTGCCACTGCAGTGCTATAAAAAGTTAAATATTGTTATCTAAACACAGAGGGAGGGAGGGAGGGAAGTCAGACAGGTTTGGAAATCCACTGTTATAAAACCAGAAGAGGCAGTGCTGGAGAGAGAGCCTAAAGGGGAGCTTGTGCCCAGCTGTACAAAAGGCTCCACCTGTGTAATCCCCTCCCACTTGAATTCTTTCTCCCCAGCTTAAACAGAGCCATTATATGGATATCTATATAGATATAGATAGATATAGAGATATAGATGATGATATAGATGAATGATATAGATGATGATACATAGATATAGATATAGATATAGATATAGATAGATAGATATAAATATAGATAGATAGATAGATAGATAGATATAGATAGATAGATAGATAGATAGATAGATAGATAGATAGATAGATAGATATAAATAGATATATAACCCCCTGTCTGCATGAAAGGTTCATTTTGGTAGTGCTGCACCATCATCCTCAGAGCTGTTTAGCAGCACAGGGTATCAGTCAAACATAACACAGGAAAGGAGATGATTTGAGGATAATGCATTAAATAGATAATACAATTGCAAAGCTGTTGGGACTTAATTATGGGATGCAAGCAACCACTGCATCTGCACCACAGCCACCTGGGATCACAGCAAAATGAATTATTTTCCATGTGCATGTCATATTGATGACTCTTTTCTATTGACACTCTTGATACTGGCAGCAAATTAGACTTTTCCCATTCCAGTACATGCTAAGTGAAAGGTAATTTCAAGTCTGTGCATATTCACAGACTAAACTACAATCTGGCAGCTTCAAACAAAGGAAAGAGAGAAGAACAAAGATTTCAGCTTTTTTAAAAAGCTACTGGCTTCCTTGTGCAACAGACTGTTAAATCCTATTAGTAAAGTTTCCCCAGGAGTAGCTACAATAATCAAGGAATGTGGCATTCTTGATTGCTGTGATGCTTAAATAGCCAAACATTTTGTTTGAGGACAATATTTTTAACTTATTTTGGGTAAAATCATTGGGAAGACAAGCTGTACCACCCTTGGGGCTTCTGAAGCCACCGAGTCAGACCAAACCCTTTGGCAGAGTTTGGATGCTCTTGTGATCACAGAGCCTGATCCAGACATCAGAGATGTCAACAGAGAGTGTCACCTGACAGGCTTTCAACAAGGTTTCTCCACTTTATTTAACCTACTGGGAGAGGGCAAGTCCCTGAGAAAGGAACACCAGGTAAGGAGAGACTCTCTTTGCACAAAGAGTTATGTTTCTTGTGTTGGTATGTGAGCAAAGAAAATCCCTTCTCACTGGTGACTTCTTCTGTGGAATTGACATATGCCTATGTTTTGGAGGTCGTTTTAGCTGTAAACAATGAATCACACAAGGAAACTCTTTATTCAGCTCTTAACTCATTTCAACTATGACCTGAGCTCCTCTGTTTTAGTACAAAAAAATTTAACATTTTTTAAAGGAGTGGTTTGGCTTTAGCTCCATCTCTAGGAAAAAAAAAAAAAAGGAAAACAAAACAAAAGTTATCTATTTAAAAAATAAAATTTCATTCTCATCAATTCAGTTCTTCAGCACCAGAAAAGATATGGCTCTAAACCAGGTTTTCATGTGTTCAAGTTGAAGTCAACTCTCTCTAAGAAGGGAGATATTCATAAGGACTAAATAAGAGATGCTACATAAAAATCACTGTAGACATATAACCCCACTTCAGCATCATAGTGACATTAGCAGCTACTCATTGAAATGGGGATGTTGAAGCAGCTCTTAATTTTCCTGAACCTAAAAGTCTTCCTTGTGTAAAAATGAACACAAAAAAAAAGGCGACAAGAAATTGAGCATGATTATTTTCCAGTAGCTATTCATTCAAAAACCATAACATCTAATGACATTGTGTTGGAAGAGCTGAACTAAAACTTGCTTGAAAACCAAAACTAAAGCTAAAGCTAAAGCTAAAGCTAAAACTAAAACTAAAACTAAAGCTAAAACTAAAACTAAAACTTGCCTGAAAAGATGAAGTGCTGCTTAGAGGGTCAAGGGTTTTTTGGTGGTCTATCATTTTGTACTAGTTTACCTCAACCTTGCTTAGTTTAGAGAGCTGTCAAAACTCAGTTTGGCAGAGATGTTGCCATGTTTGATGACTTCTTTTTCTCTAGACCTTTTGATTTTCTGTAACTCACTAATCATTTCTACCAATGTGGCAATCTTAAAAATTAAGTATTTTCCAATAATGCATATGAAGGAAAAAAATTCAAGTACTGATTACTTGCAAATATAAAATAAAGAGTAGTCTGGCAAGGGCATAAGGAAGGGAAGAAGGGAGAGCAACTGTTCTGTTGTATTAGAAGAAACCTGTATAATCTACCTAAACTGTATTTAATGGAAGTACAGAATGGTTTGGATTGGAAGGGACCTTTGAAGATCGTCTCATTCCAACTATCCTGGCATGGGCAAGGACATTTTTCAGTAGGTCAAGATGCTCAAAGCCCCATTCAGTCTGGTCTTGAGCACTTGGAGGGATGGGACATGCATAACTTCTCTGGGCAACCTGTGCCAAGGTCTCATCCACCTGGTGGTAACAAAGTCTGTCAAATATCACCTCTTTCAATATGTTTAAAATATCATAGAACCCCATGGTATAATCTGAGTTAGAAGTCACCCATAATAATCACCAAGTCCAACCTCTGGCACCACACAGGAAACCCCAGGAATCCTACCATGTGCCCAGGAGCATTGTCAAAAATATTCTTTGAGCTCTGTCGGGCTCTGGGCTGTGACCATTCCCTGGGGAGCCTGTTCAGGGCCCAACCACCCTCTGAGTGAAGAACCTTTCTCCAATATTCAAACTAAACCTCTCCTGACACAACTGCAGGCCAGTGAGTGTCTTCCCCTCTGCAAAGTTATACTTAGCTTCTGCAGTGTATAGTTATAATCAAAATTATAACCCTTGCAGACATTGTTTTCCTAAGCACACTTTCATAAGTGTGCTTCTCAGCCGATTGTCTTGACTTTTCAGTATATTTTCAGGCACTTTTCAGTATTTTATAGACACTATTAGTGTGTTTGAACCTCAATGCACATTCTGAGTTTTCTTCACAAAGTATATTACTCTTAGCTGTAATTAGTAAATTTTGTTTTGTCTTCCAGAAAATCCATCCACCATCCATATATCCTTTGGATATCTGCACCAGAAATACACCAGCACCTCTGAAGGCAGGCACATGCAGGAAAGCCCCATCACTTGCAAGACCCCACTTGCAAGAAGTGAATATGTGAATATGTAATATCTCCATTAAATATTATTTTTGTGAATGATAGAAAGTGCTCAAGGGGCAAGGTTTGAACTTGAGTAGAATCCCAAGCACAAAATGAGTTTCTAAGGAAATGCTTTCCTCTAAAGACAAAGAAGATCCAAGACCTCAATCAATGAAAGCAATGTGGAATACTACAGCCTTGCTGTGGGTTTTTATCACAGCTGGGGAACCTGAGCAAGTGTGCTGCAACAGAGTGAATCTCTTCAAGGTGAATAAATATATGCACAGTCATAGAAGGACACCTTCATTTCCTACATTGTTACTGTGTAAATTATGAATTCCATCAGTACATATATCCTCAAATTTTACTGTAATAGCTGTCTGGGGCTTGAGATTTTGCAAGAACCAAGCTAGCCAGAGAAAGTTTTCCAAAGAGATCTGCAAAAATAGAAACAGGGATGAATCCATCACCCCATATCAGATCAAGAAATGTCAGAGGTATGCTCCTGAACTGGGAGTGTAGGCTGGGTACCAATGAGACATTATTACACAGGGCATGAGAAAACTGAATCCCTCTGAATGTTGTGACAGTCCCTTTGTTTAAACAGTTATCACTCAAATGTGTCTTTGTAAAGTCTTCAGCATAGCCTGGAGATGTTGCTCATTTTTTTGTGTATGTTTCAGTTAAGTATTGATACTAGAAGACAGAGATAGTGAGAAAGAAAAAATCTGTATTTTAACCTGTCTGACAGCCCTCTGCCTTATTACAGCCCTCAGGAATTCCTGATCTTTGCAATAGATAATTTCCTGATTATTTTTTAACACTGGTAAATGCTGATCAAAGACACGCTGCAGACAATGAATGTTTAGTAAATTAAGGGAGATATGAAACATGTTCTCTAGAGCTCACAGGTTAGGATTTTTTATTTTAAAAGTACTGTATGCTTCATTGCAGCCCTTCAATAACACACACACACACAAATCAGGCAAATCAATCCCTAATGTGCTGGAATTATGCCAGTAATTAATCTGTTTAACTACTGGAACTGAAAGAAAAGTTGGGAAAATGTATCCCTTTTCATCTGAAATAGCAGTGTTGTATCTTAAGTTCACAATGCTCTAACAGATCTGTAAATATTATTTTGTAACTTTTTCATGACAGCTGTAATTCTAGTCTCAGTACCTGACCTCTTCCACAACATGGGATGATTCATTGTGCTTAAGTCCTTTTGATACTTTCATCTAAAAAGAGGAAAAAGCAAATGAAGACAAGAGAAGAAGAGGCAGCTGTGACTGTTTAACCTGGAGAAGAGAAGGCTTCCTATTAATGTATATAAATACCTGAAGGAAGGGTGCTAAAAAGGATTTAGCCAGGCTCTTTTCAATGGGGCCCAGTGTCAGACCCAGGAACAATGGGCACAAATTGAAACACAGAAGTTTCTCTCTGAACATAAGAATACATGGTTGTTACTGTGAGGATGACCAGGCACTGGCACAAGGTGCCCAGGCAGGCTGTGGAATCTCCATCCTTGGAGATACTCAAACATTGATTGGAGATTTGCCATTCTGGGCAACAAGATCTTGGGGGACCTGTTTGAGCTATGGAGTTGGACCACATGATAATCAAAGGCCCCTTCCAACATCAATGATTCTGTGAGAAAAGAGAGAAAGAGGAAAAAAAGAGAGAGGGAGGGAGGGAAGAAGGGAAGGGGAAGAGGTAGAGGAAGGGGAAGGGGAAAGGGAAGGGGAAGGGGAAGGGGAAGGGGAAGAAAGAAGGAGAAGGAGAAGGAGAAGGAGAAGGAGAAGGAGAAGGAGAAGGAGAAGGAGAAGGAGAAGGAGAAGGAGAAGGAGAAGGAGAAGGAGAAGGAGAAGGAGAAGGAGAAGGAGAAGGAGAAGGAGAAGGAGGAAGGCTAGTTTGTAAAGACACAATCAAGGGCAAATGCTCAGTTGGTCTAAATCAATCAGAGGAACTTCTCTAATAGTACCTATTTATTTTCTCTTCAGCAAACACATTCCCTGTCACATCATGTGGGAGCTCCCACGCAGTTCCACATTTCTCCTGTTCTGAAGAAGGATGTATCTCTCTCTGCTTATACAAAGCACTGACTCTTTTCAAGAATCTAAGCAACCAAAGAGAAAACAAATGATTAAATGGATCTGATGAAGTAAAAAAAGAAATATTACATTTAGGAACATCTGACCCTCCATGTCCTAGCAGTTAAGACACACAAACTATTAAAAACTCAGGCTAGTGGCTAGACCAGGTGATTTCTGTTCCTCATGTTCTCTCAGAAATTAAAGTGTACATCCTGCAAACTAGACATTCATCACCTACCATTTAAAACCCTATTACTTTATTCTGATTTATACTTTATCAATAAAGTAAAAACTACATTAACAATGAAAAAAACCCACATAAATGTCTATTAATTTCCTATTAACCTACAGCTGTAAGAAGGTACATCAAACTGCAGGCTATTCCTAATGAACAAAGCATTAGGAATACAAGAGAAATATAGCAGAACACCTGGTCATTAAACCATGATGATTATAAACTATTAATGCCATAATGACCCATCTTCCTTGGCATTAAGGAGTGATGTGTATGTTAATTCATCTATCCAAAGAGATTATACTTAAAAGCTATGAATTGTCAAGTTATTAATATACATAGAAACATTATTGGTTTGGGTGGATTCTTGGAATGTGAGCTACAAAATTAAAACATTTTCAGTCTGTTGGTTCATATTTGTTGACTCCAACCTTCTTAATAGAGATGTTTGGCCAAGCATTGTTCTATTTATTTTCAAAAATATTTTAGAATACAGGGAAAATTCCAATTAGAGTAAAATTCTTATGACCCAATATTTTAAAAGAAAAATGTGAATAACAGTAATTGCAGCACTAATCTTTTTTTTTGTCTGACATCTAGCCTGGGGGGAAAAAGAATTAGCTTGAACAATATGTGAATTGATTAATCAGGAATTTAAATGGCAATATGTAAATCAGAGTTCTGTCACAGAATCGTAGATTAATTTGAGTTGGAAGGGGCCCACAAGGGTCATCAAGTCCAGCCCCTGGCTCTGCACAGAACAGCCCCAAGAGTCACACCATGTGCCTGAAACAGTTGTCTAAACTCTCCTTGAACTCTGCCAGGCGTGGTGCTATGACCACTGCCCTGGGGAGCCTGTTTCAGTGCTCAACCACCCTCTTGGGGAAGAACCTTTTTCTAAGTGTGATAATAGATCTTTTAAAATAATATAGTGTAATTTTTTCTTAAGACAGCAGGCTTGGATGAAAGACAATAATGTCAAAACAGTAGAAATCACTATGGTATTTGACTTTACACCAGAAACAACTTGTACAAGAACTAGGAGGATATGAAACAAATATGTAGATGTTGAACTTTTTACAACCCCTTGACTGATAGTTTTTGACATGAAATTGCAAACAGAGTGTATATTTAGTTAGGTTTCTAAGCAGAAAATACTGAAAAGAGAGGTTACTGAGACACACAAAAAGTGTGCTTTTATCAACTGTCAAGCTATTTATGAAAGAGTAAAGAATAATGTATTGGCCCCCTTCCTCTTGGAAATTAGTGACTCTGGAAAAATTCATGACTTTTGAGTGTAACATAGTCAGAAATGATAATATGACTGTTGGATACATAAATCTGAGGATTTTTGAGTGCATGAATAGAAAATACACAGGTTCTCAATTTGATAAAGTATCACAGCTGTAGGCTTGCTCCTTCTAGTTCAGGTGTCAGCTCATCCATTTCAGGATGGTTATCAAAATATTAGAAAGGTCACATGGGTAACTTACACTGCCCACTAGTTATCACACACAGATCTGAAAAGTGAATTAAAGATTCCTCTGTCTTTCAGGTAATCACACAGAAAGTGCTAACCTAGACTAAAAAGCTCAGGCAAGAAATAAGTCATGAACTGTCAACAGGGAAGGCACTTAACCATCAGAACAACTTATGAACAGCTATGATGAATTTTCTATCCCTGGAAAATTTTACATAAATATTGAATGTTTTTTCTGAAAGATCCATCACAATTCAAGGAGAGTTAATGGTCTTGAAAAAGGAACCAGTTAAAGCAGGTCCTATGGCTTGGTTTATGCATTTTACTCTGGATAATTACTATAGCTTTTCCTGGCTTTAAAAGCTACTACAGTAGGAAAAAAAGCAATATATTCAAGAGTTGTAACTAGAGTTTGAGGGCTAGAATTTAGCATTTCCTATTTAATACTTGAGTGGATTACTTGGGTGTCCATGACGAGACAGTGACTTGTGAATTCTGTCACAGTTACTGTTTCCAGTATGTTTAGATAAGGAGATCTATTACTGTTCAAGCTTATTTTACATTAGTAACCTGATGCTGATTTTTTTTGAAGGCTGGAAACTAGAATCCTTAGTTTCACAGACAATCTTGACTATAACGTGAAGTCATGGTCCTTCATCTTCTCATTGAAAGTTCTGAACATAGTCAAGGGAAGGCTTAACCATCTGCTAGTGGCAGACATTTGCTAAAGGCAGCTCTGCTTTTCCAAAACAGCTCCCTGCTGTCCAGTAATTACCACTCCAAGCCAACCAAACCTTGTGAAATCCGGTTGCTTAACTCATCCTTACCATATAATTTGGATCTTTTTCCCAAGTAGCCACTTCTGGTTTCCACAAATATCCTCTGAGACCATGAGGAAAAGGTAATTGTATATTGTCTGTTACAAATACCCAGCTGTTCATCCAGACTCGTTTCACACAGCTGCTACTTGCTTATCTTTACTGTTGGAATGGTAAGGTCTTGGCTGTAAATGCAGGATATCTTGCTGTGAGGACCCTGATTTAATTCACAGATTTCTAACATTGTTTAAGTTGCAGGGGACATTAAAGATCATTTCATTCCAAGCCCTCTACCATGGGCAGGGACACCTTCCACTAGACCAAGTTGCTTTAACCTTCATCCAGCCTGGCCTTGAACTCTTCCAGGGATGAGACATCCACATCTTTGGGCAGTCTGTGCCAGTGCCTCACCACCCTCACAGGGAAGAATTTCTTCCTTATATCCAATCTAAGTCGATCTTCTTTCAGTTTAAAGCCATTCTCTCTTGTCCTATCGTTACATTCCCTTGCCAAAAGTGTCTCCAGAAATCTTGTAGGCCCTCTTTAAGTACTGGCAGGCTGCAAAAAGCTCTCCCTGGAGCCTTATTTTCTCCAGACTGAATAACCCCAGCTCTCTCAGCCTGTCTTTGGAGGAGAAGTTCTCCAGCCCTCTGATCTCATGGTCTCCTCTGGACTCACCCCAGTAGGTCAATGTCATTCCTATGCTGAGGACACAGGTGGAGTCTCACTGGGACAGAATACTGGGGGAGAATCACTTCCCACAACCTGCTGGTCACCCTTCTTCTGCTGCAGCCCAGCATTCAGTTGGCTTTCTGGGCTGCAAGTGCACATTGTTGTTTTGCTGTATTGCCAAGCATTAGTAACTTCACAAAGATCTTGGGAAGTTCACAGATCTCACACTGTGAGAAATAATGCAGAGGACATTAATAAATCTTTTCTCCCTCTTATATTGGTTTAAATAAAATAAATCCACTCTAAAGCCTAATTTTGACTCTGTCAGACATCTTCTATGATGTTATTATGATCACATGTAGCAGCATGAAATCAGTGATGTAAATCTATACATAACACATTAGTTAATGGTTTTCTAAGTGTATTGAAAACCCAATCTGCTTCCAGAGGTTTACAGTGCCTCAACATTTAAATCTATATCAAAGCATCCTTCCCACAAGCAGTTTCACAATGACCAATTTTGTCAAAATGTGCTGTGCATCTCCTCTACAGTGCTTAACGTATTCTAAAAAGCCAAGAATATGGCAAACAGGAATTATTAAATATCACCAGCCTAGGTGTAAAAAAAATCTTTACAGAAATTAATAAAACTACAAGGGTAATAAAGCAAAACCTTTCAACTCTTGGGAAAATAATAATCCCTTTTATAACATTTCTGATATTTAAGGTTATTGAGGCTGGAATTACTTTGTCTTAGTTATTGATTTCCAAGCCTTCATGATTACTGCTCTTTAAACCCTTTGCAGAGTCATACTGTGCTTTGCTGAAGACTCCAAACCAAGAAGCAGCACTGGAGTGCCAAAACCACAACATTCCACGTGAAGTCTCTTTTCCATCTTCAACTGACACGTGGATCATCTGTTTACGTCACCTTTCTTTATCAAAAGAAAAATTACATCCCATCTACCTCCCTTCCTCCCTCCCTCCAGCTTGTTATTCAGTGGTTAACAACAGCCTTTGTAGACAATTATTTCTTCCTTTACATTAATCAGTAGGAACAGTGACTCACTCCACCAACAAACATGAAAGTGCTGCTAGGTCATCTGCCCTTCCCTCCTCCACTGGAGCAGAAGGTATAAGCCTATGCTCAACTGGCTCAAATCTTGATGCTCAAATATCTCTATCTCCTCTTTTTTCAGCCTAATAGGCAAGATATCAGTGAATTTTCTCCTTAACTGGTGATTTGGAAGCTCACATTTTCACTTCTAGAAATAGATAAATGAGCATTTCAGAGAATCATGATTTCAAGCAGATGAAAACTACACTGGTGAAAGGCCCTTCTAATATTGCCAGGGTAGTCTCAAAGAGATTTTTGGTCTGTCTTTTCAGCACAATGAGAGTCAGGCTCAGAAATCTAAAACTGTCATGACATCCATTAGGACCTGGTCCTCACAAAGCCAGGGGCCCCAGCCTGGCATGGACTGGGACCATGATGCCCATTTGGAGCAAGGAGCTGAACCAACATCCCACACAGATGCAGGGTCCCCTGCCTTGCTTTTTTTATTGTCATTCTTCCTGCAGGGTCAGCCAGGTGCCAAACAGAGACATGGAGAACACGGCAGAGAGAATTAAAGCTGCAGAACAGCATCCAACAATTTTTCTTGTACAGAAAGCAAGAGTTTGCCACCTCCAAGGCAAGAATGCATGAAATTCCAGCTGTGTTGCACTCTGCACATCAATTCCTCCCATCACCCTTCAAACTTGAGAAAAAGGAGATTTTTGTTTGTTCTCCTTCAAGAGCTATTCTCTTGATTAAGCAGATCCTTCACCTGCCCTGAATGAGGCTGCACTTGGACAGCAGGTAAGGGGAGACTGATTTTACATGAAGCCTCTAATCCTTGGCCATAAGGGGCATAGAAAGAGCATAATAATTATTATGGTCTTTTCAGTGGTCATTGCACATATAGAAGAGAAGAGAGGAAACTGTGCTATATCTAATGTGGCAGAAAGGAAACTGAAGCCATTACAGATATCTTAATTTCTGCTCAGTATTTAGCAGAAGAGTCTTACCACGCTTCAGCCTCTCAGTCGGGAGAAATTACAATGCCCTATGAATAATAGATGAAGTGCTATTTTGATGATGTAAATTAGTATTAATGCAGAAGATTATTTTAATAGTGTGCATAAATGGAATTTTCAGTGCTGAAAGGAACCCTAATTAAATCTGATTCTTTCAACCATTCGCTGTTACGCCACTCAGCATTTTGGCAGGGGGGAGGCTGTTTGTTTTCTCTAACACTTATTTCTGTCTCCTCTTTAAATCATTTATTGTTATATTTAGTCACTACAATCAAAAAGTAAAATAAAACCCTAATGATAAAGTCAAACAAGAAGCCTTTATTAATGCAGAGCACGCCATACCAGAAGGAAAACATGCCAGTACCTAGGGAGAGTCATCCCGGGGACAGGCATGCTTTAATGCTAGGAAGCTGCAGAAACTACTTTCCATTCCTCTTGCTTGTTTGTAACAAAACTTTGGAATTTCATCAGCACAGAACAGCCAAGAGCTGTTCCTGCAGGAAGCCCAAGGGATTTTGCTGCCTTGACCTTTGCTTTGCCCATTGCAAAGAACATATACAATGTGTACTGCTCAGTGATATACATTCACCATTACCACATAATTGGAACACTGCATTAGATCTGCCTTGGGAAAACCAGCCAGTCACATCACATCTTTCAAAGGTTTTTTGTCCCACAGGAATTTCCCATTCAGCAGGCATCTACCCAAAGCCCTGCTCACATAAGAGTGACTTCCCTATTTGGACTGACCTTCTGCAAGCTCAAGTACTTCTAAATAATGTTTTCTAATCCATGTGCAGGAAAAGAATTGTATCAATGAGATTACTGTACAACCTGTCATGTGCTGTGCTAGTCTTTCGAGCAATATTTATGACCATGTATTGTGCTATAAAGCATAATGAACAAAGACAAAATATCAATGGCATATTCCTCTGAAGAATCATTATTTTTATGTTTTATGACAGGTGTTGGGGTTCCCAATACCTCTGAGGGTCCAGCCCTTGCAGAGAAATGGCTTAAAATAATTAGCGAGACAGCATGGTCGAGTATGTCTTGAAAAAGCAAAAGGTTTAATAGAAGAAAGAAAATACTACAAAACAAAGAACAAAGCCAAGCACAGTATAGAGACAGGTCCCATATACCTGCTAAAAACACCTCGAGAATGCCCCGAGCACCTTTGTTCTCTCTCTTTAGTACTCGATAGTTCAGGTGAGCTACTTGGCCCCTGGCCCAATGAAATTGGTAACAGGCTTTGAGCTACACTCTCCAAGCCCAATCAATGCCTCTGTGCTGGCACTGAGCCCAATGAGAAGGGCACAGAACCTTCTAGTTGAACTTCCTAAAATGTCTAGAGGTAAACTGAAACTCTTTCCTTTTACAGAAATGCCCACTCGGAGGTGTGGGATGCTTTCCTACAACAGAGCTGTTCCATATTTTATTGTAAAGTTGCTTAGTGTTGTAAATGCATTGTGTAATAGTTTCTAATATATGTTCACAATACCTTATTGCAGCACCGAGATTAAAATCAGGTGTTTATTACCGAGGCATTTTTAATTTGGTACAAATCATGCAGGAGAAGCCAGGAGTGACTCACCAGCTTGGTAGAAATTTGAGTTAATGAAATACTTACATGGGAACAATAGCTGCTGTCAAACTGGAAGGCCACTGACAACAGACTGCAGAGCTTCTGCACTCAGGACACCATGTGAGGCTTATTTCAAGTTCATTTCATTTGCTTTTGTTCTGGTGATGTTGATACAGATATAAATGCCTGTTTACAGATAAAAAATAGTTTTCTGAATCACTCCTCCGGATAAAGAAAGCCATGAGGAGTTTAAGGTTTTTTTGTTCTCCTGCAACCTTCAATAATATCTGTCTCAGCTAGGGATAGAGATTATCACTCCTGCATATCCAGGCTTTCCCCCTCCATAGATGTCACTGGCTCCTCAAACCTGTCAACAGAGTAGATGGCATCACTGCACCTCAACCAAGTTCTGAAGAACTGAGAGAACTACACACCCAGGCCATGGAAAAAAGCAAAGAGGGGAAAAACCCCACTGTGATCAAGGCACAGGTATTTTTGCTGTACACATCTATCTTCCAGTCAAGTCATACCTGTTTCTCCTCCTGAATCACATTTTTCTACTAAAGAGAACATAATTTTGAAGTGTGCAGTCACCAATTCTGTCTCCTCCAGATCCATCCCACCTTTTCAAGGATGCTCACAAAATGTGCCCCCTGACCTCTTGATGGCCAGCTCAGCTTGCTCTGGGAAGGCAGCATTGCTCATTTGACTGATTCTCCACAGCACAGGTTTTTGGGGGTTCCCCCCACCACCCTCTTGATGGCATCTAACCATAGAACTAGAGTAGGAGAATAAACAAATTAATTCACCAAGTGACACCTGGGTTACACATGGGTGTAAAGACAGCATAAAATGTATTGCAGAAAAAAGGTTGCCTGAGCAAACCAGCTAAATTCCCAAACCCCAGTGGGCTTGGGGAAATGTCAGTTCGGGTCCATCACCAATAAATCTACTTTAACACTAATATCTGTAGTCACATTTAATTTTCTTTTATGACTTGTGTTGTGTGACTGGGTTGTGCTTCCTCTGTGCTGTTCTTCAAGGGCCAGCACCAGGGTGAGAGTTTCCAGTGAGACCTGCACCTTGCACAAAAATGGGAGGTTAAAATAACATGTGGCTAATAATTAACTCATCTTCTCATAATTTTAAAATCCTCATAACACTATATTAAAAAATATAGTGCAGTCATAGACCTAAAGGTATATCATTGCCATCAGTGTCATAAAAATTGCTCTCAGAGAAGCAATAATGAGAACTCCAGCATTGCATATTCTCAGCCAACTTTCAGGGTTTGTAATGTGTCACTGCTACTTGTCTGCAGTCATTAAGGAGGTCATCTGACAAGACAGACCTGAACTTGGACTTCAATATTTTCATCATGGAAATTTAAGCTTCACTCAGATGTGTTGACCTGAAAGAGGCACTTAATCAAAAGGGATCTCTGCTCAGAAAGGGAAAGCTGAGGTTTTTCCAGTAATGGCTAAAAATATGGTTGTCATGGCTGTGCATTTAATTGCACATCTGTTTGCAAGGTTATGATTCCCATTCCAGTTCACTGACACTTATTTTCAAGACACTTCCAATCTGATTAGAAATTCTGCATATAAGTCTAGCAGCCACAAAACTAGGAAGGAGCTGTGTTGTAGCTAAAGATAAAAAGTGACACCTTTAAAATGCTCCTTAACATTTTCCAAACACTCTGAGTACATCATCTTATGAAAGTTTGTTTCTTCTTTGACTTTCTTTTGAAATGTAAAGAAAATAATTTTTTTGAACTAGGCTGAGTTTGAGCTTCATTCCTAAAGCAGTTACTGATTAAATAAATTGTGTCTGTTTTACTTTCACCTTGAATTTCAAGATTAAGGTCTTTACATTTGGATGTCAGCTCAAAAATCAAAGCCAAAACCCAGACATGTGTGGAAGACCACTGAGTTCTTTGTACTCCTCACCTCTCTCATCCAAGTAGTGGAATATTTCTGGAACATTTTGAAATCTTGTCAGGGCTTTTTGTTGCAGTATGGTGTGGAGAAGGTGGGCAGCTGTAATGTGCACTATTAAAAGATAATTTTGAAAATGTAAGTAATGGAATCTGACAGGGATGAAATTTTCTGTCCTTAGGATGGTCTGTGGTACCAAAGGAGTGCTGTTAACCCTAATAGGGAATTAGGGGCCCTGGAAAGATAACACTTTCCAGTGCAGTATCCTCATCACTCAGGCAAGAGAAAACCACCAGCTGCTATTATTGAAACAAGTTGGGGAATGAGCACTTTCATGTCTTCTATCTACCTTGTGAATAGCAAGAAAATCTTTCCTTCCAGTGATTTCTTTTGTTAGAGTTTTAACCCAATTCCATGGACAGCATTCAAGTGGGTTCTGGGCTGTGTTGACAGCAGCTGCTGACTTGTCCAAGAGGAAGGCAGTAAGCACAGGGCTTCCAACTTTTTTCAATTTGTCCTCAAGTTTTCCTCTTACACCTTCATTCTAAATTGCTGTCATACTCCTAGAAATCTGAATATCATGCATAAAAGTCAGAATATATATTTATAGTTTTCAAACAGTAAGTTTGCTGTTGCAAGGTGACCCTCTTCTACCAACTCAACATCTTAATTTACATTTCTTTTTGGAGAAGACTTCTGGTGGAAATGTTGCAGCTTCAGGTTAGATTCATAAACTTGAGCAGGACCAACACCAGCCTCAGGCCTGGGGGTATAGCAGTCCTTCCATATTGGCTGGCCTGGCCTCCTGCCTAAAGAATCTTCTTCTCAATACATTTTGGTCTTCCAAACAGCTCAGAATTATGCCATCTGCTTCCTTTTACTCATCATGTAACGTGGCAGGGCAGGGGGCACAGATATCCAGTTTTTCATGCCCTAACACCTAAATTGAAAATGCTTATTGTGTTTTTCCAGATCTCTTTCTTTGGCTTTATTTGTTCACCTTCTGTTAAAAGAATGCTGAACAAGCCTCTGGAAAACCAAAAGGTAGGTATCCTGAAGTAGGCACGTTGATGGACACTTCAGAAATTACTTGTCCATAGCTACCTGCATTACTAAAATTCAAATAATGATTGTTACTTACCTTGAGGGCATACGGGGAAGATTAATTCATTAACTGTGTTCAGAAAGCAGAACAGTATCTTTTGGCTCCTAATTTAAATTCAGTAGCCAATGTTAAGTTCCTAAATCAATATGTAAAGATGTGAACAAAAAAGATTTGTCTTTCAAAGGAGTTTGTCTCCATTCATCTCTCAGCAAGAACTCTCCTACTCTCTCTACTTTTAATTGACTCAGTTGAGAATTGGGAACCAAACCTCTGACCATTATGATCTATATTTGTGTTTGTCAGAGGAAAAATCCAGCCTAAATAATGTGGTTATTATACTCTCCACAGCAGCAGCTATCCATGATTAAAGTGTTATTCTCATTAACTTCATTATAAGCCTCTGCAATCAGAAGATACTTCACTAATGGGAACTTACTGAGACTGCCTCTACTCTGATTAAATGTCTTTTGTGCATATTTGCAATTGCAAACATACATACACATATAGAAACATTTCGAATGCCCATGCCATGCTCTTACCTCTGCAGAACCATAGAAACAATTTTAACTCCTCATAAAACAGTTGTCTTTTCCTTTCTTTTATTTCCTCCCTATTTCATGTATCATCTGACCATATTATTTTCATATTATAGGAGGAGTGGGGAGGATATGGACCTGCATGTCAAATGGAGCTTTCCCCACCCCTCTTATCCTCTAATTTCTGTTTACATTTCAACTTCATTCCTTTCAACTTCCTCTGAAATACCTTATGCTGTCAGGTGATGTTACTGGCTTGAGCATGAAGACTAAATATAAATATGTTAAATATAATATCATTATCATTCTTCAGGGTTTCTGCCAGTTGCCTAGAGGTGTGATGAAATAAGTCTTTCCTTCTTAGGTATAATTTGCCCCTTGGGATGTTTTAGAGGAAGATTTTGCCTCTCTCTGAATCACTCCAGATTGCTTATCCAGACAGACATAAGTGATCTCAGAACCTCAGAAACACAGAATCAGTTAGGTTGGAAAATATCTCTAAGATCAACAAGTCCAAACTTTGACTTGAACATCACCATGTCACATGTGGCACTGAGTGCCACATCCAGTGATGAAAACTCCACCACCTCTCTGAGCAGCCCATTCAAATGTTTGACAACCCTTTCTGTGAAGAATTTCCTCCTGATGTCCAACCTGAACCTCCCCAGGCACAGCTTGAGGCCATTCCCTCTGGTCCTGTCTCTGGTTGCCTGGGAGAAGAGACAGAGCCCCACCAGCTCCTGTCAGGGAATTGTAGAGAGCAGTAAGGTCTCCCCTGATTGTCCTTTTCTCCAGGCTGAGCCCTCCAGCTCCCTCAGCTTCTCCTCATCAGATGTGTCCTCCAGACCCTTCCCCAGCTCTGTTGCCCTTCTCTTGGCCTGTTCCAGCACCACAATGTCCTTCCTGAACTGAGGGGCCCAGAACTGGACACAGGATTGGAGATGTGGCCTCCCCAGTGCCCAGCACAGATGGACAATCACTGCCCTGCTCCTGCTGGCCACACTGTGGCTGACACAGAAAGCCAGGAGGCCACCAGACCCCTTGCCCACCTGGGCACTGCTGGCTCATGTTCAGAATGCCCCATGCATCAGAGTGGAGAGCTGGAGTGGGATTTTTGCTCTTGTCTGTAACACGAGGTCTGTGAGTGGAGAGAGACACACAACACAGATATCTTCTGAGTCCTGGGAAACAGCCAGTGACCCTGATATTGTTCCAAGCTCCTTTTTATAGCCAGTTTGAATTTCCCAGGCTTGGGAAGCTTATTGGTTGGAAATCTCTGCACTGCCCAGGTCTCTGGCCCGTGGTGTGTCTGCATCCAGGGCTTAGGGGGGACACTGAGGTCTTTGTTCCCCTAGGGGCTTCTAGAATAAGCCAGGTCTGTAGTCTTGGTTCGTGCCTGTGATGTTTTGATTTCTCTGAAACTCTTTCCCAGGCACTGTTCTGTCAACAAGAGACATGTTTTCCTAACTGTATCCTATGTTTTGCATTCCTTTCCCTAGGAGGGACCTTTGCTTGATGTCCCTCTGACTGACCAATGTAGTCAAAGAAGTTTGTCTTTCTTCCACCCCTTGGGTGGGTTCTTTGTAAAATAGTACAAAGGGAAGAAATTCCCAGGTAATAAAGATTGATTGGAGTCATTTCAGCCTTCTGACCTCGGAGTCTGTGTCATTGTTAATCTTGAACAGCGTCACCAGGTCAGCCGAATTAGGTCTGTTATGATCAGACATTATATCCAGCTGTAAACCAGCTGTAGATTGCTACATCTCTTCCCCTTGGTTTTATTAAATATGCAAATTGTTTCCTATTATCCCATTTTGCAAGGGCCCTTTTGCAGGCAGGGTAACAGAGGACAGCATGGGTTTAATTTGAATGAGGCTTTGACAAACTTAATTCTCCTCAGCCAGTAATGTGTCCCATGTACCACTGGAGTTGCAGCACTCCCAGGAGCTGTCAGGAGAGAGCACAATCTTTTAGGCTAGCATGCACACAGGTTAACTGCTTATGGCTACAAATTACAACTTAACACTAAAACAAGAAAACATTCAACTTTTAGAACTGTGAGAAAAAAACAATTAACAGAAAAACAATTGGTAAACAGAAAAAAAACACTCTGCAAACAGAACAACAGTTTGTAAACAAATAGGTTTTTGAAATGAACTGTCACTTTAAGAGTTCCAGATCTTCTTGAGGTAGATGAAGAAGCTGTTTTCATCACTGGTCTACACAGGCTCCACAAAGTCTGTTGGAGGGCTGAGTAGTGAGCCACTTTAAGGCTAAAGTGGGATACTTTGCACTCTCTAATACAGTGGCCCCTGCCAAGAATCCATTCCCACCATGGACTCCCCATGCAGATAGGACATCCCTGCCCCAGAGGTTAAGTGGAGCAGCAGTGATGTGTGGCTGAATTGCAGCTGTTTGTCCTTCAGGATTTTTTACCAAAGCTGGTTTGCTGCTCCAATGACTTTGTGTGGCACCTCCAAGGCCAGCAACAGTAGATGCAGCAGGCTGGGTGGGCCATGATGGAGGCCAAGTTCTGGCAGAGATGATGGTGACATTTGTCCATGTCACTTTGCACTCCCGCCTTCTGTGAGTACTGGAGGATGTCATGGCAAAGCCTTTGGTCTTCTTTGATTGCCCTACTATAGCACTGGCAATTGACTTTTTACTGTAAGTCTTATCACAGACTGTTATAAATGCTTTATTGGCCTGTGAAGGAACATGGAATAAATTTTATAGACTTTTCTCTATTACACATTTATTATACATTTGTTAATAATTGTAAGGCATTGAACTTGCTGAACCAACTAATGCAGTCCAGAGTTTGCATGTTCACTTTGGTGTGACCAGTTCTTTAATCAGCTAAACACTTTCAATGGATTCTTCAACTCTCCTGCAATTGATCTGTGTGCAAATACAACAATCTGGACAAGTCCAAGTGGTAACCACTTGCTGAAGTGGTGAACTTGCAGTACAGTCTGCACTTAGCTAAGCCACTTGAGTCTGGCTGTGGAAAGAATCCCATTTCAGGGAAGCATTTGAACACACAGAATAATTGCTTGAGATGTCTGGGATTATGGTGGATTTGCAAGGATTTCCAGGACAAACAGGACACTGGGATAATGCAGTCAAGGCCTCCCATATTTACAGTTAATGGATCACCAAGGAACTGTGTGACCAAAACTTCTCTCAGATACATCAGAACCTCATTAAGCAACCAGGCACAGATTGACTAAGCGGAAAAGGAAAAGCACTGCCTTAGAAAGCGTTTGTACTCCTGGCTGTGATGCAACTCTAACTGATCATCTGAGTTGAATTTACAACACAGATGGATCTGGCCTCACCCCATGGTGACATCCAGCTGTGCTGGGGTTTTTCAGACTCATTCTGAAAGAAGATCTTTTAATTTCTATGGGTTCCATAATGCTAAAGGTCCAGCAGATTGGAAGATGGTCTTATTTTTCCCCACTGTGTAATACTATGGCAAGTCTCTTAGTTTCTTTCAGTTCTATTTTTCTACACTATGAAACGGCACAAAACTCTACCCACCACCAAGCTGTGGTAAAAACAAAGCAATTTGTAAGAGTAAAAGTCACTTTTGTTTCTAAATACTCCCACACTTTATGTATTGTGGAGGGGAAAATGGAAATTAATACAACAGGTTTTTTTCTTGATTTCTGCAAAGATTTTTATACTGTTTTTTAACCCTTTAAGATACTGGATTAATGCCTGGGCAATGTCTGGAGTCTCCACTGGGAGGTTTGAATCCATAGCATTATTAGAATGAGCTGTAGCTCACTTTACCAGAAAACAGAAATTATTAAGGGGCAGAGAGGGCACAAGCCAGACTACCCTTTTTATACTCCTTTAGTGCCAAAATGTTGTTCTTGTAACATCTTTCTCATGCTCCTCTTTATTTTCTCTTGAGTGGTCAACAGCAGTAGCCCAGAGTGCAAGTCAGGTGATAAGAAGATTTCTCAGCAGGCTCTGAAGTCAAAAAAGATCCAGAATCACTGGAGCCAAAGCTGTGAAGATCTGCCAAATCTGTGCTTAGCCTAGCTCTGCTACAGGAAATTATTACCTGCCCTTACACCCTGCTTTCCATCTGGCTTCCCTTTGGTTCCCTAAGCAAAAACAAAAATCAGAGTTCTTCATTTATAATCGTATAAGCGAGATGTCAATGGCACTCTGAGAATTATACTGTATCAAGTAGTCCACTCACTCCTCGACAAAGTGGCTGAGAGAAAAGATCTTGAAAGGCTTTGTATTAAATAAGTGAAGACAAGAGGAACACATCACACTAGAGACACTGATAAACAAACAACAGCTTTATCTGAGCATATGTCTATAACCATTGTCAAATGATTAAAGAATCACCATTTTTTTACTTTAGAAGAATGGATAAATAAATGATGCTTAAAGCTTAAACCAGTAAGATCTGTGGTCTCACCTTTTATTGATTCAGGTGCTATTTATCTCCATGCATGTTTCCCTACAACTAAACAGAAATGGTTCCTATTATACCCTATTCCTTTCAGAAAAAAAAAAAATGAAAATCAAACATATCCTGCCAGGGAGGAAAGCCAAAATATTGAAAAGATATGATGAATGAGTGTAGACATTTGCTGAAGCACGAACACTGAAGAAAAATGCCAGGAATGGGCATGATACTGTTTTTATTGTCACTAGAGAATCTGAAGGCTGACACTTGTTAAAAGATTTTTTTTTTTAATACTTAATTCTGCATAGACTGTATGCTGGCTATTTTTAATTAAATGTCTATCTCTGTCACACCAGTCCCCAAACAAACAGGCTGGAAACCATAAAAGATACAGGGGCTGATGCACAAGGGAGTTGCTCCATACTGGCTCCCAAAACAGGAAGCCAACATTTTCTTCTTCCCCATGCAAGTCAAGAGAGGGTAATGGAAACCTTTTCCTCACTGGAGAATTTTCCTGGGTCACAAATCCCTTAGTCATTTTTCAAAACTCGGCTCTAAACCACAGCAAAGTTTTTTGGTGACGTGTCCATAGAACTTCAGGGCTTTTTCAGTTCTGCAAAGACTGTGAAGTACCCCACCACCTTCTTGACATCCAGAGATGATGTGGGTCCTGGGGGAGACAATAGAGACCAGGTGGGACGTGCCAAAAAGTCTAAGATGGTGCTAAGTACTGAAGTTTAAGCAGTGGGCACTAAGTGAATCACGAGCAGAGTTTTGTCAAGATCCCTTCATGTTGCCCATTCCAAATAAAAAGCAGTTCCTTCCATCATATAGCAGTAAACAAAATTTGCTCTGTCCTGCTCACATTTACCTGGTACAAATCTGTTGTCAAGGGAAGATGTGCAGTTGTGCTGGTCCAGTGCTACAGCAGAAATATCAGTCTCCCAATAAATCCATTAACATGCTCATAGATCCTGCATCTGACACTCATGTGGCCAGTTTGATGTCCAGCCAGAGTCAGCTGGGCTCTCCCTGTACATCACTCCCTGGTTTTAACAGCAGACATTTTCTGTAAGTGCTGCCTGCCTGGAGCAGAGAATAAATTCCTGGTCACTTTTAATCTCAGAACTTCAAGTCTGAGCTGGGTGATGCCTGTTAGTAACAAGGCTTCTGGAAGAACTTAGGTGGATCTGTAGGCACACAAATGTCTCAAGCTTGCTGAGTGCTCTCTCAGCAGCCTCTGTATCTCCATGTCAACTACAACTGTACCTGGGTGGCCTGAGTACTTTTCCTTGCTCTTGTCTTCCACCCCAGCTTCTCCAAGCAGTAACTCATTGCTATAATTTCATTTATCTGCTCTTTATGCAGGTAAGAGATGTGTTTTGCAGATGGGTGAATTGTCCCCCCTTTTTTAAGGAGTGTTTTAACAGCACTATGTTTAGACAGGTTTCCATAGGAAAGATGTCCTCCCCAAGGAAGTGTGAGAAATGGAAAAGCTAATGAGACTAAACTAGAGGGTTTTTAAAGCATGTATCTCTGCTCAGAGTAAAAGATCCATATAGATTATAGCTATAAACAGAGCTCTTCCTGAGCTTGTGCAGAGCTCAGGGCAGATCTGACTCCTCTGCAGTTCCTTCAAAAGACTTGGCAGCAGATTTATCTGCCCAAAGTGTCCTACTCAATTAGAAAGGAGGTAAATCCCAGCACCAAGGGGATAAATTGATTTCCTAGTGGTCTGTATTTTGTTTTTATCAGCACTGCATCTGGAAAAAAACTAAAATACCAGGTGCAGAACTTCTCTTAGGATTTAAACCAGTAATGCATGGAGCTCAACACAAGCCAGAAATAAATTTAAAAAAATAAATGGAGAGGCTTTAAGATCTCTGGCTCCATTGAAAGCCCAGGAGCTGCTCTTGCATACCTGTGCAGGGTTACTAATAAGGCCAACACGTCCAGAGCCATTTCAGCTGATGCCTGAACTGTAGAATCACCACCTGTCAGCTCCATGACCAATGTGGCCCCTGATAGCAGACTCAGCTCAGGCACACTTAGCTCACTGTCTGGGATGCATTTAGGCTCTTTGTTTTCTTTATGAGATGAGGATTTGCTAGACCTAGTACTTCTGTATACTGACAGCTTAACTGCTGATGTCAGATTTTGCTGAGAAATGAGTTAATTTATGACTGCATGAAATGTTTGTCAAAAAGACAAAACACTTGGATCTGTTGGCAGTATATAAAACTATAAATACTAGAGAACATAGTGACAGGAGCCAACATTTATTAAATTTATGGCCTGTAATGTTTTCAATAACCTCTTTCATTTGATTATTATTATTAGTATTTCACATTGGGAAGTTTCTAAAAGTATATGATCCAGGCAGGCAAAGCATGCCTAGAATACAGGTGGGCAGCAAGTTCCAGCATGAAGGACTCAGAAAAGGGAACAAGTAGAGATGGGAGAGAAGTCTGTGATCACACCTAGTCAGACTTGTCCACAGGTGAGTTCCACCACTCCTTCTGATAGAGGTGCTGTTCCTTATCCAGTGACTTTCTGTTGTCTTTACTGCAGATTCTTGGATAGTAATCATGTTGGAGTAACACTAAGAAAGTGAAGAGTAAGCCATATTCCTCCTGACCTTCTGAAGCCACTCTGCAGAACTGAGCCCTTCTGGGTTTTTGCCAAGGGTCACAGATGCATTTGCCAGCTTCAGATGACTCCTGATCCATGAAATCATAAGGGATCTTGGTGCACTGAACAAGGTAGGGACTCTCCAAGAAACAGGCTTCCCTTCAGCTGTGCTCTGTCCTTGCTATTTGTGTCACTGATCAGGACTCTGATGGCCCAGTCCTCAGACAGCTACACGAGAGGGGCCTTGCTGTAGTGAATCTCACACCTAAAGGCCCTTAAATAAGGGGCAGAAAATGAATTAGATGTCCAGAGAAAGCAAGAAATTTACTTGAGAGGAGATTATGGCTGAACTTGATCTTTGGTGTCCCAACATAAAATTTAGCTCCATGCCCACTAATCCTGACATCCCTGGCCTCACCTGTCTCCATATTCATTCCTACTGTATACTATTCCCTTTTTGCCTGGGCCTTTCTCTCACTCCTAGGGAAATTTCCTGGACTTCATGCTCCTCTACCTTGTTCTCTGCTTCACTAAAGTACCTTCCTGCTACTGGCTCCCAGTGAAAATAATACTTTGGATTTCATTTTCTCACATTTTCTTTAGAGTTTGCATGTCTCAGGCTGCTCTTTACCATTCCTGTCCAGAACACAACCAAGGGAAGAACCACCAGTATGAGCCTAGCAAAATTCCAGACAGAGAGCATAACACAGACACTCCACTGTCAATACACGAGTCTTTACACAGTATTTGCTCCAATTCTCTGTTTGTCTTGATTTCTAATAGGTTGCCCAAGCATTCCTTTGAGGAACTATAGTGTTCTGCTCAGCACTAGACCTTTGCCATCTTTTGATACAATCCTCTTTCCATGAAATGTGCCACGGACATTCCATTTAATTTCCATGAAATAAGCCAGCTCTAGTCAGGCTCCTCTCAAACCACATTGGTGGCAATGTCATGAAGATATTTCAATTATTGAGATTGCTATGAATTTGTGTATTGAACAGTACTAATCTCCTTTGTTAGCCTCAACATTAGCAAAACTTAGACAATTATTTCCTTTACACTAAAAATTTGAAGTGGAAGCATGAGTGCTGGGGAAAGCCTGAGTAGAAGATACATGTTTCTTTTTTACATTTTGAATTATTGGACTCAATTCAGTTGCCCAGAAAGTGTGTAGTGACTTCTAAGATGCCACTGGCACCCAGGATTGCTGCACAGGTATGGCCCAGGAGCTACAGGATAGGCAGGATGGGTTAGGAACCCTGAAGTGGCTCTGGATGCCTTTCATCAGGCATGGTGGCCTCTTTCCTGCTGAGACTAAAACAGGAGTGCAGCAGGGCACAATTTCAAGCTTAGCTTATCACATTTCCCAGGTTGTTATCTCCTGCATAGCTGGCAGGGAACAAACTGACATCACTGAGACCCCTCTGCCCCTTAGATCCTCAGTTGTCCTTAACTTCTGCTGCAGAAGAGAAGCAACAACTCAGCATCTTAAAACATCTTCTTTAATCTGTACAGCCAGCTGGGGTAGAGATCTGAGCAAGAAAAATGTGTTCTGACAGGATGTTTTCTAGGCTTTTCAGGAGAAATTCTGGCCATCACAGATCCTTTCCTGGCTTGTAGGGAAAAATTAGTAAGATAAATGGCCAAGATGTGGTCCCTTGATCTTGAAAGCATGAGCAGTCAGGTAAAGAAATTGCATTAGCACGAAACAGAGAGAGCTGCAGCAGTTCCAGTCCTTAGAGGGCCACAGTAATGCTAAATATGCTCTCCTATTGGGAATATTGTCCTGAAAGGGCACTCTGAAGACATTATAGAGTTTCTAAGGCTTCCCAGAGACAGTCAGACCAGTCAGGTCCTCAGGGGTGTGTCAGTCACTCATGTTTTCAAAAGCATTTATGATGCTAAACATTTCTCAAGAGGTCTGAGTGTCTCTCTACACAAGCTGCTTTACTGGAAAACTTTCACTTTTCCTGGGGCTGTTACCTTAATACAACAACGATCTCCAGTGTGAGATCTCACAGCACTGAGGAGATGGTGTTTGCTGCCAACAGAAGAGCCAACACTGAGCAATTCTACTGGAGTTGTGCACACGCAATCATAAGGAAAAATATTGCCTAAGAAGCAAAGAAAATTAATAGGTGCTTTTAATGACATGATAGATTTGTGATGATGTGTCAGATTAGCGCTGGCTAAGGGCTGAAACTCCACCCTGTTGCTCACTCCTGCTCTGCCACTGCTGCCTTTGGCCCTTTCCAGAACTTGTTTTCCCCCCACCACCCCCAGACTGGCTGAGGTGGAACCACTGGAGCCCCCTGGGACTATCTGTGTCCCATACAGGGCAGCCCTGAACTCTGCTCACAGAGACCCCCCTGCAGCCCCAGAGCCAGCACCTGGGCATGTGCACCTGGTACACATGAGAAGAAAAATCTTAAAATAGAGCTAAGACATTTCAAGTTTAAGGAGAATTACGTATCTGTTTGAGCTTAAAAATCAGTTATAAGAATATGATAGTAGCAGAACAAATTGAAGGAAAATTATATAAGTAGAGGAAATACACATTTTGTGGGTCTTACAGGATATTCATAACTTTGTTGCTTAAAGACAAGGCTGTGGGGTAGGTTCAATTTCATCTCTTCAAACTGTGGTCTCACAGAGGTGAACTTCAGAGGTGCCTCGTGGAGTAGGAAGAGTGTGGCAGAGCTCTGATCATCTTCAGCAGGTGAAGGTCAGAAAAATCCATGTGAGCTTTAAGCAAACATAAATAAGTTTTCTTCTCAACTGGGAAATGATCCTGCTGCCCTTCTCTAACCCTGTGAAGCCCAGCATCAGAGTATGGCAATGAGGCAAGGTAGGCAACCACTGCACAGCAAGTCCTTCTCCTTACGTGGACAAAGACTGCAAAGACTGCTTGAACCAAGCTACAAGGATCAGTCATAACCTCTCAGCTTGCTCCTCAGAGCAACTGTGAGTCAGACCCTTAATTTGGTTTGCCCAATGTTTGGTTCCTGCTGTGCTGCTGGGACTCACCTGAGTCGGATGCATGGCAAGCAGCTGAAGTAGTTCTCAAGTGGAGAAAAAGCAAGTTTAAAACACAGCAGAGTGAAGAACCCACTTTTGGCAGTAGATCTGTGGTTCTCCTTGCACTTGGAAGCCCTATTTGATGAGAGGTAACAGACTGGCAAAACACTTCAGCATCACAGTTAGACAAACTGGGTGTCACCAAGAAAGATTCCAGATGCTGAAAGCAGAAGGAAGGAAAGCGTAGCAATGAAGTAAATAGCCCAGCAATGTCTCCTTCCTCCCTCATAGTTCTGACAACAAGGAAATTAGCTTTGAAGGTTTTCAATACCACAATACGACTGAAACTCAAAGAAAACAACTCTCCTCTGAAATTTATCACAGTGCTTGCAAATTCCCGGCCCTGGATAGGGCAGACTTCATCTGCCTGCTCTTTTATCTGTCTCCCATACAACTGTGGATATAAATTCTGCTTAAAAAAAAAATAATAAGTGTTTTAGAACTTGTACTTCAGCCAAGATTCAATGTACTTTTCAACGTCAGCAAATTGGAAAATCTCAGTGTAAGTTGAAAGTTGAAATAAATGAGCTCTGAGATCTCTGCCTCAGTGGGAGGATTTGTTTTGCCTTTTCTTTTTCTTGGCTGCTTGTATTTTTTTTTCCCTGAGATTTTTTGCCGCTTTCCTTACCATGTCACAAGCAAAAAACAAATAAAACATTTGATGGTGCAGTCTGTTAAGGAGTATGTAAAGGAGGGCAAACTGACTGCCCAGGTAAGGGCATCACACACAGGCACCTTCTAGTGAAAAAAGTGGGAAAGATCCAGCTGCCTCTGCAGGTGCCAGATCCAAAGACTCATTTCCAGACACAGGAGCCTGGACTGCTTGCAGAGACTGCATTGTAAAGAGAAGGCATTAAATTCTATGAGGCAGCTCATGGGAAAAAAAAATTACTCCCCCCACCCTCTGCACTGACCCTCTGTCTCCAGCCATGACCTCCCAAAGGTTAATTGAGCCACTGAGAGATTCAGAATGGCAAATCCTATTTTGGTGGGTGGTTTTATGGTAGAAACCTTGCACTTGGTAAAGTGCTCAGGGTGTCAGCACAGGGAAAGGATTTTTCTGAAAGGGATCAATAAAAGCCACACATGAAAGCCAAGAGCACACATGCTAGGAGATGGGAAATGCCAAAGGCAGATTAATCCCTCTCATCTTCAAGATCTAAGTGTCTATGTGCAATACTGACATAACCACCCTCCTTAAGATAGGAGACACCTTTCAAAGACTGCTGGAAGTGCAAGGCTCAGCCTGGAATGCAGATGTGGAACCACATGCGTGAAACCTCTGGGAATGCAAGCCAAGGTGGATCCCAACAATTTTATTTCCCTGTGAGCCATTTTTTCTCAGTACAGTCGTGTCCCATACTGTTCCCCTCTTATGAAAGGAGAAGAGCCCTGACTGGGGCAGCAGCCAGGACTATGGAGTTAACACCAGGCTGAGCAATGTCAAATCTTACAAACTGTTCCAGCAATAAGGGGATGTTATTTTGAAACTGTGGGGGGAAACACACATGGAAAAACAAGTGACGGTAATGAATTTCAAGAAGTAACTTAATGCTACTTATAACAGGGGAGCACAATCACTCAGACTGATGAACATAAATTAAGAGTAATTGATGAATAATAATTCCACCTAAATAGCCTGTGTGTGTTTGTGCAAATAGTTAATCTGCCTTGGCACTTGGTAATCCTGCGAGTGCTTTGGCAAGGGGGCTAATGAACCATGAAGTACAGAGATCCAGTTGTCTGACAATGCTTCAGAATAAGGCCAGGAAGCAAAGTGTAAAAAAGGGATGAGATATGAATGCATTAATGCATTAAATGTTGCTTGTTTTTCTGCACTCACATGAAAAGAGTGAGCCTCCAACAGGTGGAATTGTAGCCGGCAGCACCAGGGGTGTTTCAGATGCATTCTTTGATCAGTTGTGCTCCTGAAGCATAGAAGGTTTTGTCTTGCCTTAGTTTTAAGGATCACACACCAAATTTCTTGTTGCAAGATTATTAAAAATATTTTTATCTGTCATAGCAAAAGCTATGAATTCCCTGAGAGGAAAAATACAGAGAAACAAATCCCTCCTATGATCTGTTGTAAAGCAGTGGTTGCAGACCCAGCATCAAGTTTTTATATATTTTTGTTCCTGGCTCTTATCTCTTAAACAAGTGTTTCTAAAGAGTATTAGATTTATAGTGCTGATAATGTGTAGAGCAATGCTTCTTGGAAAATTGCAGAAGGAAACAAAGGAAGAAAACATAGTAGGTTTCATTTCTTTCTTTCTTTGCAAGGAACACTCATTAAGAACTTTGCTGAGAGATTGCAATTGTTTGGTTGGTGCATCTTTTTTTCCCCCCACTCAGTTATAAGATGTACTCATATGAGAACATAAATAGCAGTAGAAGAGAAGAATTGCACATTTTTTACTAACACTGGAGGAACCACTACTGCAGTGCTGAGTGCAGTTTTCTTGTCTGCATTCTAGAATAACTAGGGGCTGACAGATATGACTTGGAGAAACACCACAGGAGAACATCTAGGGTGGGCTTGGAAGTCAGGAGAGGCTTCTGTACAGGTTACATAAAGACTCATCCCACCTTCTTTTACCTTTGCTTCATATCAACATCTCCCACCTTCTTTTTCTAGTAGCCTGGGAACATCCTGTTCCACTTTCTTCCACACAAATAACCTGCACCCTCTGGTTCCTCCAGACCTTCTGTCCTTCAGCCATTTATCTCCTTGTGACCATGTGATTTGTTTATTTCCTCCCCAGAAAGACTTTTAGCTTCTTACAAAACACACTCTGGTAACACACTCACACAGCCACACTCAAGTTCCAGTGAAACATCCTGCATGAATTCCTGTGGCCCTTCACTCCTCTTCCAGCTGTCAAACCTTTCTTCACTTCCCACCTTCTGAGCCATCAGAGGACTTTTTCCAAGCTGAACTTGCTCAGCTGCACAGGGGCAAATGAACACGGAAATGGGAAGAATATCTTGGGTTAACCCCAGTAGACATCTGAGTACCACGGAGACACTCAGCCACTCCCTTCCAGTGGGATGGGGGAGAGAATTGGAAGAGTGAAAGTAAGAAAATTGGTGGGTTAAGGTAAAGACAGCTTAACAGACAAACAGACAAAAACTGTGTGCACAGGCAGAGCACAATAAGGAATTTGTTCACTAAGTCCCATCAGCAGGCAGATTTTGGAATTTCAGGATCACAGAATATTCAGAGTTGGAAGGGACCCACAAGGAGCATCAAGTCCAACTCTAAAGTGAATGGTCCACATAGGGATCAAACCCACAACCTTGGTGTTATGAGCACCAGGCTCTGGCCAGCTGAAGCTCATCTCAGCCAGTTCTAGGTCAGCACAGCTTCATCTCATGTAATGGCGACTGAGGAAGACAAATGTCATAACTCCAAATGTCCCTTCCTTCCTCCTTCTTCTTTCCAGCTTTCTATGTGAGCACAATGCCATATGGTATGGAATATTTCTTGGGCAATTCATAAAATCATGGAACCATTCAGGTTGGAAAAGATCTTCAAGGTCATCAAGTCCAAACTTTGACCAAACACCACCTCGTCAACCAGACCACAGAACTGAGCGCCACATCCAGTCTTTCCTTGAACATCTCCAGGGGCAGTGACTCCACCACCTCCCTGGGCAGCCCATTCCAATGTTTGACCACCCCTTCAGTGAAAAAATTCTTCCTGATGTCCAACCTGAACCTCTCCTGCTGCAGTTTGAGGCCATCTCCTCTCATTCTCACTTGCTGCCTGGGAGAGGAGCCCACCCCATGTCCTTTTGGGTGGTTGCAAGAAGTGATAGTTGGGTTCATCTGTCCTGGAAGTTTAGTATCTTATATATCACTGTGTAACCTACACTCTTGGCATCACAAATCAAAGCCATGACACCAAACCAGCTACTGTGAAGAAAACTAACCCCAAAACAGCACAGAGCAGAATAATGAGGTTTCAGCCTATCTTCCCAATAAAGTGTCACTGATGTTACATGGGTGTGGAAGAGGAAGAAGCTCTGAGGGAGGTAAACAGAAAAAAAAGAGGAGTAAAAATGCAAAACCCACATGGACTTCATCACCAAAGGTCTCTACACATTTCATAGAGTACAAGAGGAACAGATTCTTTACCTGTAAGTTAATGCTTGAGAATCATTAGGCTAAAGAAGCATCTACTAGCCTTTCTTTTCTTCAAAGCTGCAATTAAGTAGCTTCTCAAGACCTTTTTTTGGCATTGTTTTCAATTATTTTGCCTTGGGTTTGCTTTGTTTTGTTGGGGTTTTTTTGGGGGTTTTTTTGGGTTGGGTTTTTTGTTGTTTGTTTTTTTTTGGTTTTTTTTTTTTTGTTTGTTTGTTTGTTTTTTTTTGTTGTTGTTGTTTTGTTTTTTGTTTTTTGGTGGTGTTTTTGGTTTGGTTTGGTTTGGTTTTGGTTTTTTTTTTTCAGTGTCTGAGACTCAGGCAGTTCTATAAAGAGATACAGACAAATACAATAATAAATCCGACTTCTCTCCACTTAGTCCTCTATCTTGAGAGTTACTTTCCTGTATAAAATCAATCAAAACGTTTTTGGAAAACTGATTGACTCTTCCAAGTAATCATAATGTGAGTAACTCAGATTTATTTCAAGCCACATTCTTCTTTACAGCTGCAGTAGAAGATGAGACACAAGGAAAGGCAATATACATCAACCTGTTCACATGCAGTAGCTCATGGTACTCAGCAGTAGCATTTAAAAATAGCCCACAGAGTGGGGAGAGATATAAATATATAGATATACAGATGCACAGATATATCTAAAGCTTCAGGAAAAAAAACCCTGTTATTTCAAATAATGTGTCTGGGAGGGGGAAAAAAAATAGGATGCAGCTACATGATTTCTGGATCCAGACATCCCAAAGTAGAGAACGCCTGAGTTCTGAAGTGCTCATTTTTTAAGAGAAGTAAGACATAGAAGTGGCATGATGTGAAGATGTCATAGAAAGAGGCTTCAGTGGCTGGGTACCAGCTTGGAATTTTGTTGGATAAAGTGAGAGACAGCTCATACCACACTGATCCCGTAACAGAACACACACAGGGAATGCTCACTATTAGCAATGCCCTGGTTCTCTGCTTTCCCTAAAGGTCTGCTGGCATTAGTGGGATGATAAAGCAGTTTACAGAATGAAAATTCTTCTGGGGAAATATTGATCACAAGCATCTGCTGTTCTCATTACTTATTGCTGAAAATAACTGCCTGCTTTGTAACCAAACAAAGGAATTTGGTGAATACAGGATTGCATAAGGTCTACAAAAGCATATTAAATGTGGGATAGGTACTCAGTATGATCTACAAAAGAAGCTAAAAAGAGAATTGTAAAGGATTAGGCACCTATCCTTCTTTGGTTCTTTTTCAAGTGCTGTGTGGCACCCTTACTCATCTCTCTATGCAGAAATCCCTTAAGAAACACCCCAAGCTTTAATCACAATCCTTTAAATGACATTTGAACCTTGGATTTCAAGTTTCAAGCACAGAAATGAATCATGAGCAGAATTTTCCCTTCACTTTCCAGCTCCTCCACAATCCTTCCCTTCCACCATCTCAACATCTTCAGTGGGACACAGGCTGTACTTGCAGAGCAGAAAGAGGCACCTTTTGTTTTCTGGAGGAAAGCAAGCAAAAGTGAGCCATCGAGGCAGGACAGAATGTGTTCACTGATCATACATATTTTGACTCATCTCTCCTCTTTGTCCCTTGTGTTTCTGCTGCAGCCTTCTCTGTTTGTCCTCAACTTCCACTGAGATCAACAGAGAGTCTCTTATCACACTCTGTTATTTGCAAAGAGCAAGCTTGGAATGTTTAGATATTTTCCCTTAAATGTATCCTCTGATTGTGGAAAAGCAGAGTCCTTAGGAAATTTCAGCAAAATTGCTTCTGCTGTTTGAAGGAATAACACAAAGGGAAGAAGCAGATATGAAGTAATTTAGAGTAAATCTAGGGAAGTAAATCTTCCATAGACTTAAATTATTTCACTGTTTTCATGGCAATTCTGTAGCACCCTCATGCTCACCTCCATGCTTCACTTACCAGCAGTGTCCTGTTCATCTCCTTGTGCCTTGTGAGCTGCAGTTTCAGCAGAGTATATTGCACAAAGTCTTTCAGTCCTTCTAGAAATTTCAGTCTAGCAAGGACACTCCATCCCAGGTTTTGAGCCAATTTTTTCCTGAGGTTGCTTCTTTTGGCTGGTAGGGACAATTATTGGACTGAAAATAGGTTGTGCCCAGGCAGCCAGGAGAAGCAGAAGGGCCCAGAACCCAGCTAGAAGTGAAAATGTGATGAGGAGCCAGAGCACTGTGAGGAAGGAGAAAGGAAAAGCACGGGGATGAGCAGAGGATTGATTTCAGGCAGTGCCTCAGTCCCCAGAATGGCAAATACAATTCCCTGAGCTATAGGATTGCCCTGGGATCCTGCAGCTTGCTGTCATAGTCCCACTAAAAATGGGACAGAAGGGAAAACACACAGCCCACCTACCACATCATCACCAGCCCCTGCAGAACCCTCACAGGAGGATGCAGACTGGTTCTTTGCCATCCCACACAGCCAAAGGTGAATCTCTCTCTTCTCCTGCAAGACAGAGGGTAGACTACTGCAAGAAATGTGCCCTGAGGTCTTCTGGCAAATTACAAATGAAGTTTTCAGATTGACAAGTCTGTAAGAGACACAGACACAATCTTGTGCTGGGAGAGAATGGCAATAAAAAGCAATTGTGCTTTTATACTGCTAAGCAGAGGCAGTAGGCATTAAAAAAATGCTCAGGCAGCAAACTGAAACAGCAACAGCAAAACACCACATTTTTTTTGTCAAAACTCAAACCACCTCAAGGAGTAAATTAACACTAACCAATCCTGAGCTCCTCACCCCATCAGAAATGGCAGTGTTGCCATATTTATTGTTTCAGTACACTTCAAATGCTGGAATAGGGACCCCTTAAAAGAAACCAGAAAATTTCAAGATATGGTGGTTCTAAGTGCGTGAGTTGTGTAGATGGGGAGGTTTTTGCCTGAGCTATTTTTAAAGATCATCAGAATTACTCATCTATAGTTAGCACTGCTAGAAACATTATCTGTCCAGTATATTTCAGATATAAATTCTAAAAAGGAAACTGAGCACCATGGAGAAAGTAATGAGAGCTATTTTGTACTCCACTCTGTATTTCAATCTAATATTTGATCCCACCTAGTTCAGTGACCAGTGAGAATAAAGATTTCTTAGTTACACTTTGAAATCTCAAGACCTGAGATGGGTAAGTTATGATTGCACTCACCATGGAGAAGGGTAAAAAGAAGCCCTGAGGAACCACATTGCCAATTCCAGAACTGAGAATAAAGACTGATGTCCAAGTGTTCTGCCTGTGGGTGAATCTCAATCACTCTGCCTTCAATATGAACTTCAATAAGCCAAAAGAGCTGGTTTATTCTTATTATCCCAAGAAGCACATGCTTGACCAAGTGCAGGTTTTGTGAAAGAGCATTATGTTGAAAACTAGTATCACCAAGCAGTCAGAGCTACTGCAGGAAGAGCAAGTGTGCGCCAAAGTCCTCCTTTCACCTTCTTACATGATCTGAATGGAGGCTCCTGCTCTCTTCCTTGAAACTCATCAATTTAGCATTCCTGCTTTTCTTACTTGTTATGGATAATTACTATGACTACCAGTGTAGAAAGAGATCTGGGACATTTTTTAGTCAACACACAAAATTCAAGTTCCTTAATGAGTACATTGATTCAGGCTAGGATAGAGTTAGTTTTCTTATAGTAGCTCATGTGGTGATATATTTATGATGAAAACGGTGTCGATAACACAGGGATATTTTAGCTGTTGTTGAGTAGTGATTACACAACATCAGGGGTGTTGCTCCTTCTCCTGTTGTCCTGCCAGTGAGTAGGCTGGAGTGCACAGGAAGCTAGGATGGGACACAGCCAGGATAGTGGACAACCTAAGGAGTGTCCCACACCATATGGCTTCATGCTCAGCAAGTAGCACCAGACAGAAGAAGAGCCATGGGATCACAGAATATACTGAGCTGGAAGGGACCCATCAGGATCATTAAGTCCAGCTCCTGGCTCTATGCAGGACAGCCCAGGGGTCACACCATGTGCCTGAGAGCATTGTCCAAACACTTCTCAAATTCTGTCAAGCTTGGGGCTGGCACTTCTCTGGGGAGCTTGTTCCAGTGCCCAACCCTCTGGGTGAAAATTTTCCTGCCACCCAACCTAAACTCCCCTGACTCAGCTTCATGCTCATCCTTCATGCTGTTCATGCTGTTCCCTCCAGTCTTGTCACTGGTCAAGAGAGTGAGGTAATCAGACCCTGCCCCTCCACTTCCCCTTGTGAGGCTGTTGAAGACCATAATGGGGTCTCTCCTCAGTCTCCTCTTCTCCAGGCTGAACAGACCAAGCAACCCCAGCCACTTCTCATACATCTTTTCTTCCATACCCTTCACCATCCTCACTGCTCTCCTCTGGACACTCTCTAATAGCTTAATGTCTTTTTTTATATTGTGGTGCCCAAAACTGCACACAGGACTCGAGGTGAGGCCACACCTCACAGAAGAAGGAAGATAATTTGGCCATCAGGTTAAAATTAAATAGAGAGGTTAGAGGATAATGACTAACAGTCAGCATGCCCACACAGCCATTTTCCTACTCATTTCAGTGTAAATTCAGACTAAAAATTAATAAAAGGTGTCACAGTTTCTATCCATTTTTCTCATTCTAATTTAGAGAAACTATTTTTGTCAGGACACAGAAGATATCATCACTAATATCCAAGTTCCCCAGGGTATCTTTTAGAGAAGAGTGCATGCAAACATCTGTATTTGGCATCCCTGGAGGTTTAGAGTCCCACAAAATTCAATGCCCATGCCTCAACCTGTGTGATCATATTACTCATTAGAAGCTAACCAAAAAGGCAAGCCATGGACCTAATGAGCCATAAATATTGTTCCAGATTGTGTGGGAAGAACAGCCATAGGACAGACACTTATGGTTTTGTTTACAAATTTCTTCCAGCTTAGGTGCATTTTGCCTCATATCAAAAAAAAAAAAAAAAAGAAGAAGAAAATCAAAACCAACAAACAAAAGAATCCCAAACAAAACAAAACAAAACAGCAGCAATTTTAATTTACTTTGTATGCATAGGCCAGTGGAATGAGGAAAGCACTAGGAGGCATCTACCCTGCTAGCAGTGCTGCTCAAAAAGAAATGACTCTGTTCTCAGGAGATTATGAGCTTGGCTTTTAATAACAGCTTTTATGAAGTGCTGCCCCCTCTTCCCACAGGAAGGGACCTCCATTCATGTAAACTTTACTTCACAACAGCATGTGCTTGGAGTATTTGATTTCATCTTCTCTTTCGCCTTTTCAAATGAAGGCTGAGGATGTCAAGTCTTTGCTGTTGATTCTGTCAGCTGGGAGTTGCTCTAAGAAAAGTCAACTAATATGTGACTCACAACTGTTTGACAAAACTTCACAGGAATACCAGTGCTGCCCTTCTAGCTTGCTCTGTTCAAGTAGACAGACTTTCTTTGAAGACATTGGGAAGATCTGTCTTTTTCCTGTGCCTCCATTTACCCTAAATCAGACCAGACAAGGACCAGATCCTGCCATTCTGCATCCAGATTTTACAATACAGTCACCTGGTTAACCCATGCCTGAAGTACACTTTACTGCCAAGGAAGACACAGCTCCTTGACCCAAATACAGAAAATATTCAAGACGTGACTGTGTATGAACTCTGCTGAAGCTTTTGATTAGGCAATTCATGATGTTCTTAGCAAAAAGACCCATCAGTGTGTTCTTGTCAAAGAGCTGCCAGTCCAAATCCTTGCTTTCATAGTCCTCTTGTATTATGCAGGTCTTGAAAGCTTTCTGTCGTATCCCAGCATTAGAATTCACAGGATCTTTCTAGATTTAAAAAATGTATTAGTACTAATCTCTCTCTTTCCATTTCAGTCTCTCTCTTTCCCCTCACCTGTGCAGTTAGCCAGATGGTAACTAAGGCAACCTGGATTTATAGTGGGATGTGCAGACCATAAAGTCTTTTATAACTCTCTAACTCATAATATTTCTGTATGAATTTGTACATAGACAAACCAGGAGGATAAGAGCCATTTATGAATAATACAGCTAACTTGAACTTCTCCATGAAACCTTTACTGGGTTAAATAAATCTCCAAATCTGCCTCCAGATACAGACTTCACATTTCCCATCTCTAGAGACAACCTAACTTCAGGTTTGATAATTTCTCCTCATTCTGCCTTTAAACAATTAGTTCATCTCCAGCTAATTTGTTCCCAAAATTCAATTTTATCATTGTCAAGCAAATATCTTTGGAGGAATCAAATCTGCTTGCCATAAAATTTGGGATTTCATCACATTGTTACTTATTACTGGACAAGACCTTCTGCAAGAGGTAGTTTGAAGTCTGATGTCTTGCACAGCAATAACACTAGAAGACAGAGGTGGGATCTGCAGGAGGTAAGGAAGTCATCCCTGCAGGGATTCATACAGTTGTGGATAACATGAATAAATTGGTTCTCACAAGCAGAGTACGTCACTCCCATGTCCTGAAGCAGTGGAGTATTAACACCCCGTGAATGCCACAAGGGCAGTGCCCAAAGCAAAGGAAGACAAATTCATGTCAGGAGCACACCTGAGGCAAAAAAAAATTCATTCTGTTCTTCTCTGCCTCAATGCAGCTTTTTTTTGAGACCTGTTTCAAAAGATCTTATGAGCCACAACCAGAGGAGCAGAAACAAAGCACATGGTTTCCATTATGCATCTGGACAGTGTCAGCCTAGAACTAGAAACACTTGTCTTCTTTTCAGATTGCAAAACAAAAAGACTCAAAAGCAGGCAGGAAGCAGCCTGGGAAAGGTTATTGAAGGTTGTCCATCTTTGGAGAAGGAGGTTGTTTATGCAAAATATTGCAATGTCCTCAGCAGCTAATCCAGTGTCTATCTGAAGCCCAGGCACTCACTGAACTCAGCTCAGCAGTGTCTGCAGGTGACTGAACTCAATAATGTGAGGGGGCCCTCAACTCCTGCAGAGCCTCATACTCTAGGATTCCTGGGTGCAGCAAAGCACACATTCAACCCAATTCTCCAGAACAGCCTCAGTCATTCTTCATCTGTCTGCTCCTGCCTCATGTTGCTCTCCCCTGGTTTACAGCCACAAGATCTTTACAGCCAAATACATTTGGTGTTCCCTTGCAGTGCTAAGCATTGCTTCCTGTATATACAATACAGATTTTGCATTTCCTTGCCCTGGAGAAAATTCCTGTGAGAACTGAAAAATGTGTGCAGTGCCAGGGCATGTCTGAAGACAGACTTAGCCAAAATTTATCTGCTGCCCTTCCAGATTCTTCCAAGGGTCACTGTTACCACAGGACTTTGTAGAGAAGCAAGGGTCATAGACTCATAGAACCACAGAATAGTTTTGGTTGGAAGGGACCTTAAGGATCATCTCATTCCAACCCTCCTGCCATGGGCAGGAACACCTCCCACTAGACCAGGTTGCCTGGACCCTCATCCAGCCTGGTCTTACTTCTCAGTTATCAGAAACTCTCCACCAGCGACATATTCCCTCCCAGGCACTGCATCATCCACCTGCTGACAGCAAGAGACAGTGCAGGTCATCACCAGCACACTGAGGCTGTCTCCCAGATGTTTGACCACTGTGCTAACAAAAGCGTGTGTATGGGTGCCTGAGTGATTCCCACTAATGGACAAGAACAACACTTTGCAGAAAATACTGGAACAAAAACCCTGCGGTTGAGAAGCCTCCTGTTTTTATGAATGTGACAAAATCCTTTCTATTCAAAAAATACCCCTTGGCTGCATTTTGTTTCCAGAGACACCAGAGCTGGACAGAGCTTTCAACTCTGAGATGTTGATCGACGTCAGCAAATGCTTGATGACGAAGGCTGCAGCTGTGATGCTCTCTGAACCAGGAAAATAAGCCTTCTGAGATCAGGCATAGAAATGAAGCTGAGAAGTTGCTTGAGAAGCGGAGCAGTCAGTAGTGTAATGGTCTGAAAGCCTGGGGATCATGCAAGCGATGATGTCTGTGCTACACACAAGGAATTCAATCCCTTCTCCCAAATAAGGGCCCTTGACTGTAACATTACATTATGGACAGAGAGATATTGTGCATCTGATGCCTTCTTTTTTATTGAAGTCCAGGATTATGAACTTAAGACATTTAGCCCACTTTAGATAAGCATCACTTTAAAATCGGATTATAATTTGCAGAGGCACAACATGTTCAGGGCAAAACCATGTCAGACACCAAGATAAGTATTCCAGGAGGCTCTGCTGCATGGCAGCTTTGCAGACAAGGGACCAAGGTACTGGGACCATTGTAGTAACCCATGAACTGACAACTGCCCTTTTTAATTCAGCTTGAGACAAAGGTGAGCTATTAGACCTCCCAAGGTAATCGCCACAGAGAACTGGGGAAAGCTGTGCAACATGCAGCTCTTCATGATTGCTCATGCTGCTTTGGCACACATACACATTATTAATGCTGCTATTTTTAAGTTTTATTTTCCCTTGTGCTGTGTGGAAAGCTACACCATTCTCCACTCTGCTAGTGACTGTCCTCTGAAAATAGTTTCACTTCCCATTTTCCCACATGAAGCATTTGCCTATGTCCAGCAGAACAAATCAAGAGAAGAGCTGCCAGCTCTGATTCAGAGGGGTGGGGGATGCCACAGGCAGCTTCCCACAGGAAGCATAGGTGAACCTTTCTCTTGCACAACATGCAGGCGGTCTCAGGCATTCCTCGCTAGCTTCACAGAAATTCTGGAATATTAATGACAAAAATGCAGGTCTCCCTCCTGCCCCTGCTTCTCCGAGACATTGATGAATGAGTCAGTGATGAGCTGCTGCTGCGTCATCACTGTAATCACTGGGGAGAATCCCGAGCCACACAGAGAAGCTTAAGCCATGGAGTTACTCCTCACCAGAGTGCTGAGGCGGGCAGGGCAGGATGACATTCAGCACTGGGCTCAGAAGCAATTCCCTGGTAGGATTAAGCTGCTTTGAAGAGGAGGTCTCCCCTTCCCGTGTAGGCCTTTCCTTGCCAAGCTTTGCATCCACAGCATGATAAGAAAGGAGAGTTTTGACTGTGGCACTTAAGCCTCTGATGCCATTGAAAAAGGTTGAAAATGCACTGACTCACAACCCTAGTTCAGTTTAATGTCCAGCCAGATGTGCAAACACAGGAAGATATTGGAAGATTTGGCTCTGCCAAAGCTTTGATTAATTTGGTTAAACCAGTGGCACTCACTTCTTAGAATGAGAATCACAGAATCATTAAAACTGAAAAATACCTTGTTAATTAAACTATGGCACCAAGTACCACATTCAGTCATTTCTTGAACACCTGCAGGGTTGGTGACTTCACCACTGCTCTGGGCAGCCCATTCCAATGCTTGACAACTCTTTCCATAAAGAAATTCTTCCTAATGTCCAGCATGAAGCTCTCCAGGTGCAGCTAGAGACCACGTCCTCTTGTCCTGTCACTAATTTTCTGGGAGAAGAGGCCAACACCACAGGGCCACAACCTGGTTTGTGGTTTCCATTTCACCAGGCCATTTAATGTGTTTACAGAGGCCTGCATGACTCCCACTGATGGATGAGAACGCCATTTTTCAGAAAATACTGGGAAAAACAGCCCTGCCATAGAGTGACACGACACTGGAGAAGCCCCAGCTAGCTCACACTGCCCGGCACGCGCCGAAGGAGGCTCGGGTGGCCGTGGAGCAGAGCTGCTGGTTGTGGCAGCAGCGCGGCCGCTCTCGAGGGCTCTCGGTTCTGATGCCATTGTCTTGGGATTGTGGAACCAAAGATGTGTATTCTATTTCATCTGCTGAAAGCAGCTGGGGAAATGTTCTTCTTTATCTCTTGTAACTCTGGGAGGAGGGGGTGGGTGCCTTCTGATAATGGGCCAACTGTTAAAACCAGGTGGGGCAGTGTTTCTTATCTCTTTCACCGCCTGTCCTCCCTCCAGGGGGATATTTTCTGCTAATGGACCATTAAGACACCCCTAAAAGCACACATCCCCAAAGTAGAACATCCACATTCCATCATCCTATTGTAAGATGCTCCACCCAGTGGGGGGAGCCAACCATTCCTACCTGGATAAAAACTGAGACATAGGAACAGAAAGTATCCAGCTTCACCCGATTCCTGGAGGAAGACTGGATCCCTTCTCACCACCACTGGACCCTTGTTCTACAGGATCATCTCTGCTCCAACAGAACCACATCTGCCACTCCAGGAGGACTCACCTTTGGATTGCTTCCAACACCCTGACCAACAGGGTGTCAGGTTGTAGCTCTGACTCTGTCGGGGTTCTCCAAAATTGTTGTTTGTTTGTTTCCTTGGTTTGGTTGGGTGGTTTTGTTTTCTACTACATTTGTACTGTTAGTATTCCTAGTAAAGAACTGTTATTCCTATTCCCAAATCTTTGCCTGAAAGCCCTTAATTGCAAAATTAAAATTTGGCAGGGGTGAGAGGCTTACATTCTCCATTCTAAGGGAAACTCCAGCTTTGCCTGGCAGAAACCTGTCTTTCCAAACCAAGACAGCCGTGGATCAGTGTTGTATCTCTGTGGCATTGCCCTCCCCGTGAAACCCTACCTGCCCCTTGACTCTGACCTATGGCCTTTGGCCATAGGTAACCCCGCCCCCTACCCTGAAATGGATAAAACCTCCTTTCCCTCCAGGTTCTCCCTCTTTCGCCTTGGGAATCCCTTCTTGGAATAAACCTTGGAACACATCTCAGGGTAAGAGCCTCTTTTGGTTTTACTTCCCCATCCTGAAGATCCCCTCACCCTAACCTCCCTAAATTTTGAGCTGGCAGCTGGCCTCGGGGGGCAGAGGGAAGGGGAAGACTTCAGATCAGGGCATTGAACAGGGAAGGTCTCTCGCCTGCCTCTCAAAGGATTTTGTTCCCCAAGGGGGGCAGTGATGAAGAAACCAAAAGCCTGCGCGTGCACAGTCTTTTAAACAGGCGAGCAACAGGGGGAGGATACAGCTCTTCAAACAATCCAGGATACAGCTGGGAGGAGAGTAAGGAGGGATTCACAGCATGACAACCTATAGGAAGGGCAGTGGGAGTGGAAAGGGTCACATGGACCAACAGGGCCTCCAAGAATAGGGGAGTTCCAGGGAGGGGTTCAGGCAGGGGGTAGGGACAGCAAAGATTGACAGGGAACTCTCTGGAACCAAGGGCAGGGATTAGGGAAGATTGAAATTATGTGAATGAGGTACCAGGTGGGTCTAGTGAGTGAATGACAGCTGGCCAAGGGAGGAGAAAACTTGGGGTAAAACCAAATATATTGCGGCGACACAGGGATGATCTATTGGGAAAATAACTTCACAACAACTCAACAAAAACACACCACTACAACAGAGGAGCCTCCTGTTTTTATGACTGTGACAATATCCTTCCTATTCAAAAACTCCCTTGGCTGAATATTGTTTGCAGAGACACCAGAGCTGGGTGGAGCTTTGAGATGTTGATGCCAGCAATGATTTGATGATGAAGACTGCAGATGTGATGGTCTGTGAACCAGGGAAATTAACCTCCTGGGATCAGGCACAGAAACAAAGCTGTAGAAGATAGGAGATACTTCCCCCTGTCCTTGCAAGCACTTTTAACTATCATTCAATCATCAGCATACTGAAAACCACTGATCAGGCTTCACCTAACTTGTGTGCCTTGGAAACATAAGTTTCCTTCAGAGACATGCTCCAAAAAACCCAGTATTTGTCCCTCAGCTTCAGCTGGTGAGCCATCCACAGAACTAGGCCCAAGCAAGACTATGGAACTGGTGTCTGAAACCAGATTTGTCCTGTTCATCTTATCTGTAGGTTTGAAGTTTAGGTGTGGTATTATCTTTTTCAAAGTCTTATGGCACAGGAACACTGATGAATGTTTAGGGCTTTTTGTATGTATGAAGGAGAATAATAAATGAACGTAATTGGCATCATCTGCATCTTTCTAAACTCCATGGAATTATTCTGTGAAGCAGAAGACTCCTGCTCCTGGTATTCTGGTGTCTTGTACTCCTGAAAGGAAATGCTCAAGGCTTTTTTATTATTATTATTTGAGCCAGGATTCTTTTCCTTGACCTGAGTGCTATTTCACTTTGGCACCTGCGCTTCACTATTGAATTTTTCAAAGATCCTCCATTTCTGTTGATTTATGAGATGAGAGGGAGTGACAAGCCTGACTAATCACTGTGTATCTCAGTCTACGACATCAAACTTTCAGAAAGGTCAAGGAGGCCATGAGAGTCATGGTCCCTTAAGAATGATTTTGACATGGAAACTGAATTTGTATTAGCAAGCCCCACTTACAGCAGCTTGAATTCCTGCCTGTTTTGGTTTCTGGCCTTCTGGTCCACCAGCAAGCACAGATCCACTGTACTTGGTGTTTCTTCATATTGTTCCTGAATGAAAAAACCTCCTGTTTCAGTTCATTGCCTAAAGCCAGTTTCTTCTATAGGATCATCAGAGTTCTGAAGTTTCCTGTGCCATCATGAGCAGAAAGAAGACACCACGGGGTTTGCTGTGGCCCAATCTCCCCACTCCGTGTGAGGGAAATGCTAATCCTTAGCCTTAGGGTAGCGCGAGGGTTCATTAACTCATGTTTACATAGTGCTAGGCATTAATTATTAAGTCAAGCTGCCATTGAAGGGAACAAAAGGCCTTGGCTTTCTGAATAATAGGGCAAACATTTCTTGGAAGACTCCCACTGCCTCTTTGACAGATGCACAGTGTGACATGGCATGTGGGAAACTGCAACCGTGTTTTCCTTTAAGTCACATAACTAATTAAACTCATGAGATAGCTCAAGCTTCACCGAGTAGTGTGGTGTTTTGGAAGTAATACTGCAAAGCTTTGTGAATAGCTGAAACTCTGAAGGTGAGGATTGACTGATGAAGAGTAGAAAGACAACTTCCCTAGGAAGCAAATGGTGAGTATTTTTCTTCCAGCAATTTTTTTGTAGCGTCAAAAAGAGGAGACACAAAGAAGTCAATATTTCCCTTTCATGAAAAAACCCTAAATAAAATTAGGACTCTGCTGAAGAATTTACTGAGCAATAAAAAAACCCAGCCCCTTTTCAGTAGAAAGTCAGTACCTTCATTCTGCAGCTGAGGTTTCCATTTGCTTTCCATGGCTGCAGGTTTCCATTTGCTTCACAGATATCTGGTAACTTCACTGGTGGATGAAACTCTCTCATAAGCAAGAACACCTCATTAGCCTAAAATTTTCTGAAGACTTTCCTAAGTAACAGAAACAACTGAGACTATGCCATACCAGTAGCTACCATTACTGCCCATCTCCTATAATGTGAAAACAATCAGTGTCAGGGGTCAGAAAAGATCCTGACCTGGCTGTTCCACATGCACACCATGCCTCAGCACAACAGGTGACTCAGAATACTGTAAATGCCAACGTTTTACAAAACAGTAGTATATATCAACTTGGAAACACAGGGAGCTACCAAGTAATTGCACCTATGGGCATCATTTCTGCTCTGAAAATTTTAAGTGATCTTCAGAGGCATATTCCACATCTTTGTGAACATGGCTATGGTCACAATTTTATCACAAACTCTAATGCTTTGCAGCCCTAGCACCACCTGTCCCATCAGGTGATTTATCTTCACACACTCCCCCTCTCCACCCTCTTCAACCTCATTTTAAAGGCAACTCCACAGCAAAGCTCCAACATGACACCTCCAGAAACCCCTGCATGGATAGACACAGCCATCAAAGTTCAGATGGTGCTGGGCAGTCACTGCCATTTTTTTTTATTCTTGCCAGGGGAATTTTAGTGCTCAGGAAGAATGTGGGAAATGTCTTTACTATGATTATTCCTTGTTGCTTCTACCACTAGCACCTACTGGTTATGCTGTATCACCTGTAGTAGTGGTAGTATTGGCAGTAGTAGTAAGAATAGTAAAAGGAGCATTAATCTTAGTAACCAGAGTCATGACTTGAGCTTTTATCTGAAAAATAAATCTCTTAAGGGATCTCAGTTTAGTTGCACTGGCAAAGCCAGTTCAGTCTGGGGAGGGCAGCTTGCTGGTGATGCATGTCTGCTTGAAACTACAGTGGCATCCCTGGTACATTTCTCAGAGGTACCAGGACACTATCAAACAGCAACAGCACTTAGTCAGAGCTAACCCAGCAACATCAGAAAGGGAAAAACAAAATGCACTCCAAGGAGGTAGGGAGGAGCACAAGGAGATCCTCATTTGCAGCGTACAGGCTCTGCTCAGATTTACTGTCACCAGTTAACAGGTTCTGTAAGGCAACCACTTATGTGTAACTGATAGGTAGTAAAAAGAATTATTTGATGATTATCCCATTGCCTTTCCATTACTGGCCTGACCTGATAAGAAGCAGCTCTGCTATCCATCACAGCTGTGACCGTTCTAACTGAACTCATTTTTCAGACCACTATCAGTCAGCCTCAGCTATTTTTACTCCTAGATTTATGGGGCAAATTCATCCCCTAAATTCAATTTTCTTTGATGAAAGCTCTTCAGATTTTTTTTTTTCATCCTTTCTCCATTGTCTGTGAGTTATGCTTTACCTTCTCTGTCCCAGGTGTAAGTCCCAGAAGGTTATCTGCACCTGCAGGGATATTGCAGTGCCTTCCTATATTTCTTTTTAACTACTGAAGTTATTATTTTCAGAAATAATATTTTTCATTCAAATGTCACTGTAAGCTCCAGGAAGCCCTAAAACAAGGCAGAATCTATGTTTGTGTATGTAGGTGGGATTTCCTCCTCCCCAGTAGACCTTGGACCAGCTGGTGATCTGTGAGTTTCTGTAGAATTGAGGATATCAGTCAATTACATGCTGGAGGATGCTCCCATTCACTTGCATTACTGCTTCAATTATCCATTAATACTTGCAGCAGGCTTGGATAGTGATATCTATGTTAGGCACTTTGCATCAGTTTAAATAGCAAGTGAAAAAATAACTTCCACAGAAAGGAAGGGAGTGCTCAGGGAAAAGAAATTAAAAAAGAAATTAAAATTCCCAATAACTCCAACACCTACTCAGTCAGAAAGGTCCCATCCTCCCCACTCCTGTCAGCCCTATGCAGGGATGTTTCTGCAAGCCTATTTCCCAGAGGTGAGTTTGGCTCTTTGGGGAAAATTTATCCACCTACTAGTGCAAAAGCTGAATATTTATCTTGCAGAAGGGAGATAAACAAGGTAAAAATGCACAAGTCTGGGTGAGGCACATGATACTCCTTGGGCAACCTGTACTGCACTTAACAAACTAGACCAAATCCTGGCTGGGTAAAAAATAATTTTGAGGCAGAAAACTCATCCCTACCCATAAAATACTCACTGAGGGAGCAAAATCCAACATAGTTCAGAATTCTACATGCCCAGACACCCATAATTTGGGTTTGGCTATGAGGTCATGGTTTTAACTCCCCTCTGCTTACAGTAGTGCTTGAATTATTAACTTAAAGTGCTTTAATGATTTTGAGTGTTTCATTTTACTCCTCTCAGGCCACTAAACCTCTGCTGCTTCAGTAGTTTGACAAGCATTTAAGGTAAAACACCTCTCTAAACCCCCTTTGCACCACATAGTAAAGCAGGGAAACAGGAGGGATAGTATCCAGTGCTGCCAACCCTGGCATTCAGTAGTTTGGAGCCAGACCCAGCTCCAGGCTGCTGAATCTCCTCTGCTATTTGCATGGGTGCAGATGACTTAAAACATAGGGACAGATCAGGAGGTGTTAGTCCCCGTAGAGACCCACAAAAATCATTTCAGACCTAGAATTTGTGACTTGGAAGTTCCCTGACACCAAGGAATGCCTGTGTCCATTGACTCTGCAGCTGGTGTTTGGGGTGGATGGAGACCCTGGGCTCAGCAGTGCTGGGTTCTGTGTGAGGGAACAGGAGCACTGCCTGTGCCCCAGGAGATCTGCCTTTGCCTTTTGTCTTCAGCAGAGTACAGACATTCCAACCCAAAGGACCAGGGGCCAATGTGGTTTCAGGGGAAGCCTGTAAGGTAGAGATTTATCTCCTCAGTTCTGAGTTTTAAAGTAGTTTATTTTATCTAGCTTTTTTTTTTTTTTTTCCAAAAAAGAGTAGCTTTTGTCTTGTTTTTAAACACCACAACTGCTTTTAAAGGAACAAATCTCAAAAACCCCTCACATTTCTCTACAGCGACCAGATACTTCCTACTTCCATAGCAGAAAACTCATTCTTTATGAAACTCACTCTCCAGCCCTGAGTGGTGGCAGAAGACAGCAGTAGAGCACCACCCCAAGCAGTCACTGATGATCCTGTGTCATTACAACATACTGCTGTGCTGAAACACAATAATCCCCTCAAATCCTTCTCCCCCACAACAAGAAGTGGCCATAAGACAGACCTGACTTAAAACATTTACAAGGGTTAGATGTGTGATGCTGAATCCCTTCCTCCACGTGGCAGCAATTTGGTGGGAAAAGCAGTGACTTGGGAAGCAGCTGGTGGGTGTGGGATGTGGGGAGAAGAGCAGGAACCACTTTACTTAGAGGGCACAGGTAAGTGTTAATTGATACCACACTCTAAGAAAAGGCTTGAAAAAAAGGTTTTCAGTGATGAATCGAGCCCCTGCACAAAGGGCTCTCTCTCCCCTGCTCCTTCTTCTTCCATCCCAGCAGTGCAGAGCACAGCTGGGTTGTTCACCAAGGAGCTTCCTGAGCAGAGCCCACCCAGCTGCACTGGCAGTGAGCTGCTCCCCACCCAGCAGGGTGATGCTCTGGATCTGGTACATCCCTCCCTTGTCCCACCCCATCATCCCTCCCTTGTCCCACTCATCACCCTGTGTGCTGAGTCCCACCCCCCTGCCCTGTGTGAGGAGACACAGACATGCAGCCAGCTCATAACCTCTCCAGTGCTCCATTTCCCTGGGGAATATTGCTCGAGGGAATTATTCTCTGTGCCAGGACATTTGGTTCACTACAGGGACAGTTATCTGCACATCTCCTGAAGACCATGGGAGCTGGTTTCTCTATTCTGCAGTGCTGTAGACGTTTGCTGGGACTAATCCTCTGCACTGCACTGATCTGTTTCTCACTGAATTGGCTTTGACTGATTAAGGATGCAACTGTTTCTCACACTCCTCAACCTTCTTAACCTTGGCACCAGGAAAAGTACAGAGACGCTCAGGGAAAGAGCTAAAAGTCTCATAGCATATGGGTCCATAATCAGGCCTGATATAGCCAACTACTTTTGTTTTAGTGGTAACAGAATCTGCTCCAAAACTGCCTTATGGAAGAGCAGGACTGTCTCTGTGGCAGGTGCTGCACTCACTGACATCTTTTCTCAGGCAAATTGAAATAAATGAACTGCAGCCTCCCAAAACCCAGACTATTCATGGGCTGCTCCTGGTCCTTGGGCTCTGGGCCAAGCTACTCTTCCCAGGAGAGGACCATGTTCTCCAGACACTGTCTTAGTGGAATGAGTCTCTTCCTGCTCTATCAGCCTGTTTCCCATGTCTCTGCAGTGTTACCTTAGAGCCCTTGCAGACTCTGGTCCCAACACAAAGCTCCTGGGTCTGCTGCACATCAAAGACCTTCTGGCTCACTGGTGGCCATGAGGAGATTCTCCTTTCTCCCACGTCCGATGCTGCCAGGCAGCCTGTGGCAGGTGAGGGGGGCTACATTCCCATTTTCTTGGGATTTTCCATGAACTGAGTACTGCTAGACCAGTACCTTCATTTTAAGGCCTGGAATGACAAAAGGATGGAAAGTCTTGGTATTAGTCCATTATCCCTAAATCTCTTCATTCCAAGCTGCACTAAGGTAAGAACAAATAGTAGTAATACCAGACATAGTGTGCAGTGCAGGAACAGATAATGCAGTTCACAGAGACGTTTCTATAAATATGCTACTTTCTAGTCTAGCAGGTTTCAAAGTTTCTTTCACACTCTGTGATTCAGCTAATAAGCTGAAAGATGCTTCTCAGGCTTCTTATTCAAGGACTTGCACAACCCATTCACCATCTGGCTGCCTCACAAAAGGCAACCCATGCATAGATCCCTTTGCTCTTTCATAATTTAAGTTTGTCGTTTCTTCAGATCCAACAATTTCTTACTCCATCGAGAAGAGTGTTGCAGCATCCCATCCCCACACCATGGCCTGGCCCCACTAGTATCTGATAGAGTAATGTCTTTTGGATATAGCCTAGTGTGACTCCTGTTTGCCCAGATGGACAATACAGTTATTTAATGAATATTTCTCTGGCCAGGGGGTAAATTATTAAGTCACTGTAAAAGAAAATTATCTCCCCCCCTACAACAGCTATAGTCAAATGCCAGAGTGAAGCCTCATCATCCCTCTCCAGATCCCACAGGGCCATGTAAATTGATGGCCACATTTTATCCAGCTAAATAAATGTTACTGATGTGTGTGGCCTATGGTTGCATTTTGATCAAGACTGCACTGAGCTTTCAGGGAATTTGTGATTAAATGATCCATGAATTCTAGTTTTGAGGGAAATCAGCAGAACCATTCTGGTCCCACTCTACCCTCCCTGCCCCCCCCTACAATCACATGGCAGCCCAGCTGGTGACATTCTTCATGGCAAAAGTACAAGAATGTCATCAGAAAATACTGTGTCTGAAGAGAAACTCTGACCAGGACTATCACTGGACATACATTCAGTTCTTGGAACACTGAGTGCAGAGTGGCCCATTACTGTCTTTGTGGGCACTACTCTTCTTCTTTTGGCATATAATTTGCAAATGGACAGCTTATATCTCACCTCTTTCAAAGTGTGTTTTCTAAAATCTTGGACTTTATTGTCCATTTGCATTTTCAAAAGCTCATTTCTCTAAGTTCATAGGATTGTGCATCATGATGTTAGAGGAATTTGCTCAGGGCCATGTCCCTTCAGATTCTGAATACCTTCACGGATGGAGACTCCATGGACTCAACTGGGTGACCTGTTCCAGAGTCCGTGCTTCCTCAACTTCCCTCCTTCCAAGAGAAATGTTTTCTCTTATGTTTAAATGAAATTTCCTCTACTTCAGTTCCTACCATTTCCATTTGTCCTGTCACTAAGGACATCTTGGACACTGCAAGATGGCTCCATCTTCTTTACTTCACCTCATCAAATATTTATACACATGAGCAAGATTCCCCTGAACCTTCTCTTCTCAAGGATGAATACGTCTCTCAGTTTCTGCTCATATGTCAGGTGCTCCAACACCTGACCCATCACTGTGGCCCTTCAGTGGACTCTCTCCAGCATGTCCATGTTTCTACTCTGCTGGGAAACATAGCCCTGACACAGCTCTCCTGGAGGTTCCCACCAGAGCTGGATGGAGGTGAAGAACCACCTCCCTTGATCTGCTGGCACTGCTGGTGGACGAGACCAAGAGTGAGGCACGTGAAAGCAGCTCTGTCTGGACCCACTGGGATCCTTCCCCACTATAAGAGGTCTCTTAACACCTAATTCAGGTGCTAAAACAAACAAAATACCACCTTTATTCAGTTATTCACATTGCCTCTGTGCCAGATCCAAGGATTATTTGGCTCTGATACCCTCTGGATCACAGCTGGGGCCCCCTGGGAGTGCTGGTGAGAGTGAGAGGGCAGGAGCTGGGTGTTCCTCTGTTCCAGGGGTTTTCCAGATGCCTTGCCATCCCAGCAGAGTCGCCAAAAACTGATGCCTGGAGAGGCTGCCTAGAACAGAGGCTAGACAGTGTTAAAGGAATAAAGCAGGTATTTATTAAAGGCCTTCAAGGATGCACCTTGGGCAGTACAAGAGCCCGGCTGAGGCCACACCCAAGATGGGCAATGGATCCCGAGTTTTCACCTTTTTATAAGTTTTGGTCCATTTACACATTGGGGTTAATTGTCCAGTTACAGCTTCAAGTTTTGGGCTTTTTGGGCTTGAAGCTGCAACAGAGTCCTTGGTTCTGGGGCTGGAAAAGGATTGTTTTGTCTAACTGCACTGTGAGGAGAACTTGCTAACATTTTATATAAAGTTCAGAATTATATACTAATGCAGTAAAGAATCTGGAAAATATGAAAGCTAAAACTTAAGGCATCAGCAACACTGCCTAATGCAGCACTGGAGGCTGTTGACCTTTTATTTTTGCTGTAAGGGCACATTTCCAGTTCCTGTGCAACTTGTACACCAGGACCTCTGTGGTTTTTTTTTGCAAAGCTTTTTTCCAGCCACTTGCTCCTGGTGCCTGGGGTTATTCCTCCCCAAGGGGTAGGACTTGGTGTTCCCTTTGTTGAAATTCATGAAGCTCTGTCAGCCCATTTCTTCATCCTGCTGAGGTCACTCTAAAAGGCAGCAGAACCCTCTGTTCTCACAACTATAACTCACAATTTCATGTACATAATGTAGGACACCTGTATATCTCAAGCAGGACTTCTCAGTTCTACTCTTAGAGCCAGAAGAGTGAAAATTAGATATCCCACAAGGTAACTTCAGGGGTCTAAATTCCTTATTGGTTGTGGTTCTGAGAATTGCTCTCCCTGTCATAACTCATTATCCTCCACTGCTCACTGAAAAGACCATATTTAAATATCAAAGCCCTGGTGCATACATTTTATTTCAGGCTCTGTGTGTGCTAATATTATTAATACTGAAATTCTGAGATTTCAGTAGAGATGGCAAAAGTGTCTCTCTGCCTCACACTCTCTGTACAGCCCTCTACTCACATGTCGTTGCTTCTGCAAATATGAAAGCTCCATCCCAGTTCTCCACATGCCACAAAAATCTACCAACAATGAAGTTTAAAAACAAGCCACCCTGCAGCTCATGTCTTTTTTTAAAAACTTTGTTTGGTTTTATAATTGTTTAATTGGCTTGGTTCACTGAATGAGATTAATCTCTGCAAGGAGGAAGTGAGATTCTGCTTCTCCCTTTACAGCTGGAGGACAGCGTGAGGGCAGATGAGCACTTTTGTGAATCTAGGACACATTTCTCTCCCTCCTCTGCCCTTTGCAGGAGCTCCTCTGGAAGGACCTCATTAGGAATTCTTACTCATGGCAGCTTCAAGCCATCTGTTGCTACAGAAGAAAGTGTTTGCTGCAAGCATTTATTTTCCTAAATAGTTACAGAACAGTTGGTGCTGTCTGGTGTTTGGGGTACTCCTGGAGGGTGGTCAGTGTTCAAACAGGACCTGTCTAGCCAGATACTTCCAGTCTTTTTGCTGAAACACATCCAGCCTCTGGATCTGGATGGATCACAGTGAATGTCAGCTGAATCTACAAATGCCTTTCCTGAAATCAGAACAAGACTTGGGCTCTTTCTAAATTTCTTTTCAACAACTAAAGTGGTCTCAACCAAATCATTTACAGAACTCAGATATTGCCAGTGACACGAATAACTGCCCACTTGAAAAACTGTGGTTTTCTTTTGCACTGGAGATGATGACACAGTTCCTTTATCATGAGATGGATCTGTGTCAAGTGGGTTTTATCTCACTTTTCTGAGGGATCATTCTGCAGGCCAAGAATTTGTTTTGCCCTGCCTGAGCTTTAGACCCATGGGGATCCTTCAGTGCTTCCTGTGATGGGTGAAAAGTCTTAGCAGGACCTCAGATCCCAGCTAGTGCCTCCCTCTCTGGAAAAGCAAGCTCAGATTATACTTAAACTATTCTCTATATTCAATGTCATCATTTGTTTTAGGATCCCCTAAAAGGAAGCATTCCCAGCCTGTGTCAGCCCTTAGGGAGAAGCACAGGGAAGGTGGGAGCATCCCAACCAGCTCTCTTCCAGGAGTAACTAAAGAAGGAAACAAGCTCAGTGATCAGAGTCACCATTCCAGGCACAGAGCAGTGGCTGCTCCATGAGGGGCTGATCAGAATACAGCAATGAAAACATGAAACTGATAAATTAAGTACAGTAAGAGCAAGAACAAAGGGACTGCACCAGACTTCTTGGGACTCATAGCAGGACAGACTTTGACTTGTAAAATTGAGAAAATCAGCTACTTTTCCTCCTGGTAGTCAGTTCAGTTATTATAAAAGGTGGCCTATCACTATAGGTGAATTTGTAAGGGCTGAGTAAGATCTGATCCAAGGACTTTGTGAAGCGAGAGCTACAGAGCTTCACATTGTGCTGTGGAGATTTTCATTCACTCATTTGCCTCCACATCAACAGAAGGGACAATGTTACTGAAGTCTTAGCCACTTGAAATCTTGGCCCAACTTGAAAGCTGGAAAAAAAAATACATATTCATGGGTTTGACTCACTTAAAGAATAACCTTCAGGTTTTCCACATGCAACAAGTTAAAAAGAGATATCAATTTCTTTCCCAAATCACAGGCAAAATCCTCTTCTTATCATCTTCCCCACTGAAGGATCCTAAGCTTTTGGGAATGCTGCTGGGGCAAACCTGCCCCTCAGAGAACAAAAACTACCATTAGAGAGAAGAGTGGTCTTAGGTGTAAGGAACTGGCCCAGGATTGAGGGCAGTGTGAATCTTTTCCAGCTGTGTGATCAGGATGCATCTTTCAGAAATGTCATGTAATTTGTGATTTTGTAAAATTATTATTCCAATATACTTCTTTTAATGCCCATTTTGTTTATTTCCTCACCTAGGTTATAACAAGGAAATATTTTTCTCTCTTAGGACTTCAGTGCATACTACTACTACCACCACCATCAAGAGATCACTGTATACATCTTCAGTGTTATTAGAGAAAACAATCCAATCCCTGTTATAACTCTGATCCTCTGATTCATTGATTCTACTCCACACTCTTCCCTGAATCAACTTTCACCACGTCCTGTTCCAGGCACCAGGCTGGACTGGATGATCTCCTAAGGTCCCTTCCAAAGTGAATTATCATATCATTCTGTTATATTGCTCAACTGGCTAATGATGCTTGCGTGACACATTTTATCTGAAGAGGTGACACATCTCTGGTTGTTGTGCTGTCAAAGGCCTCCAATTACTGAAGTAAACAGTAAATGCAGAGCTCAGTCAGGTGCATTCTGGTATGTCAGCCAAGGGCAACACTAAATCTGAGGAGAAGGGAGCAGTGGAGAAATTTGGCTTTCCTATTCATTATAAACAAAATCTATGAAATAGAATGATCTTCAAAAAGATGCAACAAAAGTAGGATCATTTAATTTACCTTTCCTACAGACTAGGCTAAATATACAGTGGGAAAGGAAAAAGGAAGCTTCTTGAAGTGCCCATGACTGGGAAACATAAAATAATGGAACAATTTAGAGTGGAAATGGAACTTAATCATCTAACCTCTGAATAAAGCAGAGCCAACTTCAAAATTAGATCAAGCTGCTGAAGAGCTTTTCCAGTCAGACTTTGATTATTTCAAGGTTAGCACTGGGGCAACCTGTTCCAGGATTTGACCATTCTCCTTGTGATGCCTTTTTCCTTGGATTTCTCTTTCTGCTGTTCATGTCTGTTGCTGCTCATCCTTTTGCTGCACAGCTCCAGCTGGAGTCTGGCTCCATCCAGCCACCCATACCACATGGGAATAGTCCCATCTTTCTAGTGCTGGTACAGCTCTACTTAAAATCAACTGAATTGCCCTGGGCTAAAACAAAGGGACAAATCTACCTTTTTCTTCTGTGGATACAAAGGGGGTTGAAATTTTCTCCTCCTCTGTGTAATAATTCTACAGTGTCCCTATGTAATTCCCAACTCACTTTTCTTTATGCATGGATCTCAGCATTGCCTTTCATGATGCAGAGAGAAAGAACTGTTTAATACCTCATATCCCAGCATCTACTCTTGGTACCTCACTGGGATATTGCCATGGAAACAGGGGAAGTTTGAAATAAAAGCAAATACACTCGCTTTTCTTATTTTTCAGTAGGGACTTCGAAATTTACTGCAGTATAACAAAAGCTGTGTGCCATCTGCTTATTGAAAATTGAATGCAAATATTTCTTTTCTTTCTTCTGGGGCAATACATCACTGCCATGGTGTATCCCCTCAGAAGCATCCCTAGAGGTGGTGCATGAGTTTTTGTGTAGCTTCCTGTCCAGAACTTAAGGTGATAAGAAACATCCTTGTCCTTCAGCCAGAGATGGCACAGATAAAGAACAGACTGAACCCAAATGGAAGCCAACATGTACTGGAGACAAGCAGAACTGTGAAACCAGCTGCTGGAAGAGAAATTAGACTCTATAAGTCACACAACTTCCCAGCTATTTTTGGGGAAAGGTAATTTTTTTACATATAATGGGACTATGTAGGAAAGTCTTCACAAAAACACCAGCATCATTTTTCCCTCTGTGGTCATTTCTTCTGTGTATCAATTGAGTCAAGCACCACTGAACTGGAGGGCTGAGTCCTCTGTTTGCAGCAGCATGAGGCTCTCAGCTCCTGTGACTGTGATTTATTCACACTGCCTTCTAATAAGGGGCACCAGAGTATGGTTCTTGATAATGCCAATGGAGATAAGGAGCTATAAGATCTAACTCAGCCAGCTGGAGGAGATGATGGGTCTGTGTAAGGCACCATTTCTTCCTACTGAGATCTGTACAGGATCTCAGATTCCCTTTGTGTTATATGCCCCAGCAGAGACCCAAGTCCATGTCAGGAGGTGGCTAGAAGGAAGATCATATCTTTTCACATTCTTAACCTCTCATTATATTGAGATTTCTGCTGAAGAAAACTTTTGTCATAATTTTGAATATTGGTTTTATGACCCAGACACTTGCCTGTCAAATGTCTGGGTCCTGTCTCTCTGAGGTGAGGTTTTGTTCTCGGCACTGCATCAGTGTTTTCCTACTCAAGGACATCTCCTGTCACTGGGGGAGATAGTCCAGACACACCACTGAACCTCTGACAGCTTTCCAGGGGACAGAAAAGATGTGGCAATGCTGGTGAGTGCAAGTTGTTTCTTTGCCTCTGATCTCAACAGCCCTTTCCACAATCAGTGGTTAAAGAGCTTATATCTCTGTGAATTTCCACAGGCTCAGCTTGACCAGGAGACTGACTCACAACTTTTCTTTGGGCACAGGGTCACACTTCCTCTAGAAGCAGAGGCAGCAGCACAGCTTCCTAGGTCTTGCACTCCGCACATAACTCTGCTTCACAAGCAGCTCACGGGGCTGCAGCCTTTGCAAGGCCATCCATCTCCTGTCTGCCTTTGCCTCTCCCCCAGAGCTGTTGCAGGGAAAAGGTGCTCAGGAAGCAGTTGCAGCCAGATTGCGTCTTCTGTTGCTGTTTCTCTGGTAATCAGACAGCTACACCAATAATCATGTCCTTACAACCCTGGCTCCTGCTTATCACAGGCTTGTCTGGGAAGGAAGCCTGCTGTGCCCTGTTCACTCAGCCATCCGTCACTTGGCCGTCCTCAATGATTAATGTCTCCCCACCTGAGCCTGCACAGCTTGCCCTGGGAGGCACTGAAGCTGTAGCATGTGCAATGTTTTGGGCCCACTGGAAGATGGGTATGAATGATCATTACTAGGTTAAGTCCAGGGTGCTATGAAAATGTCCATGAGTGACTAAGATTTATACAAGATTTAAATGTGCTTAGATCATGCATCATTTAAGCTTCCTCCTCATTCACAGACACCAGGTCAAATCTTCCACTGTGTCCATCTGGACAGACAGATCCATTGTGTCTGGAGAAGTGTTCTTGATACTGAGAGATTATATTTAAGTCACTGCTGTTATATCTATGGGATAAATCTTGATTGCAGGTGTCTGCTTTGTGTTACACTGATTCAAACACAGAGTCACAGTCCTGTTCAGGATGTCTCTAGCCCAGACTCCTGCTTAAAACTGGAACAGCACTAAATCAGACCAAGTTGTTTACAGCTGTTTCCACATGGGTGCTGTGGTGGGTTAACCTTGGCTAAGAGACAAACTCCCACTCACCTGCTCTTCCGCTTCTCAACTCAACACACTGGAGGGAAAAAAATAAAAAGCCAAAACCAAAGACCAGGAATCTTGTTGATTGATATAAAGACAGGTGTTGCCCTCTTTCTCTCTGTTCTTCTCTGTTTTTCTAAAGCTTTTCTAAAGTTTTTCTAAACTTTTTCTAAACTTTTTCTAAAGTTTTTCTAAAGTTCCTTCAGCCTTCTGTGTTTACTTTTTGCAATAGAGTTTTCTCACACACTTTTCATGTAAACAATGATTGTTTTGAATTCCTTTCTGTAGGAGGAGAGAACGGATAAACTCTTGAATTGATCAGTGTTGTTGGAGAGGAAGATTTTCTTCCTCCAATCTATGGTCACTGTTGAAATTCTATAAATGTCAAGGTCTGTAAATAAACACCCCCTTTTTTGCCTTAAACATCTCAGTGTGTGAGTACAGATGGAGATCACTTATCTGTTGCTGTCATGGCCAAAGTAGACTCAAACCAAGGTAACTAATTTATTCCAAGTTGAAGTAAATGTGGTTTATGAGAAACAAACTGAAACAGCACCTTCTCCTCCTACCTTTCCCAGTTCTGCCTTCACCTCTTCATTCCCAGCTCCTGAGGAGGGGAATGGGAATGAGGCTGAAGTCAGCCTATGGCAGCCTCTTTTAGTCACCATTCACTCCTCACTTCTCCCTGCTGGGAACCTGCTGGGTTGATTAAACTCACTTTGGGTTTTGAACCTGTCTAAGCATCGACCCTGTGAAAAGGTCTTTAAAGGAATAGAATTTCTTATACACCAATTTCCTACAGAGGATAAGCTGAAGTAGAGCAGGCCATGTAACTCCCCAGTAAGTCTGAGGTACAATACATGCCTCTATGTATTTGTCCAGAAATATACTGGAAGCTCCACATAGCGTGGCCATGGGCTGAGAAGAGACCTGAGTCCCAGTTACAGCTCACCTCCTACACAACAGCTCAGTAAGACCCTGATCTCATGATGGATGTGAACCCTTGTGCTGTCTCTCCAGCTGTGGGATGTCTGGAGGGAGCTCAGGAACATCTCCAGATCATCACTTCCTTCAACTGTTCCACTAAAAGCCAAGATATACTAAATAATGTTTTGGGGTTTTTTACTGCAAAATTACTGAATCCTTCTGTCCCTACAACTCATTCAGCCTTGGGCCATGTCAGATTATGCAATGAAGCCCAGGGAAGAAATGGCAAGTTTGAAAATTCATCTGCTAAAAGAAATTACCTGGTCACTCAATGGTGAGAACCTTGCTCCCACTATCAACATGGGATGGATTTAAATGATCAAAGCAGGCCAAAATCATCTTGAAATTATTCAAGTGCAGTCAATTGTGTTTGGGATTCCACTGCTCAAGGGGGCTCCCCGAGCACTCTCTTTCACTTAAACAGCATCTGGTCACTCTTGATCTCCTTGTTAGCTGATCTGCCAGACTTGATTGACTTTGTATTAGGACTCCTGACAAGACCAAGTCTGGCAAAGCCCTTTGGGCCTACAGGCTGTTGCAAGGAGGTGGAGAACATCCAAAGGACAACAAACACAGCATGATTTGCTGTGATTTGTGTTCTAGATTCCTCCCTCTCTCTCTCCATCCCTCTCCCTCAGGGGAGCAGACACTAATCATTGCTTGCAGCACTGGGTGATTAATTTAAATGATTTAGCACCTGGGGATTAACCTTCACACAGAGATCGATGTTTTGGCTGTTTCCTACATTATTACCCTTACAGCAATTACCTCCCACAGATACTTGCTCTTGTACTAATGAGCCAGAAGCTATTAGCATCCACATCCACTGTCTACATGTTTTATAGTTGCAGGAAGGTTCTTCCTTGATGACCACAACTTCTGGACAGGTACATTTACAACATGAGTAGAAAAGACTCTTCTGAAGACATTTCTGGAAGGAAAAAATAATAGGGAAAATTGTATTAGCATTATGAAGAGAAGTGTGTCATGAGCATGAAATCAGAGCCAAGGAGAAGAGAATCAGACAGTTAATAGCTGCCCTACCCTCCTCTTTCTTTTTTCATCACGTCTGTATTTAGCTGAGTCTTATCTCAGTGGTGTTGGCTTTTACACTACCACCCATCAGTTTTCCTGTAGCACCCCACAGGCTTTTGCACCAAAATATGGATTATTTTAACCCATCAGTCCAAATATTCCTCTTGTTTACAGTAATATAAATTGAATGAGTTGCTGTCAGAATAATTGTGAAATGCAGAGTCCATCCCATGTTAGTCAGAGCCAATGCACAGCTTAGAGACAGAATAACACACAAATAGAAACTGGGATCACTTCTACTGCAGTGTTTCACAATGGAAACATGAATCTAGAGTTGAGGGACATTGTTTTCCTGCTTCATCTCTGCTCCTTGTCTCCTTTTATCTCTTGGTAAAATTATTTCAACTGTCTTAGCAGCTCCCTTTTTATACATGGAATTTCTTACGTTTTATGAAGTAGAAATAACAAAAGAAAAGCACAGCAATAGTTGTGCTCACTAAATGTGAGCCATCAAGAGGCATAACTCAGTTTGAGATCAAAGTCACTTGGGCCATGAGTTGGCCTTTTCCCCTTCTCATTTCTGTGTATAACACAGCAAACCTCTGTCCTCAAACTCCACAGATGTCAGCATCTTGCAGTTTGCCTGTGTATCCAACTATTCAAAATGCAGCTGGTAACACTCATCAGACACTACAACAGTGAAACAGATAAAAGCTGTTGCTCCTGCTCCACTGGGCAGCACAGGACACCAGAGGATGGAGTAAACTCTTCTTCCTTGAAAAATCAGCTGCTGCCTTTTGTGGAGAAAAGGACCATGACATCCATATGTTCTCCTTTTATTCAAACCTAAGTTTGAATATCACAGCTGTTGGTTGCTCCCTTTGGAAATACCAAGTTCATGTATATTACCTGAACTTCCAGGGTGAAATTGAGGTCTACTGTGACACAAGACCATTCCTGTAGGAGGTATGTAGGAGCAAATTTGATATTAAAGGTGAGGGTTTTTTCCTGCCTCTCAACCTTGACTAGAAGGTAGAAGGGAAAGATTAACTCAGTACAGACTGGGGTGGTATAGGTTAGTAGTTTCTATCTCTAGCATTTCCATCTTCTTAGAAATCAAGTGACACCTTCCCACCTTAGCCAGACTTGGAGAAATAACCTTAGACCTAAGTCAGGACAGGTCATCTGAATCCATGACAAGTGTTAAAGCCAAGAGTTTCCATCAACAGCCACTATGAAAGTGGCCCAGTGCATTGGCTTCATCTACAAGGACATTTTCTTCTTCAGCATTTTGCAGCAGTAAAATGCTGGAGGCCAGGGTAGCCTGAATATAATCATAAAATCATGAAATGGTTGGGTTTGAAGGCACCCTAAAGATCATCTAATTCTAGCCCCACCAGACATGGGCAGGGACACCTTACACTAGACCAGACTGCTCCAAGACCCATCCACCCCAGCCTTGAACTCTTCCAAGGATGGAGCATCCAGAGCTTCTCTGGGCAACCTGTTATGAACCAGTTTAAATGCAGAACAGCAAAGAAAGCTGAGCCTCTCTGAATAAAATGGATCAGACCCAGAAATGTTTGAAATATGCCCCAAAAATGTGATTAAACCCAAATGAGCTTAGATGTTGGTGCAAAAAAAGACATACATTTGATTTAATAGTAAAATAGTCAAAAAGGAAGAGAAAAGAAGAAAGAGATAGGGAAAGAAGTGTGCATGGGGAGTGGGGGGACAGGGAGAGAGTGGCAGGGGTTAGGTGGAAGCATATCACCCATCCAAGGGTCCATTCATGTCTCCTTGCTCCCCTCCATCTGATCTTCTTGGTGGTGAGGGCTCCCTGTTGTTGCTGCTGCACCACGCTGTGAAGTACAGAATCCAATGGATTAATGTAAATTTTGGGCAGGTAGGAACACCCAAGTGCGTCCCCTAAGGGGGCTAGGTTTGACACTCTCCCTTGCAATGCTGAGGGTCTGTTGCATCATCTGCACTGCTCTGGTGCAGGGTCTGGGGACAACTTTGGAGGGGCCTTTAATGGGCCATGACAGCCCCTCTGCTGTGGATAAGCTTTTCCCTGGGGTGAAGGGACTCCTGCAGCTGAGATTGATGCCTTAAGCTTTAGCTTTCATGTTTTTCAGATTCTGTGCTGCCTAGGGGTGCAGTTCTGAGCCTCATATTAAGTGCCAGTCAGCTCTCTTCACAGAGTAGGGAGACAAAACAAATCCTTTTCCTGCTGAAGACCAAGGACAACGAGTACAACTTTCAGGCCCAAAAGCACAAACAATGGTGGACTGAAGAGAGAAAACAAGAAGGATGAGGCTTCACAACCCAAAGCTGTAATTGGACAATTAAACCCCAACATGCAAATGGACCAAAACTTATGAAAGTGTAAGACCTCATGACCGGTGAGCCATTTTCTGACCAGTGTTAGTCCACCCTGGGTGTAGCCCTGGTCAGGCTCTTGTCCTGCCCAAGATGTACCCTACAAGCCCTTCAACAAATATTTACTTTATTCTCTAGCTCTGTCCAGTCTCTGTTCCAGGTCAGCCCTCCCAAGGCATCAAGCTGGTTCTGCACAGTGGAGGGTGGACTGGTCACTGCACCTCTCCCCAGAGGCTTTTTCAAAGCCTGAAACCTGAAACCTTTTCCCTTCACCCTCTGGTGCAAGGGTCTGTGAGAGCCTGGCAGCTGATAGCCCCGAGGCTGTGGTCTCCACCCCAAAGGTGCTAAGACTGTGCTCTGGGAATGCATTCTTCTCCCCCAGCCCTGAGTTGTTGCTTTATCTTATCTCCATCAACCAGCAGTTCAGGGCCTCAGTCAGGCAGCCTATTCAGGGTGTGGTGGTCTTCTCTGCAGCTTTTGTAATACAGTTTTGCTGTAATAAGCAAATGTCCTCCATGAAGATGTTTAAGCCATAAGTTACAACATTCAGTCTCTGACACAACCTGTGCTAGGGCGTCACCACCCTCATGGTAAAAAAAATAAAAAAAAAATAAAATCTGCCTGATATCAGTTTAAATCTTTCAGTTTAAAGCCATTCCTCCTTGTCCTATCACCCCCTTCTTCCTCTCCAGCTCTCCTGGTAGCCCCTTTTGGTCTGGAAGAGGCACTAAAGTCTCCTGGGAGCCTTTTCTTCTCCAGGCTGAACCACCCCAAATCCTCTTAACCTGAATTCACAGCAGAGGTGCTCCAGCCCTTTGATCATCTTTGTGTCCTCCTCTGCACTCACTCCAGCAGGTCCATGGCCTTCTTACATTGGGGGTTCCAGAGCCAGACACAGTGCTCTAGGTGGGGTCCATGAGAGCAGAGAGGCAGAATCACGTCCCAGCAATAAAAGTCTTTTATACCTCTTTCAGTGGCTGATTTTAGACTGACACACTGATCCCAGGTCTTCCAGAGCTTTTGCTTTCTGCATTTTAATCAAATAACAGTTTGTTTTTGTTTTTGGTTTTTTTCCTGGCTCTGAAGATCCTAGAAATATGGGGCGTTTTTTATTCCTGAACTTATTTTTTAATAACAGAAATAAAAATATTTTCTTCTCTCAGTTCTAAATGTTTTAGTTTCTGTTTAATTGGATATTGCTTTGTCCTGGGAGAGTGAGAGAGCACAACAGGGAAGAGCTCATTTACCTCTTCTGTACTGCTCATTATTTTGTACACTTCCAGCACAATTCCCTCATTTGTTCCCTCTCAAAAGTCACTGTTTTTACAATGGACAAGCTGGACTAAAGATGTTGCCTCAGGTAAGGAAGATGCAGAGATTTGGTCACAGCATGATTACAGACACAAACCTGTTTTCAGTGACTGAAATGTGTGGTTTGCTGTCAACCAAGCAAAATATGTACTGAGCAGGCTCTTGCATTTTGCTGCAGGATGCTTAATTCCTTTCCTCCTCTAAGACAGGACCCACGCACATGGCAGCAGCCAAACCCTAAAAAATCATTTTGATTCAAATTTATAAAAATATCTATAGCCTATAGATGAAAGACTGAAGGTTTTTTCCTTCATTTTTACTCCCATCCCCTGAAGTCTGACATTCCTGTGGTAGTTAAGCTCAACATGGAAAGTCATCTTCAAATTCTCCTGCATTACCTGGGGCCCTTTAAAATGTTGTCTTCTAGTCTATATTATTGATTGCTTAAATAATTACTCTGAAAGGTTTTTGGAAAAGGAGCATCTGGGGTTCAACAACACTTCAGCTTTTTTGTGCATGATAAAGTATGTTTTCAAATACCACTCCAGAAAGAAAGAAATAGTTGATCTTAACTGCTAATAGAGATGTTCATAGAAATCATAGAATCATTTGGTTTGAAAAGGACTTTAAAGGTCACCTAATTCCAAGCCCCTGCCACAGGCAGGGATGCCACTCTCTAGACCAGGTTGCTCAGAGCCCCATCCAACCTGGCCTTGAACATTTCCAGGGATGGAGCATCTGCAGCTTCTCTGGGCAATCTATGCCACTCACTACCCTCCCAGTAAAGAATGATATCTGATGCAGCCCAAAAAACATGTGAGATTGCTTGGGTATCTTTCTCTCTGTGGTTAATGCTGTTTTTCTCCTTTCTGTGCTATAAATACTCCTCTCTTCACCAGAAAATGAAGATGTCACATGCATTTTTTTTTATTGTTTTAATGTAGGCCAGGCACTAAATAAAGATGTGTAGAACACTGACTGTGTTCCAACACACAGGACTTCTTGGCTCTTCACTCATTTGTAAGTGAGACGCATACACAGCAAGAGCAGATGAAGGCTATGACAACAAACTCATCTCACTGTCGCTGTAATGTCTCATTACAGTTGGTGGTGAGGCCCTGGCACAGGTTGCTCAGAGAGCTGTGGATGCCCCATCCCTGGAAGTGCTCAAGGCCAGGCTGGATGAGTCTTGGAGCAGCCTGGTCAAGTGGAAGGTGTCCCTGGCCACACCAGGGGACTGGAATGAGACGATCTTTAAGATCCCTTCCAATCCAAACTATTCCATTATGATATCGTAACACACGTTTGTTCTATGTTTTATCACTGCATGACATGATAAATTTGCTGCAAGCAGCTTTTTATTCTAATGGTTACCTATTCTCACTGTTGATGTAGATGTTTCATTGAGGCTGCTGGAAGGAAATATAAAACCTCTCACTCTCTGTCACTGTGCATCTGGAATCAGTTTATGGCCACAACATCACCAAGAAGGAAGAAAGAGGGGATTATTCCCATTAGTGAATGTATTAAAATGTAAAAATATTAACTCCGGCAACTTTTACAATCCTTCCATTAGTAGCAGGGTGTGGCAAAGCCCATGTAGTAGCAGTTGTGGTGGTGCCTCCTCCCCCAGACCACATCAGAATCTGAAAAAAGCTCATTAGGCCTCAGCACTGATGAACAGCACCTGGCCTGAGCCCCTCGAGTTTATCAGAAACACTATGTGCTCCCAGGAAATGGTGCTGTCTAATGAGCTCCTGCTTTTTTTCTTAATGAACAGCCTTGGAAACCTTTCTTTGCCTGAATAAGAACCCAAGTGGGATGGTGTTTTTGTTCTCAGACTTCCAAAGAAAGCCACGTACCTGGATTACAGCCAGGATGAAACATTGTTATGACCAAAGCCCAAGACTCTCTTGTGGCCCAATAAACAGCGGCCCAAAGTGAGACCCTTTGAGCTCTCCTGGGCCGCCCACCTCTCTGAAACAGAGACTTCTCGAGTTTTCCTCAACCCTTCACCTGCTGAGAACATACAAAGGCATCTGAAGTGAATATTTCTCTACCTTCAAGGGAAATTTTTCACAGACACCTTGTACAGACTCTTCATGTCTGTCTGCATGCAAGTGTGCATATGCCATAGCAGATGCTCTCCTGGATTCTTAGACACTTTGGATTTGTAGGTGAGGCCTGTGAGTAAGTTACTGTTGTGGCACAGTAAAACTTAGGTGAATCCTTTGCTGAGTTGTTTAACTTAAATTATAAGTTAAGGTGTTAAGGTGCTGTTAAGTTTCATTTAAGCACTGTTAAGCTTAAATACTGTTTAATGCTGTTAGGCCGTCAGGCATATTCTTTTTTATCCTACCCCTTTCTATCCTTTTGAGTCACCCCTCACCCCACCCCCACATGGATGGTTTTGGGTTTATTTTGGTTTGGAGCAAGCAACTCTGGAATTTTTTGTCTGTTTTCCCTCAGTGTGCCTTAACCATCTAGGTAGTGGTAGACTGAATCTTGCCGATGAACTTTGTCGTGCTGTCATTTTATATCAGTCCTGTCTTTGTTGATACCTTTGATGGTGATTCTTTAAGTGATCTTAACACATTCATTTCTGACAAAATCACGTGATTAGGACAGAGTGAGGGCCTGTCTCTGGGTTCTTGTGTGACTTACCTGGATGGCAACAACAGCACAAGCTGCTCAACGCTCCATCCCAAACAAGGAATCGTGCTTGTGCCTCGAGGCAATATCTGCCAGCTAAAATTAGCACTGAGACCCACTTCCCCTCTTTCATTAGGCAGCACTGGATGAGTCGTTTCATGAGTGTAACACTGATCTCCTCAAGTCAGGAGAAGCCATGCTTTTCAGTTTGATATCCAAAGATCCTGCCCTTTAGCTCCACAAACTTAAGATGGGGGGAGTCTCAAGAGCTGACTCCAGCCCACCATGCACATGCCCATAACTCTGCCCTTATTCCTCCTCTAAGCAGTTTATTTTTTGCTTATTCTGAACTGCAGTCTTTGGGAACAGCATCGTTGGGTATTTGATGAAGGTTCATACTTCACTCTGCACGTACTTTTGTCAAAAAAGCTTTTATTGCAATGCAAAATATCTTCTGTATATGACATCTTTCTGCCCCCCAACCCCCTTAAATTTAATGAGTATTCCTTTCTGGGTTTGTACATTGTGATTCTTGTGTGTATGTATGAATATATATACATATCTATATATCTATCAATCTATAGATATTATATTAATACAATCATATATAAATCTGGACCTATATCATTTTATATATACACATATCACTGGATCTATGTGTGTGTGTGCATATACATATACATATATTACATATACACTATATACACATATATGCACACACATACATATCGTATAATCATAAACATCTGTAGGTTGTCAAGGGACTTTTCTTTAACAAAATAAGTTCCATCAGTGGATTTTACTTCTGTAGTGCAATTTTACAGGAAGTTAACATTTCCACATTCAATATAAAAGAAACAATATACATTTGAAAACGTGCCATAGGATTTTTAATGAAAAAATTAGAAAAGTGCATTATTTTACAACACTACAGTAAATGATTCTTTTTTTTTTCTCTGTAAAGACATTGTAAAATATATACAGGGTTGCGTAGTGCATTCATTACAAAAAAAAGATGCAATCCCTTGCATAAATTACATATTGTACAGGGGTTCGCTGTCTACTTGGACTTGTAAACATTTGTGTGATACAGTTTTCATTCTTTAAGTAAGCTGCAATACATCTTATTTTCATTTGACTGTTGTTGCATTCTGACTCCAGTACGGCATTCTAAGGCCATGTGTGAAGGCATCCTCTCCCATGACGGAGAAGGCCAGGAAAAGAAATGAAAACACAAAAGAGTCTTTAATTTGGTTCTTTGTAATCAAGTTATCACTGGTTTAATAAATCACATCTTGATGCTTATGACCTGATCACTCTCGTTTGCTAGGACCAGCTCAACAACTATGTTTAAGTTTAGAGGTCTGAAATGAGCAGAGAAAACAGCTTCCAGGAGGTAAATTCCAAGTGCAGTCTCCACAGCCAAGCAGCTCCTCTTTCTAGATGACCATGGCCCTAATGCTCTGTGTGCTGCACAGAAAATGTATCAACCAGGGTAGAAATTTAGATTTTTGCTCTGTCTCAGGCTGTTGAGGGCCTTTAGAATGCCGTCAATACACCGTCGGTAAGTTCGCATATGCACATTCAAAGAAGTACAAAAATGCACCAAAAAGTGTCAAGAGATCCAAAAGAGACACAGCATCAACACACACTCACAAACACACACATACACTCACACGTCTTTCTGAGCAGGAAGGCTCAGTCTCCAAAGTAGGATTCACAATTTAATTTCAACATGTATGTGTGTTTGGAAGAAATCCAAGAATTTCCATATAAACTCCTTAGGTCCCAAATTGAACACTTTTATCCCTGTTTCTCATAGATGAACAGTTTGTTGAAGTAAGAAATTGCACCTTGAAGAGACAGTATCCACATTCTTTTGGCCTACTGGAAACATCTGTTAAGCCCCCCCCCCCCTTTCCCCATTGACCTATCCAGCTCCAATTCATTTCCTTTGCCATCATGTCACTAGGATCAAAAGTTTTACTTGATACTCCTCAATGGCAACAAACAACCACACAAATCTTAACAAGTCAAGGGAATAGGAAAAATAAAGCTTTTTTTTTTTTTTCTTCCACAGTTCACTCCTGACCTTGCAAAAAAAAAAAAAAAAGAAAGAAAAAAAATAACCCCCCCCCCCCAAAAGAACAGATGGATTATTGGTTGTATTATAGGAAATATGCATTCTGTAAGAGAAAGACAGATTAGGTTTGCATTCTAATGAAAAAGCCATTGTCTCATAATTTCTGCTTGTTTCTTAATTGTCAAAGGTTTGTAGTAGGCAGGACTCTTTCTGAAGCATATATTAGGGGTTTTTTTCAGACAAGGTCAACCCCACAGTACTTACACCCAAACTAACTTTGTGTGCGTTAACCAAATTTGTCAAAGTCCAAAAAAGCAGTGTTCAGAGTGGTACCCAAGAATGAATAAACCCAACTGCTAGATTAACCTCTTGTGACCTGGGATCCCTCTCTTGTTATGCAGATATTACACTTGTCCTTCAATCAGCTGAATAATATTCCTGCACTAAGAATTTATACAGAAAGTATCTGCCACAATGTAAATGTAGCTGAACAGTTGAAAAGGAAGGAAATTGCCATGAGAAGATCATTAAGTTGTGTTGAGCAAACCAGTTGTGTTGGTCAGTGGTGATCACACAGGATTCTGCTCTTCCCAAGAGAATAAGAAGGGCACAATATCAACAATCAAGAGGAATTTCCCACTGCTCCCTCTGACTGCAGTGTCTCTCCATGTTGGGCATTGAGAAGATAGGCTAAAAAGGATCTTTTCTGGAAAACTACATGACAGTAATGAATTCTTCAAAGAAAAGAGAAGTTGCATGGCAATATCAGTGACCATAGAGCAGCTGGAGCTTCAATGCTGAAGAACTTGAAAGGAATGTACAGTGAAGATAAAAACCCAACTAATTGCATTGCTAGAAGGATCTCACATACGTGTCTTTTGCCCCACTTGGCCAACCTTTTGGGAAGACAGCAGCTGCTAGAGAAATCGGAAGAATTTGGCAAAGTTTTGAGGGTCACAACCACAATGAATTGCTGTGATCTGGCCCCCAGATCCATTTGGATAACTGGCATAATGAAGACAATGATATGTGCCCACTGCTGCATGCTGAACAAGAAACTTCGCCCACTTCACCATTCAGAAGGGATTCTGAGAAGAGCTTCAAATCAGAGAGGTGATATAAATGTGGTGATACTTCACAGGAAGCTTTAAAAGAAACAGCTGTAGATCTATCTGAAGGCACTGCCACCCAAGTTCCATGTCTTGGTTTCTAAGGAGAAACCAGCCCTGAGCTCTTGCCCAGTGTGCAAGTTAGATATCAGCCCTGAATTCAGTGGGAATTAAGAGCCTCAATGCACTGGTGCTGAGCTAAAATCCCTTCCCCAGATTCTTCCAACACCAGCTCCAGTCAAGATAGGGCAGCTGAGGCATGACCCCCATGTCAGAAGTGATATTATCAAATAGGCCTTTTTGGAAATCGTTTTGTAGAGTTGCAGTTTCAGACTCTGGGAGGCCAAAATCACTTACACTGTCTACTTCAGATAATCTAATTAAATACTTTTATCAGATTAATTATCCTCTGAACGATAATTATGATTAAGGAGCTTCATACCCACTCTGTAGGGAGAGCCAGAAATAATGAATAAATGCTATTTCTCTAAAGGTCAGTTTTGATGACATTTTGACATGTGGAAACTGTCCAAACACAGTCAATATGAAGAGGTTTCTTTGCTATATTGTGAACTCCTGAACTCAGCTAGAGCTGCTTAGAATTTCCCACATATTCCTATGGCTCTGGGGAGGTGCAATCAAAGATGGACAAGGATACCACAGTTCAGGTCTTTTGGATTTGCTGCAGGCAGTTGGAGGGTTGGTGTAACTGATCTCTTTTATGGAATAGGAGAGGGAAGCTGCTCTGGGAGACACAATTTTCCCTACTTTCACTTTGACTCCAGTGTTGGTAAGGTGGCCTCACCACAGCAATCCACTCCATTATGAACCAGCCCTGGTCCATCCTTCCTACACCTCCTGCCACTCCTGTGTGGGAGGATGCTGGCAGAGGACTAGAAAATAAACTAAAGTCCGAAGCTCATGACTCTTTCTTAATCTGAAACTATGCCATGGACCTCACCAGTGATCTACAGACAAGGAGCCAAACCACTGTGGCTCTTTACCTGCTTATATAATTTGTGCTGGCCATTCTCCTGATGGCCTTCTCTCAAACACACACGCTCCAAAGTTCTCCTCGTAGGTTAATGCATTGCATCCCAGCCAGGGAAAAAACAGATCTCACCCATTCAAGGTTATGCACGTTGCACTTCCTACTTAATTCCCTATATATTGCTTTTAATCAATCTGTAGATTTCTTTTTTCAGTCGTAATTAGAGAGGAACATTTCCTTCCCCAGGGTGTAGTTGTGTAGCATAATGCTTTTCATTAATGGATGAGGGGGCAGAGTACAGAATGTGGTGATCCTGGGCCTGAACATACGTCCATGAAATGGCAAACTAATGAGTTAATGTCTGAGTGGGAAAGGGGGGAGAGAGCGTAGAGAAAGCCAGAGGGTGGCTGTCTGTGAAATGGATCTCTCTTCTAGCCTCAAGTGTAGTGCTCTGGATTCAGCAATTACTGCAAGCTGTTCCACAGGCCAGATAAACAATGAATCAAAGCCAGGATGGTGGTATCAGAACTCATGCATGAGAAAGATGCATTATGGAGCACAGTTTCAATTATTATATTTGCCAACTCCACTTGTGAATTTGCCAGCTATGATAAATGTTATCATCCTGTTGTTTGCTCTGCATTTCTCAAAGTGAACTAAAAGACAACGCAGCTTGGAACTGTGAATATTAATTACAAATAAAATTGCAGCATTAATCTTTCCCCTGCTACCCCTCCTCTTTTTTCCCCCAGTCTGTTGTGGGTGTTAATACATGGCAGCACTCCTTACCCTGTCAGAAAGCAAGGTGAAGGAGGGCATTGGGATATTTATTAATTACAATATTCATGGAAGGAGAGACAAATGAAGGCTGAAGGCTCCAGGGATTGTGTTTCCAGCCTAAAATTAGCAGGCAGATTTAAATGACTGGATTCCATAAAGCAAAATACAGCTGCATAAATTATACAGGTTGACTGTTGGTTTTAGGTCTTACTGCTTTCCTTTTAGTTTAGGAAAGACTGTTCATGGTGAGCAGTAGTTGGAGGCAATGATAGAGCATCTAGCAGTAACTAGAAAAAAGGTTCACATTCCAGTTCCAGGAAAAGGGTATAAATCAGGACTGATTATATGGCACCCAAGTCAGTTGGCTTCAGAGGAAGTCTCTGCCTACCCAGGCCTTAGACAAGGAGAGAATTTGCTCATGTCCTCTTGCACTTGGGAGCACCAGGAGGAGGAAACAGCATCTCTAACATAATATATCCCAGAGACCAGCAGTGCTTAGGATGGGCTGGCTGAATAAAATCTTGGTTTAAATGGAGACAGCAGCAAAAACCTGACTGGAGAGTCAAGAACTCCATCAATCTCTCCATCAGCAGTTATCAGTGAAATACTGGGGTAGGCCTTGACTTGAGCAGAGGATAGTCAGCCTCCAGACTGATTCTACACAGATGAAAGCTCAACAGTCCTCCAGCATCACCTCACAGCCATTTCAATTGGAAATAACAGTACTCCTGCTTCTGCGAACAATTTCTTTTCTCCCAAATTTCTTTTTTCCTTCCTACTGCTTTTTTGGGGGTGAGAATTCCTTTGCCATATTCATTATATACATCTTAAACAAAGGGTTTCATCAGTTTTTCATGGTTTTGATTCAGCCTCTGAGCTCAGACTAACTGGCATAAGAGTCCCAGGGCACCTTCCATCCGTAATCAATTTCTCTGTGTCCAATGTCATTATTCCATTTGTTTCAATTTTAGTGAATTGTTATGATAGGCAATCATTTTTCTACAATTTGTCTTGCAGAAGTTCCCAAAATAAAGTTTTATATAAAAGTTAGATGACAGCAGGCTGGTCAGAAAGGTATTATTTTCTTTTTCAGTTCTGTGAGTGTTACACATCTCTGGTTGATGAAAGTAGCAGTGGTGCGATTCTCATTGTAATTTGTGCAATATTCCAGTCAGTAATAGTGTCTTGTTGAAATATGCATGAAAAAGTCCATAACATTAGTGTAATGGACACACTCCAACACATCTCTCTCATCCGGCTTCCTCATAAAGATTTTAAATGACTGTCTTAATTAGATCTTAATATTAACGAGAATATTACATAAAGCTAAATGAGGACATAAACTTCAGCTGAAAGCTACTTCTACCCAAACCCCTGCCCTCTGGTCTGCACACACCAAATATTTTTGGAAAATTTTCATGCTGTCTTGGTTCCACTGACTGCTCCATTTTAGGCTTTTAGCAACAAATCAAGGTTTATTTTTTCCTTAACAAAACCGTCCAAATCTATCAGAGAAAAAAAGGAATTACCTTGCTTAAGTCAGATTCACAATAATCTTGATTACTGCCCTGGCATTTCATTGATCAAAGCACTAGGGAACTAATAAGAAAATGTACAATACAATAGATTACCTTGGTCACTTCCTTCTTTTTTCCTTTTCCTTTTCCTTTTCCTTTTCCTTTTCCTTTTCCTTTTCCTTTTCCTTTTCCTTTTCCTTTTCCTTTTCCTTTTCCTTTTCCTTTTCCTTTTCCTGTCTTTTTTTAAATAATGTCTATTTCATCCTAATGAGCTGTTACAGAGAGTTCAAACAGAAATTTATTGCTGAAGGTCACTGTACATCTTCTCCATTCATTAACAACCACGAAACTATTTTGGACTCTTGAAAGAACATCCAAACAGCCCTTCTAGGGCTGCCCACTACAGCATTCCTGTAAAACAAGTGCATGTACAAAGTTCTGGCAAAGCAGTGCCTGTTAGGTCAGTCAGAATATTCCTTACACAGTAATGAAGACCAAGTGGAGACTTGTGCCTGCATTGTTCTATTAAGTTTCCTCTTGTTTCCATATCACAGCATGCTCAGTCAAAGCTATTTTGGTGCTTCACTGATCAAACTGATTTTTCCCTTTGATGATAATATGAAATATTATAGGATAATAGGGTTGTTATATAATCAAAGTCGACAGCAGGGAGCTAAATTTGTGTTGTTTTGATGAAGAGCACATTAGTGTGACATAAATAGACTAATCTGATTTATTATTATTATTTCTAATGCTTAATAATAGGGAAGGGTAGGGGAAATGAGACTCTGGGGAATGAGAGTGCATCACAAAGTGATAGCAGACATTAGGATGTCTAATCATAAGCAGCACCACTACTACCTGCTCGTAGCTGAATTTCAAAAGAGCAAGTAGTGAGCAAGAGAAATTGTTCTGAAAGAGATAATATCTGAAGTGGAATAAACCCAATAATGTACTAGCGAAAATATTCTGTGAAAAACAGTGTTGTGAGAAGAAAACATGTAGGGCAATAAGAAGTCAGAGACAGAACTGACAAAAGTCAGCTCACCTTTCACTGACTGATTTTTATGTTTAACTGAAAAGCTGGGATTAACCTTGGACAAAAGCTTCCCTTTCATGATTCAGTCAGTTCCAGTTCAAGACAGCCCAAGCCATTATTCACACATCAGTCAAGAACCATGAAAACAGCTGAAGAGAGAGTCAGATTTTGCCTCGTGTTCTGACGTGCACAGGCGAGAGTTCTTGTGTCTGGCTGCTCACAAAGCAAAGTCCTGCGAGAGTTTCCTTGCAAGTGAAACATCCTGCTACTTCAAAATCCCATGTGTGGCAAAAATACAGGTTGGACAGAACTGTGGGCTCTTCAGCCAGAAAATAAAATAAAATAAATAAGCGTATTTAAAAATCCCAAGGAATGCAGATACATTCAAGCAAAAAACACTTTCCTACATACACAGTCATTATAGCTTTTAAATTTAAAAGTATGGCTACGGACATCTACTCTGGCTCCTTCATATCAACATACACAGATTTCTTCAACTACATCTACAAACTTCAACTAAGCTAAAGCAGAGCTGTTACAAAGCCATTGAGTTTTAATGCAAGGACTCTAAGTGGCAGATAACCCATGACATGCTGAGGTAAGTTTCTCCCCTGGTTAAACACCCTGTGTACTAAAATTTAGTCTTCATTTATGGTTCCAGAGGGAAGATTTAGTAACAAATCAGCTAGAGTATGTAAAGTTTTCAACCTCTCCAGTTCAATGTTTTATAGGACATTTAAAGATGATTTTTATATTCAGCAGGTATAGTAGTTTCTTCTTTTCTTAAAGGAAAAGAGAAAAGAAATTTATGCAAATTTTTATAAAATGCAACTGCTTTTTTTCTTTTTAAAGATTTTGCTAAAAGTCCTGTTACCAAAATTCTCCTTTGCCAGCACAGAATTCAACTGAAATTCTGCAAAACCCCAAAATTTTCCTGCTTCTCTCAAGTGTCAAATACACCCAGCAGCTACACATGATACAGAGGTGCATATTTCAGGCATACTTCTTATTTCTATAGCAGGAAAAGAGACATACATTTATTTGCACTTCTGGGATAACAAGCAAAGATGAAAAAAGTGAATTTGGAGAGCACTGTGAACCCTATGGGCTGTCAGGGGAAGCAGCTTCGAGGTGTCAAACACTGGGGTGCTGAGGTGCTAAAACTGCTTTTTTAGGTATTCTTGCTTTGATCCTTCTGCCATCAGCATTTGCCCTAGGACATGGTATTGGCAGCACAGCACTGATGCACCCAGCACACCCCACACATTACTCTGAAAAAGTCTATCCTCATCCATCCTCATCAAGAATCCTGGTAGTTCTTCACCAATCTCAACGGAGGATTTCATGCCACAGCAATTTCTACACGTAAAGGAAGCTGTGTAACAGAGTCAAAGTCATGGATAACTTGCCTGTCATTTACTTATTGAAAGACAGATGTGGAGAACATGAGCATATTTGATGGTTAATAATTTAAAGCCAAGGAGAAGACAACAGAGGAGGGATGACACTCCCTATTTCTCCCTATTAACGCTCTTTATAGATGACTCTTTGAGAGGGTATCAACATCCATCAGTACACAGAGCTCAGAGCTGGGCACACACCATCCAGTTTTAAGGGTAAAAAGAAGGATTATTGCTTTTACACTGAGAGCACAAAATGGTAGAATCAGCAGGAGGTGATTAGTGCCAAAAAGAAATGGGTTTTGTATGGCAAATTAACATGGGAAGTGATTTAAAAGATAGAATTAAATCAGAGACAAAGGTACAAGTTCATAAAACTCCCAGTCCTACCCTTGTAAAATCAAAGATAAATCTCCAAAAGCACTAAATCCCATGTAATCACTGAAAATTCCTATTATCTTAAAAGGGAGCTGGATTAGGCCTCTAATTAAGTTCTGTAAAGTCTGTTTGGTCCAGATGAACAACTGAGAGATGGACAATGTCCAAGGAACAACTCTATGACATGGTCTCAACATCCTCCACTACAACTTGCCAACACAACTGCTCCCGCTGTTACCCTCCAAACACTGGAGTAAAGCTATTTTTGCCTGTTACTGCTAAATGCATTTTGCCTTTGCCTAGCAAAAAAAAAAGCAGTATCACATCTAATCTCACAAGTTCCCAGTGAGCCAAACACAAGATACTGTCCCTTGAATTCTTCCTGAGACCAACAAAGGCTTTCCATTATTTACAAATCAAAAGCATTTAGAGACAATCATTATATTTTTTTAATTAAAACAAGGAATGCCCTGTCACTATTATATAAGAAAAAATATACATCCTCCTATTTATATCCATCTTAACCAAGCATTCCAAAAAATATAAATCCTATTCATGCAGGTAATTGCTGCACAAAATAATAATAATAATAATAATAATAATAATAATAATAATAATAATTTATAAATAAAATTAAAATAACAAAATACACTCTCCTGTTCCAACAATTCTCCCAATTTATCCTAGAAATTTTGTTTGCAAATTGTTGGAACAGTTGAAAATTATAAAATTAAATATAGTTAAATTAATATGATTATTTGCTTTTGATTATTAATTCCATTGCTAGTTTTTCTTGTGTTTTTATTATGCATACCAGTTTTACAAAGTGCATGCTTTATTTTTTTTTTTTAAATTTTGAACTGGCAAGCTAAAATGGTCCATCTTCTCCTGCCTTTTTTTTTAATGTTAATACAATCTAAAATCTAGCATTAAAAAATTTACCATGATACACCTGGTATATTGACTGCTTATGGCGCATGCTTGTCTTGGCAAGAAAAAAAAAAGAACAACAAAACAAATTGGCTCCCCTCCCACCCTCCCCGTTCCTTTTGGAAGCAATCTAAAAAAAGCAGGCTGGAACACAATTGCTTCAAGGGCAAAAGAAAAACAACAAAAAAAAATAATACCTGATGCTTTAATTTTTGTCACATGGCACTGGTTGTGGAATTGCACGCGCACGCACGCACACGCACCCGGCACTCACACAGGCACACGCACACACACTGCAACCTGCTCGTCAGGAAAAAAGTTTGTTAGGTCAGGAGTGCCGGTGGCACATGAAGGCTCCCAGCTGTGTGTGCAACTTTGGATTTGGTACCCACTTCACGTCACCTTGAATCCTCTGACATCCACCAAGGGGGTAATGTAAGGCATACTTTGCTGGAACAGTAATAATCCATGCTTCATGCTGAAGAGCTGAGTCTCAGAGGAGGACTGGCTTGTTCTACTCCCTTTGGCCTCGCTCCGTCTCACCCAAGGAACAAAAAACCCCAAACAACAAAGAACTGGGAAAAAACAAGGAAAGCAAAATAAGACAAATCCCTTTAAATGGACTTTCGCCGTTTCATCAGCCTGTGGTTATCTGTAAAGCTGTGCAACCCAGGTGAGATGGAGCTGACAGGAGATGGGAAAAGGCTGTTTTTTAATGTGCTTGGCGAGATCTCCTCTATCTTGTAAGAGATGGAGTGAAAGTACTGGGGGTTCAGCTTTGAGCTGAACGAATTTTGGTGGGACACCACCCGGCTGGTGTACTCGTGGGACCTGTAACACATGCAGGAACAAACTGACTGAAGGTCTGTTACTTCGGCCTTGTACCGTGGCCGACCATGCTGGGAGTCCTCTTGGATGTGGATAATCATGCTGTTGCGGTTCCCTGCCAGGGACGCCCGCTCCTCGGCATCCCTCCTCTCATCCTCACTGTTCATGGTCAAGAACCTGAGAACAACCAGATTTAGAAATGCCCCAATGACTGTCAACCCCACTAGAATGTACATAAAGCTAAAAGCCACGTAGAGAGGCTTCTTTTGCAGGGCCCCTTTGGTCTGCAGGGCCACATAGTCTCCAAACCCTATCGTAGTCAATGTTATAAAGCAGTAATAGTAAGCATGGAAAAAGCTCCACTCCTCATACTGGGAAAAGGCTGCTGCTCCAATGCAGAGTGTCCCCATGCAGGAGAAGAAACCCACAGTGACCATGTTTTCCATGGAGACCTCGGTGCTCCTCATGCCACAGCACTTTTTGATGCGTTTCAAGAGGTACTTGACGAAGGTGTTCATGCGCTCGCCCAGGCTCTGGAACATGACGAGTGTCAGTGGGATCCCCAGGACTGCGTAGAACATGCAGAAGGCCTTCCCCGCGTCCGTGCCTGGGGCAGCATGTCCGTAACCTGGGAGGGGGCATGGAAACACAGGACAGTCAGCAGGGCAGGCGATGGCCACGCTTCCCCCATCACGCCAGCCGCGCAAACCGCCCGACGCCACAGCCAGATCCAGCTCAGCAGGGACGCTGCAGTCACACCATCTTCCCTCTCCTCCTCACCCACGCCCTGTCTCTGAGGTAAGTACGGCACGGAACAACAACCTTCACGCAGGAGTGGGAAAGGTGAAAGAATGGGCAACCCATTCTACCTCAAACAATGTTGAGTCTCCTAAACAAGGTTTTATTGCATTGATTAACTGAAGAAATTTCATGTCTGTTCGGTGTCACAGGCAAAAGTGGAAACTTTAGAAATAGATGGACTTTCCCAGAGTGTTTTCCAGAGTGGCTGGTGTTGCTCTGTCCCAAAACCAGAGTATAGTGATGGCATCCAAATTTTGTGTCTGCTGACAGCGTGGAGTTAACAACATCCACAGGCCCACCAGCCAAAGAAATTCCTTTTCAAACTTTCCCATATTGAATAAGCCTTTCTCCTAACGAAAGTGACTTATTGCTGGAACACCACAGGAATTTAGGGATTTAATGCCCATTCTATCTTTACTCACCAGAAGAATAAACAACTTACCAGCTTGTGCCATAGTTTTACAGTTTTGCCAGTATGGCAAAGGCAATTTCATCAGGATGTTAAACTAATCCAAGGATAGAGGATGTACCACGTTTCACAGCATGGTTTTCAGATGGTAAAATCATGGCTAAGCCTTTATTCTAAATCAAACCATATGCAAGGAGCTTTTTGATATTATAATTACACCTATTCAGATTACATTGCTTTAAAAATCTGTATTTCTTACAGCTGACATTTTAAGAGACTGTACCAAAGTCTCCAAAATGAGATGGCTGGGATCCACTTGGGCATTGTGTCCATTTACCGTGTGAGTGCCACTATCTAGAGTCCCTTTACACTCAGTGAGTAGAACTATGTACTCCACAAAGGCAGTTTCTGTTGTCTACACAGAGGTGTCTAAAACAGGTCAGTGAGTTATTCTCAGGAGACAGCTATTTCTCTACAATCATTATAACAGAAATCTTGGGACAGAACTCTGTTCAAGATTAATATACCTACATTTATGTATCTGCATGTGTTCTATGTATCTGTTGTGTCCAAAATCCCATTATAGTCAAGAAAAATCCTATGAAAACGGGCAGTAGTGAGTTATTTCACTGACCATCCCAAGTCTGGCAAGACAAAATGACAGTTCTGACTGTTCATTGATCATGTTCATTAGGTCCCCATTAGGCTGACTAGACATCTGTTGACGGCAGAAGAATTTAGACACCCACAGCACTGGCAGACAACTACCTGTAAACAGCCAAATGAAGATTTCCTAATCATGATAGTCACCTTGAGTGACTGTCTCCAGTGTAGGTGCCTGCATTGGAGATATTGAGGATTTTAATCAGTTTTCCAGAAAGAATCATGTAGTCTATACCAGACCCCTGAGACATCAGGACACCCATAGATGGCTGGCAGGTAAAACACAGGGCACTCAGCAGACCCACACTCTTACAGATCTGAAGCTGGAGGACAGACCTGACATGAGATACCACTGAGGCAGGACCACTGAGGAGCCCTGCCCATCACCTTCAGACTCAGGTTATGGACATGCTGCTCTGAATTTGTCTAATTCTTTTTCAAAACTGTTGACACTTGCACACTTCCTCAATCTCCTGTGGCAACACATTCCAGAAGTTCACTATCTGCTATGTAAAAAAGGTACCTTTTAATTTCAAAGATATCTCCTTGTTTCAGCTAGAACACCTTAGTTACAGAACTGAAGTTCTAAATCTTCCTTATCTACCACCTTCATGTTTTCAGCTAAACTCAGCTTTATCTCTGCTCTCAGCTTTTTCCTATCTAAACTGAAGTCACAGCCTTTTTAACTCATATAGCAGAAGTCACAATTCCTTGATCATCTCCATGTCCTTCTCTGGACCTTCTGTAGCTCTGTCAAACCAGTGTTGAGATGCAGAACCCAGAATTCTGTCTTCCTCTCAGGATGGGGCTGCATCTCAGAGTCTGCACTTTTACTAGAACTAAAATATGCACTTTTACTAGAACTAAAATAAAAATTTACTAGAAATAAAATATAAGGCAACCTTTTAAATGTAAAGCAAGAGTAGACAAGGAAAATAAAACAAGAAAACCAGCAAGAATCCCCTTCAAAAAACACCAGGTTTATTCTTAGGTCAGTTGGTATTTGTTAATGGATGGGTTGTAAAAAAGAAGCACAAAACTCAAAATAGGAGGTTCTTTTCCAGGTTATACAGGAAAGAGATTGACCTGTTTTACTGAGCCAAGTAATCTGTTCGTCATAAAAAGCAGTTTCCAAATTACCTGGAAAGGGAAGTATCTTCACTAGATTGATGCTGGGTTAGTTCCACCTGACTGTCCCTCAATAAAGGTTATAATTGCCTCTCATTACTAAGATCAGCTTTTGAACTACAGGGGTGTGAATTAAACCAGGGACATCTTCCTAGTTTATAGCTTTAGTTACACATGATAAATAGAAAGAAAGCTTCAGAAAATGTGATTTTCCAGATGGTTGCAGTGATGGTAGTTGGTGGAAAAAACTTTTACTTTGGGTTCTAAAAAAATATTTGGGGTGACAAAAGGTTTCTTTTGTTTCATTATGTCCTTCTCATTAAAGATATCCCCAAGAAACACTTTAGGGACACCATAAAACATTAATTTATGAAAATATTAAATGAGAGGTATGAAAATACACCAAAGACAGACTAACTCTCCACTACTTAAGCATTGCAGAATCTATCAAGCACTGCACAGTGTAATACATGGAAAGCAAACTGCAGCAGTGCATGTTCTCTGAAATTCAGTATTTTTCAAATCTAAGCCAAACCACTGTCTTCTTCACATCAGAGACTACCTCTGGGGAAAAGGGGAAGTTGAATAATTGTCAGAGAAAGGGAGGCACAAAGGAGAAATAATGCTGGGAAAAGACACAGGTCACGGAGTCAGTCTCCAGGTAGTTGGGTTTTACTTGCATCAAGTAAAGGCAGAAGCAGAAGCAACTGCCTTGGTAGCAGATCCCAGCTACCAAAATTCTTCCTGCTTTCCTCTACATGAATGTCACTGCCCTTTAGCAGAGTATGAAGAGATGACTTTGTGTCATCATGAAGAAACACAAGGCTTAAAGAAAAACAGAAACATTAATGATGGCACCAGGGCTTTTCTCTCTTGTCTGGTGAAGAGGAAGGATCAAACAGAAGACCTTAGTACTGGCTGCAGGAGATACATCCCTTAACAAGCCACAGAGCTGAAATAAGAGTGAGAAAGGTATAGATAGAGCTTTACACTGCACCACACCTAAGCAAACACTGCCCATCCTACTCTAGTATAGTAATTGGTTTGCTGAGATACCACAATACATCAATGTGACCACAGCAGGGAGTTTTGTCTGGTTTTTTAATGAGATATCATTTGAATGTCTAAATAACTCTCACCCTGATTGGAAGCACTGTCATTAGTACTTTCCCTCACTTTCAAAATCCCTCCCAGCTGCTTAAGCTTTCAAGACAGAGCTCATCTGGGCTGGCACCAAGAAGAATAGCTTGGCACAAAGAAATGCCATGTTTCAGTGTTACTCCAGTTCTGGACTGTGAAGCACCAATACACCACAAAATCCATCTTCTCCCAGTCATGGAACAGCTGGGCTAAAGACACCAAGCAGAACTGCAGAAAGGTGTAGGCAAGGGAAGAAAAAAATCCCACTGTAAGGGCTGGCACCAAATCAGTCCTCTGTTGGGGTCTTCCCTGCCTTTCATTTTTCCAGGCTTTGTCCATTTTCTGATGAAAAACTCTCAAAGAACATGTGCACCTACATGTAATTCTAGCAGAAAAAAGGTATTCTATTTTCTTGTTTGCCAGAGTATAGCTATAAAGGTCTGAGGAAAAACCCCTTAGAGCCTTCTTCAATGCTTATTTTTCAGTGCTGCCTTTCAGATGAGACACAGAGAAAAACTACTCATTACAATGAGTAGTAATGAGTATGAGGCCCAGCTGGGGACAGCCCCAGTATTTTTCTCTGGGTTGCAAAGAGACATTGTCCTGGTGTACCAGCCCACAACCAGAACATGCAGAGGAACTCTGTGCACAGCTACCCTGAATCCAACAGCGACCACAAGCAGATGGCTGAGGAACAGCACAGGAATGCTATAATTACATGTTAGTTTTCCCCCAAGAATTCACAAACCCAGCTTCATTATTTGGTGCTCAGGGATTTCCTAAGCCAGTTTTTACTGGGTTTAGTAACACAAAATGGATTTCTCTTCCATAAGCTTGGGCATTGTCCCTTCAATGTCTTTAACATTCTGTAGCAAGAAGGTTCATAGAACAACTGTGTGTTCTTCAAAAAAATTGCCATTGTTCCTTTATTTCCCTTTCATTGCTATCATTTGATGGCAATGGTATCTCCTCCTCTTTGGAGGATACCAGGAACAATCAGTCCCCATTCCCCTTCTTTGTATCACTCATGATTTTATAGACCTTTTATCCACAAGGATGCCATGTCGCCTTCAGGCCCCAAGCAAGTATCTCTGATACTTTGCAGCTTCATGTGGACAGAGCAGCTTGCTTAGATCTACATCAGTGATTTCTGCACCACACTCAGCTGCAGGGTACAGACAGGTCTGTAACATCTGTCCTGTCCTCCAACACAAATTCCCTGAAATAACACTTTGCTTCTAGGGCAGAAAGATTCTAAAACAAATTCATGCTATTGTAATGGTACAGACTGCTCAGAATAAGCAAATCTACAACAAAAAGAAAACATTATGGGAAAAAAATCCTGAATATATTTAATGTGTTTCACCTACATAGTAGCCATCTCCAACTCTGCAAGGCAGTATTTACTCTAGCAAACTAAACTGGGTTTAAGTTCTGCTGGGGGAGCTTTAGGTTAGATATTAGGGAAAAAATTTCATGAAAAGGAATGTAAAGCATTGGAACAGATTGCCCAGGGAAGCAGTCAAGTGTTCAGAAAACACGAGAATTTGGCACTTGAGGACATGGTTTAATGCTAAACATGGTATTGGTGCTGGGTTAACCACTGGACTTGATCTTAAATGTCTTTTCCTACCTTAAAAGTTCTGTGATTCTGAGGATGAATTCCATCACCAGCCCATTATGGCTTCCCTCTGGAATAACTAGCACTGTCCTAGGCAAAGTCCATGTCTGGTTCACACATGAAGGTTAATACTGGCCAGGGTCCACTGGAACTAAGCACCCTCTTGGTGCAGTACATGTGTTTATCTATTTCTGGCACTCAGTGTGTCATCTCTGTTGGCCTCTATATCCTACAAAACACAGTCCTGCTTCATTAGTAGCACAGATAGAGCCTGTAGGGGTTTTCTGAGTGTTTTTCTACGTTGGGCTCTGTCAGAGATTGAGATAGGTTTGTCTCTAGATGTGCACTGGTACCAGGTCAAGTACATGACCAGTGTTAAAAAATAAAAACTCTATCGGTGGTGAGTTAGTTAGAGGTCATGCTCAGGCCAGAGAGTATCTGCAGAGCAGCTGAGCCTCATTCACATTCCCATTGAACGTGCAACAAGTCTTAGATGTCTTGAATCTCAAAGCAAGGCTCTACATTATTCATGAGGTGTTGGAATTCTGGAAAATTGAGGGATGCTTTATTTCTCTTAGGAGGAGGTTTCTCCCCTCATTCATCTACGCATCATTCATCCCTGTGATGGGCATTTGGGCCAGGTCATCTCTGACAACAGTCCCCGGAAAGGAATTAACTTCTCCATCCCTGTGACTCAAACCCCTCTTACTCATGCTGGCAGCAGCCCAGGTCAGGAGATAATAAAGAGAGGATAATGGCACCTGTTCTTCAGATGGGCAAGTGTAATTCAGATTAAAACATCTTCCTGATGTCACACACTTCACTTCAGAGGTTCATCTACGTCAGAGAAACCGCCACAAGGATCAGGCTGTGTGTCTCTGCTGGATTTGCTGCTTGTGCTTTCAGCTTTCATCAGGGGGAAGAAACAACATGGTCTTTGTGGTGCAGATGAAAGGGATTTTCAGGACAGGGTCAGGGAGATATTTCATCTAACTAACTGGTAGTAACTCATTCACCAGGACAAAGACTTTCTCCTGTAAGGTAATCAAGGTGTTTATTGCTGTTACCTGGATGAGAGCTGCTGTATAACTACACCACCCTCCTGGCACATGGGCACTGCTGACTGGTCCCTCTTCTTTCTCCCATGTCTGGCCTCTCCCTGAATCTCTGCCTTTCTCCTCAAACATCTCCAGGACTTCTTTTCTCTTTTATTCCCTCAGTTGATCTCACTGTAATCTAGCTGAACAATTTCTCTTAGTTTTGCACATGCCAATCCATCCCCAAAGATCACAGAATCACAGAATTTTTAGGTTGGAAGAGACCTTCAAGATCATCATATCCTCCCCATCCATGCTCAAAAGACAGTCTCTAATGTCAGGATGAAGCATGGCATGTCTCCCTACAGAAACACATAGCAATTTGTGGTAATATTATCTCACGTTGTGAAGACAGGGACATCACAGGACAGGAGAAAGAATCTGACACACCCAAGATGCAACCTCAAATCCTAAAGCCCTCAAGAAGCTTGGCATGGCCTCTCATCCTGGCTCATCCTTGGTCTGTTTACAACTGCTTCCAGGTCCTGGCTGCAGAATTAAGGTCATGCCACCTTGGAGATTGCACTCACTGCTTAGTTTTATATCAAACCTGCAGAAGACCTCCTGTTCTGGGTGGGAGGGATGCAACAAGTCTCCACTGTATTTTTTTCTCCCATGACAAGGACAGACTTCTTTTCTTCTTGATCTTAAAATCAAACTTCCAAGATGTTCAGGAAAACAACTTCAGAAGCAGCTCTGATGGGAGAGGCAAGCACAGGCAACATGCAGCAAGGAAATGAGGAGGAAAAGGAAGAAATAGCTTCTCTTTGTGATCTCTGGGATCTGCTGAGCAGCAGGTGAAGACACAGCCAAAGCCAGTCTTGCAGGTGGAAGGCCACTCATGCACTTTGTGAGTGGGGACAGACAAGTGTCTGGCCTCAGGAACTGCCTCTGCAGTGGTTTCCTCAAGCTCCCCAAGGATGCTGAATCTACTGCCTGTCAGCACAGACCTGAAGGACTCATCCAAAACTGATGAGACTGATAACTACTGCTGCCACTCATTCCTCTGCCACATTTCCTCACTCCCTCCACTATTCTGGTCTGCAGCCATCCCACATTATCTCCTTCTTTATGGAACCTGAACCTCCTGCTCTGGAGCATTAGTGATAGCAGTTTTTCCCACAGCTTCTCTTCCAGCCACACTAAGCTGCAGTAAGTACTGGCATGGTGAATGCTCTGCATCACCCAAAATGCTTGTTGGCATCAATTCCCAGCCCTGACCATTACCAGATGTGGCTAAACCATGTTCCATTGGAAGATTCAACTATAGGAAAAGTACCAAGTGCTGGGGCAACTGCTTAAGAACACAGCCCTGAATTCTTACAGCCTGGTGGAGCAGGAACTGAAGCTATCAATTGTAACAGCATTCTGGGTGGTCCTCTTGTGGGTGGCACTTGGGAAGATAGTTATGTTTCTCACACTGACTGAAATGATAGGGATCCAAAGGCAGAAATTTAGTGAAACACAGCCATGCTCATTTCTGATTCAGAGTAGGACTTAAGACTTCTGGTTTGGCTGGTTTCAGCTGGAGGTCACATCCAATACAGTTGGGTGTTCTCTGTAAGAAGTCAACCCTCTTGAAGATATTTCCTTCAGATTCTCAGAGGATCAAGGCAAATAATGTGTCCCAGTCCCTGCAAGGCTCTCAGTAAGGTCATGTTCATGAGACACGTTTGGAGAATGGTGTTTCAGAGGTTCTCAGACTGCTTAGACTGCACTTTCCTCCTTGTTCCCTGCCTGGACTCCACCACTAGCATGTACAAGGGATGGCCTCTCCTCTTCCCTGCTGGATGCCTCCCTAGGAGGTGAAGACACAAATCTATTCATTTCCTTGGGGCAGAGCAGTTGGAGGTGCTGTTTATTCAGCACTCCTCCTGTAAGAGGCTTGTGCCTAGGTCATTTCAACACTCCCCCAGGTGAAAAGACCTGGGGATTTCTTTGCTTCCCCTGGAAAAGATCTTGTATTCCTCCTGGACTTAGACCCCAGCAGGACACAGCTCCTCTCTTTTGAGACCTATTGTTTCTGCATAATGCAAACACATAGATTTGGTCACATTTGGCCTTTTCAAATACCCACTGGGTTATGAGAGTAAGGAATAGGTTTGTGAGTTTAAACCAAGCCATAAAAAAACTTTCCTTTTTCTAATTAGTTCTGTGTTTTTCTCATTTCTTGGTAAGGATGAGCCATCTATATCTGTATCTCTGCCCATCTGTTTTTCCTCCACGATAACTTTGAAGCTGCTCACCAATTTCCACCACTTAGAAGAAACTATAATGTGAACTTGATAGTGATCTGTTCTGCTGGGCCTGCCATCTGGCCAATCTGTGAATACACATAAAAGGGCCTAAAAATCAACACAGACATAGTGCAAGCTCAGCTGCAGCTGGGATCAGCTTCTTCTCTGGCCAGTTACTGGAAAGAAACAGGAGCTGGAGGTCCTGCAAGGTGGTGTGAGATGTAGAGGCATGGGAGAGAACTGCAGGAATGTCTCCATCACCTTATGAAACAGCCTGAGATGTAATATCTATCTGCCTGCAAGGATGAAGATGCAAATCAGGGTTCAAGAGACCTGGGGATGTTTTTGAGTTCACAGGAAACCAGGCTTGACTAGTGCTGCTCATCAAGGAGCATCTTGTTTCTAGCAAAAGACAAAATTTGGAAAATGCTGCTTTAAAAAAATGTTTGAGACTTCTGTATTTGCTTGTGTTTGTTATTTTTCTTTGAATGTGAATATTTCCCCTTTTTTCTGTTTAAAATTTACACTATAAAGGGGTTCACTAAAAAAGTAAATGAGAGAAAGTGGAAAACTTCAAATAGCCCCATGAAATCAAATCTTCCTGCTCATCTATCTGACACAGAAGATCTGATTATCTCAAACCTCCTCTTGTTGAACTTAGCCTCTATTTTTACTGCTCAGATAGGAGATGTCTGCAGTCCCTGGCAGTTCTTTTGAATAAGGTAGCAGAGCAGCTGAGGTAATTTCCACCTGGCTACCACCTCCTAAGAAATCAAGGATGTCAACATTCACCAGTTCATTTTGTACAGATAGAGCATGTCTCAGCTCATCCCTAAAATTTCCTCTGCTTCAGAAAAGAGGCTGGAAAGAGAGGAGAGGTTCCTCTTGAGCTCTATGAGGAGACAACTATTTAAACAGCAGTGATTCTGGCATACCAGATTTGTGTCTGGTGTACCATTCCTGACTCCTCCCAAAACCTGCAGCTCTGTGCTGGATTTCCAGCTGGGCAGCAGTTGACAGTTGACTTCTGAGTCAATATTTTCCCATGAACTCTATTTTTGACTGTCCCTGAACTCTTTTCCTCCCCTTCCTCCTCTCTGCTTGGTTCTCTGAATCAATCAGAGGACTGACCTGAGGCTCACATCATATCTAGTCCCAAGACAAATCATGCCCAGAACAAGTTCTCAATCTGAAGAGAATTGTCGCAACCACTAGGAAAAGACTTCATCAGGTCATGTTATCCATTCCCAGGGGATGGCATATGATTCTTCCTTACAATATATTCTCCAGGGCTTTGTCCAGTTTTGTTTAAATGATTGAAATAACAGGGTCTCTGCTCTCACCCTTAGGAAATTGTTGCCCTGTCCAGTGGATCCAGTTATTAGGAAGTTCTTTTTTGATACACAGCCTGTACTTTTCTTGTTCTATGCTGCCTTTTATCACACTGTTCTTTTGTAGCCCTCAACCCAACACCCCCACTTCTCTCCATCACTGCTCACTCCTTTACCCTTCTTGGAGATAGTCACAGCTTCATTCCTTAGTTAGTATTAGTTATAAACAGAGCTCTTGGAAGCAGAGTCCTGCAGCAAGAAAGAGAAGAGACATTCTAGAACATATGTATATATACGATTCAGATTTTGTCTCTTTAGAAGCAGCTCCTTATATGATCACTTTTGTTGTACTTGTCTGAGATCACTCTTGCTCTTCAAAAACTTTCAGGATCTTTGCTAGAGCTGTGCACAGCCCTTCGAGCTGCAGAACTGTGGTATCAGGGTTATCAGTTGCCTGGACTGCTAAATATTATCCTTTTTGCATATGTAGATGTGACTGACCATCACTATGACATTATGTCCTCACTGCATAGCAAACTTTTCCTGATGCTGTCATTTCTTGACATCACAAAGGCTTTTTGTACTCCATGGATGTGATTGCAATAAGCATTTTTTTCCTTATTCACCTTTATAAATTGACTTCTTGGGCAATTTTAATAGTGTTCTGTAACTGATTTTTGTTGCCCACCGTTTATTGGCAATGACCTGAGTCTTCCCCATGAGGGGGGAAGATGAAGGACTCACCACCTGCAGAGCTGGCAGGATGATCCAAACAGCACTCTGAGGCATCAGGGGGAAACGCATCAGGAAGAAGCACAGGGAATCATGTCTTAACAAAAGACCAAAATTAATAGGTTTCTTCTACATTGTGATGATTAAAAAAAAAAAAAAAAAGCATGAAAAACTTCTGATTCCACTTTATTCAAAGAGTTAGTTCTTTTCAAACTACCAGGTCTGAGTCTCCGCAGGGTTAACAGGATCCTGCTCTCAGCTCTCAGTCTGACAATGCCAGGGCTTGAGAAGCTGTATCTGAACAAAAACTCTATTAAACAAATATTTCCAAAGGCCAGCACAGAGCAGTGACTGAGATCATTCATGACGTAGCACCCACGTCCTCTGAAGCTGTGATGTCACTGTCCAGTGCAGTTCAGAGTAATGTTCACAAATCTGTCTGACATCAAATGCTGTCAGGGCTGGTCTGATGAAACACAGCACACCCAGCAAGAGACATGGGGTGACATTCCACTCAGGAAAGTGGTTCAGTTGTGTTTGCACTGAAGTAATCACGTTTTTCCTTTTAAAACTTTATGCAGCTAAGAGACACACAAGAGCACAGACAACTTGCCATGAGTTTGCTCATGTATCTGTTTCAATTTTGTGCTGTTTCTACTGCAGACTTTTCCCATGCAGAAGATAAAAAAAGAGTATTTTTCCAACTTTTAAAAATATTTGTAAGTCCATGGTATTTTAAGCAGATTCTCCTTTCTGCTGTTGAGAAACCAGGAGTTTCCCCAGCCTAAGGGGCAGCTAAAGGGAGGGTTAGTTATTCCCACTGTGCTTAAGTTCAGTCCCTGCTAGAAAAACATGTCAGCAAATCAATTTAGAGACATAAATTTGACTAAAACAGAGAAAGCTCTGATCTAGACAAAGTTATACAGATACAAAATCCCTTCTTCCTGGGAAGTCTCTGATTGACAGGTGAACAGCCAAGTGTGGAAGAACCAAAAATTCCTTTTCCCTCTCCTTTGCTTGTGATTCTCTGTCCCCTAATGTCTACAATAAGAAATTAGCCAGAACAACTCAAATTTTCCTGCTTCTAGAACTTTGGAATCATAGATTTCTTTACATCAGTTACAGCATTTATTGTACCCTTCTCTGAAGAAAAGCATCCCCAAACATATATTCTGAATCTGGCTGCCTGCAGTTTTGGCCAAGATTATTTTTCCTGCAGCTTCTCTAATTTTGCAGCAGTTTTATTAATTGAAACCTGGCTTCAACAGCAAAAGTCAGTGGAATCTGCCATAATTTCCCCCATTACATCATATATATGCTGAGCAGTGATTCAATTAGATTTATAGATAGATTGGACATAGAACAAAATACATGGATTTCATTAAAAATAAAGAAAAAATTATGTTCAAATGCTTTGGGTTCAGTTTCTTTTAAAAACATGCAATTTTTTTTCTCTTGCTATTGTTCCCCCCAAAAAAAAACCTTATGCTTGAAAATACAAGCAAAGAGAGATGCCTCAATTATCATCTACAAATTTTGAAGTGTGTTCTGTCAGATATCTTTGAAAAACTGAAATCATTCAATCAAAACTTCTGTGAAGGGGGAAGTTCAATTCTGATTGAGAAAGCGTTTTTTGAAGCTGAAGCCAAGAAAGTTAATGGAAATATATTGCCCAATGGTACTGTCCTGTCCAGTTTTCCACTGAGCCAGTACTAACTTGGAGGCACATCTGCCCTTGTACTTTGAAGACAGAAGAGCTGAGCTGAAACATGAAGGTCAAAGTTTTGCAGTGTTGTTCAGCTTTGGCTACAGGAAGATTTGCTGGAATTGCTGTATCAGGGTAATTACACCAGCCTAACTCACTGGGCTGGCACTTTCAAATGAAGCAACCTCAGACATTTTTCTGATAGCAACTTTGATCTCACACAAGCAAGGGCACACCAGAAGCATAGAGTCCTTGGTACCTTTCCCCAACAAGTCAAAGCCAGAAGCATTTCTCATGGGATGCTGTTCCACCCATCAGAAACTGCCCAAGGAATGTCAGGAAATTGAGCCTAAGAGATATTAAACCCAGAACTTGAGCTCATTGTGCATTGAAAATCTCCTTTCTGAAAAGACAGAGGTACATCTCAGTTTGGGCTTCCATCTCCACTAATCAAGCTGTAAGGCTGTTCCAAAACTCAGTGCTCTTACAGCTAAAAGTTTTCCTGTTTCCAATCCAAACTTGTTCAAGGTCTGATTCTTCTCATGAAAGTTCTTAACTCAAACAGCAAGCCACCCAGTTTGCCTTTCCTACAGACTAATAAAGATCAGCCATATCTCACCAGCCTGGTTTGTTTGTTTCCTTGTTTGTTTGTTGTCCTAAGGAGGAAAAACCAGTCACAGCTAGTCTGTTGCATTAGACAGGGTCACTTTGATAGTGTTTTGCACCTTTCCAGCTTGAATTTAATTTTCTTGTACATCAACAACCCAAATTTAGATACAGAGCCACAGAATCTCAATGCTGCATTTGTACAGACTTTGAATTGTATTTTATACAATTTTAGACAGCTCTTGTATACAGGACTGACACAAAGCCCTAACTGAAGTACTGCATCTCAAACCTACCTGTCCTTGGTTCATAGCTAAAAATCCACAGGATCTTATTTTGTCTTACACTGATGAAAATAGAGTAATTTTTCTTGGTGTCTGTGAACTTACAGCACTGTAACTCAAGTACATATGAGTTCATGATTTAACCAGAGACAAGCATGTGAGCTAAGCTCCATGTAGCATTAAACAGATGGATGCTAAAAAGCAACTTTCCAAATACTGCAAGCATCTCTCCCATGAAATGACCCATGAAAAGCAGGATGGGGTTCATGTGCACTACCAAGTCTGGAAGCTGACAGACATATCCCAATTAGTTACTCTAAAAGTGGATCTGTTCAAACTCCTCAACAAGTTTCCAGTGCCCATGAAATCCTTTTGCTGAGACCAGTCTGAGCTCTTTCACCTCCCCTTTTATTTCTTTATTGTTTACAGACATCTACCTTCTCCCCACCAGCCCTGATAAGCACAGCAAGTGTCGAGATTGCAGGAGGCAGCAGAGTGAGACACCATTTAATGCACCTGACTAGGCATAATCAGAACCATCCATCATTTCAGTTTTCTATTCCCAGCCAACAGGAACAGTCAAACTGAGTGGGAAGAAATAGGAACTCACTTAGAAAAACTTCTTCAAACCACTCACCAATTTATCTTCTGCTGGGTAGAAAACAATGACCTACTATATTATTTTAATATCATAACCAGTGTTTTTCATTTTATTTCATCGCTGAACTCCTCCATACAAGGTGGCTTAATAAATCAGACTGACAAAGTACTTCATGGAAGATTTCTGAGCAGTCATAAACATCATTTGCACAGTTTTTATACCTGAGAACCTCCAGTGTGATCCAAGACCCTGCAGTGGCAGGGGCTATATAAATGACTCATGAGATGGTCCCTAACTATTCACAATTCTGCTCTGACACACAGAATTACCATCTGCACTTTCCCAGCATGGATACCAGAGAGGGAGAAGGCCTAGTCATGAAGAATACAGATCAGACTAAGAGTTTAATATGCCCCCAAAAAGGATTTTGCAATCAGAGAAGCTATTAGTCTATTCAACACAAGAGAAAAACCACTTAGAAGCATTATTTCATAAAATCACAGAATGGTTTGAACCTTAAAGATCATCTTGTTCCAATCCCCTACCATGGTCAGGGACACCTTCCACTAGACCAGGTTGCACAGGACCCCATCAAACCTGGCCTTCAACACTTCCAGGGATGACCATCCACAGCTTCTCTGGGCAACCTCTTCCAGTGCCTTACCACTCTCACAGTGAAAACTTTCTTACTAGTATCTAATCTAATCTACCCTCTTTCAGTTTAAAGCCATTCCCTCTTGTCCTATTTAAAACTTCTTCAAACAAATCATCCTCCAGAATCATTCTATTGTGATTTAGGTCTCTGTTTCAGCTTCACTTGCAGGCTTTGAAGCTTATATAAATAAGGGACAGGACTGCTGAGGGTCTACTGGAGACCTAAAAGACATAATGTTTCTCCACCTGTCCCATGCATCTACAAGGGGCCTGTATTACAGTGGGATTTATTTATCATCTCATGCTCATCAGTCTGGGATTTGAAATGCAAACACATGCTCAATTTTGGACTACCAGTAAGTTTATTAGAAGAGTTTTGTGGAAATCAAGTTTCCTCAACTGCATATTTCTGTGAATCAACATGTATTATCATGTTGGGGGTTGACCTTGGCTGGCCACAATGTTGCTTTCTCACTTCTCCTCAACAGAATCAGGGGAAAAATTAGGATTGAAAATTTGTGGTTTGTGATGAGGATAAGTTGATTGATCAGCAGTTACCATTCATGGGCAAAACATACTCAGCTTGGGGTAGAGTAATTTCATTCATTGCCATTTACTCTCTGACGAGGTCAGTGAGAAAAAAAGTCAAAACCAAAACCCTCTTATCCCTACTTCTCCCTTCTTCTCATTCTCAACTACAGTCCTTCATTTTCAACTCTTCTCTTTCCTCCTCCTCCTCTCCCAGTTTGACATGAGGGATGGGGATGGGGGGTTGTGGTCAGCCCGTAACACTTTGTCCCTGCCGCTCCTTGCTTACACTCTTGCCCTTGCCCCAGCACAGGGTCCCTCCCATGGGATATGGTCCTTACCAAACTGCTCCAGCGTGGGCTCTTTCTCTGGGCTGCAGTTCTTCAAGAACTGCTACAATGTGGGTGCTTTCCACAGGGCACAGTCCTTCAGGAACAGACTGCTCCAGTGTGGGTCTCCCATGTGGGTCCTGCCAGCAAACCTGCTCCAGCATGGGCTCCTTTCCATGAGCTGCCACTCCTGCCAGGAATTCCTGCTCCTGTGTGTGCCTGCCAAGGGCTACAGCTTCCTTCAGGGCAAGTACTTCTGCTCCAGCACACAGTCCTCCAAAGTCTTCAGGGTGGGTTATCTGCTCTGGCATGATTCTCCAAGGGCTGCAGGTGGACCTCTGCTTCCCCATGGATATCCATAGTCTGCATCAGGGAAATCTCAGCACCTCCTCTCCATCCTTCTGCACTGACCTTGGTGTCTGCAGAGTTGCTCCTCTCTCATATTCTCACTCCTCTCTCACAGATGCTGTCTGGCATTTTTTACCCTTTCTTACATCAAGGAGATGTCACCAGCACTGCTGATGGTCTCAGCTTTGGCCATGGTGGGTTCCATGCTGGAGCTGGCTGGAGCTCTCCAACATGGGGACAACTTCCTGTGTTCTCTCACAGAAGCCACCCCTGCAGCCAAAACTTTTCCATGAAAACCAAACACAGATCAATAGCTATTTTATATTTGCTTTGTTGCTTGCAACTCTTGGAGGTTAATAACTTCACTTTCAGACTTGCTACCTCATTCATTCATTTGCCTTGCAAAATCATAAAGAGTTTGATAGAGCTGTTGTCAGCAGCTTCAAGTGCTCACACTGAATCTGAAGCTGTTCCTGAGTCCTGAAGAACTCTGACTCCCCAGCCGTGTAGCAGCAGCAGCAGCATTATAAACCTGGAAAGGTTTCATTATCTCTGCAGAGGACCAGCTCTCAGCTTCAAAGAACCTGTCCCAGGGAGAAGACTCCAGTAAGCACCAGCACAGCTACTGGGCAATCAAGCTGCTTTTCTCACCAGGCAGAGAGGAACATGGCCTAAAGACACAAGCTGAAAATTTCCTTCAAAACAACAACAACAACAAAAAAGCCTTTGACTACACTGAATCAGTGTAGTCAGTGTATCAGGCTTCTGTACTCACTGGCCTGATTCTCCCATGAGCTCCTTTCAATTTCACTTCCACACTTCTCCCACTTTGTTGGTCATACCCATTCCTCTTTCTTGCCTGCTCCACCAATAGATCACTCCATTGCTGTTCTCGTGCCTTCACCCTACTTGTTTTCATTTGCTGTTATCACCTTTTTTTGGTTCTGTTTTCCTCCTCTTTGTCACCCACTTTCTTTCATTCCTATCTGCCCCTTTTTCATTCTCCTCTAACTACAGCAAACACCTGCCTGCAAAGGCAATGCACAATATTTAAGAGAACTCCATAACCTGTAACCACCCTATGCAACAGTTCTCCTGTGCTGATAATTGCCAACTATAAACCATCAGCCTTATCTCGGCCGTCAAGATTAATTCTGGCATGGAGCATTATAAAATTAGCCCTCCTTGGCAAAGTAGCCTTGCTGGCCTTTAGTTTCCACAAGAACACAAATTAAGTGGTATTTGTGCAGTGAAGCTACAGCAAAGCTAAGAGGAGACAGACATCAGGAAGTTACTAGATTAGGAGGTAAAACAACTACTCCTTGGTTAGATCAAGCATTCAAACACATTATATAATATTTCAAAGGCAATACAGGCAAAACAAAACCTCTCAGGCATTTTGCCTCCTTCCTCCCTCCTTATCTAGGCTGTGAGGAAGCACATATCATAATAGCAAATGAGGAAAGTCATTACCAGACCTCCAGATTTTGGGTTTGTTCACAAGGTTACTTGTGCCATGCTGGGTTAACTCAGTGGGGACTCCAGAGCACAGACACAGCTTGAAGTCCTTCCTAATTAAATACACACACATACACCATAATCAGAGCTCTTTCTTCACCCCAGGGCAGGATCTTTGGCTCATATAAGTCAGCAGAATGCCCCGAGGAGCTACTTTGATTTATATTGGCTAAAACTCCAGTCCCAGAGCCGCTGTCCATAAGAGGATGTTTTAGAATAACTAGTGAGTATCTGGGCTTAAAGAAGCCTTCTCACACACAGATTTACACTCTGAAGATAGGCACTTGTATGTGCATCAGTGGTAGCTCAAGTTTTACCCCTTCTTCAAATCAGCTTTTGATTAAAGATGGACAATGCTCTGAAGCTGGTGTCCACAAGCTCCATCCTGCTGGGGCAATCACCCCCTCATGCAGTGATACAGTCCAAAGGAAACAAAATCAAGCAAATTTACTGGGCATACCCTACTTTGTCTTCACAGGTGTCCCCCTAATCATGTGGCATGATTTTGGAGGAAAGCTATAAAATGAAAGCCAGTTTCTACTCATGTATTTTTTCCCCCTAGAACCTGCAACGGGGTTTGCTCACATAAATTAGAAAAGTTAAACAATTACTCTGCACCTTCTAAACACCTGCACAGTGTCAAAAGTTAAGCATTAATATCACCATCAGGGAAACAGGGATCCTAATGAGGTTCTTCTTTAGAGGAAAGGAGATGAAGGACACCAGATTTAGAGTAGGATCTGCAGTCCTTTGGTGTCTGCCAAGGCCAAGTGTCCCAGGCACTCAAATCATTACACAGTGAAAACACATCCTCTGGAAACCAGGTTCAACTTTTGACAACCCACACAAGGTTTATGTGTGAATCCTGCTCAGCACAGCTCTGCTTTTCCACCCACCCACAGCCAAAGGAGCAGACAGGCTTAATTTACTGCTCTTTAAAAACAGATGCTGGCCTTCAATTTATCTCCATCAAGAGAAAAAAAATACCCAAGCTCCTCAAATGAAATGCCCCGCAGGATTTTGCCTGAGCAAATGTGAGATGGAGATTTGACAATAAAAAAGACATTTCATTTGTCTTATTAGTGGCTGACTACTGTGGAAGGTGTTCAATCAATTAGACTGATCTTGGCCTCCTGAATTATTGATAGAGAGAGCTGGATTACACTCTAAAATGCTTTTAGTTTAATTGCCCAACCCATCATTGCTTCATTTTCCTTTTCTTATGTATATAAATTCGTTGTTGTTGTTGTTGTTTTGTTGTTTAAGCAAAGCAGTTTGCCAGCAGCTGACTCTGGCACTTTGCTGCTGCTGGAGGGAGCGAGCGCCGAGGCCTCGGAGGGTGCGGCGGGCAGGGAACGGTGCCAGCATCCCCGGGACCAAGAGGAACCTGGGGGGAGGAACAGTGGCTTCCCATGATGAGAGAGACATGCAGGGGAATCAGGGGGGCTCCTCCTTCACCTCGTGCCCATTCTGTGCGTATTATAACTCTTGGGGTTTTTTCCCATTCCTTTATCTTCGTACACTGGCTCCTCTGTGCTTTCTGCCCACTTTCCTTCCCTTGCCTTGAATGCAGAATCACAGAATCATTGATCTTGGAAAAGATCAAGTCCAGCCTTCAACTAAATACCACAATGCCCAGTAATCCCTACCACAAAGTGATGCATCTGCTTGTTTTTTGAACACTTCCAGGAATGGTGACTCCACCTCTTCCCATGGAAGCCTTTTCCAGTGCTTAACCACTCTTTCAGTGAAGAAATTTGTACAAATATCCAATTTGAACCTCCCCCTGGCGCAACTTAAAGCCACTTCCCCTCATCCTATCACTGGCTATGTGGGAGAAGAGCCCAGCTCCCACCTGGAATGCAATAGGGCACAGGACTCTCTTGGCCATGGCACTATCCCCAGCAGCATCTGGGTGCCCAAATGACTCTTCTTACCTCATCCTGACCATCAGTGACCATTCTTAACTTTCTTTGCTCATTACCCCTTTCCACCCTCATTATCTTCCAGCCTCTTCTCACGCCCCATTCCTCATCAGCTCTTAGACACTGTCCTCGATTTCCCAGGCTGTGAACGTCATCTCATGCTGAGGCACCAGGACATCAGCAGAGACAGAATCACTGTGTTCAAGAGTGCTCCATATTTTATAGACTAAGAACAGGTTAAATGCCTTTAAAGCATGATAAAACTCCTCTTTTGCAGGCTAACGTAAAATAGTGAGAGAAGCACAAATTGAGTTATAAAAACATGGAAGTTTTTTCACAGTGAGAGAGAAAAAAGGAAAAGGAGGATGGGGAAAGAGCAAAATAAGATGAGATGGGAAAGGGATAAAAAAGAGATTATATGGGCAGAGCAAAGAGGGGAGAAAGAGAAAGGAGGATATGAAGAAAGAGAAAAAAAAAGAGTAAGTCAGAAGGAAATAAAAAGATGAACAAACCTTGCCCACTGAAAATGGCAGAAATGCAATGTGGGTGCTTGTAAGAACAAGAATTCTGGGTACCAGATGTGAAAGAGTATTTTTGTGACAACAGAAAGACTATATGGTCAGTGTGCAGGGCTGAGGGATATGATCTGAGAGGGAAATAAAGGCAGTAACCACAAAGCTGCAGAGCAGGTTAATAACACAGTATCTCATATGGGTTTAAAAGAGGAGACCATGCACATAACAGGATCCATCTGAATATAATTCATTTTCCAGGAAGTCATTGCAAATCTCTGCCACTGGATACAGACATGACATGAGATCTCTTGGAAACCATTTGGAAGCTAAATTCTGGGAAATGTGTAGTTTTGCATTTTTCTAGATAACAAGTGAAGAAGTGAAGAATTACTGTTATGAGTGAGACTTTAGCTCAGCCCTTCGTGGAGGCAATAGATATTTTCCCCCTAAAATAGCATCAGAACATGCAAAAAGCAATTTTATTTTAGACTTGGTTTAGATCAACAGTGAGGACACTATGGAAAACTGTTTGATCAGATGTTCACTACTATTGTTGAAATTAAAAGAAGGATAAGCAAAAACAGGTATCAAAGTCCTTAAATTCTGAAGCACAAGTGTGAAGAAATAAAGGGATTAGTAACTGAGTCACTTGGTATTAAGAATGCAGAGATGGTAACAAAGGCGCTTGAGATTTCTCCATGACAAATTCATGAAGAATACCAAGATTAGAGTATAATAATGCTTATTGCAATACATCTTGCAACTTATTGCAAGATTACAGTAATACTTATTGCAAGGCAAGAATTGTCAGGGACATTTAAGAGGAGCAGGAAAAGGATAAATCAACAAATCCATGTCCAAGTTTTTATATGTATGAATTACATGACAATGGTCCAAGAAACATTAAAACAATAGAAGAGGACTCTTTAGATATGTAAGGAAAGAAAGCAGGTGGGTAACAAGGGTAGGATGAGTATGAACATACATTAGAATAAAGTGTTGCTTTTGTTTCCAGCAACAAAAAAAAATAATTATTGCTGGTAACAAATCCTGAAAAAACTCCCCATGTTCTCAAATGTATAAACTAAATATCAGAGAGAAAGAAAGAAAGAAAGAAAGAAAGAAAGAAAGAAAGAAAGAAAGAAAGAAAGAAAGAAAGAGAAAGGAAAGAATTAAAGAATTGCAGGTGTGCTTCTTATTGTACTTCAGGGAGATTAATTAATATACTCCACAGGGAATCCCTCCTGAAAATGAGGAATCTCTGATCTCAGCAGGCTGCAGACAAGGGACAGTGGTTGGGCAACTGGCAGAAGTGCCAAAGCACATGTGGAGTTACTCACAGTGGGGCTGATTTTAATTAATATTTCCATTACTGGGACAAAAGCAGGATGCCAGGGATGAGATGAGCCAGATAGCAAGCCATCAATACATGTGCAGTACAGGAGGGGTCTGTGGCTGATATCACCAAAAAGTGAAGTTGGAGCACTGGGGAAGTTTGCCCAGTCACCAGGCACCCCTGACACAAAAAGTGTCTTTGGGGGGCTGCCAGCCCCTTTCCAGGAGTTCCTGTTCTGCTGCCACAAAGAGACAAATCGTGTGGAAACAAGGAGATGATTTCCTTATATCAAAGTATCCCAGAGAAGGATTTCATTCACAGTAAATCTCCTTTCTCAGCAGTGGCAATTGCAAGGGCCTGGGCTGTTCTTGCATTTAATTCCCCTGATTGCCATTAGTCCCATTTTACCATGTTTTAAGCACAGAACCGAGTTCAAATGTCCTTTGAAACTGCTGCACTGTCTCCTCCTGTCTAAACTTGTCTCTGCCTGAGTTTGACCAGTGCTAAGACACATCCAGAGAGATTCAATCTCACACTGCAGTGACCTTGGCCACTGCCTTGGCATGCACCCTGGCAACACCACCAGACTTGGGTTAGTCTCAGTCTTTGTGGCCCTGTTATACCCCAAGGGCTGGTGCATGTTCAGGTCTCAGACCCTGAGTGTGTTCCCAATTCCGTACCTTTCTCATGGCACAAGTGCAGAGATGCAAATTGCCTTGTCATGATGAAACATCCTGGAAGCAGAACAGAACAGTCTCTGCATTCTGAATTTGAGGGAGGAGTGCAGATATCTGTGGGACTAAAGCCATTTGAAATTTTTGGGGAACACTACATTATAGTATATCAGATATATAATATAATATATAGCACATCACAGAAATTATATATAATAGCTAATATATATATTTGGGCATAGTATATCACAGCTCGGATAGGTGTGCTCTTTTCTGGGTAAAAAATTGACCTGATGGCCAGGCCCAGAGAGTAATGCTGAATGGAACCTCATCCAGTTGGCATCTGGTCACTAGCAGGATACCCTGAGGCTCAGAACTGGAGCCAGTCCTATTTAGTATGTTTATCAATGATCTGGACAAGGAGATCCAGTGTACCCTCAGTACGTTTGCAGCTGAAACTCCATTGGGCTGGAGTGTTTATGTGCTGGAGGGCAGTAAGGATCTGCAGAGGGATCTGGGCAGGCTGAATCAATGGGTCGAGGTCCACAGAATGAGGTTCTGTCCTTGTTTCAGCTGGGATAGAATTAATTTTCTTTCTACTAGCTGGGAGAGTGCTGTGTTTTGGATTTAGAATGAGAATAATGTTGGTAACAAGCTGATCTTTCAGTTGTTGTAAAACAGTGTTTGTCCCAAGTCAAGGACTTTTCAGTGCTTCCTGCTCTGCCAAGAGCAAGTGCACAAGAAGTGGGAGGGAGCATAACCAGGACAGGTGACCTGAATTAGCCAGAGGAATATTCCACACCACAGAACATCATGCCCTGTTTATTAACTGGGGGAGACTGGCTGTGAGGCACTGGTTGCTGCTCTGGCACTGGCTGGGCATCTCTCAGTGGGTGGTGAGCAATGTTGTTGTGCATCACTTATTTATATTGAGTGCTATTTCTCTCTTCCTCTCCATTTCATTACAATTAACAATTGTAATAATTGCAACTTCACTACAATTTTTATTATTATTGTAGTTGTTCTTGTGATTAGTGCTATTATTATGTTTTATTTTGTTTCAATTAGTAAAGTGTTCTTATCTCAACCCATGAGGTTTACCTTTTTTCCCTGATTCTCCTTGCCACTGGGGTGGCAGGAGCTGGGGGTAATGAGCAGTAAGGTTGCCAGATGGGGGTGAACCATGACAAGGTTCAACAAGGCCAAGTGCCAGGTCCTTCACTTCAGTTACAAGAAGCCCCTGCAGTGCCCCAGGCTGGGGGCAGAGTGGCAGGAAAGCTACTCAGCAGGAAAGGCCCTGAGGGTGCTGGCTGTCAATGGCCAAAGGGGAGCCAGCGTGTGCCCAGGTGGGCAAGGGGTCCGGTGGCCTCCTGGCCTTCTGTGTCAGCCACAGTGTGGCCAGCAGGAGCAGGGCAGTGATTGTCCCTCTGTGCTGGGCCCTGGGGAGGCCACACCTCAAATTCTTGGTTCAGTTTTGGGCCCATCAGAACAAGAAATTGAGGGGCTGGAGCATATCCAGAGAAGAGAACACAGCTGGGAAGAGTCTGGAGCACAAGTCTAATGAGGGAGATGGGGTTGTTCCACCTGGAGTAAAGGAGGCTCAGGAGGGACCTTCTGACTCTCTACAACTCCCTGGAGGTTGTAGCCAGGTGGGGTCAGTCTCTTCTTCCAACAAACAAATGACAGGAGGAAACGAAGTGGCCTCAAGCTGCACCATGGTGGGTTTAGGTTGGGTAGTAGGACACATTTCTTCACTGAAAGGGTGGTCAGGCATTGGAAGAGGCTGCCCAGGGCAGTGGTTGAGTCACCATGCCTGGAGGTGTAGATGTGTCACTTGGGGACACGGTTTAGAGTTGGGACTTGGCAGTGTTGGGTTAATGGTTGGATTCAATGATGGTAGAGGTCTTTTCCAACTTAAACGACCTTATGATTCTATTAATCTAGTGATAAAGAAGAACCTGAATGAATAAATGCATGTTTGGTTAAAAATTATGTATTTTTTATTTAAATTGAGCTTTAAAGAAAATTAATCACATTCCCCCAAGCATCTTTCAGAATTGAGTATGACACCCTTCTTACTGATTTGGGGTTGAATCCCTTTGTATCGTGGGGGAATCCACACACAAATATACTTTTTTTTTTTTTTTTTTAACATTTAATTTGCAAACTGAAACCCCAATCTTGCCACAACACTCCAGCAGAGTTCACTGAAGGATCCTTCTGCAAACCCAGGTATAATGACTGCAGCTTGGTGTCACCACTTGGCAGTGCAGCCCTGTCACTGTGACACCTCCTTACAGATGGAGCACCCCGAACACCCATACCAACACTCTTACCCTGAGAGCACACAAAGAAACACACAGACCTGAACAACTCCTTTGTGCTCAAAATATCAGTGCAGACATGCAGGAGAGGTTTTCATACACAGAGCTACTCCTATGCATTTTCCAACGCATATCTTCATATTACTTAAACTATTATGGCCATGACCTAAGGCATTTCCCAGGGCTCAGAGAACAGCTGAATGTACTGAGCACACAGACCATTAATCCCAGACTGATAATGGTCAGTCTGAGCACCACAGCATACAAGATTCCCTACATCCTTAGTCAGGGTCTCTGGCTGCTACCACAGTATATATAAATACTACAAAAGCTCCTTCGTAGTAGAAAAAAAAATAGGGGGAAAAAAAAAGGAAAGAAAATGAATTAGCAACCTCTAGTCCTTGTGGGGAAAATGAGGGATACACAATGGATTGGCATTGGGGAAATGCTGTAAAGAGACATCAGGACTCTGGGGAAGGCCCAGGATTTTTTTCAACACCCATCCTCTGCTCTCTCTGCACAGCTTTGTGCATCACCCTCCTGGGATGCTGAGGGAAGCAGGTGTGTGCCATGAATGGGAGCCACCTGGGACCCTATTTAGGCTGTGCTCCTTCAGCTTAATAGTCCCTGTCACTGCAATGCCTGGATGGGAAAGCTGAGTTTGATAAAGTCCCAGGGGCTGAGATGAAGTCTTCTCCTGCCAGCTTTGGATTTTTCACTCACCCTCAAAGTAGATGAGCGGAAATATCAGAGAAGTGAATCTCTTACCTGCACTGCTCAATGAGGCTTTTATGATATTCCCTGTTCCCCTTGGAGAGATGCTCAGTACACTCTGGAGTGTTGAGATACGTTCATTTCCATTTCCAATTCTCTTTTATTTCCCATCCATCTCCTGGCTGCTATAAGCACACACTCTCCTTCTTTCTGAAAACAAAAAGCCTTGCTCCCCAGCCATTTCTTCACAAAATGCCTTCCAGTGACCCCCAGCTGGCTGCTCCAAGTTTCATCAGCACACCTGGGGTAGGAATGTAACTTTTCGGATTCCTCTTCCTTCATCACCTCAAACAACCTTGCACCCACTTGTACTCAAGCACCTCGTGTCTCCAGAAAACTGCTTCCAGCCCCTTTTTCAACAGAGACATGGTTTATTGTCCCCTAAGTAGCCCTTCACCGTTCCTCTTCTCAATCAGCACTGGGTAATGGTTTCCTAGGGATCATAATACTTAGCAGCACAGTAATTGAATGATATTATTAACAGCAGTAGCATCTGTGTTGTCTGTTTAATTAACTGGAGAGCAAATGAGGCCCTAAGAGTCATTAGTCTGATCCTTTATTGTTTTTCTAATGATGTGCTGCTTCTTACTTGATTATTGGCTAAGGATCCCCTTTACCAAAAAATACACTTTTAATAAAATAATACAGAACAACTCTCTACACTCCTGAATGATATATATTACTTTCAAGCTACAGATCAGGTAACTGTAAACTTCTGCTCTAAATACTCCAAGTCCACCACTTCTACTAATCCCTGAGCAGCAGAAAGGAGAGACACCACCCCGTGTTTCAAGGAATGAAAGAACAAAGCTCTAAACACATTTTACTGCTGAGAAGCTGATAACAAAAGCAAAGCTCACCCTGCAGTCATGCCTGGGGACTCTGTAGGGGCTAAAGGAGGAAAGACCAACTTTAGAGACCACTGGAAAAAAAAAATGGAGCTACAGTATCCCAGAACTGATCATAACATTTCATTCCACCTCTGCACTGGAAGGGATGAGGACCAAAGGAAGCAGACATCCTCTCTGTCCATAATTGGGGATGAATTAATGGGCAATCTGACAGCAGTAGTTCCCATTTCTCCACTTGGAAACTTCTTGCATAGGTGGGGCAGCCACTCCACAGCAGCCCCAGCACTCATGCAACCCTGTCACCCCACAGAGGCAGGAGTCAGATGTGGATGTGGAGTCATCATTCCCTCCACACCCATTTCACAGCCATCCTGGCTGGATGTTTGAGCTGAGGTTCATTGCTTGACAGCTGGTTATTGGCTTCTCTGCAAGGGGCACATGGAGATTTCCATGAAGATGATCCCAACTGCAGTTATTCAGCTTATCAGGAAGCACGGGCAATTGGCATTAACCAAATCAGGAAAAAATCCCATCTCAGACAGGAAGGAGATCTTGCTCCTTGATATTTGCTCCTGCAAAGTCTGTAGGTTAAGCTGAGCAGTAAAGGATGTCAGATCCAGCCATACACAGATCTGGGGACATACAGATCTTGTTACAGATCCTCTTCAACAGCTAAGTTGTGAGAGTCTTAACACTATGTAGCTTTTCTTTAACTTTACCTTGTGTAGCTGGTTAAGCCCTGCTCTGGTGGCCACAACACCAACCACCAACCCCCTCTCTGCAGCAGGTGGCTCATGGAAACTGTAAATGAATGTCTGCCAAAGCCTGTCTTCACACCAGCATCACACTATCACCTTTGTATCCTCATGGACTTGGGGGCCTTCTCTCCAGCTGCTAATTTGGAGACAATTGTGCTCAAACATGGGCCTTAGGCAAGAGAGAAACTGTCTCCTTTGATGTCATCAATCAGCTCCACCCAGATGGAGAGGAGGGGCTTGGTTCTGTGGTTTAGTTCAGGTTTAGGTTTGGTGCTTGGGAGGTACTTTTCTACTGACATTTGTGGGTCTGGGAATCAACATGAGATCTCTGAACATCAAGTCTGTTAGTTCCAAGTCCCAAGTGCATCTCACTGCACAACACCATCAGCACCAAGAGGCCAAAGCTCGTGCACGTCACACACACGTGTCCCTCACTGTGCAAAGTGCTCCAAGAAGACCCCACTTGAGCAAGGAGGTTGGACCAGATGATACCACTGGGGTTCCTCTCAATATCAATCACTCTGCAATTCTATGTTTAGGACCAAGATGAGGCTTTGAGTGCAGCTATAGAAGGAGAAATGCCTGTAACTCCATGATCTCAATGCAAAGTCATTGCCTACTTATCTGAATTGTCATTAAGGAGAAAAATAAACCCATTTTCTCCTCTGATGGCCTCATTCAGTTCACTAGTATGTTTCATCAACCAACTTCTTCTTGCACATATTAAATAAATACAGAATGAAGAATGAGCAGAAATGGATCCTGGGGCGTTAGAGAGATTGGGAAAATGACTGTGGCTAAGAATAAACAGGCACATCAAATGAGCAAGGAAAGAAAAGAAAATGTAATATCTCTTGTCACCACTGGACCTATCCATCTCAAGACAAATTCACAGCTACTCCAAGATTTGCAGATTTAAAATGATTTTGTTTCTTGGGAAATTTCTCTGGAGCTCCAGGCTGACTCTTCATGAAACTAACTTCCTAGTTAGGGACTACTTTTTTTTACAGTTACAGATATTTCTGTCTCCGACTTGTTCACCTGGAAATTTTGCTGCTTGTTCACAAGGGACTTATTTGTAATCCGTGATTTGCTGCCATTCTCTTGCTCCCTGAATCGTGGTGCAACAGCTGTTGGCTGACTTCTGCTCAGTGCAGGAATGAAAAATAAATGAATGAACACATGAACTTGTGGCTTCCTGTAAATTTAGCATACAGCATCTCCTTCATACTGATTATAACAACAAGCACCATGAGGAGCCAAGAAAGCTGCTGTTTGGTTGAAGCTGCCAAAGTGACTGCTGAAGAGACCTCAAACATTTCTTCATTTAGGTCTGGGAAACCATTACGTCAAATATTTTTGAAAAAGTGTTTTAAAAAGTCTCCAAAGTTGTGAAGCAAATTTGACAGGTACAATATCTCCTGTGATTCAGATGGAGATGGAGATCCCCAGCTGTGAAACAGCTTCCCAGCAACACTTTGGGTACAGCAGGGTCTAGTACTCATTGGAAAAGGATAAAAAGGAAAAGGATTTAAATTGTATATGTATAGATGAGCTTCAGAGATGGTACACTTCAAAGCCAAAATAATAAGAATAATTTATTTCAAGTCAGTCACTAACCAACTAATGATTACAGAGAGTCTTGCCTTTCCAAGTCTTCTCTTTTTTTGTCTCCATAAATTAAGAAGAGTGGTGTCTGTCCATCAGTAAGTGAAAACAGTTGTGGGATCTCTGAACAGCAAGTGCTGGACATAAAAATGCTCAGATAAACCCTGCTGCTTTGTGATTTTTCTCATAAGAATCTTCCTTGTGATAGCTGCTTGGAAAGCCATACCACTGGATTCTCCCAGCTCTTCTGTCCATATTATTTATGGACAAAGTACCCTGAGGTCCTTACAACACAGCTTCACATGCATTCATGTCCCACCAGACTTGCTCAGAGATTTCTTTCTCCAGATGTCCATTTGCCCTTATCCCTTCTGTGCACTTACCTAGTTATAAACTGCCAACCATGTGTCACATTTGGGAATAAGTTCCATGGGAGCTTATTCTCCAAAGTAACACATCTGACTGCAGATTTCTCCTGTACTCAGCCTGGTTTTGTTTGAAACCTTCCATAATTTCCTCTCCCATTTAACCACATAATTCTCCCCTTTCTTTGGTTTTTATACCCATTAAATTTTTGTAGCTGGATAGCACAAGCCCTTTAACTTATCCCTTGGACATGCTCTCCAGATTTAACCCCTAACTAGTATTTTACAGTGCCTTCCCACTGGGTTTTTTGTGCATTTCCTAGTAATCTAGGGTGTTTTTTTATAGTAATGACAAAAGAAGGTCCGAATATCTGCCCTTACTGGAACTATAAGTGAGGAACTCCCCTTCTTAATTGGGTGCAACACCTTCAGTCTCATCCTTTTTTTTTCCCAATGCCTGCATTGGTAATTTCTTCTCCCCACTCTGCTTGTGCCCGCAGGGAGTGTAGCACATTTTATATCCTGGTCTGAAGCCATCTGCTTCTTTTCCAGCACCTACAGCATAGCTGGAGGTGATGCCAAGAGTCTAGGGGGATTCACACACAAGCTGGAAACTCTAAGTCCATCCATCTATGGGCAATGATACCTCTGATCTCTACCTTGTTACATCCAGAGATCATGAAATGAGACTTGTTCATGTATGAACAAGTTCTTGAACCTTTCCAGTTGCATTCTGCAGAGTTAAAGACTAAAGTGTATAATGAAAACAGGAAAGGAAATAATCCAGCTCTGCGGGAAGCATCCAGGACAGTCCCCTAGGAAGGTGCATTCAAAGGAAGCCCCACTTTCCTACCAAATAATGAAACAGGTGGCCATGCCACACACTGTGGAAGAGCCCAGCCATTGCCAACAGGCAGTGCAGGGAACCAGAAATCCAGGCTCCCAGTCTCTGCTCTCCACATGAAGCCGCTGAGCCAAACTACATAATCCACTTAAGCACAAGTCTCATTTAATGATCTCTGGATGTAACAAGGTAAAGATCAGAGGCCTCATTGCCTGTTTTTGAAAGGTGCATGGGAAAGAGCTGACTGACTGGGTTTTAAAGGGTATTCTTTGCTGCATTTGAAAGTGGTCATAATTAAAAAGAGGAGACAGCAATTCGCAACACAAGAAATACATTAAGCACCATAAACACTATACTGGAATCTGCAGGACTTTACCCAGCTGGAGGTTGAGTTTTAGGTAATTAACTTCCTAAAAACCTGTTCTTTGCCAAAATTACTATTCCACTGGCTGTTGTAGGCAAACAGATAATTCAAGATATTTAGCAGATCTTTTCAGGTACTTCTGTGGGCAAGGGGATCAATAGGAAATAACCACCCACTGATGCAGGTCAGGGCTGAGCCCCTAACAGTGGCTGTGCCACGGGGTGTCACCTCCCATTCCTCACGTCACCAGAGCTCTTTCTGACTGACAATTAGGGACAGTGCTCTTGCATTTTCTTGTGCTTCAGCTGGAGGGCCATGTCACATTTCTTGTTGCTCCTGGCCATGCAGGACACGGCTGTCACAGCCTGTCCAGCCCTTCACTCTCTGGCTCCTGGCAGTCTGATCTTCTCTGGCCTATCTCAGAGAGGGGCTCCAAACCAAGTGAGGACAAAGTCTGACTCAGGGTAGGGAAGGTCAGCCTATGTCATGCCATGCTGATGACGCTGTGCTGAGGGCTCCTGGGATGACATTAAATCAGTCAGCTTCCTATTTTATTTATCTTTCCAGGGAGGAATATCTGGCAAGGAATAGCAAAGATTTTGATGGCTGAACATGATGGCTGCTTCCTCCTGGCACGTTCTGGCTAGCAGGTTCAGCCACCACTGATACCAAGTCTGTATCCAGACCACTGATACCAGGCTTCCAAGGCCTGCATTTGCCCTACCCATTTTATCCCTCCCACCTCTTTCTTTCCCATCTGTCCCTCCCTTTCCCTTCCCCTTTTCACAGAAAGCTATGCACTCCTAGAGAGCTTTCCATGCGCACAAGACAAGCAGAAGTGACTTTGAGCTTCCTGAGGTCATTGTCCAAAACGTTTCAGCCCCTCCAAGATGCTGCAGGAAAACTGGCCACTTCCAAAGACCAGTGCCAGCCCCTGCTCCCCTGAGCTTTACCGGCCACTGGGCTTGCATGGGCAAACATGGAATCTCCTCACTTGCAGAACACCAACTAAGATACTTTGGCATAAAACCTTGAGGCAAATACTGCCTTTTGAGTAGATTGATCTTTTCCCAATAGAGGTGTGTCACGTTCCAGGGGATTTCAAAAGGACCACCATTCTGCTAGATGACAACAATGGGCTGCTTCCTCTACCCAAAAGATCACCAACTCTTTGTTTACAACAGTTTGCTTTTAAAAAGCAGGCACTCTCAGCTTTTCATTTAGCCTGATGGAGACCCTGGTGCAGCTTTCCCCCAAGTTCTCTCCATGGACAGCCAAAGACACCAGGAGAGATCAGGGTGAAGAAGATGAAGCTACAGCTACATTCCTATTCCTGCCTCCTCTACCACCTCCAAAAAGCACTTCCAAGTGTGTGGTAACCAGAGACAGAGATGACAACCTTACAGCTACACATACATACATACCTACATTCATTGCTGTGTATATATATATATACACATATATATGCATGAATAGCTATAAATATTATAGGAACGAGCCTTGCCACCAGCATCCTTCTCTCAACAAAGTCATGACTGCTTTTGCAACGAGCTCAAAGTCTACAGTAAAACATTTTGCTGCCCATACTGTATCTCAGCAGCTCTGAAGCAGGAACAAGGCTGTGTAGGGGGGAGCATTGCCAGTGAATGACGGAGTCTGAGAGCTTGTGGCAGAGTCAGGAGTAGAACCCAAATCTGAAAATTTTGCTGGCATTTAAATCACACAAGCATTTCCTTCTGTTCAGCCACAGCCTAATTGTCTATTAAGCTGGTTAGCCTCGCTTTTTGCCCATGTCCTAACTCAAGATGACTGTCTCTTGCACAAAGCAACAGCACCTATCCAGCTTGCACTCAGCTTGCCTCAGCTATGCTGTTCTTCAGGCTGCTCTCAGTGACTGCTGATCTCACTCAGATTTACCAAATCATTTTGGTAATGCTGAATGCTCTTTGCTTAGTAACCTCACAGCTGTCTTGGTGGGAACAGATTCAGGCCCTTAATCTTTGCTGATCTACAAGCAATATTTTTCTAAGCCCAATGCAATGAACCCTGTTGTCAGGTATCAGCCACCAGGTTTGTTACAACAGAAGAAATTTCTCTCCAGTGAAAAGCAATCAGTTTGCACATAAAGTCCCCCAAAAACTTAGCTGTATGTTGCCATAAGGTTGATTTGGATTTCTACTCTGCCTCTACACAGGATAAGTTATAGTCACCTTTCTCCAGCTCTACCTGCTTAGGTACCTGTTAGCACTATCTGTGCCACTTAGTACATCAAGGGTGGCCATAAGACAAAACCCTCAATGCTCAGCATTCTTGCCAAAATCTGCCAAATATTGGGATTAACAACCACAGAGGGCCATGGCATATATGCTGTCATTTGTTTAGCAATGGTCTCCAAAAGCCACAAGCGTAAGCCAAGGCCTTTGGGCCTGGGGCTTTGTGTGTGCTAGAGCATGGCATACTTTGCATTAAAACACATAAACTGTGACTGGCACACACTGACAGATGTTGGCAGATGAGTAAAAAAATGACTACAGTTTTCAGAGGAGGAAATGTGTTTTTCTGCTTTTAGAAAACTTGGGCCAGCACTAACTGTGTGTGAACTTCTATCACAGAATCACAGGCTCACAGAATGATTTGGGCTGGAAGAGGCCTTACAGCTCCTCTTGTTCCAACTTCCAAGCCACAGGCAGGGACACCTTGCACCAGACCAAGGTGGTCCACTTCTCATTAGCCTGGCCTTGAATAGCTCCATCATTAAAGATACAAGAAGGGTTTGGGGAGCAGTATTGCTGACTGAATGTTAAGCACAGGATTTAACCTGCCTGGGCTAACACATTCCCATTGCATGTTTTTGGGCTTTGATAAGTGCTGTCACATGTTCACAGGGAAGTAGAGACACACTATTCCCAAATTGGCACAGAACTAAATGACATGTAAACAGGATCAAGCCCCACTAGGCTGTAAACTGGGTGACTTATCCTGAAACCTATGGAAGTCAAAATTTTGCACAAAACAGGAAAAAAAAAGGCAGGTCTGCTTCATTAACATGCTTCTAGTAGCACCATTATCTGATAGTACTGAGAAGCCGTCTTTATGTAAAAAACACTTCCATAATGGGTAATCAATATTCTATCTGGTAGAATGTTTATCTATGGAGAAAGCATTTTATGTTCCAAAACTGAGTTGTGGGTGCCCCATGACTTGAAGTGTTCAAGGACCAGGTTAGACAGGGCTCTGAGAAACCTGGTCTAGTGGAAGGTGTCCCTGCCCACGGTAGGGGGTTGGAACAAGATGATCTTTAAGGTCCTTTCCAACCCAAATCATTCTATGATTTTATGATAGATTCATAACCAGAAATGTTTTTGCTGGCCTAGAAATTAGTCAGCTATAAATCTAAAACCTGACCTCATCCACTGAGCAACAGGCTGTTCTGCATGCTCATCAAAAGATGTAACAAGAGGTAACAGATCCATTTCAGCACCTTCCATGACAAGAGGACAACATTTAATTTCCCTGACCTCTGATGAGCCAGATTTCTTTCCCTGTAATATAATCTACAATAAATAACCCATCAATCCTTTCTCTGGGTGGCTGCTGCAGAGCCGCCTAGTTCAACATATGCACTTTACTGTCCCTGTTGTATCATTTCACATTAGTCCACATTTAAACCATATTTTCCATTGAAAATCTCACTTGGAAAACAATCCCTCGCATCTTGAAATCTACATTAGCCACCGTCACCACTGACTCATCCCCCTGCGGCAAACGCAAACTTGTCCTGGATAATCCTGTCTCATCTCCCTTTCATCTCCATCACTGTGCTCCCTTGCCCTTCTTGTTAACCACTTCACTGCTGCCCTCAGAGTTAATTTTTGAGTGTTAGATTGAATAGACTCTCAGAACTGGCTGAAGGGTGGCATGAGTCAAAATAAAAAGTCAAAATTTAGTATTTCAGCAGAGGAAAGGAGTATCACCAGTATGCATTCACCAGCCCACTGCAGACCTACAGAATGGTTTGGGGTTGGAAGGGTCCTTAAAGATGATTTAGTTCCAACACACTTGCCAGGTTGCTCAGAGCCCCATCCAGACTGGCCTTGAACACTTCCAGGGATGTCACCAAAGTGAAAACCACAAGCAGCAGCTCTGAGCACTGCTCTAGGTAGTGCACAAGGAGAGCTGTGCTTGGCTTTGACCAGAGAAAAGAAAGAGTTGTGTTGGGTTTTTTGGGTTGGTTGGTTGGTTTGTTTGTTGTTTTTTTTGGTTTTGTTTTTGGTTTTGGTTTTGGTTTTTTTGTCACCTTTGAGCAGCTTTCAGGACACAAACATATCAGCATTTGGGAATCCAAAACCCATTGCTGTATTTCTATCACCTTTGATTTTATCAAATATTATTGCTTTATTAAAATAGAAGTATAGAATGAAATCACTATATGATCAGAAATAGAGATATTTAACTTCTTCTGAAACAGGCAAGGTACTTTTTTATCACTTGCACTTAGCAACTTAATCAGTGCTGAGAGTAATCCACGTTCCCTGCCAGGCAACCCACTGAATTTGCCTCTAAACACAATCTAATTTCATACCCAAGTTAAATATGACTTGACCATATTTAAACAGAAACTTGAGTGAAGTTTCTGTTCCATGTCTGCAACAGATGAGGAGAAAGTGGTGGATGAGCAGCTCCACCTTCCATTGACCCTTTCAGCAGATCACTTATCTCACACTGCATCAAAGATGAAGATGGCAAAGCACTCACATTTCCCTGCAGGCATCAGATGCATCCTCCAGCCCCTGGAGCCCTCCCTGGGCAGAGCAAGGAGGTGGGGAGGAGTTGGGGAGATGTTCTCTCCTTTTTGGAATGGGCATAAACTGAAAAAAGCCCCCTGGCAGATGAGTACATTAGTGAAGCACAACTTACCAAGCAGGGGAAATGCCTCACTGAGACAAATGCAATGTCTCTGAACCTTCCCTGAGAGTAAAGCCACCAGCATCAGGAACAGCTGTTCACACCAAAATGTTTTCCACCTCTACCCTAGGTAACCTCTGGGTGATCACTGAATTTTGCCTTGGTGCTGAGAGAGGATGTCAGGGCCAGGTCCAGTACACTGTGCTCTACATGCCTGATAAGAGGCTTCCAAATTGCTTAAAGTAGTAATTTGATGATAAAAATCCTAATAATATCCTGCTCCCTTCAACCTCAATACACTATAATCTTATTTAACACATTGGGTGGAGAAAAAAAAAAAAGAAATCTCGTAGTGAGCAGGCAGCAGCGGGAATGTGGGCTAGGAAAGGATATTACAGTATCACTTCGGAGAGCACCATAAATAAATCTTCACCCGAGATGGGTGGGCAGATCAGCGCGGTGCTCCACACAAAATTGCACTGCTCTACAAGACAGTGACTCATCAACTTCCCCACTTCTGATAATCATTCCAACCAGGCTTTCACTGCAGCAAGGAAGAGAAGCCAGAGAAGGCAACCATCTCTGAGCCTGGCTAGAAAGCATGGTCTGGCTGTCAGAGCAGAGAGCTGGGACACACAGGTCTGGATCCTGCCTCATTTGATCATTTTCTGAGGGACAATGTGGATGGTGTCCAAAGGACAATGCCTGTGGCCAAGCTCTCCAAGGCTGGGCTCCACAATACGACAGAGACATGGAAATGCTGGAGTGAGCCCAGCAAAGGGCCATAAAGGATGGGAATATCTGGCACAGAAGAGGCTGGGAGAGCTAGGACTGTTCAGCTTTCAAGAAGAGAAAGATAAGGGAGAATCTTATCTATGTGTATCAATATTTGACAGGAGAATGCAAACAAGACAAAGACAGACTCTTCTCAGTGGTGCCTGCTCACACACGGGCACAAAGTATCATACAGGAAATGACATTTTAACATGAAGCACTTCTCTACTATAAGAATGGTCACCCCTAGAACAAATTGCTCAGAGACTCTCCTTCCTTGGAGATATTTAATTTCCATCTGGATGTGGCACTCAGGAACCACTGTCTAGCTGGCCCTGCTTGAGCTGGGACTAGGTGAACTCCCAAGATCTCTTCAAACCTCCATGACTGATTCCACAAGTCTCACCCCAGTTCATTGGCTGTTCAAGATTCTTAATATCACCTACATATGAAATCAGATGCTTAAAAGCAGGTAACGAGTTCAAATACCTTGCAGGCTTCACTAAATGCAAAATCCAGTGTATTTACTCAGGTGTCCATAAGTTTCTGAAAGAAAGTCTAGTCAGCAAAGCGACAGAGGTTGGGTGTGTAGAGCTCATTTTTTTTCTCTCAAAATATATTCATTCAGCATAAGGACCAAAGGTTTCCAGTGAGGAGCCATTTGTCCCTGTAGGGGTGTTCTCTGGAGCCTGACACATCTGGCAGACACATCCTCTCAGACCATCACTCTCCCCACTGGATTACAAATTGCCAAGGATTCCATACGAACACTTTCTATAGTACCTGTCACCATAGTAACCAGGCATTGTTCAGGAATACACATGCAAAGCAACCCCCTCACTGTACATCACAGACCACTCTGATTTTCTGCTGTAGTTATAGAATGCACCAGGTATAAGATTCGTTCACAGAGAACCAAGTAGACTGAAGACTCACAAGACAACCTGTTTGCCAACTTGGGTTTGCTCCCTCCTATACAGCTCTAACAGATCTCAGAGTTTTTTAACTCTACACTAGAAAGTTTTTAGTTCTTTGGTTTTTTGTTGTTGTGGGTGTTTGTTTGTTTTTATTCTCCTTTACTTCTGGTTAATGAATTTCCTTGTATAACTGGGGATGCCTCCTCTGCTCCTTTTTTACACTGCTTTTAAACTCAGATTTGCATAGGACTGCAACAGGCAGAACCAAGACTTTAATCCTCTGCCTTTGCAGATTCCTCCGTGCAATTCCCCTGAATGCATTATTTGGGTTGGTTTGTTTGTCTGTTTGTTTAAGTCATTTCCCTTAAGAGAAACATCACTCTTTTGGCTCTTCACAAGCCTAGACAGGTAAGTGCAGGTTCACAGAGCCCAGGATAAATGTGCACTCTGCAGCTTTGTTATCATTTTGTTTTCCTACTTCCACAATCTTCTGTTTGCTTAGAACAAAGAGACACTGAAGCCAGCTGGAGGCTTCCTATTGATTTCCAAGGCCACTGGGTTAGGCCTCCATTTCCCAATGAACTCCACACTCCAACTATGGACCTCCTCAGGCTGAGAGCTAAATCCAATCAGCCTTTCCCCATTTGTCGTTTTCTCCCCCAAGATGACAACTTTGCAATTAGCCTGCCAAGACATAAACCAGAAAAGGACATCAGGCAGCCAGTGCCTTAATTGGCAGCTTTTCTTCCTCAGAAGCAGCATTGACCCCAAGGCTCAGGAGGTTCCTGGGAGGAGCTGTGCTGTGGATTAAGGGGAAAGCTACAGCTAGGGCCAGCCACGCTGTTTATAAACAGCTAAATCCAAGCACCCTAGCTGAGTGAGTGAGTTTTGTGTTATCCATACTTCCCCTAAAAGGTCTCTTGGATTCAGCACCCTGCATTCACCACCTAGAACCAGCTTGTGGGGCAGGCAATAGGTTTTATGGCAATAGGACCATAAACCAGGACTTTGGCTGCAGTGAATCCCCTGAGCTTGGCTGAGGTCATGCAGTTAATGCCACCCCACACCAGCTGAAAACAGCTTAGATTTTAGCGTGGCCTTAAAAAGAATTGCTCTACTCCATACTGGCAGAATTATTTCCCTGTGAGGAGAGCTGCTAGGATAACACTGAGGATTACAAGAACATAGATACATTGTGATATTACCCCTCCACCACCTCATCTGGACACCTCCCATGACTACCACTGATTATTGTTTTTTGAATTTTCCACACACTGTTTCCTTCCTTTTTTTCTGCCTTCCACACAGCATTCTCTCTCTTCTCCACTTGCACCTTATACTAAATAGAGAAGGAGAATTTGACCAGACAGAAGCACATAACAGAAACCCTGCCACTCCTGCTGCCATGCTCTTCAGCAGAAGAACAGGGTAATTAATACCCAAGGAAAGAGAGAGCTAAGCACAGCAATAGATATCACTTGCTCTGGAAATTAGGAGCAGCATTTATACATGCAAAACAGCTATTTAAGGATGTTCACAGAAGCCTTATGGTTGTTTCCAAGCTCAGGAGAGCTCAAGTCATGATAAGTAAAGCACCTGGATTTCCAGGTGGGAGGATGCTAACCTAAATCCAATTTTAATACCTTATGGCTCTCTATAGTGTTTGCAGAATGATTTCTCTGTAAGAAAGCATGTACAGAATGAGATTCAGATGATGGGATAGGTAGAATTCCTGCAGCTCTAAAGCCCATGCAATACATAACCCACAGCTCCCACAATCAGCGTCACCATCTCCTGCATTCTGTGCGACCACCTTGGATCTTGCATGACATCCAAAATCAGGATTATCAAAGGATAATTTTCAGTCAAATTACCCCACAACTCTGTGGTTGTTAAAGGTTCTCTTTGTCAAAGGCAGGGAGAAAACAGGTGGAGAGAAGACCCAGGCAGAGAACCCACATGAACCCCAGGGACAGCAATACCAGGCAAGGGGAACTGAGCCACAAGAGGACAGAGCCAAGAATGTGGCACTGCCCAGGAATGATCTACAGGCTCTGTGCAGCACAAAGCAGCACATGGGAAGCCAAGGAGCAGCTGCTGATAGCTGCAGCAAAGCACTGCAGCATCAGCTGGGTTTTCCCAAGGGACATGGGGAAGGAGAATGACCATCCTGGTACACTGATATTGAAGGGGGCAGATTCATGTCACATCTCCAGAGATAAATCCAGTATAAAAGATTTCCATGCCTGTATCACATATCCATGCCTGCCTGCCTCCACCCCTTTTCCTGCTACAAGATACACCACAGTTCCTCTGTTCTAGCACCCACGCTCTTAGGAGGATAAGTAAACAAACATGTTTATAAAAACAAGTCAATCATACCACATGACTTAACCATAACCTACTTACCTTTCCCTCACCTTTAGACACAGGCATATGCATTTTTTAAGCTAGCTTTAGCTAAAAGCTAAAAGCTAGAGCTATAAAAAAAGCTATATATTAAAAGCTAAAGCTATATAAGCTTTCCTATATCTTATTTGTTAAAAAACTACCACTTCCAGTGATCCAAGCACTGAGACCACATCCAACCAACACTGAACAGGCTAGAAGAGCAGTAAATTTCCACATTCAGCTCTTGGTTTGGATGTTCACTAGCCTCACACTCCTTGCTTTTGAATGGTGACTATCTAGATCATCAGTTTTTCAGACAAGGAGCTTTGTCTTCATATCCCCATGAAACTTTCTTGCCCTTCAGCATGGGCACAAAGGGAATGTTCTAAATCACAGTTATGAGTCTGCAACACGAGGCCATGTCCCCCTTGTTGACATACTTGTAAATGCAAGAGAAAACTGTAAATTATCACAAAGCAAGAGTTCCACCTTAATGTTGCACTGCCACATAGGGATCTTGCTTCTGTCTGTGGGAAAACCTTGAAAACTGAAACAAAAGCCAAAATCAGCTGCTCATGATGGATATTTAGTGCAATCATGCTGCAGGAGCAGGAAGTTTTGCATCCTCGGCCCTGGGTCTCGCTCGGGCACTGCACATTGGGACAAGCTCTCAATTCCTGGTGAAACACATTCCAGAAAGGATAAAGATTTACTCTTGGTAATGCCACACCTTCCTTCTTCTGACTTACCCTAACATAAGTTGGTAAAATAATTACTGCACAGGTAGTCAGAGCATCCTATGGGAGAAGTATGAATCAAAGTGCCAGGAACTCCTGAGTGTAACCGTGCCTCCCTGAAATAGAACTGAACATTCACAATGTCAGCACTCTAAGGAAACAATCAATGCTTTTCTATCTCTAGATTAGACAGAATGAAAGACTAGGAGATAGTAAGGAAAGACCAATATTAGCTAAAAGTTTTACATTCCTGACAGTGAGGGCACATGCACATGTAGCACGTGGCTCATGTCTCTCTCGTCTGGCTCGGTTATGTCCCCTCTCAGAGTCCAAGCACTTCAAGGCAAACATCTCCAGCCAGATGTTTCCTGGATCCCTCCACTGACTCTATGCAGTGCCTCTAGGACAGACCATGCTGCTCCTTTTTCTTTTAGGCTTATTCAGTAGGCCCACAGCAGCTTTATGCCCAATTAGCAAAGAAATACCTCTGCAAGCCAAAGTGGTCCAGTACTACCTTCCCTGGCTTTCCCGTTTTGCACAATTCCCTGCAGTTTAGAGTTGTCCTTCAGGGTAGTTCAAAGGCCAGGGGTATGCTGAAAGTCCCTGCCCAAGGTGTTTTCAGGGTGCTCTGTGGGTGGGTACAAATCACTGCTTCCTGGCTGGCTCCTGTGGTTGAAACCCAGAACCCCCACCCCCCACAGTGGTGCATTATTTTATTTGCCTTTTAATTGTTAATGGTTTGTTCCATGTACCCTGGCTTAATTCCCAGTTTGGTTTATCCCACTGCTGTATCCCCTGTTCTGATTTATGTCAATCTCTGTTCCCCCGCCCCTGGGACTCTGTCAATCCTGATGCAGTCTCCCCCCCGCCTCTGGAAAGTTCCAGGGAGGGCGTCGAGTGATTGGCCGGGATGTCGGGGGTCCCACCCCCCTCCCCAGGGGATTCGTTTCTTCTCTTGTCTCTCACCCCCGGAGCGATTTTCTGATTGGTCCATTCCCCCTGTTCCCTCCTCCCCAGGTATTAAAGCAACAGTCATGGGCCGTCTCCGCTTTGCTTGGGGAGACTTGCTGGGGTGAAGTTTTCTTCCTCCCGCTCGGGGATTCCAATAAAACCTCATTGATAAACCCCTGCAGAGCCCTCTTTTTATCATTACTTGCCGTAGTCACCTTGCTGCTGCTAGAAGAACCAAAAGGATTTTTGCTGGGTGGCCAGCTGTACAGTGCAGGACCTGGCAGGAGCGGAGCGGCAGTGGCGCGGGGTGCCCGGAGCCAGCGGGAGAGGACGGAGCCCCCGTGGCTTCAACCCCCAAAGGTGCAGCAGAGTGGATGGGGAAGTGCAGTTTCAAAATGCCCCATCTCCCAAGAGCCATCATCTGTGGGTCACTGACATGGTCATTAGAGCTTATCAAATCAGTGCATGCCTAAGGAAAGCTCTGAGCCACACATCCACACACACGAGTGAAATCTGCAGACAAAAACCGTCTTGATGTGATTAAGGCTGAAGAGCAGTGACTGCCTTCAACCAGACTCTCCTTTTTTCCTAAGGTTTTCAAATTACAATATTTCCAAAGGAGACTTATTAAAAGGAGAGATTGATGCCTTTTAAAAGCGTATTCTAGGGACATTAGAAAGTCCTTATCGTTACTAAGAGAATCATTCATTGGAAAAGAACGTGCTTGATTCATTTTAGAAAATACCCATGGTTAAGGATTACTATTTTTGGATTGTTGCTGATCTGAATTTGCATAGAAGCCCTGAAGTGAGGCTTCTTCCGCACAGAGCACCCCAGAAACACCTGACCTGTCCACAGTACACGTGGATGTTAATTCTGGGCAGGACACAATGAGACACAGTGACAAACAGGTAGGATGGGAAAAAAAAAACCCAGCCTGTTTGAAGGGTCAGGCTTCTGCCTTACAGGCAGGGCTGGACTCCAGGAAAGCTGGAATCAGTTGCTGCCATTGAATTTTTTCATGGTGTGACCAGGAAGTTTTCTGTGTCTCAGTTCCCCAGTGGTAATTGAAGGCTGGAGCTGTTCCCCGCCTTGTCAAGCAAAGAGGAGATGTGATCCCTGTGTCACATTTGATCAGTGTCTGAAGTGCTTATTTAGCATGTAGATAGCTCTTCCTTGTCCTGTTTGCTACCTCTGCCATTAAGAGTGCTGTGGAAAAAGGAGGTAAGGCAAGAAGACAGCAGGTGACTTCTCAGCACCAGCTGGAGGACTCCAATTAGTGTAGGGCTAGGCCAGCAAGCACCATTATGGGAAAACAGGCAGATCAGGTGCCTTAGGTGGTCACATCTTCACGTGCACATCAAGTGACTTCATGGAAAAGAGAAAAATAGCACATGTTCAGTTCTCCAGCAACAGATCCCCACTGATGGCACAGGGCCCTGACATCTCACTCACAGCAGCAGCCAAACATCAGCAAGCACCTCAGCTGCCTGGAGCTTGCTGTCTCTTCCAGCCCAGCACATGTGTGTGCACAGCAACATCCCAGCCTGTGCCATCACACCCAGGAGTGCCAGGTCACAGGCATTCTCATGGCCTTCTTCAGCTTTGTAGGGATTTCACTTCGCAGTTCTTAAAAAAAAGAAATAGATCTGGAGTTTTGCTGCCCGAGAGCTGGGATGAACAGACCTGCCCATGTTTCAATCCCAGCTTCAAATGCTTCAGACTGAATGAGAACTGCAGTCACAGACAGGCAAAGACTCACACCCCTGCCCAAAAACTTCAGATTAGTCTGGGACACCACGTTGGGTAACTTCCAAACAGCTTAACCTAGAGCCCCAAACAGCCAACAAATCTGAACCTTGTGCAGTTTGGAAAGAGACAACCAATGTTACAATCACTGCAGAGTGAAAGTGTTTTTGTGCAGAGCAGCATTTGTGAGCAGGGTGGTATTTCCACAGCATAACATCCCTTTCCATTCCGAGTTTGTACCTTGAATGTTCACAGCCCAAGACATTTCTTTTTCTTTAGAGTACTAAAATTCTGGATCATGTAAGTACTAAATCCTTAATTAAAGATAAATATATATATATATACACATAAATATATATAAAAGCATGCATTACAAAAGTATACAGCTGCCACCAAGAAATACTTCCCCCACTGAGGTCCACAAACTTAAAATGCAGCCTCTGTCATGCAGCTTCTGAACAGTTCTTCTTTCTGAAACAAACTGCCTTTTACTGTCTTTGTAGTTTTCTGTACTCATTACTTCATAAAAAGGATTAAAATACAAAAAGCAAACCCAGAAAGTGGCAGCCAAGCTCTTTCCTTTGCGTATTAACCCTGTAAAATATGTCAGTTCTAACTTACCTTCTTTCTCTATGGATTAAGTTGCAACATTTTCTTTCAAGCCTGTAAAGAAAAACTACACATTGCTGATTGGTGTCATTTTTTTTGTATTTGCACTACAATCACTTTTAATCATTTACCAGCAGTCCTGGCTAACTGGAGAGATCCCAGTTTGTTGGAGGTTAGCAAATGTGGTGCCCATTTATGAGAAGGGGCAGAAACAGGATCCAGGGAATATCAGGCCTGTCAACCTGACTTCAGAGCCAGGGAAGATTGTGGAGAAGTCCATCTGGAGTGCCATCGTGTGACATGTACAGGACAAGCAGGTGATCAGGCCCAGCCAGCATGGGTTTGTGAAAGGCAGGTCCTGCTTGACCAACCTGATCTCCATCTATGATCAAGTGGCCACCTGGTGGCTGAGGGAAGGGCTGTGGATGTGTCTACCTGGACTTTAGTAGAGCCTCTGACACCATTGCCCACAGCATCGTCCTTCAGAAACTGAATTCCCATGGCTTGGATGGACATAGTCTTCAGTGGGTAAAAAAGTGGCTGGGTGCCCAAGCCCAGGGAATGGTGGTGAACGGTGCTACATCCCTTTGGCAGCCACTCACTACTGGTTCCTGGTCCTCAGGGCTCAGTGCTGGGGCCAGTCTTGTTTAATATCTTTATTGGTGATCTGGACAAGGGGATCAAGGGCACCTTCAGTCAGTTCACAGATGGCGCCCAGCTGGACAGGAGTCTCGATGTGCTGGAGGGTAGGAAGGCTCTACAGGCAGATGTGGCCAGGCTGGACTGATGGTGTGAGGCCAGCGGAGTGAGGTTCAAGAAGAGCAAGGTTTGGGTTCCACCCTCGTGTCCCAAGAAGCCCCTGCAGTGCTCCAGGCTGGGGCAGAGTGGCAGGAAAGCTGCTCAGCAGGAAAGGTCCTGGGGGTGCTGGCTGAGAGTGGCCAAAGGAGAGCCGGCGTGTGCCCAGGTGGGCAAGGGGTCCGGTGGCCTCCTGGCCTTCTGTGTCAGCCACAGTGTGGCCAGCAGGAGCAGGGCAGTGAGTGTCCCTCTGTGCTGGGCACTGGGGAGGCCACACCTCAAATTCTTGGTTCAGTTTTGGGCCCATCAGAACAAGAAAGACATTGAAGTGCTGGAGCACGTCCAGAGAAGGGAACACAGCTGGGAAGAGTCTGGAGCAAAAGTCTGATGAGGAGCAGCTGAAGGAGATGGGGTTGTTCTACCTGGAGTAAAGGAGGCTCAGGAAAGACCTTCTGACTCTCTACAACTCCCTGACAGGAGGTTGTAGCTGTAGGTTGGCCTCTTCTTCCAGCTAACAAATGTCAGAACAAGAGGACGTAGTCTCAAATTGTGCCAGGGAAGGTTTAGTTTGAGTATTAGGAAACATTTCTTCACTGAAAGGGTGATCAGGCATTGGAAGAGACTGCCCAGGGCAATGACTGAGTCAACATCCCTGGAGGTGTGCCTGGAGGTATTTAAAAGACATGTAGCTGGGCACGTGGGGACATGGTTTAGTGTTGGGACTTGGAAGTTCTGGGTTAACAGTTGGACTCTGTGCTCTCAAAGGTCTTTTCCAACCTTAACAATTTCATGATTCTTTGATTCTACCATTCTTTTTCTCAACAAAAGGGTGATCAGACTTGATACAGCAGGTGGCACAGATGAAGTGTAAGTTCATCAGGTGTCATTAGACACATCATTAGTATTGGACACAGCTTCCTCCACCCATTCCTTAACTCAGCTGAGCAGGCTTTTCACTGTTACAAGCCCTGCTGTGTGCTGCCTGAATCCCTTCTTTCAGTTGCTAGCAATTATGTCCCTCTGTCTAGAGGGTTAAATTGAATGAAGAAATCATCAGTGTGTATGAAAACTTTAAATCAGTCCTTTTGAGCAGCACTGCCTTCTGCTTGGTTATACTGAAATTCATGTTGGCAATTTTTACGGTTTATTAGGCTTTTATGGAGTTGTTTTTATTCCTCACAAATCTTCATGAACCTGATTCTGGGTGAAACTTGTTATTAACCTCTTCCCATGCCGAGAATTGAACTCAGCCCGTGTCTTTCTGTCCCTCCTCTTCACCACTGCTGGAGTTATGCCTCTGCCTTCCTTCTTCCTCTATACTCACCAAATCCCATTAATAGCTTCTTGTGATTCGTTTTTTTTTTCAAAAGCATCTTGAAGATCTAAATTAACTGTATTTGCCAGTCATCCATTATCTGCTCTGCTCTTAATCTTCCCAAAGAAATTGAGGGGTTATTAACATCAGACACATAACATTATTTGCATTCAGGTGCTGCAGCCTTCTAAGACATCACCAAAGATTAGGTGGCAGTGTGCTAAGCTCTGCTTATGCTGAGTGAAAGCCCACATCTCTGCTCATGATCTTAGTAGATACAGAAATGCCAGTGAAAGGAGCAATCTCTACCTTCACCAGAAAATGTGAATGAAAGCATGTGTGATTTTACCCTTAAAATCCATGGAGTTTTGCTATTTTCAAATTATATTTGCCCTGGTGTTTTACTGCCTGTTCTTTAATTAATTTCTCAGTTACTTTTTCAGCAAGTGAAATAAGACTGAGAAGCCTATGATTCTTTGGATCACCACACAGTTCATATTAAATAGATGGATACATTGGCCTCTCTCCAGTTCTCTCTGGTCAAATTATTCATCATAAATAGTATTTATTATGAATAAAGGCCCATTTTGGTTAGCAGAATGTTTGGGAACCATCCTGATTTTTTTTAAATGTATTGATTTTTTATAAGCACTTGGCAAATAGACTTAAAGATACTTGCAAATAATTTCCTTTTACTCTTTACTTTTAATGGTTTGTTCCTAATTGGTTCCCACTGTTGACAATCTTTCGTAACAGTTTTATTTGAGAAGCAACAAACTACAGTGGAAAATCATTGATCAATGATAAATTGATTTGAAATCATTTAAATTGATAAATTGAAGACTGGAAGATATCTTCCCAAATCCTTTGGGGCTCTCAGCATACTTGCAAACAACTTTAGATAAAGCATAGTGAAATCAAGAGCTGTCACAAAGACCCAAGCCCAGTATTTTAACTGCAGCATTATTCAGTTTCTCCAGCTGCTCTTGATGCATGGTTGTGCATTTTCCATGTGATACTGAACAGCTCAGCTCTCTTAGAGCACGTTGATATTTCCCACTGCCCTGATCTGTGCCTCTTTTCTGGGACCTGGTCCTCAGGAATCAAAGCTGCACCCAGCCAACTTCACTGGGGTACAAGAGGGAAGTGCCCATGATGTGTTCCCTACTGAGCAGCAGCCTTATAATCCCGATTTGTTCCAGTGCCATATTGATTTTGGCTCCCTTTCTCAGTCCCTCTGCTGGGCTCCTCCTCTAATTATCCTATTGGCAAAGCATGAGCAAAGAAGGAAAAATTCTCCAAAATGGGATCCTGGATTACCTGCAGCCCCAGTGTCAGGAAAGTGTTTTAGTTGCTGTGATGTGATGCACTCACAGGGGAGACACTGTGTCAGAAACACTCTGCCTCACAGAGCTCTGCTAGTGGGAATAGTTCAATGACACTCAGAAATTAAAACTCAGAAGAGGAAAGGGATTCCCTCCCACACATCTCTTCTCACCCTGTCACCCAAACCCTCTCCAATATGAGCACAGCTTTGGAGTGAGGATTGATGCAAACAAGTAATTGAACTCCTCTGCAGTCTGTGTATTGCCCATGATCGCCTCCCTTTCACCTTGACGATCTAGTATTTAGAGTCACCACAACCAGTCTGGAACGGGGAGGAAGGAGATGAATCAAGTGTTTATTAACCCAAACAGGAAATTAATTTGAAAATGATGCATCTCTTGGAAGCCTGCAAAGCTTTATGAGAAGCCTGATCACCTCTGCATGAATGAAGCCAGTAGGAGGGGTCCCCACTGCAATGGAAAAGGGTTCTGTAGTTTCTGGCTGCCTTGCAACAACACTCCCAAGTCAGCAGCAGGAAGGCTGTATTTCACATTCATTTTTATACATGAATTCACCGATAAATTGGGGAGCATATTACCACCTTCGATTTATTGTTACCGTAAATTTTGTGGCTGCAGAATGGAACAAAACACAACAGTTAGGGACTTCATCTCAGGAAAAGTGATGTTGTGCAGCCTCCCTCAGTACTCCCTTATGGCAAGGCACAAAAGCTGAAGGGAGAGGCGGAGAGAAAGAAATATGGAAGAAGGGAAAATACTTGGTCCTGTTTCCACGCTGTTCACTGCCCCATTAAATCTAAAATCCTTTCAGGCTCTGATTTATTGCTGTTTTATGTACCCAAGTTTTCCCCTGACTTCCAGCAGTAAAATCTTTGAGGTTTCTGGCCGCACAGTTCAACAGGAGCCAGACAATCCACACTTCTATTAGCCAATACTCAATCAGCATGTGTTAGGAGAACATTCAGCTGGATATCTCACAACTAGCTGTCTGATTTACCCTGCAAGCAGATGCTCCATCTTACACAAGACAAACAGCTGCCTGACCATTATGAGGGTTGGAGGCCACTAATCAGACCCCCGCTGGCTTGGGCTGTATCATTTTCACCCGTATTTACCCTTCTGTCAGGCAGCATGGCCCAAATATCCAGTGCCAACGCCTTGCACACAGTTGAAGGACACCAAATTCTCAGCACTAGCTGGTTTCAGTTGCCAGCTTTGGCCCCAAAGCATCGTCTGCATTTGGGTTTTTGTGTTCCAGCTTGGTGATGCACAGATGAGACAGTGCATGGTGGAGAGGGCTGGATCTCAGAGAGGTGGAAACAACCTGTGCCTCCAAGAGCACAGGAAGAGGTGAGCCCAGAGATGTGGGACAAAGAACTCCCATTACTGCTACTTTCATTCAGTCTGGGAGAAAAGGGCTGCCCAGGACCCAAGCTCTGAAGGCCCTGCTCAGGTTTTACTCTTCACTTACACTGTCTTCAAACTGGAAATCTAAACACGTATGTGGAGGGGGGGTCAGCTCTCCTTATGTCTCTCTCTGCTTTTGTATAAGCAAATTTATATCAGATTAGGTTTAAAATAAGACTGACATGTGGTTGTCATGGGGGTTACAGCTCACACAGGATGGTGGGTTGTTAAAGGAGTGAAATAGCACTCGGCCTTTCACTGGAGGACTTCAGTTTCTATGAACACCAGGCATCCAGACCTTCTGACATCAGGGAGGCAGTGAGCTGCTTTGGAGGGGGAGAAAAGCACCTCTACAACCATCAGGGCAAGTCAGGACCAGACGTGAGAGGAAGACACAGGTGAGATAATTTTTAGCCTGGTGCTACAACCAGTCTTCCCTCTTTGGGACTGAGATGTTGGGAGACTCCCAGTTTTCCATTGAGCACATCACCCAGGGCTTAGAGAAGACACATGGTATAAAACCTGTATCCTCACAGGCATTTTTGAACTCTTTGGGTTAGTATTCACCTAATCAAGAGGAGCTAGAATATTCCCTTCCTTCGGACAAAAAGAAGCAAACTCAGCAATTTTATGAAGAAAGAAAAGCATCAATGAAGAGAAGGAAATGCTGAACAGTTACAAGGCCACTGCTATGCCAAAGAGACCCCTATCTGGTCTGAAATTGGACAGACTAAGGACCTTTTAAGATTAGATGCATTCTACATGTTTCCAGTGAAGCCCACAGCTCAGCAAAGAGACCAGCCAGCCCCCAACCTGCTGCCAACCCTCCAGTGAGGCCTTGGCTCTGCATTTTCAGAGCAAACAGATCAGACACCCCAGCGTACTCGGGATGACACCGAGTGCGATGCAGAGGCCAGCAGATCCTAAAAGAACACTGCAGGGAAAGCTGACTGACCAGCAGCACACAACCTCATCCTCTGCAGAGCCTCGGTATCCCCTGCCTGGCCACAGCATGACAGGCCTAGAGGACTGACTGAGGTCAATGTTTTGCAGTCTGACAGTGGCTCAGGATGTCAGCTTGTGAATTTTCCATGGCCTATCAGCACCTCCACCAGCAACACTTCACTGGCCTGGCCTGCATTAACCTCTTGACCTAGAAGGGACTTTTGTCTTTACTGTTCCCCTCCCTCCCATCAAAACTCATTTCCCATTATTCCACTGCACTACATGGTGTCAGTAGTTCAGATCTCTCCAGGAGACATCACTGGAATTGCAGATAATATTAAGCCACTGCTGGGTCAACTGCAACGCTGCACAGTGTTTCAGTGGTGCAGAAAATGAGTCAGACATGTTGTGCTGCTATTTTGGGTACTCTGCAAAGCTCCAAGCAAGTCCACATGGGATGGAGGTTGAGAGTCTGTCCCTCAGATAAGGACATTGCCATTGCCCAACCTGAGGTGCTGCCAGGTTCCCTCACTGCAGGGAACTTCCTCTGTCAAAGCCCATTTACAGGAGAAAGCACAGCGAAACATCACTTCAGAGAGCCTCATCTCCAGCCTGCACATCCTTGTCTTGTAGTCTGGACTAGCCTCATGTTCCCATGCGGAGCTCTGGCACCTGAGATTTCCTCTTACCAGAGACTTCTTGTACCGAAAAATATTGATGTGGTCATACACACCTGTAGTTAGGTAAGTGCTATTCCTTTTGCTAAACTGAACCCTTAGTTTTACAAAGAATCATAGAATGGTGGAGGTGGGAAGGGACCTCTGCAAGTCATGCTGTCTCCCCCCCTCACAGGACCACCCAGAGCCAGCTGCCAAGTCCATTGGCTTTCGAACATCTCCAAGGATGGAGAATCCACAACCACCCAGGCAGCATTTTGTCAGCATCACAGCAAAAAAACATTTCCTGATGTTCAGATAGACCCTCCTATGATCCTGTCACTGAGCACCTCTGAACAGAGCCTGGCTCTGTCCTCTCTGTATCCTCCCTTCTGGTATTTACACACCTTGATGAGATTCTCCCTGAGCTCCCAGCTTTCTCAGCCTCCTCACAAGAGAGAAGCTCCAGTCCCTTAATCACAATTGTGGTCCCTCTCTGGACTCTCTCAAATATGTCTATGCTCATCTTCTACTGGGGAGACCAAAAATAGACACAGGACCCCTGAAACTACCCAGGACTCAAGATAAGCCTCATTTGATTACCCAGCAGGGCCAAATGAGCAACTGACCCCTAAGAAACCACCATCATTTCCCACTGTAAACTACTTCTAAATTTCTAAATTTCTACCCATCCCTTCATCTCTTAGAGACAGTTTTACATCCTGTGGCTCACAGGCTTTGCAGAACAATTTGGTATGTGAGTCACAGGATTAGAAAATTCTCTTGCCCCCATCCTGCAGCTTCAAGAGAAGCTGAAGTTTCTGAAGCAGAGTCAGGCATCTTTGTGCTTTGCATTTACCAGTTTCTTAGAGTCACTTCAATTTTGCTGGCTGAGACCTTGGCTTTGTTGTGGGTACCAATTCTTGCACAGATGCTTCTTTTAAATAAAAGGGCACCCAAGACGTTGGCAAGTCTATAATTCTGTCATCTGACATTTAAATCAAAATCAATCTTTCTTTGCTCGTTAAACAAAGATAAACAGAAAAGTGCTAGGGTTCTCCAAGTTTCTAACCTAGGTGGGAGGAGGAAAAATGATGGTTGTCCTTGCTTGCAGGAGCATCAGCTAACATTTCCCCCTCCAGTGCTGGCAAGCTTCCCTCTACCCAAGGAGGCAGAGGTGTGACTTTAATGCTGAACCCACCCCAGGCACTTCCCAGAGCCACAGGTGAGGCTGAACATACGGACTGGATGCTGTTTTCACGTTGGCACACGTGGGGCTTAACCTCACCAAGGTCACAGAGAGCCTTAGCTCCAGCAGCCATCTCCATGCAGAGGTATTTGACATGATACCTAAAGCACCAGGAGGAATTAGAGCACAACAGGACACTGGGTCTCCTACAGGAGAGGCAAACCCTTCCCAGAGCTGTTTCAGCATAAGGGGTGAAGCATCCACAAGCTTCAGTCACAGGCACCAGTCTGTTCATTTTTGCACTGGATTTGGTTCAAGTTTTGGTATGGATGAAGCTATGTCTGATTTAGACTCCTCTCATTTTGTCATGTCGGAGAAAAGCAAAATAATTAGCACCTAGGACTGTGCAATGAAATGCCAGTCACAGGACAAAAACCAGTATAGCTGCCATGATGGCTGCTTTCACTTTTTCCTGTCCAGAACATTGGTAAAATGCTATTAAAACAAACCAGCTCTGTGACTTACACCACCTTTTGTGCCTGTGAAAATCATGGTACAAGGTGAGAACCAGGTTACTATGAACTGATTTAGAAAGAATTCTCCTTTGATTGCACCAAAGATGGGAAGCTGCTCACAAACATTGCACTAATCAACACCCATCAGATTTATTAGTGTCTCTGAAGGGTCTCTAATTTTGTCTCACCATGCATTTCACATTTCCCTTTTTCCTGGAATCCTAAAGCCTCCAAGAATATTACCTGTCACTCACCTCACATCTATTTCCCCATAATTCACAGCTTGTTCTGTGCTTTCCTGTAACCCCAGGCAGTTCAAGGTTGAATTCTATAATAACTCTTCTCTAGTTTAAACATGTCTGACACCTTAGTGTTGGTCCCAGGTCGGTTATGTCTGAATAAAAATGTGCTTGGGCACATTACAAAAAGGGAGGATTTGTGAAAAATACATGAAGTCTAGAACAATAACATTTGGGGGTATGTTAATGAACTGGTCTGCAGGAGACTCCACTGAATTCTTCTGAAATTCGTGAAAACAATCGTGTTATCGCAGAAGCATCTTCTCAGCAAGCACCTGTCCATTGTAAGTAACAAAAGGTGACACTTGACATACTCCCAGAAGTTTGAGACCCACCAACATCCTGTAGTTCTACCCCTTACCCAGACATCTGACCATATTGGGGTTTTAAGGGAATTTCAGTATTTCTTTTTCCATGTGAAAAACATTACGGATCCTAAACAAAAACACTGTTTCACAGAACAACCCAAATTCTCCTGTCCAAAAACCACAGACAAACCTAAGACAGCAGATGACAGTCTGCAGAAATGTTTCCTTCCATGGAAGCACTTCTTGACATATTCTTAAAGATATTGTGGGGTCTCTGAGGCTCAGGACTAAATTTGTCTTATCTCCAGAGGATCCCACAGTGGACTCCTGGCTGCTGAGGATGTCTTTGTCAAACCTACCAGCAGAAACACAGGGCCGAAGGCATTTTTTAAAAGTCACTTGAAGAGGTGTTTACTGAGCAGGAATCCAGGGGAATTGACTTCCAAGCAACAGGCATAAGATTTGTGCCTTAGGATCTCCAAGTGTAATCCTTACAGAGATGGACTAACCAGGTACCTCTGGCAGTAAGGAGGCTGAAAAAATGGCCTGAGATGCGTAATGTGCTAGAACTTGAGTATTTATTTATCCAAGAGTAAAATCCAGGAGTAAAAAAACGTAGATCCTACTACAGATCTCAGCAGTCAGCTCCAAAATTAATACATGTGTCATACTTACATTATTAAGGAAAACAGATAAACTATTCTCTCCTGGTCTGTCTCTCTCACATATGCTATTTCTTCTTACACGATTACAGGGAATAATCTTATTACGACATTTCAACTGAAAGCCTGCAAATCTCACAATCTCTAGTTACAGAGTGTCAGCAATTAAAAAATGGCATTCAGTTGCTCTGAATATCTTTTACACATGCTGAATAGAGAATAAAAGAGTTTATTTGATTGTAGGAAGTAACTCTGTGAGGGTAAAATAAAATAAACAGCCCCTTCCTCAGCACCAACTCTGCTCTGGACTGTGTCAGAGCTGGTCCTGGGTTGGTACGGCAGCACTCAGGGAAGACAAGGATCAGGAGAATTTCTTTATGGCAGACCTTGCTCTCCATCAGCAAAAGATTTAATTCAGCTTCAAGCCTTCCCTTGGAGCTCAATTAAATCTTCACAGCCTGAAGCAGATGAACTGCTCCATTTGCCCAAAAGTGTAGCTGTGACAACATCCTTAAAATCTTTACAGCAACTGTTCTTGAAAGAACAGACCATGTCTGGCCTCAGATTACCAGGGGGGATCAGCTGTGGGCCTAATCCCTCTTTTGTACCAGCAGCCAGAGGGCTGAGACTGAAGAAGCCCCATCACAGGGGTCACCTCACAGTGGCTTGAAAAGGCTGGTACAGAGAAGCCCGACTGTGCAGGTTCCTCTGCTCAGGAGCCGGGCTGGAGCTCTTCCAGAGAGCACTGTGCAAAAAGCTGGGGCAAGATGGGAGTAAGGAGGAGAATTCTGGGGGAAAGGACAACGGACCAACCTTGCTACTTTTGCCCCAGGCAAATGACAGAGGTGGCTGGTGTTGCTTAGTGCAGCCAAACCCCTGAATACAGTCAAACCCCCAAATCCCAAGCCCCTGCCCTGTCTTCAAAGCACAGTTAATCCCACCTTCAAGCTGGAACAACCTCTGTCCATGCCTGACACTGCTTACAGCCATGCAGCCAGAGGAATGGGAGCTGGAGACATGATGGCAAAGCCACTTAAATAGAATAAATATCCTTAATATGCAAAGGCAATGCTTGGCAGGCTGCAAACAGGAGAGGCGTTCTCGTGCGGTAATTGGGCTTGGCTGCAGCTCACAGCCTCACACCCAGCCTGCCTTGCTAACAGAGGCTTTGCTGGTGCAGATATAATGACTTCACTGTGCAACACATAACAATACCCCAGGCTCATAATTCAATGGCTGATAAACCCAGCTAAGCAGGGCCTTGGAGTGAATTGTTCTGAACATCAGCTGATTTTGCCACTGGCCAGTTCATCCAAATGCAACATTATTGTGCACAATTATTTTACACACAACAGCATTTCATCACTTGAGCTAACAATTAGCACTTTTGGAGGTATTTCTTCACTTCCCACCATTAACAATCCTCAGCAAGGGTTCAAGAAAGCAGGCAGTGGGTACTGTCACAGTTCAAGAAGGAAACAGGCAGCAGTTTTAAGCCAGTTGTCTGGAGTGACCCAACAAAAAAAAAAAGGAAAGAAGGAGCTAAACTAGAAGGATTTCCATCCCAAATCTACCCACTGAACCAGACTGTTAGGTTAGAGTCTGACCTTTCAGTGATGTTTGCCTGTCCCTCTAAATGTTCATAGAGGCAGGACAACCCCAGTGTGGGTACACTGGCAGTTCTGACTTCTCACATGGCTTCCAGGAGAAACCTCCTCCTCTCAGCTTTTGAGAACAGGTTTTGCAGGTGCAGGAGGCTCTTTTTTCAGGGAGGGGCAGATTTACTGGATCACAGAGCAGCTCTGGCTACCCCCAGTATCCTTTCGTAGTCCTGCAGTCCTGAGAAGTGGACTCCATGGGATGCAGCTGTAAGGCCCATGAGGCTTCCTGAGCTTGGCAGGTAATGCCAAAAATAAAAGATGATAAGGTAACAAGGCATTAGTCACCTATTTGTGTAAGAAGCCATTGTTATTGTAAATATAAATTGGGGGATGAGAGGCTGGGGAGCAGCTCTGCAGAAAGAGACTTGGGTTGGTGGCAAATTGAATGTGAGTCAGCAGTGAGTCCTGGCAGCCAAAAGGTTCTTCATGGACAGGGTGGTCAGTCATGGAACAGGTTTCCCATGGAGGTGGTCACGGCACCAGCCTAGGTCAAGGAGTGTCTGGACAATGATCTTTCTCATATGGTTCAGTTTTTGATAGTCCTGAGAGGAGCAAGGAGTTGGAATCAATGGCCTTTATGAGTGCCTTCATAACTGAAATAGTCTTGAGTTTATTCTAAGATTCTGTGTCAGTGCAGGTACTTCTAGGACTACTGATCTCATGTGTGGGACTCGTTCCTGCTGAGGACTTGGGGTGGAAGCTTGAACGTGACTCACTGATACTCCTAACTGAAAGAGAAAACTGCAAGATTGGTTTCAATTTCAAACATATCATAATTTTCACCTAACATTTGTAGTAGCACCCTTACTAGAAGGAAAAGGAAAAAAAAAAAAGAAAAAAATCAAGTCTCTTTGTTTGTCTTTGCTAGGATTCACTATTTAATTTCCTCTTCCCACCAAACATCTTTTGCTGAAGATACTAAAAATTGTCTCTTATGATTATGATAAAGTAGTGGCACTTCTGAATAGTCAAATCAAAGGAGAAGAAGAAGAGAAATGAATCTGTTGATGAAAAATTGAATGATTCAGACAAGGGAATTGATTATTTAAGTCAATTCCATCAGAATGTGAATGTCACTGTTGTTCTTCAATTTTGCTTTCTTTTATTGAAAACCTATTGTCTGTAAAGCAAAAAAAAAAGTCACTATCCTAACAAAATATCAATCAAGACTTAATTCTGCATCATTCCTGTGTAGTTCTTTGATCTTTTTGAACATGTTTTTTACTACATACTTAAAAGAAGTATTTCAGCATATATTTTCTCATGATTCTTGTACTAAAACCTCCTTGAGTTAGAAGAGTGTATCTATCTAAAACATGCATTTTTCACACTGTTTCATGCTTTTTACAGTCTTAGAGGTGAAAAGTATTAAAGCATCATTTTCTTATCCTGTTTTATTAAACATCATTTAACCAGAATAAAATACGATTTGTACCTACACATTCACTGAGGTACAGGAGTTGGGGTTTTTTTTTTGTTTTTTTTCACAGACATTACACAGGCCAAGTTTAACCAGATACTGGCTAAAGAACAGCACTTTTTGAAGGTAATATATTATTATGAATGAGATCCATGCATACTGAAAATGTTTTGCTTGGTATCATTGTCCTTTTAATCTAACACAGCATTGCTGATTATGATATTTGGATGAGTTCACCACAATCTATTTATTTCTTGTTTACACATCACTGCCTGAAAGTCTGTTCATTTTTTATCATTTACCAAAAATTTAGAAAACAGGCTTTAAAGAAGAAAAAGCAAGTCACTCCAACTCCATCCCCACTGAGCTCCATGGTTACAGAGAAGGAGGTGGGTAAGAAATGCCAGACCAGCCAACTTCAGATCAGTTCTGCTCCAGTAGATGTTTTCCTGCAACAGATGTCGAAGCCTCTCTGATGTCCACCAGTATTATTCTGCTGTCCAGTAGCTGCAGTGACCCCTGGGCACAGCCTTCAGGGGGCTGAACTGACATCAAAAGTAGTGGCTGAAGAACATGCTCCAGGCACTCAAAATTTCTCCATAACTCCCACTGATTAGGAAAACATCATGTGCCTACTCTTTCCTCTCATGCTGATGGAGAACCTCCCAAGAGCATCTTGGAGACCTGCCTTGGGTGGCACGCACAGCATGGAGCTCCATCAGAAAATATCTGCTTGCCACATGGAACATGCAAGTGTCCTGAGAACATTTTCACTGGCAGGGTTACTTATCACAGCTTGAGCTCAGGCTCCCCAGATGGTCTCACATTGGCTCCCACTCTGCCTCAAATGTAGATTAAATAAATTTACTATGATGTGAAGAAACTCCTCACTGGACGGGAAGAAACCATCCCAAACGCTTCTCCCTGCCCATTAAAAGTATGTAAATAACTTAAATCACATTGGGTCAGAGATTTCAGTCCTGTGCTCAAGCAGGACAGGTACAGTCAGACTGCATAAAATGGAGAGGGAAATACCAGAAAATAAACCTTGGTAAGTACATAGTCCATTGTAAAAATCTAGCCCAGGTGCAAAAAACAAATCCAATAGAGAATCCATCAGTCTCTGCATGTCCCAGCTGAATACATAAGACATTAAAAAGGAGGAAAGACTGTGTCTATGGCAAAGCAAATAGAAGCTGAGAAAGGAAAATGCCACCATTCTGAAAAGGGAGCTCTTTACAAATAAATTGACACCCCCACAGCTCCCCAGCTGCACTTTGCTTTCTGTTCATTGATGTACCAGGACTTGGCCAAGGCCCTCCTGACAACATAAATATTTCTCTCTTCTCCTTCATTTCAGCAAGGCCAATGACTTCATCTAAATGTCAGTCTAATGTTAAGCAAGCACAGCAACACAGGCCTGGGAGATGAGTTCTGACAGTGGATTAGCAGCACCTCCTCCTATAATCCTTCACATGAAACCCATGTAATTTGAAGACCCCCTACAAAACACCAGTTTAGTGGCTGTACCATCCCTCTCCTCCACAGCACCACTGGGTTGCCCTAAAAAAACCCTTAAGGCTGACCCTACAGTCCCCACACTGCAGTGTAAATGATATTGCTATTCTCTGCAGCTTGTTTTTATCAAAATAATCCACCGTTTTGGGGAAGAAGGGAAGAGGAGTGGGATGGTAGGAGGAATTGATCCAAAATTCCCCAGCAAAACCAGAAGAAAAACATGGGCTTAATCAATCACATCCCTCGAACCTGCAGAAATCCTAACAACCCAGCCAGAAATAAGCGTTACCTAGAAACATGAGAATGCACTCCCAAGAAGTGGGAGTTTGGTTTGGCCAGGAATCCAGAGTTAATAGGAACATCCAACAGGAGGATGCACAAAAGGACTAAGCACAAGTGTCCCTCCTGCCTTCTATACCCTGCCTCCAGTGATGGCTTGTACTGAACCAGGCAGCCTAGATGACAAGTGTCTGTACACTCTCAGCCACTGGCAAATCTCTTTTGACTTGAAGCTTCTCCTACAAAAGCCAACACCAAAAATAAAGCAGACAAAATTGTTAAGATACAGTTTGAGGGGTTTTATTTCCTTTCATGTTTTGTGTTTGGGGTTTTGTTTGATTGGGGTTTTTCCTGTTATCCCAGAGTACCTGGGAATTCAGGTGGGGTTTTTTGTTTGTTGGTTTGGTTTTTTGTTTGGTTGGTTTTGGGGGGTTTTTTTTGCACTGCAGGTGGTAATGGACACCTTACTCTGCAAACAAAATTCAAACTACAAACAAAAAAAATAAAAAAGGAAAAAAAAAAAAAAAAAAAAAAAGAAAAAAATTCTACAAAGCACACACAGAGAGGGGAAATGGAGGAGGGGGCACATTTTTGCTGAAGATCAGAAATTCTTTGCTTACCTATGGCTTTAGTGGGGAGAGAAAGAGAGGAGAGAGAGGTGGAAAAAATTAGCAAAGAGGTTTTGAGAGGCTACTGGTGTAGGCAGGGAGCAGGATGAGGGCAGGGAGCAGGATGCGGGCAGGGAGCGGGATGGGGACAGGGAGCGGGATCAGGGCACGGAGCGGGATCAGGGCACGGAGCGGGATCAGAGCAGGGAGCAGGATGCGGGCAGGGAGCGGGATGGGGACAGGGAGCGGGATGGGGGCAGGGAGCGGGATGGGGGCAGGGAGCGGGATGCGGACAGGGAGCGGGATGCGGACACGAAGCGAGATCCGGGCACGGAGCTGCATGCGGACACGGAGCGGGATGCAGACGGAGCGGGATGCGGACAAGGGAGCGGGATGCGGACAGGGAGCGGGATGCGGACAGGGAGCGGGATGCGGACAAGGGAGCGGGATGCGGACAGGGAGCGGGATGCACACGGAGCGGGATGCGGACACGAAGCGGGATGCGGGCGAGGAGCGGGATGCGGGCGAGGAGCGGGATGCGAACACGAAGCGGGATGCGAGCAAGGAGCGGGATGCGGACACGAAGCGGGATGCGGACACGGAGCGGGATGCCGGCAAGGAGCGGGATGCGGACACGGAGCGGGATGCGGACACGGAGCGGGATGCCGGCAAGGAGCGGGAAGCCGGCAAGGAGCGGGATGCTGGCAAGGAGCGGGATGCACACGGAGCGGGATGCGGACACGGAGCGGGATGCGGACAAGGAGCGGGATGCCGGCAAGGAGCGGGAAGCCGGCGCGCCTCTGGGGGGAGCTCGGGAACCGCGGTTCCCCCCCCCACGGGGCCGTCTCCACTTCGCCGTCTCTGGCGTGAAATTAGGAAAGGAGGGGAACGCAGCCTTCTGCCCCCTTTGTCTCTCGCTCGAAAAAAAACCACGTCCCCTTCCCCTGGAAATTAGTTCGCAAACGCAGGTACCTGCTTGACAGCGTTTTGTCAGCTTGCTTGAAAGAAATAGGAAAAGGAGGGCTGAGCAAAGCCCATTCAATGTTGCTCTCAGTAACAGGGTCTCTTGGGTCATACCAGTTGTGCCTGTGATTGAGATCATGCACACGAGGACTAAGGCACCCCACGGCACCCCAAGGTATCCCACGGCACCCCAAGCACTGTCATGAGCAGTGACACTGAAGTTGGTGGCACATTATCCACCAGCTCCTGTGTCATGTCTCAGAGGCTCAGGGATTTCCAAACGGCTTCTGAATTAATCAATCTCAAAATCTTCTCCCCTCATCACTCAGCACCCATCCCACGTAATTCCATCAGAATTGTCACTGAGGACTTGAGGAGTGTGTTCATTTGCCTTGGTGACACAAAGTTCCTTGAACACCTCTTGCTCAGAAAAGTTGACAGGGAATATGCATTAAGCATGCCCTCACAGAAGGGGGGAGGAAAATCTGTGACCCCTCTATCCCCAAAGACCTTGCCAGTCTGTGGGATTTAACTCTTGATGGTCCTCGATGTTATTTAAGCTGAGTTTGGGAAAAGCCATGCTTCCCAAAAGCAGAGGAAAACAGGAGTTAGTATGTTCCTTCTCCACTTCAGCCTCAGCTACAGAGGTGGCTTTGGTTCCAGAAGTGCCCCCTTCATTGTGGCACTTTCTGATGTAATTGCACCACTCTTGCACACACACTTCCATCAAGAAAGGCGAAATTAAAAACTTAAGTCACTGATGAAATATAACCAGCACGAATGTCCTAGTGAAAAAATGAGAGGCGAAATGCTCACTTGTGATTGTTTTTCCAGAGTACTCCCTGGCCCAGAAAGGGAGGATAACAAATTGAATGAGATAAGGAACTCCAAAGAAAGGCACGAGAAATTATTTCAGTGTTGGAGAGAACAGGCTAACAAGGGGAGATTAAATCAGCCAATTACACATATTCTTGGACTAAATATAACCTATGCTGAGGACTTTATAGCAGCCTCTAAATATTGGAAAGATGCAAACACTTTACTAGAGACAGTAAAATTACCGAGAACTGACGGAATTTATGAAATACCAAAGGCCAGCTAAAAATTAGGAGCTGTCTCCCAACTCTGGGTTTATGCATCAGTGGAACAGTCTGTCGAGGAAAGTGATCTTTCCCAGAAAAAGCAAAGATTTAATTTAATGAAAGTGTAGTCTCTAAGAACAGTCTGACATCTGCGAGGATTCAGCCGGAATCAGCGGAGGAACCTTCAGACTCCGGCGTGCAGCTTCACACTAACTGCTTAACATAGCATGTTTGCAAATTGTAATGCTGCTGTTACAACTGATACTGTGCAAGTTTTCAGCAGCTCTACACTAAGGGAGGAAAAAAACATCGCTCCAGCTACAAAAGGAAGCATCAGTGACAGATGCCTCGCTGAAGGCTTTTCATTTTTTTTTCCTAATATTCATCTAGATGGATTCACAGTCCCTTTCTCTTGCCCCCTACGAAAGGGAAGGGGCTGGAGATTATCATTAGGGGTCTGAAAACTATCATGGCTGGTTAGGAGGCAGCTTTGCAGAAAAGGATCTGGGACCCTGGTGGACAGCAAGTTGAAGAGGAGCCAGCAGCGTGCCCTTTTAGCAGCTAGGGTGACCACACCAGTTGCATTAGTGAGAGCATAAGGGAAAGGTCAAGAGAAGGGAGAGTTGTGTACCCAGAGATGCACTGCAAAACAGGAGGCAATGGTGACAAATTGGAGACAGAGAAACTCAAGATTAAGGATCAGAATCTTTACAACAAACACTTGACAGGGGCAGAGAAGCTGTGCCATCTCCGCTGGGTAAAAATCTGCCTTGGAGATGCTCAAAACACAACTGGATAAGGCTCCAGCCTAACTCAGGACTTGGGCTAATTGGAGGAGACGCTTGGACTGATGCCCAACAGAGGGACCTTCCATCTTAAGCCATTCTGTGTTTCCACATAAGGAACTTACTCGAACCAAAACAGAGCAAAATCAGGAGCAAGTGCACTCAGAAGCACAAAATTGATTTAGAACTGCATCAGAAACAACCCTAAGAAATCAGCCTCCTTCCCCTCCCCATCAGACTGTTAAAGACCCCAATATCCACCCAAAATCTGAGAGGCACAAATGGAAATCTAATGCCACCTTTGAATGCTCACCTTTGAGAATCACTCTCGGAGCTGCTGCCTTCAGGACACAGCACTTCCCAGCCTAAGGATTCTGTATTGTACAAGTGAGAATTCCACTCGTACAATACAACCCTCCAAAAAGAGGAGTAATACCTACAGACAGATGCTTTCCTTCTTCTTCACCACAAAATAGGCACAGATGCATCAGCTTCCTACCACAGTGATCTTTGAATGTGAGTGCAGAACACTCATAAGTGTAAGTCAACAGTTACCACCGTGTCAAAGTGAAAAACAATCCCTTTGTCGAGGTGGCATGTGCCCAGATTAGTTCTGATTTTGTTCAGAGGGACAGGTTTTACTGTCCTTAGCAGAGTAAGGTCGCTGTGGGGGGGAATGAACCAGGATCTAAGCTGGCTCACCTATCACCGATAAAGATGCTTCCCATGTGCTGCTTGCAGGATATTACTGGAGCAACAGTTCTGAGGGAGAAAGCACTGCTTTATTTCCAGAACCCAGCTAGGTTTATGTGGTTGGCAGTGGGGAAAAATAGTATCACTGTTGCCTTGAAAACAGAGCAAACCCAGCCTAGAAGTCATTGAGGGGGAATAAACTTAGAGTCCCAAGATGCCTTTTATAGAAGCACTTTATCATGGATAAACACACTTTGGAATGAGGCACTTTTCCCACTCCACCTTCTTTGTGTTGATGTTCTGTTTCTACCAGGAATAAGGAGCTTCTCATGGCTTTTTTTTTTTTTTTGGTCAGTTAGAGAAGAACCAGCTTTTGCTGAGTGCCTTCATCCCTACCTCACCAGGGACATTTCTGGAGTCCTTGTCTTGAAAGCCAACTAAGAGTAAATGACTCCATATCATAACCTGGTCCCAACCCATCAGAGAGATGAACTGTCAGGCTCGTTCGAGTTGGCTGAGTCACAACATCATTGCTTTCATCTTTGTGATGAATATCAGGGATAAAAGAAAAAGCACTACAGTTACATTATTCCTGCTCACAGAATATTGGAAAATGTATTAAATTACTTCGCACTGGCTGAAACAGAGTACTTGGCTCCCTGGAGTTTTTTGTAATGAAGTTCCTACTTCAATAGCCATGGGTATGTTCTGGGGGAGCCCTAATCTGCTCATCAGGTCCCACCTGCCAGCTGCCTCCCCCTGTGTTCAGGATCCCTGCCACTGGATCCACAGCTTCTAAAACAAGGCTTCTTTCAGAGTTGCCCTGGTCATAAAAGGCAACTTCCTCGAGCAGATGTAATAATGATACAGATATTCAGATTACCTTCTGGGGCTGCCCAGCAGTAACAACTCTTCCAGGAGCAGTCATTGTCCTGCCTACAGACATCTAAAACAAATTCGTGAGGACAGACCTGTTTCCATCACTCAGGCTGTACGAGGCATTCACTCTTTTCTCTTTCTCTCTGCCTGCTTAGATTTTACCAAAGAATGCAGAGCTCAGGGTGCACTTCTGAATTCCCTCTGCATTTTCAGACACATATTAAGGAGCCTTCGCTCATTTTAGGAACAAAATTGACTGCATTGGGATTGTACTTAACTTTAGCTCTAGAAAGAGTTGCTGCTTCTGCAGGGAGACACACAGGACACACAGCTGGATTCCCTTGCAGCAACAAGGACAGATACTGAATATACAACCATTTCACAGGATTTTTAAACTTTCAGTTCAGTCCTTGCTCCCCTGCTTAGGAACACACCACTTTTGTCACAGAGCATTCCTTTGGACCAGGATGAAATGTCAGGCTGAAAAGCACCATCATTAGATTGATTCCATTCACAAAGGGCTTGATCCCACCATCAAGTTTCCAAAACCACTATTTCCTTCCCTATCCCTTGAACGTGTTCCTCACTTTGCATCTTACTGAGCCATTAGCGGAGTGATAACATCAATCTCACACAAGGCTGTCATCACTACCAGACTTGTCCTTCCACTCCTGCTCTCTTTGGAGCAATGACAGGTACAGAGAATGACCATGCCAGAAAAAGAGAGCAACATGAAAACCAAGAGGAACTCATGCAAACACCATCACAACTGTGCTGTTAAGCCCAAGCAGCCACATTCTGCCACAGTCCTATTAAAGCACTGCCATGGTCTTCATTACTCAGGAATAAAACGTCACAGGGCAGGAAAAGCATTCTCTTGTGCTAGGATTAAATACTCTCAGTTGTCTGTGAAACCTGAAGCCTAAGTTTTTCTGGGAATAATATGAATGTCTCAGGCCAATTTCAGAGGCTATTTAATACTTCAAGCAAGCATTAACTGGCACTTATTTATAGCCACCACTGTTCACCTGTTATGTGCTGTATTAACCCTTCAGCGTCCAAACCCAGGTGGAAATTCTGTGAAATTCATGCAACATAGGCTAAGGATCAAAAAGGCAGATTGGGACAGTGGAGGGTTTGGAGGGTTAGAAGGGGAGCAATTGGCTTGAGATAGAATTTAAAAAAAAAAAAGAAAAGGGTGGGTGGGGGGAGTTATGCACGGGGAATAGTACATTAGTGAGTGCTACAGCAAGGAAAAAACAGCCTGCAGACCACAAGGCTACTTTTTTTCCAAGACTAGCTCAGACCACTCTACAACTCCTGCTCTACAAACTATTTCCTTTGTTCTTTGTTAAGTAGGCTGGTTTTTATGCTGTTTTATTCCTGACCCACAAGCCAGCATAACAAATACCTGACAACAAGCTATATTTTTAATTATTCTGTTGTATGAGCTGGAGATACTATAAAATAAATGCAATTTGTTGCCTGTTTGTGGCCACATGAGACACCAGGCATTTCTCTGATGCAAGAAAGATTCCACCATGCTCTCATGCAGAAGACCTCCATTACTGCCTAGCACATAATGGGGCATTTCTGGTTCTACCTGATACCAATCAGCTGCACTATTCCAGACCAGCTGCTTCCTCACAGCTCAAAGCACTTTGTAGTGTAAGCACTAACACAGTAGAGCAATAACTTGAGATGATAATTTAGGTTGCTGCTCTTTCTTAAGTGTCTGGATTTTTACAGGCTGTCTGCCTTAATTCTCTCTTTCCCATTAAAACCTCTTTGGGGAGAATGAGCATGAATTTGTAAAATAAAAAAAAAATCCAGGAATTCGGAGAACAATAACAGGTGCACACAGAAATTGAAATAACACATTAGTTCACTGGATTTGAGTTGGGCTTTTAAATCCCCAGCCAAGCATCTATATATTATGTGCTCAAAAAATGCAGCAAAAGACAAGGAAAGGATTCATTCTGAGGGCAGACTGCACATGCAGGGGAAGAAAGAGACACTAATAACTATATCACTTGTAGGAAACTGAGACATGGTCAAATTAAGAGTAGAAGCAGACTGGTCCTGGGGCACCAAGTATAGCAATGTACATACTTTTTGTCAAGTTTACAGAGTAAAACTCAAAACCTTTTCTCAGGGGCTTGGAAGATGTGGTTGCCATGACTGTCACAATATTTTATTCAAATGAAAAAATCGAGAATCAGTTCAGGGAACAAAAAACATCAAAAGCTTCCTCCTCATCTGATCACCATTCTACATCCCTGCTCCCTCCCTTCTCCTCTCTCTTGCTGGGTCCTTGCTGATAGAATGGTTCACTTTTAACAGCAAACAAAAAAGTGCTCATTCCCCACCTTCTCTTGCTCCAAGTAACTTCTATTTATGATCCTGGGGATGCTTAATGAGTGTTAGGTGTTGAGTTGATAAAAGAGTGTTGGCTTGGCTCTGCACACAAGCCAAACTGCAGCTGTTGTGACTGGAAGAGCTCAAAAATTCACAAAAATTCAAGGAAAAAAAAATTAAACAGCAGAGACACCAGAGGTGTGTAGGTAAACTTACTTGAGCACCAAAGAGAGGTAGCCCCAAACATGTAGACACTTCACCTAGAACTCAAACCAGCAACTGCAAGGACATGTTGATTTGTCTTTATGGCAGATGGGAGCTGGGAAAGGGAAATTGCTGGAACACCCTCAGTTTCCTGGGGTATTATGCCCCAGTTCTGGACCCAAGCTCCCAGAGAGTTGTGCCACCTGTTCCAGACCTACTCAGCCTCCAGGGCTGAATGAATATTGAATTTGATTGTGCTGTTCTACCCAATAGCATCTCCAAGGCTAGAAGAGCAAGTGTATGCCTTGCCCATGTCCTCCATGAGTCCTATAACTACTGTGTTCCCTAAAGAGTCTCTTTTCCCTTTTCTCTTCACATTTCCATTGCATCTGGCCATATTCCACAACAGTGAAAAGCAGCACAGGCAGCAGCACACCGAGGCAGCCCAGAGCCTGTGACAAATCACTGCAGAAGCAACGCAGCCCTGAGATGCCAGTCAGTTCTGCCATCTCCAGACAAAAGCAACAGGGAAGACAAGCACTGAGATATTTCCATTCCACTTTTGAGTTTGCCCTGGGCACTGCAGACTTTTCACTCAGACTCACAGAGATTGTTCTCTCCCTTATCAGCAACGGGACTCATCTTTCCAAGCTGGTTGCCTTTTTCAACAACAACACCACTAAAGCAATTAACATTTCCTCTTCAAGGTTTTGAGTCAAGGTAAAAGCACTCAGCCTGAAGACTGTGGCTGCCAATAGAAAGGGCTGTTGTGCTTCTGAAGGGGCAAAGAGGATCCTTAAAGTAGCTGAATACACACAGGCATAGCAAAAGCTTTTTAAGTAACTCACACAGTGAGGTTTGGAAGACAGCACGTAAACAGGACCAGATTGAGGATCCTGGCAATGGACATCCTAAAAACAGGTGAAGGGGGCCAGCAAGAAGCCATGGATTTTCCAACCAGGAGCTGAAAAGGAAATTGTAAAGTCCAGGCAGTACAATCTATTTTTGAGCTGCTGAATTTGTTGCAAGCCCTGAAGCTTTTTGCCTGTAACAAAACAGAGCCAGGTATAAAAAAGGGGCAGAAGCACTGTGCTACAACACCCCAGATGAATTCCAGGGTCCTGATACATTTGGCAAAGAGGGCCCAGGAGAGGTGTGTGTCAGCACATCCAGGGCAGCAGCCATGCTATGGTCCTGCCAGGAGACACTGCTGTGCCTTCTAGCTGGCCTCTTTTCAGCAGGATGAAAAGATGATGCCACATGCCAGGCAAAGCCAGTCATGTGGATGGCTAAAAGTGTCTAACACATGGGGATCACGTGGAGTGAGATGCAAAGGAGCAGCTACACTGGGGAGAATCAAGAACACAGCCAACCTTACCCTCCGTGGGCAGGGCTGACAGTGCCCCAGCCCAGAAGGCACACAATGGAACATGAGGGACTCTCCATCTCTGCAGAAGGATGCTAAGGTGGGATCAGAGGAGGAATAGATAAAGAGTCCTTGGCATGAGCTTTGGAGGGGGGCTGGGCGAGAGGGTGACTTTGAGCAATGTGAAAACCTGTCTGCCAGAAGTTGGACTGAGATCCACCAACTCATTCCACACAGCTCCCCAAACAGACACACTTCCTTTTCTTAGAAGCACAGATGCCTATATATATTTTAATCACTGCTCTAGTCAGGGGTTGTACTAGCTGTAAATTTTGAAACCAGGGGGAGGGGAAAGGCACTAAAGATTCCAGTATGTAATTTTCTTTTTTTTTTCTCTTATTAGATTATACCCTTGTTTAAGAACTAACTGTTCTTTTACTTGGTGTCCTTTTGGCAACCATCTCTACCTAGCAAGACGTGGGTGTGTGCACTCCCCCAAGTTCTCCTGTACTTGCATAGCAAGTTCAGATGAAATACAGCACAGAAATTGTACTCCTGCAGTCCAGGAGCAGGAGTATTTAGAGCAATTAATCACTAAAATGAAAAAAAAGGCAATGACTGGCACTGTAGAGGAAAAAAAAAAAAGAATGTCAACTTAGAGCACTACTGAAACGTGCTCAAAATACACAATCCAGGGAGGAGGCAGCACGTCTGCCTCAGCATTGCACTGTCGGCAGCTGAACATCACAGGCACTTTGGGGTTGTGCTGCTCACAATCAAAATTCTTCTCCGGGGCGGTGCGGCCGCGAGAGTGGATTTGGCCGGTTCCTTCTTCCCCAAAGTAATTCAGCTCTCTCCGGTCACACAAGAAATAGTGACAACGTTTAGTGCTCCCCAAGCGTGGTTTAACCTAGAGAACAGCTCCAGAAAGGTTTGCATGGCCCTGCCCCAGGCTGAAGACAGAAGCATCAGCATGTCTGCCACATACTGCAGCAGCAGCTTCCCTCCTCAGAGATCAGTTCCGAAACACCCAGAGCTGGAAGGTGTCCACAAATTCAGCTGAAGTCATTAAGAAACCTCTGAGGCTGGAAAATTAGGATTGCAGATTATTGATCGATGGCTTTAATGACATAGATCTAGCATTTCTACATTATCTAATCCTGCTGAGGTACAGCCATTCCCACAGCCAAATACCTCTACAGGTCAGAACAGCACGAAGAGTTTTATGACTCTCCCATCAGAGTTTTAACCCCAAAGTTTTAGTAATCATTAAAAAAGAGCTGTGTTACTAATGAAGCTGATGCTAAAACCAGTACAGAGAGCACACAAAACCTGTAGGTTCAGGCAAAACAGTGCTGTGGGATGCTTCAATCCTGCCTGTACTGAAGTTTGTGAGCTGTGTGAACCTCTTGTGTTGTATGAGACCATAATACAGATAGCTGTGCAGTGCAGATAGCCTGGAGACGTATGGTAGTGTGTATGTCTGGAGGCTTAAAAAATAAAATGCATAGTTTCAGACTCTTTCAGAAAGGACAGTGCATCCTGCATCCAGATCCCTACAATCATACAAGACATAAAGAAAACCCTCAGCCAAGTCCAGTTGCCACCAGCATCCCAGGGAAGCTCAATCAAGTTGTGACTGTTCTAAACTGCACCTGTATAAGCTGGGATGTTCCATACCTGCAGGCTACTCCATTCAGGGGGGATATCTTTTTAAAGAAAAAAAACTTTCAAGCAAACCAAGGCCAAGACTTCTGTTCTGAGCAGCACAAAACCTCAAGAACTTCACCCTTTCCTCTCAACTAACTTCTCCTTTTCCCACATCTCCAAGCTTTTCATGACCACACAACCCTGTCCCATCTTTCCCAGTTCTCTTTTCTCATCACCCACTTCCCCATCTGCAATGCCATTTGTGCCAGCTGTGACTACAGTTTTTTTGGCTTCTTCAAAACACATCTCCAGGCATTTTTCCTCACAGCATCTTGGATGCAAAACATGTCCCCAAACTAACCCACAAGCCCAGTATCTCTCTTGGGATAAATTCTTCATCTGATCAGTGATGCTGGCAACTAAGAGCAATTTGCAGACTATAACTGTTATTATTTTCCTCTCCTTCCATCCTACTACTTGTTACACTCATTTGTGACCTCTCTCAAAGCAACAGAAAATTCTCTAAAGCATAGACTAACTCCTGTGTTTTACAGGTATTCATCAAGTGAAAATCAATGTGGGTCACTACCTCGTGAGTCAGCAGGCAGAAAGAGCAGCTTTAATGTCTGTGTACAAGAGACAATAGCTTTCATTGATACTCCACGTGGTGACTTACTTCCTCAGGTGTAACAGGAGAGAAAAATCTTCCAAGGGATGTTGGTGTGACAGATAGCTGAAGAAGTGGATTATCAAAGGATTTGGAGTTACCAGGCACCTGTACTCCCTTTTTTTTTATAAACTGTCCTGAAAGGCATACTTTTCTCATGTTCTTCAATGACTTCACACTCCAACCAACCTGTTTTCTAAACCCATATTTGGCAGGTATGGGGTTCCTCGGCTTGGAAAGCAGCCTCCTAAGTGCAAAAGCTACTTTTGAAAATGGAGCTTTAGTTCTGTGGTCTTCTAGACACTTTTTTGAAATTACTCTGAATTTCATGCTGGTATGGAGCCCAGTGCAGCAGGGCTTGAATCCAAGGACAGGACCAATCATCATGACTGGCTCTCAGTTTCAATGAGTGGCAAATCAGAAGAAAACTGACATCAAATCCAATTGCACATATAGCTGTGCTGTTGTCACTGCCAAGTGGTGAGGTAAATGATTCAGCACATAGAAGTTCACCTTCTTCCCAGGTGGGTCTTACAGTCTGTGCTGAATGTGAACCACACCAGCAGCAACCCATTTCAGAGGGCTAAATCTAGCAGAGGAATGGCTGCAGTAAGTTGTGATTTTGGAGTGCAGGTGCACTCTGGCACCTGGAAGGCTTGAGAAGAGAGGACAGAGACACAAAGTACAAGATTGCATGTAAGGTGGGCACCTTCACTGAGCTCCTCATGTCAGTGGCCCCCAATCTTTTTGAAGGAACCATCAGTGATGCCAGATTTGGTGTCACTGTCTCACCTCTCCTGTCCTGTCACAGTACAACACAAAAGAAATGACACTCACACACTGAGATGTCCAAGACAAAAAAGGGGGAGTTTATTTACAGACTTCAATATTTATAGAATTCCAACAGTGACTACGGATTGGAGGAAGAAAATCTTCCTCTCCAACCACACTGGTCAACCCAACAATCAACAGTCTCCTCCTTATGAGAAGAATGTAAACATGGAAGGACAGTTACAACAATAGGTTGTTCATGTGAAAATCATGAGAAACTTCATTACAAAAAGTAAACAATTAAAAAGCTGAAGTAGAACTATTAAAAAACAGAAAAAAAACCCACAAAAAAACCAAAGCAACACTATCCCGTGCTAAACTGCAGTCCATTGCAGCACTGCTTCTTTACCCTTTCCTGAAACTACTGTGCTGAAGAGGTCTCACAGCTCGAGCTCAGCTGAAATGAGCAGTGGGTGAAAAAGAGGTGGGTGATGCACACAGCAGGGTGACAGCTTCTGCCCTGACACACCCTGCCATTATTGCTGTCGTGGTCATGGCCACCAGCCAAACCACAACAGCTGGCCCCTGCCTCCTATTCCTGTTGCAAGGGGATCAAAGGAGAACCAGCAGCCAAAACTACACCACCTCCATATCCTGAGTGCAGTCAGCTCTCTGCCAGGCCCTTGTGCCCAGCATAGCCCCCAGACACCTGGAGGCCTGAGCCTTGTGACTGTGCTCAGCTCCAGTCTTCCCAAATACATGCCAAGTCCCTCATACACTAGCCATGACTACCTCCTCATCCTCAAACTTGGGAAACATTCTCAACAAATTTTCCCAAATGAGTGTCTTGCAGTCTCAGTGAAGTGGCATCTTCCAACAGAAATACCCAGACCTCCATCCAGCTGTGAAAAGCAGCTTTACTGATCTCAAAATGCATGTACTGTTGTCCAGCTGGATATATAGAGCAGATTGATCTTGGCACATGATTTTGCCTCTTGCTAGGACACATATTTCAGACTGGTAAGTGGACTCAGTCATCAGTCCATTCTCCCTGGCCCCTGCTTTGTTTTTTCTAGTTATTTTAATCCTCTGCTTCAGTACAACAAAGAAAGAGAGTGGAAATTTTCCACTACCCCAGTGTCTGGTCCTGAGCTTGAAGTCTTCAGTGACATGAAGATTGGAGGATGCTTTGCAGCTGAACAGAGATCTCTGTTCAAGCAAAGGTTGGTCCTTCATTAGAGCAGCCCACGGGTGAAATGAAAGTGTGGTGACATTAGTGAACACCCTACTAGAAGCAAAGAAAAGACTGCAGACCCACAGATGAGTCACAAAATCTGTCTGTTCCAGTGCTCTAATTACATTGCTCATCCAAGAAAAGCCTCTTTTGGAGCCATTAGGTCAGAATCTGTTCTCCCCTAGCTGTAAATCCCTCATAACTCGGTGAAGTCAATCGATTTGTATTGGTGTAAGCAAAATCAAGCACAGTGCACTTGCACAGCCTTTGATCTTTCTGTCTCTCTCTCTGTACACAAGCTCACAGAATGCCATTAAAGAGACAAGAAACCCAGGCCCCTGGGTCTCATGCATGCTGCAGGCACTCTGAGCAGTGAGATCCACATCAAGCACTGCACAGAGGTGGAATAGAAGGCAGAGGAGAGACAAGAACCTTCTGAATCCACTTCAGGATGAAAGGCTGTGGACCTCCCAGAGGGCCTGTGGACACTTGTTAATAGGTTGGAGCACATCACATTAAAAGAAAATAAATTATCTATCCATCTATCTACCTATCTATGTTTCAAGTAATACAATCTTTCTAATGGAAAAGCAAACACAGGGAGGCATAGCTCCTGTGGCTCTCCAGCACCCTCAGTGAGCATGCACAGCTTTGCTGATACATGGCACTAAAACTCCAGAAGACCAAAGACCACCAAAAACCAAACATTTCTCCCTTAGGAAATCACCTGAATGTAGGATTCCAGGCAATGGTCCATTTTGTCCTAATAGTTGTTTCCAGCTTCTTCCTCTCCTTCAAAGTCTCTACCAATGTCCTGTGCAGGAAATCTTACCAGCCTCTCCTTGGCAAAGAGCTCTGCACTCTGAATGGAAGCAAAAGTCACCATTCAAAAGACACAGGATGTTCCTTTAATATTAAGTGTATTAGACAGGCAACCAAAGAATGACACTGGATCACAGGAGCATTCCCTCCTGTTAAATCTCACACAACTTCTACTGAGATGTGCCCCTCTGGTTAGGAAGAGCATCAACCACCTGCTTAGCCTGCACACTTGACTCTTGCTTCCTGGATAAATAAGAGTACCAAGTTCTCAAGGGAACAGGAGAAGAGGAATGCTTACAGCAGCCAAGAGCAGCTTGGCTTGAAGGAATTCAATAGAGAAGCCCACAAGAATAGCTTGAATACTACTAATTGTGTTGGAAAACATGAAGAGTAAAGGAAGGCCATGAGGCAAAGGCTGGAAAGCATTAGGACATTTCTCTCTCTCAGATTCCCTCCAAGCAGAAGAGCAGCTAAGGAAAAAAAGCTTTTAGAATGCAGAAAGCTGAAAGGCTGTCACCTTCTCTTGGACATCCTGAATCTAACATTAGTTCTCACAAAGTGATTTTATTCAGTTAGTGGAGATGACTCAAAAAAAAAAAGGAGTTTTCAAGGAGTTTGTTCTATTAATGTTGTAACACCAACTACTATATATTAGTTTTGTAAATATATTTCTTTGACTCAGTTAATGCTGTTTTGGGGGGGTTCAAGGGGAAAATCTCTTCTGTTATTTAACATAAATCTCTTCCAGGCCTTCTATCCCAGGCCTTGCATTCAATAACCATCTCAAAGTTCTGAAATTAGGTCCCCTGGGTTCTACATTTTCTACAGCACTGAAATGTGCACAGTATGATGTAGACAAAGACAGAGATATCTTTAATGGCTAATATGGAACTGTATTGATTTTGTTGGTTATATGATGTTTATTTACTTTTTAAGCCCTGTTTGAGAACATTTTTTATTCTTTTCGAGCTACTGACATATTTTCCATTTGCTGCAGGAGCTAATATCAGTGCTACACCATGTGTGTGTTAATTTGTTGGGTGAGTAGGAGGAGAGGCTTCCTTCAAAATACAGGCTCTCCGGACCACATTCTGCACACATTTATCTTAGTTTAAAGTCAACAAATACACCAAAACAACCAAGTTTTGCAGGATTTACAGTGATCAGAATCTGTTCCAGTCTGTCAGGACCCACCGTTTTTGTCTGTTGGGAAAGCTGTGGGTGTTCTTTCCCACTCTCTGTTGTTTGAAGGGGGTGGGAACACAATACCACATGGGAATAAAAAAGCAGCTTTACGGTGAACTGATATACGAGCAGGAATTAACAGGGTGGTGGGAAGGGGATGAATCAGCCAGTCCCAGGGAAGACAAAGAAATTTTTCAGACACTACCCTGGATCTCACCCACTCAGACACAGCATCTTTTCTTGGCCCCTGTGATACATCACTTCTTCCTCTCCTAAAAACCTAGAGTTGCATAGCAAACCTATGAAAATGGCCCTGCTAGAAGCAAATCAACTGATCCTACGCCCAGCCAGTGATGGCACAGCCAGTCCATGAGTGCCAAGTCAGCCCAAGGCATCCAGAATTGCTTCTGTGTGAATGAAGTTCAGACCAACACTGAAGTCTAGAAAATACGGAACCCAACCAAAGTTTGGGCATCTGCACTTCCAGAATTAGGGAAGCATTCATTTCAAGCCATGGAACACAGAAGAAATACGTGGTCATGATCTCTGAGGTTATTTCAACAGCAGGTATCTACGCCACTCTTACAGTAAAAGACCCAGACTTGAAGGCCATGGAAGGGGAAACATATTTTGAAATGCAAAAATGGAGACTGTACAAAGTTTTAGAGGGTTCTTCTGGAAAAAAAAAAAGTGCATTTGGGCTAAAATCTGTGTGGTAAATTATCTGTTCTCCCCCTGGTGCAGGCAAGTAATTCCTCTCACTTTAATGGACAATTTTATGGCTGCTAATAACATTTGTAGCTTAGATAATGACAAGGATAATCAAATCTCATGCTTGAGGGCATAAACTGATTGCTGCAGGGGTTAGCAACAAGATCGCCATTGCCATATATTGCACAGGTGTATTATGGGATAGATTTCCTTCCTCCAATGTGGAAAGGCATTGGTGTCTGCCAAGATAACAGATTGGATGATTGTCTGTGCTATGGAAATTGCTGGTTTGTATGCATGGGATTTAGGGAAAGAGGAGGAACCTCTTTGTTTCAGCACGACAGAATATGCAACCCAAAATGCCAAGTGAGCAGGGGCTGCAAGATGAATATTGATGCCTGTCCTAGCAGAACAGCTCTCTTAAAGCCAAATTCAGCCTTGACCATCGCAAACTCCACTCTCAGAGAGAAAACATTGCTCTACATTCAGTAGAGCATCTAGAAACATCCATTGAGTGTGTAATTCCAGAAGCTGAGGGTTGGGAAAAACCTCAATAAACCATTTGACCTTGTTGAAGGACGCTCAGTCCATCACTTAGGGGTTCCTCAACTCAGCAGGCAGCTGCTGTAGAGCAGCTCTCAGTCACCCATTCATATGAACACATGGCTGGAGGGGCCTCAAAAGGTAACTGAGCTCATTCAGAACTGAGGGAGGCTGAAGTGTACCAAGCCCATGTGTTTTAGACGATTGTTTAACCACTTCAGACAAATACCCCACTACTGGCACTCTGGAGGTTCCCTACAGATCATGTTACAGCTGTTTTCACAGCTGGTGATCAACCTACATCTGGGTGTGCATGCAGAAAAAACTTACCAGTGTTCTCTTTACAACTACCTTTCCCAGGTTTGAAGCTGTTATTATTACCCCCCTTCATGTATTTCATATAGGCTAAACAATCTCTGTCCACTTCACACTGAATATGGGTTAATTTTTCTTTCAGCATTTTGATTTTTCTCATCCTTCCCCAAAACACTGTGTGCCCAAAACTGCACTCAGTTTCCAGGCTGAAGCCTTACCACTTTATCAGCACGATGTTGTAGTACTTGCATCTAGTCAGTTTATATCATTTTTTTTATACGTGTCTTTGATATTTTCTTCTTCAGTGTAATTCTGTGCACTTGACTTTATTGAATTGCATCATATTGATTCCAGACCATTTCTCCAATCTAACAAAATCGTTTTGTATTCTGCTCCTGGCCTCGCAGTGCTAGCCACCCCTCACAATTAATGTGTGTACTCTCTGTTCTAGCAGACAAGCCATTAATGGGAAACTTGAATAGTACCAGCCACAGGACAGACCCCTGTATGACTGCCTATGTTATATCCATCCAATCTGACAGAAAACCAGTGATAAATATTGCTGCATTTTTTATCCTATTGTAAAACTATCTGGTGGCAGATTTAGCAGATCTGTGGGTTTGGATTTTCTGCCCCATTTACACCTGCACAGTGTATGTGTTTTTCACACATGTGATAAACCCAGTCACTATCCAACCTCTGGTCCACAATGTGTGTCCATCCAGATTTTGCACCCACCTTGCAGTTCAACCCAGTCTAGGTTTTCTACTGCACTTTTTGTGCAATGCAATCATGCTATTATCATGCCACATATGTAATAAATGTCACAACCAAGTGATTCCCCCTCCATCAGCTATCTGCTGGAATAAAAACAACCCAGAAGTCCAGCATCAGCTACTCAAGACAAATCTGGGGTTGTTCCAGCTTGCCCCTTGTTATCCTCTAGGTACTTCCACGCTGATTAACAGCTTGGTCAAATACCTTTCTGAAGATCAAATTTAGGTTGACTGAGCATTAACTGCCCATGTTCTCTCCTGTCCCTTTTTTAGAGACAGGCAGCATGTTTGTTTTTCCCTGCAACAGCCACTGGTAGGGCTGTTCAAACAGCAGCCATGAAAAGCTGGTGACACTGCTAACACTGCACAGTTGCTGCTTAGAGAAGAGGATTCTTATCCTGATATTCAGCTGGAGACAGAATTGCAGGATGCACTGATAATCCCTGAGGGAAGCCCAAACCTTCAGAAAAAAAGGACAAGATAAACTTACATAGATCCCAAGCAAGATCCAAGGCAAACTTCAAACAGCCTGTGTGTGTAGGGAACCACTAAAAATACAGGACAAGGCCAGTCCATACCTGGCCCCAAGGCAGGGCAGAATGAGGGGGTCATTCCTGAGATGCTTGTCCATCCTGTTCTGCAAGACCTAGCAAAGAAGAGCCCATGGCACCCCCCACCAACACATTCCTGTGTTTCACAAAAAACTGATACAAAGGTCTTTTTTTACTCTGTGGCCACATTAATGCTTCCTTGATGTTGTTCAACACTTCTCCTTATTCACTGTGCCACACTTAAGGTCTTCAGGAATAGACCTGGAGTTCTGATCAGATTGTAAATGCTCCACAGGCTGGATTCTTGTCAAAGAGACCATGGAAATTGTTTTTAACTCCTCATTGCCCAACCTGCAGTCAGGTTCCATTTAGTTATCTAAATCAGGACAACACATGCCCAAGAGCCAGCAGCTTCCACCATGAAAGCTATTGCTGGATACTTAGAGACAAGCTTGCATCCCATGCCTCTTCCTCTTCAATAACACCAGCCTTTACTCTGATCCATCTTGGGAAAAGAAAAACCTCCTGAAACCTTTAAAAATATGTTATACCAAAATGCCAGCAGCATACCTACATAAGGACACTGATTTCAAACATCAGACAGCAACAGCAATGAAGCAAGTCTGAGACTTTAAGAAAAATTGTCTCTGATGCCAGTCCAGCAAGCCAAACCAGACCTGAATGCAACTCATACAGCATAAAGTATCACAAGTACAGGAGTGGTATGAGGCCTTCTGAATGAAGATATAAAACGGGGTGGATATGTGGGGAGAAAACAAAAATTAAGCCATTCTGAATCACACTTAGTGCTTTTCACTCATTAAAATGAACCTCTTGGATGTGCAGTACGTTCAGTAACTGACTGGTAGCACTGCTAATTTGCCTATGCCAGACTACCTCTCTAGGTATCAGGTTATGTTCCTTCCTCTGACAGCCAGAGTGCACTCATTAAGGCAAGCACAGTGCTACTAAAGTACCAATTGTTTTGAAAAGTGCCCTTTAAATAACAGGCCTTTTACTAGTGGGCAGGATGTGTTTTACAAGCTTAAGCTTTTGATGCCAAAAGACTGGATAATCATTTATTTGTTTGTCAGAGAAAAATACCAGAAATTAATGAAAAAGCTGATAGGGCATCAGTACAGACTGAACAGCAACCACCTCCTTCCTCTTCTTGGCATCTTCATTCCCACATGGAACAGCAAAAGAGGGGAGAAACTCCAAAGGAGAGAGGTTGGGAAGATCACTGAATTCTTAGTATATCAGTTGAAAGGTCAACTGAAGAGTCTTGTTCAGGTGGAATTGCTGGGATTTCCAGGTGCTTCTGATGGCACAGATCCAGCGTTGCTGTTTTAACTATCACCTGCCTAGAATCAGCACCATGTCATTTCTAACACACCTAAGTAACAGTGAAAAAAAATGCCAAAGAGGAGAGGGAGAGGGAGAGGGAGAGGGAGAGGGAGAGGGAGAGGGAGAGGGAGAGGGAGAGGGAGAGGGAGAGGGGCCCATACAAACAAGGGAAAAAGACATATTTGGTGTCCAGAAGCAAGCAAACAGTAGATCAGGAACTTTTATAGAGAACATGTCAATGTTATGGTGGGTAGATAACTTTAAATGTTGGAAGAGACCCCAAATATTGGTCTCCAGACTACCACATCCCAAAATACAGGGTTTTTTTTCCTCTTTGGCAGTCTGGGGCAATCCAGTTTTTTTTGGAAGCCCAGTATATGTGATGATCCTAAATAATGCTGAAAGAGCATCCTTCTACTATTTCTAGTCCTCAGCAAAAAAATACAATATGCTTTATCCCATAAGGAACTCTTCTAAAATTCATGGTTTACTCTGGAAGCCCAAGAAGTCCCCAAAGGCCAGAAAAAATTGTGAGCAAGCACTGAGACTTCAAGTCACCTCTGCAAGTATGAGGAGTTCTTCTGATGCAAGATTGTAATGGAGAGTTCAATCATCTTTATTTCATGAACTGTTTTAAAATATTCTTGATGCAGTATCTTACATGACACAGCCTGCATGCAGAGCTTTATGGTCAGAGCTCCACGTCCTTCCTGGTGCTTCATGTATTGCAGTACAATATTTTATATGTATCCAGAGCAAAGTTAAATTAAGCACCAAACTGCAGATTTTTAGAAATTACTACTGCTGCAAACACTGTTTGCACTGGGGGAAGTCAGCCTTGCTTCACCATAGCAGTTCAAACTACCAACAACTAACAGCAACTGTGCATTAGTTCAAGTAATGGAGATAAATGCCTTTGAAACAGGAATATTTGACACCTTTTCCTACTCTGTCTGCTCCTGAGAAGTTCCATATGGGTGTGAAATGCAGCAGAGTGACAAATCAAAACTCGAGTGGTTTAGGTTTGTTACAACATTTAATTTCTGACACGGTTCCCATAGCCTGCGTTGGTTTAAACGCAAGAGGAGGACATCAAAAGAAAAGAGAGTGGAAAAAAGAAAATGTTCTGTCTCCACCCAAAATACCCTTGTAATGAGTTAATGGTGGCACACATCTGAAATTGCTGACATTGCCAATTGTCTCGGGAGGGGATCTCTTATTTCTACCTTCCCTTCAATAGGTCAAGAATATCCCTAAATTGGGAGTTTATGAGCATTTCCTTAGAGCTAATCTCCTGCACTACACAATTAGAGCTGCAGCAGGTTTCATTCATCAATCTGTGCCCTCGAGCTCTCCGTGAAGTTTTTCTGCCTGAGAAGGAAGGTCCTCTTCTCTGATGGCAGAGCAAGGAGACAATCAGCTTCTCATCAGCCACTTTTTAACCCCACTACTTGCCTGCTTTTCTCTGAAGCTCTTTTTTCCTGCTGGTGCAGGGAATTGAAAGGACAAAGCAGTCTACTCCCTCCTAATCATCCTAATAAGTAACAAATACATGAGCCCTTAATAGAGAGATTCCTTTCACTGGCATGCCCTAATCACCTCCATAATGAAAGCAGTTAAAGAGGTTATTGAACCCTTTAACCAACTGGTAACTGCCTAAGCCTCTTGTGGAAATTGGTTAGGTATTAATAAAAAAAAAAAAGTTACTGAACTCCTTAAAAAGAAGAAAAAAAAAAAAACAAACCTGCTAAGAAACTTCAGGGATTCTTCCCCTGAAACAGAAAAAAATTAAGTGCATGTTACACTTAAGAAAAAAAAATGCATCTCAGTGGAATAGAAGATGATAAATCAGAAGAAGTTGTTAACTGTCTGGAAGTCATGAAAGTAAAGAAAACAAACAAACAGCAAGAAAAGAACCACACACCACAAAAAAAAATGGAATAAAAACATCAATATTCTTCCTCAAGACTTCTCTTTGCTCAAGTCTGAGGTATGCAGTAAGCATGTAGTTTAGCCTTTCAATTAAAAAGATACAAATCAGTATAGATGTCAAAGTCAGCTTCATTATTAAAAATAAATAAATCTGAAAACTGTTTTTAAAGGCATTTTCAACTAGTTGGTTTGCTATAGAATATAGCTCCTTGATTTGTAGAATTCTTGTCAAATAATGGCCTGATACAAAACTACAGTGACTCAAAATATTCACTCTGTTACTTATCATAAACTGAATCAGGTCTTTATTTATGGTTTGGGAGTTTTGGGGGCATTTTTGGGGTTTTTTTGCCAGACATTCCTTTATAGAGCAGGTGTCCATAGACACACTCACTTTAATCAAAGGAAGTGCTGTAGATACAACACCAGAAATATCCATTTTACTTGTAGCTAATCATGTCACAGACACCTGGAAAGTCTAGGTAATGTGCTAATCTACCTAAAATCAGAAGATTCCACAGACTATAATCCTGAGAAAGTAACAAATTAAAGCTATTTTGCATTGCAGTAGTGTCCATGTTTCAAATTTCTGAAGTAGACCATGGCTTCATTCAAAATTATGCAAAAAGAAGAGAATAGACCTGCTATACACAGCAAACATCTGTTGCAAGTCCACAGTAACCTCTTAGTTCTACTTACAGGCATCAAGGACTCATTAGTTCTGCATCACCAGTAAGTGTCCTTGCTAGCATCTGTTAGGGGGGAAGGGGATATTTCATGTGGCCTCTAACTCTATCCAGCCAAGGATCTTCAGTAAAATCATAGCAAGTGGATACCTGATAGCCTAAAGGGCCTTTGACAGAAGACAAATAGTAATAACAGAGATAATTAGCCAGAATAGCATATGAACATTCATGAAAGAAAGCTCCACGTTCTGCTATTACTGCATGTCAGAAGACCTAGGCTGCAGAAATTTGCCAGTATCACTTTGAACTCCTTATGAATTTCTGTTTCTGGTTCATCCCCACTGTTCAATCTGGCTGTAAACTCATGTCAAGTCGTCTGCAAGAGAAAGAAGTGAGCAGTTTGGCAATTAGAAATAGCTCCCAACCTGAATCTACAGAAAGTCATTTTCTCTTCTTGTCTCTAAATTGAGGATAATTTTTACACAGAGGTGTTGTGAAGATGAATCACCTAATGTCAGTACAGCATTCTGAATATAAAGTGCTGTGCAACTCCAGCTCAAAGCCATGAGGAAGGATTTCAGCATATATGGGGGAATGTGCTCCGACACTGAAGGAACTGAGCACCTCAGCTCAGAAGGCATTCGAGGAACCACAACAGCATTCTCAGCTGTCCTTCATGCATCTGTCCCAAAATTCATGGTGTCCAACAGGGAAGCTCTCCATTAATCAGTTTTCCTTTGGTCAAGCCTAATAGTTGTGAAGCTGTCCCAAGAAAAGGCAAAAGGCTTTTATTATTTTTAGTTGAAACAGGCATAAGCCCATTGCCAACAGCTAAATTTCTTTCCTTATTCTTAGTTACAAACAGCTTCTTTCCCTCCCAGTTCTGCCCAGTGAGCTTTTGCTTGCCATCCTCGTATCAGCAGGATCATTTTCTCCTTCAGCTAACTTCTTTCCCAATGCACTCACCATCACCTCCAGCTTCTAACCTTGACCGTGGGTAAACACAGATATTTCTATTCTGACACTTGCAAGGGTACATAAGTGGGCTTACTGAATAGAAAAATAATCAATAAGCAAAAACCATAAAGTGGAAAAAACAGAATTTCAAATACTTTTGGTTGTGGTGGGTTTTTTGTTGTTGTTGTTTTTGTTTTGTTAGGTTTGTTTTTTTCTCTCAATAAAACAAGTTAACCCAAGAACTACTAGGTCTCAAGAAGTAGGGGAAAAAGAAGATTCAGAAACTCATAGCACATACAGCTGATAAAGACTTCAAGAGGTCAGTGAGTCTATCTTCCTTCCCAAAGGCAAAAGCAGCTGCAACTTATTCATTTCTGGGAGATTTTTTATCTAATCTCTTTTTAAAGCAGTCTCCTTAGGCAGTCTTTACCTGCACACAACCATCCTGATGGCAGGAAAGAGTTTTCTTCATGGTTAATCTAAATCTCACTTGCTTCAGGTAAAGAAAGAAGTTATGAAGAGTTAGGAGGAAGTGAAAGAGCACCAAATCCTAAAAAACTACAAGACACTAATTTCTCCAGTGTTGTTACAGTAAGAAAATCTGCAGACACTTCCACCTAGCTCAGTGGCCAGATGTTTCTCAATATTTCCCCAAAACTGTTTTCCAACTCCTACTATTAGGTTTGCACTGCCAACAAGCAATACTGTGGGAAGTTGCAGCTCAACAGCGTTCTGAGCTGTAATTTTTACTTGTTTATCAGTGATTTTTAAAAAGCTTTTGCTTAACTGCCTCTAGCAGGAACCTGAGGTATCACTGCAAAACCAGTTTTCAAGAACTTTTTCCACAAACATGCGCAAAGTAGCCTCAAAGTCTTATCTACTGGCAGAACACTATTCTGGATTTTTTTTTTCCAGTTTTCAGCAGACAAAGAATATAGTGTGAAACAATCTTGCAGACTATTCTAGTTTTGCAGGGGATAGAAATCCTACATACAGTTCATCTTCATGGGGCTCACTATAGGAGACCTCCTTCTTGCTTGGGTGATACTACCCATAGATATTCATCTAGGTCCTCATCATCCTGTATTTTCCACTAGAGCTCCAGGTGGCATGTATGAAGAGATTTGTTACTTAAGTGTATCTGCAAGCATTTGTCTTACCAGAAAATCTTGCTCTCTGGTTTCACCTGAGTTTATTAATAATTGATTGACTTAATCTACTCTGTGCTTGTTTGGTTTTTTTAACAATATATGACCTTCATGGTCCTGGCAAATCACAAATGCAGCAGTTAATTGACCAAAACATTTGTGACTTTATTCTTAATCTCTTCTCTTACATGTCTTGTTTTCTTCCTTTCCTTTCTTTCTTTCCATTGCAGGTTGTCCATCTGCCATGATTCCCCCCTCAAACCTTTTCAGTGGACTGGCTCTAAATATTACCATCCATCAAAAACCAAGAGCAGACTCAAAACACCAGAGGCTAAATCTTAAAGGAGAGGCAACAGAAAAATAATTCACCTGTGAGAACACTTCGATCATTTTCTGACCCAAATTAGAGACATCACTGTACTACCAAGTTGGTGTTTTTACACCCATTTTACAGAAGGGTAAAATGATGCAGAGAAAGAACACGGAGACTCAACCGTTATCCCAAAATGGATTTAAGCATGTGTTTGCTTAGTTCATTAATGCAGGTTCAAACTCCCTGTCAGGACACCATCTGCCAGAAGTATGAAATGTCCTCATCTGGATGCAGACAGTTCCTGAGTGTTTGGCTACTCAGCAGCCAACCAGCTGTCAATAGGTGGATGTTCCATTCACCATTACAGGTATTGCACGACATTCTTTAAAAATGTATTTTATCTGAATAGTTCACTCACTGCTTATAGTAGGTTCAAAACTGAAAACAAAGGCCTAAAAGCTAGAAAAAGAGACTCATAATTCACAGCACAAACTGCCTTAATTTTGCTCCCCTTACAGTCACTTCTCAGCAATAAATAAATAAATAACAATTTTCAATCTGTTTGTTGTTTCAGTTCATTTTAGAGTGACACAAACAGCTTTCAGTTCTTTACATTCTGCACAAGCCTCCAGAAATATGCAGTGTTTACTAGAGTTTGGTGGTGTTAAATAAAGTATGACTATCACCCTTTAAGGCCTAAATGATAAAGCGATATCCATACCAGTAACACATTTTGACAGTGTTGACACCTGCTTACACAGAAGCAGTTTAATGACTCTTATAGACCTGTGAAAAGGGCATTAAAACTTGCTAGGAATCCTAGAAATAACCCTTTATTTTTGGAAGGTGGTGTTTTCATTCATAGTATCAAGCCTTTAGATGAACTCTGTGGCATATTCTACAGTGTATCTTGTAAAAGATAACTGGATGAAGAACTTCATTAAACCATTCTTTTTCATCATTTTGACTGTGTAAGTGGAAATGGATAGGAATTCATACTGGCTCACTCTGAAACAAGAACAATCCTGAAATGAAAGCAGCACCTGGTGAGAGCCAAGAAAAGCTTATTAGCTCTTTTTGATCATCCAGAAACTTTTACACAGTTCAAATGTAACTGAAACTTTGTAGAAGCTGGGGGGGAGGAAGGGGAGGGGGAGAGGACTTTCTGCTAATTGATTTTAAGAGTGGATTTATCGAGTGTTGTAGCACCTGCTCTTGCCAACCTTTCCATTGTTGCATCTGTTAGAGGAAAAAAAAAAAAAAAACACCAAAAAACTAAAGAAAGAAAGAACAAGAACATTGCATCTGGGGAGTGGAAAATTATGTTTTGCCCCAGGTTTAAAAAAAAAAAAAAAAAAAAAAAGGCACGCCAAACTGTTTCCATATACTTGATTAGCCCTCACCTTTTTGTTTAGTACTCAGCTTGACAAGTGAGCAACACCCCTCCAACCACCCAACACTAAAAGCCAAATATCATAGATTAGAGGAAATCAGAGTCTTGACCAAATCTCAGTGCTTTGCTTAACACAGGAGAGTTCCAGGTTTTCATGGTCCCTTACAAACAGGTCTTCAATGATGCACTTCCACGGGAAGAAACAAGCTGCAGAGCTTGCCCGAGGAGGGGAGTCCAGAGCTGCGGCGACGGACGGGAGCCAAAGCCAGCCCGAGGGTTCTGCTGGAGCTGTCCCTTCAGCATCGTGGACTGGGGACACTGCCGGAGCTGTCCCTTCAGCACCACGGACTGGGGACACTGCCGGAGCTGTCCCTTCAGCATCACAGACTGGGGACACTGCCGGAGCTGAGCCTTCAGCACCATGGACTGGGGACACTGCCGGAGCTGTCCCTTCAGCACCATGGACTGGGGACACTGTGGGAGCTGAGCCTTCAGCACCACGGACTGGGGACACTGTCGGAGCTGAGCCTTCAGCACCACGGACTGGGGACACTGTCGGAGCTGAGCCTTCAGCACCACGGACTGGGGACACTGTCGGAGCTGAGCCTTCAGCACCACGGACTGGGGACACTGTCGGAGCTGTCCCTTCAGCACCACGGACTGGGGACACTGTCGGAGCTGAGCCTTCAGCACCACGGACTGGGGACACTGCCGGAGCTGTCCCTTCAGCACCACGGACTGGGGACACTGCCGGAGCTGTCCCTTCAGCACCATGGAGTGGGGACACTGTCGGAGCTGAGCCTTCAGCACCACGAACTGGGGACACTGTCGGTGCTGTCCCTTCAGCACCATGGAGTGGGGACACTGTCGGTGCTGTCCCTTCAGCACCATGGAGTGGGGACACTACTGGACTTAGACCTTGAGTACCATGGACACTGCCGTGAGTGTCCTTTCAGCACCACAGATTGGGGACACTGCCAGAGATGTCCCTTCAACAAGGTGAACTGGAGGTATTGACAGAGTTGTTGTCCCTTCAGCACCAGAGCTGCTAGAGCTGTCCCTTCAGCCCCACATCTCAGGGGCAGTGGGGCACCTGTTCCATGGTCTGGGAACACTGTTGAACCTGTCCCCTGGCAATGGAAGAGAAACACCAGCCTCTTCCCAGCCACTGATGGGCCATGGCCAATCATAAATGCCTTCGATTAAATTAAAGCCACAGTAGTTGAAATCAGCACAGCAAAGAGGTAATCGCTCCAGACACGTTGCTAGCACGGCAACATCGCGGAGTACAATTAAGTTAGACACAAATTAGTCTGAAACTACATGCATATTGCTCAGATTTGTGGTCCGCCAGTTCCTATCACTGTTTTGTCTGAAGGGAAGTTTTGTGGAGATAGAGGTACCCGTCCAGATTAGGCAAGGTCTTTGTTCATTCTCTTTTAAAGGTCAGCCTGTGATGATATTTAAGACACACTTTTGCATGAGTACCTACTGGGAAGGTAGGTTCAGCACAGCAGGTTCACCAATGCACATCCCAATGTATGTGCTTCTGGAAGTCTGTCCAGAAGGTTTTAGAGAGACAAAGATGTATATGAGAACATACAGATTTGAAAAAAATAACCAGCACAAAAAATTAATACAAACATTTTAGATCACTTTCCTGTACAAGAAGCATATATAAGAACTCTTATTTTTCTGAGAACTTAAACAAAGAAAGTAGGGGTTCTTTTCCCATCTGTGAGACAAATTAGTTTAGGATAAATAAGAAATTAAAGAAAAATCTTTCATGCTTACTTTTACAGACTAGCACTAGATCAGATAACATCATGAAGCCACTTTAGTACTGAAGAGATGGTACAAAAAATAGAAGTGCATTTGGCAAGATGCAGAGAGCAACTATTAATAAACTTTTGAAAGACAGATCTTATATCCTTCCAGAGCACAGCTTCCCAAATGAACAATTGTTACAGAATGTCTGTAACTTTCTGCATCATTTTTATTATAACTCTTCCTCCCAGTGGTTCCCTGTTGCTATACACATTTTTAAATTTAAACAATTCATACATCCCAAAGCACCTCTGCCTACAGAAATGCATTCTATTCTCTGCATGCTGTGGTACTCCGAGCTTCCCAAACGAATCCCAGCCATCTGAAGGAGAAAATGCTACAACTTCCCATGCAAGTTGTACTTTTTTATGGGTAAAATACCATGAAAACAGCAAACTACTGCACAAACAGCCCCTTCTACCTGTCACCAGCACAGCTTAAGAACGCAGCAAGTATTGCAGGCAGGAGTACAGGGCACCGTGAGTACACAGGCGTGTGTGTGGAAGGCTTGTTGTAACACAGAGAAGCACGACAGAGCAGTATTCACTTAGCACAAAGAAGTGGCAAGAGACAGGCTGGTCAAAGGAGGACTCAGTGGTCAAAGGAGGAAAGAGAGCTCTGACATCGTAACGAACAGCGGGAAATACAAATCGTCAGCCAAAGTTGCATTCTACTTTATATTCTATAACCTGTTAATATATGCATTTGTATTAATATATCTAATAACATAAAGGTAGAGGAAATTAACACTTAAAAATCTTATCTCTGTAAAGGCAAATAGGCTTTATACTGTCAGATGGTCTTTCAAAGGAAATTTTTTACTGCCCCAGGTAGGATATAGTCAAATACAAACATAATCAGACACTTTTCAAAGGGCAGTGGACAGCATGTTCTGCTGCAAACTCAGTATCTTCAGGTGGCAGTGTGAAAATTTCTTGTAACAATCCCTACATGGCAAAAAGACTAAGTCCTTCTGTATTAATAAGAGAGCCACTTACATGTCCTGTTACATACAATGCACTATCAAACAGCCAATGGGTTAGAGGGGTCTTTTCAGACCTTCACAGATGCTAGAAGTTCTGGAAGAAAAACGTTATCAGTTGCCTTAGTAAGCCCACCTTAAAAAACACTAAATTGGCATGAGCAAACCTGTTCATCCAGCCAAAGCCAGAGTTGTAGCACAGTTCTGTGTGCAGTCTCTAGCGTCTAATCACCGTGGTATTTTTTTATGGCAGAGAAGTAAACTTTGTCACAAATGCTTGGCTTTAGCTGCGGGAATCAGGGAAGTACAAAATTACAGCCTGTGCCTGTGTCCACTGACTGTTCCTTGACTGTCCTGGGAAGCAGCACATCTGGCAAGCTGGGCATCACGGATGTGACAGCGGGCATCATTTTGCCTGTCAGACCATGTGCCCACAAAGGGGAAATGCAGACTGTGACCTGTTGTCACATCAGATGCTCCAATTGCAATAAAAACTCCAGGAACACATTGTCAGTGCCCAGGGTTTGACCACAGCTGTGGGAACCACCACCACTTCCCTTGCCAACACCAAAACAAAGTTTGCAAAAGCAGGTCTACCCATGCCTGGCTAGATTAAGGGTTTTCCCAGCTGATCCAGTTCCCATGCCCTCATCATTTTCCTTCTCCTCCAGATGCTTTTTGCCTAAGTTTTCCCTGTGTCTCTTAAGGTGGAAGAAGGAGTGTAACAACAGGGCCTTCTTCCTGAGGGGAACCCCAGGAGCATTACTCTGCCTCTTCCCTCTTCCCCACTCTTCCTCTCCATCCAAGCCACAGCACCATGGTAGTCACCTGGCCAGTGCCAATGCCCCTAGCCAGACCAGTCTCACTCTTCTCCAGTCCCACACAAGAGACGGAGGATCCATCTCCAGGAGAAGAGGTGCAGGACACCGTCAAGTCCAACAAGTGCCCAAGAAGAGCATTAAATTACGTAACACGGGAGGGAAGCAAAAAGACTCATCCAACACAGACCCCTTTGCATGCCACAGCCTCCCTGCCCCTCTCCCTTTTTTCCAGCCCGGCAAGTTTTTGCCCCAGCCCTGGCCCGACAGGGCCTCCCCGAGGGGAGTCACTCACCGATGGTCGTGATGACCGTGATGGCAAAGTAGAAGGAGCCTGCGAATTTCCACTGGACTCCGGCGCGGTGCGGCTCGGACTGCATGATCACCAACTCCAGCTGCCGGTAGTCCTCGCTGGTGATGTTGTACTTTCCTTTGAGCCGGATCTCCTCGGCTTTGAGTTTCTCCTCCTCCCGCATCTCGTTGTCGGACTCCAGGGCATCAAAGACGGCAGCCCCGACCAGCAGGTAGGTGAACGTGCAGATGATGAGGGACAGGGTCCGCACGTTCTGCCTCTTCATGGCCGCCAGCAAGGGGCGAGTGAGGGGACCATGTCCCCCCCTGGCCGCCCGGGGTTCCGACAGGCCGCAGCAGCTACAGCAGGGGAGCAGCTGCCGGGGGGGCCGGCGGCGCCCGCCGCCGCTGCCGCTGCTCCGGGGCAGCTTGTGCTGCGGCGGCGGTCGCTCCCCGCCCGCCTGCTCGGGCTCCTGGGAAGAAGAGAGGCACAGGAGGCTGCTGGAGCGCCTGGACCAGGTGCCTTGAAGCCGGGAAACTCTGCGCAGGACCTGCCCAAACCAAGCCGTCCCAGTGCGCAGGGCCATCCAGGGCAGCCCCCGCTCCTCCCCAGCACCGGGGCCAGGGGCAGGGGGTCCCCGCCGAGGGGCCGACGGCCCCGGCACGGAGTCCTGCGGCGGGCGGGTCCCCCCGCGAAGTTGGCGCGGCGGCGCGGGGAAGGGTCGCCCGCAGCCCGGGCGGGGCGCGGCGGGGAGGCGGAGGCCGCCGCCGTCCCAAGTTTCTTCAGGCAGAGCGGCGGGGCCGGGGAGAGCCGGGCGGCGGCAGCGCGCCCATCCGCGGAGGAGGAGCGGGGAGAGGGGCGGAGGGCTCCCGGGCTCCGGCTGTCGGGGACCCGACCCGCCCCGGCCCCGGCTGCCTGCGGGAGCGCCGGCCGGGAGGGTCGGGACGGGCTGGGCGCTCTATTCCTTCCGCCGCGGTGCGCGGAGAGCGGCGGGGAGCCGGGCAGCTGCTACCTCTGCTGCCTCTGGTGCTGCTGCTGCTGCTGCAGGTGGCCGCGGCGTGGGCAGCGGAGCGGCGTCCGGCGCGGCGAGGGCGAGGGCGGCGGCGGCGGTGTCAGGCGGCGGGCGCGGGGCCGGGGGCAGCATCCCCGGGCGCGCCGGGCCGCGCCGCCGCTCCGGCGGGAGGCGGGGGCGCCGGGCCGGCGGCGTGGCCCTGGCGGCGGGGAGCCGGCGCCCCGCGAGCGGGAGGAGCGCGGAGCCGCCCCGGCCGGCGGGCGGGGAGGCGGCGGCAGCCGCGGACCGAGCACCTGCCCGGGGCAGCGGCGGGGCGGGACGGCGGCGGGCGCTGGCTCCGGCCGCGGGCTGCCGGGAGGAGCGGAGAATCGCCGGCGGCTTCCCCGGGGAGCGCGTGAGGGCAGCTCGGCCCTAGGCGGACACAAAGACGGAGGCGAGAAGAAAAATAAGACAAAAAAATAATAATAATAAAAAAAAATTTAAAAAAAAAAAGATGCAAAAAGGAGGGGGAAATGAAAGGGTACTTTCACGGCTGCTGCCCCGGCGGTCGGGGCGGGGGCTGTTTTATTTAGGATGGTTTTAGAACAAAGCCGTTAAGAAAAAGAGCAACCGTCCTCCTCCTCCTTCTCCCGGGCTCTTGACATCATCTCGGGGAGAAACGAGCCCGCGCCCCGCAGCCATCGCCTGCGCGTGTGTGTGTGTGAGAGCGTGTGTGTGCGGGCGTGTGTGTGTGTGTGCGTGTGTGTGTGTGCGTGTGCGTGTGCCCGTGCCCGCTCCGGCGCGGGAGGCGGGATGCGGGAGGCGGGATGCGGAGCCCGCCCCGGCCCGCCGCGGGGAGCGCCTTAACCCGCTCGGCGCCGCCCCGGCAGGGAGCGGCCGCGGAGCTCCCCCGGCGCGGCTGCGGCTCCCGCCCCTCTTCCCGGGCTCGGCCACGCCCCGGCCGCCGAGCGGGGCCGGGCGGCGGCGAGGCGGGCTTGTGCCGTCCCCGCAGGGACAGCCCGGAGCCCTTCCCACCCTCGAGCCGAGCCTTGCGCAGCGGCCGGGACAGGTTTGTGCCACCTCCGCCCCCCCGGGGGACAGCGGCTCCGCGGCCCCACTCTGAGCTCTACCGCACCGCAGCTCCGCGCACCGCCGCCCCTCCACAGACCGCCACGTACAGCCCCGCACGCCACCGACACACACAGGCAGAGCCCTGCACGCCCCGAGCTTCACACACCATCGCCTTACACACCCCGCGTTGCACAGCACCGAAGAGGCACACACACAGCCCTACACACCCTGAGCGTCACACACCGTGGCCGCCGTGCACACACCTGCACAGCCTTACACACCCCAAGCATCACACCCCACAGTCACACACTCCACAATCGCTCACCACAGCTGCACACCTTGTGCTGACGCTCCATGCACGCAGAGATCCGCACATCGCAGTCCCACACACACACTGACCTCAGCACACCACGGCCACACATACCACAGCCCCACACATCAAAACTCCCTCAGGTCCTCAGACAAATGCACCACAGCATCACTCACTCCAAAACCTGCCCACGCCATGGTCCTCCACACAGCAAAAGCCCTTCCCCAGCCTCAGCATAGCCCCAAGCACAGGCATGCACTCAGACCCATGTCACGGGGGTGGAATGGGATGATCTTTAACATTCCTTCCAACTGAAACCATTATGTGATTCTGTGCTCTTTACATACAACCTACACTCATGCAGCAAAATGTTCCCAGTGGTTCAGAGGAGCCCTGGCAGAGGAGCCAGCCTGGCTCCACAGGGTCCATCCCCAGCCCCATGGCTCCTGAGCCTACACCCTATAGAGGCTGCAATCCCTCAGGCTCTCTAGCCACATCCTGCCTCTCATTCACCGTCAGGTTTCCAGCAGCAGATGTTACCACAGGAGCCTGAGGCTGCTTTTATGTACTCCCTGAGACAAGGCTGTCCCTCCTGGTGTTGCCTTGCCCATAATTGTAGGCATCCTCCTGCATTAGAGCTGGGACTTTTCAGCCTTGCTCAGTGAAGGCTGAGCTGGTCCTGATTTCTCTGAGCCTCAGGTTACATTCCCTTGGTTTAGGTCTTTCTCAAATCCTAGGACTGCAGGGCTCATTACTGTAACTCTCCGTCCGTAAAAGCAACTCTGTCTGTCTGCACATTGTCTAAAGCTTTTGGATACCCTTCCTGAGATATGAGGGGGCAAAGGCAACCCAGTGCCTTGTAGGTGGATCAAATCAGAAATCAATCTCCAAGACAGAAGACCTCTGAAAGGTGCATCATAAGCTGAGCGGATGAAACTGGTCACAAGGCCCTTTGGGAAACTCCTGGATGCAGGGAGGAGGAAGAATTTGTTTCATCAATTCAGCAAACAAGAGTTCACCCAGGGCAAATTCTGAATCACATCACCTGAGAGCTACCAGAATTGTTACAGCACCACATGGAGCAAAGTCTCACCTGCCAAAAGAAGCGTGTACAGATCAGCCACAGAGGGAAGGAGGGGAAAGGTGGAGGGAAGAGGAAATATCTGGTTTCGATCAACTCCTTAAATATAGAAGTCTGATTACCTCTGCCCATTTCTGATTCCTCAAGGGAGAACAGGAGAAGAGGAATCTATAAATAGTTTGCAACACAGAGAATCCTATAGCAAAGTTGCTGGGAAAGATCAATAGCATGATTCAAGGAGGGCTCTAAATTACGTCTCAGGGGACAGAGGTGCTGAACAGAATTGATAAATGAGTTGCAAATGCTGTGTGTGTTGTGTGTATCTAATTAACAGAGGGTGACTGGGATCAATAGCAAGGAGGGAGATGGTCTAAAAATAGGACTCAGGCAGGGACTGCAACCTGCGGGCAACAGCTTGGATGGAAATGTCCCCTGGAGTAATTAACCTTTAGCTGAGAGTGATGGTTAACATGAGTCCAAAGTGGGGCCTGTGGGCAGCTGGGAAGGGATGAGGGCTCTGTGGGACTTAGGACACGGAACAGTGGGACATTGTGGGGGTACAGGCACGGCCACGAGCTCAGAGCCTTCCTTTGGTCAGGCAACAGTGACAAGATGCTGATGGGTCTGGTGCTTTCTGGAGAAATATCTGAATATTAACATTTTACTGAGTCTTTGGAATAGAAAATACACGCTGTTCTGTGTACTCACAGACATTTCAACATTGCTTAGAGAAAAGTAACAGTCATTTTTTAAAATACCAATTTACTTCCATAAGTATCTGTGGTTTTCTTCTCTTTTGCTAACCCTGTTACCAAGGAAGTACCCACCACTCTGAGGACCAGTCTTTGCTCATACAGACTCAACACCTTATAAATATTTGAGCCACAGAGAAAACAACTTGCAAAGGGGAGTGTCCTTCAATCCTTCCATCTACAACAGAGCTGTCAGGCAAACTCCAAGGGAGAAGGATTGATGTTGGGCAGGATGGTCTATGGCTCAGCTTACAGGATCTGCTGAAGTGGCAGGCTTCAGACAAGTGAGAGGCAGAGATACACTCAGGAACAGAAAGTTCATTTGCAATCTAAGTGCAGGATTTGGACCTGGGGTGTACAGCATGACTGAAAGGAAAGGAAACTGTAAAGGTGAAGACTCTAGAAAATATCTCTGGCAGGAAAAGATTGGAGGGGTAAGTGATGAGTGAAGAGCTTTTCTTGAATATAGACAGAAGTGACTAAAAAATCCTGAACAGTAGTTTTCTTAATAAGATTTTAAAAAAAAGAAAGTATTATATTCTGCTAGAGATGGAGCTACCAGGGAAGCAAATGGTTAGTCACCAAAAGGAAAGTTAACTCAAAGGGACAACACATAACTTAGCTCCTCTTGGGTTAAGTCTAACTTGTGGGAGAGAACACAGGCTGGAAGACATCTCTGAGATGTGCAGTGGGTGCCCTGGCTGCTGACCCAGCTCTGCTAACCCAAAGTTGCACCTACTGTCTTCACAAAAAGCCAAGCAGAATTTGAAATTTCTCACGTTTTAGGTAAGAGCATGTGGGTGCTGTTGTGTGGCAACAGCTCTCCTGTTTTACCTTGAGTTCACTCTGCAACAAAGGCAAGAGCCAGCAGCAAGGCACCTGGATTGTGAGTTGTTCTTAAGTCCATCCTTTGTACCTGACAGAGGTTCTCCTTGAAATAAATCTGATGTCTATGTGCAAGAAGGGGCTGAGAGCTGCCAGTCCATGAGCCATCTTCCAGATGAACCAAAGGAGTCACAACAAGGCAGAAAAGGAAAAAAAGCCCCCAAAACAAGAAAAATAACTGAAAAACATGACCAGTAGTAGAAAGAAGACCTAACCTGTTTATTTTTTAACACAGGGTTATTAAGAAACCATTTTCTTTCTCTGAAAATGGTGATATAAGGATGACCAGAACAGCAGTTCTGATTGGGGTGAAGGTTCATTGAGCCCAGAAGCTCCTCATCCACAGAGGCTGTACAGGCACAAGGGAGAAATGCAAATAGAGCAAATGTATGCCATTCTTTTTCATCTCCTTAAATACTCTCCCAGCCTCAGACTACCTTAAGTCAGTGCATTTTCTGAGTTCTCAGTTAGTTGCTCTATCCAGTGACTCATGACAGATCTTTCTCCCAAGCACCTGTCCTCCCTCTTCCTGAACCCAGTTGATTTTTTTGCCTTCTCAGCATAAATTCAAGCTGAAGGCAGGTTGGATGGGACTCTGAGCAACCTGGTCTCGTTGGAGATGTCCCTGCCCATGTCAAGAGGGTTGGAATGAGATGATCTTCAAGGTCGCCTTCCAGCTCAAACCATTTTATGATTCTGTGAAAAATTCTCATCTTTCCCAAAGATGAATGGATCAATGGACCTGTTATTCAGAGCAGGAAGAGCACACCTTTTTATCTGTTTTTACCAAGCTTCCTTCAGTGGTCTCCAGGCCCTGGGCTGGATCAGAGAACACACTGCAATTTCTCCATGTCATCAGGGCTTGGTAAAGACTCTGAAGTTCAAGAAGGTTGCCCTATTTTTAGCCACTCTTTCCAGTGCAGGGCCATAAAATGACATCTCCATGTGGCTCTCCCTACTCCACTAAGGAAGAGGGTAGAGGGTAAGGTAAGAGGAAGAGGAGCCACGTGTACAGGTGGGCAGGGCAGAGGTGTAGCCCAGGCTCACTTTGCCCTATAAAACATCTCTGGCCCTTTGGGGGATTTCTTTGAATTACTACTATAAAAGTGTCACTGTGTTGAATTTTGCTGTTGATGTTCTTTTAAACGACAGTTCATGGAAGGTGTAGTTGTTGCCATGCTGTTCACATGAGAGGAGGGCTGCAAATCTGTAGCAATTTCAAGACCTAGTGAGACTGGCAATACATAAGAAAGACACTGCAATTTCAGTCATTAAGAATCACCAGAGGTCCCCCATAAAAAAATCTTCCCTTCAATCTACAAAATTCATTCATTAAATGATCTGGCCATGAATGAAGTCTTTCCTTTACAATGTAACTGCAGCAGTGAGGTAAACGTTGTTAAGAACTGGGAAGTGGCTCAGTTACAAATGCAATGCCTGCCTCGAAGCCTGTCATAGCCATATCTATCAGTTCTGGTGGCCTTTGGATCAGGCTGTTATCAGGAATACAAAGATTATGATGACAAGTATTAGTGACTGGATTGTAAGCAGCCAGACTTCCCTTTAGTTTCACAGGCTCTCTTCATGTCCTTTGCTTCTGCCAGCTGTGTGCATTTGCACAGTCACTCAAGTGTTTGTGGACCATGGGCTCAGTCGACTGAGTGCAAGAGGAAGCTGAGCTCGGGTTACTGGGTGAATGCACCTGTGTCCTTAGAGCAGCAGCTCAGGAAAATGATGGAGGAGGGAACCTTCCCTGTGCAGCTCTCATTTTATTCTTTGTGCCTTCTTCCCATTGATGTTCAAAGGAGTGCAACCTCTGTTGGATACACTCGGGCAGGACACACACGATTCAACAGCGTTCCTTCTGTCAGGAAGTGTTTGTGCAGAGGCAGGTAGAACAGGGGACTGGTGCTTTAATTCTTGCCTCCATTCCCCCTGTGCCTGCAACATGACAATCCTCTTGAAAGTAATCAGCAGTGACAGAAAACATGCACCAAGAGTCTCATTGACTTAGGGAGAGGGTGCTTGTGTGAAGCAACTTCACACGTGGGAGAAAAAAAAGAACAGGATCAGACCTACGCTTTGTATTTTTCCCACACTCATTTCTTTTCACAGGGAATTCACTAATATTAAATCCACCTAGGTGGCAGGAATGTGAGCATCTGGTCCAACCTAAATAGTCTCTTCTGTTCTATTTTTATCCTCATGTATCATTTTTATTCTGCAGAGCCTGTGCGTGGCAGAAAGGGTGAGTTCACTTCTCAGTGTACAAGCCAAAGGTCTCTTCCAGAACTGCTGTGAGGGATTTGGAAGATATTTCACTCAAGCACAGAATTTATATATAGGCACAAAGCTTTCATTAAACATGAGCAGCCACGGGGACAGCATCAGTCACTGATGGTAATGTATGCACGTCTTGTAGGCACACTATAGAGGAGTGAGCTGCTTGGAGAAATTAATGCAGCAAAGGTGTTGGTTATGGATGCATTTGTAACTGAATCGACTCCGTCTGCTTCCTGAGCCACTGTGACTTCCAGGTCTATTTGTAGATTACCAAATGCTCACAGTGTGACTGTCACTTCTGCATTTACTGCAGCTGATGCCTCAATGTGATATTTAATGCATGTTTTAAATGAATAATTCCCGTACCAAACCTACCCCTGACTAAGAATAAGCCTTTGAGGAAAACCCTGGCAAGGTAGAAAGGAAGATCCCTGAACATGTACAGCCCTCGCCATTGTCACCAGAGGTAACTGAGCTGCAAGGATGCAGAGCTCTGGGAGAGACATCTTCCTGCAGCAATGGGTACTGTATTTTGGTGCAACAATTTCTGAATGAATTGGTGGAAAATGTGCATTTCATTAAAATCACCACTGAAGAAGGAAAGCAATTGCTGAGGGGGCTTGCTGGCTAGTGCAATAAGCTGCAACTGTTACTAATGTAATGCCACAGTAGGGGCAAAATAGGAGCTGTCATGAATATTTGCTGTGGAATTGTCCTTTTCTGTCCAGAAAAAATTGCTTAGAATATTTAGAATAATGCTGAATGAAATGTGAATGAAATGTTCTGGTTTATCTTACTTCTCTCTTTTGATTGCTTGAGCAACAGGATCCAGCTTTTATCTCCTTGGAATAAATGGTTGATGTATACCCATTCTTTTTACTTGGAAGAGATTGAGTGGGGTCTTCCATACCTCCTTCTATTTTTTTTTCCATTTGAGGACACATGAATACACTCACCCTTCAGTTACCTCCATAATTTTCACAGTGCATTTTGTTCTAACATATTTTTTCTGGCCTCTACTCCCATCGTTTATGACCTGACTGCCTCCCAGTAATGGAAACTTTTCCTCCTGCATATACCATTTTTCAGGTCGGGAGCTGAGAGTTTCACCAAAGCTGCATAGAAAGCCCATGGAAGGTGGGGTAGCCAGCTGCAGCCTTAGCCTAGATCTGACACAAACCTCGATGGCACCTGCTGGGGTGTCCCCACTGCCTCCACTTTCAGCTCTTGCCAAGCTGCCTCAGTGGTCCATGGCCTGAGTATTCCAACATAATCCCTGAATACTCCAACTGTGGGTGCTACTTTGAACTCTGCCTAGGATGCCTTAAGACCAACCAAGCCAATCTGTTATAGAGCAAGTGGAAGAAAAGCTTCTTCCCTCACCCTCACAAACATGCTGGGAGTGTCAGCTTTATCTCCACAAATTCAAACAGTGGTTGGACTGACTAGCAATTTAAAAGCTGGTGCTAAACATTGTTATTACTGTATCTGACTGTGTTGAAATGGAAGACCATAGCAGCAGCTTAAGCCTCAGCTAATTTGGTTACGTTTAGCTGTGCCAGGGTCTCTTACAGATATTTTCCAAAATAAATTTCAATCTGTATATTCACACAAAGCTAGAGTGTTTCTTTGAAAGGAAAGTTATAGTGTTACTGGTAGAGATCAGGCAGGATATCTACTGCAGTGGAAACCTTTCCTGAGAAACTCAGAGTCAGGGCAAAGGCAGTACCAGCTCATGGAGACAATTTCCCATCACCTCACATTATCACTTAGTTTGAAACTGGAGGAGGGAAGGAAAGTGAACCTTTAATAACTGCCCAGATCTAAAATCAATTTCAGTGCTCAAGACAGCTTGTAAACACACAATGTGCTTTAAAAAGGATTGATGCTGAGCAAAGTGAGGTGCACATTTTCCTGCTGTTGAAATCAAACAAAGCTCTTAAACAGCTTCCATTTTCAAGGGTGTGTAAATGGCTACATTGTTAAGAGCCTTCCTCTGCCTGAAGATGAGAGATTTGCTTCTCAGCTCTCTTACACACATTTAAGTCAGGAATAACCCACTGAGAACTGACCTGGTGTACATTTGTTATGAGAAAAGAATAGAAAAAAAAAAAAGTCCTGTATGAAAAAAAAAAACTCACAAGGATATAAATTACGATGATTTACACTTTTGGGCCTGGAGTTGAGATTCCTTTTAAAACCACAATTGATTGATGAAGCCTCACAACATGCCTGTGATTCAGTAAGTACTACACTCAGTTTGCAGATGGTTGCTCTGAAGCACAGCATTGTTATATGGTTACAAGCCCAACAAATGAGTTAGTGGCAAAGCATGAACCAAATGCAGATTGCTGTATCCTGATTATTACAGAGCAGTGCTTTGGGACAGCATTTCTTCCTTGTGGCTGCTCACAACACGGCAAGAATTTTTGTGGTTTTGTGTCTCTTGGCTACCGAAGTTGACAACTTAGCATGGTACTGCTGCCTTTAAATCTTCATGGTGTCACATCTCATCATCCTGAGACCCATGGTTTTTCTTGACAATCCACAATACCCCCAGGCTTCAATACTGGGCCTGGTATTTTTTAACTTAGTCTTAAATTACTTGGATAAGGGGCAGCTGCCTCCTCAGCAAGTTTACTAGTGACACAAAGCTGGGAGCAGTGTCCAGTACCCCAGAGAGCTGTGCAGCCCTGCAGAAGGACCTCATCAGGTGGGAGAGATGGGCAGGGAAGAGCTGTCTGAAATTCAACAGAGGTAAATAGATCCTGCACTTGGGGAGGAATAATCCAAGCACCAGCACAGGCTGGGGGCTGATCTGATGGAAAGCCTCTCTACAGAGGAGGACTTGGGGGTCCTGGTGGACAACAGGCTGTCCCTGAGCCAGCAGGGCCCTTGTGGCCAAGGAGGAAAATGGTATCATGGGGTGCATCAAGAAGAGCATTGTCAGCAGGTCAAGGGAGGTGATCCTGTCCCTCTGCTCAGCCCTGGTGGGACACATTCAGAGTGCTGTGTCCAGTTCTGGGCTACTCGGGACAAGAGAGACCTGGAGCTCCTGGATCTGGGCCACTGGAGGACAACCAAATATGATTAAAGGAGTGGAGTGTCTCTCTTGTGAGGAAAGGCTGAGGGAGCTGGGGCTGTTCAGCCTCGAGAAGATACGACTGAGAGGGGCCCTCATCCCTGTCTGTCAGTGTCTGCAGGGAGGGCTCAGAGCAGAGACCAGGCTCTGCTTGGTGTGCCCAGCAGTGGGACAAGAGGAAGAGGCAGGGACTGATGCCCAGGAAGTTCCACCTGGGCATGGGGAATAATTTCTTCCCTGTGCAGTGACTGAGCACTGAACTGAAGGAGAGGGTGTGTGGTCTCCCTCAGTGGATATTCCAGAACTCTCTGGACAAAATCCTGTGCCTGTGCTCTGGAATGGCCTTGTTTGAGCAGGGAGGTTGGGCCTGGTGACCTCACTGTGGTCCCTTCCAGCCTGACCCATTCTGTCATTCTGTGATTCTGTGATTCTGTGTAATGCATTTAAGTCACTGAAGCAGAATTTTTAAAAATGTGCTTAGTAGAAGGTTTAGAGATGTTCAGCTGCCAGTCAGGCTCTGTAAGTCCACCCTGAAGGACCAGTCAAGAAAAGGGGTGGCTGCCACTGATGGCTCACGCTGTAGATGTGCAGGACAAAAAAGATCAGTGATAAAGGCAAAATGCACAAAGAGAGTAAAGAGAATGACAGCAAAGGTCATCATGCAGGGGATCTAACCTAGATGGGGGGAAAAGCAGACTGTGAAGAAGATGTAGGAGACTGAGGAAGGAAGTGAACAGAGAAATTGGATGCTGGGGATGTGGGGCTAGGAGAGAGATGGTGCAATCAGTCATTTGACACTGGGCAGAAAAAAATTGCGGTGAGAACTCAGAAAATGTTTATCAGTGTCCACTTCAGCTGTGTCTGCAGCTTTTCCAGCTGTCTGGAGACTCCGGATGAATCCTCTTGGCATTTTTTCTTGAAGGCAACAAAGTAGAGGAGGGAACAGATAGCACCCGCATTTTATTTTCCTCAGGGGGACAGGCAGTCTGTCATGCAATGTTCCAAACCCAGGGGATTTTTGGGAAAGGCACATCATGTCCAGTGAAGTTATCACTGGCATGATACTGGCATAATAAAGTGGACCCTCAGACCTGAACTCTGTCCTGAACTGTGTGCCCTAAAGATTTCTGAGCACATCTCTTGCTGAGGCTTTTTTCTTGCGTGGACATCACACAGCAGAGACTTTTGCCTGTGCTTGCATGTCAAGAGAAGATATGTGAGAAGAACAAAAAAAGAGCCAGATCTCCACCAGCTCTTCAATTTTCTCTTCCCAGTCTTCCTTAGTGCAGCTGAAGAACCCTTGTGTGTGCCAATATCTGAGGGGCATTAACCCTAAAGCACTTCCTAGCCATTCTCCTGAAAAGACAGTTTAGGAAGGAAATTTGCTGTTTGAACAGACATTCCCTGAGATTAATTTTATGTCTGCACTGGATTCATTTCTCTACTGCTAAACCATAGTGGAAAAGCATCTTTGCAAGTGTCTGCAGATGCCTGCCTGCAAAGCAGAGCTTTGCATAAGCTTAGTAGTTTTTCCCCACCAGCAAAGCAAGCTGTCTGACTGCAGCACTCAGCTTCTGCTGGATAACCACACTGTTTTTAGGACTTGGTGCCAGCTTAGCTAGACAGTGATTGTTCACACCTCCCAACACCCCGGGGCAATGTTACTTGGCCAGTGAAAAGCTTGTGGTTAGTGGTGGCCAAGCAGAGTGACTGGTGCTGGCCCTGGTTCTCCTGTGTGTGCTCGGGGCACTGCTGGGCTCTTCCTCACTGAACCTGCTCTAAAGTCAGCGTTAAATTACCCACAGGAGATGCAGGTCAAAAGTCTATGAGACAATGGCAAATTATATTCTTGGCCTTCTGAGTCAGGAAGAGGAGATGGGGAAGGAGGGGCTTGGGACTCTTTGGTTTTCTCTGAAGATCATGCCTTGGCAAGGTTAAATAATTTCTGGCAGATTGAAAAGGCCCATTGGGCAGATTGGAAAGTCTTGCAAAGGCCTTTTTTGAGCAGACTGAAAAGGCAGAAAATCTGAGCTCTGAATATGAAGCTGCTTGATAGCTTTATAAGACCACTTACTATCAATCTCATCCTCTTAGCAACTGTATGAACAGCAGGGCACATGATTGAATGTTTTTCATATATTGTGAAATAAACTGCACTGCACTTCCTACTGCTGCAAGTGTCAGGTGTGGAAGATGAAACAGGGGCTGAGGGACGCTCCAGATCCCAGCACCTTCTGCACTTCAAACGTACACAGCACCGTCCCTCACCAAGCTACACAAGATTGAATTCATTGCACTTCCCAGCACGCTGCTAAGTAAAACAGAAGACTGATACACTACTAATAGTTGAGGCTTCTTATAGCAGCCTCATCTGTTATCACATCCTCCGCCATCGCTCAACTTCTACTCCCACCTCGCAGTTACTCCGTACTCTGTTTATCTTGCTCTTCCTGGCCCTCGTACTCTGTTTGTCTTGCTCTTCCCTGCCTGACTCCATGCCTCTTTCCATGCCTCTCCCTTTCCTGGATTCAGTTTGCCTGCTGGCCCCCGTTGCCATTGGCTCACACAAATGCTCAGGAAAAGTCACTTCTGTCGTGACACGAGACAGCGGCTCGGGGTGACCTTCTGGGGTGCCAGCAGAGGTCTGTGCTCCTGGCTCTGTGCAAGGTGGTGGTGTAGCATGGGACAGCTCTTTGCACTCCTCTGGGCTACAGCTTCTTCACTTACAGGAAGAAGAACCTTACAGCCTTACTCAGGGCTTGATTCTCCGTGTGTCTTGAAGTCTAGAAAATCACAGCCTGGGTTTGGTGGAGATGACTGGTTTCACTGGAAGTTTGCATGAGCAGAGGCTGAGAATGAATGAAAAGACATTTAGGATTTAGCCCAAAGCATCTATTATGAATATCTGATTAAATCCATCCTAACACAATTTCTGCAGTTAAGGAGTAGGGTTAGAGCTCCAGGCCTGACCTGGAGCTGAATCTAGGGGATCTGAGGAGAGAGGGAGAATTTAATTCTATGTAAGATCACTATTAACTGACACACTGTCATGATGCTTTAGAGAAGAGAGAGGATGATTACAGAGGGAGAGCAGGAGCCACAAAATAGCACTCTTATTTTTCAAAACCTTCACATAGCTTGGCAGAAGAAATGACAACAGAAGTTAAAACATCACTTTTCAATTTTCCGTTCTGTATTTCCACATGATTCTTCTGTGGAACTGCAATTAGGATATTTATTTCCCTGTCTTGTGCTTTTTCAACACAGGATGTCAAATGGTTCAGTAACAGAAAAGCATGGCTCTTATCTCCATATAAATATAAGAGTGCGTCTCTGCAGGACTAAATCCAGGTATTCATGATGCTCATAGTCACCATTACCCTATTACCCAAATGTCTTGCATTAATGGATTTCTCCTTGCATCACTTGACTGAGGAGAAATTCAGTGCTGAATTACTACCCTCATCTTACAGACAGGAAACTGCATCTTAGAGAAATTACAGCATTGACCGTGTGCTCACGGGAAACCTGAGCAGATCAGAAACCTCAATCAAGAGCAATGCAGACACAGAGGCCAAATCTGCTCCCTCAAGCACCTGTCCAGCACTTATGGGGAGCAGATTTCCCTGAGACTGTTCCCCAGTCAGGCCCCACACAAACAAGATTTCAAACAACTACATGATAAACTGAAAGCCAAACCAAAGTCTTTAGCTGACAGAAACTGGAGAAAATGCAGTTTCAAAGCTGCCAACAATGTCATTTACACCTGCTGGGAATTTGACCCAATCCATTCACTGCATCCAATTACGCAGACGATAAACCACTGAAATTGTCAGATATTATATACCTTCAGTGCAAGATCAAAGCTGTCCTCTAGACTGTAAGATCTTGGGGAATTTCTCTCTGCTGGACTGGGAAGAACAAAAATTCTTAATGTGAGGCAAGTATTCTCTTTTTGCAATACTGCTAATAAATTTATTAGAAACAGGGAATTTCTTTTGTAAGGAGACACATTCTTATGAGAAATTTCTGATGAAGAAACTTTCCTCCAGCTCTGAATTCCCATCAGTTACCATTCAGCATCCCCTGGTGAGGGTGCTGATTAACAGCATCTTTCCCAGACCCATGTTAGGTCTGGCTAGGGAATGGCAGCACCAGGCCCCAGCTCTTATGGTGACTTGCACCTCTCAGCTTTTGGGTAAAGGTGTTGACACAGCTCACTGCAGTCAATTTACTTCTAGATAAAGACAAAAAAAGAATATTTTAAAGAAAAAAAGTATTGGAAAATCTGGCTCTACCATAAGATATATAAAGCAGAAGTTAATCTGCCTTCAAACATAGCCAGGCTTCTCACAGCCCCATGTCCATCCAAGTTCTAAATGAGCACCAAACAGGGAGTGGCTGACACCCCTGCATTTTGGTCCTCAGTGAGACCAGTGTGAAAATTTCCATGTCACACGTTCACTTAGGGAATTTAGATGATTCATATAAAGTCCACACAACTCATAAAGGGCTAAAGCAGACAAAGAACTCAGCCTGTGGAGGAGGAGATACTTTGGTGCCACAATGGTTTGCAATTGCAGTGCTTTGGTAATTCTGCCCTGCTTCTGCTATGGAAGGGATTGTGTAATCCCATTTTCCTTTCTCTCTTAGAAACCTGCTCTGTGCTAACATTGTTGGGAGCCTGTTGTAGCTGTTAGCCTGTCACAGTGAAAGTATGGCTTTATTTATTTAAACAAACAAACACACACACACACACACAAAAAAAAAAAAAAAAAAAAAAAAAAAAAAAAGACAGTCTGTGTGCCTGCTTCTCTTCCTGTAGGAATTTGATCAAATTTAGCTTTACAAATGCAGAAATAATTCCATTCAGAAGAGATATTGTTGTCTGTATGATATTCAATGCTTTGTTTCAGAACTGCAGGAAACAGAGGCTCCATTTTTCAGCACTGAGATTCTTCCTGACTAAAGAAGCACATGGAATTTTTTTCACTAAACTTCTCATGGTCTCCCAGCCTGAAGGTTTTTCCAGCCCTCTCTAGCTCCAGGTCATGTCCTTCTAGTGTCTTGTCAGCTTTCAGATTGTCTCACCTTTTCATTCCTCTTTTCCTTTGCATGTGCTCATTATCTCTCTCCTTCATTCTCAGCAATCTAGTCCTTAGTTAAGGTAAATGTCAACTTTTCTCTCTACTGGCATGAAATGATATTTTAACATTTATGCTCTTGCTTTGCCTCAACTCATAATTAAAATGATCAAATTAGCTATTTCATTAAAGTCAATGGCCAGACTACTAACAGAGCCCCTCTTTTAGTATAATTTAACATCAGCACACAGTGCAGTGAAGGACCCTAGCACTTAACATATGCCAGCTGGAATAGATACCAGTTAGCTCTGAACCTAACTGAAAAAAATTGTCACCACTAGGCCAGCAAAGAGTGTTTTACTCTGGTTGCTGAAGTTTAGTATCTGGGGCCAAGTATTCCAGTGCCTCTATTCAGCAACATCACACTGTCTTAGCTCCTGTTCCAGATGCCTGAATTCATCATAACAGCTGGTATGAGCCAACATTGCTTGAACCCACCTTCACCCTCCTAGCCCATGTGGTGCCCCTTTGTCTGCTCACAGTGTTGGTTTAAAGAGATTCAAGGTCAGTAATGGAAATCCCACTGTCCATGAAGGGCCAGCACTCAGGACTGCTCTGCCTGTGACCTCCTTTTCCCTGTGAGACCCATCACAGACCCCTAATGCATGATCTGGATAGAGCAGTTGATTTAAAATCACTTATTGACTCAGTGCCTTGGAGAGATCCATGAGGATTACAGAAAGATGCTAAAACAGCTGTACTCTAATGAGAATGGGTCTGATTAGTGACACACATGTGCCAAAAATTTCCTTGAAGGGCTGGGTTAGCACACACAGAAGAATAAGGGCTTTGGTATTTAACAGGGTTTTTTAATCTGTGCCTGTGCAGAAATGAATCACTTGATACTGGTGTATTCTTGTTTTTTTCAGAAATCAGCATCTCAGTACTGATAGCAGTAACTGAACTGACTGTACTTTCTGAGGCATTCAGTGTCCTTTTCTGAGTGTGCCCCATAAAGGGTAAAACTAATTTCACACCACCAAGTCTGAATATTAATGACCATACTGAGGTCTTGCTGTTCCCAGCGTGGGAAAGGGGAGCTGGGGCAGAGGGCTGAGAAGGCCCTTGGACAGCTAAACTTGGAGTTCAGCTGCCTTCAGGAGGCTGGAAAACTACCACCCCAGTGCCCTACAGCAGCATTAGCAAACCTTGTCCCTCAGGGCTCCAGCATCAACCAGCAGGCAGAGTGCTCTGCACCAGTGGCACCATTAAAGCCCATAACTCTGTAACTGTATATCCCCAAAGTCTATGCTAATCTCATCTGAAAAATCCTCCTTGGCAATTACAAGCATTGCAGGGACTACTGTAAACCACTCTGAAATTTTCCTGCTATCACATTGCCTGTGCTGTGGCCTGTGGAGAAGATTTGCTTCCCACAGAACAAAGGCACTGCCATTTCAGTGGGACAGGGTGGGGTTTTGCTTCTTTTTCTGTGATGGTCTAAATGGGAATCTTTTAATGCCATGGAAGTGTTGGAAATTGCAAAAAGTCAAGGATATTTGAGACAGATTCTGTGAGGATTGCATGCACACACAGTAGTGGCATTGGGGTGAGGGTATTTCGGAGAGGAGAAGAACTTTGCTGCAACAAGAGGCTTTAGAGACATAGAAACTATACCTTGCATTAAATATGACTATTTACTCTCTTTACATTTATGTTTTCATGTGTCCTATCACAACGACATCTGTGCTGATTAATTTTGCCATTGGAAGCTAGGATAATATCCCAATGATTAATTTCATAAGTAGCTGACATCATTTTTATCCAGACAGGTATTGCTTCCAGTATTTCATATTTGCTGTTATTGACGCCAAAGACTTCATTAACTCCTGGTGTGTGCTTGTAGAAATGATAGAGACAGATTCTTTTCAGGAGTGCAGAGTGAAAAGATAACCATCAGACACAGGATGCAGTAAAGAAAAATTCTGCTAGTTGCAAGGAAGCATTTTTCAGCTGAGCACTGGAACAGGTTGTCCAGGCAAGCTGTGATTTCTCCATTCTTAGATATATTAAACTCTGTCGGAGGGAACCCTCAAGCAAAGTGACCCAGATATGAAATGAGTCTTTCATAGAACTGGAGGTTGAATTAGAGGCCTCCAGAGGTAGTCCCCAATCTACAGTAATCCCTGATTCTAAAATGTATTTATAAGAAAAATGTGTTGTCCAGAGTGTTTAGGCAAAGAGCAATACTATTCATTTTAAATTCCATGGAAGATGGATCTAAGGGCTTCTATACTTGAGCTCATGATTTTCTTCAGCCTTTGAGGTGAAGAGTTACCAGGCTCCTTGTGAATGATGTCTTTTGGAAGGCAACATGCAAAGCACTTCAAAAAGCTTAGACAACAAAATATAATGGAATCAATCAGCAGACAGACTCGGAATTTGGTTTCAGAGCTGTTTTTCCAGAAGATTTTACTCTGAGATTTCCTGCCAACCAATGATGGAAAAGAAACAATACACATAACATATGTGTGTAGGCAAAGCTGCCTGACCTTAGTCAATCATACCTTCACAGAAAAGAATTGATGATAGACACAGTGGCAAAAATTGTTCAGCCTCGGCACATATTTTCAGCCATAACCTATTAATGGACAATTTGTGTAGAAAAGGGAAAAAAAAAGAGAAAAGTGACATTTATCAGAGAAATTATTGATGGCAATTTGTTCTCCCAAAACTGCCTGTTCTCTATCCTTCATTAATGTTACCCTACCTCAGAGCTTGGAGGAAGGAAGGAAGGCTGATGTATACTAGCCAGGCTACTATACTAGCTGTCACTCAATAAATGAGGAAATCATTGTATTTGCAAACGCTGCAAGCAGATCACTATAAGCAATCTTCAAGAACATGCACTTTGACTTCATTCTCAAGTTACTGCTGGCATGTTGGCAAGTAGAACTGGCGTGGTTTAATTTGAAGTTTGATTTATCCTTGCATTGATAGTGGACTCTTAAGTTTGCCTTTTTTTTAAATAGAAAGCTAAATTCTTTGCTTTTAGCTTAAGTCTGCACAAATAGTCATAAAGGCATCATTAGGTCATTAAGGCCTAAATAACAACTAAGTTTGGACCAAAACTGTAAAAAAGATTGGATTTGCATTTTAAAAGCACCTGTTCTATCTAAGCCATGGTTACATGAAGATTTTGCCTCACTCTGGCCTCCCCCAAAATTTGGTTCTATGACTCTAATGTTGGCAAAAAACATGAAATTTTACTCTGGGACACATAGGTTGCACTGTGATTTAAAGGAGAGCTGAAAACACAGTTATAAAAGTAGACAATGAAATTTCTTCATTGGATATATGAATCAGACAAACATCTGGATGTGAACTCCTTTCACCAGAATTTCCTCACAGAATCCTGGTTATTCCTGAGTTTTATGACATCACTGAATAGGGATGAGACTACTCACAATCTGAACATCAGGGTCTTTGAATATGCTTTTAGCTGAGCTCCAAAAATTGCAGCAAAGCATTAGTCTGTTGGACTGTATATTCACAATTCTGCCAAGAATTCTGAAGGGCTTGCAGTGCAGTTTTTATGATTTCCAACTCAGGCAGAAGCAAGCAGTGCTCAGAGAGCTGATCTGGTACTCCTGAACTGCATTTCTCATCAGTGGATCGTTGATATCCTGTGTTAGCACCTTCTGCTCCACATTCCGTGCTCAGCCTGTCTCTCTCACTGCTAGATCCCTGCACAAGTCCACTTCTTTTCAGGAGGCAGCAGCTTTTTCAGATGAGACCCAAATTTTCTTCTGCACATTATGCCATCCCAGACGTTGGCATAATCCCAGAAGAGGATTCTGAAGAAAGAGAAAGAACTGAGTCAGCATGTGCTGACATTTGCCCATCTTCTGTGACTTTTCATCCAGGAATTCTTCAGACAGGCATTGTGTGTATGCATTTAATAGTCCTTAGCACATTTTCTTCTATGAATCTGCCTAATCACTTCTTGAACCCCCATAAATTTATAACAGCATCCCATGGGAAGAAATTTCACAGCCTAATTATACATTACACAAGGGACAGTATCCTCTTGTTTGCTCTGAACCTGTAGTCTGGTAGTTTTATTATTATCCCCTCGTTCTGGTATTGAAAGAGAACATGAAGTAAACTATAATTTTCTCCATTCCAGTCAGGTTTTAAAAGACCTCTTTAAAATTCCTCCTCTGCTATTCACTTTTGAGAGAGAAGATTCTAAGTCTTTTAATCATCCCTCACACAGTTATCCCTTGCTGTGTCACCCTTTACATGAAATTCAGTCCTACTGCACCTTTTTGAGATAGATGGGTCACAACTCCATAGGGTCAGCAGGATGTGAGTAATATGAGGTCACACAGGTAAAATTAAGTTCTCTTTTATGATGTCAACTCCTTTCTCCAACACCTGATCGTATTTTTGATCCCTGTGGAGCAGCACAGTTATGTTCTCCTGCAAAGTATTCCTCTACTCTTAAAGCATTGCTTCTAAGTGAAATAACCAACTGCTCTGTACATGCTCAAACATTTCTGTATCTCATTTTGCCTAAGCCCTGCAAACTTTCCTTCACTTAGTTTACCTAATCCTGACCCAGTGGTTATCCCTGGATGTTGATCCCTCATAATCATAGAATCATAGAATGGTTTGGGTTAAAAAGGATGTTAAAGATCACCCAGTTCTAACCCCCCTGCCATGGGCAGAGACACCTTCCACTATCCCAGGTTTCTCAGAGTCCCACCCAATCTGGCCACGAACACTCCCAGGGATGGGGCATCCACAGCTTCTCTGGGCAATCTGTGCCAGGCCCTCACCACCCTCACAGTAAAGAATTCTTCCCAATCTAAAACTTCCCTCTTTTAGTTTAAAGCCATTCCCCCTTGTCTTATCACTGCAAGCCCTTGTCAAAAATCCCTTCCAGCTTTCCTGCAAGTCCTCTTTAACTACTGAAGGTGGTAAATTCTGTCTTCTGTCCACAATGCTGGAGGATTGCTGCTTTTTTGCATCTACAGAACTCTGATATATCTGTAGTTAGTGGAATCTTTTCTTTGCAGAGAAAAAAAAAGCGAGAGTTTCCAGAGGGGATTAAAAATTACTGGCATGTTGTAATGGAAAGGATGAAGCATCACCTGCAAAACACACAGAGAAATGTTCGCCTGTGTGAACCAGGAATTTACAGTATTTCTTTCTACTGAACATGCATATGAACCAGGTTATTGCACACCATCCACCACATGGACATGTATCTCTGAGAAGTGCATTTGCAAGACCTGAAATGAAATGAAACTAAATTAAATAAATGAAATATGGATTAGTGATTCAGTTGCCAGAACTTTGCATGGTACATAACACGGAGGGCACAGACCAGCACCATCCGTGAAAGAATCAGAGAAAAAGCAGATGTGCAAGCAACCAACCAGAAGTATCATGGGGTCAAGTTTGTTTCTCTGTCTCCCTGCTCAATGGCAGCAGTGGGAATGAAAACATATGTGAAAATTCAAAAATGCAGAAGTTTTGAGAGGACAAAACCCAACAGTAAGGCTACCCAGGCTGAGTAAGCAGAATGGAGCTCTGGATACTCCTGAACTGAGCTACATCTGTTATTTTCTTCAGCTGGTCTGTTTAGGTGATTGCCCTGGTTATTTTGTGAAATATTGTTAAAAAGGTGTTGCATCAGCAGTGATGGATTCGCTGAACCACAAAGCAAGGTGACCACCTGAGAGCCCCTTCAGTTACATGACAATTATTAATGTGGTTAATTTTGAGCCTTCTTTAAATGCATGTCAGCCATCCCTTCATAGCATCTCTGAGCCCTTCAGCATATGGAAAACTGGGGTTTTTTTTTCATCACACTATAAAGACAGAACCCTTGAAAGGTTACATCTTAAGCTTATTATCCAGGCAGACATTTCAAACTTTTGCACAAGTGTGTTATGTATAAGACTCACCTAACCTTAGTCCTATATACAGAACAGAGTATTGTTTGACCCAGAATTCATCTAAACTGGCAGATCAAAAGTGAAACTAGAATTATTCCTGGTCTTCTTGATGATCTTTGTGTACTGTTCTTCAAATCCAGTTTATGCTGGAGTATACAGAGGTTATGACATGGCAGCCCTCTTGGATACAAATTTGTCACTGACCATGGGAAGTGTGGCCATTCTTCAGATGGCTCCAGCCTAGACCATGCTGGCACTGGTAAGTTCTGTGATCAGGAAATGGGGAAAGTTCTCTAAATGCACATTTTCTAAGTGAAAGAATGATTTTTCTCCTAATGATTTTTCAATTATGATTTTTCTACTTCATTTAAATCATGGTTATGGATAACACTGGGGAGCCATGAACCTCAGTGTCACAGAGATTGCTGACCAGTGTTCTAGATCTTTCAACAGAAAAGCTTATCTTCTTTCAAAACACCTCAGATCCACAAAATATTTCTAAATGTGGGGTTTTCTGTCTGCACCTGATGAATGGAGAAATGAATTTGGTGAGCTCAGAGGATACTGGAAAAAAAAATCTGTGTCTGCCAAACCACTGAGCTGGCAAAGAATTTGCTGAGGACTTCAGCAACTTGCAGCTGGCCAAAGGCCTATTATTTATCTAATTTATTGACAACAGTAATATTTTCCTTCTTCAGGCATCAAGCTGAAAGATATCATAATGTACTTGGGCTGTAGCCCTGTGGAAGAGAGCAAAGATTGGATTTGCTCATCTTATGTCTTCCACAAAACTCTTGTCAAGAGTTTTCCACTCACCTTAAAAGCAAATAGTTCTGGCAGATATAAATACTTGGTTATCTGGTTTAATGTAAGTTCCTTCACAGGTGATATCTGACTTCGTGTCCTTGGAATTTCCATTGGGATCTGACAAGCAAAAGTATTGCAGAAATTCTGATTTCTGTGAAATGGGTTTAGCTGGATATTAGCCAGTCAGTCAGAAGAAACTGAAGTCCTGGAAACACAGGCAAGTATCTTATCCAGCTATTCAGGGAGCTTACTGAATGCTGGAAGTCTGTGCTCACTTCTGTCTTCTGCCTGAGAAGAGAAGCAGACTGCAGGTCATGTCTGCTCTCCATAAATGCACCTTCATGACTTCTACTCTTTGGGTAAGCTGAGGGAGCAGCTCCATCCCTCAGCTCTGTTGAAGTTTTTTGTACTGTAATTAAAAAAAAAATAAATAAAAATACACTCAGTTCAGAGACAAGAATGAAAATGAATCACCATTGAGTGATGAGTGTATTCTACTGGGAGGGAAAGAGTTTGAAGCTCCAGTTCTTCTTCAGAAGGCTGTGTGTTTTATCTGTTTGTGTGATGGACACTTCAGCTCACATCTCAAGGCTTCCCCACTCCAGCACTGCACCAATTACCTGCCAATCAGACTATCAGATTAGTACACACACTTTTTTTGGATGCCACCTCTGGTTTCCATAGAAACTGTTATAAGCCTCATCCTCTCTCTCAATTAGAACTTTTTATAATTTCTCCACCCTTATGAAATCATTTGTGGTTCCCATGGTAATCACTGAAAATTTGTTATCTCTCAAGTACTGCTTCTTAATTAGAGGCTTCACCAATGGCAATGTCCTGCTGGAGAAGTAAAAGGCACAGGAAGGTTCTAATCCTCTTTTGGAGTGAGTAGTGTGTCCTTTGCTCATCCTTAAGTCCATGCACCATAAATCCCTTCTGAGCCTCCTAACTCTGACATCAAGGTTTTGGTCACAGTGGAATTCACTACATTGACTGAGAGTGCTTCTCTGTCCCCATTCCATTGATTGCAAAGATGATGGGCACAGACTTGCACTCACTTTGTCCAAGGTATTTCCATAGGTCAGGTTGTCTCAACAAAGCTTGTAGGAGAAATCAGGTTTCCTTTGCTGAATTTACCTCCTATCTAATTTCCTTTTCACTGGAGCACCATGCACTCTCCTATAAGACAGGTGCCAGAAGTCTGAATGCCCCATGTACATTCCTTTCATGTTCAGGTGTTTAAAACACCATATAGTCAATACAAACCAAATTTTATACATATACATATACATATACATATATATATATATATTTATACACACAGACACACACAGGCTACATTTACAGCACATTTTATTCACTCTCCTTCAAGCCTACAGCAATTTCCATGACTGGAAATATGCCGATGCATGATAATATGTAGCAAACCACAGTCCCAGACTGAGGTTTGCTTTGACACTAAAAGCAGAGGTGCAGCTGATCTCAGCCCCATTTTTTTTTTTTTTTTCCCTAAAAAACCAGCCTACATTGGTCCTCCTCTACAACAGCTCTTCTTGCAGTCCTGCTCTGAGCCTGTTATCAAGGTTCAGAAGCAAGTCCTATAGATGGTATCCTCTGGCCATTCTGACTCAGCTCCAGCATTTCAGCAACTTCTATCTTTATCCATCTGGGATGATAGCAGACAACTTTCCATCAAATACTGGTTGTACTTGCCTCTTGCAGCTGATTCTGGACTTCTCCCTGCACTGAGTCATAAAAACCAAATTAACTGTGTTTCAAATTTTGGTTTAATCTAAAATACAGATATATGTGTATATATCTTCTATATATCTGGATATACAAGGGGTCACTTGATGTGGTAAAATCCCATCCTCTTCTGTTTTAGTGAAACCAGGACCTCACCCAGGAGTTTCAAGTTGAGAGGGGACTAGTGTAACCAACTCTCATAATTCCCAGCCAGCAAATGCCACATTGAATTTCTCCTTCCTTTTTGAAGTAAGTAATACTTACTTGGAAAGATAGCCACTCTTGTCTGAAAAAATTAAAGTGAAAGGACACCATTTTTCTTCTACAGAACTGTCCCAGTAGTTATTTGCTGGGGATTCATTTTTTATTTGTAGTAAAATATGCCACATGACACACATCTGTCTTACGGAAATTGCTATCTTGTGAATCCCTGTGTATTCAATTCCCTTTTGGTCCTGCTCCCTCAGCACAGTACATCATCACACAGAGACATAACAGACCTTTTTTTTTTTTTTTTTTTTTTTTTTTTTTTTTTTTTTTTTTTTTAAGAATCTTATTGTTTACTTCAGATGTGGAATTTCTTTCTCAGCTGACATTAATCCAGGGTCTGAGCTGGTGGGATGTGATCTTGATGTGACTCTGAGAATATCACCATGCACTGGAGATTCTGTTTGTGCTGGGGCCTCTGAAAGGGGAGAGGTTTTCTGCAGCTCTGTAGAATGGGTTCATTGATGGGCAAGGTGATAAATTACAACAATCTTGTGGAGAATTGCTCCATTTTGCTGGTCAGACCAGGTTATTTGCTATACCCATAGAAACCCAAGGTTCATGGTCTGTTCATGCCCCATGTCAGGACATGGAGCTGTTGGAGCCAGTCCAGAGGAGGCCACCAGGATGATCAGAGGGATGGAGAAGCTCTGCTTTCAGGAAAGACTGGGCAAGTTGGGATTGTTCAGCCTGGAACAGAGAAGGCTTCAGGGTGACCTAATTTCAGACTTCCAGGACACAAAAGGAGCCGACAGAAAAGATGGAGAGGGACTTTTTACCAGGGCATGAAGTAACAGGACAAGGGGAAATGGCTTTAAACTGAAAGACAGCAGGTTTAGATTAGATTTCAGGAAGAAATTCTTTACCCAGAGGATGGTAAAGGCTGCCCAGAAATGTTGTGAGTGCTTCATCCCTGTAAGTGTTCAAGGCCAGGTTGGATGGGGCTCTGAGCAACCAGGGAGAGTGGAAGGTGCCTTATGGCAGGGGGGTAGGAAATTGGTGATCATTATGGTCCCTGCCAACCCAAAAAATTCAATGATTATATGATTCTATGACTAGTACTAAGCAGGGAAGGACTTCATTTTAAAGCCATATCTAGTATTTAAAACAACAGAAACTCAAGAGTTGTTAAGCCACATCAAAATTCAGAAGAAACTTCTGTAGCCTTTTGTATTCAAAAAGGCATTGTGAAGCATTTGACATTTTGGTGTGTCAAAAAGGTTAAATGAATACCTGATAATCATGTAGCTGAACACTGGCATCCATTTGATAAAAATATAAAGATATTTGGAAGCTATAGCAGATCAAAGAGCACCAAAAAAACATTTCATTTATATGTTGAAAAGCCAGTGTGATGTCACACTTTTCAAAGGCCTTGCAAACAAGGCCTCAGAAGGAAAAAAATCATTGCAGAGGCTTATTAGCAGCTTTAGTAGACACTGAGAGTAACCCCAGCCTGGAAAGAAAATGAGAATAATAAATAAAATAGAATTTGGTTGGCACCGTCCCAGAAAGTCACTAACTCATCAGAAAGAGAATATTTTTTCCTAAAACATCAGAGTTGCATGTGGTTTCATCTGAGTCTACTGTCTCCCCCTAAACAACACATTTTACTGAAAGGGCACTCTTAAAAAAAAAGGATTTAAGTCTCAAAAATCTCTCCTAAGTGCTTTGGAGTCTCCGGAGAAAGACTGGAATGCTGATGGCTCAAACAATTAGGGGGTAGCTAATGATGTGCAAAGTAACCACCCAGGTGCAGAGGGCAGGACACAGCCCCACCTCTGGCTGCAGCAGGGTGTTGAACAAGGCAGGGAAGAGGCTGATAAGAGGCAGATCCTTCTAGGCAGGGTGATGTTTTTTATCATGCCAAAGCCCTCACACAAATGACTCAGCTGTGAAAGCTTCCCGGGACAGCCACAGTAGCCTGCAGGTTTTCCTCCCTTCTGAAGGGCCACCATTGACTCAAACTCTGCTGACTTGAGAGGCAGCTGTGGCACCTTGGGAGGTGTCATGGACCATCAAAGACTCACAAATTGTTCCCTGATCCACAGCATTTCATCATCCAGTTGAAACTCCCCACCTGAGGGGAGGTACCTGGGCATTCCTACCTGAACCTGTGTGTTTATTACCCATGGAACTTCACCCTTCCCTTGATTTACTCCACCCCTGGCAGACTGAGGCTGTGCCCATCACTTTGACCAACAGGCACTGGAACTGCAACAATCAAATCTTGTTGTGAGGTCCAGGGGTAGTGAGATCCTTCTACTCTTTCTTCTCCTTATACATTTTCTTAAGAGATATTTTTATGCTTTTATATTGCTATATTACTGTAGATAATAATAACCAAAATGGCTACATAACTGATTTTCATTGCTAACAAATTGTTCTAAAATAAGCCCTATGTGTATATATATATATATATATATATATATATACTTACAAGCACCAGTCATTCAGTGTTGTTTCACTCTAATCCACCTCAAGGGACCTATTAACAAAAACCTGGTTTGTCCTTGCCTTCAGGGGTGGGTCACAACAGCTCTCAAGGCCAAGCCACCAGAAACAGAAAGTTTAATACATTTATCATTATTCTGCCCCAGAGAGAAGGGGAAGGGCTCTGTATGCATGCTGTTTGTGTGTGGATGTGTTTCACAGATTGATATAAAAACAGAAATACCTTTGTAATGGAAAATCTTGAAGAGGATCAAAGGTTTGCCACATTTCCACATATTCTCTTTTCCACTTTCCATGTCCATCTCTTTGAAAATCACTGTCAAAATGGACCTGGTGATACAAAGGGAGCTGATTTGGGCCCATCACAGTGTGATGTGTGTAGCACAGCCATCCTGCTTCCATCCCACTCTGCACTGCTTATTTCTACCTCAACCAGCCTCAGCTTTACCCCCTGAGAAGTACAGCCCAGACTGATGCAAAAAGAAGATCAAAAAACCCCCTAGAGGTTACAAAATCAAAATTTTAATTAACATCTCAAATTCCAGTGGAGTGCTAGCATCTTAAATTACTGGTGTTTAACAGCATAAGCAATTTCTGGTGCCTCAGCAAGGTTTGGAAATAAGAACTGGCAGAAGCAAAAGGTGCAGATGAATATGCACCTCACTGACATGTAAAAAAGATATTACAGCTATTTCTTACCTAGAGGTAGGTTTCTTCAAGGCTGAATTAACAAAATAACAGAGGGCTGAGTAGATTGCCCTCTTAGTTTTGCACTAAGGTCACTTGTGAATCTCAGGGGTTTTATAGAAAGATTTAGGCAACAAAATACCTGCCGAGTTTGTAGGATCCCAGATCCAGCAGCCAGCACTGATTCCCTGTTTCCACTGGTTCTTCACCCAGCACAGGGTGCTGGGGGCTTCTTCTGTCTTCTCAGAACTGAAAGTCTTGAAGCCCCCCCAACCCTTCCTGAAGAAGCAACACAGTCCATCATCCAAAAGCCTTGAACAGGGGACTCTTTCCCTCTTAGAGCAAAGCTGTAGCTCTCACAGGTGTCATGCTCCTTAACAGAGGCATTGGGATGAGTGTTTTCCTCAAAGCAAGATGTATCTTGCCCTTTGTGTTATGTCTGCAATTACAAGCTTCAGAAGGAGAAGTCTTCACCCTTATTGCCAAAAGAAGAGGGGGCACAGTTTTCATTGGCCCACTGTATAAAAGCACAAGAGGACTGGTCTGCTCTGATTTCATGAGGAAAGGGGACGTCTGGGCTCCTCTCACTGCCTCTGTGCCTGTTAAATGTAAAGTATGTGATAAGTCCTTGGAGGAAGATCACAACCAGATCTGGATCCCAGATGGACTTTGGTGCACCTTCCAGCAGCAGAGCAGAACCTGGAAAACATTGCTGTTAAATAATCACTGATAGATGTGTGTGTTTAGAGTGGGAGCTGAACATGGGATTTTAAACTCATAATTTTGGGCTTGGAATCATGCCTTCCCTGTTTATAGACTTAATGCAAGAGTCAACTGCTACTCTTTTCAGTTTCCAGTAGTACCTTCTGAAATCAGTGAGTCTGCTGAGAGAGCAGATAACCTTATATTGAGATTAACATCTGAACTGAATCAGGCAGCAGCCATGAAAGAGGTGAAGTAGGATTCCAATCAACAGCCTTCACAGATCTGAACAGAATTTCCCTGGAGGAAAACCCATCTCCACTGGATTCTGCATTGTCTCAGCTGTAGTTACAATTCCAGTACTGCAAAGCCTGTAGTAAAACTCCAGCTGCAAGTGATGCTTTAAGTTTTAGCTTTCATATTTTCCAGATTCTGTACTGCATTAGTACATAACTCGGAACTTCACATAAAATGTTAACAAGTTCTCCTCACAGTGTAGTCAGACAAAACAATCCTTTTCCAGCCCCAGAACCAAGGACACCCTTGCAGCTTCAGGCCCAAAAAGTACAAACAACAGGGAATTGAGGAGAGAAGTCTGGGAGGATGGGACTTCATTACCTGAAGCTGTAAATGGACAATTAACCCCAATGTGTAAATGGACCAAAACTTATAAAAAGGTGAAAACTCGGGATCCATTGCCCATCTTGGGTGTGGCCTCAGCCGGGCTCTTGTACTGCCCAAGGTGTATCCTTGAAGGCCTTTAATGAATACCTGCTTTATTCCTTTAACACTGTCTAGCCTCTGTTCTAGGCAGCCCCTCCAGGCATCACAAGAATAAGTGTGTATTTACTTCTATAGAGCATGAGTGATTCTGCTGAAGATTTTACAGGTGGTTTTATTTACATCTGTGTCAGGGAGGTCAGAATCCCATCCAAAAACATTCCGGTTTTTGTGTTGGCTAGCAAAAATGTTCACACTAACTAAATCTATCCTATAAATCACCTTGACAGTCCTCATAATTCAACATAATAGGGTTCTTTGCAGAAAGAATTGTCTCTTAGCTGATGCAAGAGGATGGACAAGATAACCTAAGAGAGTTCTATGTCTATGAAAAATTAAATTCTCCACCCTTTTCTTATTCCATTGAATTCTACTCATTCAGGAGCAGTTATATCCCAATCATTAAGGAGATTTCCCTCCATTAGCTACCCAAATCTCTTTGTTGGTCAGTAAGGTGCTGCAGTCTCCTGCTCAACATTTTCTGTCTTTATTTTCTTTGCTCCAAGAGTCATTATTCTACATTTATCTGCACTGAACTGGATTTGTCACCTTTTTGCCCAATTACCTAAATGATCTAAGACCTTCTGTGTCTGACTGCATTGTTCTTCATTGTTTACCTCTCCTCGCCCACTCCTGTCATGCAGAAGTCTTGCTTTCAATGATTTCCAAGTCATGTCTGCAAATAATGAAGCATTTAAAGAGCCACGGTATAACACTCGTAGTGAAATGCCTTCTCACTTGAGACACAGAAAATAGACACAATTTCTGTGTGTTTTACACATCTCAGTCTGATGCCTTCCTGTCACTCTCTGCTACCCACAGTCTTCAGATGCAAAAGGCACATATTGAAGCTGCCAATGCAAACATTAATTTATGAGCTGACTACCTCAGGGTCATAAATCAAAGGAACATCTTCCACCTAACTGGACTTCCTAGGTTGTAAAATAACACTATGGGTACATTGGTGGCTGTGAGGCTTAGTAATTATGCAAATCTTTTCTGCCAGCTTGAAATGGCAGGGAAAAGAAGTGATGCAGTGACTTTCTCCAGAGCTGCAATTTCCCACCCAGCTAGAGAGAACCCCTTCTCCTCACTGCTATGGCACATTCTAGGAAAAAGCCAAGCAGATCAGGTAAAGCTTTTCCTCATTCCCAAGGTAACATCTCTGCAAATCTTCTGAAAGATGTTTTTGACTGCAGAAAAAAATGTTCAGAAATTTTTCCAAAAAATGAATCAATATCATTGTCCTGGAAAAACTTACTGGAATTACATTTAGCCAGCCACCAACAATAGATAAGAATTACTGCACTGCTCTTTAAGAGTTTAAACAGACTAGCACAAACTTTGACAAACAGCAATAAACCATTAGAAAAGCCAATAAAACAAAAAGTAAATAATCTGCCATTCAGCATCATTGTTTCTCAGGCATTTTTCTCTCCTGCCCTATAGATATTTAGTACAGAAAATCCTCTAACATCTTAATTTCTGATTTTCTGCTCCAAAAATCCCCTTTCACACGTGGGTCAGTGGTGGGTTGATGAGCCATCAGAAGATAACTTTGCTCCCAGTTTACTTCTGGATCCTGGTCTTTAGACTGTTCACAAGGCAGGGCTTACCAAGATGAGAGACAGAGGAGGATGACTAGGTTATGTCCCCCCACCAGAATAAGGGTAGGTAGCTAAAGGGAAGCTGAGTAGTTCTGTTTGGCTGCTTCTGCCCTAAACCCCAAGCAACTGGGATGAACAGCCCATATCTGGGAGCTTTATCTGGCTGCAGGTTTGAAAAGTTTGGAGTGTCTCTTGAGCTGAATTGTATCAAGTCTCATAAAAATGTGACCAATCACAAGAAGCTTATCCAAGTGGGAGACATCAGGCCACAAGATACCTGAATTTGAAAACAGAAGAGATACCTTCTGATTTATTGCCAAGAGAACCTGCTTTATAGTTTTGAAAGACATACTCCAGCAATTAGAGCTCCCTGAAACCTTCAGGACTGACCCATAACACATTTTGCAATGCCTTTTATTATAACATATCTGAAGATTATCACCTTTCTACTAGAGTAGTTAAGATGGACATGCTGGATTTGTCCACATTAGAGTTGTACTGGAGATCCATTGGAAAATTCACTTGGAAGTGAATTTCTCAGTCACACTAGCTGCACTTCCCTACACAGAACGGAATTGCACCTGAAATTTATTTCATTTTAGATTAAACTGAACAAAAAGAACTGAACAACCCCAGGCACCTGAGCCACAACTGGTAATCTATGAGATCAGTCCACAGACACGTTGTACTGTGTGGATGTCAGATATCCAGGTTGGGTTGCTTATTATTTTATTGCTATGCTGGCAGTTTGGATCTGAATTACATTTCCCAAGAAAACACACCTGCTTACACCTATAAGGTCATTGCCACCTCCTGATGGTTTTTACACTGACATGCAAAAAATCCCTGTCAGAAATGAGCAGTGAGGACATGGTGGTGTGAGGACTGTGCAGTCTTGTGAACTCTGAAAAACATGTGAGAGGAGTTAGGGGAGGATGTTGCTACTGGGGAAAAAAACCCAAAAGGATAAAGGAGGTATAGGTAAATCAGAGGGACACTGAAGTAATGAAGAGAAGTTTAGAGTGTGAAAGTGAGTAGGAAGAGCTGCAGGAAAGATCAAATGGCAGATAAAGGAACAAGTTCTCTAGGCTGCCAGAGGAGAGGTTACATTTTAAGATAATTTCTCTTCCTTGTGGATGGACAAAAACAGTTCTTTTTACTTTCAAATGAAATATCTTCTGGACATGGTCTACACTGTCTTCCCTTTTCAAAAGGCATGAAGAGTATAGCCTGGGTTAGCCCAACTCATTTGTTTTGGATGCCCGTTTCATGGATAGAAAGGAAGGAGTAGCACAAACACACACACACAAACACCAAACTAACTCACCACAAATTCTTCGACCCTCCTCCTATTCTTCACTCTGCTCACTGAGCATCATATTTAAATCAGGTTGCAAAGTCTTCCAGTGTAGAAACCATGTCAAAACTGTTACTTTTCTTCCCCTGAAACCCCTCAGCATATTTTTTCAGCTTTTGAAAGGAATAATCTTTACCTCTACCTGTGAACCTGAGAGCAGGCAAGTGTTGTAGAGAAGAGCAGAAGTCTGTGACACATCCTTCACTTGTGGTGATCAATAAATGAGATCTTTCACCATCTGCAGCAGTTCATTTCAGTCTTGATTCTTCCTCAAGCTTCCAAGCTTACAATGCCATAGATGAAAGGACCTCAAAATAAAATGCATGAGCAGATATTTTCCCTTCCTTCCTTGACACCCTGCACAAACTCCCAAAGCCATGATGACTGTTTACATCATTATGAGCAGCAATATTCAAATGACAAACATGATAAAGCTACTGATGAACTTGTTGAGGCTGCTGGAAATGCCTAGAACTGGCCAGTGCTACTAAATCCTAAGTAAAACCTTTTCATATGCTTTTTTTTTTTTTTTTTTTAGGGCAAACTGTGGAGATATTGAAGGGACTGGCAAAGCCCAGCATTCATTCACAACTGAAGACTGTTTCCCTCCCATCCTTGCTAATGGAAAAAGGAAGCAGGAGCAAAGCCCTTCCCCTCAGTTCCCCTCCTCCCTTGTGCAGTCAGGGCTGGTAGAACACGCAGCAGAGACATGCTGCATCCCATTAGGGGTTGTAGCAGTAAACAGACTCTCCAGCAACACCAGGGATTGTCATGTTCTCAAGTGCAGTAGCTAACAAACAGCCGAGAAGTTTCTGGCTGAGCAGTTCACAGAGGCTGCAGCAGAGTTACCAGCTTGGTCAGCAGAGCTCTCTTCTCCCAGGCTCTCAATACTCTGCAGATGCTGCTCACAGAGAGCCCAGCTCTCCCTGCACTGAATTGCAGACAGGGGAAAACCAGGAGAACAGGGGAGCACAAATCATGTGCCAGGAGAGCAGGGGATTTGCTGGCTGTGTATCTGCCTCCTCAGTGTCTCACAAACTCACAGAACTGCCCTTTTTTGTTGTCATCCTTGGCAGATCTTTAGGAAGCATTTCTGTGGATTGACTTTGCTCTTTCCCTCGATTTTGGAGTGGAATATCCAGTAACAGCTATTTCTTGTGCTGAGGGGGTAGGAGTATGAACACCTCTAAAGAAACAGCAGTTCTTGCTTTCCCTGCCTGTTGGAGAAGAGAGGATCATCCTCATGCTTAACTCTTTCTGGAACTCACACAGAAACTGGGGAAGGAACTAAATTTCATTTAGCATGCTTGGGACAAAGGATAATGTAGAGTCTTGAGGCTCTCTTGGTGCTCCAATTAACTCTGGAGTGCCATTTCAGCCTTTTGAGCACTAGGTAATGCCCATCATGAAAGCAGATAGGTAGGGAAGGTCAGTGCATATGCAGAGAATGACTACCTGCAGGCTTGCCTGCTGTTAATAAGGCACATCCAAGTTAATTTAACAAGCTTATTAGCTCAGAGCATCAGCAGAATTTGAATCTAGGAAGTCCAGAGTCACAATATAAACTGAGACTTGAATTTGGTTGTCATATTCCATTTAGACATGTATTTTAACAGTAGGCAATCCCACCCATCTTTATGTGAGTCCAATTCTTATATTTCCCCCTAGAAACAATTTCCATGAGTATTTTCAAAATATTTTAAGTCTCAGCTTTTTTAAAAAATACTTTCCTTTATTTTCACAGATTTTTTTTTCTATCATGGAATTGCTTTTCTATCACAGAAATATGAGTCCTTGTTTAAAAGTTTCAGTTTATATAGCATTATACATTTTTCTCTTAATCCTTACACAATAAAAATTTTCCACTGGCACTTCCCTGCATCTGGCTAGCTTGATGCTTTCGTAGGTTTGCAGTTTCTGTCTTCTTTTGCTTATTCCATTAGAAAAGTTGGAATTGGCCTGAAGTCCCTAGTAACTTGAGTTAATTTGGGAAGAAATAGTGTCAAAATTTCCACCCAGAAATGATGCTAAACAAATGTTCAGGCAAAAAAGTTCTCCCTCTAAATATTTCATCGTGACAGATTCCCAGGACACGTTCCTGCTCAATCCCTCCAGTACTGGACTAATCAGTTACTTCAGGCAAAATTCATTTCCACTAAGTTTTCCTGTTCACAGTGTAGATGTTTGCATCCAAGAGTTTAACCTCCCATGGAGAGCTCGAGTTTCAGGATAGTTCTGACCAAAGATGGTCATTTCACCAAGGATGGTGAAATTTATCATGTCCTGATCTCCACTGACCATAGGGACCAGCTCTGCACCACCTTTAGAGGACGTGGGGTTTGCTCAGGTGGGGATGGAATGGCTGAAATGCAGATTAACACATTTAGCCACATGTATTCCAGGGAATTGTACACCCAGTGTGAGAGAGGAACACGCTCAGGGTGGGTGGCATCATAGCAGGCAGACTCCAACATATCCCTCCTGAGGATGTGCAAACACATTTCAGCAGCTAATAATTAAAATTAATGGGGATGAATTTTAATAGGAGTAGCAGAAGGCACATTCCTGGCACAAGGGGGACATCATGTCTGCTGTGGAACATCTGGATGCTCCACTTCCCAACAAATCCCAGGAAACTGGGCAAAATAAGCAGTTTTTCCATTTCCTTCTTATATCTTACAAACAAATAGGTTTTTTTGCCAAAATTAAGGGAGAGGTTTTTGGGGAAAGAAATAATTAAAAAAAAAAAAAAAAAACCAACCTCAAACCAAACAACAAAATAATAAAAATAATAATAATAAAAAAGAAAGAAATATCTCATAAATAGGCAGGCAAAATATTTCAGTCAAAGCAGTTAAAGCTATTCCACAGTTGAATGAAAATCTGGTAAAACTTTCAAAAAGAGGGGTCATACAGAAGTGACAGTGTTGGGAAGCCTAATGGGCTGCACTCTGAGCTCTGACTGTTCTTGTTCCCAAATAAAGGCCCAGCTAAGATTTAAAGCCTCACATTAAAACTGCTCTCATTTGCTCCTTCATTTTGAGATGGGCTTTTCCATAGGCAGCAGGTTAATAATAAGATACTGGGAAGGGTTCATAAGGTGATTGCATGGCTTAGGTTAAACAAAGATTTACTGTGCACAATCATTTGCTGCTCTAATTGCATCCAAGTGTATTCAGGTTTGATTACCCAGGTTTTCTTTCACACCTTTGTATTGTTGTTGCACTGTATGTGAAATGAATGGAACTTGGTATTCAAAAGCACTATATGCTGAGAAAACCACCAGCAAGGGTGACATTTTTATTATGTATTTACTGGGATAACACCATAGGTTATCACATAAGAACCTTCCTTAGTCTGAAAGAACATAGTTTTTAAAAATAAACAAATAGGGTTTTTTCTGTGGAAAAGCCAGCTTCTTGAAAGTTTGTGGGAGGCTCTACTTACAAATTGAACTCACTTAGGGAACCACTAACTTTAGTTTTATTTAGCCCTGAAAGTACTTCTCATTCCAGGATGGGTAGGCAGGGGCTGGCATCAAAATATGTAGAACTGCAGGGATACTGAGTCCTCTGTGTCACTCTGTGTGGCATTTTATTGCACAGATTCATCCCTCCTCATTGGACAGAAGTCATGAGAGCAGATGCATCTGATTTACTTGCTTTTCCTCCAGAAGGGCAAGGCTTGGTGTGGAATATTGTTCTTTTTCTGGCATCAGTCAGGATGTTGCTGTAAGAAACAGCCAAGGGCCTTGAGACAGTTACTGGCTGAGCCTGGGAAGCTGTTATGTGTCTCATAATGTTGTACCTCATGATGTTTTCCATGGTAATTAATGAATATAACAGCTTTTTCTTCAAAAAGCTACTCTTTTCAGAACTGAGACACCCAAAGCTTGATATCTACCTACCAACATTTAGTTTGTACCTGAGTGGACAGAGGTGCAGGGCATACAGGGCTGACAGACACATTCACGACCTGGCTGAGTTAGCCACGAGTCCAGTGTGCCCAGAGGAATGCCAAGAGGATCTGCAGCATGAAACCAAACAGTTTCTGTTCAATTTGGGGAAAAAAAAAAGTAATTATGGAACTCCACAAGCTCTAGATGAGGTCTTACCTTTTTAAAGAGCTCTGTGATGTGGAAAGCTACGGAGGGAGCAACAGGTTAAATGAGCGGGCAACAGCAGCTAAAATGCAGCCTGAATAGATAAAAAAGTAACACATGATGGAGGTGAACCTCCACTTTAAAAAGTTTAGCCCTAAATATGTCCTTGACTATGTCAAAGAACTTCATAGAGCCAGAAGTTTTTCCCCTTTAACATTTTTCTTTTAGCTAAAATTATACCAGTACTGCATTATTATATTATCACAATGGTGCATTTTTTCTTTCCCTTTCTCTTCTCTCCCATACACAAAATCAATAGAAAGAAATATTGAAAATGCCCTATTTTCCCTCTTTTATTACAAAAAGACTTTTGCAGCAGCCAGAGGTTGTGGGGTTTATGATTAAGCAACACTGTTAACAGGGCCTAGACAGATAGGAACATGAAATACAACAAAAGGTTGAAAATTATAACTGAATTTAGAGCTGTCTGAGCCTTGATATTTCAATACTGAACCCTTTTTTGAGTCTCTCATGGCCAGTGAAAAAAGTTAATGGTGCTGGAAAATGAAAAGTCCTTTTTCTGTTTTGTCTTTTAATAATTTAAGGGCACCTCCAGCAACCAAAACAAATATATTTATCATTGCACACAAAGCCTTTAGGCGTGAACTCTGAAGAGGCACATTAGTGTCAATGCATCTGGTAAGCTGTCACTTTCCAGTTTAGTTTAACTCTTGCTTCTCCTTTTTTCCTGACACTTGTGTCTGAAGAGATGCTGCTTGATGCTGGGGTTGTTTTTTTCAGAAAAGAAAAACCAGTTAAATAAATATTATTTATATAAAAATACACAAGCATGCAAAAATCTCTTGGCAAAATTCAACAGTTTCACTATGCAGGAGATCATGTTCCACAGTAATAATGGATGCACTTGATCTAAGACCTGTGAAATAACAGTACCTCTTCACTCCTCACCAGCCTGTTTGCATGTGGCCAGGGTGGCTTCATTCACTACAAATTCAGCACAAAGCACAAAGAAAAATTGCACAGATGAACAACAAAATAACCCCTGGAAGGAATTTTCTCAGATTAAGTAATACATGAAGGATTAGAGCAGCAGCCCTTTGTAGACAACAGGACTGGAAGCTTAAATCTGGGAGGAGTGAAAAGATATAACCATGCATAAGAATCCTGTGTTTGATATCTCTTCAGAAGCTGCATTTCATGGTGAAATTTTATTATGGGGATCAGCTTGGGGCTGTGCTTGTTTTGCATCATTACATCCAGCAGCCCACTTTAGATCATGAAGCAAGTCAAGCCAGCAGTAAATGGGAAAAATTACTGCTCTGCATGTTAGCAAACAGTCCTGCAAAGGTGGATCTCTGAGAGTTCACAAACCCATTTCTACAGAAGGAAAAATAAAGGCAGAGCATCTGGGACAAGGTCATGTGGTAAAGTCACTGCTCAAGGCAGACTGAGATGTCAGCACTTTTGGCTCCCAGAGCCGTGCTCTGAGTAGTGAACCAAACCCTCCCATTCAGCAAGAAGTGGAATGTTAATGTCTGAGGAGCAGGGAGAGTTTACCTTGGCACATCAGCAGCCCCGCAGGTTAACCCGGGTAACATCCATCGGCACAAGTGGCACTCCCAGAAGCAAAGAGATGCTGAGCTGCAGCTGCAGTCTTGTGACAGCCTGCAATGGTCAGAGAGCCCCCAGGGCCTGGGAGCCAGCCTGACCAAAGTGGGTGGCCCACAGGGGAGCAGCACCTCAGCATCCACAAGGGGTCCCTCCCAAAAACCAGGCTGATCTGTGGGGCAGAACACATCCTCATTTTCATCCAACAGACAACTGTGAGCAAACCCAGCACAGCCAGTCCTGGAGCCAGGACGTGCCTGGGAGGACTGATTTTGCTGTCTTTAGCCCTAGTTTCAGTAATCAGTTCCCTTGGCTTCAGTGGCATCAGCCATTATTTACCTTACTGTGAAAGAAGCAGCAACACAGAGGAGGTTTTCAGTTTCCCACTGGAGCTCTGTCTTGGACACTGTCTTGCAGCCAGGCAGAATTATCAATCTCTTCTCCCAAAAGCTCTCCTCTCAGGGCTGAAAATCTTGAGATGCTGAAGGTCAGGAGATTTAAGGTACATTGGCAGAGCTCTATATCTCCAGCTTGCATTATTCTGGCTGCTGGCCAATGTTATCAGTCTCTTGCCAAAAAGGAATAGCTATTATGGCATTGATTTTCTGCCACAAAAAAAAAAGAAAAAAAAAAAAAAAGAGAGAGTGACTTCTAGTTAAATGCAACAGTAGAAAATGCTTCATCCTTTTATTGCAAAAAAAGGCTGTGTCTTGGTCTGTGTATCTTGGTTTGTGATGGCTGAGTCTGGACTAAAATGTTTTCAACACCAGTTCTGCTCAGAGGAATTAGAAAGAGCCAGTAGAAACAATGGGTATGCAAAGAGCAGATTTTAGAATCTGTTTGTTACAGATTGATCCCAAATACCACAGGCTCCCAGTGACAGCAAGAAAAATGTTTATAAAGCTAATAATTGTGCTGGAATGGTAACGTTCCACAGTAGGTTCAGCTCTGTAGGCTGTATCCATCATAGATGGATAGCACCACACCACAGGAGTGATTTTTTTTCCATGTTTCTCTGTTGAAAATTTTATCTGCTTATTAACAAACACAAGCCCAGTCCAGGCTGCACCAAACACTTCAGCTTTAAATAAACAAACAAAATCCATAGTGACAATAAACATTAGTTACTAAGTAATTCCTAAGCTTTGTTGACTATCCAGATTACTTGGCCTCTGAGAATATATTTTCCTGCTGAATTTCTGTATGCTCACCCTGTTTTGGATAAGAACCTATACAATCCAAGTTTTTTGTTTTATTTTGGCATGTCTTTTTTTTTTTTTCTTTCTTCTTTTTATTTTTTCTTCTTTTTTTCCCAGGGCTTGGCCAGAATGCAGAAGAAGAAAAAGTACAAAAGAGATGGAGAGAGAGAGAGACTTGACAGGAAAACACAGGAGACACCTAAACTGCTCTGAACCTTAAATAATCATCTATTTCAATTCAGTCTGAGCCATTGAGAACATGAAGGGTCATGTTTTATTCTTATTTCTGCAGAGTCAAAGAAGTTAGTGATAGCTTAAGCTCCCACTGTAAAAGCTGAAAATGAACCTGAATTCATTGTATCCAAAAGCAGCCTAATCCATTAAAAAAAAAAAAAAAAAAAAAAAAAAAAAAAAAAAAAGAGGAGGCAATTAATTTAAAAATTCACAGTGACTTCTGCTGCTTGTGGTTTGCAAATAATGTTGGACCTGTGCACAGAACAGAGAAAACATGAATACAACCAGCATTTTAACTCACAGGAGCCCCAGTTTAGGAGGATGCTTCTGGCATTATCCAGGGTAAGTGAAATCATCTTCTCTTAATTGCTTAAGTTAATCTCAGACAATCATGACAAACTCTGTTTCCCAGATGGTTTTACTTTTCCAAACAAAATTCAGTTTCATACATTTGGTGAAATTTTTGGAGTTGTCCACTGCAGGATTAGGGTTTGGACTCAAAATCTTTGTGGGTTCCTTCCAACTCAGCACATACTATGATTCTGTGGTTGGTTTGACCCTTTATTTTCACACAGATCTGGTTCTCACCATCTCCCTGGTGGTACTCACAGCAGCACTTGCACTGGGAGATGAGTTCAGGTGGAGACAAACCCTCGTGAATGACTGTGGGCAGCTAAAAGATACCCCTTCAAACCTTTCCATGCACCTAATCCCAATGTATTCATCCTTCCTTTCCAGTGATGCCTTGGGAAGGCTGAACTGGAACAGAGACTGGATAGAGCATGAGAATAAAGCAGATATTTATTGAAAGGCATTTAAGGATACAACAAGAGCCTGACCAGGGCTACACCCAAGATGGACTTGAAATGGTCACAAAATGGATGTCTGGTCATGAGGTCTCTTTCATAAGGTCACTTTTATAAGTTTTGGTCCATTTGCATATTGGGGTTTAATTATCCAGTTACAACTTTGGGTTGTGAAGCCTCATCCTTCTTGTTTTCTCTCTTCAGTTCACTGTTGTCTGTGCTTTTGGGCCTGAAAGTTGTACTCGTTGTCCTTGGTCTTCAGCAGGAAAAGGATTTGTTTTGTCTCCCTACTCTGTGAAGAGAGCTTACTGGCACTTAATTTGAGGCTCAGAACCACATCCCTAGGCAGCACAGAATCTGAAAAACATGAAAGCTAAAGCTTAAGGCATCATTTCTCCCCTTTAGAGGCTTGACAAGGCCTTTTCCTTGTCAAATCTCTCTTCTAAATATCGACTGATAATAGGTATTCAATTACAGGCAAGTATCTAACAATAGTAAACAGCTAACAATACTAAACATCTAACAATAGATAAATATCTAATAACAGTAAACATCTAACAACAGTAAATATCTAATAATAGATAAATATCTAGCAATAATGATAATAAACAGTAAAAGCATCTAACAGTAGTAATGTCTTGTACAGTTGGGTATCATGCAAAGAAGAATAATGATTATTGTGAACAGTTCTTTAGGTGCAGAGGAGAAATCAAAGCATGTTTTCACCTGCATCAGTCCCTGTTTTTATAGTTGTTTCAGGAGCAGAAGCTTTCTTAACTCTGGAGTAATGAATCCAGGGTCCTTTGCCAGCAATTTTGACTGCAGTGAAGGTGGTCAGCAGAGTTTGGAATGGTCCTCTCTATCTGGCATCACCAGAACGCCTGGCAGAGGGTAGGAGGGGTCAGCATTTCCAGCCCCAGCATCCCCACGTGCTTGGGCTCTCAGTCCTGTGAACTCCTGGGTGCAATGCCAAAGTGAGCTGAGGCACCCAGCTCTGTGCAGAGGTCTCACACCTCCTTCATCCACAGGAGCTGTGTTTCTCAGCCACAGCTACAAAGGTTGGCTCCCGAGCTCAGCCTGTATCTGTGACTCATGCACTCAGCCCCAGCAGCTTTAATTCAATCCCAGGTGTGCTAAGCACTGCCCATCATCACCAATATATGTGAAATTGTTGTATTAATCTAGTTACAACATAGGAAGGTAGAACAGAATCATTTTGCAGTAATGAATCACAGTCATGGAGATTTGAACATGGGGATTGAAAAGGAAATTAAAGCCAAGTTTCCTGTATGGCTCATTCTCCAGCCCAGCATCGGCTCAGACAGGAGAGAGATTTCTTTTTGTTCATTAATAGCAGGGGCAGATCCAGCACCACCTCCTGTGGACTGTACCCTGCCCTGGACAGCAGTGACCACACAATTCCACTCAGGATTGGTGCTGGAAGTTCCCCAGCTGCTGATCTGCAGTGCCTGTGGTACCAGTGTGTCTTCTGTAAAAGAGAAAGCATCAGCTTCTGACTTCAGATGTAATTAGGCACAAACCTAAGGACTTGGATGAACCATGGTTCATTATAAAATACTCAATGAGAAAGAATCCTAAATTAAACTCCATGTGTCCTACATGGTCATGACAGAGAGAGCTCTTCAGGGGTCCTGGTACAAGAAGAATAAGGACATACCTGAGCGGCTACTTACCTTTGTAAGAACATAACCATTTTTGGGGTTTTTAGACCTCTGAATAATGAGCAGCAGAGTAATCATATTAAAAAAGACTTTAAGGGCATGACCAGCTGCATTCAGTGTCAAGCACAACAGCCCTTGGAAGTGCTTAGTCACATTTTAACTCCTGTTATTATTTTCCAAGCCCATGTTTAACTCAGACTGAAATGTGGCTTTTTTTCATGCCAGCATGTTTAACCATAACCTCCCATGACAGCAGAAGGGTAGGTGTTGCACCTTCTTTCACTAATGCAAAAAACACAGGCTGATAAAATTGTCTCAAGATTTCACATGATTGTTGCCTTCAAAACATCTGTGCCCAGAGCCAGCTTTTGTACTGATCCACTCTGATACCTTAGGTGGAGAACTATCCTGGAAAATTTTTGGTTTACTAACTACAAGGCTCAGGAGCTGTAGGGACCAATAAAGTAGAGAGATCTCTGGAAAGTAAACACAGAGGGAATGAAGAAATACAACAGAAAGAGGAGAGAGATACTCTTGCACATGCCACTGAAGGGTGACAGCTCCTTTCCTAGATAATGTCACTCAGTCCTAGCCAAGGGCTATTCTTTTGATCTTGCAAGGCTGAGGATGTAGAATGAAACCAACAGATCTGGGAAATCACAGTCCTAGAAAGGGGGAAGACAATATTAGGTTGACACACCCAAAATAGATGGTTGACATCCAGAAAGAGTTCATATTATATTCATAAATAACAGGCAAAACTTTAGTGGCACTGTATGTTTACAGTCTTTACTGTGTAAATCCCCTCTGCTCTGAAGGTTTTTGTTGCTCTAGCAACAAAAGGGGGGGGAAGGAGAAAAAAGAGAAGGGGGAATAAAAGGAAGAAGCAAAAAAGTCTAATTGATAGGAAAGTTCAGAAAATCAGAAAAGGGGAAAAATAAACTGAAATAACTAGTAGAGGTTTTTGGAGAAAAATACAAATATATATCAAAAAATAGAGCTGCAACTTCTGAAAAATATAAAACAGAATAGCTTTCAAATTAGTGTTTTCACAGCTGCGGGCTACAGAGTTTATTGCTTGCAGTATGAAACTTAATGATGTGATGTGAAAAAAATCTGAAAACTCTTCCATCCAGCCCTGGACAGACTGACAACCCTAGAGATCAATGTCCATTATTAAGTTGCTGACTTCATGCACAGCAAGGCAGAGCATGAAGTTCTCTGGTTCTCTTCAAATTTGGTTTAATTGGATCACCTACAGGATGAGAGGATAATTTAGCATGCATGGCCAGCCACATCTTCATTGCACCCCTGAGCCTAGAACAAAGGCTCTGGCTAGGAGGGTGTGGACATCTAAGCAGTAAGATGCTCTGGGACAATCTATCCATGTCTTGAGTCCCTCTGATCACACAGGAGAGGGCAACTGATCCAGTCACTATTGTTCTGAACTGTCTCCAGTCCTGTGGCTTAGAAGAAAAATGCCCATGTCTGACTCCTTTCCATGGAATCCTGATGAGACTTCAAAGGGAAAGGGCCAACTTCTCCCTCCAAATCATTCTCCTTAGGGATTTAACCTAACCCAACTGAAAGTAATGGCAGTTTTCTATAATTTCTGTTGGTTCAGTATCAAATCTTCATGGTCAGAGATGGGTTATGGTCACAGATCACAGGTTTTGTGTTTTCTTCCCCTGACCTGTCAGGAACCTTTTCCTTACATAGGAACATCCTCCATCAAAGTCTCTTACTGGAGTTTGCTTCTAGAAAACGAAAAAGAGGCCTTGTTTTTCTTAACAAATCCTGCTTTAAAAAAAAAAAAGAAAAAAAAATAAGGCCATCATGTGAAATTTCATAGAATTTCATTTGCTAAAGTAACAAGAGGAGCTACAAAGAGTTTCAACTATCATTTAGAGGGGATAAGAAAATTCATGGTTTAGAAACTGGTTTCTCAAAGGAGGAAAGAAGCAGCTCTATCATCTCATCAGAGAGAGACTCAGGGTCACTTTTATGCCCTATCTGCAGCCTCACCACCACCCATCCCTGCCATGGTTTTGGTCTCTGGCTGCCCAAACAGATCTGCTGGGAGAAGTTTCCAGCCAGGCTTTGCCAGGCTCCTGTGCCTCAGTCAGACACTGCAGACCCTCTGGTCCCACCTCCATCAGCTGCTTCTTTGAATCTATTGACCATGGTGTCAGAGTAATGAGGCAGGAGTTGTCTGTGCAGCCACTGACTCCATTATCTCACACAATATCAAGAGTGAAAAAATGGCTGCTGGGTTTTTTAATGGTCTGCCAGAAGAGCCCTGTCGATAATAATTCTTTAGTTGGGTTTTCTGGAAATTACAGCCGTCTCCTCTGCTCCAGCATCTTGCAGATCTGCAGGAAATAGTTCTGAAAGAGCTTCTCCAGCCTTAGAAAAAAAAGAATAATGAAAAAAAAAGTAAATTTGTCCATGTTGAACATGTCTTCCTCTCTCTTAAGCAACAATAAACGAGACTCTCTGGTTTCTTATCTCTCACTCCTGCCTTATTATTTAGAATTCAGTACTAGCAACACCCTCTCTGGTTCTCAGTTACAATTTTGGACTTATTTCACTGATCCCAGCACACTCCTGGATCCCTGACTGCAGCTCACTAATGCACATCTCAGCAGCACCTGTGACATGGGGCAATCTCAAAGGGGTGAGCAGCTGAAAATCCTGCTTCTGTCCTGTTCCCTCTGAGCCGAAGTGAGCACAGCCTCAGCAAGTGCTGCTCCCCACAGAACCTTCCCCAGGTCCCACACTGGGCCATGCAATGCTCCACAAGGCTCTGGATCCCACACAAGATGCAATAATTGCTCAAAAGTCCCCACCCCTGCTGTAACTGAGCCTGTGCTGGGTTCTGTCGCTGTTGTGAGAGTTCTCTGTGACACTCTGAGCAGCTTCTTTTAGGGAAAAAAAAGAAAAAAAAAAAGAAAAAAAAAAGAAAAAAAAAGAAAAGAAAAAAAAATACCCTGGGTCTCTTTCTTCTTTGCACTTGTTTAGTGCAAAACTAGTCTCATCTAAAGCTTGTACCAGATTTCTTGGGGAGCAGAGACTCAGCTGGTTTGAATCTGAGCTCTTCTTTTGACTTTAGCACACATGCCACATTACACCAAGTGCAGCTCTAATTTGGGGTATTTAATTAATTTCTTCTCTGGATGTTGTTCTGGCCATCTTCTGAAATATTTCTTGCAAGTTGTCCCTTACTTTGGGTTCCAGGGAAGGATAAGCTCTGCCTTCTATTATTTTAATGACATGCAAAACTCTTCTAGGCATTTCCTACCACTAATCAAAAGGGGCAGACTCTCTCTTACCTCAAAATCTTCAGTAGAAAAGCCTGTCAGGTAAAGCTGGAACTGCAAACAGTGCATCAGAGTGGTTGCCTGGTCATTTGGCAGGGACAGGGTCTGAGGGGGAGGGGTGGCCAAACTCAAACGTGGCACCTGTGTTGTGGGTCTCAGTGGTGGGAAAATGCTGCTGCTATAGACCTGACAGAGAGCAGACAAAAAGTCCTGCATTATCCTTCACACCCAGCTGTGCAGCATGATATATTCTATTCAAGGAGCAGCTGTGAACCAAGAGGAGCAGTCTGAGGGAGAAGCACCTACAAAACTTCCAGACAGAAATGTTAATAGCATCAATGGGATCCTGGGAAGTCAGTGACTGGACCTACTGTGAGAAGAGAACGGATTTCTGTATGGGTCGAGTTAAAAAAATGGAAAATGGAGGACAGAAAGCATGCCAGTGGGATGGCCAAGAATCATAGAATTATGGACCAGTCTGAGTTGGAAGGGACCCACAAGAATCATCAAGTCCAGCTACTGGCTTTACAAAGGAAAACCCCCAAAATCCCACCATGTTCCTGAGAGTGTTGTCAAAACACTCCTTGAGCTCTGTCAGACTTGAGGTCCCCACTGCCCTGGGGACCCTGTTCTAGTGCACAACCACCCTCTGGATCTTCAAATATCCAACCTAAACTACCCCTGACACAGCTCCAGCTGTGTCCTTGAGTCCTGTCACTGTCACCACAGTGAAGAGATCAACATTTGCCCATCCTCTTCCCCTCACAAGGAAGTTGTAACTGCAGTGAGGTCTCCCCTCAGTCTCCTGCACTCCAGACTGAACAGACCAAGCATCCTCAGCTTCTCCTCATGCAGCTTCCTCTCAAGGCCCTTCACCATCTTACCCTCCTTTGGACACTCTCTAATGGTTTTGTATCTTTCTTATATTGTGGTGCCCAAAACTGCACACAGGACCTGGGGTGAGGCAGAAGACTGGGAGAGTGGTGTTTGGGGAGGGCTTAGGGACAAGGAGTGTGGGACACATAAGAAACACACATTGTTTCTTATCTCTTTCACCACCTGTCCTCCCTGCAGGGGGATATTTTCTGCTAATGGGCCATGAAGCATTGCCAAGTCCTTGGCAGGTGTCCTGCATCTGCCATAGCAGGAAAAGGCATCCAAAAAGTGGCAAGTAGTGGAAGGTAGGAGGAACCACAAAAGAGGGCAAGGGAGCGGTGATGGAGAAGGGATTCAAGATGGAAAAAGCAGATGGAGACATTTGCTCAGAAAGAAAATCTCCACCAGTGCTTAGGAAGCCAAGAGGGACCACTTCCAGAAGAAACAAATTAGAAAACAATTAGAGTAACAAAACAGAGTAACTTCCTCTGAATCAAAGAGCTTTTAGAGAAACTATAAATGACAGGACTCAATACAAGGTTGATTTTTGTGTGAATAAGTTCACATTCTTTTAAGCTCTCAGGCTAAAACACCAGCTACTTACAAGGCCTGTCAAGCCCTCTCTCCTATCTTCCAGCCAGCAGGCCAAACACATCATGTTTGATGCCATCTCTGTGCATGCAAAGCCAGAAAAGGCTAAAGACTATTTACTGTCTGTAGACCTCTAAACATTGACCATCTTTTAAACTTGACAGTCAGTCTGTTTTAAAACTGGTTGCTACACAGCAAAGATGGTGTCTTGGGTTATGGAACCAAAAATGTGTATTCTATTTCATCTGTTGAAAGCAACTGGGGAGATGTTGTTTTTTTCTTTATCTCTTGTAACTCTGGGGGTAGGGGGGCTGACGCCTTCTGATAATGGGCCAACTGTTTAAACCAGGTGGGGCAGGGTTTGTTATCTCTTTCACCACCCCTCCTCCCTCCAGGGGGATATTTTCTGCTAATGGGCCATTAGGGCTCACTAAGGGCATGACATATTCCATCATTCCATTGTGAGATGCTCCACCCTGTGGGGGGGAGCCAACCATTCAAGTTGTAGCTCTGACTCTGTCAGGGCTTTTCCAGGATTGTTGTTTGTTTGTTTGCTGGTTTGGTTGGGTGGTTTTGTTTTCTACTACATTTGTATTGTTAATATTCCTAGTAAAGAACTGTTATTCCTATTCCCAAATCTTTGCCTGAAAGCCCTAATTGCAAAATTGTAATTTGGAGGGGGTAAGGGGTTTATATTCTCCATTCTGAGGGAAACTCCAGCTTTACCTGGAAGATACCTGTCTTTCCAAACCAAGACAGATGGAAACTCTTTTCCTCATTTTTTATTCTACATTTCTTCTTGGTTTTTTTTCTCAGATGGGGACAGACCCCTCACCAGTGAAGTCTCCCATTTACTTCCAGGCATTATGTGCTGGATCACAGTCCTTTAACAGGGTTAAACTCAAACCATTATAAAGCAAACTGAATTCAAGATGCACATATTTGCCAGACAAATTGAATTTGCTTTCACTCAGTTAATTAGGATAAGCATCCATTCTCACATCAACTGTTTTGCATTCATACACAGACACGGGCTCCTCTTCTTCTCCCTGCAATCACCAGCAGAAGGCCAGCAGATTTGCAGACACACACCTCATGGCTCCTCTGTGGCTCATTCAAAACCACCTTCTGGTTCTCGCAAGACTCTTCCTAGACTTTGATATCCAACACCTCCCGGAGAAGGCATCTCAGTTATCATGGTCACATCTCAGGCCTTCAAAAGAAAAACCTACCATAACAGGAAAAAAAACCAAAAAAAACCAAAACAAACCAAAAAAAAGCCAAAAAAAACCCCACAACCAAAAAAAAAAACAACAACAAAAAAAAAAAAAAAAAAAAAAAAAAAAAAAAAACAAAAAACCACCAAAAAAAACCCCAAAAACAACAACAGGAAAAAAAAACCAGCAAAAAAAATCACTCAAGAAAGAAGAAAATTGTTAAAAATGAAACCACCTTTCTTTTTTTTTTTCACCTTGCCCCAAACAGATAGCTTCAACCCTCTTGTAGGCCAGCACAGATTAGTTTAGGACATCAGAAACAAGAAGAGGCCTAGAAAACACCCGTTCCAGGACTTGGTGGTGCTGTGGTTGTTACCCCATCTCAGTGGCAGGGATAGTCACATGTATCTGTCTATCAAGGTCCTTCACCATATGCCAAATCACAGAGCCACAGGACATTATTAATTTATTATTATTATTATTATTATTTTCATCCCAAGTTTGCTGTCAAAGGCAAAGGCACTCCCAAAGAGTAGTTATTCAAATAGGGGAGCTCAGCTCACAATGTACTTCTTTTTCAAAATTTAAACATTACATCAAATTTTCACCTTTTCTTCCCCTTCTCCCCCATGTCTTTCAGAGGACTGAAGTGCAATATTATTGCTTTTAGCTGCACTAAAATCTGCAGAATAAGGCCAAATTCACTCATCTACCCTCATCAACTTAGCCCAGTTCTTCTAAGATAGATGCAACGCAGAGCAGCCTAAAGCACTGCAAAAGCTGAATTTTAATCAGAGATATTTGGTTATACCAAGGTCCCAAGAACATCCTTACCTAGCGGCAACCTTTGTCTTTCAACTCTTCTTCCATGTGTTTTCCTTTGAATCCAAGTCCATGCAGCTTCTTAATCAAATCACAAAATAATCAGCTCGTGATTACATTTTAAGGGATAAATAGCATGTGACCAGCATTAATCACTCATTACACCCCATGTGGGTGGCTAATTCCCGAGGACTTCCAATAAAATCTAGGAAGGGCTATGTTTTTCCTTGAACACAGAAGCCTCCATGCGAATCAAGTGGAATTTTTTTATCACGTCTGATTTGTTAACACTGCAGATCTCAGAACAGGTATTGGCAATGCTGCTAATAAAAAACATTTTAAAGTTATTACCCTCATTGAAGTCCTATAGGATTTTATTAAAGCTAATGCGATTCCCCCAGACTCTAATGGTTAAACCACACTTTTCAAATCATCTTACAGGCGTATTGTTGCCATTACTGTACTTATTGGTTTCCTTAAATACCAAAATATATCAAGGAGGAAAAAGAGATTGTTTAGGCAGGTACATTTCCCACAAAACATTGTATTAACCACGCTGTAGCATAGCCCTAAAATCGATAGATTTATATCTGGGAGACAAAAGCAGGAAAGGTCAGGGGGTGGGTTATTGTGAACTGGTTGGTGATCAATCCTGGCTGAAGACATGACTTTTCAGTTCCCATACTACAGAAAACCCCAGCCCCCACTGCATTTTGTTGTGTTATGCTTTTCCCATTATGCAATGTAGTTTTAAGAAGTGCACCCTACAGATTGTGACTGCTTTACTAATATTCTCATCAAGCCAAAATGTTCAGTTGTTGCAGCACAGTGGGTGGAGGGGGGGACATAATCTTTAAAAATAGATCCTAAAGTCTTTACTTAGATTGCAAAAAAAAAAAACAACTCTTGAAAAAAATTTTAAAAGAAATCCAAGCTATCACACACTCCCCCATTCATCTGAAAGTGATTTGTTGGCAAGAATAGAAATTTGGTTTCCAAGGTACAGTGAAAGAGCATAGAGACAGCCTGAGGAATGGGATAAATATGCCATATTTCTCAGTTACACAAGGTGCTGTAGCTAAGGGGAGAGGCAAAGGGGGTACCAGTATGAAGCTGCTTGCCAAAAACGCCCCAGAACATTTGCATGTAATGCCTTGTGTTGGAAAGTGGAGTACAGGTGTGACTCACTGCTGAGGCAGCCGTGCCAGCCACTCTGCACAGACCCTGCAGGGCTGAAAGATCCTTTACAGCTTGCTCAGACGAATTCCATGTGCCAGCTGCTCCTTGAATGGGGACAGGCTCCCTCCAGCTTTCGCAGAAGGACCCAGTGACACTTGCCTTGCTTGTGATCCTTCAATGGGTCTGAATCCTGCAGGAGTTTCTGGCAGCACTGGTGCCTTTGCTGCAAAAATCAGTATTTAGAGAGATGCAGCCCTTTCACAGGCTGTCAGCTCTCCTTGCCTGCAGAAACACAGCCAGACCTGCCAGATGTACCAAGGGACAGGAGGGTTTCCATATGCACCTGAGGCCAGGAGAGGGATGGTGAAAAGTTGGGTGTAAGGGGCATGAAACCCAGATCCTTGGGGTGGCTGCTCCCTACAGAGCCCCTTGCAAGAAAAGAGGGATTTAATTCCATCTTAATTTGTACACAGCTCAGAGGCTCCTGCTGAGCCTGGGGCAAAGCAGCAGAGGTTGTGGGAGAAGGGCTTGGATAAGCAGTCACTTCACATGCTGAGATGCTTTGTGGGAGTCGAAGCCTATGGTGGGATGAGTTTCACTAAGACAGGGGCATTCCTCTCTGTTTTGCATTGAGATGTCTGTTCTCATGCTCAGCCTGCAGTCCAGAGGCTCTCAGGTGGATGCCCACCCATTGTTCAGGTGCTGTGGTCAAGCCTGCCTGGGCTCCTGTTGCAGCTTGGCCTTTGCCAGTTCTCCACACAGGGCCCCTTTTGCTCCTCAGCACCCAGATGTCCTGGAACCCCACTGCAAAGGGGACATTGCCACCTCAGATGGCAAGGTAGGGATAAAGTGGGTTGTGAACAAGTCAGAAATGGGAGATGAGAGAACAACACAAGTGCTGGAGAGGAGAGAGCAATGTGCTTCAGGCTGCCATGACTGGATTAGCTCTGGGAAGGTTCCAGTGTGTGAAGTAAAGACCAGGCTAACTCTGTTGGACACCTTTTCATGCCTCATTGTGACGTTCGCTTTGTGACCCAGCTTTCCTTGCAAAGTTCTTTCTCCAGACACCATTTTTATAATAAAAAATTGCTTTAGCTGTCTATCAATCAGTCAATCAATCAGTCTCATTGATGTTAAACCCTTACTCTTACTGAGATATTACCTGGACACTGATACACAAAAATGGATAGTGGCCATTCAATTTCATTCCAGCTTCTTCCCTTCAGGAACAAGAGATCTCAGCTCTTTCTTATACGTGAGAAGTCCCTCAACCCATATTTCCCATTCCACAGCACATGTGAGTTTCTCCTCAACCTTGTGGTGATGTGAAGGTCAGCCAAGGGCAAGGAGATGCCGTGGATACACTACAGAGAAAACATCCAAAGACACTCATAGATATGTATTTTATTCTTCTGTGAAGTACTTTTGCATTCCTGGTTTATCCCATAAAATCTCCCACCCCTGGACCCTTTGGTTTTTCCAGGTGAGCCCAGGATGAAGAGTTTGAAAGATGTCAAGACCCAAACATATCCTTCTGTAAACTGCCCACAGTGTAGCCAAAGCTTCTTGCAGGTTATTTTGAATTGCATCCTGGTAGTCAATAAAAGAAAAAAGAGACAGACATAAGACACCAAACACGCTTCTTGTGCCTCCACCTGAAACCATAGGACAGAAATCCCCCAGCTCAGTAATGCCCTACTGCATGCCCCTGCATGGCAGTGGGCTGCACAGCACTGATCTACCCCTTGGGCAGAGATATTTCTCAGGGTTATTTCTTGAGGCTGAGAGATCCCTTATCCAACACCTGATATCTAGAAAGAGCTAACCAGTATTTCACATTGAGCTTACAAGTACATTGTATGCTAGCACCATAGATTCAGCTATAGGTTAACTATTTGAAGTGAAGCAAGTAGTAGAGTGCTTGACCACTTTTTAAATCACTTTTGAAATCATTGTCAAATCACTGTCTAACCTATTGTTTAAGTCATCTCCGAAATCACCATTAAATATTTGTCAAATCATTGTCAACTCATTGTTAAATCGATGTTTCACTGACATTCAATTATTACTTAATCCTTAATTGATTCTCACTTAATCACCTATTAATTTCCATCTGATCAACATTTGATCATTAATAAAAACTTTAAGTTAACCCCATAGCTATAACTTCCATAATTCTCCTCTGACAGAAGTCTCAAGGGCAAGCTGAGGGGACATGGTAAAGTTAATTTGCACATTTAGCCCCAAAGCCCCCAGCTGTGCCCAAAGGTCACCTCACTGAAACACCATAATCCCTGTGGAGCGTGGAACTCTGCTGAAGCTGAGCTGGAAATGCATATGATTCACAATACAGATAGCATCTAATGGTTGGGTCATTTTCCTTTAATAAACCTTTCCTGAACCCAACTATTTTTCCTTTCTGTGTCCCCACCCCTCGTCCTGTTCTGCCAATAAAGGCATTTCCTATTGCAGCCACGGGAGTACTCCATCACCACCCCAAAATTTCCTATGGCCTTCCCAACATTTGTCCTCTGAATGAAGGCTTTCACACAGCTGAATAGCTCACAGAACAACTAGGAGAAGAGCTCAGCAAGATGTTGAAAAGTCAACCAGCAGGTAGCTGGGTCAGCTCTGCTCCTCGTCCCCTGGCAGAAGCTGGTGTAAACCTCCAAAGGGTGGAGGGTGGGGAGTGGAGGAGGGAATGGGACATCCCTATGTTGAAGCAATCCTCTGTCTCCCCTGGACTCAACCATCACAAGTCTCAGCTTCAGGCTTTTATTCTGAGATTCCTAATTTTCATGGTGTTTTTATTGATTTGAGCAGATACAGCATTGGGTAGATCAAATAGCTTATTATCTTTCAGGAGAATTACATTGCGTCCTGATTATATAATTTAGATATTATGTTGCAGAGCTCTACTAGGTTTGGGTATTAAACCACCTTTTTAATTTTTTTTTTTCCACTGGGTATGAACATGGGTTATTCCTGGGTGGAGGAACATCATTGCTGCAAGTCTGGACTGTGCCCAGTCTCACCTGGAACATGGGGAAAAGGTGTAGCTCCCGTGACCTGCTGGGTGCTGTCATTTGTGTTTTGCTCACTAGAAGGTCCCACTCAGGCCCTGTTTGTACTCAGTGAGCACGGTGTGTCCCTGCTGTGGAGACAAGGGGGGAGTGGGTGACACTGGGGTGGCACTGCAGGACTGGCAGTGCTCGTGGGGCCCAGGCTGCACCATCTGTGGACCTGGCTGGAGGGACCAGTGCAGGTGATTTCAGTCTGTGCTGGGCAGCTCCTAGGGGAAACAGCAGCACTGCTTTTCAGAAGGATTATTTTTCATTTGATTTCACTTTTTCTTGCCAGTAAAAGATTCCTGCAAACACCAAGCTTTTAAATTAAAGGGAGTTAATGAAAGTGTACCTATGGTAACTATTACCAGGTCCCTTGTACATTCAAGAGTCACATTAAGATGATTTCTTATTATCTCTAAATCCATTCCAGAGGTATGTTCTTGCTGTTACAGCCCTCCTGTGCACCATTGCAGGTGCAGGTTTGCTGCCCAGCATGGTAGATAAAATACTGTCCAAATGTGTTGCTACAGCCCTGACTTGGTTTTTTGATTTTTTTTTTCCTGAGACACAGGAGCTGGGGCTTAGCAAGAGCCCTGCTCAACCTTGACTGTGGATAAAGCATGTTCTTGTGCCCACATCCCCTGGGCATTCCTAATGCAAATGGATACTTCACCTAAAAGGAGAGATCTTTTGTTCTAAGAACAGCAATGCAGTTTTCAGCTGAGACTGTGCTGCATTGTAGGAAACAATATCAAACAAGACAGAAATTGAATATTATTTTGGTGTAGACAAGACTGCTGCAGCCACTCCAGTCCCCTGAATGGATTAGGCAGGGTTTACTAGCAAGGCAGACTGTCCAAAATATATTTGGTGCATTGTCAGTCACAGGTAGCCCATGAAATACACGTTTTCATACAGCAGTTGCTTTGTTTTGATTGAACCAGGCTTTCATCCCTGAACTCTTCTCTCTGATACAAATGGGGAGTTTTGCCACTCTTTTAGTTTTGGTCCAATTTGAGTCATTGATTGTTCCTAATTCACAATGCCTTGTGTTTTCTAGGGGGACACATTTCCTTACTGAGAGGTCACTGGAAGCAGCTTCCTAGAGAACTGGTCAGTTCCCCGAGCTTGTCAGGGCTTAAGAGTCAATTGGATAAAAACCTTAATAACATGCTTCAATTTTTGGTCAGCCCTGAAGTGGTCAGGCAGTTAGACTGGATGACCATTTTAGGTCCCTTCCAACTAAAATAGCTTTCTCCTCTCCTCCTCCTCCTCCTCTCCTCTCCTCTCCTCTCCTCTCCTCTCCTCTCCTCTCCTCTCCTCTCCTCTCCTCTCCTCTCCTCTCCTCTCCTCTCCTCTCCTCTCCTCTGGCTGTTTCTGGACCCACAAGCACAAGCTGAGGGTGGCTGGTCATTGTGCTCCCTTGCTCATGTCATTGGGGTTGTCACACTCTGGCTGTCGCTGCCTGAAGCTCCAGAGCCTCCTCTCTTAATGTGAATTACAGTATCCACAAGACAGAGGCTTGCAAACAGTAAGGAGTTGCCTTTTTATCTTCAGGTGGAAGTGAGAAAAAGAGTTGCTGAAGTGTTTCCTCCTGGGAAAGACTGTGGAATAAAAATAAGTGTCGGGTCAAAGTAAGCAAAGCCATTTCTACACATGTGTGAGACAGCTGTCTTCCACTCCTGAGCTCTGTGGGCTGGTCTGAGGAAGTTCTAGGCAGCAAGAATCTGCCCCTAAATCCCATCCCACCCTCCCCTGGACACAAGTTCTGAATATGGCAGAGAGCCATCACTGCTTTGGTGCCATGGAGCTGGGGGTTGGCTGTGCCCATCTGCAGTGCCAGGCCCTGATGAGCCCTGAAGTGTTTGGAAGAGGAGCTGGGAACCCCATCACCAGTGCTGAGTGAGATGTGGCATTTAGCAAAGCTTCACTCCTTGCTGCATGGCAGCACCTCACATTCAGCATTTCACACCTAGCACTGGAATAAAGATATTGTCACTAAGCAACAAAACACGGATTGTGCAAGAGATAGTGAGGTGATACCAAACCTCCTCTCCTCCTGCCTCCTCTCCTCTGCACCAAGGCCTCCAGAACCAGTCTCACCTGTGTGGTGGTGGGGAGCCAGCAGGAGGACTGGTAGATGAGGGAAGAGAGGACAAGAGTGTTTTGGACTAATTCAAACCAAATGTGCCAGGTGTGGAGGGAGAGCCCAGACAGGCAGGAGTCCTACTGTTCTCTCAGTGCCTAACCTTGAAATCAGGCAGGCAGCAGAGCAAGGCAGGAGGTGGACAAGCCATGAGATGCACTTGAACACAGAGAGGGAAGGCTTCATCCACAGCACAGGACTCAGGACTCTCTCTGAGAATTCCAAACCCAGAAACCCAGGGTTTGAATGAACAGGAAAAATGGTATGGTCTACCTGCAGAAAAGTGACACTGAGAACAGTGAGGGGCTATGAAATAAATAAATCTGATGTCAGAAAAAAATACCCTGAAACCAAAAACCTAAAAAAAGCTAGGGGATAAAGAGGTTTGGAACCAAGCAAGAGAGCAGTGAGCAAGACTGGTGCAGGGGCTTTTTGGGTATTGAAAGCAGACATCTGCCTGGTCTGTGGTCTGTGCCCAGCATTGCTGCTCTTTGCATTGCCACCAAAACAACCAATGTCCCCAGCACGATGAGCAGAGGCAAACTGACCCCAGTGATGGTGATGGGTGGCACGTTTCCATTAGTGTCCTGCATGTGCAAACAGATAGAGCATCACCTCCCAGCTGCCAAAACACTGCTGCCTTATCTACAGTGCAGCCAGGGGTGCAGGGAACAGAGGGAAGGAAAATATGACCATGCTCATTCGGGAACAGCTCAAAAAGCCTCTCAGCTGAAGGTCTCATCAGGGCAGGTTTGCACAAAGCTGAGATAAAGCTGCAGCAGGTTTCCCTCTTCCCCCAGACATTTCACATGGGTGCTCCCCAGGAGAGCTGTATTTCCCCATCATGTGGCTCCTTGCTGACAGGCTGCCTGGTGCCCTCCTCGCCCAGAAGGTCACCCTGCACCTGGCCCATGGTGGGTGTAGTGAAAAGGAAAAGTACTGGGAATGAGGCACAGTCCTCATGTTTGTACCACAGTGCCTGAAGAGTCCATGTACAAACCTGAACCCCATGGAATTGCATCCTGGATGGGGAGGGAAAGGGGTTTGCTCAGTCTGATCTTCAAAGAAATGAGTCTCCTGTGCTCAGAGTTGGGGTTCAGAGGTGTGTCCCTGGGTTCCTTGAAACTTAACACATTTGCTAACTTCATCCATGTCCCCACAGGACATGGGGATTTAAGGGACAAGGGGAAATGGATTTAAACTGACAGAAAATAGGTTTAGATTGCTCATTAGAAAAAACTTCTTTACTGTGAGGGTGGTGAGGCCCTGGCACAGGTTGCCCAGAGAATCTGTGGCTGCCCCATCCCTGGAAGTGCTGAAGGCCAGGTTGGATGGGGCTCTGAGCAACCTGGGATAGTGAAAGGTGTCTCTGCCCATGGCAGGGGAGTTGGAATAAGGTCCTTAAGGATCCTTCCAACCCAGACCATTCTGTGGTTCTGATTTATCTCATCTGAATGCACTGGTCTAGTAAGTGGATGTCTCCATGCCAACCCATCACCCTGGCCCCTCTTTACAGCCACTGGCAAAAACCAGACATTTCAGGTTGGAAACTTTTCTGATGAAGGGTGAGTGTTCCCTTACAGAGCTCCCTTGCCCTGTGGACGTTTTTGGGAAGCACAGATCATGTGGCTCCTGTTTATATCCAGTGTTTTTTAATAAAGAGGTTTGTGTTAACAACATCACTGATCCCTCCTGTTGTTTCTCTCAACAGAGCTTGTGTGACCCCGAGCCCTCAGCATGGACAAGCTTTAGAGGACATGATTTTATATTGAAACCAACAGCAGCAACATTTGGAGAGCTACACTAAAGGGAAAATCTGGTAGATTTACCCAGTATTTGTATTGAAAATAATATTCCAAAGCATTTGCACCTATTTCTTCTTATTTTTGTATGACATTTAAATGCACATTATCCATGTGTTTGTTCTGACACCACATGCAAGTGGTTAATTTTGATACACAATTCCAACAGTACAAACCTGGGCCAAGTCCCTGCAGTGCCCTCCTCAAGAGACTTGTAAAGGCACAGCCCTGGCCAGGACTTCAGCCAAGAGTGGAAAGACAGGAGCATCTTCTTTCTCCTCCACTTGTGAAAAGAGTCTGTGAGACTCAGCTCTGCACAGGAATGAGAGATGGGATGGGGTGGGATGGGATGGGATGGGATGGGGATGGACAGGCTTTACACCTTCCTCCAGGATTACAAAGGATGTCATGCTAGGGAAGGACAATTCTTACCTGGTCTTCCTTGTGCTGAGGGTCTGCAATGGTAGCATCTTCTCTGGAGAAGCATCTTCATGGAGACAACTTCCATGTAAACAAATGGCCAGAGCTGGATGGTAGGGTTCATTTTAATAAATTAAATTTTTGTGTTCAAGTCTTATTTCATGGCTCTTCTGTTCTTCTCTTTACTTAATTTACATTCACATGACTTTTGCACTTGTGCTTTCTCCAGGGATCTGCAGACACCCTGGCTGGCAAGGTGACATCCTGCTGGGGTGACATCCTTCTGCATCCCTGGAGTCCATACCCCCAAAAATGCACTAAACTTCGTGGCCACACGAAGAGGTGAATCAGGCAAAGGAATGGGGAGGGAATGACATCTCTGCTCTGGATCTGAGTAGTTGGGAAAGGAGGTGGAAGGCAGATGCCTGAATCAGACCATGGCACCACCTCAGCCACCGGCCTGGACCAGTTTGTAACAACATTTGCAGCCGAGGGGAGCACATCCAAATGTATGTATTCCATAAAGCCCTTTAATTCTCAGAAGCCTGTGGCCTTTCTCAAGCCAGAGGTGAGGAAAAGCACAATCATTAAGCTGGTGAACTGAGAGTTCGGGGGCGGGGGGAGGTGGGTGGGGGCAGGTGTTGGTGTTTTGTTGGCTTGGTTTGGGTTTTTTTAGGAATAAAAAAAAGCATGAAAGGGGCAAAAGTTCCCTGTCTCACAGTTCCTAAGGTCACACTTCGTATTAAGGCTCCATTTAGAAAGAGCACATAATTCCTTGATACATGTTGAGGTGATGGATGAATCTTTTATTGTGTATTGCTATTGAACTGCTGGTCTCCAGAGCTGTGATTTAACCATCTGTAATACCTGCAGCTGCCGTGGACACGGCCATCGATAACGCTGGAACACAAAGTATTTGTGTGCATAACGTGCTTACCACATCTAACATTTATGAATGCTTTATAAACAATTTATAAATGAAATCTTAATATACAGCATAACCTATTTTTAATGTGGTGGCAGTTACATAACCCCTTTCACCTTGATTCATCTCAGTTGACTTCAGGCACCTCGTGAAGGTGTCTGTTTGTAGCCCTGTATCATTCCCCTCTGCATTTCCCCCCTCCCTTCCTCCCACTGCTCATTTACCCCTGTTCTGCTCCAAAATTTCTAGTCTGGGATGCTGCATCCTCACAGGCTTCTGTGTGATGATGCAGCTTCACATCAGCAACTCACTCGCATGTGCACACAGTAAAGGAAAACACTCCCCTGCCTTTTCTTTCCCTTTTTCAACCCAAACCCATTCATGAGTTCAGCCTTGTGTGGCCACACGAAGAGGTGAATCAGGCAAAGGAATGGGGAGGGAATGGCATCTCTGCTCTGGATCTGAGCAGTTGGGAAAGGAGGTGGAAGGCAGATGCCTGAATCAGACCATGGCACCACCTCAGCCACCAGCCTGGACCAGTTTGTAACAACAGGGGCAGACTTTGGAGAGCAGAAGGGCCCCATTTCTGACAGAGATTAGTGATGACAACCTCATAGTCATTAACAAGATGCCCATTGTTAAACTGTTTCAAAAGTTGGCCTGATTTCTCTCTGGCAGTGTCTACACTGTTTTGTTCAAGCTGAATCCAGGATGAAGAGGGGCTGGAATCTCCCTGCTCCAGCCTGGCATCAGAGGAGGCTGGGCTGTAACAAACTCTCTGCAGAGGATCCATCACAGAAATGGTGCTGTGCTGCCTCATTGTTAACATATGCCTTCCCTTATGCCAAGTGATTTCTGAGCACTCCTGAGTTTTCCTGTGGCTGTGAAGATGGGGAGGCTGAGGGATGTGCAGGCACCAGCCCTTGGGAGAGAAAGACTTGGAAGAGCAACTGCAAGCAGGAGGTGGCTGAGCACTGCTTTGCCTGGTGCAGAGTGCTGGGGACAACGTGGCTTCCCAGGCAAGTCTGTGCCTCTGATTCACACCTCCAAGGTGCATTTCTGTGGTTGGTATAGCCACACACTGAGCACATCTTGGCCTGGAAGGATCTGCACTCCCAGACTTGTATAAATACAGTGCCAGATTTTGATGAGATGCCTTCTCCCTGTGCCAGGGTTCCAGGGAGCCAGTGGTGACAGCCCATGCAACACAATGTGGGGCTCCATGACAAATTTGCAGGTTCAGATGAAGATCTGGGTACACCTGGGCACAGTGCTAGCATATTTCCCAGGGAGATGTGACTGAATTAGCTGTCAAAAGAGGGCCTGTTATTGTTTTTCTACTGATGTGTTTAGCATTAGGCACATGCTTGGATATCATGCTGAATCAGGAACACAGGGCCAGGAAGTGAGCAGTGTGTGCAAAAAGACATGTCACCTACACACCAAGTCCCACTGGTGCTATGGAATTGATGAATGCAGGGGCCTAAAGTATCCTTCCAACAAGAAACATCAGATTGTAACAAAATAGACAACATCCTGTTCAACCAAATTAGCTCAAGATGCTTTAAAGAGAGGATATATGAGAGCCAAACTCCAGTTTAGCAGCTGAAATTGGGTTTGAAGCATTTTTTTCCCCAACATGAACAAAGTGTTAGGAAGGCTCTAACAGAGATGCAGAGGAAGAAAAAAAAAGAAAGGGACAAGTTGATCCTTTCTGTTGGGACCAAACAAAGAAAAGCAGAAAAGTGCAGTGAATGGAGGAGTCAGTGGGAAGGATGAGGTGAGAAAGAGCAAGATGAGAAGCTAAGAGCTGAAAAGATGCTGAACAACCCAAGAGCTCTGACCTAACCCCAGAAGGAAACAGCTATCATGGAACACTTGACACAAAAACTTTGTCCAGATCTTTTGTGTCTTCTATATTGAGAAAAGAGCATGAGTGTTTGCAAAGCTCTGTAAAGCAGCCACCTGTAGGGAAGCCTTCAAATCCCCCCTGAGCCCACAGAGCTGAGCTGCAGAGAGCTTGGTTCCACCCTGGGGAGCTGGCAGCCAGCTCTGCTCTGGGGCGTGCAGTGCAAGCAGGATGGATGCACAGCCCCATCCCAGGGACAAACAAAGTGCCCACACCCAGGAAGGGAGCCAGAGGACTCAAGGAAAGGAGAGTGCAGCTGGCCCTCACTAAGGAAACCTTAAGAGCTTCTAGATTGGGAATCCAAGCACAGGAGCCCCAGGACTGACAGAAGGAGCTCAGACAAGGCTGGACATCAAATGGTTTTTAAGTGTTTGCAGCCAGTCTTCCAAGACGGTCCTCCCAGCCTTTGAGCTCTTTCTTTAAGGATGGAAAAAGTGACAGAATCATAAAATGTTCTGGGTTGCAAGGAACATTTACAGGTCTGGTTCCAATCCTCCAGCAGGGACATCTTCAGCTGGATCAGGTTTTTCAGAGCCCTGTCCAACCCAACCTTGAGTGTCTCCAGGGATGGGACAGACATAATTCCTCTGGGCAACCTGGCCAGGGCCTCCCCATCCTCGACACCAGTATTGGGACACTGAGGCATTTCACAGAGTCACAGATTAAGCCAAGTTGGAAGGGATCCACAAGAATCAGCAAATCTGACTCCCACTCCTTCACAGGACCATCCCCAGGAGTCCCACCATGTACCTGAGAGCACTGTCCAAACACTTCCCAAGCTCTGTCAGGCTCTGGGCTGTGACCCCTTCCCTGGGGAGCCTGTTCCAGCACCCAACCACCCTCGAGGGGAAGAACCTTTTCCTAATATCCAACCTAAGCCTCCCTGGACACAACTTGTGGCCATTTGTTGCCTTTCAAGGGAGTGCCTCTCTCCCTCCTCAGCTGAGAGTGAATAGGCACTGACACAGGAGCCACATCATACAGCAGACAGGGCCCACCACCTCTGAGTTCATCCAGGAAGAGAAAGTTTGAGTGAAGCTGAAACTTCAGTTCCAGAGTCCAACACATTCTTTCAGAGACAATGGAGAATCAAGAGATATGCATTATTATCAGCAAAACCACACAAGAACACAGCCAAGAACTACAGACTGAAGAGACTGGCAGAGGTGTCAATAAGAAGACACGAGTATTTATTCAGTTAAAGTTACATAACTTATGCTTCTCCAGTGCATTCATATATGGGATCAACATCTGCTCTCAGCAATGGCCATTTAAATTAGGAATAATTCATTGCAACCACTGGTTCGTATCAGATTTACAACAAACAGTTCAGTTCATCATGTTCAAAATAATTGCTGGGTGTTTCAGAGAAAGAAAAAGAAGTTCTCAGTACCAAGAAAGGAAAGCACATAAGACAAATATCATCCTTCTTTCAGGCAATACAAGGACCAATCCTGACAGCAACCTCAGTGATTTTAAGCACCTTTCCCTCAACCCTTCTCCAAATTACACTAACACTTAAATATCTTCCTTCTGGACAAGTTAAAAATGATCCCCAGAAGGAAGAGCTTCTTGTGTTTCATCTCCCTCACCAAGACAAGTAGAAATGTGAGAAAATTGGGGAAGAAATACCATAATTGCCAAATCAACTAAGCATCCAAGTTGACAAGGGACAGAGTAGTCTACCATATAATGAAGAGATAGACCCTTAAGGGTCAGCTCACACATAAGAACTTGTATTTATGTGCACATATGGCAGATTTATAATGGCATATTGGATACCTAGAAAATATGCAGCCTGCTTTTGTTATAATAAAACCTGTTCCCATTCCAACAGTTTCAGTGGGCTGTAGATCAGGATCCTTTATAAGTAAAAGGCACAGAAATGTTGCATCCCAGGACAGGCTCCACAGAACAAGACCCTCTCTTCTCAGAGGATACAGTCAAAAATTAATTAGAGAATAGTCCCTTAGCTGGGTAAACTGAAGCATCCTGACTGCAACAGCACTTATTTTACAATATTTTTATTTCAAATGCAATGTGGTCCTTACAAAGCCTTAGCTGTACTCCTAGAATCTACAGATTATCTTCTGGTAACACTGAATAAAACCCAATTTGTATTTTGCTGCAATGGTGTTGTGCAACATAGTACAAATACTCATGTCAAAACCAAGCTTTTACAGAGAAGATGCACTGGTTTAGTTCCTGCTCTCCTTGGATCATATTTTCCTGTGTATTGCCTATCCAGTGACAGAGAATTCAGTCTCATGGCACAATCTGGTCAGCCAAGCTCCACCAACAGAAGAACAGGCCCGGCTCAGCTGTTGGACCCTCTTTCCAGAGGTGTCTCAGGCCCAGAGCCACTGTGCCAGTCTAAAGAACAGTTTTGTTACTGGACCTCACTGGCAGAGCAGTGAATCATTGCAAATACGTCTTCAGAAGGGCTCAGGTCTTCATCAGGTCAAGACTGAAAACTTCCACTTTCAGGGCTGAGTACAGAACCACAGCTCAAGCAGAAACATTGCCACAACATTTTTAGAGGTAATACCCTACATACACTGGAAATACAGGTACCATGCTACAGCTATAGATCCCTCAGGTTGGGAATATATTTAGGATGAACAGTCATTTGCAAGCATGCAATGAATGGAGTTTTGAGCACTGTCTTTCCTATGGAAAACACCAGTCACATCTAAAAGTAGCCCTGGGCACGATGCAGAGAGCCAGAGCTGAGCAGGAAGGGTCAGGCCAGGCATGCAGTGGGGGCCCATGTTTGCATGAATTCTAAATAAACAAAGAATCTGCAAAGAAGTTGTGCATGTAGATTTAAATCATGTAGAGCTAAGTGGAGTGTCCCTGCCACATCTTGGTGTATCCACCCCCAAAGCATACTACCACCAAATTTAAATACGTATTTAAGAAACGACTGAGATAGGTTTTAAACATATGGTCCATGAAATAATGTATTAATCATACAGCTAAGACATCTCCCTGCTTTACATGGGGTAAAAACATGTCTCACTATACAAAAACATTATTCTGAAAAATAGGCTAAATTATCAGTACATTCAACAATTACTTTCACACTCAGGAATTCCATGGCCTTAAGTGTCTAATAATGAAACTTAAAAGAACCACCCCAAGCTTTAAAGAAAACAAAAAGAAAAAGGAAAAAACCAGACACATTTAAAAAGCAGTATATTACTATGAAAAATCTGATGAGAAGAGTTTGCAAAAACTCAGGAAAAGTTATATTAATGATCATCTGATTAATTCTGGTGGATCTTTAAGAGTCTGCAAATGTTCAAGTGACTATGACTGTGTAAAACAGAACTGTGAAAGCCTAAATTCACAGGCAAGCCTTAGGCAGCCCAGAAGTTGGCTTATTTATTCTCTCAAGGACAAAACTCTTTTTCTCTTCCTCACCCTCTCTCCTTTCTAGTTCATAGATCTGCCAAACTAAAGGCAGTGACTTTCCCCTGAGCAAGTGGCACTGGGCTCAGGGGAGGGAGAGAATAACTGGAGGCTATTCTTACCTTCAGTAACACACTAAAAAGCAACACTACTGCCACTTACTACCAGACACCAAATTCTCAGCAAACAAGTGAACAAGAGCAAGCCAGTGAACAAATCTAACAGAAATCTCTACCCCAAGGGAACATGCCATGGGTCCAGCATAAACCAGGAGGAATTTCATACAGATGCACAAATCTTATTGAAACATTATCAAACAGGATTATTCAAATAGGATTTAAGACCTTCAAACACATGGCAAAATTCAGCCCTCAAGACTCTTTCAAACCACTGATATCAATGGAGTATATTGAAGCATAATGCATATAGTTTCAAAGGCTTTCTGGAAACAGAGGAAAACTTCAGCATAGTTATAATCTCTCTCTCTCTCTCTCTCTCTCTCTTTCTCTCTCCCTCTGAAATTAGCTAAAGCAGCTGTCCAAATGACTGTCAGCCAATTCAGAAAGTGTTCCTCCAAAGCAGAGACTGTGTCCTGGGGTTGGACAGAAACAAGCTGGGGTCAAGCAGAGGATGTGCCAAGCACTGCTGTGTGCTGTGCTTAATCAAGTAGCACACAGTGCAGTTACAGCTTCCTTGGGGCCACGGGCTCTGTAGCACGGATGTGGACACTGGGAAGGCAGAGCCAGGACAGAGGCAGCTCCCTGCTGCAGTTGTCTTCATGGAATTTGATATTCAGGTAGAAATCGCCCGTGTAGAGGAAGAGAAGTGCTCCAAAGTACACAGAGTCTTTGGTTGGCTTTACCTGGCAAAGAGAACACAGAAATCAGTACAAATAAACCATCAACAAAGCAAATTAATTGCAGTTTGCAATTCATTAGCTCCATCAGAGGGTCTTAGAGTACTCCTGATTCACATCTTAATAATGCTTTCATACAAAAAGGAGTAAACATCTCGTCCCTATTCTAGTAAAACTGTTAGATTAAAAAATTAATCCTGTTATTCACTCATGCAGTAAATCTGTGCCAAAGCTCAAAGCAGAACGTGAACCTTTAGGAGCCACTGATTCCAAAACAGAATTTTTTTAAGGTAGGGATCACCCTAAATCTCTCCTTAGACTGCATTTACCAACATATCTATTAAAGTTCTAAATCATGTCTCTGAATTAATGTTAATACATGGTTATACACCATTTAACAGCTTAGCAATAACTAAGTTCATTCTCACTTATTACTGAGACCCAATCTGACTGCAAATTCTAATCAGGAACTTAGGTCACTATCACTGAAATAATGAAGTTTAGAAAGAAACTTCTCAGAAACAGTAGCCATCCTTGATTTTACTTGTCCAAATTAAATATACAGAGTTCACACTGTTTCTACATTTATGTATCTTCCTTCATCACAAATCCATCTACAATCCATATCTTCACAACAAATAATATATCTCAGTCCATCATTTCAGCAAGACACTTCAGTAATTTCTAACTTTAACACTCCCACCACTGTTCAGCATGTGATAATGTTTGAATTAGTATCTGCTTCCACAAGATGTTAAATCCAGTTTCAGGATGCCTAGAACTGAGTTAAAGTTACAGCAAATGCAAAACACCAAATCAACACAAAGCCACTCAACTGGATGGAAATTTTCAAAAAATTGTGAAAAGGGAGCTTCATCCCAGCAGTAAAGTCTCAGTAAAGGCTGAGGCTCTGAGACAGGTGATCAGGGCTGTTCCCCACTACAAAAAAATTCATCATATGGTAAACCAGGACATGAACAATGGGTGTGAACTGGTAAAGTGCTCATGGACACCCTTTGCTGAAGGACAACTTGCCACTGCTTGGGAAGAGCGGAACAGGGATGATGGGAAGGCCATGGTGGGGAAGAGGGGGAAGGCCAAGGATCAGCAGAAGATTTCAGGGGTGCAGGGAACTCAAGGATATTCCAGAGAGCTGAAAACTTCCAGCCACCATCTTCCATGAGGCAGGTTCTCTGTAGCTTTCAGAAGTGAAGGGACTGAGCTGTTTCCATTTTCTCCTGTTCTAGTTTTGTTGTAGTTTTTTTTTTGTTTTGTTTTTGTTCTTTTTTTGTCTTTCACTGCTGGGTTTTTTAGCCAGGAGACATGCATCCTGTGTAGTCCCCTGGGCTATCAGTCTGCTGTGTTGGACCTCCCTAAACTGGAAGAAGTCCAGAGAGGGGCCACGAAGTTGCTAAAGGTACTGGAGCAGCTCTTCTAGAGGCCGAGAAAGTTGTGGTTGTTCAGCCTGGAGAACAGAAGGTTGAGTGGAGACCTCACAGCACCTTCCAGTATCTGAAGGAGCTATAGAGAGGCTAGAAAACTATCCATCAGGACCTGCAGTGATAGGACAAAAACCATGGGGATCAAACTGAAAGCGGGGGAATTTAGATTACACATATATGGAAAAAATTCTTTACTGTGAGGGTGGTGAGGCACTGGCACAGGTTGCTCAGGGAATCTATGAATGCCCCATCCCTGGAAGTGCTCAAAGCCAGTCTGGATGGGCCTTGGAGCAACCTGGGATAGGGGAAGGTGGCCCTGCCCATGGCAGGGGGGTTGGAATGAGATGAACTTTAAGTTCCCTTCCAACCCATACCATTCTGTGCTTCTATGACTCTAAATTGCATCTCCTGCACGAGGGCCTGTCTGTTCACAAGCAGCCACATCCTCAGAGCTGGAGAGCCCAGGCTCCCTTTGGTTTTGGTGCTGAGCACTTCTGCTGACCTATAGCAAACTTGTATCAGCATCGTGTCTTCCACGTGAATGATCAGAGCAGCCACAGCTGTTCCCCTGACCCTGTCCTTGGCATCTCCCCTCCTGGCTGGGTACAAGTTCTTGCCCTCTGGCACTGCGTCTGGACACACAGAACAACATCAAGCCAGGCCCCCTCTTGCTTCCTTCCCCTTCTCCCAGGGCTGCCTGCCTGATTTCTGCCTCACTGGCACTGATGTGGACTTTCATCCAGAGGAGGGCAGAGGCAGGCACTAATGCCAGCAGTGGGTGCAGGCAAACAGCAAACAAAGACTCCACAGGACCCTTAGCTTTTTCAGGCTCCTGGTCCATTTTTCCTAATCTTGCTGCAACATGAAGGAATATCTGTAACAGCACAGCTCAGAGCCCTTGGCAAGCTGGAAAGTGGCTTCAGGCTCATCAGCATCAACACCAGACATCATATTCATGGTATGGGCTCCACCCACAGCTGTTGTACCACCACCACTGTACCAACACTTGTGATTTGGAGAAGAAACAAGGAAGCAAAATGAGCTTGAACTCTTCACCTTGCATAAGGGCAGGTGGCTCTGCAGAAGTTACAAGACATTTCCTTCAAAACAGGAACCAGTTTTGGAAAGTAAGGCTGTGTCTCCAGGGGGGCTGCCTACAAACCTTCCCAAAGGATCAGACATTCAGCTGCAGCAGGTCAGTAGAGTGTCACATCCAGCCCAGCTGCTACACCAGGCACAGGACTAATTTTGAGGTTAAACTTCCATTTAGGAGTCCAAGGTATCCAAGCTCCTACCACAAAAGGAGGATACCTGGTCAATGCAGACAGTGGAGCAAACACAGAATGGTCTCCCTAGGCAGCCTGCAGAGCCAGAACAGAGTTTCCTAAACACAGGTAATGGGATGGTCTAAGGCACTGAGGCACCTGCATAGGACTGGGAAGATGTCCAGGATGTCTTACAGGATTTCTGGCAGCATCTGGTGGCTGGTAAGATACACACAGCACCTGTTTGATGGCAAACATCTACTTTTAGGCAACTGAATCTCAGCCCTGTATTAATAAGCCAGGTTCTACCTGCTACAGACCACACACACTTCCATTGGAGTTTAGAGGGCTGCACCCCTGGTAACACCTCCTCATTCAGGGCAGAATCCACTCAAATGTCTGTAAAGTGGATGTCCACATCTAAGCCAGCTGTTCAACACAAGCATTCACCTGATCAAATGCAGATTGAGGCAAATTGTTCCCTAAACTGGATAAGCTCTGATGACTTGCTCAGCCACTCAGAGTGTCCTGTTCAGGTGGTCACCTCCATAGCTGGCAGGACACACCACCCCACTGACTGCAGTGCATGACCCAGCTAAACCATGAGGAACACGACTCGTGCCTGACCCAGACCAAATTCATGTCGTCCTTCAGTCCAGCAGCACACAACTGTGGTAGTGCCACTGCCCAGATATGTGCCTGTATGTCTGTTGAATTATTCATCAGGATGCTGACATTCCTGAGTCAGGGCAGAGTTAAAACTGGTTTTATTAAAATTCCACCATTAGTGGAAACAACGATGAGCAGCTTGTACCTCAGAAAACAACCATCAAAAATCAAGTAAAAAAGTCCACATTACTCCTTTGTTCCACCAAGGTAGAAGAAAAATGAAGTTTCTAGTTCCATCCTAATCCTTCCCTGATTTAGGCTACCATGTGGGACTGCGATTGCTTAGAACTAATTACTACTTATTTATACTGCTGTAGTACTTAGGGAGCTCAGTTGGAGATTAGGGCTGGTGCCAGCTACTGCTCACTGCCCCAAAGAGTTTACAGTGTGAATAAAACAGTGCCAAGAAAAATAATTTGTTCCAGATGGGCCACAGAGGACCTGCCAGAAGTGAGCAAATGTTCACCCTGGCTTCTGAGCTGATTCAAAATGACCATCTACTAATGAATTTCTCCTCATCTCCCACTACCAATCGCTTGAGCTTGTGCATGATAACACACACAGGAAAAAATCCTGCTTGAGAGTAAGTAATGGCACAAGCAGGGACAACAAGAGAGGATGAACTGCTGGGAGTTACAGGAGTCTCCACAGAAGACATTATTTTTGGTTTTAATTTGACAAAAAGCAACTCTGTTTGATCAACTAATTATTCAACAAAAAGAAATTGGTAAGAAATAAAAAAAATAGGAAAAAAGATAAACTTTATGTCGTGAAGCAAGATAAAAAAATCAATCCACTGTATTTTAATGGGTAGGTTCTACCATGTTAACTTGTGTTTCAAAATTGCCCATTGAGCAAAAATTGGCAAATATTTAAGTCATAATGGAGAAAGTAACTTTTTCTGTCAAATACAGAGAAAAGTAAGGTTAGCCAAATTAGAAGCTGTGCTTAAAAATACAGATTTTACTTAATGTCAAATGCATGGAAATAACTCAGTATCCTTCAATATTTCCCAGAAAAGACTTCGCTTTTTGAAGTAGCATATCCCAGCAGAGACTTAGTGACACAAACCCAGGCCTGCATCGAGCTGAGGTAAAAGCACAAAGAGGTGAATAAGCATCATTCCATTACTTCCAAGATAAATCTTCTAAATTGGACTTCAAGCCACAAGAAAGGGAAATACAAAACTGTGTAACTTTTACCTTTCCACAATTTATATTCACACTGCAAAGCAGCATGTGCATCCTGAAAATTTCTGTATATATCCCCTGTCTTCCAGGTAGCAGCAGAAACTGCTTTGAGACTTTATAGTCTGGAATCAAAAATAATGGTGAATTTTTGAGCATGAGACTTAATATGAAACCAACATTTAGGAAGGCAGAGGGATCTGTTGGGGTTTTTTTAATCCAATAGTTAGGTTCCTGCATGACAACAGAGTGAATTTTCAGGGTGGGGGGAGGAGTATCTGCCCTTGCTGGAATACCTGATGCTCCCATTCATTCTTGACCACGCACCAGTGATACACCAAACCAGACTTCATTCTCCATCCTTCCTCCCACCCAGCCCAGCCCTGCAATAAATCATGTCAGCATCCCTGTGCCAGTGTCAAGTCAGCCCAATTAACTTAAACTGCTGACCAACGTAGTTTTTGCTAAACTGGACAACTTTGCACAAAAACAAGTGCTCACAGTGTCTGCCCTGTTGGGCCTGCTGGGGGAGAGGGGAGCATCATCTCTCACAAGCAGCTTGGAAAGGGCAGCAACTCAAGCCACCTCCGCTAAACAAGAAAAACAGTCAAGTGCCCACGACCTCAGGTTAAAAAAATGATGGGGACATATTTAACAACTTCCACACAGCAGCACTGAGTTGAAAACCAGCAGGGAATCTGGTCCAGTATCTCAGCTTTTGTTTATAAAAAGAGAAACTCTGGTTGTCTTTCATCTCACCCAGCTATGAGCTTCATGGGTTTTTTAACCAGTGTCTGTCTCACTTTTGGCCAAACTCAGAGCATAAGCACAATTCTGAGCATGGTGGTTCTTCCCTGAAGCATCAAATGCACAAACCAGGGCTTTCCCCTCACCCTCCACAAACAGGTGAAACTTTCTGAAATCTATTTTTTATTCCTAAATTAGTTATTATGAGGGAAGACAGGGCCTCTGGCAGACATAAAGGATATTCTTCCACAATCAGGGCTCTATGCCCCAAAGAAACATGACCAAGCACTTTCCCTAGCAGCCTGAGGAGTGCCAACACTACACACTGTGAAATGCAACACTTCTTGTCTAAGAGTCGACATTTTGTTCATTTCACCTTTTTGTATTGGAAAGGAGGACAAGCAGCAGAAAACAATTCTATTTTTAACTTCTTGGGAATTGTGTTTACAGGAGAAATGTCAAAACACTGAGCAATGGGGCAAAAGCAGGGACTGTAACGTATGAGAAGGCTGCCTGGGCAGGCACCAGAGATGTGACCTCCTGACTTTTTGCCCTGTAGAAGACTCAATCAGAAGGTAAGAATACATCACACTGACATCTCCCTTTTCCCTCATTAGCCTGGAGGGTCAGGCCCTTTGGCAGCTGGGCATCCAAACACCACCACTCTGATTAAAAACTCCACACTGTCAGAAACAGAGTCACAGAAAGCCATCCCTGGATGATTTCTGCTGACATATTTAAATTATTCAGCTATAAGAATGCAGTTAGCCCCCATTAAAATTCAAGTTGATGGTATATTTCATGCTCATTAGCTTTTAGAAATATTTTCTCCCATGATGAGTAATTGAAAAATACGCATGGTGACTATCTCTGTGGTTAACCTTTAGTTTCTTTCTAACTAAGGTTCACTTATATATTTAATTTTGACAGATATATTTTATTACCAATCTGAAGAGCTGACCTAAACAAAGGTCCTAAGCACCATCCCAAACACACAGCTCCTTCTTCATATTTATTTCATGAGTTACCAGAAATGCTGCTCATTCCACCCTGCAGCATTGCCTACAAATTTTTATTCTAGGTATTTTCTTGTTGTATTTTTAGGAGGGAAGGATATGGGAGAGAGTAGTGTTATCTGTATTTTCAGTGTCTTGCCTTAGAAGTGAAAAGCTCCTACACTTGAGAGAAAAATCATAATCTCAATTGTTTTAAAAAGAGGCCTTTTTTTTTTTTTTTTTTTTTTTTTTTGCCTCATTTTAAGCATTTCTGTATGGTTTTATAACAGTATGCTAAGCATCCAGGAAATGAACCAGCTCATCAGATTGCCCATTAATGCTTAGCATTTTCTTTTTGCAGTCCGTTGTGTTTCCTCAGGACCTGACTAAAACTGATTTGCCGAGTTCCTTGGCTCAGCCTGGGGAATGTTTCTTACGGACTACAGAAAAAAAAAGAAAAGTTATTTAAAATCCATTACTGCAGACTGCGCTGGGTAGCTCAAGGGACTGGCAATATGGCACTGAACATTCAGTCTAGGGTTACCCGTTCACACTCAGCCAGATCTGGAGCCACCAGAAGTTGCTGCCTCTGGTAATTTACTAGAGGTTTGCATGGTAGGAAATTGCAGTCTTAAACCATTTCAGAGAGACCATTGCAGATGAATGCAGCAGCACTGTTAACAACAGCTGCCATAATCATGGGGCTTTCCAAAAATTAATCTGCTTTAAAATGCACAGTAGAGTAACGAAGCCCCTTTCAAATGCACATCATTCAAAATCCGGACACTTGTGATAAAACAACTCACTGTATCAATGTGGAAGGTGTTGGACCCTACAAAGGTGATGGCATCCTGCAGGTCGTAGTTGTGCACCCCATTCTGGTAATCCTGGTAGGGCATCATGGTCAGAGCAAAGGGCCCCACGCTGTGCTTGCTCCAGTTGGTCAGCTTCACCTGCAAGGGGACAGGGTCCCCCACCTGGCAGGTCACCACGGCGTCGCAGTCGCAGACCTTGCCATCAACCAGGATGTCTGCAAATCAAGGAAACAAGTCCTCATTAGGCTGGACAGTTTGCTTCAGAAAGTGCATTAATCTGGACAGGAGACTCAACCAGAAAAAAGTAACCTCAATGAAACCAGGAGTGGGCAACAGTTAATTTTGGGAAAGAAAACACAATGCTGTGCTGTTGTGCAGAGGACCTACTTGAGAAAAAAACAGCTCATGAGGGCCTGATATCTGTCCACAGCTGTTGAAAGAGCTATGAAAAAAAAAAAACAAACAACCAATTATGATCTATACACAGGCACCAGAAGATATTTTTTTAACCTCCTCCCTTGAAGGCCAAAGCCACAGACCATTTCTCATGGTGCTGCAAATCAACAGCATGAGGTGAAGGGAAATACAAACAGGAACCATCAATACAAACAGCAGCTAGAGAGATCCAGGGCTGGAGGCCCATGTTCATGTGTTACAGCTAGAATAAATCCTTCTGTATGAAGGTGAGGTTTTGGAGCAGGACAGACATCGGCAGAATTTGCAATGTAATACGTATATTAAAATCCAGATAGTAAGGAAAAGAGGGATTTTAAAATTATACTACAGTACTACAAGCTTATTCACGCTTTGCACTTTAAATCACTCTGGGATTTCTATTTTTAATTTTCTACTTTTCTTTCCCTTACTGGGACAGCAGAAAATATAAAGCCTCTAAATTGGTTACTGCTGGGACAATGACAGCTGGAGTAATGTGTCCATTAACCTTGCCCATTTGCTTATACAGAACCAAAATGTTTCATTACCAACACACTATGAAATTGCCAGTCCAATTCCCTCCTCTGAAAGGGTTCCCAGTTGTGCAGTATTACAGTATTTTTCAGATGAGGGTTATCTCCAATGCACTATTAATACAGGAACATTTCTATTTCACTGTGGGTTCATGTTCAGAGATAAGAGAAAGCCCTGGGCACATGTAAGAAAGCATCCTTTGTGTGAATACCTATCCCCACAATCTCATATGCCCGTGAGGCATTTCCATCACTCCAGCTCCTCCTCGGTTGCTTGCCTTTTGACATACATCATATTATTCCTCTGCATTGGATTTACATTAGTAATATCCCCTCTTCAAGGAAATACACTATTTTTATGCTTCAGGAGTTTTCACAGAAAAAAAAAAATTATACCAAAGTGATTTTTTTTAACTTAGTTTTGTTTTGTTGCCTTAGATAAAAAGTACAAAATGATGCATGTTCTTGTGATGCCCTTTAGCCTGGCAAACCGAACAAGCCTCAACTCAAGCAGCCACTGGATAAAAAATAAACTAAAGCCATTGGCAAAGAAGAAAGTTCAGAAAGGAATATTTATTCCAGAGGTCAGGCCAGCAAAGCTGAGGTACTCAGATGAAAAGCCCTCCTTGACCAAAGTTGCCCAAATGCAGCAGTATCAGATACAAGAGGTTTGGCAAAAAGAGTACCAAAAAACCCTTCAGTGCTCGAGCTGAAGCTATCCAAAACCAGTGTTGTTGGTGTCCCAGTTGGAACAGTCCCTGTTCCAAAATTTCCTTTTTTTTTTTTTTTTTTTTTTTGACAGTTAGAACACTGTTGAGGAGTATTGGAGTGCTGTATCCAATTCTGGGCTCCTGGTTACAAGAGAGACATGGACACACTGGAGAGACTCCAACACAGGGTCATGAAGAGGATTAAGGGACTGGAGCATCCCTCCTGTGAGGACAGGATGTGAGAACTGGGACTGCTCAGGCTGGGGAAGACTCCAGGGGATCTCAGCAATGTAGATAAATATCTGGAGGTGATGCCTTGTGAGGCTGACCTAGAACAGAGACTAGACAGAGCTAAGAGAATAAAGTAGGTATTTATTGAAAGGCCTTTAAGGGCACACCTTGGGCAGTAAAAGAGCCTGGCCAGGGCTACACCCAAGATGGACCCAAAATGGTCACAAAATGGACAGCTGGTCATGAGGTTTCACTCTTTTGTAAGTTTTGGTCCATTTGTATATTGGGGCTAATTGTCCAATTACAGCTTCAGGTTATGAAGTCCCATCCTCCTTGTTGCTCTCTTCAGTTCTCTGTTGTTTATACCTTTTGGGCCTGAAGCTTGTAATGGTGTCCTTGGCTTCAAGGTGCAAAGGGATTGTTTTGTCTACCTACCCTGAGGAGAGAACTTACTGACACTTAATATGAAGCTCAGAGCTACACACCTAGGCACAGAATCTGAAAAATATGAAAGCTAAAACTTAAGGCATCAGAGGGAAGGTGCAAAGATGACAGAGCTGGGCTCTTTGATTCAGTGCTGCCCAGTGGTAGGGTCAGAAGCAATGTGCACACATGAAACATAGGAGTTCTCCTCTGACCATACTTAAAGAAATACATACATAAAGAAATACTTTCTTTACTGTGAAGGTGACCCAGCACTGCTGGGTTGCCCAGGGAGGTTGTGGCGTCTCCAGCCCTGGAGATACTCAAAAGCCATCTGCACACAGTCCATGGCAAGGGGCTTTAGGGGGCCCTGCTTGAACAGGGATAGGACCACGTGGTTTCCAGAGGTCCCTGTCCATCTCTGTGATTCTTTCAAAGGAAGTGATAATCACCACTGCATTTTAGGGAAGGGCTAGGAAAGCTTTTTGGCATTGGATTTCTTCTGCAGCAGCACACTCTAATGCCTTGGGCTGTCCTGCCCAACATGATCAATTGCTTCTTGCAGTATTGCCCTAAGATCATGGAGGTGAAGTAGTGGTTATAATGGTATCCTATTAACAGGGATTAACTGACTTGAGTTTCTCAAAACACAAAGGATGTGTGTCTGTGGATAACCTTTATGCTTCCCAGTCTCCTGGCAAAGAGCTGAAGTCCAGTTGCCTCCTTCAAAAGCAGTGCATTTATATCAATTCATTACTTTATATCAGTTCATGTTTTCAAGCTTCTCCCTGCAAGGTGACTCCTTTCATTAACCAAAAAAAAAAAAAAAAAAAAAATTAAAAAACCCCACTTGTTTTCTGCTTCCTCCATCCAGTGGGTTTTACAGCTGCACAAAGGGTTAGATCCCCAGACCAGCACAAACCTTTAGAAATACTCCCTAAGCTTAGTGGATGAATCTGTACTTTCAAGCTGCTCATCAGTTGCCTTTTAGCTTCAATGGTTTGCTGTAGGAATTGTAAATGAACCCTTTGCCCTCTATCTCTACTTTTGTATCTAATAATAGCTCAGAGCGTTTCTTTCTAATATCTTCATGAGAAAATAGAAAATCCAAACAAAAGGGAAGCAATTAAGTCTGGCTCAAACAGATTAATTTTTTTTTGCGCATTCCAAAAAAAAAAAAAAAATTCAATTCATTTAGATTGACTGAACTGTGTGTGTGTGCACACGTGTTTGTGTACATATTGAGAGATAATTTCCTTCCTTCCCAGAACACACTTCCCTCCTGCAGTACCAGAGCCAAGGATCTCAATGAGATGTCAGATGAGAAAGCACACATGGCTGGCGTGCAAAATACTATGGAAAGGAGTGTTTAAAAACAGCCCCCTTTCATCAGAGAGAGCAGCTTGGTTTGACAGGCAGCTTTACTCCCTTCCTGACACAGAAAACATCTCATGGACCATACGGATTTGCTTTAATATTTTCATCCATGAGCAGAGGAAAAGCCATGTGCACAGGGTCCCGTTTCTGCAGATTCAGCTCACTCACACAGATGGCATATAAAAGCTGAGACTGCTCACACCACTGCTGTGAGAGTGAATCATTATTGGCTTAGGAGCACAGGAGCTCTGAATCAGAACATGCAGTCACTAGCACAGAAATCAGTCGTGGCTGTACCTCCATCCTACAAGGATTCAGATACGAGAGAAACAGCACTTCAGAAAATTAGAAGGACCAAGTTTAATTCCAACTGCATATATAAATTGCATTTTAAAAGTGGCAGCATAAAATCTGGATGACAGAAAGGGGAAAAGAAAAAAGCATAAAGACCTAGCAATCTCCCAACCTCCTTCTAATTAAAAGTTAAATCATTTTTGAAGCAATGGAATAAGCCAACAGAATGCTGCCCTCCCCACCCCTTTTCCTGTTCACTTACCTACAATGCCCACTATGTTGGCATCCTTGGGTGCCAAAATTTCCCTGCAATGCCTGACAGCCATGAAAAAAGGACAGACATTGTCTCTGCCACACATTAATGAACTGTCACGGGGCCATTCTCTTTTCCCTCTAGGACCTTCCCTAAGTGATTATTGTATCAAGGGACAAAATGTTATTTCACGTTTTGGAAGGTGGAGGATGAGGCTGCCACAACCACTGAGAAGGGTGATTGGAAAGCTTTGCTTTTTCATTGACAACCTTTGCCAAGCCTTTTAGGATCTCCATGAACTAATCTTTAAGACAGAAAAACTACGTCATGGCCCAGCTGATGGGTGATGCTTATTGACACCACAGGAAGTGTGTGAGAGACCATTATGTGAAAATAGTACATCAGTATTTTATAATGCCTTTCTTTCAGGACCTCAGAACTCTCAAGAAAAGGGAATGAATGTTACTAACAGGAAGAAAATGACTACTCCAGAAGAACATCATTTACCATCACCTGCCAGGTGCACCTCTGTTTACATCACCCAAAGGAGCTGCTTAGAAATAAATACATTAATAATATTTTGTGTTATTTACTCTGCTCATATTAACACGCAGTAAGTTGTTCTTGCCACTTTGTCAAGTTCCCATGCAAGAACTCACAACTCATTGGTCCCCCTGTATATCAAGAGTCCTGAGTCATGGCTAATTGCATTTTCACACCCAAGTCCCTCTTTGCCACTGTCAAAGTTTAATTTTGGAAAGCCACTTAAAAATATATTTATCCCGAGTGGAAATGCATATTCCAGCAATGTTTTCTCTCCTCACTCATTTTTAATCTGATTTTAAAAAACAGGCTGAAGAAAAAGGCAGGGTGGTTTTGCTCATCTTTACAGGTGAAGGATGGAGAAGTTTCCATTGGATATTTCCCTTTAAACTGGATGTTGAATCCCCAGCTGATGCACATGCACTGGTCTCTGCCATTCTCTGCAGCTGGGAATTTGGCCCAGGACTTTGACCAAACACCTCACAGAAGAATGGCTTTGGACAAACAAATTGGCCAACAAAACTCAAGGCATGAGATGCCCAGATGAGTAAATACCATTCACATAAAAGGTAAAAGAGATCTTTGAAACCAGAAAATCAAGTCTTGCCTAGCTTTGCTGTTATAGTTAGGGTACTCTGTCAATCAACCATTCCAACTATTGATTTAAAAATACTAATTTACTCATCTTGGTCTGTGAACCATGAGAACCATGGCCTGGGGAAGGGAGAGGGCAGCAGCAGCATCACTGACATCTCTGGATAATGTCCATCAGGTACCTTGGTGGAGGAAAGCCAAAGACCCAGAGCCCATGCTGGAGTTGCTGCAATGAAGGTCTCATGGAATGATTCAGTTTTTCTGTGTTCAGGCAATTGAAAATGTTGATTAAAATGTTTGCCTGGGCCAGCTTTCCTTCTAATTGCCTTAAAAGAACACAGAAAGGGCCAGCCATGATGTCTGGAACAACCTCTTAATTTTTTTTTTTTTTTTTTCCCTTAACCATTTTTGCAAGAGCATTCGTTCAGGACTTTGCAAAGAACTTAACAATGAAAAGGGAATTCTTTTTGAAATAATTTGTTCAGAAGTAGGTTTAATCAATTCTCTCCATTTCTGATCTTACATTTTATGCAAGTGCAAGAAAAGATCACAAAGGAGGAAAATATCTGTACCACAGGCAAACTCTCTGTACAGAGCAGATCCTGCCTGTCTCCACACAATCAAGTTTCCCATTCCCTCCCCTCATGCTCTGTGTCAAGTCAGCAACAGATTTATCAGCCTGGTTTTGAGGGTAGCTTAGAGGAGCAGGTGACATGTGGCATTCTACTGAGACAAACAGGATCCCTGGATTTTCCTGTGTCTCCTCTAAAGTATGAATCTAAATGCTGCTTCTGTTTCCTCCCTTGCACTTGTTCTCCCTAATGCAGACCAGCTTCCTTTCATTTTCCAAACCGTTCCTGCAAATTATTTGCACACAGAGAGGCAGATTTGGTTACATTCATTTGTCCATGATGAGGTCCTTTCAGAGCTGAATACATCCATACAAAAGATATTTCTATGAATATAAAACTGTGTTCCCTGTCACTTTCATCAGGAAAAAGCTGAATGGTTATTTAATAACACAAGACCCTCCTAGCTACTTGCATTAAACCTTCTGTCTGTGATTTGGACCTGCTCCTTGCACCAAACCTGAACATCTTAATTTGGAATAACATCCTTATATTCATTCACTGTTATACTGACACAACAGTGAGAGAAATTCAGCCCTTGCTGAATTTCCCTGCAGTCAGTAGTACCAGAGCACAGAGGTATACAGATGTTTGTGTTGTAACAGGTTCAAACTACACAGATATCTCACCTTGTCAACCACTGCTAGTCCTGTCCTAAAAACTGCCCTTATACTCAGAGCTTGCTGCTCCAAACCCCCTGTGGGCCTGAAGAGTTCAGCTCCTCTTTGGGTCAAGGCCCTTGGACAATGATGAATGAAAAATACAGGAAAGGATATGAACAAACTATTGCAGCTTCCTGCAAGTACCAACAACCCAGAGACCTTCAGCCAACATCAGGGCATGAACCAGAAAACAGGAAAGTTGGCAAAGGATGGGATAACTGGAAATGAATATAGGCTGGTGAAAGAGGCAATTGCTTTCACAAGACCTCTGAGCTGCCCTGTTCCTGGCAGACTTCCCATTCCCAAACATTTTAGAATTAAATTAAGGACACTTTATTTCCTCCAAAAGCAATTAAAAAGAAAAACACATTTAAAATATAGTTCTAGCAACAATAAGCAATTAGTCTTTGATAATTGTCCGTGTCTTCCTATTTAATCACTCCTTTGCAGTGCCCAGTATGCTGATGACAGGTCCCAACTGGTCCCATTATCATTCTTGCCAAATCGTTCCCAGTTTGTGTCTGTTCTTAACTCTGTGATGCCAAGGGGCTGAGGATGCTGCAGCATCCCGTGGGACTCGCTTGCAAAAGGATTCCTCAACCTTGCCATTTACCCTGAGTAAGATTTCTTCCTCCAAATCAGTGCAATGTTTATGTCCAATTTTAAACTCGAAGACATGTGACCAGCATTCAGTTTTAGCACTACTTGATCTTGGCTATGAACATCTGAATGTGGTACAACCTTCTTCCATTAACTCCAAATAATAGGGTCACGCTGGCTGAGGAGGGAAGTGGGAACATGACTCGTGCTCTGGGGTTTGACTGCCTCCAGCTTCCACTTGGGATCTTAAAACCTGAATGCACATTAACCACAGATTTATTTCAGAAATGTGTCAGTTCAGTTTAACCTCCCTGGTTTTGGTGGGAGTTATTTTACTTCACACATGCCTTTTATGACAGACATTTCTCCTTTCCTAAGAAATTGCTGGCACATGGATGGCACCTGCTTGTCTCATCCTCTGGCAGCCAAGATAACCTGTGATTTGGTGCTTTGCCCATTTTGCTATCAAGTGAAAATCACTTCAGAGTTTATACTGCTTGTGTCCAGTCCTAATGTAAATGCTCAAAGGCAGATCCTTAGAATTTTAAGATGCTCAAAGCTCTGTTTTCCGGTAAGCCTGAGCTCCTTTTGACTTAATTTAAAATATTCCATGATATGGCCCCAGCGTGCTTAAATAGTCTCATTTATGAATTTGGGCCAACCCTTTTTTATCTGTCCATCACAAGCAGGTTTGACAAAATTTCTTTTTGTTATCAGCTACACAGGCAGGAGGTCAGGCTGTCATGCGGTGTGTGTCTCATGTTTGAAATTTCACAAGCCTAGGATTTGCATGTTATTTTAAGTTATTGAAAACTTTATTTCTATAGCTTGTCTGTGTCAAGACTACTTTCAGAGCATTTTTATCCAGTCCTGGGGGGGGGGGGGGGAAAGGATGGGGAAAAAAGCCCTATATTACATTTAAAGAAAACTAAAACATATTAGGATGTATCATATAACACTGGTTTTGGTACACTGGCAGCATTGTGTAAAACCTCTGCAGGAACTGAACTAAATCATAGAATACCCTGAATTAGAAGGGAACACACAAGGATCATTGACTCCAACTTCTGGCTCTACACAGGACAAACCTAAAAAATCACACCATGACATGACTTAACCTACAGTTTACTGAAAGCAAATAATCTCTTTCCTCACTGGTTGCTTAATGAGACTTTAAATTTTCTCCTTTTTTCCTGCCATTCTGCAGTGATGGATGTTGGACAAACCTCTCCTTCTGTAGAAGAGATTTTGAAAAGCCTCATGCCAATTTTGTCAGACTTTCTGACTGTGGCTGCAAAAGTTAATGGTAAAAAAGGAGCCTATAGCACTTTGTGCTGTTTGGGGAGCATGTCTCAGCCTCAGAGCAGGTTTAGTCTAGACACTGGATGGATTGCAGACCTCCAGGGAATGTTACCTGCTCTAGAAATCAGTGATAAGAGGGGTGATTGTGCCACATTTGCTATGGAGATGGCAGTGAACTACACCTGCTCACAAGAAAAGTAATGCCTGTTTAACAGCATATACACAAAACTAGACTCCTGTACTCAATTCTGTGCATGCAAAGTCAAATACGTGAGCTCAGTCAAACAGGAATATGGCAATATGGAAGTGGAAACTTTTTTCCTGGATTTTCTACCATTTCAAGTGGAAACAGTATTTTCTGCATCACCCATTCAATAAGCACACAGTGGTGTGGATCCTTAGAGTTAACACCTAACAGGGAGTTTGCTTTTTTTAAAGCTGCTGGCTAAACTAATCCTGTGTGTAGTATCATTGTCTTTTTTTTTTTGAGGCCTGTAGGAAGAGATCTGTGAGGTACTGTATGAAGCAGAAGGAACTCAAATGGGTGTGAGAAGACAGATGAAACAGGAGTTCTCCATGCCCAGAGGTACAGAGACACCAGTGCAAGATGCTTTTAGTAAGCAAAAAAAAAAATATATATATATAGTTATACTGATTATTTGAACAAAAATTGTGGATCTGTGACTCAATTCCCATACTTGTCTTAAAAAATAACCATGAAACACTGTATGAGATGTCCAGGCCATAACAATGTTTGTGTCCTCACACACCAGCCACAGCCTGGTACGAGATAATGTATAACCCCCTACTAACAGGCAGGTAGATGATTTACCACATTTCAGTGGCTGTGTAAACATAAGCAGTAGGACACTGAGCCTCAGGGGCCTCCTTTAGCCCAGCCACGACTGAAATGCAATGAGCTGAGCTAAATGAGGGCTATCAAACCAGGCCAGGCACAGACTCTGTGCAGGGCAGGGCTGACATGTGGTTACCAGACTACCTGTGCCCAATGTCCACACACTGGGGAGGCTCAGAAGCAGGGGTGCCCACTAAAATGAACATATTCTTCATGAAGTTTCTTTAAATTTCACTCACAGCTTACCTGAGTCTTATGACTCTTAGCTGTTTCACTTGCAAGTGGATTGTGGATTGTATTAATTTTTCCCCATTTTCCCTATGTATGATTAGTCCACTTTTGCACTAAGGCATGAGACAATAATCCTGGCAGATGCAAGCTGGAAACTCTCAAACCTTCCCATGACTTCTTTATTTTGATTGCATCCTGCTGCTATATCATGACCTGTCTCAAAATTCAATTTGAATGCACAAAAGAACTGCAATAATAGATATATGAAGATGGAAGTTTCCAGTCGTCCTCTGTGACACAAATCCATATTTTTCCTTGCTAGAATGAAGATGAACACTCAAATAACCATCAAGCTTAGAGAAAACAAGAAATCTTTAAGCCTAGAGTCATCAAACCAAACTACTTTTGGCCTTTCTTGGAGATATTTCTGTTAATAATTTACTACTTCTAAAACTGAACATGCTCAAAACCCAGCTTCTGAATTTTTCATGAAATCCTTTCCTCCCTATACCTGTCTTAATTTCAGAAATAAAATCAGATTCCTTCCTGCCAATCTCAGCTTTCACTTTGACGTGATATCCTCTCATGACTCATACCTCCAGCCTGTGATTAAATTCTGATGCCACTTTCTAGAAAACTTCTCCAAAACTGACCTTTTTGCTCTGCCTACACTGCCAAGCCTCCCCCTCTGAGAACTAACTGGATTATACACCTTAAAAATTAAAGTCGCTTTATCTCTGCCTTTGACACCTCCAAACTTTCTATTCCTCCTGAATCCCTTGCACCAAATATCATCCTGCAGGTCCACGACCTGGCTATGTTCACAAGACACCTTGCAAGGACCTCATTCCCAGCTTTCTAGATAGAGCAGTAAAGCTCAGCCCAGGCTGAATTCCCACAAAATGACCCATCTTCTCCTGTGCCAGCTGAAACCCCTTGCTGAGGTCACACAGTAATAACCACAGAAAGCTGGTGATTGCTGCAGAGGTGGCAAATTGTGCTCACTGCTACCTGTGGGCTACAACCTGTGTGCAAAACTACTTCTCTCTCATTACTCTGTTATAGTATTTTTCCTAGTCCTCCTCCCTGCTCACCTTTTTGTTTTTTTCACATATGTATCTTTATAGCATACAACACAGGCATACATATATTTATATGTGTATGTATATATCTATATACTTATATAGATAGATATAAGTATAGATATAGATATAGATATAGATACAGATATAAATGATATAGATAGATATAGATATAGATATAGATATAGATATAGATATAGATATAAAATGATAGATTATAAGCACTCAGGGACAAAGACTATAAGCTCTTAGGGACCACACTGTTCATGTAGAGCAGAACAACTTGTATGGCACCTAGAACTACCCAGACCTATTTAACCTGGGATGTGAAGACAGCACTACTAGAGAATCAGAAACCAATAAATTAAAAAAAAACAACAAAAAACCCAAACAAACAAAAAACCCCAAAAACAAACAAACAAACAAACAAACAAAAACCACACAAAAATCCCCCACCAAACCTAACCCTAAATGAATTAAAAAATTATTTATTTATGTATCTCAAATCTGGTGGGACAAGGAAATCAGCACCAGCTTTCCACATGAGGACACTGAGACATTTTAGGGGAGGAGTTAACATGTCCTGGGAAGAGAAATAAGGAATTCTCACTGAGCAGAAATGAACTAATAAGCTACCATAAAGATCTAAGAGGGGAAGATGACTTCCAGAAGGTAGAGAAAAACATCTTAATTGTAAGTTTTCAAAATCCCCATGCTAGCTCATTGAGGTATCAGCTCCTTACAGGAATAACTCTTACACTAAACCAAAGGTAAAGCCTGAGGATTTACAGGACATGCAGGAAGAGTGTAGAGGGGATAAAAAAACCCCCAAATACAGGGAAAAGTAAATTGAAATAAAAATAATGCTGTTCAAAGGAGAATTCTCTGAGAAAAGACTTAATGTAAAAGCCTAGAAATCCTTTCTTTCCCATCACTGCATTTTGAGGGAAAGGAAACCTCAAATACCAGCACAACAGAGTGCACAGAGGACGAAAACTTTGTGTTTAAATAAAATTGCAAATATGACATTGTGGGGAAGAGAAGAAAAGAAACGATGAGTTCAGCTAGACAGAGCAAAAAATTAAATCCTCTCCATGCCCAAGACTGCGAGCCATGCCTTGGGCTTCATCTGTCAAGTGCTGCAAAGGATTCCTGCAAACCCCTCTCCTTTTCATTGACAAACTGGGTGGCAAAACTTTTTTCCTCTGCAACTGTGCTCCAGCCTGGAGAGCTGCTGGGAAAATGAGCAACGAGCAGGTGTCAGATTCTGTCCTTTTATCTCTGGCTTTTAAAAGAGACACAATTATGTGCAAATCAGCATAGTGCAGCAGCTGATTAAGTCCCTTTTCTAAGAATTATTTTCCCAAGGCTCTGTGCACAGGCCAGCCAGAGCTATCAGCTCATCTGCAGACACAGGATGGTGGCTGCTCCACCTTCTAGAGACCCATGGACACAGAGATGAGAAATTATTAGTTCTCACCCTCCATGTCAGGCAAAGAGCCCTGCATAGTCTGACAAGGCCTCTCTGGCACAATCTTCCCATGGTTTATGTATTTTGAGATCGTGTGGGTGCATTTGATACACATTAGCAGAACTCCTGGGAAATGAAACGAGGTTGTAAAGTATAGGAAGTTGACAAAGTTGAAAAACTGAAGCTGCAAGTCTTCTAAATTCAGTGTATGGAAAGATTTTATGGCTTCCCCAGTCTACCTCTATCGTTCCATGGATTTACATGGGAAGTGTAAAGAACTGCATCATGTTTCCACCTACAAAACAGGAACAGAAAATCCTCCCAAGCCCTATCACCCACCAAGACCTGATTTTTAACTTTATAAAAATCCATGGATTTACATTACCTAGGGGTCTGGCAAATGGTTTTTACTTAGCCATGATGAAAAAGAGAGTTGGGGGGTTTAAAATTAATTAAAAAAAAAGAAGAAGAAAGGGGATAAAAGATGGTTAGAACTGATCTAAGAAAGGAATGTAGAAAGGAAGTTCTCCATACCATATCAAAAGGAAATTTTTCTTGCAGTCTTAATACAAAGCCTGAGTGTACTCCCAGGCATCCTTGTTGCCACCTCAGCCCCAGAAGTTGTGCCAAAGCTGTGCCAAAGTTGTGCCCCTGGGAGGGCAGTACTAAATAAAGCCTCCTGATGCCATCTACATCAGTGCTGCTGTTTGCATAAGCACAGCTCCAAACTGTGCATGTGGGATATGTCCCTCAGTGCTAACTTATCATCCTTACATCCAAACCAAGAGAGGCTTTATATGCATCCTCATTATACAAAGAGGAAAGGAGAGAGGATCATTTTGTCCTGATCCTTTCTAAACAAAAGAAGTGGAAGTTTTCAGTGCCAGGGAAGTTTTTTTCCAAATTTTTTCAGGTCTCTTGCAAGAGTTTAGGATATGCTTTTCCAAAAATATATTTGAAGTAAGAGAGTGGAGAGAAGCTCATGAGTTGCTTGGAAAGTATATAAAGCAAACAGTGACGTATAATGGAAACTGTTCCCAAGTGCATTTGCAATTTCAGCAAGTACACGGCGCTGGGAGTTAACCACTCCATTATGTGGGTTGTCTTTTCCAGCATTAATTTGTGAAAAAGTCCATCTTTTACGCACTTGCAATCCAAACAAAAGAACAAATTAAGAGAACCAAGCACAGAAACCATGCTGGGCACTAGAGCGCTGCAGACAAATGCTGCCAGTAATCTAAATTCACATTGTATTGCATGAACTGACCCAGAATTAACGATGGCTGCCCTCTCCTGGAAAACTCTCTGGAACAAATGAAGTTCTCTCATCCATTTCCATTAATGGCATTAGCATGCTTGGTGGCAAGACCACAGCAGAACAACTGGATAAACAACTACAAGGAAGCAGTAACAAGGGACAATAGAAAGGAACTGTTTTTCCACAGAGGTCCTGAATAGATATTCCAGTCCTCCCCTGTAAGCCAGGGATACGACTGAGCTCACCCAGAGAAGGAAATCTATGCTTCCTGACTTCCAAAATGGATGTCAAATGTCAGGATGGGAGTAGGAAGAAAACAACTTGCAGTCAATTCCTAGGAGTTCTTCACATTCAGATACATGAGAGCTTTAGGAAAATTCATTGGAAATCTTAATCTCATTGAGGTTCACTGCCCAAACACAACATGAGCCTAGGAGCTCCAAGGGACTAAGTGCTGGCACCAGGCTCAGCAGATCCTCCTGCTGGTATGTCTTTGTGCACACCTAGAAAGCTCTTTCTTCACTTTTCAAATAAAGATGGAATTCCCAGAACAAATGAAGATGGGAAAGGATGTTACTATGAGCTGGGAAAATGTCCTTACTCAAAGTCTCAATATTATTGCTAGAATGCAGGAAGGGTGCAGGTGGTTTCAGCCTCCTATCCACAGCTACATAATCATCTATTAGGAAACCATTCATAGCCCATTCCTCTGAAGGCATTTTTGGTTGTGCCCACTCAGTAAGACTCTCTTAAAATCCTTTCTTGAGAAACAATGGCGTGAAATGGTAATTTTGGAAGATCACTGGCCAAATCCCAGTTATTACTTCTTCCATAAAGGTATCACTGAGTCATATCTAGTGATAAGAGCACAGAATTACATGCTAAAATTGTAGAAACATGGTGAGATTTCATTAGATTCAGTTATCAAATTCATCAATAGAGTATCCCTGATCAAAACAAATGAAAGGAAAACCAGAGGTAAAGAATTAATCACCTTCATGAGAGGTTTGACTTTGAAAGGGTTCTAAAAATTGCATCAATCTTAAACATCCATTAGAGTAGAATAATCTGTTGAATGAAGCATTTAATTCAAAACTACAAAGCTCAGTTCAAGCATTTTAGAAGCTCAGTAGTAAATATCTACTAAGTAGCACTCCACTAAATTTTCTTTCCTGTTTTCCTCTTTATCCACATTGTTCCTGACCATTTTTAATGTCTCTTGCATTTGCCTCTGACAGCTTCCACAGAGCACCAGGCCCTACATGAATACAGGCAAAATCTGTGCCTTTAAATAATCACTTTGTCACGTAATGACCAGAGAAATCTCCATGTATGCAATGAGCCCTTTCAAATGCCACATTCAATCTGCCTCAATGAAAAGTAGCTGTGATAGGAGGCAGATGCTCCCCAACGAGTTTGCCAGCTGTTGAAGCTGTATCCAGATGTTGAGCACACTGAACTCCAAACACACAACCTTTCAGGAAAAAAGGGGAACTCGTTCCCTGTCTTAAAAGTGCTGAGCCAAGACCTTTATCACCATAAAATGCAATAAAGTAACTCTGCTCCTGGGTTTCCTTCACAAGGACAGAACAACAAACCCACGAAACAAAGCACCAAAAAATTACAGAAAAATAGAGGAGAATTGTGTTTGACAGGAAAGATCAATTCCAGTTGTCTTTAATGACCTGAATGATATAAAACTCAACTGCAGCATCCACCCTCTTGTTTTCCCAATTCTATTTGTAGCTGGGCTTCATTTTTACCTTCAAGAGCATGGCAGCCTCAAGGAAAAAGTACTTTGTAGGAGCAAAGGTTTATTTCCTCTGACATTTTTCTTTGAGATCTAATATAAATAAATATCACTACCTTCTCTCAATAGAAGACTAATAAAATTGTTAATTGCTTGAAAATCAGGCAAGCTTGAGCTACTCTTAAACTAATCTAAGTATTTCTCTAAGAAAACAGTTTCTGCCACAATGTGCCAATGCTTGTAATTAACAATGTGAAAAATAATTTTTCTGGAAGGCGTGGCACTACCAGGAACTGAATATTTTCTCACATCAAAGAACAACTACCAGTAAAGACCAGCAGGAGGTCTGTTGGTATTTAGAAGTTTTATTTAATTTTTAACATCTCAAAGTCATTCAGCAGAATGGATTGCTGTCTTTATCATCCCAAAGCACCTCATTAAACAAGTGAGTTAATCAAGTATATTCTGCTAATGAGAAAGCATGATTAAAAAAGTTCAGAGAAGTGGGAATGAGGAACAAAATTCAACAGAAGAAAATATTCTTTCAACCTAGAAACATATCCATGGTTCATAAAAAATAAGCTGCAGTTTGGTTAACAAAATAGAAGCAGTAATTATGTCTTCTGTGAGTAAATAGTAAATAACCTGGTCAAAAATACATGGGGATACTTTCTGATAGGAGTTCATGGGGACAATTCCCATCCTGCCCATGGTTTGATGGTCTAGAAAGGAAGAGTCTTCCAGCTTTATGATAAGATTCTGTAATTATTGTACACCCAGTATCGCTTTGGCATTTGGGACATTTGCATTTATTGAAAATTGCTATTAGGACCTTGCTGAACTCATGATAGGTATAATTATCCATGTATGCACCCACTAGGCTTATAGGGAAATACAGGTAATCACATTCCAGGTATCAGGTTGATTTTTAAGATAGCTGATTGATTAACTATTAATAATAGTTAATAATTGATTAACAGCTGGGAGCTATCTGTACATAACAGCTACCTCAGGCACATTTAACCACAGCAACTTCCTTTGCCCTTTGACTGCACATTTGAGATTCACTTTACATTTCAGATCTTGGGAGTTCTCACACATTCCTTGCCCATTCCTGTCCATAGCTCACTAAATAGAGAATTTTCTTCCAAATTATACCCGTCCAGAAGGACTCCTTCCTATTCCAGTAACAGCTTTTCTGTGCCTAAAAGTACAAGGTCTGGTAATACCTGGAATATTTCTACCTGATAACAAGACAGAAAAAGGGCTTCATTTGCTCAGTCAGCCTTTCCCTTGCAAAAGCAGGACTATTTCATGCACATATTTACTCATGCATTGTGAATTCATGGACACACAATAACCCCAGCAATATATCTAAATATTTGAAAGCAACCGTGGCAGAATCACTTTGGAAAATCCTTCTGAGAAGAGCGTGATGTTCATTTTCTTGCAGACTACTGAAATATTTACACAAATCTTTGTTCTGCGATGCCATTTGCCTGTTAATAACACTGAGCAGCAATCTACCTTGCCTAGACTTATCAAAATGGTCCTAGATACTTGAATCCTGTAATGAGAATATGCATTGTCTGGAACTTTGGACTGTAATGTTCTCTTGGATCATTTGCAAGCGTGGCTCTTTATTGCTTGGCCATGGCATGAAATGCCATCAAAGCCAGCAAACACCATTTCCCTGACTGCCCACTCACCAAGTCCTGAGTAAAACAAAAATATGACACAGGCTGTACTGAGTGCCCTGGAAAACCACCTGCCATCTTTGGCTCTGGGAGCTGAGCAATTTGTCCTGGGCAGTCACAGGAATGGCCTTTCTGTTGAGATTTCCAGGAGAGAAAGATGCAGTTGTTAATTAATAAAACAGCCAAAGTTTATCTGCAGGTTGCTTCACTAATAAGCAGAGCCAGTATTACGATTGCAGCTTTTCCAGCTTCTCTGCTGCCTTGCAGAAAGAGATCTGGAGCAATGAAGGTAACAGTGATTGTATGAAGTGCATCCTAATACTTCTGAAAGTGTTATTATTCAGAAACATCACTCAGGTTAGGGGGAGATAAAAAATCCTTTCTTCTCCAAGGACTAAAAATTTGTTTACTTGTCTGGTTGCTTTCTCTTACATTTCTCTCCTTTATCTTCACTGCATTGCTGTCATGGGTCTGTTAAATTGGCAGCACCCAAAGGATGCCTCAGGAATGAATGAATCCCTGCTGAAAGCTGGTATCACATATCTAATACACCAAAAAGTAGTGATCATGACACGAGACTGCTAATGGGCTAAAGAAAGAGACTCAAAAGAGACAGAATAGCCTGGCTTTATGTCCTAGCCCATCACTTTGGTCATATGACCCTTTCTTTGGATCCTGGCTCTAACAGCCTATGTTTCACTGCAAAAAAAAGTCACAGTTGCTACTTAGACTCATAGAAATGTTTTGGTCCATAATGCTGTGCTCCCATCTCCATTCAAGACCATGACCTTGGTTTTCCTCCCACTGTCCTGCCACCAACTGGTCTCAAATGCTCTCCAGCTTCTCCTAAAATATCTGTTATCAAAGACAGCTCTTCAGAAAGGCACGTATCTCGAAGAATCAAAATTCAATTTTATCATGTAACTGCTGTCAACACAGCCATGCAAAGAAATCTCTTATTCTTCATTCTGCATATTTTGTCTCAGAAAATTTTGTTAACAATGGAAAGAATTGGTCTTATTAGCTCTTTAGGGAGCAAGGCAGAGAACAGGCATAGCACTGCTCTCCACAGCAGGCAGAAATGGAGAAAAATCAGAGCTCTGGTGCTTCTCGGATCTACTGGAAAAAAACTGCAGATGTCTTCTGCAGCCCAGCTTTCTCAGGTAATCCTCCTCAGAAACACAGCAAACTGTCTTCTCTGTAAATTCTTTCCAGTCCCACTGAATTAGCTCAATAAAGCAAAGGAGGAGAAATAGCCAAATTTGACATTGAAAAGACAGGTAATCTCCAACTGTAAGAAGACTATGATTGCTCCATGTACAGTAGTTCTTCTAAATTATCCAGTCTAGTTTCAACTTAAAAATAATGAGAGGTCCCCCATATCCTGTTGGAAATACCTCCACACTTCAATAGATCTTACTGTCAAGGCTCCTTCAGTCTCAGTCTAAATGTTCCCATCTCAATTTTACCCCCATTACTCTTAGTTACAGCCTATATTCTGGCCTCAAAGTAATTCCACTCTCACATGGTGTTGGTATCCTAATATTTCTATCCTCCTCTACCCTCTGGCAAAGGAAGACATTAGAAAAATACACTAGAATAAATTAAAATTGTCAGAAAAGCCAATGAATGCCAGATAATTTTAAGACAAATACAATTAGAGTAGTTAAAAATGGAGGAGGACTATTAGATTACCAAATGCATCCCTGAACACAGGATACCTTAAATTAATCCAATATTAAATGTGATCTAAGCCAAAAGGTCAAGAAGAATCTTGCATATCTTCTTTAATTTAGAATTTCCTGGCCTTTACAAAATATCTCAAAATGCTACACAGCAGCACCCGAAGGTGTCTTAATTTATTTCTCAGAAACCCACATAATTTCTTTTTTTAAAAAATGATGCACTTTGTCTTAAGCAAAGTTATCTCCAGTGGGAAGATCTTGGACAGTACTTAGCTTGGAGAAAACACAGGCTCAACAGGTAGCCTGAGTGGGGAATATTGCTGTGCCTGTCTGCAGTCAGGTACAACTGCTGCATCCAACCTCATTTCAGCTGCAGTTTCAACAAACACACATGGGAATGCAGTACTGGAAGAATATTTGATTGTGTTTGTTTACCAACAGTGCTGATGCCAAGCAGCTTTGCCTGGCAAAAAAAAAAAAAAAATTAAAAAAAAGGATGAAATTTGACTTTTAATAATTCCCCAACTCTGATAGGAACTGAGCTACAAGAAATACCATTTCAGGACATCAGAAGACAGATGGTCTTAATGAAACAGCAATACATCAAGATCTCAAGCCTGTAATTCTTGTGAAAGTTATTTTAAAGGGAATAATAAATACATATTCCCAAAGTCAGACCATGTACCATGACTGTGATCACCAGCAGTCTCACTTAGTTTGGTGTGTTGAGTTTTTGTTTGTTTGTTTTTGTTTTGGGGTGTTTTGTTTTAGTTTTTGGTGTTGATTTTGTTTGCTTTCTTGGTGTTTTTTACCTGGATTAGCTCAAGATACAAGGAATTTCACTTTTTTTCAACATAGGACCCGCAGGCAAGAACAGTAAAGTTGCTCCTAAAATTTTTTAACTAATAAATCGCAGTCAATTTCCAAAATATCTAGCAGGCTTCAGTGTGATACAGTCTGCATTTGCTTTTAAACATTCTTCTGAAGGACTGAAAAATTGCTTTGAAAACATCAGACATCTCAGTCCAGAACGAACTCTGTCCCTTTGAATGACATTGATTCGCATATCTAGACTCAAGAAAGCATTTTCATGTAACAAAACTCTTCATTTTGGGGTCAATTAAAAATAGATTCAAGAGCAAATAAGGTTCCTTAGCAACCTAAACAAAGCAGGAAAAAACCAGAGTCATTGCTAACCACCAAGGGAAAACCAAAGTGTCTCATCTCTTTGCTAAATTACCTTCATTTATTTCATTAGCAGCCTCTACAGGCCTGTTGTATGAGGGACATTTGCTGCCATGTGTAATGATTTCAGTAAGGATATTTTCATTCTGCTAACCAGGCAGGAAGAAGCCAGGCTGTGTTCAGGTGTCCCTGTTTTGTTCATTGAGGTGACTCTGCCCTTTGCTCTCCACCTTGAGCTCAGGGGTTCCCAGCACAGGAAGGACCTCAACATGTTGGAACGAGCCACCAAGCTGAGGGAGGGATGGATGGAGCACTTCTGTTGGGAGGAAAGGCTGAGAGAATTGGGATTGTTCAGCCTGGAAAAGAGAAGCCTTTGGGGTGACCTAGTCGTGGCCTTTCAGTACCTTGAAAGGACCTTTCAAGAAAAATGGAGACGTTTTCCAAGGCCATGGAGTGACAGGACAAGGAGGGATGGCTTCAAACTGAAGGAGAGTAGGTTTAGATTAGATATAGCAAGAAATTCTTTACTGTGAGGGTGGTGAGGCCCTGGCACAGGCTGTCCATAAAAACTGTGGCTGCTCCATCCCTGGGAGTCTTCAAGGCCAGGGATGGAGCTCTGAGCAGCCTGGGATAGTGGAAGGCGTCCCTGCCAATGTCAGGGGATTGGAATGAGGTGATCTTTAAGGTCCCTTCCAACCCAAACCATTCTCTGATTCTGTGTTTTGCTTTGTGCTTCTTTGGCATCTCATTGCTTTGCTGTTCTGGTTTTCAGGCACAATGAACAGCAAGCACTATACAGCAACAATTATGACACTTTCTACTTGGAAACTGCAGGGAAAGAGATCTGATAGATCATGAATAAATAAAAAAAAAGCTTTTATTCATGATGATAAAAGCCTGAAGAGTCCGGAATATCTTTTTTTTAATGTTCTTTTTTCTCAAGATATGTCTGGCAGACTGTAGCTGGAACCATATGCCCCAAACACTATTTTGGATGCTCACCAATCTTTGGAAAGTCAAAGGGATCAATTAAGATTTTTCAGAATTTTAATTCAGGGCCAATTAGTTTTGCAACAAACTCTTAAATCAGGTCTGACTGGCATAATTTGGATATCAATTACGACTCTTTTGATTTGGATTTTGCAAATAGCCTCCTGAGTCATGGGCTGTGTTTAAGAAGCTGCACTCACTGTTGCCACACACTGCAGGGAAACATACTACTTTTTTTTTTTTTTTTTTTGTTATTAATTACTAGTTAAGTGACTGCTATTTCATATAAAAGTGAGAATTCAAAAATCTCAAATATCTGTATCCCCTTACAGACTTTGGGGAGGATAACTGGCAAAACCAGATGAGAATGGCAAAGAGACCACAAAGCACTGGGAAGAAACCAGCCACAACTCTATACTTATAACAATGTATTTTAGAATCTCACAAATGTTTATCTCCTCTTCTGCTGGAAAGCCAGGTTGAATCAGGTTGATGATTCAAATTTATTATTTATGTTAATGGCATGTGGAGAATGGCCAAAAAAAAAAGAGCCCTGCTAATACACCTCAGCTCTGCCATCCTATATATCACAGTGACTTCTGTCTGTGAGAAGAAGCATTTTCCTTGAATTTCTTCCTGATCTTTCTGAAGAGAGAAAGATGACTGAGGCACTGCCAGCAGACCAAAGCAGAGCTGTGCTGCTGTTGTTTGCCTCTTCCTCAGGCAGCAGCTTCCCTCCATTGCTGTGTTGCACACATGCTGAAATTCTGGTGAGCAGAGTGAATCCACTGAGCCCTGGAAATGACAGCAACGTTTTCCATCACCTGCTGGATAAAGGAAAGGCTACTCAGCCTTGGTGTCCTCCTGCAGCATTTTGTATCATTAAATCTTAGACCACAAGGACTGATAAGGGAGAAGCAGATGGCTCATGCCTTTCTCCTGTCTTTTTACCTGTTTTCCAAAGGATGGTTCCTCCTTGGCAAAATAACTGTGCTCTGCCTGTGCCTCAGGATTCAAGTAATTTTTAGATGCTACTAAGTAGCTCATCAAATAAAGGGTTTTAATAACTGGTATGAAAAAGGTAGCTAAGCATCACTCCAGACTTAGAAGACCAGACTTTGTTTGGTTTTTTATCATTGTAGCAGAAACGTATCATCAGCTATAACAATTATCATTATTATTAAGCACAGCTATGAACATAAAACTAAATTATCTCCTTTTCCTGGCTAACCTATGGCTTCCTTTCCTCCAGCATTTTACCTGCCAACACAAAAAAACCACACACACTGCACAATCCTTTAAAGGATGCTTTCAATTTTTTACATTGTTTTAAGGATCGAAATAACTTTTAGCCAAGTGAAGTTGAAAACACAATAAAAGTCATAAGCCAAGCTGCACAGGGTCTGACCATCACACAATGGGGAGAGCTCAGGGAAACACTGTGCTGCAAAAATGTGTCCTTTTTCCCCCAAAAAGGCTTGGGCACTGTTGCTGCAGGTTTTACGTGGAAGACATGAAGCCAGGAAGCTGCAACTTCTTGCAATAGAATATCCTGAGTTGGAAGAGATCCACAGGAATTATAGAGTCCAGCTCCTGGCTCTGAACAGGACAGCCCCAAGAACCACCAAGAATCCACAATTAAAATTACAATTTTCAAGGGAGCAACAGTTGAGGGGTGGTAGAAACCCTTTCGTTTAGCTTAACCTCAAGGTGGAAAAAGCAAGCTTTCCCTCCCTCCTAATCTGTTTTGTAATGATGCTTGCACAGTACAGAGAATTATTTAATCCTGCCCCAGCAGCCACTGTGCTGGACTGGCACAGGAAATGCACATCAGTGGCCAAAGGGAGGATCTGATCACAGCCCCCAGGTGCCTGGGAGTTTATCCCTGGACAAGCACCCCAATTCCTATCTCCAGATGAACATCCCATTCCTATAAATTAAACAAAAAGTTGGAAGGGAGGTTCTCCTAACACGAATAGCAGGGCTAAGGCAATATTCCCTCCTACCACGGTGTTAGATAAAGGGCAATTTTCCCATTTCTCCCATTGCTTCCAACATTTGCCATGAACACTAATCCTGAGGTGGAACATCCTAGCTGTTAGGGCTCTCAAATGCTGACTACCCTGCTCATTTTGACTAATAAAAATGAAAGCAAGCAGTAGACTGAATGTATCCAGCCATTCTATATTGCTCACAAATTCCCCTGTATTAACATCTCATCTACAGTGCAATGATCTCCAATTTTACAGCTTTCCAGCAGCAAAATAAGGCACTATTTGGAACATTCTGTAGAGTTATTTCATATAAAAATAATGGCACATTTGCAAATGATTTTTCAATCTCTGGATAAGTTTTATCCATCTGCCCCTGAAACCAATCTGTCTTCAATTTTTTTTAGCTGATCCTCACCTATACAGCAGTATAACAAGCTCCAGTCTTCTACTTGCAAAATGAGCCTGTGATAAGGTACAAAGTTACAAAGGTACAAAGGAGATTTCAACACTGTGGCATATGTAAAGAAACAGGAAGAAAAAAAAATCCCATTACTTCTCATATTAAGTCTTTTTGCTCTTTCTCTTAAAATATCCCCTGATGTGCCTCAGGAGTTGCAGGGAGAAACTCGGGTAGCACAAGCATGGGCTGTACAACTCAATTACCAAGATCTGAAGGAAACTCGTGTCCTCAGACAGCATCTCTGAGGTTTCACCATGAACACTGCCTGATCTAATTAGGAAACACTCAGCGTCTTTGTGGCAATTACTAAAGAAAATAATTATGACATGATATGACCACTGTCTTCTTTCAGCTGGAAGAGCAGCATAAAATGACAGGAAATGGAAGTCGGACAGGAGTTAATAGAACAGCCTTGGGCAAGAGAGTGGAGAAGAGATGATTCCATGAGGAGGTAGAGGTTTTTTTGACTGGAAAATGAGGAAGAAGTAGCACATTGCAAGCTAAGGACCAACAGAAAAAGAGCCCATTTAGTCATAAATGAGCCATGGACTCACCATAATAAAACAGGTTATGCTTGCAGACAGCTGCCTATCACAGCTTATTATAAGAGAGCCTTTACGGTGCCACGGTTCAGTTCATGGCTGTCCTACTGTCACATGCTTGCCCTCAGGAGACACCAGGTGACAATGCATCCTACACCCATTAATGGCATGAATTAAATCTCTTCCAACACAGAAACCAAATTTCAGGAGTCCCCGATTGGAGGTGATCTTTTTCCTCCAGAAGTCCAGTACCAGGGTTAAGAAGATAAATGAGACTCGCAGCTTCAGTCCTCAGAGCTGTTTATTCTATTTCTTATCTCAAGTTCCGTGCCCCACCAAAGCCTGGCTTAACGCACCAGAAACACAGTCAAAAAAACCCTGGACAGAAGATTCCAAGGTTCTTAAAGGTTTCCAGTCCAATTAACTGTCAAAACATGCAATGTTTATTGTTTTGTGCCAATAATCACTACCTATTCTGAACACGCACCCTCTGTGTCAAACCCATTCTACCAATGTCTCTGTGCCAGCGTCACAGCAGAAAATGGAGCAGAAGAAGAGGCATCACCCAAAATTCTCCATCTTGCTTCATCTGTCTCCATACCCAAAACCCAAAACCACAAATTTTCACCCTGTGACAAACTAAACTACTATTTATTTCAAACCTTTGTTGCTTTCAACTCGTCTCTGAGTGTTGGAAGTTTTTTCCATGGGCTGAGGTCAAAGGCAGTGCTTTCCTGGGGTCCCAGCCAGGGTCTTGGACCCCCCCAGGGCAGCACGAGGGATTTTCCACGTGGCCTCAACTCCAACATCTCCCCCTCCTGTCTGAACCAAACCCATTTCTTTGACAGCTTTGTCCATGGATTATCGAATGCACCGAAGTAAACACGGCACAAGTATCAAAAGAACTACAATACCAACTAGTACATATACAGCTGTTCTCAAAATTGCCTTCCACATTGGTGAAAGGTCAAATAAATTGAACACACCATCCATCCCCTGGGTTCAAAATGAACTGTGAAAGTTTTGAAGTCCCCACAGGAGTTGATCTGGTGGTTGCAATAGGGAAATGGAAAGCAAGACACTCTTAAATGCAGCCCCAAGGTTAATTACTGATCTGCAGGAATTTTATCACATGAACCCAACTTCCCTGCCTCAGTTTACTGATGAGTACAATATTAACAGGTGGCTCTGGAGTAATCAAAATATGGCAGACACTTTCCAAAACAATGCAGGTGATCAGTGTCGCGCTCACTCAACGCAGAGGTGCGAGTCTTAATTAATGTTTATAAAGTGCCTGAAGAACCTGAGAGAGCTGGCGCCGAGGGAATACAAAGTATCATTACACTTATTTTGCAAAGAGGCATGAATATGTGATTATAATTTTATTACCCACGCAGATTTATAAGGAGGATTTAAGCACAAAAGAAATTAAACTTTCTGACACTTTCTCTGCAGCGCAGGTTCATTATCAGAGCCGTGTATCAAATGTAAAATGTAAATTTAACAACTCACTCTTAAGATCAACTGTGAAATCATACCCAAACCCTCACTATCTTTAAGCAATGTATAAGCAAAACACTGTGTGACAGGAGTGTTTTAAAAGCCAGGATTGTTATGTGGTTACAGCATGACACAATCTCAGTACTTTCAGAGCATTCATTTACTGTAGCAGCTGTATTTTCCCCTATATTTTGATTATCTTGACATTTTCTAATCATGAGAGTTATAAAATTTAAAATTATATGGCAGGCTTGATAGGCTGCAGACTCACCACCTCAAGTGAAGTTACTTTTTTTATTAAATGTTAAATTGCTTTTCTACAGAAGGAGAGTTGTATTTTGGTTAATTTTTGCTTTTTGAATGCTATCACAAATTTCTTCTGAGAATACAGTGGTCTGAGTGACAGCAGAGAGATTTTTCTTTTCAATAATTCTTGTTAAATATTGACCAAAGATGCCAGTTTTGTCTTTCACCATTGAGATTAATTCATTTTGGCACAATAACAGCAAGGGTTTTTTTTTTAGTACGGTTCCTAGTATGACTCAAAAGTTTCTAATCTGATCTTAGAATTTGCACAGATTTCTTTTCCCTCAGCAGCTCTATCATTTTCAGGCATTTTAGGCAGAGTCTGAAATTTGGCTGGGGAGGTACAGCTGCTTTCATGTAAAGCAGAATGCTTTTCTTTCTCAACCCAAATTCCTATAAATAATACACTCTGTAAAATACTGTCCTCTGTATTTGTAATCAAGAATGTTTATCCAGATGCCCTCCATGTTCCCTTTACTGAGCAGTCCCATTTCCAGTACCAGGTTTCCCTCCCAAGCTCCAAGTCCAGCCCAATCTCTTAACAGCTGTGGATCAACTTCAAGGCAACTCTACAACTTCTTTGCTTTCAGACAGATTTTTGGCACAACTTAAAACATTTGTCTAGCATGACCAGACTACCTATCTGCTACCCTCTCTTCCTTTTCAGAAATTAATAATGGTCTAAGCCATTATTATGGCAAATAACAATGGTCTATCACATAGCTTCAGTTAATTTAAAATTTTAGTTTAACTTCTGAAGAGAGAACACTATCAAGGCTCATTTCTTTACAGGTACCATTTGAAATATCCCCCTTTTTCATATTTATTTAACTACTTAATAAATAGATGTAAAGGAGTTTTAAAAAAAATACTAATGCATATCCTGGCAAAGAAATATCCCAATGTGGGATTGCAGTCCTCTGTCCTGAAGCTACAGCTCACACATTGGACAATGGTGTAAATGACTTCTGTGTTTTGACAGATACAATGTAAAGATGAAAACATATTCCAAGGAGAAGGATTTGTAGGTTTTCTACAAAACTATAAATGAGTTTTGGCTTTGAATCCCCCTAACACCACAGGGAGGAATGTGGCCACTATTAGCCCTAGAAGCGTGACATGAATTTGGATTTGAAGCTCAGTTCTCAAAAGAGGGTGTTTGTGTACAATAAAGTCTTATTCTCTCTGCTAAAACAGCAAATAAAGTAGGTGCAGACATCAGGTGGATAAAAAGGACTGAGTTCTTCAACCATTTTTCAGAAGACAACTCGTAGCAAATCTGCCAAACCAACAGAGAGCTTAAGCTGAGATTAACACACTGATTTCAATGCTGAGAATCACACCAACCCTTGCAGCAAACACATCTGAAATTTTATTCCTTAGTCATCTTTTTCAAGAGATCACAGGATCACAGATTTAGCCAGTCTACAGCCCCTCCAGAAAGTCAGTGTACTGAGAAGTCTATTACTTTTACTCATCTCTATCTCTCCCCATGGATCATCTCAGAAAAAGAGGTCACAAGGCAAAGTCTGCCTTGTTTGCAGAACTCATTCTTCCTGCATATATTTACAGTGACCAAGCTCTTTGTTTAGACACAGAGTTTCACTCAAAATGCAGCTATCTCAGAAGGCAAACAGTAAGGCAGAAAGGGAAAACAGATTATCAACGCCATCTCTGCAGCAGAGCTGAATGAATTCCCTAAAATACTTAACCCACTAATAAAAGTTCAGATGGAAACATCATTACCCAAGACCTTCAGAGGGACCAATGTGTGATGACCAAATGGTTACAGACACAAGGAGCTCAAAGTTAGATTGCCTTTGAAGTAATCAGATCACATCACTCTGTACTGTAATAAAAATACAATGCCTTGGAGAAATAAAGGAAGAAAAGGACTATTTTTCATTCTTTTTTGGTAGATCCTGTGGTGTCCTAGTAACGGAACCACATCCCTTAAACTAACTGTAAAGCTTATGGTGCTGAAGCCTCTCAAAGCCACTGCAACTACACGTTTTATAGCATAGCAGAAATAACCTCATTTTACATTCTGTAAGGAGAGGAAGGTGGTTTAGAAATACATCCATTTATGTACTCATTTCTATTCTTGGCAATTTAAAAAGATCTACAGAGTCAAAAGAGGATGGTGGGTAATAGAAGAAATATCCTCTTCTACATATGAACAACCAGCCACATAAAGCATAAAAATGTGGATTGGGCACCAACTCCTGCTTATTTGGATTCTTAGGTCTTAATATTCCAGCTGCAATGCTTCATGCTGACTTTGGATATACATAGATGTGTCCTCTCCTAAATTTTAAAAGAAGCCTTAAAAATATTTTGCTGTGTAATAGCAGCAGGATATGTACATTTCATAGCTTGGATTTCCAATCAGACTGAAAAAGCTTTATGAAGGAAAGACCATTAGACCTACTTGATAATGAGAAACAGGTACAGAGGGGGAAAACAATTTGCTTACAGTTACACCACCACCAAATCCATGGGTGGGAATAGGACCCCCAAACTCCTCAGCTCTGTCCACTCTGGTGCTGCCTCTAAAAACAAATTCATTTTCAACACACATAAGAAATAATTGCTCCAAACTTCACAAAAGCAAAGAACTTGCAGGTAGGAAAAAACAATTTTATTCCATTTTCTGCAGAAGAATGTCACCTTTTGAGGTTTGTTTTTATTTCATTTGTAGTTTATTCCCTTTCAGCACAGCAACCAACAGAGTCATCACTCCTTTGAAGTTGCTTTCTTTTTCCCAGGCTGGCATTAGCTACATAGACAATTCCTCTCTCCCCTTCAACAGGGAAGGGTTGAGCTGTAGTAGAGCTGTCTGGCATAGATTTAGGATATTATTTGCCATGTCTCTGTAAATACTGTAGTGCACCTACTTTCACAGCTAACTTTCAAAGCAACAATGATAAATAATAGTGGATTTTCTAGGAATCATCAAAGTGGAGACAAGGAAGTACAGCCCTGCACAAAGCAGACTTCATGAAATGAAGCTGACAAGAAGAAAAGAAGTGAAATCTTGATGTTAAGGCAAAGAAAAGTAACAGAGAGGGTGCAAGAGTGGAGACCCTGAAATGATCTTCTAATCGAAGGCCAAAGAGGCAGGTTCCAGGGAGAAAGTGGTCAGTCTCTTCAGTAACAGAGTAGTGGGACAATGAAAAATGAGCAAGGTAAGGAAACCTTACTGGTCATCACATCAACATTGGCCAGATGTTGCAACTGGAGATACCAGAGGTAGGAGAGAGGCTGTGAACACCATTTGCACTTGAGGATTTGCACTCTCTGCAGGAAGAGGGAACAGACCAGGCCTTCACTGGGTGAGTGGCTGCAGCTGTGCTGCAAACTGGCTGAATGTAAATGGCACCTGCCAAAACCCAGCACACAATTTCTTATCACTCCATCACTGGTGATCCTGCACTCCAGAGGCACATCCTGGATCTCCTCCCCTGGCACAACAGGAAAGAACTGATCCCATTTGTCTGCAAGGCAGCTCTGTAGCACTTGGCCAACACTTCTGTTTATTAAAGCTGTTCTGGTCAGGTCTCTGGCCATCTCATCTACCATCCAACATGCTTCTGGCTGACTGCTGGTAAGTTGGATGAATTGTCAAACTTTGTTTCTGCAGCTGCCTTCAGTCAAAAAAATGCTCTTCTTCAGTTAACCAAGCATACCATGACACTGACTTTCCCTTTGCTACCATTTCTGATTTAACCAAACAGCTTATTTTTCCTCTGTTCCTTGAATGGTCCTTAAAACATTCCCACAGGTGTTAAACCTACCTATCCTAAAGTATGTTTAATTGAACACCACGTATGAATAACTGGAATTGAGCACTTAGAAAATTACCTACATTGAATAAAATCTGCTACTGAAATACATGAATTTATTACTCATTTTGTGCTGCTATTTTAACAAGAGATGTTAAAGACATTTTCAAAATATTGGTTTAAGAATAAAACCAGCTATTGTATGACTATGAGCCTGTGAAGTCTTATCCTTTGTCCAGTTTGAGCAGAAATCCAGATATTTACCATCCAGCATCTGCATGGTCATTCTCTTCTTGCTTTTCTTCCTCCACCTGCAAGGGCATCACATCACTTCATCTCTACCAACTGTACCAAAATGCTGTGGCCTATTCTGTCTCTGGAAGATTTCCAATGCTTTCAGACAGCAGATTGCAGTGTACCAGTAATTGCAGTTAAAAAGAGTACATAGCTCCAGTAGCTGTTATTTATTCATTTGACATTCTTAAACATACACTTGGACTACCTACAGAGTTTCAACAAAGCTTCAGTGAAGTCTACACCTGCACTTAGTTTTTCACCCCTGTAATTTGCAGGTCGGTCTTGTGGTTTCTTTTATTGCCAATAATTAAGTGATTCAAGGTAGATTATTTCACTCATGAAAATTTACATTTTGCTCTACGGAAACATGCCCTGGGAAAGTTGTGCTGCAAATCCTTCCCACTTGTTGTCTCTTCATGGAAACTCCAAGCACATCCCAAACAATTCAAGTACCTTGATCCTCATGGCTGTGTGCTGCCTTGCTGATGTAAAGGAAAAGAAGGAATGTGTTTTTGACAGAGCAGTGGAGTCACTGAGGCTGGTAGGGACCTCTGAGCATCATCCAGTCCAACCTGTGCTCAAAGCAGGGTCAGCCAGAGCAGTTTGCCCAGGTTTGCAAGGATGGAAAGTCCCCAACCTCTCCAGGCAGCCAGAATCAGCTTTTAGACGCCTTCATTTAAAAAAAAAGGGTTTCTTATGTTTAAATGGCATTTCCTGAATTTCAATGTGTGCCCATCACCTCTTGTCCTTTCACTGGGTACCTCTGAGAATCATGTCTGGCTCTGTCTCCATATCCTCCAATCAGATATTTATACACATGAATAAAATCCCCTTCTCTGGGGTGGATTCTTCCCACTGTCCAAAGAAGGAACCCATTTGTCTCATCTCCTTTTTCCCCTCACTGTCAGTCCGTGGTAAATGTTCATCACTACACCAGCTACATTGCTCTGTTCCCTGAGAGTGACCCAGCAGCTCCCAGCTGATCCATCACTCATCTCAAGGCAGAGTTCCATCAATTCTCCCTACACTTTCATGCAAAGTGCAAAATCTGCTGTGAATCCTCACTGCCCTCCCCTGTCATTCCTGTTCCTATTTTTTGCCTCACATGGCCAGGCAGATCCAGTCTCTCTGTAGCCATCCTTGATTCCCAAAGAAGATCCCATTGTCATGGAAGCCAAATCCTCATTGCTGACAACAGCTGCTGCCCTAGAGAATCTCTCCACTCCTTCTCTGGTCCTCCCTACTTAAGGATAAAACAGAAAACAAAAATTTGGGTCACATATGCTCAACCACAACCTGTGAAACCATCTGGAAATACCTGCTGTGCTCCAGGTTTCCTGGACTAGATCACTGATGCCCATTTGGAAGTGGACAACTGCTCAGTGGCTGGACAGGCCTCAGCAGTGAATCTACAACACCCCAGAACTGAGTCCATGGTCAGCAGAAGACATCCCAAGACTGGTCAGGCTGAGAAATGAGGTTAAATGGTTTTAACCCCAGGCTGGGTTAAAACCCCCAGGGGAGGGAGTCACCTGCTGCTATCAGCCACCCTTCTCCAGCTCAGATCCTTCACTGGACAGAGCTCCCAGCCCCTCATCCACACCCAGAAGCTGTTCTGGAGCTGCAGGTGGAGCAGGAGCCTTCCTCCAGAGGCCAGAAGTCACAAGTTTCTGAGTTTGCCATCACAGAAGTCTTCATTTCCCACTCTGATTAACACAGACTCCCAGCACACCTTTCAGTACAGTTGGGAGCTCAAGTTTTTTGTATCTTCAGGATCTTGGCGAAGAAACAGCTGCTGCTTCTGGTAGCTGTGCTTTAAGGCCAGCAGCTAAATAGGCTTCTCCATAGCACCTGTTGAAAGGGTGCTTGATTTTCCCCAATCAGGCGTCAGCTGGAATAAAGGAAACTCGAAGCACACTCTTATCAGTAATGGCTGGAAGAAGCTGTTAGAGCTTGCTGGAAGTTATCCTTTCCTAACCAAAGCCAGCACCAAGAAAATCCTTAAAGAGTTCCCAGGGACCCTCTGACAGCCTTAAAAGTCCCCAGGAGACCTCAAAGAAAAGCACAGAAACTGTTCATCTGTTGGATGCCTTTTCCAGCTGCACTCACCTCCTGAATTTACTGCTGAAAGCGTCCTTTTTTATTTGGAAATAGGGGGAAGAGTACAACTTTATGGATAAACAATACAAAAGCCATCAAGTGGAACCTTCTTAGCTTGCAGTGGAATAGATTTTCTCAATCTTAACCCATTGCTGGCCCAGGCAGAGAAAATTGACATTTAATCAGAAACACTGCAAATTTCTACATTGCTTTGACATTATCCATTTCACTTGGTGCCTTTATTTTCCTGTGCAACCAACAGCTGTTACAAATCTCCATGTAAAATAAAATTTAAAAAAAAATGGAAATGCTTTAATGATTTTTAAAGGTGATGGGGGAAACAGCGAAAGAATTAAGTTTGCAATGTTGCAATTATTTAAAACCCATATACTGAAACTCAAACTCCCAAAGATTAAGGGACCACCCTGGTAGATCAGTGAGGCATTACATAAACTCTACAAATGAGGGGCTGATTTGAAGCTGCACTAGAGAGAACAGTGTCTGAACCTTCCATGGAACAGACAATGTTGGCAGACAGATGACTAATTTCTCTTCTATAATGCTGACACCACTTGTCCAGAAAGAAAGTTGTTCCTGTAGCAGGGGTTGATACTCTTCTAGGACTACAGGAAAAAGTAGAGATCAATGCATTGAAGTACTGTATTTATGCATTTTTGCAGTAAGTGAAGAAATATCTTATTCTCATCCCTCTGGCTTTTGCATTTATAAAAGAAAAGGTAATTCCAAGGGTACTGGTTACCTACAGCTTCTTTTTCTTATGGATGATTGACTCAACATCAGTTTCTTTTGTGAAGAGGAGGCTAAGGGGGACTACAATCTCAGCCTACCACTATTCAAGCAGAGTTGTAAAGATGATGGAGACAAGTGCTTCTCAGTCATGGGCAGAAGATCACAATTCAGAGGTTCAAACTGGGTATCAGGAAATGATTCTTCACTTGCAGAGTAGTGAAGTGCTGGAAATGGTCATGGAGGACCAAATCTCTGCTCCCTGGTCAGATCTCCAGCCTTAGAGGTATTTGAGAGTCATTACAGGCAAAGCTGACCTGATACGCTGCAGGACTGCAGGACTTCCAGAAGCCCCTTCCAGCGGACATTTTCACCTCCTATGACCTGGGCTTTGTGGCACCTGCAAAGGTTTTTGCCCAAACTGCAATCGGCTCATTATTGCCTTTCTCTCATTCTCTCAAGTTTGCCTCCTCTCCTCCAGATTTCACAAATTTGCAGGAATTTCATTTTCACTGAACTCTCTACCTCTCTATCAAATTGCATAAAAAATTGGTAAACAAATTCAAAAGACATTTGGGGAGACAAAGGAGAAAAGAAAATCAGAAATGCTAACACACTTTCTGTTTTTTTCCAGACTGGAATGATCACACATTTAGTTTTCATTTTGCTCCCACAAAATGGTACCAGGGGCCAGTGCCTGTGTTAATTCCTGTCCTTTTCAGGATGTCCTGAGCACAGATGTTTGAGGGCACAGAACCACCATTCCTCTTCCCAACACATGTACAGTCCTACTCTCCTACTCTCCAGAAAAAGGAGAACACTCCTTTTTCTGAGACCTATGGTGCCAGCTCTGCCAGACAGGATCCCAGACAGGGCAGACAACTGCTCTGACCTGCTATTGTAATTCCTGTGTTCTGGCTCCCATGTAACATTTATTTCCATGACCTGATTTGCAAATCCAGATGAGGATATAGGGCAGGACAGAGCAGATGGAACAGCACGTTATGACCTCCTGGTGGTATTTCTCCTCATGTAATGACTGAGTCAAGAAAAAAAAAAGTTACAACGCAGGCTCTCCAAAATGCTAAAGCTGAGATCAAAGTTAGCAAATAAAAATGTCAAGTGAAAGATGTTCCTGTGCATCACAAATAGCAGCACTGTCAGGCAGTGAGTCCAGAGGGACAGATCTAGCTGCCCATGTTGGGAAGTTGTTGAGGACAGAAGCTGGAACACTTAATGCTTCATGTATTTGACTGGTCATTTCCACGCTTCATGATTAACACAATGTGCACCCACACAGTGCATGAACAATGCCTGAAATACCCACCAGCCATTACCTCAACTGGGCTGAGAAAAGAGAATTTTGGCTTGCTTGGAAGAGATTAGTTGTCCATTATACACTCCCAGGCAGAGCTGCTGGCCCAATTGCTATGGGAAGGAAGACAGACAGGACTCCAGTGAGTCTTTTGAGCTCTGACTCCATCATAAAATGTCATTTATTTACCACCACCTTTCACCAAAACCCCCTCAAACCTTCCATGTAAAATAAATACCAAAAGTCTTTTGGGTTTCTTGACAGCAACCTCTGTCTTGATAACAATCCTAGATGAAAGAGAGGTGTTTGTTCTTTCTTTTGTTTCACTGTTTGACAAGGCTGGCTTCTGCCTGGCAAGTGAGTGCAGCAGCACTGTGAATGCCACTCATTAATTTCCTCATTTGGAAAGAAGTTCAGGCCAATTTCTGAGTGATGGTCAAGGCTTGCATGGACACCATCTGTCCACAGGCACATCCCAGAGGCAAATCTCTATTTTCACAAATTCCTCACCTACAGCTGAACGTGTCCAGAGCTTTCTGACCCACCTCACTCCTTCCATTTACAGAGGGGAAAATCAGAAGTCTTGTTACATTGAACCATTCAAAACCAGGCAGATCTTTTTGTGTCCATCTGAGCCACTGTGGTTTTGAGAGACTGACAGCATTTATCTGCTTCACCTCAGGGGTCCCACTACAAAAAATATCCAATGAGGTTTACCCCTGGATTTGGGACTCTGTATTTTGCATCACTCATCTTTCCTGCATCTTACTCCTCTCATTGTCACTGATCTAATTATTCCTGGTTCTGTTGGTGGGATGGCTATTTTTATTATCATATTTTACTTTACTTCAATTATTAAACTGCTTTTACCTCAACCCATCGATCTTACCTTTCTTTCTCTCCTTCCCATCCCCCTGGGGAGTGGGGAGTGAGCGAGTGCTACACAGTTAAACTGCAACACAGATAACAACAGTACTTTGCTCATATTCTTTAAGACTCAGAGTATTAGTCAGCTAAAACCCACTGAGCCATTAGAAAACCACCCACAAACTTCCAATTTTTTTTTTTTTTTAAATCGAGAGGCTAAAATCATCTTTGTCAGAGATATGCAAGAGAATTGTGTAATGCATGTTTTATTCTGGTTTCCTTAGCTTTTCCTACGCTTCTGAGCTCAAGCATCCCATTTTCTCTATCCTTTGTCTCCTATTTGCACAAGTTTTTTTATTCACCCATGAAATTCATTAGGCATTATTGAACACAACTCTAAGCAAAACACATCAACTAAAGAACAGGGAAAAACCCAAACAAGGATGAGTGAGCATAATGACCCACATGAGACAATTAAAATGTGTCTGTAATTATTATTAGTGCTACAGATGACAATGAGTTAAAACCAACATACAACTAAAAAAAGCAAAGCAATGCAAAACCACCTTGACAACAAGCACCCATACGAAAAAGATAAAGAGCAACAGTGAATAAGTGAGTTCTGCTAAATATGTTCATTGGCTTCACCATTATCATCTAAACAAATCTTACTTGAAACACAAGACCCTTTTTTCTGCAGTTCATTTCACTTCTGTTTTACGGTTCCTGACTGAACACTTAAGAGTTTCCCATTTTGCATGACTCAATCCCTGCCCAAAAATATGCATGGGCACTGGGGAAAGCACCATGACTTCCTATTTTCTCCTTATGTTTTTTCCCCTAAATTTTACCTTGAAGTTAACCAGATTTTCATGTTCCTCCACAGCTATTAAATTAGGAAATCGGAGCCAAGAAATGTGCACGCTTCCATCCTTTTGGGTCTCCAGCTGTTTCAACAACCTTTTTTTTGTTAAATTGTACAAGAACTTCCTTCCATTCCTGAATTCAGGGTTTTATTCAGAATAATCTGCTCCCAGTAGCTAATTTAGGTATCACGACTGCTCTTCTGCACTGACAGCACAGCCAGCCCGGTCTGGCAGCGCTGGATTGTAGGTGGCCTGAATCACTGATCACTTTCCCAAATTCAGATGCTAAAGATAGGCTCCTGTGGAAAAACAGTCTGAATATGGCCCCACATCTCTGCCAGGTTTTTCTCCCATGATCTGTGTTTGCCCAGCCCTGAACCTCTCAACATCTCATCAAGGATGCTGCAAGAAACACTCATCCCTTCAGTGCCTGTTTCCTATGGAACTTGTACCATAACCATGTCTCTGCTTCACAGTACCTATCCCTCCTTCTTAATGCTTCTCTTGATTGAAATTATGCAATCCCTATTTGTAAATCATTTGTAGATCCTGTTTATATTCTATTTAATATAATTTACAGACTATTGCTTAGAATGGGGCTGGTGCTGCACAAAACATTACTGACCATGTAATCAAAATGCCCTCCAACAGGACAGAAAAGCTCTCTCATTCAAGCCATCACTTCTACTTGCCCCAGACTTTTCTTTGTTTTCTCTTTAGCATCTCTTCAAACTTTCCTGATTTAGTTGACTATTAATTAATCTACTTTCTATTTCCCAAGCTTTGTTGCAGTCAAAGCAAACACAGTCAGGTGACTGGCATGAAATTTGGTCTGAAATACCAATGGCTGTGAGAATTTTAGTGCTTGATTCTGACAGCCTTCATTCTAAGAAAAAATCCTGATTTATAAAAAAGGTCACCTTTGAATGAGCAACAGCAGTGCTGATAAAAATCTGCAGGACTGAGCCTTATAAATGCAACTTTTTGCAGGTTATTTAGAGAGAACAAAACAAGCAGATGATCAGATTTAGACATCTGTTTTAAAGACAACTCTGCAAATTGTCTGGAGACCAAAATAGATTATTAGCAGGAAATGGAGTTTTCTTAATATTGAATTTGATCCTGCCCTACTGAAAATCAATGGAATTTTGTCCCAGACTTTCATGTGAAAGGGACTTAACAAGCAACATATACAAAAGCAGAGTTACAGCAACTGTCAAGGAGAAAGCTCAGTTAGGATAAGCCTTAAATTTCAATATAAAAGTGTTCCTGCTTGAGAATGAAAGAGAAACACGGGAAGAGATAAATATCTGATTTGAGTGGAATTGCTGAATGCAGTAGTGGAACCATTCATCTTTCTGTATAATGCATGAAGTATAAAAACTGAGAGAAAGCAAAGAAAAAAAAAAATACCTAGGTCCACAAGGGTGTGGTTCCATGCAGAAGTGTTTACATGGAAAGCACTGGTGCTTCCCTTAGTGAAGCTATTTTCATTTTTATGTCTTCAAACAAAAATGTCAGAATATTTTACCTACGTCAATTAAGACTCAGAATCCTTCTGGGACATACATCCTTATTACACCCGTTTTTGCAGACTACAATGACAGAGTTTGACTCATTAAAGGCTAGAAAATGAGTCAGCAAAGAAAAAGAACCCCAAAGCCCCAATCACCCGTTGTCTGTGATAACCACTGAATAACCTCTCTCTTCGTCACTACTCAGCCTTGGGAATAAAGTCACTTATCTGAGAAATGAAACTATTCCTTACTTGATGTTTGCCTTTTTTGTATGTTTGTTTTCCACTACGATTGCCTCCCAACATTTCTCAGCCTTGCACACAGACTGATGCACTTAATTTTGACAGATACAAAATCCCTCTTAAATCTGCTGCAGTGTTTATACTGGGATGCATAAAAATGACTTTGTGAAACGGAGTCTCAGAATAGAAAAGGAGATTAAAAATATTTTGCACATGAAGACTTCTCTAGGCTATGAGAGAAAGAGGAGAATATTACAAACCTTATTCTCTTTCTCCAGATTGCCTAAAGGGTCCCCTACAGCAGAACTATTTTTTTTAATCTTATTTTCTCTTTTCAGCATGTATTTTATTTTCTTCTCTCTGCTAGCAATACCCTGGCCTCCTAATAGCTTCTGAGTTCACCTCCTAAAAACATATTCTAGGATAAGCCTTGTCAGTATTAGATTTGCAAAGGTTTAGAAACAGCTTGGGTTCTCTCTGTGCTAACAAACAGTTAGTGATAAATGCCTTCTCAAGGAGTGTATTGCAGAAGTGATTTGGTCAGTGTATGAGCCAGTTTGCTTTACAAGCATGAACTTCCCTGGCCTGCCAGTATTACTGCAAAATAGAATCATTTTCCTAAATGGTTTCATTAAAGGGACATTGTGAGGCTGAATAGGAGCTATTGAATGAAAATGGACAGAGTGAATTTTAGTCATGCCAAACCAGTCTGAGGCATCAGTCACAGAGGTTTCACTGACAAAAAAAAAAAAAAAGAAAAAAAAAAGGAACAACCAAACAAAACACAAAAAAAAAACCAGAAAGAAAAAAAAAAAGAAAAGAAAAAAAAAAAGAAGTCTCCATTGCTTTATTTGGAGTTGAAGTCATTTGCAATGATTCTGAAAGATTCACTGCCACTGTGGCTACAGAGCCCTCATCAGCCATCATGAAGCCAATCTGTTTGAAGAACCAGGATGAGTTATTGTCTGACAATGCCAAGACTTTCATTTGCTGTGGAAAATCATAATCTTCCCTTTGCTTCAAACAATTCCCATTGAATTTCCTTCCCTCGACTTATTCATCCCATACAAAGCCATGATGGGAATATCAAGGAGGAAGAGCGAGCCACACAGAGCAACCACAGCCTCTCCTCAAAGAGGTGTCACACTGAGCAGCAATAAATTCTGCATTTTAACGAAAACCAGGAAAATGAGGGCCAGGAAAGCATCATGTGAGACAACTGTTGCTATTTTTAATGTACAACGATGCTGGAGCACAGACTGTGCCTCCCATGCTTTGGGATTTTTCAACTTTCTCTGGAAGATGGGAGGATGGGATATCCTGAAGGAAATCCACCTACACAGTAATTTAACATGGCCTACGGGCATGGGCACCAGGATTTTTCTTGCTTCTTTTTCTGCCTGAAGCCCACATTTGAATTGCTGGAAGACTGAAACATACATCCCTAATGTCTTCAGGCTGGTAATACTGTGGTTGAGTGACACTTAGTGGGCTGTGGCAAAAAGAGTTGATGATCTGCCCTTCATTTCTGTTGAATCTCTGTGTGCACTTCCACATAGGAGGGTTCTTTGGTCAGGTACAACACACTTTTTCCTCGGACCTGTCCCATAAAACAAGTGCAATTGCAAAGTCCTCCACATAAAAGCCATATAAACTAATACAAGCATTTCCATCAACAGGATTCATCCCCTCAAACTGCAGCCATGCAAAAGCAAGATCCTCTCTAAGTTCACAGAGATAAATACACGTCCAAATGTATTTCCACTCCATCTATCCTGGGCAGTGCTTGTACGATGGGAAGAATTGGCCTGGGACTGTACATCTCACTCCACTGACAGTGAACAGAGCCTGGACTTTCAAGCATTTCAAATTAAAGGAGATTAATATCTATATCTATACCTGTAGTCCACAAGTGAGCTAATTATACACAAACTCCTACAGTCACAACCTTAACAGTAATTCAGTGGGCAGCCTTTTTATTGTTATCAATATTTTGAAGGCACATTTCTAACACCAAATCCATTTTCAGATAGCATGGGCATAAGAACAGTTGAGAAATATGTAGGTGTCACAAGTGTAGGTGGGGTTTCTGAAATTCATCTTGTTTCATATCCACTGTAAAGATAAACATCAGTGCATGGCAATACTCTTGGAATCTGTTTATCTTGCTGCTGATTCATGGCTTATTGGTCATTAAAGGGAAATCAGTGGCATGAAGTTATATTTCTGTGTAAGTAGCAAGCAATGCCAAAACATAATGAGGACAAGCAGATATAAACTTTCAATGGCCTAGGGAAAACACATGGTTTAGCAAATGTGTGGTGTTATGCACAACCTCTTATAAAAATAAAAGGAAGAAGAGAAAGAAACAAGAAAAGAGAAAGAAAGAAAGAAAGAAAGAAAGAAAGAAAGAAAGAAAGAAAGAAAGAAAGAAAGAGAGAAAGAAGGCTGCCCTATTTCCTTGAACTCTCAGCCACCTTTCCTTCCACCTTGCTCTGTATTACAGATCCCACATGCATCTCTGTCAAGACAGCCTATGTGGGCTCACTGTAAGCTACTGTCATCCAAGCTGGGGCCTGAAACAAATCTGAGAGACCAATAAATCATGCTGTGAAAGAGAAACTCAAACAGCACATAGTGGGCTCTTTTCTTTCCCTTGATTTCCCAGTGCCTTTTTGTTTTGTTTTGTTTTTGTCTTATGTGATGCATCTTGCAAAGGCATTTGGCAGATCAACAAAGCTCATGCAAAAAGACAATTAATCCTCATCATCCTTAGTGTGACTTGTGCTAGCCAACTAAATCTAAGGTAACTTTCTTTGTGAAATGGGATTGGATCAAAATCCTGATATCAGAAAGACGCTGAACTTTCCAGAAGTTCACCAGAGCGAATTTTCTTGTTATTAAGAGTTCCAAAATATGACCTCAAGTAACTATTGATGGAATCTACTCATTCCATAGATTGATTGAACCTTCCAAGTACTGTGGGATGGCTTTTTTGTAGACTTAATTCTGGTGTTACCTGCAATAATAATATATTTGTGCAACAGCTGTACATATGTGTAGTTAATGAATTAACAGCTGAATCAGGCCAGTCATTCACTGTGTCTGCTTGTCTAGATACTGAATTTGATAATAGACTGTGCTCTTAGCAACAGGATGAGTATTTCAGGATGGATATATTATGGGGGAAAAAAAAACCCTAAATGAGATGACTACTGACTACAGCACAGTCATGGATGGAAGGACTGATCCTTGGAGAGGGCTTTAACTGAGCTAAGCAGGAAGCTTTAGCCACACAAAGGATATATTCACAAAATATAAAATAAAAACAAATTGGCATATCCTACCCAGTGTTGCACTCCTGTTCTTAACAGATAATGATCAGTGCTAAAAATACATCAGAAAAAAAGGCAGTCTGGGTACCCAAAGGTTTCTTACTTCCATAGAAAACCTTTCAGTGGAGCCTCTTTGCTGTGATGGCAATCATCTCTATGGAGAATTTAAATCTCCAGCCTTTTTAAGAGAATAATCTTAACCAATATTAACAATCTTAAATTTTCTCCTCCCATGCAAATCATCACTACCATGGCAAAATCCAAATTCATCGCTGGGCAAATATTTAAACCATTTTGCTATGGTGGCTTTTGGGGGGTTGTTTCTTGGGTTTGCTTTGGGGGTTTTTTGTGGTGGTGGTTTGTTATTTTTCTTCCTCTATACCTCAGATGAGTTGCCTGAGAGGCAGTTCAGAGCAGAGTACCACGCTCCTTACTCCAAGTCCTGTGCTCTCAAATTTCAGATGCAATTATTCCACTCTGACCCCTGGAAGTGAGAGGAGTTGGACAGAAAAATCTCAGTGAAAACCAACTCAGAAGTGGGTGATATTTACAGGCAAACAGTAATTTGCCAGACCTGTGGTTGTGAGGCAATTTCACACATTGCTTTCCAGGATCCAGGGGCCTCTGCACCATGTTTTATGCAACTGCAGCTGAAAGCCTTTTGTGCAGTGTGAACTGCCCAATTTAGTGCAAATAAGTTAGTTTGCCTCCTATATTGATACCTGCCAATGTTTTAGCATAAAAAGAAATGAGGATATTAAGGCTATTTCTTTTTCAGACAGCATCTGGTTGGCTATTGTGAAAGTGCTAGGGCAGTTGTTCACACCCATTTTCCATTTAGCCTAAATTAGCCTTTTAAATATAAAAATACCCTCGATTTCCCCAGTTTGTAATTTTTGCCTTTGATACTATTTCTGAACTGATGGAAACTTCAATCAGAATGTTCTTAACCTCTGACAAATTGAATATTGGGAGAGTATATTAAGCAGAACAGAAAAACTAAATAGATTTTTGGAAGGGTGTAAAAGGCAAGAAACAAACTAGAATAAAAGATAGTTGGAAGAAAAAATAAGATTGATTTGTAAGACTGAGATCTGATTTAGGGCCAGCACTCATTGAGAAAGAGTACCTTGTGTTGTAACAAAAAAAAGAGGTAATGATAAATGTAAAAATAATAGTTTCCATTTCAATTTGTGTGGGCACAAGTAAGTTTAAAAATATTATGCCTTCAAAGTGGTAAATTAGTGCATTTTGCCCACACACATCTTTTTTTTTAAAAAAAAGACCAAGTCATATAAAACACAATTTCCCTTTTGCAATGCCTATTCACTGAGCCAGGTGCAAAGTTTTAAGGCTCAGGATTCTCAGCCTTGTGTTCAGACCCCAGAATTAAATGACATCATCTCTTCTTTCATTTTCTTAAAACCCAAATTCAAAAATACCTACTACCTCAGGGTGCCTGTTTCATATTGCCACAGATATAACATTTTTATAGGTTAACTGCTTTTAAATCCTCACTTTGAACTCAAAAGGCTGGCTGAGGCAGGGCTACAAAACTGAGCTGATCCAGACAATAATTATTGATAATCAGAGAGTTTCCTGCTTTCAGATGGCATGGAAGAACAACAGTGACAGCCTGTGCCATGGCACTTCACTGTCTGTCTTTCCATTTGTGATCTGAATCTGTGTGTAATGCATGTGATTTAAAGATAATGGAAAACCTGGCTTCAGAGAGAGATCACTGAAAATGTGGTATTTATTTTTCCAAAAATATTTCAAAGAGATGAAACCCATGAGGGTGAGCCCTGAGATCTAGCCAATATTTCCATTGAGAATTCAGGTTCGAGGAGGATGGGGAAAATAATCTAATAAAGTAAAGATAAACTAATTCAACTTAGAAGATTTGGAGGAAACAATAAAATTCAACAGGATTTTGGTAACAGCTCAAAAATCAGTAAAATGCAATTCACTGAAGAGGAGGACAAAATACTAATATATGAATCTTCAGTGAGAGAATGCAAATGTAAATATCTAGCTGCTAGAAAAAGAAACCTACCCAAAAACCTGGCTTGGGGGCCAGCAGCTCTGGTCCAGATTGGGTAACCAGGCACAAGTGGCTTGTGAAGCAAAATACCAGAGGTTACTCTGGGCTGTGCTGATGTTCAGGAGAGTCTGGGAGGGCATCATTCCATCCCAGGGAGCACTGCTGGAGTTCCAGCACCAGCAGAGCTTTGGGTTTGACCCACACTGTGAGACTCAGCAGAGGTCAGTGGGAGAAGTGCTCAGAAATATGGTAACAGGAGAGGTAAGAGGCTTTCACTTCACCAAGAGGGAGTGTATGCTAGAGACCAGAGAAAAGCAGTGAAGGGGAAGCCAGCTTCCACCAGAAAGGCTTTTAAACAGGCTGGGAATGGAGACCTTAACAGGCCTCAAATGTCCAGTGAGAATCTGGTGTTTATTACATCTTGACAGTCTGTTTCAGGTGAGATTGTATTTAAATCTCAGCTCCCAGAAAGACATACATTCCCACTTCTCATATAAATTTTTAATGCACTTCCATTATTAAAGCAAATTTTATTCCAAGGAGCTTTGCCTCAAAAATTAATCAAAAGATTTTTGTTGTACTCCAGATGAAGCAAACGCAGAATTCCAGGAGCCTAACGCAGAAACCAGACTTCTATAAATAGACCATGTGGAGCCTGATTTGCTGCAAGACGAGGGGCTAGGTCACATATCACATCTCTCCAGGCTGATCAGCATCGGTCAGGTATTGCTTAAAAGGCAGCCCAAGATGGAAAGCAAATAGATTGATTCAGCACCGAGCTCAGAAACACACACTGCTATGAAATGAGAGCTGAAACGAAACAAAATACACTGATTTCTCAGAGTTTCAGGTGGCTCCCCCCCCACCCCCAGCCTGTTTATCATTCTGTATCCAAATGCTGAAAAAAAAAATAAAATCATGTTGGTTATGAATAGGTGGTAGTTATATCTCCATCCCAAACAGAAATATACCCTAAAGCATCTCTCTTGCTTCTTCCCAGTTGGGGCAAATTAATTCCTCTCAACAGCAGAGGTATTTTGCATTACCAAAAACAACAGGAGCTCCAGCTGGGAACCTACTGAGCCATGCCCATGGTCTACCCTCTGTGTTAAGGCAAAGTTCAGCAGAAGACCATGGAAGGTGTTTTCTGGTTCTGGATCCAGTGTCAAGGCAGAGATGTTCAGCACAGCAGCATTCAGACTTAGGCCAATGAATGGATGAAGATCAGTGAGGCACAAAAGAACAGTGAGGCACAAAAAAAGTGTTTGCAGATACAGGGAGGTCTTCTGCTTGCCCCTCCCAACTGTTTGTGGGGTTACACAGAGCCATGCTCACATTCACAAATTTCATGCTATAGATTTTGTTGAAAACAGGCTTAAAAATGCTATCCCAATCCTCTTTCCCAACGCCTTTTTTTGGTATTTAACAAATAGTATAGAAATACCTAAATAATACAGAGCAAGATACCTTTACTGAGAAAATCTCTCTCCTTGGGAGAAGGAATATGGTCTGAAAAATCAATCTTCTCATTAATTATTTGTATCAACAGAAATGCTGACACATCAAACAATTTACTTGGCTTCTTATATATTACCCTCAGGTGACAGCCTTTTGCTCAGTGCCCAGAAAAATATTTCAAAGATTTCAAAGCTGCTGCTTTTGGGGACCTCTCCCCAAGCCTGCAGAGATGAAGCAGTTCCAGGCACCTGGCATTCAACCACTGAGCTGTACTTGCTGCTTTCACATCCTTTTCTTTCAACCACACACTCAAAAAGGACAGAGTCATCTTCTAACCCACTGCTTCAGAAATGGAGAGGGGAGAAAAGAACATTCATAACCCTTGCTTGAAGGTTTATTCCACAAAAGTTCTTTTGTGAGACTGAGAGAAAATGGGAGAGTAAAAACCTCCATGGATGCTACTTTGATCTTACACCAGGAACCCATAACACCCTGTGGCTGACTCCATTTTGGCTGGGCAGAACTGGCTTTCCTCAATGTAGGAGACAGTAGAGGAGTTTGGTCACGTGCCTGGTTCAATTCCAGCTTCAATCCAAAGTTGCTCTTGACACAAAACCAAAGAAAACTTGGCAGCATCATCTCCCAGCCTTGGGTTGAGTCCCAAGCAAAATTCCAAATGAAACACAAGGTCCCAGATCTGCATGGAGCCAACCAAAGAAAATGCTGGCAGTGATGCCGGCAAGACAATCCAGCCAAGTTTTGCTGATATCTACATGGTGCTTCTCTTTCAGCTGCCCACAAAGAAATAATATTGCTTTGTGTGGGCTATTTGCCCTGTAAATTGGGATCTAAAGCCAATGAGAGGGATGTCATGGGAAGCAAAACTGGTGTCAATCCTTCTGGCAGGGTCATGATCTCCCAGGCCACCACACACAGAAGAGATCAGAGCCAACCTGCACCGGGCAGCGCTGAAAATCCCAACAATGGGAACCAAAAGGAAAATTTCAAGAATGACTAAATAGTTGATCACATCCAAGAAAACAGCTGCATTTTAGCTCATGAAGATGGATGGATGAAGGGATGGATGGATGGATGGATGGATGGATGGATGGATGGATGGATGGATGACTCTTCAAATTGTCTCTGCGTAAGACAGAGGATTGGTGGCTGACCTTTCCGGAACATTTCCGGCATGATGAGGCCAAAATCACCAGAACTGTGACAGCTTTGCTCACATCAAGCAGAGGATATTTATGCAGGGGTTGAAACAGTGCTCGAAATAAGTAAGGATGCCAAATTGCCCCTTGATGCTTTCCATGATTCAGCCTTGGCTGCTCCCTGAGATGCAAGGAGGGACTGGTAACCACCCAAAGCCAAAGCAGCCTCTCACGGGCCTAAGTGCCATGAAATCATCGCACAGATTACACTGCACAGACACTAAATAAGCCTGTGACCAGCTTCTTCCTCAAATGCACTCACTCCTTCATTAGCCTAAACTAAATGGTGCCCACAGAATGGAGTCAGACCTCCACGGACCAGCGCTCAGGAGGACAATGTTCTCAGTACCCTGAATTACAGACTGGGAGGAAATTTTTCATTCCCTGGAAGTGGGCAGAGAATCAATAGCTCATTTTTCATGTTATGGTTATTATGCCCAGTGCTTCACGGGCATTGTGTCATATACAGCCTCTATAGCAACGGCTCAGATTCCTCACTCCTGTTTGCTCTGTCAGTAGCAATAATTGCAAAAAATCCCCAGGGCTCAGGAGTGTTTAGCTCCAACTGGGAAATACAATAGTGGACCCAGTAAAAGTAAAGTAATAAAGAGAGACCACACAAATATGAAAACAACTGCAGCATGACACCTTTCCAGTTCCATTAGAGTGATTACCCCAGTGGCAACCCAGCTCCTCAAAAGAAGTGTGTGGTAAATGGTTGGGGTTTTATTGAAAGTGTCTTTCACCACTCTACAAGAATTGCTCCTGAGCTCTGTACCAACATCATAACACTGCACACACTGCTTGTAGACATCCCCTGCATTCCTTGTGCAGCAGGAGGGCTGGGAAGCTGATGATAACTTGGAGCATGATTCTCCTCCTCCAGGCTCACCTTCAGACCAGAGCAGGGCAATCTCATCCCTGTATTCAACTTAAATAAACCTGTGAGTACAAAATGGACATGCCATGAGTACAGAGCTGGGAGTTGAGGGAACAAATACTGTCTGGTGAAACACACAAAGCTATGAATCCCCCAGACCACAGCACAGAACTGAACATACTTTTGGTTTTGGCTTGCAAAAGAGCCTGAGATCTGACAGCCAAGAAAAACATTAAGACAGCAACAGCAGAAACAAAAGCAAGAAGGTTGCTATCTCTGCAATGGGCTTGTCTTTCAGGTAAGTGAAATAGGGCATTGAGTATAAAATGGCTCCTTGGTGGCAAAGACTTCCAAGCCAGTTTAAGAATTGTAGCATTGTTTGGGCTAGAAGGGACCATTAATGGTTACCCCTGCAATGATCAAGGACATTTTCTGCTAGATCAGGTTGCTCACAGTCCCATCCAACCTGATCTTGAATTTGTCCAGGGATAGAGCATCCACCACATCTCTGAGCAAACTCCAAAAGCTTGTGGGCCAAGGGCTGATTCTCAAGAGTACAGACCAGGATCTGGACCTGCAGCTCCCCCTGCACAGGAGAAGCAGGATTGAGACTGCAACAATGCATCATCAGTAGGTAAATCCACCCTGTCTGACAGTGATCTAATCCCAGCTCACATTCCCTATCACAAAAGTGAGCAATCCAATGCTTGGTGAATTCTGCTTCCCAGTGTTAGGATGAGCCAAGATGGCACAGCCAAAAAGCAACATTGCTATGAACACTTGGCTGCCACAAGCCAGTCACCCCTGTGGTAACTTCCCTGACACCTCCTGCTTAAAGCACCAAAAGGCAGAAGAATCATGAGGCCCTGCTTTCATGGGCTGTATTTGTACTGAAAATGGGCAGAGAGTGAGCTTCTGCCCTGTGCTCCACGGGAGGTTTCTGTCTCCACAGAGCCCCCTCAGGACACCCACGTCAGGCTGTGACAGCTGTACCACCCCAGTCACACCCAGAACCTGCTCTGTCCCTGCAGCAGGTCCCTCCTGGCACATGCCAGGCTCTTGGTGCCAGGAAGGAGCAAGGGGCAGCAACTTCCCTCCCTTCACTGGAGAAGTGAAAAAACAATCAGAATGAAGAAGGTGTTGAAGAAAGACTCCCCCCCAGCTTTCTCCACATTCCACTGACTGCCAGCTTCTGGTCAGGGCTGCTTTTCACTCAGTGTAGACTTGGGGATGTATTGAGGAGAACCCTTTTTCAAGAGCTGCCCCGCAGAGCCAGGATACACTGCTGCTGTTAGCCCTCTACCTTCCATTCCTAACCTCTATAAAAGTTCCTTTGACAGCTTGTAGCAAATAGAAGTTATTTGCTACACCTTCAATTCACAACTATGAAATTCCAAAATTTCTTATCTCTGCAAACCATACATATTCATATATATATATATTCTTATATATATCCTTAAGTGTAAAGAAAATAAGAATACTTTATTTTCCTCCAGATACACAGAGTAGGAAGGATGAAGCTAGACCTAACAAACCTTTGCAGCCTAAATGAAAGTTGCCTGGTTGTATTTACAGAAATGTAGAAAACATTTTCATCAAATTCCTCATAGACAAGAAATCAAAAGCACTGATGATTGAACAGCAGAAAAAGAATGAGAAAGTTGGTTAGATTCTCATTTTCTCCTGACTACACAAGCAAATGATCTATCAATAAAACCAAAAGATAAAAATTGATAAGATGAAGCAGCACACACAGACTCTAATTCAATTAACCTGCAGAAATTCCTGCCAAGAGTTTCAAACCAGGGCTGATTTTCATGTGTATTAATACAGTTTTCACCATATCACTCACTAGATTTGAAATGTCAGAATAATTTATAGCACCAGAGAGCAAACTGATGGTTTTCTCTGATCAAAAACCTGCAGCAATGTTCCACCACTGTTTACAGTATTTACAACCAATACAACGTGTATCAGCATACAGGTTTGTCTCCTGGTACAAATATTTAGCTTTGGCCACTGCTGGAGCAGTAACAATTTGGTCCTGAAAAGATGATCTACTATTTGCTTTATGCAGTGTCTTTTAAAGGGCTATCCATGCATATAAATAAAAGCTATTTGATGGTTTTGCAGGCTCAGGAGTGGCCAGTTTCACCATCAGCCTGTGCTGATGCAAAATGTGCTAGACCCAGGTTGTGTTGGGTGCTGTATTTCCAGGCAGTGAAAGGGGCTGGAATGCCAAATTTCATTAATCCTCTTCATCCAGCAACTGCTTTAAAAGGATTTAGCATGAGAAGCAGAGCACAAAGCTATCAGGAGAACACTGCACGAGTGAATAGAAATTGAAGACATTAAATGAGTTCCTTGTGAAATACTGCAATCACTTCTTTAAGCAATAAAGAGGTGGTTTGTTAAATAATAGACTAGAACAAGTCCAATAAAATAAAAACTGTCAAAGTACCCTTTTCAAAGTTGCTACATAATCTTCCAATTTTGCTTTCATTAGTAAACAGTAACAGATGATCAGATTCTGTCATCATCTTGTCTGGACAATATCTTAGCAGCATTTGAATACACTACAAAATGAAAGAATACCAGAAGAAGAAAATTTAATGTAATTACCACTTTCTGAAAATAGATTGTGCATAACATTCACTTAATATAGCTCTAATAAAGTGAGAAAGAAATCAAGGATGAAGAAACGGTTTCCTATTTAAGACCAGATACAAACAGCTTGTCCTAACCATCTCTTCAGCACCTACTCCCCATCCCTGTGTGTTGGACCAAATGAGCAAAAATATTTGTGCCAAAAGCAGCAGCATGTTACTGCCTGACCAGGAACTTCAGCCTCAAGCAGCCCAAGGATCCTCTGGCTTCACTGGCTGCAGATCTTAAGGCAGATGAATCCTCTCCCACAAACACTTTTTCCTTCACAAAAAGAGAATGAAAGGGCAGAAAGTGAGAAATTTGCTGTAAATTGTGTCCCAGTGCAGCAGCAGCTCTGCCCTTGCACAATGCTCTCCCATGTGCACACAGAGAATATGTTTTCCTGCAAGCAGGAGAATAAAAAATGCCCAATTTCCCTGAAAAGCTTCAGATTACTGTCCCCTGTCCTGTCCCTGGCTCCCACCCAGTCTCCTGTGACCCCCATCAAGGGTACAAGAAACCATCTCTGTCCCACTGAGATCTTCCTCTGTGCCAGCTTGTAGAACATAATTACTCCTTGTGATTTCTGTCCTGTTTCAAATACTGTTGAAATCAATCACTAACTTGAAAAATTACTGGGGACGGGCATACAGACAGCATTGCAGATATTCATTTCCTTAGGAAATAAAGCTGAAAAACAGCTTCCTGCCTGTATTGCCAGACAGAAATCCCCCTTCCTTAACCCCACGTGTCTCTAGCTCTACCTACAGCAATCCTAACTTACAGCCAAGCTAAAGAAACAAGGCACAGCCTTAGTTACATCAATCATTAACACGAGAGCAGCTGATAACAAAAGTGCACAATGTCCATGTATCTGTTTATCATTAGAACTGCAAATATCCTTTGGCCTTTTTATCTATTTCTCAACCAGCAGAGAAAAAAGGCACAGTTTTGAGGGAAGAAATACTACATTGGGGCCTTTCTCAAAGCCCCTTACCCCTGACTACAGAGACTGTTTTTTGTCCTTTTCCCAACTAATCTTCACCTGTTGGGCACAAACTGAAAGGCAGATGGAAAGAAATGAACCATCACCTGGGTCACCACATCTGCTCAGGGAACTGATATTACAGTCTGGTTTCATTTAGTTGACATTGAAAAGGTGCTCCACTCTAGCAAAATCAGTATGACATCCACTGACAGAGGCTAAACCTAGAGGAATTAAAATGGGAAATTAAAGATGAATCATAGGGATGGCTGACTTTTAAAGGACGTTAAAAATTCAAAGCAAAACATGCTATTTGTCTGAAAACCCTGTGGTCCATCAACCAGAATTTAGTGGGTCCAGTGGAGGAATGAAGAAGTAGTAACATCTGTGATATTTAGGAACAGAATGACCACAGCAATTCTCCTTCAGACCCAGTCACCAGGTCTGAGAAAAGGAGGGAGAGAAGAGAAGCTGGATGTCTTAAGGGAGAAAGCTTTGCTGGTCAAGAACTCTGGAACCAGGATTTTTCAGAGATTTCACACACAGTTTGTAATTCCAATATTTCCTTGTTGTTTCCTGAACAGGAGATGAGCAATTGCCGACCTCCTTGTGCCTCAGTGCATGATGCCCCTGGCACTGTAGAGCACCCAGTGACACAGCAGAATTCTGAAACCCTGCATTTGGGGCAGAGCTGTGCCACTGGTGTGCTGGGAAAGCTAGTGGCTCATTGTGAGCTTTGTTTTCATCCCCTGACAAGTGTGAAGGATGCCCTTGGGGTTTTCCATTTCCTGCTTTAAGGTCTACTGCTGAACAATATTTCAGTAAAGTGACGCTATTGTTAACTCAGAAAACTTTTTCAGGGGTTAATTGTAAATATTTAATACAAAAGATAAGACTGTAATTTTTTTCTTAAAATAATAGGCTCATGCTATGGTAGGCATCTGCTTTGGAAATTAAACACCTTACTCAAAGTGAAGACAAAACCCTTTGAAAAGAGAACAAAAGGCTTAGGTTTTTTTTTGATTGCTAAATTCTTTCAGGGCTTTTCTTTTACTCCTCTGCTGAAATCCAGAATTAAAACAAAATTCTAAATTATGTATCTCCAGTTTTATCAATGGACACCTTCGATTTTTGTTTGAGAGGTTGCTTACTTGCCACTCCCCATCTGAAAAGAACAGAAAAGATTTCTGCTGCATTGATAATCTACATGTCAATTGTTAGGAATAAATTTCAGGAAAGGTTAGATGACACATAACTTACAGGGAACCACTCTGTAGGATTGCAAGCAAGGTTACAGTAATGTCCTTTCAACAGGATAAATAACATATCCATTCACTACGAGCCAACCCTGTCATGTTACCTCATTTTAATCAGCCCTTTCATGATACAATATTCATGTGGAAATTGGGCTAAAAATACCCCCTGCCAAGGTGATTGAAGAAATAAAACTGAGAACTTTATTTTGCATATTTTAAGATCAGGTTTTGTCCAGAAATAATGTGGCAGATTAATTGAGTTTCATGTGGGGAAGAGAGGGAATGAAAGCAGGGGGAGGGAAGGAGGAGATGGGCCAGGAGCTATTGCCTCTCCATCAATGATTAACCAGCCCAGGCTAAAGCTAACACCATCATCTTGCACTCCACAGAAGCAGTCATTCAGCACCTGTGATTGCATTCAAACAATAAAAATTAAAAAGCCAAATGCTGGGCTTGTAGGCTGGACTGTGAACACTCAGCATCATCCACAGAAACACAGGTGGCCAAGTCAGCCCTTGAGCTGGTCCCAGGAGGGTTGGTGGACAGACCTGGCACACATGTGCTTTCCCAGGAGAGGAAAATATTCCTCGTGGGGATGTGCAAGGGGAGGAGGATTTCCTCACTGCACAGCAAAAGTCAGCTGCCTAGAGAGTCATTAAGAAGGAGAAAAAAATCGTCTAGGTCTATTTGAAGACGTTTATAAAGGAAAGGGAGAAGCACCGACTTTGTGTATGAAAGCCACGCACAGCCACGGCACTACTTGGTCTCAGAGCTATTCCCCCAACGGGTTTCACTCTCTGCTTGCTCGGTTTACAAATCAAAACAAGATATTTCATGTTGTTCAGCCTGCAAGCCCAGCCTGGTGCACTGAAAAGATCATCCAGTGACCTTTTCCCACCAGTATTCCATCCTCATCCCTGCGCCGAGGAGTCCAGAGACACAACCAAGCTCTGCTTGATCCTTCACTCTCATATTGGCTGTGCCAGGCTGACAGTAAAGAAATTTGTATCTGTCAGGTTATTAAATTGATCTAAGTGAAAAGAATCACAGGGGACTGAGGCTGTGATGAGGTAGTTCTCTCCACAGCCACATGCTGAAAACCTCCTCCTCCTTTCTCCCCAAATCCTTCAACCAAGCACACGCAGCCTTCCGTCAATCAAACTCATCTGAGGCTCAGTGTGTTCATCTTCCACAAGCAATAAGGACACATCAATATAATGCAGGCCAGGACCAGTCCTGGCAGTTCCATACCAGTGGTTCTGTGAAGCTTTAAGCTGGTTTTCAAAAGGGCATTTTGTCAAGAGTAACTGCAGCACTACTTTTGACTTTTTGCAGCTGAACTGAAATAGATGAGAAGTAATAGTAGTAGTAAACCAATTAGAACAAAATTGACACATTGCATATAAAAATTACAAGACAATCCTTTTCTGCTTTTATATGTAATAACTCCACTCTACTACATAATACTATTGCCATAATACTCAGCAAAGAAAATTCTCATTCAAAAAGCCCCCATCTGACATTAAGAATTGGACTTTCTCATTTCAAGTGAAAAAGAGCCTCTGTTCCCTCTAGTTATTTTCCTTTTCCCTGCATAGAAAGAAACTGAGCACAACCAGAGTGGTGCTTCTGAGCATGAACTTTTACAGGGTTCCAAGGGATGCTTCTCAGGGGTCAGTACCACAGCTGATACCATTCCCCATCTACACTTGGCTGATCAAATCTCAGTAAGTTTGCAGGTGACCCCAAAATGAGGAGGAAACTGGAGAGGAAGAGCTGTCAAAGTGCTGGAGGATTTTGCTGTTCATAGGCACACCCAGAAGCTGGCAGAATGGCCAGAAACTGCACAAGGCCAGTCCTACAGCTGGGAAGGAGCAATCTCAGTACAGGCAGCTAAATGCACATTGGATTGCTGCCTGAGAGCCCAGTCTGCAAGTCCTCTACTCAGCTGCCTCACCTGGGATAGAATGTCCAGTTTTGGAATGCCTCTGGTACAAGAGAGATGTTGACCAAGTGTAATGAACTCAGCATGGCTGGGGGCTGGACAGAGCACACAATGGATGTGGAAAAACTCAACAAACTGGGAGAGGAGGCTCAGGGGCTTCTCACCATCAATGTCCTGACAGTAAGGGGAGCTTACACAGAAGACAGGGTAAGATTTACTCAGAGGTGCAGAGAAGGAAGTTTTAATGGAGGAAATCTTGAGCAGAGATATGGAAAAAAAAATATGCACACCAGTAGAAATCTCCCTATCCACGGAGATTTGCTAAACGTGCTGATGCTATCCAAGCAATATGACCTATCTTGAAGGTTAGAGCTCCTTTGAGCAGTTGGCCTCCAGAAGGCCCTTCCAAACAAAAAATTTATATGATGCTCAATACCTAGATCTTCATTCTTGCACTTTTATTAGTTTATGATGGCTACTGCAGGAAAAGGCAGGCAAGGCAGTCAGGATTCCACCTCTGCTTTTCAAGAAGAGAGAAGTAAGGGTACAACTTAGACTTGGCACAACTTATCCACATCTTTAAGGACTCCAGAAATGAAGAGACAGAAGGAAAGCCAAAGTCTACTGCTCATTACAGATGAGGTGGCCTCCCTGTTTCTTCTGGTGTTAAGAGAAAGAGCACCTTCAGCTTCCATGCCACCAGGGGATCCCAGTCTGACCAAAAGCAGCTGATCTGTTGTGATTCAGTTCCCAATTTTCCCTCTGAGGGAATGAAGAAATAAAATCCAGAGGGCAATAGCAAGCACAGAGACAATTATTATGTTCTTCACAACAGCAGCTGTGTCTCTATTTCATTGTGACATGCTTAGATCAGTTTGAGAACCAGCACCCCTGCTATGCACCCTGCTGCACACAGGGAGCTCATCATGCAGCAGCACAACTTCAGCAGCCAAACAGGGCCAGAAAACCACTCCTGCTTTTCAAGTTAAAAAATTAGAGATCAAAAAACAGGGTGTTTTCTAGGTCATGGTGTCAGATTCCAGCACTCACAGTTAACAACAGGCTTTCTGAAGAGCAGCACAAAGACACAAACCTGCACAGTGGTTTTATCTGGTTAGTCCAGAGAATAATTTCACTAAAGGCTGGGCTGGGGAACAACAGCTCTAACTGTGCTGAAAACTTCCTATTTTGTACTTTTAATTGTAAGTAATTAAGCATCTGCACGTTTTGCTAAGTCAACAACCTTTTGACAAAAGGGACAGATTTACTCTAAGAGCAGTAGAGCATGAAAAGAAAAAATGTTCTTGGGAGAGTATTCTTCTTTTAGAATTTTGCCTCAATAACACTTGTGTTTTAAACACCTCAACAGAGGTTTAACAGAGAATTTACAGCTAGTAAAATTATAAAAAAAAAAAAATCCTGAATTTAGACTATATGGAGTTAGATTAATTTCATTAAAATATTCAAGAGGAATGTAAAATCACTTTAGAAAGAGTCCCTGACAGAGCATGGGGAAAGACTGAGCTCTGGTGATCGGGACAGTAAAAAAGGAAAGGCATCTCTTTAAGTGTCTGTGCCCCTTCTCCTATGACCACTGATTGAAACAGTAATTGGGTAGCAAAAGTAAAAAGAAAAGTAATTTTTTTTGTTCATAATAAAGTCACTCATACACCGGTATAACAACACTTATTTTGTTCTGGGCTTTTAAGAAGTTTCCAGGGCATTAAGATGATGTATGAAATACAAACTCCTAGAGGGAAATTTAAAATAAATAAATAAATAAAATAAAAACCCAACAAAGCAAAACGAAAAGAAACACCTACAGTTTTAGTGCCTTGCAGTATCCATCCTCAAAACCTGAAATTAAGGAAGCAGCAGCAAAATCAAGAGTTGGCCATTTCTTTGCAAAACTTTTCATGCTGGGATCATGGATCATGTTTCATTTTTATGGAAGATAAAATCCTTAGCAAAGAGGTGTACCTAAATGTTTATAGGTTTTGATCCAAATTTAGCAACTGGAATTGCTGTATTTTATAAAGCACAATATATACAGGCCTTCCACATGGGATCTCTAGTAAATAACTTCTAAAGAGGCAGTCTGGAAGCAGTAGGAAGGAAGCAAACACAGCTTCTTTGTAATAACAGAGCACCCCAAGGAAAGGTATTTCTATCTAGGTAGCAGAAAATTGAAAGAAAAAGGAAAGTATAAAATGAAATGGAAAGTTTTTGGTTAATCTATTAGAACTCCTTTACTAATTTTAAGTCGTGAGTCAGAGAAATGTCATTGCTCTATTGACTAATCTGTATGGATCATCAAAACAGTTTTGGTTCTGTTACTGATTTACTTTGTTAAGTGATTAATTAGTTGGGGTATTGCATTCTTCTCTTTTCCTCATGCTTTATCATTTTATTAAGGTATCCAGGGGTGCAAAAATGCACAGAATCCCAGAATATTCTGAGTTGGAAGTGACTCTGCACAGGGCACCCCAACAATCCCAACATGTGCCTGAGAATATTATCCAAACACTCCTTGAGCTGTGTCAGGCTTGGTGCTGTGACCACTTCCCTGGGGAGCCTTTTTCAGTGCCCAGTCACCCTCTAGGTGAAAAACAAGAACTTTTTTCTAATATCTAACCTAAATTCAAATACAGGAAACTCTTTGGTTTTTTTATCTGTGGAAAGCCATTTCTGATAAACCATTGTCCTAATACCTAAGTGAAATAGAAATTTAGGGAGAAAGATAATATGAACATTTTCAATTACTTCCTCTAAAACTTTGAGACTAGAGCTAGACTTGCAGCTCTCAACAAATGATGCTGCAGAACCAATAATGTCTTTAAATTGCTTGGGTGAACTGAAGCAATTAAAAAAGGGCAAAAGCACGGTGCAGTCCCTTCTCCTGTGCACTATTTTCTTTCCTGTGCTTATACACAAAGAAGTGTGATGACTTCCATTTAAACTGAAGGATTAACAACACCATGGAACAAATATTCATTACTCAGGAGAAAGGATCTTTGAAGACAAACCATCCACCATCAATCTTAAAATTCTAGCTGACCCCAGTTACACACACAGACCTTGTCAGCACTCCTTTATTTCAGAGTTAGAAAGACTCATCCTCTTACTAATATGATCAGGCAGGAAAGTTTATATCAAAGCTATAAAAAGTAACAACATTTTAAGAACACAGAGGCCTATTAATTTTTCCACAAGCTAAAGCAGGCCTTTGAAGCACAACCCAAAATTAGATGCACTAGGTACAACTTTAATCTGCTGGGCCCCCTACAACATATCCAAAATATTAAGAAAAGTATCCTAAAAATTTAAAACAGGGAAGCTGTTAACCATGCAGAGGGAAAACTGACAATGCAGGGTTCAAAAGAAAGGGGGTAAGTGGGGAAGAGAAGAAAACCTGTTATTCCTCAAATGAAACTTTAGAAAGCAATTTTTTCTCTTCCCCATTTCCTGAAGAAATAGCTCTTCAAAGGCCATCTTCATGCTCTTTGGGTGACCTTTCTGCCGTTACATTTCACTGCCTGCCCTGAAGGATATCTTTTTAATATCTTGTTAAACGGGGAGGGAAACGTGCAACGAGCAAAACACTCTGAAATGGAGGCACTTCTGCTTCAGTAAATACTTTGAGGATATATAAAGTGCAAAAAAGGGTCTCTTATTTCCAAAGGCCGGAGATATTTATAGAGTGCCTTTTATCAGTGTGTAGGGAAAGTAGTTCCTACACAGTAAAAGAAAACTAAACAAGTGAGGGGTTTATTGACTGCTGTACATATTGTCAATGAGAATATCATTATTAATGCAACTAAACCCACAATTTTAAAATAAACCAAAAGTGGCCAATCCCCTAAAGTCTTTGAGCACAGCCTGACATTTAATTAGGGATTCCAGAATGCAGGAGGAGAGGCTCCCTGATCAAGCATTAAATGAGAGTTTGGTTGGGAACATCTTTCAGTATCACTGTGAAATAACACACCGATCCCATTCACCTATAATGAACAGAAAAACAACTTTTTCAAAAACTTATAGAAGATATTTTCTTTCTTAGCCTCATTTTTCCTGCAGTGAGAATTTGGTTAAGCTTTTGTCACCTAACAATGGTTCCTCTAGTTCCTCCCCTTCCGTGGGACATGGAAACTTGAAAGTCTCTTTTGTCTAAAAATTTTGTGCTACATTTTCTGCAAAAGACACCAAATTACCTGTATTCAGATAGACTGCATTTCATATGTATCTTTTCTTTGGAATAAAACCCTGGCTAAGCTTAACAGGCAAGCAGAACACTGGTTTCTATTTTAAGGGCATTTTAAGGGGACAGAAATCAGGCTTTGACATTAGAACACTGCTTGAGTCAGAAAGTTTATTTAAAAAATAAAATGTTGGGAGAAACAACAATGCAAAACCCCAAGATCCTTAACAGAAAAGATTTCTATCTCTCCACTTTCATCTTTTCTGATCTGTGCAGCAGCAGCAACTGCCTTGTGCAGTCCCTTCCGCTCAAGTGGGCTTGACAGGAAGGCTGTCAAGTTAAAAATTACTTTTTTTTAAAGATAACTTTAAAAATAATTCATTCCCACAAATCATTGGCACAGCCAGGGAAGAGAAGCAGAAAAGCGAATATGGGACCATTACCACCCTCTGCATTCATAAAATGGATACTTAGAAAGAGCAGGACAGTAAATTTCTCCAATTTCTCCACTTCTGAGTCTGGGGGCACTGAGCCCATGAAGCAAACCAGAGTTATGAAGCCCATGACCTCTGAAATCACCCCCAGCATGGCATTTCTGGCACTGTGGCCCCTCTAACCCAAGGCACAGCTCAGTCTAAACTCAGTGCACTGCCCCAGGTACTTCCCAGCCAGTTTGCTGAGACAAACCTGTGTTTCTCTGGAAAGTGCCCAAGAGGTGGTTGAGGTGAGGCAGTGCTGCTAGAAAAATCACATCCTCCTCTTGCTCATGCTGCTACACACCTGGTGATCATCCAGTGATCAGCCTTGACTCTCTAGATCTTACTGGAAAGCTTTTGGGCTTAAAACAATGCTTCATTTCCCTTTTTTAGATATGTCTATCAAGTAAAACTTTATATTCCACCTAATGCCTTTCATTCACTTGGACATTATCAATTTAAGCTTTAGCTCTCAACCTTTTGACCAGACTGTAAAATAAATTTGTAAAAGATTATTTCACTCCCCTCTAAATCAGGACTGGAATAAGAGGTAGAAGAATGCAGCTTCTGACAGGAAGTGCCCAGGACAGCTCATCAAGTAATTGAACAGAGATGCAGTGACAATCACTGAAAAAGTAATTTACTAAGTTATTCAATTAATATTACATTATTTATGAGTTTATGCTCAAGTATTTATGAATACTGAGGATATTATCAAAAGACATTAAAATCCATGAGACGCATTGCTTCCTTGAGCAAAATACCCATTCTATATATTTTAACATCTTTATGCTAGCATTGTCACTGAACCTATACATCCTTTTGAAAATAAAAATATCTTCAGCTTTCAAATTACAGCTCTTCCCACCTACGTGATTTTATACTTTCAATAGTATAAATTACAACTTTCAATAGTCTGAACTTAGACTACAGATTTATTTTAGGGTTTTCAACATATGCTCTGACACACAATTAATTAAATCGACGTTTTTTGCTATTATCTTTGTACTGATGTGCTGGCAAGTAAAAGCAAAACTTTTAGCACTTAGAAGAATATACTACTGGTACAAAGACCCATTTGCTTGGACTGAAAAATTATCTAATGTAAATTGAATGGCTTTTGAAGAGTTAGAGAATTTAGGTTTCTAGCAAAACATAAGGCTCAGGTTTGCTCTCTGGGGCAGATGTGCTTTTTTACTACATTTTACTGCTGTATTGTATTTTGAGGGGAAGGTCATCCTGCACCCCAAAAATGAATCTACGAACCTAGAGTTTGTATTATAACTTGAATTATGTCATGGCTGATGGACTCAGGTGCTCTGCTCCAGAATCCAGGTTCCCCAAAACCCAGACCAGGGTCTTCTTGGAGTGCACCATGGCTCCCTTGCTTTTTGCAACCTGACTACTGAGAAATATAGAATACAACTCATGACAATCATGAGGTTTTAAATTTTTATTGGTTAAAAAGCATTTCTGAAGACATTTGAAGACTCCACTTTAAAGCTCAGATGTGCACAGAGATTGTCAGAGCAGAGTTGGGCATTTGGAGATTTTGTAGTGACAACACATTGACTTGGACCTTTAAATAACCAAATTACAGTCACTGTCAAACAACTCTAGTATGAAAATGTTGAGATGTTTCCATGCAGTTCTGTGTGAAGTATAAAACTATTTCACACACACCCCTCCAGCAGCACCTCAGCAGATGTTCAAGGGCCAGGCTGGATGGGGCATTGAACAACCTGGTCTAGTGGAAGGTGTCCCTGCCCCTGGCAGGGGATTAGAATGAGATGAGCTTTTATGTCCCTTCCAACCCAAACCATTCTGTGATTCTGTTAAAGGAAGCACAAAAAAAGTGTAATTCCCGTACAACGCTGCAGGACTATCAGAAACCACTCACGGCATGTGTAGATGGAACATCTCCACAGTCCATATCTTTAAAGTCCCATCTGGACAGTTTATTTCATCTTAATTTTTAGTGCAGCATAAAACCCTGTAAAAAGCAATGCCCAGAATGGGGGCCCTGAGGAAGCAGCACAAACTGCCCGTGGCTAGAACGAGTCATTGTTTAGACTACGGAGGGAGGACAGAAATGGAAAGCCATAAAAGTGATCCATGACACCGAGTCTCTGGAAAACAATGTGTTCCTACAGCAAATCAGGCTTTCATCACAAAAGATGTATTTCAGTATGTGCAAAGCCATTCTGGAAAAAAAAAATTGGCTACACTATTGAGCAATTAAAGGGATTTTTTTTTTTTGGGTGCAGTTGCTCATCATTTCTGTTCGTACAGATGGTGGAAGCACAAGCACAAGCAGACCCAACCACCCAACCCCATTGTTAAGTGTCAGCTTTACTTTGGCAATCCTCCTCAGCAAACACTGACTGCCACACAAACACACATCACCAGGCCATGAGGCCAGAAAAGTGAAACCAGAGATTTTAGAAAGCCCTCACCAATGTATTAACAACCTCGCCTCTCCCCAAAGGACCAATCCTCTATCAGACAAAGGAGCCCTAATATTATGGCAGACCTGAACAAAGAAAAATTCTCACTTGTTTTTAAAATTTGTGATAAAAACAGATTAACATTTGGTTGGTGAAGGGAAATGCAACACATTGGAGGATCTACCTGTAAATGCAAAATAAGTTCCCATCATTTACAGTAAAAAATTTGCCTTCCTTACCCCAATGTGGTACCCATTATTAAAAAAAAAAAAAAAAAAAAAAAAAAAAAAGTTTTAAAATCTTTCTACCTGGGGATACCCAAAAACTCATTTAAATTACTGGAGTTATGTCCAGAATGCCAGAATGCACAAAGGTTTGCAGAGCCCAGCTCAGAAATGAATAAGGAAGATTGCTGCAGTCCTCATTAACATGCTGCATTTCAGTTTGTGTCTTTCCCTTCGGGTAGTCACAGGCACCGCATTTTCTTCTAACTTCATTAATTTTTGCTGCTATCAGTTTTTGATTACTTTCCCCTCAGACATGCTCTTAAAGGCAACCAATACAGTCACATTCTAGCAAAAGCAGACCTACATCAAAGAAGCCTATGTTTATGCCATAAAATCCACACAAACCAAAATTATCCCCTCAGTGACAGCACCAAATCATCAGACGGGGAGACAGGAGTTTGTCAGGAGCACTGGATGTCACAGCAGGGTTTTAATTTACCCAGTGGAAAATCCATTCTCAAGTGTTTACAGAAAAATGGAAAGATAATAGATGTGAGACACTGGAGACAGATTGTATCATCTTTTCATGAAATTCATTCATATTCCAGTTCCTCCTTGCAAGTAAACAGTCTTGCCAACCTTTGCTGTGACAGCTGTCCCTGTTCACAGCAGTAGTTTCATGGATGTCTCACCCAAGTGCCCGTGCCAGGCCATGTGTACTCAGAAGAAAGAGCTTATGTTCATCTTTGTCATATTCCTGTTCTTTACTGTCAACAGCTGGAGTCTCCTTTTTGGTGTTTAGATGATAAATTCACTGTATCTTCTCTGTATGCCATGACTACTGCAATAAGTCTGGGAGCTGTACAACAACAGAAACACCAAAGAAAAACCCAAAAGCTAAAATATTTTCTATAAGACTTGTACTATAACTATTGCACAATAGCCCATAATTATTACTAGCATAGGACTACACACAAGTAATGTTTGTTAGGGTAGACACTTTTCCACTACGTGTTTTAGCTAACTTCTGACTGTTTCTCCCCAAGAGAGAAGCAAGTACATAACTGATTTATTTAGGAAGGAAACAAATTCCCAGAGCAGTGGGCAGAAGTTAGTTCATCCCCTGGGTGAACGGAGAGATGACTTCAGCTTCCTGAACTATGTAATTGTCTTTATTTGTCACTATAGAAGTCTTATTAAAATTCAATTCAAACTTCTATTAAAATTCAACCAATCATGACATCAAACACTACTGTCTGAATTCATACAGATGCCTAAAGGAAAGATAAAGGCTAAAAAGCCTTATCTCCTTCAGTGTTAGACAACAGTCTGTCAGTCAGTTCATAAGTTTCTCTCAAAAGAAGTTCATCCCCTTGAAAAGGGCAGTTTAGTATGTGAAGGGAGCAGAGAAGGAGAAACAACTCAATGTAAGAAGTCAAAATAATTGACTGGGAAGTTCTAAAGAGAAAAGAAAGCAGATTCTTCTTGTTCCCTCCACTGACTAAGCAACAGAAATGCTGTCACAAATCACTGGTGCAGCAGGGATTGACAGGAGGAGGAATCCTTCCAGGTCAGACACTATCCCTGCAAAAGGGTAAAAAAGGAGCAAAGTCCATCACAGGTCCCCCCCTCACTCACATTTCCATATCTTCTCCTTCAAAACTTCTTACCTCTTCAGGACAACAAAAACTGCAAGCCTTCTGGAAATCCAGAAGTTAATTTGACCTTCAATAAGAACTTACGTAGTTCCTCAGTTTTATATTAGATATTCTATCATGCAGTTCCCCTTGCCCACCCACAAAACACCACCCCAAAATCTAGCTGCTCTTTATAAAATCTGCCTGTGGGTACTGTTTCTTGAAGAAAGTCCTGATGAAGACAAGCAGTTTAATAGACAGCATTGCAGAGGAACTGTAGAGGTATCAGGAAAAAAGTCTGTCTCTCAGCCTCTCAAAATACAGTTGTACTGGGTTTAAAGACAGCAAGGTCAGAGGCTTTATCTGTACAGAGAAATTACTACATATTTTGCACAATGAAACAGAATTCTGATTAGTAAGGAGAGGAAGACAGGGCTAAAAATGCTTCTTTAATGTCAGCTACTGAAGGATGGTAATGAGCAGGTCTCTGAGCGTGCTGAGACACAGATCTCCTTGCACAAATCCCATCATTTGGAAATGTGCACCCATCAAACCTCCTGCACTGGGGAGCAGAGAGCACCGTTTCCCTCAAGGCTGCCTCTGAGAGGCATCTTCCTACAAGCAGAGAAGAGCAGAAATATCATCAGCTCTCCGCAGCTTACAGACTTTCAGCATAAAAAGGATTGTTCTGGGACTTTTAACTAGATCTCAGCATTGTTCAGATGCTTGAGTCCAATTGCCCAAGTAATATCCACCCAGAACAACCAGAAGCCCCCTAGAGATGGAGAGCTTGGAGAACATCCAGAGACAAAACTGTTCTTCAAAATGGTGAGTAATCCAGAACCATATGGATTATGGTCTGGATTATCTGGACCTAAACATGTTACTGAAAGGGCCCACCATGATGGACAATTACCATGTTACAGAGTCACACCTAAACTTAAAGAAAGCAGCCTCTGAAGTTGATGTAACTCAGGGAAAATGGGAAGAACAGGAGGGCTGAAGCTCCCTGAGAAGCATGTCAACAAGAATATATCAATAATGTCTTACTTCACTGGAGGTACAAAAGCCTGAAATACAGTAAAGCTCTCAGAGTGCCCTTTTTATCCTCGTTGTGCATCCTTCAGGGTAGAGACTTTGCACAGTAATGGAAGGAGAGGAACAGCATAAGGAATTCCAAGTGAGCTCCTGGATGGGTAGACTTGCTATATAAATCCAAATCCTGCCACTCCCTTGTTCTGAAAGGATACTCAAAGTGAGCTGAGAAGGAATCTTTCAGCCTGGACATTTTCCAGTCAGTCAGAAGATATTGCACAGCTGGATCTTTTTCCCTGCACAGCCCAGAGCAGCCATGTCTGGGGCTTTTCCTCCATCCACTCGACTGGGATTTGAGAAGCCCCAGTTGCCTTCCTAGAGTTGGATGCAAACAACAGACAGGGTAAAACAGAGAGGCCAGTTTGTCCATGGAAAGAGTGCAGCCTGGCAGGAAGAAAACCTGGAGAACCAATGCCCTGCTCTGTTGCTTTGGAAGCAGCAGCACAGGAAAACCCTTTGGCCAAGAAGATAAAAGTAAATTAGAACCCAAAGGGCATCGCCTACTTCTTGTCTCCTCAGCAGGACAACTTTCCACCACAGGCACAGAGTATTGGAAGGTTATTTTGTCTTGCCACTGGAAGCTTCTACCTCTTCAAGAGCCTGTGCACAGCCTGGCAATCAGGCCATGCAGACTCCTGACATTACAGATTATTGGGTTTCCCACTGTTTGCTTTCCATCTCAGCCCTTCGTAATGTCATCAATTAAAGGCTAAATTTATAACTGGTGTGTTTTTTTGTAAAAGAAATTTACTCAACACTTCTCACTTGTAATGTGATTATTTTTTCTTATGGTCTCCTAAAGTGTTTCACAAAATTAAAAATTGCAGTTAGCTCCAAGACAGGAAAGAAATACTGGAGCCTATTCTAAGCAGCATGGCATCAACCCCCAATTACCGTAAAAAACTATTTATTTAATATGTCAAGGCTAATTGTGGCAGCCCATCCAACACTTCCAAATAAATAATTAACAGCTAAATTTAGGAGCATGAGGTAATCAAGTTATCCACAGTGTATGACATGTTAAAAAAATGTATTGGTTTATTTGAAAAGAGAGGAATCTTTGCATGAAGAGCATGCTATTTCTGAGTGTCAATATATATGTATGAGACAGGAGAGGGGAAAGCTGGAGAAAGAGTCATTATTCACTTTTAGCCCTAATTCACAGAAATTTTGACAGAGAATTTATAGAATAAGTAATCTACTTTTCCTCTCCTCCTGGTAAACTAGAAGTCACGAAACTAAGAGGAAAATGGGAAAGCATGTCTGAGTCTCTGCTTCTACTCTGATATGCATTTAGTTGTACCTAGGAAAGTTTAAATCAGTCCCAGCGAGGTCCTGTGTGGGAAATAGTTTATAGTTAACTCTGAATTTCTCACAGCATTTTTTATTTTTCTGTGAAGTAACACCCAAGCCTAGTCTCACTCCCAAATTGGCTTATGATTTTGGACCAACAGACTAATTGGTTATTCCAACAATTAAATTTCATACAAGAAAAGTTAAGTGCTATTTTGATGTGCCAAGAAGGAAAATCACCGTCTCAAAATCCCAAAGTCACTACTTGGGACAGTATTGATACTGAGACCCACCATCCATCTGGATTAGCAAAAATTACTTCTTTATGAGAAGTCACATTAATCCAAAAAAACAAAAGGGGAGGTTCATAAGACACTGCTGCTGTAGCTCATGATTAAATGATGCTGTAAAAATTGTGCAGCTCTGAGAGGGGCCATTGAAATACTGAACTCTGTGGTGTCATACCCAAGTCCACAAGTCATGCTTCCATTTTTTCATCCTTGCTAGGACTGGTGAACCTTTACCTTCCCCAAATACTAGCCACAAAAGTGTGAAAGACTCATCTTCTTCTCTCTTCACTCTGCCAGAGAGCTGTGATCAGGCTCAAGACATGTTCTTCAGTGTATTGCATGGATTGTTCTAAGTTTCTGCATAAGATTATTCCAGGTTTTGCACAGGTTCTCACTTAAGGGGCCTCACTGTATTTGTATCAGGATCATAAGAGGCAAACACAACACAGAACCTGGATTATTATATGCAAATGCTCCCATTCTACTTACATGTACTGGAATCAAAAGTCTGTTTGAATTCATCTTGTGGATAACACAAAACCTGGAGGTGTCCCAGGAAGCATTGAGTGACCCAGGTGAGGATATCCCCTCTTCAAGACTGCAAAAAACTACTTCTCTCCAAGCCTTTTGTCCGATTTCCTTTTGGAATTCCTTGGGAAGAGCATTCAGCACTACTCTCTCAACACTTTTAACAGACCAGTGCCAAGCCACTGCCATTACTTCCTGTGCTCTCATTTTGATTAGATTTGTTGTTGTTGTTGTTGTAATAGTAGAATACAGAACTGAAATTGATTGAATTGATTTTGATTGAATTGATTTTCACTCTTAAGGTTCTTTTTATGAAATACTTTGCAGGTTGGTTTCTTTCAAATTATCAGCATTATGTTTGAAAGCATTCTACCACTGAAATCCTTTTATGCAATGCTATTGCCTCAGGAGACCAAGCACATGGAACAGGCTACTCATTCAGGAGGTGACTTTGTGCCAGTGTGTGACACAGCCAAGAAAGGACAAGATTTGCTTTTAAATTTTTCTAATGAAAAGTTTGTAACTGATCCTCTCCACATGAGCCAGTATTTGAAGAGCTGATCTTTCCACATTGAAGTGAGCCCTTGATTTTTTTTATATGGATAAGAATGTATTTTATCCATGCAAAATAAAATATTTCAGCAGCAGCAGATCAGGGGGTTAAAGTCACCAAAAGTCATGGAGCCTTCCTAATCTGCCTCCCCAAAAGAGAAGAATTCATGGAGTTTTTTGTCAGTAATCCTTTATATATATATAGTAATCCTTTACATTAAAGGATGGTGTATCCCTAGAAGTGTTCAAGGCCAGGCTGCATGGGGCTTGGAGCAACCTGGGATGGTGGAAGGTGTCCCTGCCCATGGCAGAGGGATGGAATGAGATGATCTTTAAGGTCCCATCTAATCCAAACCATTTTATCTTTTTATCAAATAGGTAACTTTTCCTTCTAATGCCACACTGCTTTAAAAAATTGTGAAATACATAAATAGGCAGTAAGCAGAAATAAATAATTTACTTTTGCATTTGCCATTGGTAATATTAAACCTATAACCACAATGCTGTTCTGATGTCAGAAGAGAATGCAGGACAGTAGGGAGGCAGAAAAGAGGGGGGAAAAAACCCTGAAGTTTGGTCCATTTTCAGTAACAGCCTTTAAAAGCCTAATCTGTTTAGTTTCTTAGAAAGATTGTTAAAATTACTTGATTAGTGAGTATCTCTAAGGAGAGAAAATGAAGAGCAATAAAGGATTCTCTAATGGGGAAACCTGTTACTAAAAGTAAGGACTGGAAGCTGGGCAGAAATTGAAATTGGGCAGGGAACAGGAGGTTTGCTCCTATCCTGACCTCTTCCTATGAAGACCAGGACCTTTCTACACCAAACCTAAGCTTCTGAGCACCATGGATTACCAAGGAGGGCCAGATAAGCTCCCAGAACAAGGAGGAGATCAGACTGAATGGCACCTTCTCACTGAAGGTGTTTATAAACCCCACAGAGTAAAGGAGATCCATTTCCAGTGGTTAGTGGGAAAGAAGGGAATGACAGCAATAAGCTGGGGCTTAGAATGGGATGTAAGAAAGTCTGTTGTCAAAACTGGAGAAAGAATCTGCCAAAAAAGGTGCACTCAGCAGCTGTGAAGGGCAAAGCTGGGAAGCCTGGGTGGGTCAGGAGTGAAGGATGTAAAGGGTGAATGCAAATAACTGCAGCCCAAGCAATTACTGAAGGGACACAAACAGGGAATGACAAGAGCAGGGAGGTTTCTTAAATCAGGAAATATGGGGATCAAGCCCCTCCCCTGAGACAGAGATTCAATCCCTCATAGTTTTGCATATGTTCCTGCTCCTTAGTCACCTTCTGGAGGTGAGCAATGAGAGAGGGCAGGAGTCTGGGGTAACACATAAAGAAGTCCATGGAGACAGAGCAGACAGAGACAAAGCAATAAGCCTAAAACACAAATACAAATTACAGCTTTTCTAGATATCATAGATATAAAATAGATGGTATCTGAATTGTTTTTGTAAAAGCAGGGAGTGTCTGACAAGGATCTAATCTTTATTGGGTCAAAATAGCCATTAACAAAGAGTTCTCTACAGAAAAGGAGATAATTTCCAAAGATCCTCCTAAATACAATGCTTTATAAAGAGACAAGTCCATATTAGCTTGCATTGAATGCAAAAGGGAGGAAAGATCCAGTCAGAGGTCTGCAAGAACTAGGAGTTTTTCCATCTTCTTGGACTCAGAGTTTTTCATAAAACTGATTGCCTGTTCACCCTCTCACATTTTTACTCATTTGGCAGCCTGGTTTTCCCAGAAAGCTATCTCAATTCAGAAATGCCTGTGGAGCAGAGACAAAACCTGGAAACAGGCAATGATGGATGGTTTGCTCATATGGCAGTGTAAGAATGGAATGGCAAGGGCCTCATCCAGGCGTCCTCACAACAAATAGAAGAGCATAAAAATATTCATCACCAACTAAGAAAGAAGGCAGCATCAAAAAAAAAAAAAAAGAGCTAAGGGAAGCCAGGCACAGCAGTCTGGAGACAGAGGGGATGTGGAAACAGGAATGAGACTGTCTGAACTGGTGCTACAACATGAAGATGTCATCCCTGAGAAGTCAAAAGCAGCACGTTAATCTTTGTATTGTGCAAGAGACAGAAGCCAAAGCCAGTCTGCAGCTCCTGTGAGCAAAGCATGGGCCTGAAGGCCTTGCTGCTGCCCCTGCTAAGTGGAACTTAAGGTGCAGCCTTTTATTCCATTTCTGATTTGTGCTTCCTATATTGTTTTATGTCATTTTAAATAACGACACCCAGTGCAGGCTGGTCTGTGGACCAAGAGATTTCACTAATAGCTGTTTCCGCCATTTTCCTTTTCCACATAAAATCATGTTGTGTGAAGTCATAGTTCCCTGTGCAACTCTGAAGAATTTCTGGGAGCAACTCAGCAACAGGCAGGGGTGAATTAGTTAAGATAGAAAACTTTCTCCAAATTTCTTCTTGGACAGGGAGCAGTACCCAAGAACGTACATGGGAAAGACAGGACCATTAGGCTTTCTGAAGCTTTGTTGTATGAACTGGAGACTGTCAGACCCAACATCCCAGCCCACCTCACAGCCCAGTTCTGCAGTCCAGTTTGTCTGTGTGGATGTTACAGGAAACTGTGTCAAAAACTGCTCTCCTGAAATTCAGGGCAGTGAAACTACCATTTTTTCTCATCTGCTCAGAACCTGAACTCCACCATCCCATGGTCACTGCAGCCAAGGCTTCCCTTGACTTTCACAGCCCTGACCACTTCTTTTTTGTTTAAAGAGTCAGGCCCAGGCAGATCGTGTCCACCCACCAGCTCCTCAATCACCTGTGTCTGGAAGCTGGCACAAATGTTCTCCAGGAGCCTCCTGGATCACTTGCATCCTGCTCTGATGTCCCTCCAGCAGTTTTGGGGATGGTTAAGGTCCCCTATGAGGGCCAGTGCCAGTGCAGGTGAGGCTTCTTCCAGCTCCTTGCACAGGGACACCCAGCAGAGTGTCTGCCCTCTGAACCCAACCCATCAGCTCCCAGCTGTCTCATCTCCAGCTGATGTTCACATCCTCCTGCCTAAACATATTGCACTTCTCACAGGTTTGTTTTCTGTTTGGTGTTAAAACCAGAGAGTGACAAAGTGCTCTGGTTTATCTTTCCTGTTACCAACACTCCGGTGCTTCCCAGATGCACTTTCAGGGCTCCTGCATAACCTACCCCAGCTCCACACGGAGAATAAAACTAGAAAAGGCTGCATAAAAAAATATTAGAAAAATACTTAGAAAATAATAACAGAAAGAAATATTTCTTGGCCATTGATATTATGGAGTGTCCCTGACCTTACTAAAGTTCCTTCCTTTCTTCCAGGACCATTCACTGTGAAATCAGCACATTTTTAGACTTGCATCTCTATAGCCAAAAGCATGCTCTTGAATGTTTTTATTTTCCATTGCTTTGAGAAATTCTGAAAATAAAGTGTTGTTGAGCCCAGACTCCTAGAGAATTAGCTAAGTGTGCATAATCTACCTCCTACGTAAATGAAGATTATGGTTAACTCTCTTGAAGTCAATGCAGTTAAGTCAGTGTAAGGTAAGATAAACAGGAGTAAAGTCTATAGCATTATTTTAAAAAGGAGGAAAAAATAAAAAATAGAAGTAAACAGACCACAGTCTTTCTGCTAGAAAGCACAAACAACCACCTACATGAAGAAAAGTGGAGTAGGTGTATGTTGGCCATTATTGATATAATTAGGATCTGGTTTTAAAAAATATGTTTTTACAGAGAAGTTACATAGTAAAAATGTGTGTTAGCAAGTAATGTCATTTTATTTACATAACTGAAAATTAGGCTTACATACATGACATTTTTTCTGTAGATAAATTTCACAGGACACAGAAGATGAGTATTACAGAATTTAATGTTGCTCTTAAGGCTATAATTTCAACATTTGACATCATAAAAGTTGCAAAAAGAACAGAGCTTTATTTGAAAGAAGACACTGCTGGACCTTGCTCACCTTTTTCAAGGTGTTTTCACCTAAACAAGGTAAACTGAATTAAATAAGCCATTTCTTTCTCAGATAGCTGTGTACATGAAGAAGACTAGGATGAGCCCTGGAAGTTTTGTACTGGCAGCAGAGAGCAGAGCTGGTGGGATGGAATGGGAAGGGCTGAAGGAAGGAAAGGTGGGGATCAGTGGAGGTTCACAGATGAGCTCTGGCTGCAGTGGCCGGCCGGCGCTGAAGTGCAGGAGCAAAATGTGACAAGAGTGGCCAATTAAAAGAGATGAAAAACTGCTGGAAAAGGAACCAGGCATTAATTTAAGAAGCCTGACTGTGAAGCGAACATATTCCAAGCTAGGAATGAAACTAAGTTTGTGGATAATAAAAAACACTGTAAATCTTATTAAGCAGGAAGTCTAAAGAGGCTTTTCTCTCGTTTTGTACCTAAGAGTCTGAAAATCATTGCATTATTAGATTAGCTTACAGAAAGGTAGTCATTCAATATCCCAATCTTATCCATGGGGAAAAAATTTTGAAGAAGAAGATTTATAAAAACCACTGATGCCAAGGCCTATAATTGGAGAAGAAGGATGGTTTAGCCCAGAGTTGGGATAACAAATGCTAGCCCAGGGAACTCAGACATTGAGTTCAATGGGGATTATAAAGCTTAATAAAAGGCAGTACTAGTCAGCTCTGGATCATTTTTTTTCCAGCATTGAGACAAGAAGTAGTTACAAGTGCTGGCTGCATTTGTTCATACTCACTGAACAGTTTCTCTCTGGCCCTAATCAGAGCCAGAGGAAATGTCCATACCTAAAATGAGTTCTCACTCCTCAGTCCAAGTGGGACTGAAAGGCTGCATGAAAAGAAACAAATCAAGAAGGCAGCCCACAACTGCAAGATTTAGTCACACTGTCAAGGACTTGGGGGACCCAGGCTTCTTTCCCTGCTCTGCCACAGTGTTCTTGCACACCTTGAGGCATGTCATGAATTCTCTCCCCTTGCTTCTCAGCTGCACAGCAGAGATAAAAGTTCCTCCCTAATTTAGGAGAGTGCTGTCAGCCAAACAAAAAACAAACAGGGGGTGCTCAGACATAACCACACTGTAAAAAGTCAAATCTTAAAATTAAAAGTTCAGGAAGGGACTTGTATTCAAAACAATGTTGAAGTACAACCTAAATATACAGGTTTATTTAAACCACTGTGGAATAATTAAAAATTTAAGGGCACTTCAGTTCCAGCACATTTTCATTCACTGTCCTAAACAACATTTTGAATACAGCATGTTCATTAATTCCTAAAGATGCACATAAAATCCTGAAACTGTCAAAAGAAACATTAGCTGAAAGGGGTCCAGGAACTGAACTTCCAAACTAGTCTGGCATAGTTAGCACAGCAGAAACAAGACCCTACCAGGGGGTAAAAACCCCTTTTGATTTCCTACCAAAATTTTGTACCAAAATTCTCTAAACTGTAAATCAATTTACTAGCTCAGTGTAATGCAAGCTACAAGCTTTGTCAAGTATTAATTATTTCTAAGTATTTAATACTCAAAGCAAACCAAGCGTAGTCTCAACTACTGTGACTCACTCAGATGAAACAGAAAAAATTAAATTTTCCGAATTATATTATAACCAAACTCCTTTTTTTTCAGGTGTCGAAGGATAGTCTCTGCAACTAGATATCAACATGGAGAGACAGTTAAATATTTTTCTATCTGCTCTTCACTGCTGAAATTTAATCTCATATGCTACATGCCAGCCATGAAGGTATTAGAGAGCTTCATGTCCATCACTTTTCAATCATATGCCTGTTGTACTATCAACCTCTCCTAGTAAAAAAACCCCATACATTGTATTTATCTAAGCAGCATTTTGGAGTTCTTTGTGGTTATTTCCTATATATCAGAAAACATTCCCTGTCAGGTTGTTTGTCTGATAGCCTCAATAATCTTAACAGCGGTTTTATTCTTTCTAATGCTACGCTTTGGCTTCGGTGAGCAGAGCTGGTTTTTAAAGCTCTCTGCAGCATCAAACATGAACAAAACAGTGAAAACCACGTGGGCTTCAAGCTAGTAAAGAAGCCTTAACCAAACTGATAAGCTGGCTTCAGTCTGAAGGCTTCACAGATTTTTTTAACTGATTATCACAGCACAAGCTCTACCCAATATCCTACATACACTCAGCAAACAAAATTTTACACTGCTGGCTAGAAAAGATGCAGATTCAAGCACAGGATGTCTGCGCCAGTCTCAGTGGGGTGTTCTCTTGAAGACACTGGTACAAGCCATTGATACAGTCAGAGGGCACCTCTGTGTCCCCATTTATGATGCTGCATCACTGGCACTGGCTGAACAAGATCCTGTAGTGTCAAGTGGAACAAGTCCATATTTCTGAAATTTAAATGTAAAACATCCTTTTTTGTTTACATGCAAAGCAGGGGAAAAGAAGATAATATGCAGTTTCCGTCTGGTAAGAAGATCCTTTTTTAAGCAAAATTAATATATTCCTAGTTGAGAAGCTATTACAAATTCTTGCTGTTTCCAGTTTTGCTTCAAGTTCCTCTTATTTCTCATTACCCAATCTTTGAAGATATTACACTTATTGTCACTGATACCTCTCCAGAGGTTTTCTGTGAATGAACAATTCAATGAACAATTTCTCTGTACCATTAATATTACAGACCACAGAAGGGTTTGGGTTGGAAGGAACCTCACAGATCATCCTGTTCCAACCACCCTTCCAAGGGCAGGGACACTTTCCAGTAGACCAGGATGGTCAGAGACTCTTTTTTACAATTACCATTATATTTCAAAGGAAGCACAGAATCCACATACTGCATAACTTCACCTTGTAGAAAATATTGAGAGTTTTTTTCTGCTTGCTTTCTATATGCTGCAAAAGGCTGATTTTCCTCTGCTGTGTCATTCTCACTAATTTGCCTTCCAGGTTCTCCCATTTATTAACAAAAGGTCTGAATCACCTGAATGTGAACAGTCAGTATGCCTAAAAGAGATTTTGTAGGGATCCACCAAGTCTCACTTCCTAAACCACAGGATTTCAAAGGATTTTTTCCAGAGATAATGACAGTTACAAAATGAATTTTAATGTACTATCTTGGGATAAGTGGGAAATGTTCTGGCACCCCCTAAAATACATTTTAGAATCAAGAATGGTAATGTCCTGGTAACAGCAGCTCTAAAACATTTTCCCACATGAATCTCCAAAATCACTAGTCTTCCTTCAGCTGTTATGTCTTTGTAATGCCCATGTTGCATCCTTTGCTATGTTTATATTCCTTGTAGACATTGATGGAGACCATAACTTTTTAAGGTATAAAGTAAGGAGTTATTTTCCTTTAAGGGTTTTAAAACTGAAAAAGTTCTTAAGCCTTGGATTCCCTTCTGGCCCCAGTGGTTATTGGGTTTGTACTTAGGGTTCAATGCCAGGCTACACATTTGAAGCAAAAAGTTGATCAGAGATGTAAATCAACATATTCTCCTATTCTCTTAAATTCACAGAAGCCTTCATTCAAAATTGGAGAAAAATATCCTAGCACTGATTGCAAGCAACTTCATGGTGTGGTCAATTGACCCATTAGTGCATCTCAAGGCATTCTATCAAGAGAAAATTTCTTCCATAATTTTATTTCTGTGACTACCAAGGCTGCTCCAAGCTGTTCTGAGTGATTATCTAGCACTCATTTTCACTTTCTTAATAATAAGTTGACAGCATGCAGTAGATAAATTGATTCACACAGCCACAAAATTGATAAATTCTGAACTGGAAGGAGATCACTGTTGCCAGGCAAGTCAGCAGGAATCCTGAGTTTGCTTGCTTTCCTCCTCCTCTCTTTTCCACAAGCTCGGGCAGAAGGGAGTTTGTCAAGAAAACTTTGTGAGGGATAAGAACAATTAGCAGAGGCACAAAATGCCTTCACAGAACAAATAAAAGAACAACTGTACATGTATACACAGGGAAGAAAAAAGCTGTAAAAAGCTTCATCATCTAAAGCTCTCTTAAGGACCACATCTCTGGTGTGTCCATTCCAGAAGGGAAAGGGACACTCGTCACAAGGTCTCAGCAATGGCAGGAGTGGAAATAAAACAGGATGGCTGTCAAGCACCTCCAAACCTCCCTCAGGTGCTTCCCCACACACAGTCAGTCTCAGGGAAGGAAGCCCAGGAGTGTGGGCTTGACACACATGAATGTGATTTTCCCCACAGATTCCACATCTAAGATAATGAAAGGAAAGTAAGAAGACCTCAACCAAAATGTGTTCACATATGAAACAGTAAGAATTAACATGGAGCCATGGTAGGTCCCACATCTGTCTTTTGAGCCAGGCCATTAACTGGGGCCTATGAAAAGCTTCAATGTCCATCAAGACTCAGTCATACAAGAAGCCTTTATTTCTCAATTTCCTGACTCCTTAGGGATTTGACTTTGCCATTCAGTCTTACCTTTCCTGGCCTAAGCCTCTTTCAGTGGCATTTTCAGAAACCACAGAGCCACACACTGACTCCAGCAGCAAACTGGCTTTGAGGTGTCTCATTACCAACATGTTTTGATAATGAATCAGAGAAAAGCTGACTGAGAACCTCACTGCTGAGATTTACAGCCATACAAATCATGGCCTCACCTTGAAACTGTCACGAATAAAGAAACTGAAATTTTCCTTCCATCTGCAGAACCTGATATGGTCACATTACAGCTGAGGATCCTGTGCCCCACTTTAGAGAATAAAGGCTGTTTTTAAGCAAAATGCAGTTTTAGACTTCTGTGGTATTTTTAATGACTAAGAAAAACTACCAAAGGGAATTCCCAAGCAGTAATCCAATTTAGTAGGCTAATACTCACTTGTACTTTGAAAGAAAACCATTAAATTATGTCAGCACAAAATATGTTGAAGAAATATTTGTAATGTATGTACACAAACAACTGACACAAACATATTTAAGGAAAGCTGCCACCCAAGGAGACAATGTTAGGGTTTAATTTCAAACAAAATCAATTTTAGGTACTTGATGTGTCCATACAAAGGCAGAGGCTTTTGGCAGGGAGAACAGAAGGCAAAGTATTGGGAAGAAACTATTCACTGTGAGAGTGCTGAGGCACTGGCATAGGGCACCCAGAGAAGCTGTGGCTGCCCCTGGATTCCTGGAAGTGTCTAAGGCCAAATCTGATGGGGCTTGGAGCACCCTGGGATAGTGGAAGGTGTCCCTGCCCATGGCAGGGGGGTTGGAACTGGATGATTTTTACAGTTCCTTCCAACCCACACCATTCTATGAATCTCTTTTTGTACAGCCACGCTCAAGGAGCTGATGCTCCTAAGGAGTCCATCCATACTTTCTAATACTTCCCTCACCTCTCAGACTTGACGTGATTCTTAACTGCTTTCTAATCAAATCAGGATGTTATTTTTCCCTACATTTGCTCTGATTTAAATATTTGGTTAAATACTTTCTAATTAAGACAGGATATTATTTATATGAGAAGTCTGATACTTCATTAATGATACAAAGCAGAGAGCTGCAGTTCTTTTCTATGGAACAGTCTCAGATCACAAGATTTTCAAAATTATAACTTAAAACCTGAAAGCCTGAGATTTATTCCCTCCCTGTTGAGCTTAATAAATGAAACCTAAGAATTTCAAAACTTGGTGTCTGGAGTGAAAGAGCCTTTCTTCTTCAGAATATCCCCTCTAAAGATTACTTTTTCAAGGAAAAGCTGAAACAATTTCTGAAACTGTGATGGGTTAATTTTCCAGAAATCAAGCTGCTCTGAAAACAGCAATGAAAATTGACATTTGACAACAGTATTACATTATTTAGTGCTGACATTAAACAAGTAATATCTTTTGCTGTCACTGCAAAGCTTTATATTGCATCTATCAAGCACTTTTCAGGTTTCCAGTGTAGTTAAAATGCTAATCAAGTTAAATAGTTACTGGGCACATCCTGATTTAACGTTTGCTTTGATTTCAGTACTGGCAAACTTCATATTTATTTATTGGACTTGAAGTTCAAAATACTGTGTGGAGTCAGAGAGGACAAGGGCCATGAGAACCCCATAATCAGAAAAATGAAGTATCAGCAATCAAGGCTCTAGAAATCAGCCTATTTGGACACAAGTTAAACAAAAAGCCAGAGGTAGGGAGATGAATGTTAAGCCCCACAGACTTCCCATGTGCAAGATTAAAGAAAAATAATGAAGCAACGATTCTTTTTTCCTTCTGCACTAAGTCAGCCTCTAATCTCTGAACACTAGAATACTATCATTATTATGCTGCATTAATATGCAATATAATACTTTTCCACAATTTTGAACACTCTGCAGGAGTCTGGTGGTAAATACATTTTACAGAAGGCTGTGAAAGGGATGGCAAGTAGCACGCTCTAGACCACACAATAAGACAGAAGCATCTATTAAGGTAATTGCTTCATCCTCAGGATATAACAGCATGTTAATATTTCCCAATGAAAATTCAAAGTCTCAGCCCAAACACAGCATGAAAACACAGAGCACGGTCCTATCTCCTGGACAAACATCACAAACAGCATTTTGCTTAGATACATGCAGAAACCACAAAGGCTCTGGAGTGGCCAGCAGTGCCTGCCTAGTGAATCATCCTATTTCTGCAGGCTCTCCAGCTACAACAGCAAGAGCCTGAACCACCTTTTTGCAGTATAATGAGCTATTAGCACCTTTGCTGCAGCAATTCACTGATAAGAGGTGTCCCAGCACAGCTCTTCGGGGCTGTAAATGAAATTCCTGCAGTTGGCAGATGCTACCACACAGGGCTGCCTGCTCCTGCAGGCAAACATTTTGCTGCCCTGATTATTAAACGCTATAAACCCCACTGGGGAGAGTCACGGCCATCTAAGCAACTCCTATAAGGATCATCATCTATTTTACAGCTGATTTATGTGTTCCCCATTGAGAAGTAACACCATGCTTTTAGCTGCAGCTGCTTGCTCGTTGATCTCACCACACTCGAAGTGTGGGTGTGAGAGGAGGACTGGGATGAGCCAGAGGCTTTGGTGGAGGAGGACATTGCACTTGATCTGAGCACCCTTTTCTCTCCTTCTTTTGTCAGTAGAATCACAGAATCATTAAGGTTGAAAAAGACCTCCAAGATCATTGAGTCCAACTTTTGACCAAACACAACCATGTCAACTAAACCACAGCACTGAGTGCCACATCCAGTAGAGCTCCTTGAACACCGCCAGGGATGGTGACTCCACCACCTCCCTGGTCAGCCTCTTCCAATGCATGACAAACCTTTCAGTGAACAAATTCTTCCTGCTGTCCAACCTGAATCTTTTCTAGCATAGCTTGAGGCCATTTCCTCTTGTCCTGTCACTGGTTGCCTGGGAGAAGAGGCTGATCCCAACCTGGCTACAACCTCCTGTCAGGGAGTTGTGAAGAGCAACAAGATGTCCAATGTTCACATAAAGAAAAAAGTCAAATATTGAAGACAAGTGTGTCTAAACATTTGAGATAATCTGACACAGAAAGTACTACCAGTAGTTTTTTCAGTAGTTTCTTCCAATAAGAAAAGGCAGCCTGAAGGCAGAGACATGGTAATTAAGGTATTTAAGGAAAACTGAAGAAGGGGAAAGGCTACTACAGAGCACCTCTCACTCACAGCAATCCACTGTCCAGCCACAAGAAAGAAAGAAATAAAATCTCAAGATTGCCCAGAAGATGAAGATAAGGCTCTGTTTGAGGGTGGGATAAAAGACAAGTCATATTTTGGGGAAAGGTGGAGAACGGAGACAAAATCCATCCTGAAGAAGGAAAAGGAGATGCCACTTAAAACCTATTAGAAATAGTGAAAAACAGTGATTATATTAATTTCTCTGACATTTGGCAGGGAAGGAGACCTCCCCAAGAGATCTTGTAACAGCTGAGAAACACTTTTGATGATATAAAAATTCAAGTCCAAGTGAATAAACTGATTTGCCTCAGGCCATTTCAAAGTTTCACAACTTTCACAACCTGGATGTCCACACAGAGACCTCCACCAAAAGCCAACCTCCTCATGGGGGACTTCTCTGGCTGTCAGACTTGGTCTGCAAGATCAATGAAGCAACACAGACTTTTTCTGGTCCTCATCCAGATCATCACACTACCCAACAGAATAACTCTCCCTGTGAAAGGACTGGTACTTTCACTTGTGTTTTTGGAGCTGATCTGCACTCCACTGATCATCTCACTTTTTCTTCAGTAGAAAAAAGTCAGCAATGAAAAGAAAATGCAAAGAATTTGTATGTTTTATAACACCATTTTTTTCTATTCCTTTCACTTAGATTATGATTTTATCTAGAACCCAATTCCTAAATATACTCTAGATAACCTCCAAATTTTTTCTGGAATGTATGAGGTCAGACTGTCTTCTAAATAACTATAAAATAAAACATATCAAATACAAGACCAAATACCAAAAAAATCCTCTTTTTTTACCAGATCCATTCTCATCTTTTGTAGATGTAAATAGAAAAGAGATTGACGTTTTCTCAGATAAAAAAATACAAACCAAAAAGAAAGAATAAGGTATTTTTATGATATACTTTGGAAAGAATTGAAAATTACAAATCAGTGGTTCATTTTTTAATTGTACATCTTTTCCTGATATTTTGAGAATACATTAGCTCAGCAGTAGCTGTAGTTTACAGTAGTAATTAGCATCCTGGGGAGTCAGCCACAAATAACAAATTCATAAACAAAGTAGAATTAATCAAGGGAAAAATTAAAAATAAGGTGGAGCTTGCATAATCTTAGAATGACAGAACAGCTAAGAGAAGCCCTTGCTCCAGGCAAGGATTAGTCTGTCAAAATTATGGTCAAATATTTAAACATGCTTCTTTTTTCTTAATGGTTTCTGAAGTTAATGCAAGGTAATTATATAATTAAATAATAACTACATTACATAAATTCAAACCACAATCACCTTGCTAAACCTCAAGATGTCCTTGCAAGTTTTTCATTTCAGTAAGAGAAGGTAAAGGGGAGAGATGCTCTTACCTATCAATGCACAGGCAGACACAATAATGGACAGCAGTGAACGAAATCCCAAAGCAAAATTGTGTCTAAATGTAAAGATGTGGAAGAAATGTCTTCTGCCATTACATGATTAGATTATTAAACCAACAGCAAGTAAAAATCAGCCTATCCATTATTTTATATACACAAGATGGAAAGGAGTGCTGTGTGGGAAGAGCACAGAGCTGCAATCTCACCTCTGCCCTGCCAACTGAAACCTGCCTTTCATTAAATGAATCACCAGGCTGGCTTTGGCTTAGCCAGGCTTTTCTCAGGCACTGCCCCCCTCACTATCATGTGCTGGATATCAGGCTACAGCAATAGAAACAAATCCCACATGGAATTCTTCAACTGGAGTGAGGGAAGAAGATGGCTAGAGAGAAGGCAAAGAGGCCACTTGTCTCATTTACCTTTTCCTAGAGTTAACAACTCACAGCAGAAACTAGAGCCATAATTCTGAAATCCCAGCCATGCTGCTGCATGAAGTGACCACACACTTCCTAGTCTGCTAAAATTATCAGCCAAATCAGGCTAAGACCAGTGGCCAGCCCTTTACCTGGCTCTGTGCTGGAATCTCAGATTGGGCAGCAATGCATTTCCACTGATTCTTCTATTTCAACTATTCATATTATCAGGGCTATAATTTCACAGGCAATATGTTGGGTTATTTTTATTGCTCCCAATCCATGACAGTCTGGAAAAAGCACTCCTTAAGGAGAATATTTTTATCAGAGCTCAGCATGAAACAGAGAAGAGATGGGGTTACAGCACTTCTGACCAGCAGAAAACGCCCCCAAGAACACCAAGCTCAGAGATGTTTTACCAGCAGCACACACCTTGTAGTTTGGGGGTTTTTGGTGAAGCTTACCCATACTTTGTGTAACAGTACTTTAGCAAGCATATTTATAAGGAGAAAACCACTTGGAAGAACAGTCCATGGAGTTTACTGGAAGGCTGGCTGTGGTAAATCTAATTTACCTAGAAGTGCTGAAGTACTGACAAAGACAGAAACTTTAAAAAAAACAACAAACCAAAACCAGGAAGAACAAAGACAGAACAGAGATAGAATCATCTGAGCTTGTCAAAAAGGCAGGAAACACTGCCTGTCTTGGATACACTTGAGTATACCTTGCAAACTTACAGGAAAATTCACAAATGCAAAGTTACATCCTTAAACAACAAGATGAGGCTGTTATTGAAGTGCTGTGATTTGTTTTGCATCTTTATTTAAAATAGTTTCCCTTTAGAACATCCTATTGAAAGGCAGAGAAGGGCTCTGAAGTGTTATTTTCCTTACATTTGTGAGGAAAAGCCTTTGTACTTAATATTGTACACAGTATCTTAGGATTGCAAAGCCCACTTAGATTGTCCATCTCGTACATGAAAGCCCTGGGAACAATTCCACAACAGCAGAATTAATACAGTCTTAAAAGAGAAAAAGCAATGCAGCATTTGTACTTCTTTGTTTTTTGGGGCTTTTTTTTTCCCCCATGAGCAGCAAAACATTCACTAATTAGACTTCATATCACCACTCCAGGCTAGGTAACAATTATCACTTCCATTTTACAGGTTGCTAACGAAGGAGTTTTGCTCAATTAGAAGTGGAAGGATCAATACCAGGCCATACCACGTCTCAAAAGGACAGGGGCCACTGCAACCTGAAGTGCCTCAATCCACTGGGTGTCAAGATAAGGGGCAATTAGTTATGCTTTTCCTCTGATCAAAGAGAGAAATTTCTAATGGACTGCCCTGCTCTGGCACAATGTGGCACTATCTTTCCTCTTTGTAACAGCAAAATTATAGTGAAAAGAAACAATTTTCTACAAAGCAAGTCCTAAACACAACAGTGCAGAAGCTATTTTGGCAGCTAATGCTCAATGTTTCGTGCTGCCTTTATTCTTAAGGCAAAGGGTACACATTTCATCAGCTGCAAGCTGAGAAGTGGATCTGTACACAAAATGAAGATATCCCATGCCTTAACAGAAAGGAAAGCAGATGAGTCACTTTAAATTATAATCAATGGGAACAATAATCCTACAGCTAAGTCTTGATAGTTCTCAAGTACTTTCATAAATTTTCAGAAGGGGCATTTCTACCACTTAAACTAATACAAAGCAAGGGATCAATATTACAAGGGTTTCTGTATTGCACCAGAGAGATTTGAAAAAATTCAACTTGCTTCTGTGCTTCAGCTCTTCCTATCTAAATTCTCTCTCTTCTTACTGTCCCTCAGCAGCACAGACTAATTAAATGAACAAGCTCAAATTTTTCTAAATATTTGCAATGTTTTATTATTTGCACCATTTTATGCAAGGTATGTGTCTTAAAAGTATTTCAAGGATATTTATGAGCTCAAACAGAACTGATGGAGGGCTATAAATCCATGCTAACCATGAGGAGCTATTTTAATTTCCCAGAGCCTTGTACTGACCAGGGCTGGCTTGCCAGGAAAACTCAGTACTAGGCAGGTGCTTTGATTCTTGGCTATAAAAATATCTCATCTTCCTTCTTTCTTTCAGTCTCTGGCTTTCATCATAAATCTCTGCAAGGTCTTCAGAAAGCAAAGTTGGTCTGACAGTCAAACTGAAAGCCTGAAACACTGTGGAGTATCCTGTCCCTGAGTGAAACCTGCTGCACACTGTCACAAGAACCACCTTGCACCACAGACTGCTCCACTCGCTGTGTCTCACTCAGCACTTGGGACAGGACCCAGAAAGGCAGCTGGGCCATCCTGGCTGCAGCAGGGAGACTGTCAGTGCTGTCAGCTCAGGAGTCCGTGTTTCAGTCCATCATCTCCTGGCCGAGCCTGTGATACTCTCACAAACAGGAAGACAGATTATAAACTGACTTGATGTATTGTAATGATGGAAGTGACATACATGGAAACAACATTTCTTCTCTTTTGGCTGTGTCTCAATCTCTCTCTGCCTCCCCCCACAACTTGATTTTTTTCTATTTATGCTCTTCCATATGCTTCTGTATAACGGAGAAAGCACAAATAAATTACAAAGTTCAAAAAGGAGAAGAGACATCTCTCTATAATTGTAAATCTTGTTGTGTGATGCTTTGTTTCTATTGAGCATTTGGGGAAACAGATTTTAAGAACAGGTTCCATTACCAATAATGGGACAAGTTTCCAAAGTAATACAAGCTGGTGCACTCCAGAGGAGTAAAGGCTTCCATTAGAGGCTTAAGGTAGTTTTCCCCTTTGCTCTGCAATAACTAAGCCACTAAAATCCAAGGAGTAAAATTTGCAGCCTTTGCCTACTTACATAGTGACAAATGCTACAGCAGTAGTCTGGGCAGTAGTCTGCCCAGGCACACCAATGCCATAGTGTTGCAGTGTACTACTTCCAAAGCAGTGTCAAATTCTTAATCTCTAACACTGCTGGTTCACTGTCTCTATCTGATGTCCACTGAAGTGCTCAAAATAGGCAAAACTACTCCAGAGAAGTTAATTGATGTCCAAAAGATTATTTAATTTGGTATAAGCAGCACGACAGAGGAGCATGTGAACTATCAGCACACTCAGCTTAGTTATTTCCATGAAACAACAGATTTACAGTAATGGGTTTTAGCTTGCTTCTCATTAAACAATTATTTTGGACCTCATGAAGGAATGGATGTGCACCTGTGTTCATGGGGATTCCTGAAGCCAATGGAAAAGAGAACCCTGAGGTGTGAAGGTGAATGTGAAAAGGTAACCTGAAAAGATAACCAGGTGATCCACTGCGGTCCCTTCACACCTCACCCATTCTGTGATTCTGTGATTATGTATTTTCCCCCTCTATCCAATTAGCCTGGTGATCATTTTCATGCAAGAATTTACAACCAGGCTCTACTTTTAATATGCAGAGTGCTAGAAAACACTTGTGCTGAGACACTTTGCAAGACATATTTCTAGTTATGCATGCAAATCTACTGAATTTCACAGAAGCTGCTGTACCACACCTCTGCTTTACCAACATACATCTCCAATGCTCTTTTTTCCCTTAGTTCTTTAAATAATTTAACATATGAAATTGGGAGGTGCTGACTTTTTTTTATAAGTTAGAACTTCCTCACGAAGCTCAAAGATGCTCTGATGACATTGGATGGGACAGCTGAAGCCAGCAACAAGCATTGCTGCAGCTCTCTCTTAGCAGGCACAGAGAAATTTTCAAATACATATTGAGGATGAAGCAGATACTGCTGTTGAAAAGCAAGTGCTTTGCTTAAGTTTCCTTGGTAAATTTCAGAAATGTTATCATTAAAAATTAAAATTATCTTTCAGTTGCTTGGACTCTATATTCCGTTTCAAGTGGTTTTAGATGCAGTGGGTCTGGTTTTCATAAAAAATTCTAAATTTTTGCTAAAGGATGTTTCTGTATGATTGCCAAGTCTCCCTTTAAACCAATCCCCCTCCCTTCCTGTCCACTGTTGCATTTATCATTACTGCACTTATTAATTTTTAAAGGCTGCCCTTCTTCACGAGAGCTAAATAGGAAAAAATGGAAAGGTGGAACCATGACAGATAATATAAATCTGGAAAACAATTTCCTTCTCCATTCACAGCTGCCAAAGCTCAAAATACCCCCCTCTTTATGACTTCATGCACTGCTGGTGACTTACAAGTGAAGTAAGAACTCATTCCCTTGCATTTCAACAAATACGAGGAACAGCACATTGCCATGGATGCCTCTTCTCAGTAGCAGTCATCTTGTCTGGCCAAAAACACTTTTTCCTCCTTCTGTGGAGACAGAGAGATCTCCTGGCTGGCCCCCTTCCTACAGAGTGAAGCAATACAAATCCAGACGAATCCTGTAACTTCCAAGCATTTTGTCAATTCTGAGCATCCTGCCAGTGATCAAACCCAAAAGGTTTCCTGCTAAAAATGTCCCCTGCACTGAGCTAAGGACAGTTCTTTTCCAAGTTCTGCCCCAGTTCTTTTCCATGACAAAACTGTTGCCATTTATTGCTATGGCATTTAGCATAAGAAATTCCTGGACCAAACCCCTCCTGGAGCTCCCCTAAGGTGGTACTTTAATACAGATGAAAGAGGCTGAATAGTCTCAACAGAAATTAGAGAATGGGTTGCTTTTTTACAAACTGCTGTTTTTGAGATCATGTTGTGGCCTACAGAGCATAAGGTGCCCTTTTTTGATACAAAGCAGTTGCTAAACTGCTGAATTCCTACCCAAAAATCTTTTGTTTTGTTTTGGTTTTTTTTCACATGCAGTCACATTTGAAATAATATTTAAAAACCCTATGAAGAGTGTTTTCAGCCATAAAAAACCCCTTCTTTAAAGGAACTGCAATGTCTAAAGCAAGAAAAATCTATTACAGAATCAGAGAATCACAGAATGAGTCAGGTTGGAAGGGACCACAGTGGGGTCTACACTCAAAATACTACAAATTCTGTTTAACCCTTTAAGGGTTAAGTTATCCCTTAAAGTTCCCTTAAAAATAATTATAAATTATTAAAGTCTCTAAATGCATTCAAGCTGTGGCTGATGGTGCTCTATACAATCAAAGGTATAACCTGAGCTGCGAGATCTATTTGCTTGTGCTTATTTAATAATAAGAAAAATACTATTTCTGTCTCCCATTCTGTTCAAAAGTAGAAGAACAAGTTTTACTCAAAGTTGAAAAGCCATTTATTAGTCTTCAGGCAGATATCAGGATAGGAAAAAATTCTCCCCAGAGGAAAAACTCAGAAAGGTTTAATGCCATAGTCAAAGAGTTATGATGGAAATATTCATGCAACCCTAAACGTGAAGATTTTTGCAGCACTTTCTGTAATCAGTGTGGATGTATTTAGGTAAAATCTAATTTTCCAGGGAAATCATAAATGCCTCATTTTCACAAGAAGCCTGAGGGAGACTGTATGTACCAGAGATAACACAGAGATTGTATCAGAATGCAATATCTTTGGATATAAATAACATGAGGAAGCACAGATGCAATTTCATCAAATATCACCTCCTCAGAGTGCAGACAAGACTCGACCTCCTTCCTAGTACACACTGAGCATCCTTCTGGTGCATTTAGAGGGCTCTGCAAAGCAAGATTCACAACTGTCCTGTTGCCACGTTTCAAAATGTGCCCCTCACCTGCCAGGTGGTCTTGGGATTTCTCTGGCCAGGCTTGAACAGGGCTGAAAACTGCTTTGCAAAATAGGAAATTGTGCTGGTTTCAAAGTGTTTTATTTACAGGTCTGTATCCACATTTTGCAGCCCAGTTCATCCCTCTATCTACGAGCTCCTTTTAGCTCGTGGCTAGGAAGCACCACCAATATCTGTAGCTTTTCCTAACAGGGTTTTAGTTCTCTCAAGAGAGGACAGGAAAAAAAAAATGAAATAATTTGGCCATTGTAAAATGCTGTTTGCCCCAAAAATTATAAGAGAAATGCAAATATTCCAGTGATTTATGAATACTAAAATAACAGCCATTAACCAAGTAAAAAAATTGATATTTTATCCATCATTAACAGGAATACTCTCATTACTTGAAATAAAGTACTGATGTTTCCTCATTCTCCTCTTTCAGAAAAAGCACAGCTGTTCTAAAAATACTCTTTCTTTTTAATTTTTTTTTTTCAGAATCTTCACGATCACCTTTGAAATTTGTAGCTATAGCTTCAATTAAGGATGTGGAAGAACAGGACAGCTCTGAGTACTGTTTCAGATCCTGGCAAACATCTTGGAAATAACAGATGAGCATCCAAAACCACCTCCTGAGGAAGTGGTAGAAATCCCATTGCTAGATCTCAAGAGTGGATTAAAAATAAATACAAAGAAAGAAGTCAGCTATCCACAGAGGTGCTGGAATAAGCCAGGCTTGGTTTCAGAGTCTCAAAAACCGATAGAACTCCAAATTTAATTCCTTACATTAATATCCCCTCTCCAGACACACCGAGCTGTCTCTCACTAGGGACACTGGTAATATTTTTGTGAACCAAAACACATCTGCTCCAGACCCCCCTGATGGTACCACCTTACACAGAGCACTTTGCATATGCAGGTATATGACCAGCAGCAGGGCTGGGCACTTATCCAGGAAAATAAATCCTTATTTAACCCCATGTGCCACTGAGTGTTTCTTTAACACAGTCAAATCTTGTTTTCATCTGCACAACATTTTAAAGACCGAATTTTCTTTTTGTTGTTCTACTGAAGAACATGCAAATCATATCAACAATTTGTGTCTCTCTTTTCTTTTTTTTTTGTTTTGTTTTGTTTGTTTTTGTTGTTTTTGTTGTTTTTGTTTTTGTTTTCCCTATCACTGGGCTTCTTTCTTAAAAAAATCATCTTTAGTTGGATTAAAATAGAATTTTTCTTCTTGTAAGATCAGTTTTTCACGTGGGAACTGCCCAGCTTTAGTGTTTGGGAGGGCCAGCTCTTTCCACCTTTCTCTCTTGTCCAACAGAGACTCAGGAAAAGCACAGCAGTAAGTCAAAACACAAATGGAATAATGTCCTCTTCTGGCCAGTTGTGTTGGGCTGATCCAGTCTGGCCCACACGTAAGGCACCTCCCCCAGCAGCTTAAGACAAATTTACAGAAGACTGAGAAGTTCTACCCCAGTCTTCTCAGACCTGTGGAGATGCCCATTCTTCGCTGCTGCCAGGTTCAATGACTGAGACACAGCCCAACAAGCACCAATCCATCACAGGATTCCCCAAGTGCATTTAGAAAGGAAGATGGAAGAGAGCACTAGGATCAATGTTGAGAAGAGACCAATTTCACTAACACAAGAGTGATGAGCCACCACAGCATCCAGAAGATATAAAGTTGTTAGAAGAACTGGATTATCTTTTAATTGTGGCCCTTGTGAGCATCCATCTGGAGACAAAGATGCCAAGTCATGACAGTTTGCAGCAGTGGTTTCCAAACATTTCCAACCACAAATTCTCCTCCCTGAGCAATGAACTCACTTTCATTTATTCTGCCAGGCTCTTTCCCCCATTCTGAGAAATGCTGGTCTAATGGGGATGCACAACATAACCCATCACACCTACAGCTCATTTCTGGGGTGCTGTATGACCTAAAGGTTCCCACCAGGCACAGGATGGTTTGAGTTCACCTCTTCTGTGGAGATCAGAACCATAACTTAAATTAAATTCTGATGACAAGGTCCTGACACACGAGTATCTGCGGGAAAGCAGCAAAAATATTAATTTGGAACATGGTTTCACTTTTTAATATTTTATAATTTTTTAGTGGATTTTTGCTTCCCCTCGGCAACTGACTTGTCATTAAATGAAGTCCAATATTAGTATCCTCCACTAAAAATTAAGACCTGAATTGTTTGCTGGGCACTGCAATTAATGCAAGTCTAAGCAGACAGAGCAGCTCACAGTGCTCTGCCTTTCCTGCAGCCAATTGCTAGTTGTGTCTGATTTAAAAAAAATAAAATCAAGCCCCCAAATGTAAATTTTACACATATGAAAACACCCCACATGGACACCAACTAGCTGATTAGTATTTTAGATGCAGTAAAATTAAAAGGCAACTTCATGTAAGTCTTTTAAATCTATTTCTCCAAAGTAAATCCAATGGCTTAGTAAGACTTTATAAACTTTCCTTCTTCTACCAAAGGAATGGGTTATTATTTCAATTAATAAAGAACATGTGCTAGAGATGCATTTTTTTTTTTTAACCTTCAGAGTAGCAGATGAGACTGTGGGAGGGCTATGGAGCCATTTTGCCTCTTTTCAAGTATTTTCAAAGATGCTTGACCCCAGGTGTGTTCAGCTTTGCTCCGAAGACCCAGAGGAGCCTGGCCTGGGAAAAGTGAGTAGCAGGAACCACTGGCAAGTTGGTAGGACAAATTTTATGTTCCTATTTCATTTTACATCTACCATCAATGAGAAGACAGAAAAAAATGGAGGAGCCAGCAACCAAATTTTATGAAAGTTTATTGCCTAAATGTTACTTCTGAGTTCTGTACTCACAGATAACACAATAATGGAGTGTATTTATTGATGGGAGGGAGACTGTGCTCAGTTTAGCACTCTAACAGACTGAGAGACATTACAGTGATATGTCAGGAGGGCTTGGTAGAGACTAAAATTAAAAGCAAGCCTCACTAAATCTTAAAAATGGGATTGCTACATCAACAGCTTGATGTATAGCTTCTATTGTTGTTCACAGATAATAGTTATTTTCTGTACCTATGAAGTTCTTTCTGCATTAAAGTACTCCTGCCATCATAAAACACTTGTGAAAATTAACAGCCAACTTCTCTTCTGCACTGAATATTAATTACTGTATGAACATCTCTTGCCACACAGCTTTCCAAACATCTTCTCTCCTAGGATATTTAATTTCATGTGGAAAGCAATTTTTCATCAGCCTACACAAATTAGTGAATGGAGAGGACACGGTGCATCTGACTGCCTGTCTGAACTCCGAGAAAGCGCTCTCCCCACTGTGAGTTACTGGGCTTGAAATGAAACATTAATTATGTTTTTTATTTATAAAGAGGAATTGATCAAAGGACAGATATGGAGTGGTAATGGTAGATGTCAGTGGGTTTATTAATAAATGTTAGAGCTGTGAGGCAAATGCTGGACCTGGGTTTAGTTAAAATGAAATGTTTCATATTTCACGTCATTGGAGTGAGCACTGCCAATACTGTCAAGATGGAAAAGGTTAAAATACAGGTATGAATATAGAGTGATCAGAATTAGAGTTTCAGCAAGCAAGCAGTAAGTGAGGGGGATTAATATCAAAAAAGATGTTTGGGAGGAGAGAAAACTCTTGAAAGCAGCAACCCCAGAGCCGCCAGAGAACCACCAGACAGTAACTCAGACACAGCCTTAAACTGGCCAAGACAGCAAGGTCACTGGCTGCTTATGGAATACATATATTAGCCCAAATCAGTGATTCCTGTTTGTCACAGAGGACTTCACATCAAAACCAGTTCATACACTTCAACACATCTCAGGGCTGGAAAGGTTCAATGAGATTTCTGAGCACAGTCAACATTAATCATTCAAAAGCTGAAGTGCCTAAATTAGTATGAAAGATACTGCAGTAAGTGCAGCTCGGCCAAATAATAACTAAATGACTACTGTGAAGGAAAAAAAAAGACAGAACGACTGCACTGTACAAGTCCTTGGTTTGAGGAAGGGGGCAGGACTCAGCAGAGGTGCCTCTCACTGCTGCATCTCCTTCTGAACATTCCTCTATTGGATACAAGGTGAATTAAAACCTCTACTAGCTATTTTCTGTTTTTAGACTTAGCCTTAGAAATATTTATAAACAACACTAAATCTTTGCTTCTACACAACCAAGTTGAGGTTGCTGCAAAAATGTTTCCAAGATCAGCTTTCTCCACCTCTACTGAAACTTTACAAGAGATTTATAAAGCTGCTCATAAAACACAATCTGAAAGTTCATACCTTATTTCCCTTGCAAAAGCAATTGAAATGACGGTCCATGCTACAAACTAATTAAGTTGTTGGTTCCTTTCACTTGAATCAAATACTCAAACCTCTCATATTATTTTCATTTTCTTCCTGCTTTGAACTGCTATCAGATAGCCCAAATAAAACATTTTGCTGGTCAAAACCTTGAAGAAAGTAAAGGGAAAAATATATCAGCTTTCTAAGTTTTTCTCTTACAAAAAATTTTATTCTTGTCTTGTTCTTGTTAGTATGCTTATAAATAATTAAAATACATGAACAGCAATAATAGCAAAATACTTTTCTTATAAGGCTTGAACTCAACATTCTATCACCATGATGAGCCTCTATTTATCTTGCCTGTGGTAATACTTCCTAATGATTACATAAAGTCTATTTTAGAGAGTTTATATCTTTGATCTCTCTCTATATACATAGAAATCACTTGCAGCTGACAGATCCTTTAAACTTACACATGATACTCTTTGTCTGCAAACAAAATACTAACGGAATCATTTTGTTTCCTTAAGAAAAGTGCCTTCCTGCTTCTCTCAGCAATATCATGGAATCACAGAAGGCTTTGGGTTGGAAGAGACCTTAAATTTTATCTCATTCCACCCCATGGCAGGGACACCTTCCACTATCCCAGGTTGCTCCAAGCCCCATCCAACCTGGTGTTGAACACTTCCAGGGATGGGGCAGCCACAGCATCTCTGGGCAACCTGTGCCAGGGTCTCACCACCCTCTGGGTAACAAATTTCTTCCCCATATCCCAACTAACCCTGTCCTCTGTCATTGTGGAGGTGTTCCCCCATGTCCTGTCACTCCATCCCTTGTCCCCAGTCCCTCTCCAGCTGTCCTGTAGCTCCTTTAGGCCCTGGAAGGAGCTCTAAGGTCTCCCCAGAGCCTTTCCTACTTCAGGTTGAACAACCCCAAGTCTCTCAGACTGAGTCAGAAGTAATTGAAAACACACTGTGAAAATTAAAGAGGGCACTGATTCCTCAGGCCAGCATGTAGAATTCATCACTTAGATGTTTGTTATCTCGATTTTTTTTTCCTATCAACTGACACATAATTAGATCCATTTAAAGAAATCCTGCCTGCAAACAAGGCATTTCTAAGGTTGTCTTAGTTTGTTGGAATTTTCTAGAAAGCAGAGAAAGTGAGAAAGGTGAAGGAGACCTTTTTTAGTTTGCCTTATGGAGGAAGCACACAGCCAAACCCTTTGAAGCACAGGACTTGTTCCCAGTAATGCTGAACCCATCTTGCCTCCAACACCACCTTCCCCATCATGTGCTTCACTGCCTCTTTTGAGGTTTTGTCTTATGTAAGATCATTTAATTCTCCATGTATTTCCAGTCAGCTGAAGAAGTTCCAGGAATTATGGACAGAATAGATTTCCAGGTGCTTTTCTCTCAATGCCTTCAGTAAATACCTTAAATAGGTTGTGTTCATAATGTGCTTCACCTGAAAACAGTTACAGTGAGAGTTACTAGACCACAAGGAAGACACACAGGGACCAAGCCAGGATGCCTTCTATCAAAATCTTCTATCAAATTTGACCTACATATTCCAAAGGAAGAATAAGGTCAAGACCCCTGGGAAAAGGAGTTTCAGAGGACCCATGGACCTAGGAAGCAGTATCATCTCAGTTTCTAATCAACAAATCTCTCCATATTTAAGTGTCAAATTAAAAAAAAAATAAAAAAAGAGGTGAGGAAGAGCAAGAAGTGGGGGAAATGTGTTTCAAAGGGAGAAAAAGAAATAGATTTCTGAAAGGGAGTTATCCGTGACATCAGCCAGATAACATTAGACAAGGATGCTAATCACTATTTCATAATTAACTAAGTTGAACCTGTATTGTGGCTTTTAAAACATCATAACAGAGTCTGTGTATTCCTCTGCCTTGAACTTTGATTCCTGAACAAGACAGCTGTGATGGGTTTCTCAAAGTTTCAAAGGGTCCTGGAAATGCTGTGCTGTTTTATCTTTATCCCACACAAAAGACATCCCCTGCTTTAAGTCAGATTTAATCACGGTATTAAAAGGGGAGCACTGCTGTTAGGATGACACAGGCCTATTTCCATTAGTCCCAGTTTGATCCCAATGATCTGCAAGCAGTTTCCTCTGATTTGATGAACCATATTGACAAGACAGAATGAATGCTGCAAAGCACTCATTTATGAGCAAATAAATATGCATTTGCCACCAAGACTTTGTCCAATATAAGCTCTGAACTCCACAGACAGGGAAAATATGCTCCCCACTGGGGTACACGTTCTCTGCTAGAGTGTGACTAAATCTACTCTGCTGGCAGACGAGATTTAATAACGTTCTTCTCCTTCCCAAGAATGCTATAAAACTGCATTAACATCCTCAGGCAAAAGTCTCCACAAAAATGAAAAGGAATATTGTTTCTATTTTAGAGATGTGATAAAGCCCCATAGCCAGCCACCTACATAGTAAGTATTTCCATTCATCATGGTAGCTGAAAACCCAATATTCAGATCACCTCTAAGTTTAGAATAAAGTAGTATGGGAAGTGAAACACTTGAGCAAATTCAGGATTGCAATTACCTTAGTTAAAGTGCAATCCTGATTTATCACCCGATTCCTACTAGGGATCTTTCTGTCATCTTTCCAGAATGAATACAGATGACTGCACAGAAGGCTTAAGGCATATAGCAAATAATATGTACTACATAGATTTTGGAGAGGACATCCTTTCATGCATATATCAAACCCTAAACACTTCATTGAGAGACATATCCACATCCCGTAGAATGGAAAAGAAACCACTGGAAAAAGAAGGGTAAAAAATCATTTCAGCACAAGGAATCAAACAAGCAGACCCAAACTGCACTTCCAAAATAATTTAAATTCATCTTTATGATGCTGCTTTAGGTCTCTTTGCTAAACTACCTGAAAAACATGAACCCCAGAGTTCATGCACAGGAGCTTCAGGCAAAGCTCTGGTTTTATTGTTAATGTGGAATATGAAACAACAACTCATTGTTCATGACCAGATACTATGAACATGAGCAAATTTAAAATAGGCTCAGCACTGGTATCTACAGCAGCAAGAACTGGGCACGTTACCAGCACTTGCTGTACAAGTGCTGCCTTACAGTTGTACTAACACTTAATCCTTACCTCTTTCACTTCTCTTTTACAAAGCCTAAGTGTAAAATGGCACTAAGTGCAGTGTGAAAACACAGTAATTCCCAGTTGCCTTATTAAAACATTGACAAGGTTGCAGTGAGATGTACTGGAGAGGCAGCTCTGCAATGTTATTACCATGTGGTGGAAGGAAGCCTTGTCTAGAAAGTGAGTTCATTGAGATATCTTCATCTTTCTTCTGACTGATTATCTGTTCAATAAATAAATATATTCCTATTTTAAATAAACATGGAGTTTGTAGATTCCTTTATTATTACTTAATCTCCACCAATAAAAGCTTTTATGTAAAGGAAGGGCACAGCACCGGGCAGAGAGTCACCAAAATCTTTCCAAATTTTCCAAATTCCAAATGCTGTAATGTCATAGTAGCAGCACAAACTACCCATAAAAGCACTTAAGCTGCCAGTATGCAGAACAGCACATAAAATCCAGGAAACTTATGGGAATTACACTGGTACTTACAGAAAAGCTTAGTACACAGACAAATTCCTAACAACATCAGAAAGTTCCATCACTGTCACCAAGCTGGACACATCATTGGCATGGCCAGTGTTTAGGTGACACTGTACAAGCACAAATAATCCACTTGAGTGACATCTTAATTAATGGCTCTTGAATTGCTGGGGAATACACGCATTTCTCAGATACCTCAGAATTGTTAAATCATACGGTGAATCCATTACAATAACCTGCCTGAAGTTCCTGCAAGTCTTTGAAAAGTTCCTGTAAGTCTTTCTGATTACTGCTGTGATCTTTGATGCTCCACTGTCCCCTCCACCTTTGGCAGACACCAGCACACAGGCAGAGGCATGGCATTGCTGGGAAGCTGGAAGATGCTGTTCTTAGCAGAAAAGGAAGGTGGTGAAACAGTGAAACCAGTAAAAACACTGGAGCTGATTTCAAGCTGCAGTTGCAGAGCAGCTGCCTCTGCATCTGGTCTCCTGTCTCCTGCATCCAGACCTGGACCTGACCCCTGGGCTTCCTGGCTTGGCCCTGGAGCTGTCTCCAGGCTGTGGATTTCCAGATGCTGAGCAGTGCCTCTGGAGCCACTCCTGGCTCAGTCTCCTGTGGGCTTTGCCATCACCTGTTACAGGTGGAGACCCTGGCCACCTCTGATCTTTGGAGGATCACTCCTCATCAAGGGACACCTGAAATCCTCACAAATCTTCCTGAAATGTTGCTGCTGAGCACAAAGCAAACCCCAGGAAGGCATGTTGGGATCATGATGTGACACAGCAGTTGGTGCCTTGTTCCATGACTAAGGGCTGACAGATGTTGTCTGCTCCTTCAAAGTGATCTCATTGGAGTAACACTGCAAACCCTGGGAGGTGGCATTTTAAACACAACCTGTGCCTGCTCCTGGAACAAAGAGCCATTAACTACATTCACTACATTAACTACAGTTCTCATTCTTACTAACAGTAGCATGATTCTAATGTGAGGATGAAAAGGTCCATGTTCCTGGTGGTCCCCAGGTTTATGTGAGAGGCAAAGACCACCATTTCCCAAAACATTTACAGTGACAAAACTACCAAGATCGTAGAAATTTTAAAAAGGCTTTTATCATAACTATCATTTTGCTGTTTTAATTCTTCAGAGAAATTTAGAAGACAAGTTCTTCTCTATTAAGATTTGTATAATCCTTTTTGCTCCTGGCCTTGCCACCCATCCTGACCCAACCAGCTTTCCAGGAAAGAAAGCAATTTACAGTAGGGACATCTTTCCCATAAGAACAGGGGTGGTGGAACCTTAAACCAAGAAGTTTTTTGAGGAGCAGCACCAACATGGGCACATATTATCAAATTATCCATATGCCAATACTAAGATGAATTCACTTTTTTTAATCTTTTTATTTTACTCGTGGTGCCTGGCAAAAAAGATGGAGATCCTGCTGTAAACTTGCATTCCAAAATGGATTTTGACTTGCAAAGCACACTTGGACAGAGGGAAAACTTGGTGACAACTGTTCTTTCAGTCTGTTTTTGCTTCTAGTGCAAATGTTTAACCTTTTCCTGTGACCAAAAGGGACAGCAGAAAGCCCTTGCCTAGACAAATATAGTCTACATATAGAACCTGAAAAATTCAGATGCATCTCTGAGACAACATTAAATCCACAAATTTATTTGAAAACTAGATTCCTTATTCAAAAGATAATTCATAAATGCCTTCAAGAATAATGATTCAATGCCATGCACATGGAATTAACAACACAAATCCATTGCTCATTTGTGGTAATTTCATGGTGAACAGAGATGAAATGTCTTCCAAACCAAAGAGAAGATTTTTCTAAGATTAAAAGTAATATGAAGCTTTAAGTAGGTTAATATTTATGTTGGACCAGTGTAGCAAATCTAAATACACAAAGAAATGTAACTCAAGCTTTGGAAAAAACTGCAATTAAAAAATGAATTAAAATCAAATTAATCTTTGCCCTGTCCCAGTGTAATGATTTAATTTCAATTATGAAATCTGTAGCAGAAAAAAATTTAAATGAAGAATAAATTACACATACAACTGAACAAAGGCAGAGAAAGCTAAAGGAGGAGTACAGCAACTCAACAATAAAAGTGCTTTGCTTGAGGTCAAAGCTTATTATTTGCATTAGAGATACTTGGGAGTCATCTGCATAGCAGAAGAAAACAATTTTACAGAAAACTTGTGAAGTTTTGAATGAAGTAGGTCTGGGAAAGGATATTTCCAAAAACAAATGCTGACACGTGACAGATGGATGCAAGGGCTATTTGAGGACTACTGTATGCATTCACGCTTCTCATACCACATTTCTCCTTACAGGCTTCCTAGCAACAGAATTTCTAACTAAATCCCTCAGAAGCCACATACTTTCTGAAGGACTCACTACCCTCCCCCTAAAAGAGTATTTGTGGGGGAATTCAAGAAAGTCATTCAAGAAAAGTATTAAACAAATGCTCCTCCTGGTTAGCAGAGAAGTACATGAGTGATCTGAGCTGGATGAGTAGGAAAATTTTTAAAAATATGTTCCAGACAGGATTTGTTACAATTGTGCCACATTTTGTTTTATTAAAGTTGAGCTCTGAAAACATTTCCATTACCTGTGAGAGGATGAACCATGCATGATGAAGGTGTGATTCCTCAAAAGGTTTTACAGGGAGAATTCATTCTCTAAGGGCATGAGCCAGGTAACCACTGGCAGCAATGCTGAAAGCTGTGAGCACCTGTAGCTGTAAGCTCCTTGTTGGCCTCTATTTCAGCTTTTACATTTCCTTTGTCTGTCAACAATGCTGGAGATATTTTCTGAGAGTATTGGCTTAAACATCACGAGGTTCAAGACCTGAAAGTGATAGGAAGCAGTCCTAGAGGACAGGGCAAAGGGGAATGCCCATGGAGCTGACTGTGGAGCAGTAAATTTAAAATAATCAAACCACACAAAGTCTTTAAGGCATTGGACTACACATTTCCCCAAATGACATGCACACATTGCTTCTCTGCAAATGAAAAATAAAAAGCTGTAGAAAAATCACTGGAGGATGACGTAACTTCCTTCATTTGCCAAAGGAACAGTGAAAAATTAAAAGCCTAACCATTCTGCTACAATCTGGTATTTCTGCTTTTTTTTTCTAAATTTCAGAATGAAAGATGCCAGAATTGCACTGGAGATGATCCTAGTAAGGTTTCACCCTGACTCCACTCTTAACACGTGGAAGCAGCTATACCACTTGAAGCCATTAATTCAACCCAGAAAGAATATTTGAGAGTATCCAGGACAATGAAAACAAGATAGGAAGAAAAAAAAGCATTACTGCTAAATGCATTTTTATTCATAGCCATGAACATACTGGGTTGTTGCCTTGGGGTATTATGTTTATTAATATATTTTTCTTTTTTTTTTTTTTTTTTCTTTTTTTTTTTCAATTGATGCCAGGTAGGTTTTTATGGCTTCTCAACACACACAGCTCAAATAAGGAGACACGATATGAAATACACCCAAAGTTAAAATCATGGCCTGCCATTAATTTACTATCAGAGAGCTACATGATTTCCCAAAGATCAAAGCATGCATTTTTAAGCCACTGAATGTGAATTTATCAAGAATTAATCTTCATTCACTGACATATCATAAGGATCCTTTAATGATTTAACCATACATCGCATATGTGAACTTACTCAAGGGCCAAATACTCCTATTATCTCAGCATGTACTTCCCTAAAAATCTTGAAGACACAAAGATGTTCTCATAGTCCCCTCACATGTGTTTCAGGTATCTCTTCACCTTCCATTTTTACAAAGACATTATTTTAGAAGGCTCAAATCCCTTATTTTGATTCTCCAATTTAAACTGAAGACTTCTTATTTGCCACGCAGCAATTTGTCTGGAGATTAAAACCCTTCAAATGGATAATTAATGCTGTGCTTGCTCTTATTTCCACTCTGGACATGCTTTATACAGAGTCAGGGCAATGCTTCATCCCATTGCCAGTTCCAAAGCCCTTTCTTGGCACGTTCTTGTCATTTTAATACATACAGCAAGAATCCACAGGCTGTCAGTTTCTCTCAGAAGACACAGGGATCAAAGAGAACGCTCTTTTCCTTCTAATCAAAACCAACACACAGAAAATATTATGCTAAAGCCTATATTGACTGTAGTCTTTTTGAGTATTGTCAGCAAAATGTGGAACTACAAATCCCTGGAGGCAGCATGGACACGGATGGATGTGGCAGCACAGCCCTACCCTGAACCATTCATTCACCTAAGTCCTTGCTATTACCTCAAACACCCCCTTTACTTATATTAGAGCTAGCTCAGTTTTTATGCTCTAGTTTTGATAATTCATGTACTGGTTTTGATATATCATTGGGCATGTTTTCTTTTTTCTATTTTTGCCATGGATTTGGCAATGTCCTTTTATTGCTGCGAGACTTTTTGCCGTATATTCATTATGATACAGGTCGTAATTTTTAAGTAGAGAATCTATTACTCTATAGTTCACTGAGATATTTCTTAACCTCTGCCACAAGGAAAATCAGTTCACATTTAAAAGATGCAAAAAACCTCACAAACTTATGGAATAATTTATTGGATTTATGCCACTTTGTGCTTTTAAATCACAGCGCCAATGTCAGATGCATTCCCCTCCCAAATGCTGACTGGGCTCATGACACAGAGGCTTTTCATCTCACCCTTCCAACATCACAGCATTCACAAAACTAAAGACATCTCTCCATCCATGGTCACTCCCCTGGCAGATACTTCCAGCTATGTCAAGTCTCTCTGCAGCAATGCTTAACTTTTCCTTGGGTTTTTATTATATAAAAACGACTTTTAGTGAAGACGTGTTTGGCTACTTTACCACTGGGAAAGGAAAGCAATAAGGAATGGTGCATCTCGACTGCTGCATACCTTCAGGGACCAGGTTTATAAGAACCACGAATTAAATGGAACAGATAAATGAAAATCCATCTGCTGTTGGGAAAACCAAGCCTCATAGCCCTGAATCCCCCAAAAGAAACTGTACAAATTTGTCTTCTGAATTAACATCAAAGGTTGTGGGCAACAGATACATATAAAATCAAAATTTGAATGTATCACTGACTTTACCATGGTTCTACCTGGTAAACTTTCAGGGCAAAGGAACTGTGATCTATTTTGCTGAATTGTAGGACACACAGTGATGCTGTTTGGGTTTTCCCTTTTTTCTCTCTATTCTTCACTCATATATTTGTAGCTCTGTACTCTATTGTATTAGTAGCTAGTTTCCCCAGTACTTTTCCATGGCCTTTCCCTAAGCAGAAAGGCAAAACAAATTCCAGAGCTCCAAGCCCTGGGAAGTACAAGGCCCCGGTGTTATCTTGGTTCTTCCTGGGCACCAAGGCTGAGAACAACTCTTGGAGATACATTCTCATGGACAAAGTACAACTAGTGCTGAGGGGGGCTCCAGAGAAGGGGCTTAGCCTGGGGGGGGGGGGAATTGCATCACCACTAGTCCTCCTAATTGGTGCTTTTTATCAATTATGCTAATTTCCTAAAGCCTATAAAAATGTATTTACCCCTGAGAGGGTGAGCTTTTGTGGACATCTTTCCCTAACTTCTCCTGAAAGCCTTCATTAAAATCCTCTTTTATTTTACCTTCTTTGTAAAATTATCTCAGATTTCACTTCCAGGGTGGGCAAAAGGCAACAATAGCGGTCAAAAAAACCCCAGTGTGTCCCCAAGCAGAACTTCAAAGACATTAAATCAGTGGTTTAGTTTTGAGTGATTAAAAGAAAACACATGAAATAAAATTTGTTTGATGTAATACCAATAATAGCTGCAAGCACCTGGATGGTGAAATTCAGCTTACTGGCAAACATATTTCAAAAACTATTCAAATTTACTCACCTATGTCTATCACAACATTCTGAACCAAAATGTCAATCCCTAATTTAATTTTGCTGAGGAAGAAATCAAGTCACAGTTCGATGGCTCTTTCAAGGCCCAAAAAAGCCTCAGTTTGAAGCTCCTGTTTACATCTCCTATCACTGGGTAACCCATCTTCCTTAGTACACAGCTCAGTAAACTGCTTTATTTAATCCCCTTCTTGTTCAAAATATCAGAAGCTGAAATTTTGCTCATCATTTTGTGTTACAGATTAGCACCTTTGTTTTTGCTCTCTCTGAGAGAAATCCAAATTATGCTGTATTTCCCAACATTACACATAAAACTGCACTTTCTTACTGTGTTCCTTTATTAGTTCCCTTTGAGCTGAACTTAAAGTTTACAGCTTGGCTGTGAGAAATGCAACTGGAATAATTTCTTCCTCAGGTGACAATTGGAAAAGAAGAAAAAATTACAGAGGAGGCACATGGACTTTTAATTGTCTATCATGACAATTATATTACCCCAGAGATACTCATTTGAAGAAAGGGTCCTGGCAATAAGACATTAAAACAACTATATTTTCTATGTCTTGGGTATCTTTCATCAGAGGTTCTCAGTGCATCTACAGTCATTTGTTAATTAAACTGTAACAGCCCTCAGTGTCATCAAGCAATTACTGCTTATCTCCCCTTAGTAAATACCAAATCAGGGACAGGGACAGTTAATTTCTAGGAAGATTTTAAATGTGTCCTTCCCAACTGACTTTTACAAATGAATTAGGTTTCCTAGGTGGGCATTTGAGGTACTGATGAGTTGTATGTGAGGCAGAAAGAGACGTGAGGCACAAGCTGGTGAACACAAATGATTGAACATCTGAGGCAGCTTGGAGCCAAAGGCGCTGCAGAGAAATGAACCAAAGGAGTCCCAAGATAAATCTAACCCTCCCTATCTCATAAAATGTGCAACATCCCCAAGGTCCAAAGTTCCTTTACAAAGAAAGCTGCAATAATAGTTGAAACTCATAATTTCATTGATTTACACAACAGGTTACATCCTTATGTACCTTTTTTTTGGCTTCCATGAATAATGCTTTTTGATCAGGATTTTCATTCTTTTTGGACCCAGATGCAAGCTTGTCATAAGATCTTCTAGCAGTAGTAACATCACACACATCTCTCTTGTAGGACCCAAATGCACTTCTAACACCAGCGATATAAAGGCCCCTCTTCTTCAAACAAACCCAGGACATGAATTCTCCTCCTGTCTGTTAACATTCAGCTTTGTAAAGTATTTTACATGCAGTTTCTATACTCTACTCATTATGGTTTTAATGTCCAAGAATTCTGAAGCCCTAATAAAAGCTTTATGGTTTAAATAAGAATGCACTTATTACTTCAGTTTAACTTTAATTAGACCTTTGCCACAAGTCAGAAGTAAAAAGAGAAGGCTGCCTTCCTCTGTCAAGTAGGTGTTCTAATCACCCTGAATGGGCAGAAGTATTTCTTTGGGGCAGATAAGTACTATAAACATTGAGAGTTTCCAGGGCACAATGGTTTGCATATAATGTCACAGGCTTTTCAATTCAGGAAGCTGAGATTCATATCTACATAGGACAGAAGCAAAATTAATTTGATGGCCTCAGTATAGACCTCTTGGACCCAATTAAAATTCCAAACTTCTCTCAGAAACAGCACTTGAGTAGTTTCTTAAATGAGAACCAAAACGAAATAACACTGTAAAGCCTGAGGTGACAAAGCTCAAAGGGAACAGTCATTTCAGTTCATGATTATGTTTTCCATAGAAGAGGGAACAGAAATGCATATTAATGAGAATGAAGGGTTTGGAGAGAGATGACCTCCTCTTACAAACTGTACCTCATTTATGTCATTAGATATCCAAGACAGCCAGGCCACCCCTTTTGCACTGTTGAACTGTTTGCTCCAACTTTTCACTGCCTACTTCCGGACAATAGTAAAGATAGAGAAACTCAAATTCTGTTTTATCTTCAGTGCTTAAAAGATACTGTGGATTAAGATCTTTGACCAGCAGTAAGCAATGCATGACTGAAAAATGAGTTCCATAAATATCATCCCACAGCAGGCTCTAGAGCAGATCTAAAGTCATTGCTACAATATGATACCTCAGCCTCCACCTGCCTCTTTATGGAGCCCTTTGAGTGCTACAGATAAAAGGGAAAAAAAAAAGTATAAAACATGCTCCTACTCACAATTTTTATCAAAGAAAAATATTAAATTGGGGAAATAATTTCCCTTGTTTTAGGCCAAGGAAAATAATGGTCAGAGTGTGAGACTTAATGAAGTTTCTCAGAAAAAATAAAGAAACCTAACCAAATCTCATGTTAATTGTAATTCTCCTTACAGTTTTTAAAAAGAATATCTGAGAAATTTCGCTTCTCTAAGTTTGATGCCAAGCAATCATCAGCTGGGCAATAAATGGAGCAAAAGTGATAACTTAGCAGAGCCCAAGTGGATCAGTGAGGTGATCTTGTCTTACCCTTTAGCCCTAAGCAGCCACTTGGGACATGCATGGGATGAGGCCTTTTTCCCATTTTTCATACAGGACAGAACAGCCTCCTATCAGCAGAAATGAACATTCCTCCATCCTTTATAACACTTCCCTTTGTGTCTCTCTATTCTGTGTGAGCACACTATAAACTCCAACAGCAAGACAACAATCTCTGCTCCTGTAAAATAAACAGCAGGAAGCTTCCTAGCTTTTCACATTCAACAACAACAAATTTATTTTAGTCCAGCAGACCAAAGACAGATTGGTGCTAAAGCAACACTGGCTCAATGAAACAGCAAAGCCATTTTCAACACTGCTGACTCCTATTTTGAGCTGCATTGCATCGAACTGCATTATGTGGGGAAGCAGCCTACAGAAAGCACAATAGCAAGCTGGTCTCCAGGGCATCAACAACTGCCTTTTCATGGACCTCTCTAATGAAGAGTGTGGGTACATATGTGAAGGCAGCATGAGAACTCATTGTGTTACAGAGGCTTGCTGTGAGCCAGACGTCTGAGCTACTTGAAAGTCCCAGCAAGTCTTTGTCTGAGAAAACAAGTAAATAGCTCTTTTTATTTGGCCTTTATTGGAATAATTGATGTTGCTATAGAGAACACAGTCATAAATTCGATCATCATTCTCTCAGAAAACCAAAACAATCTTTCTAAGAATAGTCTGAAAGCAAGCACAGTAATTTAGCAGATAGATTAAACATGACCATAACTGTGGAGAGAATTTACCTTGCAAATTAAGAACCCTACAGGTCTAAATCTATACATTTAAAACGGTACACAGCACTATCTTTCCTCAAAGGCAGTTCCAAATATCAAGTGAAAACAGAATTTTCAGATATCATAAACTTCAAACATTGACTTTTGACAGTTTGTACTTACACAGGAGAAAACCATCCCAAAGAACCGAGGTTCCAATTAAATCTGAAACTTTTTTATCTGAGAATTTGGTGGCCAAAAACTCTTTCAACTATGGTCACAGTAACAGAAGGGATTCAGGATACTTTTTTTTTCCCCTACCCAAAATAACTTCAGCAGATATTCACAAAACTGTCTTGTTATCCATTCTTTTGAGTACAGATGCCAGTGACTCCATGGGGGGGAGTTGGGAAAGCAGCCTTAGAGACATTTCTTGCCCTTTTCTTGCCCTTACTTGCTTGAGTTCTGTCTTGGCAATCACTTCTTGCTCTCTCAGTGGTGGACTAAGTTCACAGTTCAGACAAAGTCAGCTTGCTCAAGGCATTCTCCACTGGGGAAACCATCCACAAGGCCACTTACACTATCTTTTCCCCTCCTGATAGCAATTCATTAAAAAAAATAGAAGGACTCGAGGCTGCAAGGTATATTTGAACCCATTGTCATCCAGACAAAACCATCTCAACTGGAGCTTTCAGCTGGTTCTTTAGAATCCCTTCTCTCAAGATGGGAAGATGTAACAATTTTCCCACCAATATGTCTCTGAAACCTGAAATTTCACTCGTCTTTACATCCTCTGTAAGAAGGAATCTGTGGTTCCAGTACATGAAACATCAGTAATGTAATTTCATGGAAGTTCATCTTTGTGGAAATCAGATGCTGAATTGCACACACGACTCATCTACACCAGCACTGCCTCTGCACCAGGTCCTCCAGAAGGAAAGGAAACAGCTTCATCCTCTGGTACAGTGGAAGGGGGAGGGACAAAAAACTGAGCAACAAACTCTTTTAATTCTTCTGCCTTGGTCCCAAAAACTTAGCATTTAAAAAAAAAAACCTTCAATTTTCCAACAGAGGCTGGAAAATGGTAATAAACTTTTTTGAAAGTTTCTTCATAAAACACCAATGAAATAGGAAGTGACTACCACGTTTTTTAATAAAAGTAACTTTACCCATTTCCCGAAAGTTTCTCTGTTTTCTGAAGTGCCACTCAGGTCGGCATAAAGTGTTTTAATGAAGGTTCCTCTGCACTGAGGCATTCCTTCCCAAACAGCAGGGAGAAGCTGGCAATCACCCCCTCAGCATGCCAGTGGCACAAAACAGGATTTTTATGGGTCTGCAGACAAGATCAGACAGGAAGAAATAAATTCTCCCTGGATGAGCCAATGGGAATTGCGTGTCAGCACTTCATGAGGAATCAAATTTCCTTCGTTTACTGCAAATCACATTATATTCCAGGAATTCCTATATGAAATAGCCATTCCTCAGGCAAGGTCTCCATTTACTCTTGCCTGAGGTAGACTCTGAGTCAGATCTTCAGAGCTGGGCTCCTGGGTGTTGGTGACACACTGGCAGGGGGAAAAGCTTCTCCCAGCCACAATGTCACACACTACTGAAGGGCAGATCCCCTTAATTTCAACAGAAACGTGGCTTGGGCCCATCACTTCTGCCTTTTAGAACCAAAATGCATAAATAAGTATCTCAGGGAGTTTTATTAATTGGCAGCTTTCTCTGAAGAGAAGAAGAACACTTTTACTTGTTAGTAAAGTATTATTGGAAAAAACTCTCAAATCTCTTTACCCTTAAAGGGTAGAAAATAAAATTTGTAGCTCTAGTCTGGCCTGCTTCCAAAACTTGAACATCTGCAAACTTTAAATCCTCTTTCTACTATAAACTCAAAACAGGAAAGATTTTGTAGTGATTATTGAAGCCAAACAGTACTAAAAAAATTAAAACCCAGAATACTAATTATTAGTATACCCTTTCCTCAGACAAGAGTGCTTTGTAAGAACATGAGCAAAAATAAGAGTGATATAAAAAAATTACAATCTGCTTCACATTTTGGGATTTTGATTTGTCAATAAGGGCCTGTGACTTTAACAGATGATTCAAAACCCAGGAAAAAACCAAAACAATAACTGTATTTCCTGAGGAACTCGCCCAAAGTTAAGACATTTATAATTTTTGCATATTAATGGAACGAACAAGACAATCTCATCTATTTTTGAAGATGTTAGAAAGAAAACAAACAAGAATTCTCCACTGCCTTTAGCCTTCCTTAGTCTATCCAACAATCATGGTAGATATCTTTTCACTTCACAGTTAACCCTTGAAAGGGAACACTATGTAAGGCTTTAAAAAGCCTTACCTTTTGGTAACAACTCTGAATATTCAAGAGTTTTTCTTCCTTTCCTTTCCTTTCCTTTCCTTTCCTTTCCTTTCCTTTCCTTTCCTTTCCTTCCCTTCCCTTCCCTTCCCTTCCCTTCCCTTCCCTTCCCTTCCCTTCCCTTCCCTTCCCTTCCCTTCCCTTCCCTTCCCTTCCCCTTCCCCTTCCCCTTCCCCTTCCCCTTCCCCTTCCCCTTCCCCTCCCCTCCCCTCCCCTCCCCTTCCCTTCCCTTCCCTTCCCTTCCCTTCCCTTCCCTTCCCTTCCCTTCCCTTCCCTTCCCTTCCCTTCCCTTCCCTTCCCTTCCCTTCCCTTCCCTTCCCTTCCCTTCCCTTCCCTTCCCTTCCCTTCCCTTCCCATCCCATCCCATCCCATCCCATCCCACAGATGCTGAGGATCATCAACTAACCTGAATCACCAAAGACTGTGGAATCAAAGGATATGCACCAATCTCCTTGAGGTGAGGTGCTTTATGCCATGTTCTGATATTTATACCCTTAAAAAGCCAGGCTGAAGGGTGATGGAGTATCAAGGCTCGAGGGGAAAATGGACATCTGCTCTTTTTCACACAAATATTAATGGTCAAAATGTTTGTGTGCAGAAGTGTTCATACAGAATGTCCATGTCTTAGAAAGAGCATTATCTGGCACAGAAACACACTTCTGGTAACAGAAACTCAAATTTTACTTGCAAAAACCCCCTCAACAGAACCCTAAATATTATGTGGTAGAAGGCAAAGATAATTTCTGAGAAATTATTTCCCAGTGGCTTTCACCAGAGAAAGGAAAGCAAGTTAACTGAAAACAGAGCATGCAGACCTGTCTTTGCTCTAGTCCTGTGGCAGAAAGACATTATTCTCAAATTCAGTTTCACTTATTTTCCGTAAGTTCTAATTACCACCAGTACTTTAATTACTGCATTTTGCAAAAGACCCATACAATAACCATTGAAAAAAGTCATTAAAGCTAATGAAAAATTCAATTCCAATGACTTCACTATGTTGGCTTCCAAAATCAGCTTTTAGAGTCTTGGGAAAAAAAAATTTCAACAGTTTACATCGTTAAATAATTGAATGTCATATAAATGTCCTCTTTTAGTCATCATTCATTTAATTATCTCCACTTTTGAAATAATGCAATAAGCCCATGCTGATCAGTAAGACTTAGCACCTCCAAGCCCAGACCTAAGAATATAAAATCTCCAGAAAGATCAATTTAATTTCCAGTGTATATCTTCTAATATACATGATTATTAACTCCTACTGTTGGGTTCACCATTCAACTCAGACTATAAGAGAAATATATATTTACATATTAAAACAATTTTTAAGAGGATAAGAACTGTTGAAATCAACTATGGATTGAAATAAAGAAGAAGATGCTAAAAGCCAGATCAAACTTTACTTTTTTCCTCTGTATCTCTACAATGAGGTTATTTTCCCTTTTCCAGTAACTTGTCAACCTGTTGTCCCTGGAGTGTAGTTGGTATTTCTTGTTTAAAACTTCATGGCAGCAAAGTGATCACGGTTAGCCCAGATCTGGGATTTGAAGGTAGAAATACTGCTGTAAATGTTTTTGAAGTGTTCGTGTATTAGAAGTCCATATTGGAGTTTGTAACACAGTGGTATCTGAGGTATTCTTAGAAAGGATGACACAATGTACAGAAAACACAGTCTTTTGTGTTCTACTGATTTGTACAGATCAGTAAATGTGTATTTTATTATGATTCATTGGTCAGAAATAATTTTCCCATTTAATATAATTTTAAGTAGCTGTATCTCTATATTACATCCATATACCAAAATATTTCAAACTACATCTGCAGGAGCTCACAAATATAAATATATTTACATGTGTGTGCCACTGCTACAGGTTTCTGTCTGCAAAAGAGAGATGTCATATGTGAAACAGAGGTGCTGTTCCTCAAGGCTGTAAAGTCTCTTTTATTCACATTAAAAATAATCATGTATGTGCTGTCTACCAGGAAGAATCCTCAAGCTTTTCCAATCCAGAAGACACATTTCTGCTTCTTACAGGTTGTCCACTTGCAACACAAGAAACCTGTGACTTAAATCACCACCACTTCCTTTTAAGTATTTAATATTCCAGCTTCATTCATCCCATTCTCTGAATTGTTTTCAGCAACTATAAAATGCAGAGTAACAACAATTTTTTTTTGGAGGAGAGTAGGTTCACTGGTAGCATGGAATCAATAACCAACCAAGAGTCTGACCCTTTGTAATATTCTTCCAATATTGTACTACTTCCAGTGAGGGATGAATGAAAAAAAACCTAAAGAAATCCTACATCATTCTCTTTGATCAGTGCAGACTTGTATAGAAGGAGATCTCAATTTAGAAAGAAAATAAAACAGAACAAAGAAACCAAATCTGTACAAAAGGTCTTGACATATAACAGGCACAATTCTTGCCATCAATAAGCATGGACTTCTTTAACCTTCTCTGGAGAACTCAGCCTGTGGCATTAAGCTTGCACAGGGAAAAAAAATGCAAACTGTAGCATTCTTATTTTCAATCTAAGTCATGCAATGGGATTAATCATGTGCCTGAGAGTGGAGCAGAAAGCTTGTTGCTTTGAGAAATCATTACCTAGGTATGCTGGCTACAATGATTTCCCTCCAACGTTACTGGGTAATGAGGAGAAAAACTGAACTTCACCTTCTTCTCATGATGGAGCAGTGACTGCTCTGCCAGTCTGCCAACCACACAAAAAGGACTTAGGGCATGAAGAGTACCACCAAAAAATTCAAGACATCAGAGAGCAATCACAGCCCTGAGGGGACCTGACACCAAGGATGGTTGAGCTCATCCAGAGATCACGCAGTCACATCCACAGGTTGCACCATCTCTAACACACCCACCCACTTGGCCCCAACTCAGGGAGAAAACAGATTTTCTCAGAACTTGCAGTGTGACCTCTATAACACATGCCACCAGAATCCTCCAATTTATCTGTGTTCACATGGGAACAACTTCTAGAAAAACATCAGGTGCTGAGCACTGGTAAATCCAAACTCCTCATGTGAGTGCCCCTGTGATTATGGAGTTTTTCTCTCTGCTCAGAAATGCAACCTGGTTCAAGTCTAAAGTCCAGATTCAGGCTCCAGTTTGGTGGATCGCTTCTTTGTCACCACCAGATTTTTTCTCCAATTTTCCAATTCCATTTCTTGAAAAAGATACGCACAAATTGTAATCAACAGCCCAGATCCTTGTCTTCCTACAATGAAATACACTGAGCTCCCTCCCAATCCTTTTAACACATTTTTCTAGTCATCTGAGCATTTCTGAATCTCATTCAATTTTCCAAAGCTATTTCTATTTTTCTTTATATCAACAAGCAAGATGTGACTATGATGGTCTAAAGATTTAAGTACATCAACATCTGCTCACGTGTTAGGAACCCATATAGCTTTAACATAACATTTTAAAATCTTTATTATAAAAGTATTACTTGACAAAAAAGGAAACATAAAAATAACCTACAACTGAAAATGTGCAAAGAGTATATATAAAAATGGATATATATATAGATAGATATATATATATTTGGATTACCATATTCATGTTTTATCCAGATTTCCATAATGCTGTTACATAAGATAACTGGAAAAAGACTGAATTTCATGCACTGTACATGATGTCTGCTGCCTTTAACAATGAAATCTTGGTGGTTAACATTTTCTCAAAGGTTTCTTTGTAAGGAACAGGGCCAGCTCAGAGAAGAGGATGGGCATAGACAATCTCAGCCTGGCAAACTGAAAACATGGACTATGAGGTAAACCTCTACGAAATAACAAGTCTTCCTTTGCATGCAAACACCTAAGAAAAATAAAAATGTCCACAGCCTATCATAACAAATTTACAAATAATTCTTATTCTGGGCTGGCAAGGCATAGCTGGTTAAAAGGAACACATCAAACACACACAACTGAGGCACGTGTGACACACCATATGGGTATATACAGCCTGCAAAACCTGCATCATTCCTTGATGCAAATTTCTTTCAGATCTAAAACATTTCTGACATCAAAGTATTTATCCTGCCTTAATGGTAATTTCAAGCAATGAGCTTACAACAGGAATATAACAGTACAGTAGGAACCAATTGGAACCTTTAAAGTTTATATTTTGCAGGAGTCATGTAAATTAGGTAAAACTGGTTATCAGTCTCATAAGCAGCTCTAAATTCACTGATATCAGAAAGGATGCTTTAGGTAATCAACAAGCTAAGTGAAAATATTTCTGTTTTATAGAGTTAGTTGCTCCCAGATTTGAAAATGAGCATTTGGGTGCAGTGAAATGAAAGAGGCAATTGGAAACAAATTAGCTGAACTGAAAATGGAAATGGTTTCAGCCCCAGATCTGCAAGCTGCACTGAGACTTGCATCAGTGTTCTTATTATATCTTATGCTTTGAATTGGGCTGCACGTGATGAAGAGCTGCAAACACTCCCTAGTTTGGTAGAACTGGAGTATTTTGATATTCATCAACAATGGCAGCAACACAACCACCACCCATGTTTTGGGTTATTTGCATTCCTGAGTTTATAGCTGTGGGATTTTGTCTGTTTAGAGATACTAAATTCAGACTGGGCGTTTTCACCCAAGGCTGTTCCTCCACACTGTCTGAAGTTAAATCACCAATGGGATTTACCAGACCTAACACAGCCAGAGTCAGGACACTGAAGAAAGCCTTCCTGGGCTTCTCACTTCCCTGGAATGGGCATTTGGAAAGCAGATATTTGGTCACAATTGGGCTTAATACATTGTGTTAAGGAGCAGCACATGAAACACAAGTATTTCTTTGGAGCTGCAGAGATCTGTTAATGAGACATGGCAATGTGGCCTGCTTGCTCTCACGTAATAAACTTTGCTGTAATGGTATCTGGTGAGTGATCTCCCATTCTTATTTCACCTTATGAGCTTTCTCTCTTACTCTCTCCTATCCTGTTGAGGTAGAGGAGCAATTCAGTGGCTGGGGGGACATCTGGCAGCTGGTTATGGTCGACCCACTACACACCTCCCTCAGGAAATAACTGCTCGTGTGCTAGATAAATTTAATTCTGTGTGTACATCCCTTCCACACACATCTAGAGTTCCAGTGTCACAGACTTCATACTGAATGCACATGGTATTCCTCAGAGACTATCATGTGGCTACAGCCAGACAGAAATACTCCATATGGTGTTGCTACCGTACCTATAAAAAGGCTTTAACGAATTCTGACTTCATCCTGCCACATAAGAAGTATGGAAATGTAATGCCTGACACATTTTGTTGCTCTCAGCCTCTCCTGCAGTCTGTCCTCCTGTGTCTTTTCCTCTCTCGTTCTGCACTAGGAGGCTGTGCCCACCTCTAGCAGGCATCTAAGAACATCCATTGCCCATCTGTTTGAGTTTAAATCAGGCTTTTTTCTTCAATCTGTTGCTCATGCTGCCCATTGGCTCTTGGAAGAATTATGCTTCTTTACCCCCTCCCTGAAGCATTTCCTTGGCTTCACAAGGGTGGTGCTGTTGGCATGTCAGAGATCACTGCCTATCGTGGTGAGCCACAGCATCTCCTGGTTTTCTTGTGTCCTCCCCAGCTCATTCAGTAATTTCTTTTCATCTTTCACAGAGATGGTTATTTCTGGACACAATCTCCTTTTTTTGTCTCTTTGCTTGCAGTGCACCAGTTATTCAGCAGGATTAGCAGGATTTATAGGTTCCACGCTTGTACAAATAAGAAATAATAATTAACTGATTAGGAGTTTGGGAAAATAAATAAGCAATTTTTCCATTTTCATAGACAGTATTTTCTAATTTGCTTTCCCACTTTAGCGCTTATTAATGCTTTAAAAAAAGATACTATATTTTACCTTTCTCCTTATTTTTCCTCTTTTTTAAAGAAAAAATATCCTAATACTAGCACTAAAACTATTTCTAAACATTAGAAAACTATTCCAATACATTAGACACAGACACGTGGAAATACAGTCTAACTTGAAGATATCAATGGGATTTTCATTGTCAGATAGGAACAATTTATATCTCTGGCTAGTGGCTGGCTTTCCAAAATCCTCACCAGGATTCATGGATGTGGACAGAAAAAGCAGCACTATTTTAGGTTGCTGGAAGGAGGCCATTAGTCACTATGAACACTTTACAGCTGGTGTACATTGCAGGGGCTGTTGACCAAATGAACCTTTAAAGGAGAGCAATTTTAAGCCTACTAAAACTCAGACACATGCCAACTCATGAGGAAAGAGAAAGTTGGGAATTAAGGAGAAAAAAGCTCTGTTAAATCATACAACTCCTTGCTCAAGATGTGCAAGAATCCCTCCTACACCTAGAAGAATGTGCAGTATCCCATGGAAAGGCAACGTGAATATTGTCCATTTAGAAGGTGCTAATGAGCTCAATCAGTTCTAATTACATAGAATAAAAGGGGGTTAGGGTTGTTGATTTTATGTTTGGGGTTTTTTTCTAAGTTTCTTGATGCATAATTTCAGGTGATATTTTACCTGAATTGTCTGGTGGCCAAATGTGTCATGAAAGATATTCAATCCTAGTGAGAGGAGTAAAGGAATTCCAGGCAGTCTACTGGAAACAAGAGAAGGAAGTTATGAGGCCGAGGTAGTTTCAGCTGAATATTTCATTTTGGGGTAGGAAATAGACTGAGGAGTTCAAACTTATGAAACAGAAAAGGACTGGTCCTTATTTTCCCATGTTTATTTCCTAAATAGTGACAAAGGCCCTACAGTGATGGGACAACAACAACTTTTCTTACAAGAAGACCTAACATACAGAATTTTCCTTTTTCCTTTGGCTTTAAATTACATTCCTTTGCATCACATAAAAATTCATGGTCTGCACTGCTTAAAAGCAAGCTGTAACAATAGAAAGTAGGTATTGCAGGGGAAACAAAGGAAATTTGTTACCAAATTTACAGAAATTCAGTATAATGCATTACCACTACCTTTTGCAATTCTCTAGACAGAGCCCTACAGAGCTGTCAACAGAGGCTTCAGCTCAGGAGATCTCATTTGTTTTGAAAATGATCTCTCTTTATCTGAGTAGCATCTGATTTCTGGTCTACAGTTTAAAATAAAATATAATAAAGGAAGTTACTCAACACCTCCAAAGATCAAGGGAACAGAGAAAAGCAAACAAACAAGAACAGTTTAGCAGCCAGTTTCATTTACTTTCACATTTTCAGAAAACAAATTAGTGTTTTAATATTCCAGGGGCAAACTACAGTAGTTGAGCTGTCAGATTTCAAGACACACTCTGAAGCTGTTCCTCCTCTCAATTTTGTGTATTAAACATCCCATCTGGTTTGGGTCTGATCCAGTAAAACTAACCTGCATCCTTCAAATATCCTTTAAATGCTGCATGCTGGAGTTTTAGTAACTTTATGAACATAATGTGTGTTCTGCTCTTCCTACTCAATGAATCAAGGGCTTGCTCATATTTCAGTGTTTAGCAGTTTGTATGCCCCTTATATCCTGACCTCAGACACATTTAGGAATATTACAGAGTGTTCCAGGACTCACAGAAGCAAACTCCACTGTGAAATTTTATCTGAGACAATAAACATTCCCTAAATTACTTTAGTGCACAAAGCAACTATTTAAGTAGAGCTCTTCCAATGGTATCACCTTTTGGTATTACCAATCTCATCTCATTTATAGTTTATATGCACAGTGCTTCCACACTCCCTTCAACATTTAAATATTTATATACCAGTACTGCTCTGGGAGGGAACACATGCCAGTGGCTGTTAGCAGGATGTAAAGCAACATTTGGATTGGTAGTTAGTGCAAACCTTGCTTGACTTCTTAATAACTGTAAAGATTTCATCACCATGCCACCCTAAAGCAGGCTGCATGGCTGGAGTTGTTCCAGTGCTGTATTCTGCAACTCACAGAGCTGGGGGAAAGAAACCAAAACAAACTTGGTTCCTTAATACAGGAAGCAATTAAGGCAGAATTCAGCTGAGCAAATGTAGCTGGGTTTCTGCAGTTTCACAACTCCCTCTGCTCCCCTCAAGGCTGATGGGGAACACAGACATCCTGACCCAGACAACAACACAGGCCAAGCAACTCAAACCTTGCCAGTGCCTCTTGCTACACTTCCAATATTAAAAGCAGCCTCATACAACAGGATAAGTTATGGACCACTACACAGGGTAACATGAATCTAGTCCTTACTGATTCTGTTTGAATACATCTTCCTTTCACCAAGTATCACCTGAGATAATTAAAAAAATACATGTAATTTTTCTTGGATGTTTATACAAAAAAATGAAGAGTCTCTAATGAATGCAAGGTTGCTATTTACTTTCTCTTAAACTACTCAAATCACAAACCCTGTTTTGAACGGAATAAATTTGTTGATTTGTTAGTTCATTTCCACAGCCTGTAGCAGCTTTTCTTCCACTAACCCTGCTTTGCATCTCTGATGCCAAATGGTGGATTGATTTTGAGGGGTTTTTTAGTGTTTTTTTGCTGTTGGCTAGAAATGACAAGGGAAATAGTAGTGTGTCATAATATACCTTCATCAAACAGTAAAATGTGATGTCAACCCTTTATGTAAACTCTAGGCAGGCCAGGAAGTAAATTACAGGCATGGTCTTCCCTCTTTTATGGATTTTATAGAGCCATGCAGATCAGTGGGAAAATATCAGGCAGGAACATTTATCATTTCTGCAAAGATAATCTGAGATTTCATGTTCTTACATACCAAGTGAAGGGACTTTGCTGCTGTTCATGGTACAAAGAGGCCAAACACCAACCCAGCAGTTTGGTTTAAAATAAATTCAACAGAGAACTTGCTCAGATTTATGAATGTTTCCTTGGGGAGTTTGTCCTTGATTCACAGATATTACCACCAACAGGTAACATTATATCTTCTTCTTCTCTGACCTCTTGTACTTCCCAGGACATATAATTTAATTTCTTTCTCCTATTGAAACTCCAGTCCCTTGAGTTCGGACACGAATCTCCCTCACAGATTTTCTGGAGATAAAGTTTATGGTTGTCCCTTTCCAAGGGGTCACAGATTAATCTCTCCTGAAAGATGCTTGAGATTCAGCTTTCTAAAGGAGCTCTAATGGCCTCAAACACTAAATTTGTATAAAGAAATAAAGCCTGACCAGGTACAAGCCTGGTAAGAGCCATGGCAAGTCTCACAGACACAAGATCAAACTCCCTCCCCAAAACAGTACATCCTCACAGCTCCTATTATTCCCTTTAAGGCTGACAAATTGTATGATTCGTGATTGCAGAACTAGAAGAACTGCTGGAAGATCTTTATATATACAAATACTACATTCCATATTGTCCTTCTCATTTTCTCCTGAAGGAAATGGAAGGCAGGAATGGAAGGCATGATTCCTCAGCAGGAGCCAGCTACTCTAGTCCTCTTATTTGCCTTTTCTACCAGCAAAAAGCTAAAATAAGCCACTGTGGCACAGGGTTAATGGCTCAAAATGGACGGATGCCTATGATTTCCTGGCTTTGCCTCCTGAAACATCTGCTGGCAAAAACACTTCCCTGAAAGGGCTCAGCAAAAGGACTGTTTTTCCACCAAAGTAAGTGCCATTCCAGGTATAATTCAGATCTGGAAAAACACACTGCAGAGCCAAATCATTATCTAGAAATAATGATTTAACTGTTTCAAAGACAGTCAGGAATTTCCCTCTAAATGAGAAGAACTAGCAACCACGAGTGCCAGTAAAACTAATGGGGGCTTTAATGACCCAAAGTTGAATGGTAGAAGCAAAACAACTTCCTCCACTATGGTCCCTAAAAGAGACTTTTTTAAGGACCTATGAGCACCATATAGCAGGCTACAAAGGAAGTTGTTTGCTGCAGTTAATAGCATTAATAATAGGTAATAAAATACAATAGATGATATACTATGCTGTAATAAATAGAGCACAAATTCAAGAGGGTGGGAAACCATTTGAAAAACTGAATGACATCCTTGCTTGGTTCAGAGTAGTGTGAGGAAGAACCACATTGTCGTCACTTCCACAGGGAAATTTCCTGCATGGCAAAATATCAAAGCAGAATCTAAAATGGGAATGTCTATTTTGAGACCCTGTGGAAACATGAGAAAAAAACCCAGAATCTTTACCTCTGTATTAATTATTTCTTAGTTTTCCTTCCCCTCAGTCCTAATGTTGTTTTTATGCAACTATTTGCATTTATTAAATTATAATTTATTTCAGATCAAAAGGAAAATAAACATCTGAACGCCTTGTACTGGAAGAGAAAACCAATATGACAAAGAAAATTACTAATATGATAAAAAATTTATATCTAACCAAGGCAGAATATCAATCCTGCTGCTTCTGGCTCCCATTCAATCTTATGAAGAGGCAGAATGAAAATTTTTAAAAATATATTAATAAGTAAAGCCAGCCCTGTTAAAAGCATGCCAGGGCAAAAGGAGCCTAAGCAAAAGCACACTCTGAAGAATTTGTAGCTGCAGGAAGGGTAAGTGGAGCAAATTTTTTTTCCCTATCTATTTTCACCAATGGAAGTACTGATGGACCAAAAGGAGTCAAGAATAGCAAGTCCTTGGGTATTTACTTACTGCAATTCATAGCCAGTGACAATCAGGTGCCTTAACTTGGTCTCATCGTGACTGGCAAATGGTCACAACCAGCTGACAAGAAAAGCAGAGAGAGAGCCAGGAGAAATCTCTCACCTCCCCAGATTTCAGCAGCTCCAGAATCACTCCCCTCATTGAAGATCACTTATCTGACTTGTTGATGTTCACAGCTCTGCTCCACCACCCCAGCACAGTTACAGGCACGACACGAGCGCTGCTCTCCATTCTCAGAGCCAGCTCTGCAATGTGCACAGCACTTCCAGGGCAATTATGTTACACGATGCTCTAAAATAAATTCAATTATTAAACAACACCATATGTCGGTCCCCTCCAGCTGGAAGCACAGCATAGACTTACTTTGGTAAAGAAAAAAAATCAAAATCTGCTGGAGGAAATGGTATTGGATGTGATGGAAAAGCCTCACTCTCTGCTGTGGGACAGGGTGATACTGTGATTTTAAGTTTGGGTAAACTTTCACCTCCTCTCTGAGCACTTGTTCAATTTCTCTCTCATTTCACTCCCCCACCTGCAAAATGTTTGACTATGTGAGTTCTCACCTCTGCCATTAAAATTACCTTCTTAGTCTGATAGTCTGGAAATATCCTTCCTTTCCTCCCAAGCTACCCAAGCTATTACTGTACAGAGTCATCCCCTCCACCCATTGTGTCACCCCTACAAACAGCATGTTCCTGGCTCTTGATCCTTGCTCTGTATCTTGGATTTTATTCCCTCTTGTGGCCCTTTGCTCCTTCTTGAAGCCACCAATCCCACAACTGTTATTTTCTCCTCACTTTTGTTCTTATTGTCTCTCTTTTATCCTCCTTCAGTTTTCCACAAATGGAGCTGAAGAGTATCTACTGCTGCAAGGTTTTCCATTAAAAGACTTTTCATTACAGGAAAATCTCAACAATTTCCAGACAAATTGTATTTAAACAAATATAAAAATTTGAAACGCTTAACATGTTACAGTCTTAAAACCAGTGCTTTATAACAAGAACAAATTTTGGATACTTAAAACTATATTTTTCTCCTGTGCAGAAATCATTACTTGCATCAGTTTTACAATTTCCTTTGGGGTTTATAAGGATACAAATTATGATATTAAGGAACATTGGCAGCATGGATTGACAATTTAAAAGCACATTCAGGTACTTCAAAGGCTGTAAGACACACACTCTCTGGTATTCATCTTTCACAACCACCTGTTAGTTGCATCCAGATAGTTTTTTTTAATTTCCAAATTTGCCCTTATGTTTAAATTGTTAAACATACAAAAAGGAAGAGGAACACTAAAGAGACCAGAAGTCTAGAGTGCCACTGCTCGATGCCAGAATTTGAAGGTGGAAGAAGTCAAAATTTTCCAAAAATACCAGTCCCTGTTCACTCCCTACCTGTACTCCTCTGGTTATGGAACAGATACTCCATGGAGGGGAGGAATTACCAGTGCTACTTCCCAAAAGAAATTCCCAGGAAGGTTCACAGCTCTGGATACCACATGGGTATTGGCAAATAAAATAAGGTTGCTCAAGTGGGAAACAGAAAATGCAGAGGAGACAAAAAAGAGCCTTTACAAGGGGAGAGGCTCCTGACAAGCTGAGATCAGAAATCCAGTCTCCAGAACTGAATCAAAGAGGCACTCCAAGTACAGGCTCTAAGCTAGAGATAAATGTATTTTACAAGCTACACCTAAGACAAGAGCAGTAAAATAAAAACTATTGTAAAAACAAGAAAAAAAAGGTGCCCCACAGAGAACATGGAGAAGAAGAAAAGCTATGTGTTATAAGGCTTCCAGATGAGATAGCTTATTAAATATTAAAGTAAGCCCATTATTCCCTTCTGGCTGATAAGAAATACACTGAACACTGTTAGATCCAATATCACCCACCAATTTAGGGTGAAGAGGATGGAAAAAAAAAAAAAAACAAGCAATACCCTTAGAGAGTCAGCCCCTTAGAATTATGAAAGATTTCTTAGAACTGGAAGAAAAGTATAAAGAAGAAGAAATACATAAAACCCAGATCTGGCTACCAGCATGGCTATGATGAAAAGCACCCTTAATTGATAAAGCTTCCAATCCTAAAACCCAGGCACTGAATGCTCTCTGACAAAAATCTCATTATCCCTGGAATTTAAACACAAGGAGATCTAAAATTTTACAAAGAAAATAGGGGAAGGAGAAACAGCAAAAGACAAGGTAAAGAAAACAGTAGGATGCTAAGTTTAATGGAAAAAATGAGGCCACTCAGTTCATTAGGAATAGCAAGAAATATCTGAAAACTAGTTCAGAACAAACAGTAAAAGTTTTTGGACATTTTTTTTATAAAGGATTATGTGGAACAGATACATCTTCACATAAAAGGCAACCAATCCTGTGTCCTAAGGTGACTATGGACCAGCTTCAGTAAAAACAAGAAGGTGAGAGGATAAGGCTGGATAATCCAGTTATACATGAGTTCATATCTGAATCTGACATGCTTTAAAAGAGCTTAAAACATTTATTAGTAAGTTTATTTTATAAAATCTAGGAAGTAAAAACATTTCCTTCTCTCATGACTAAGGAGAGTTGTACACAGGAACTGGAATAACAGTTTGTTATATAAATCTGTTGATAAAAATATTGATGCAGAAATGCCTACTAAAATGCCAACAGATAGAATAAAAGCTATACTAATTGGATTCATGCACTTAGAAAAGGATTTATGGTAAACAAAAAAAACCAAAAAAACCCACACAACTGCAGGTAATCATAGGAGCTCCTTTAGGCTGCCTTAAAATATGCATTAAAAAAATCACTCCCTGTGAAACAGGCACTGAAAAGTACAAGTGGTTTCAAAGACTAATTAGATAAATCCGTCTGAGAAAGTTCAGCGTGACCTAATAAACACAGAGCTGTGGATCCAACCTCTGGCTCAAAAAGTGCCCAAGATGCAGTTTTCCAAAACTAGAAGGGCACTCATTTGGTAAAGTGTTGCTCTAGACTTGACATTTTATTCCCTAAAAAAGCCTTAATGCTACTGGCAACTGTTGGAAGAGGGATACTGGGTTGGGGGCACCTCTGGTCTCATTAAAGCAGCTTTTGCTGTGGCTGCTCTTTCGACAGCCCAACAAGCTGAAGAGAAGAACTGAAGTGCTCTAAGGAAATGTTTATTTTTCAGTGTAACTTATGGGCACCTGTTTTTGATTTCTGTGAAGGCCTTACACCTGCTGTAACACAGGAGGGTCAGGGTGAGACTTTCTGATATGTGACATCCCACAAGCCCAGATGCTACTGAGAAGTTCAGCAGTAAAATGCAGGAAAGGGCTTGTTATTTATAGGTAGGCACCAGACAGAGAACAAAAGGGGCAAAAGGGCATCTCAGGTCTGAAAAATTCAGATCACTCTGTCTAGAAAATAAATGAAACCCCAGTTATTTTTCAATATGCCTTCACTTCCATGCCTAAATATGAGAAATTGTGATCTTCTCCTACTAAGAGTTTTAAGGGTCGTATGATCCGACTCTTTTGGGTCCAAACCTCCCTGGTAAAGTATAAAAAATCTTACTAAGAATAATATACAATATCCCAAATTTTCCAGTGTTTTCCAAAGACAAATGAGAAATAAATACGAAAGAGACCTCTGCTGACCCCCTTTTGAGGGACTGAAATGCACAGACCAATGCTTATTTTTACTTGCTTCTAGACTACAAACTTTTCAAGTGTAGAAGGGACGAGCTTCTTCTCTTTCTGAAAACTTTCTGTGTTCTAAGAAATCCTCAGAGCTAAAAGCAGACCTCAGTTCCATCTCTCAGAGCAGCCAACTTCCCAGTCTCTGTGTTGCAAAGACTGAAATGCAGCCCTGCTCTGTGTTTTAAGGCACTTCGGAAAACATCCAAACGTGCTCGGGGTTTAAATGTGTTTGTTACCTAACATGAAAAGTATCAACAGTAAAGCAATGCATAAAAGCTATAATTTGTCTCCCACATAAATGTTTACCTCTAACCATGTGACCTTGCAATCTCTCCTGTTCAGCCTCAAATTGTCTACACTGAAAAACATGGAAGTTTTCTATTTCTTCCCCAAAAATCGCTGTTATGTTAAATATATCTGCAGATGAAGAACTTGGTATTTTTTCATTTTGTATTTTTTATTGTTGAACTTCCAGCATCAAGTGACAGCTTCCAACAACAGCTAGGCCTCTAAACTTTAGGAATAAATGATTTCTTTGGCATGAGTAAGCTTTCTAGAAGAGGTAATCCTTTTGGGTTAGACCAGCTACCATGGCTGGCTACCACAGGCATCTAAAGCTCTTCCTCACATCCTAAAGTTAGACAGAGCAGTGATAATGATCCCATGAGCTAAGGATTGGCCTTGTGAAAAGCTATTGAAAGGCATTGTGAAAGCAGATTCTACCAGGGTTCCAGAAAGTGATGAATCCTCTGTCAGGACATTTTCACCATTGGACTGGGAAGGTCTCAGTGAAGCCAATGAGGTGATCCTGTATAGAGTGGCAGCAGACATTTTCTTAAGCTGGTGTCCTGCCATGATGCAAATCTAGGACCTACATTTCTCAAGAAAACAACTGAAAGGGCTTTTTTTGACCTAAGACAAGAGAAAAAATTTCCTGAGTAAATCCATCAGATTTTTCCCAATTGGATTTTTGTATCCCAATGAGGAATAACTGAGCGACTTCCAAATCACTGCTGCCAAAATGGGAAACCATTTGAGATGGCCTGATGAGATAGAGGACACTGAGTGACCATTAGCCCCTGACATAAAGGATGTACATCAGAAAGATGTGGGGACAATGACACACAAGGTCAACTTGCAGCTCAGCTGTGTCCAACTACAGCAGTTCCTTCTTGTTTTTATTTGTGCTGCAGACAATCTTTATTTTATTCAAATCTGCCACATGACACTAAGAAATGTGCTGTACTCACTGCTTGACACTGCAGGATATTTTCATGTGAGCCACAAACACATTTGGATACGGAACTGATAAACTCCACTCTAAAGATTGTCCTGGGCTCTTCCAATCCTATCCCACAGCCTTGTGCTGAAAAGCAACCTAAATTCACCTCAGCTTGGTACCTCTGCTGTGCCAGCAAGACCTGGAAGTTACTGCACTGCCTATGGCAAAGCAGAGCTCCCTGCTATGGCACCCAAGCAGGAACCCTGTCCACACAAAAAAACCCACATCCCCCTGACAGAAACATTTTGACAAATACCATTTACACAGCACAAACGTGTGATTTTAGGGGTTTCCTCCAGGCATTGGATGAGTCAGCTAACAGATTCTTTTTTGGTGGGAACTTAATTTTGTTCTAAGCCCTCTATATCAGACACCACAGTCAATCTTCATGACCACTGGGTGCTGGCAAATGTGTTCAGTCTAGACTTACATATAAAAATCTGCCTGCAGAGGTACTGGGGATAAAAACATATTGCTATTAATTAAGACAATGAAAAATATTGTATTTAAATTGATTTTTGGAAAGAAAAAGAGGATAAGGGATATTTTAACTTTTCTGCATTTTCTAGTCACTACTTTTTATTCAGTGGCATAAAAAAGCTTGACTTCTACACCTGGATATTCATACAGCAGTTGAAGGAGTCACCAGCTGGGATTTCCTAATTGCAATGAGAATTTCTCAGCCTGTAGAATGGAAGGGACCATTTCAGATCGCCCCTTGCCTTCTCCCAGTCCAGGAGTTCCACTAATAACTCCCTGTTGCCAGACATATTTTGCTGTCATGAATGAAGCAAGGTCTAAATGAACCCTTTGATCGTGGGTTTCCTTAGGAATTTGTATCCAAACTGATGGGATGCACAAGTGGGAGAAAAGGAATAGCAAGGATGAGACATCATTAAACAAACTGTGTCCTTCAAGGCATGACACTGACATCAACATTGCTCCTAAAATTCTGTCACTTATGAGCAAAACCTCCATTTTGTAAAAGGGTGCTCAATAGTATTTAACATTTAAAATAGTTTGACTGCAGCACACACACGAGTGGACACACCAACCACACAAGATGTCACCCAAGTGAAGGCAGCTTTGGAAAGTTGAACCTGCTTGCTAAATTTGATAGGGAGCAGATGAATCCTGGCCAATGTGTTCTCTTCTCTCATCAGAAAAGTTTCAAGAGTCTCTCTATATGCCCAGTACAGCACTGCTTTGTTTTCACATCAAACCCATAAAAGGGTGTGAGAGTTGTGGTGCTCGAAGCTTGTTTTGAGCTAATTCAAAGGACCCAAGAGAAAAGGCTGCAGAGATGAAAAACTCTGCTGGTCATTTTCAACCAGCTGTGAGATCTGCCAGTTGATTACAAACCCTAGCTGAATATTGATGGCTGACACAGGAAACAAAAGAAGAAGACAACTTTAAAAAAAATTGGAATTTCAGAACATATTAAAAACAAAACCCTTTTTCTTCTACTTGTAAGCTGGAGGCCTGGAGGTGACCCTTCAGAACAACACACTGTACTTACAGAGAAATAAAGTTTTGTATTTTTATACAAGGCTAAAACAGATCTAAGATTGAAAGTCTACAAAATTGAAAGGAAACATATGGTTGTTTTAAACTGTTATTAGCCTAATTCAACTTTATCGTTAGCTCAACTCAGAGGTTAACACATTACATATTTCAACTTAGCCAGTCATATCTGCTACAGGCATGCTGAACAAATATCATATAAATCACAGAGCCTGACAAGACTTAATAGGAAAAGCTGCTAAATTGACCTATAAATATAACATATTACAATGCATCAGTTGGTGTTGCCACTTTCTTGGAAACAGTGGAAGAATTGGGATAGTTGTCTAATACCCTCTTACATGTTTCTTTACATTGCCATAGGATGAATATTTAAAAACCCAGGGAACTAATCCCACATTCAATGTTTTACACCTGAGTTATTCTTTAATAATGTTGAAATTTACAGCAAAACTCCAACACCTTCCCCTGTTCTAATCTTCTCTGATCTGTCTGAAGCAACAGCTCACCTCTTTGACAAGTGCATGTACAGTTATTTTAAAATCACTTTTTTGAAATCCAGCAGTTCTGCAAACCCAATTTGCTTTGAATCTCATTCCCTCTTTGCTGGGGGAGGCAGAATTTAATATTAATAATCTGTGCTCTTATAAGGGAGTATTTGCAATTCTTCTGATACATGTTACTGGGTTAATCATATTTTCTTTCTTGAAATGTAGCTTTTGTTCCTACAAAGGTAATGAAGGAGAGTTACTCATCTCCATAATGAATCTTGAATTTTAATTAAACCTATTAACTGAACATGTCAAATGTTTGTCACTTTCAAAGCAGCATAAAAATTGCACTTAGTAATAAATGTTACCTATTCCCATATTGCCCTGGGTTATATTGCAGCCACAGTATCTATAACAAGATCCTTATGCTATTTTATTTGATATTAATATGATTTATTACAACAATGTATTTTATTCACTCCTCTGTACCACCAGCAGCACAAGGATAAATTGTGTTGTAGAACACGCTGGTATGTTCTGTACAGTACACCCTGAAATAAATGAGTCTGCAATGACACAGACACACTTTCCCTTATCTCCCTTAACTTTGCATAACATGTTCAAAATGCACTATTTATGCATCTCCTACTCTACATCGAGTCTAGTCAAATGAAAAATTCCACATGAATAAACATAAGGATGTAAGAAAGAGTCTGAAAGATCAGAGAACAAATTAGCAGGGTTGGGACATCCTTTGCCATGTTACCTGAATATCTAATAAAGTACACAGTATGAAGGACACTGGAGATGAGAAGCAGAGTCTGCTTGGAAAAGTATTCCTAAACTAACAGCCTTATGGCTTTCCATGCTAGGAATCCATACTGCCATGCTTAGCACATCAATTCTGCTCTCCTCTAAAAGCTGCTCCTCCATAATCAACCCAGGATCTGAAACTGCTCTAAAACTGAACCTGTATTATCATTTCCTCACAGAGTATCACCAACAGCAAAGATCCCACCAGTGCCATCAACACCAGTTAATTAACACATCCCTACAGTTCTTAATGCCTCCAAGCGATCTGCAGACATCCAAATTATCTCCAAATACTTTGGGAATAAGAAATCCATCCTCAGACACAACAGGATCTGAGGGCTGAAGAATTACTGGCCATGCCCTTACATTCCAAACAGCTTTGCCTTTGCTAAAAGAAATATATCATGTCAATGAATTATTCACTTAACTAGTTCCTGTATTTCTTTACATCCTTTTTTTTTTTCTTGGAAACATGGCAGGAACACGGACAGTGTTTATAAAGTGAGATGTCATGATGGATGCAGTGCAGGTAACTGCATCAAAGGGAACAGAAGAGTGTGTTTCCAGCAATCCAGCACAGCCCTTTCAGGAAGGTTATAGAGCCTCATGATGATGATGCACAGGCATTATTTGGCTGTCTTTGGTGAGCTGCCTTCTAGAGTTTCAGGGAATAAAAACAGAAAAAACAATTTGCCACACAACTCAGCAAAAAAACTACATAGAAAACAGAACCATGAGCAAGCTTTGAAGAGTGGCATAAAGCTCCTTTCTAGATAACTCCTTTCTAGGTAAAACTGGGGAAAATCATGTTGTTTTATTATTATTGTTATCATTATTACTATTCTTATTATCTGGTAACTCCAGCTGAAATAAACAGTCAGCTCTCTGCAAATGAATATGCAAGTGTGACAATGTCATTTTAGTTCTCATTACTATTATTCTGTAGGGCAGGAGAACAAAGCACATTAGCATTGAGATATTTGGCTATTAGAAATCAGTGCTTTCTCTCCTGTTTTGATGTGTTTGGTGAAAATGTAAATATGGAAGTGTTTTAATCAAGGAGGGGAATGATATGGAGTATTCCCTGTAGGTACAAGATAAATAAGAATTAACTGCCCTTATAGTGGGCTTTAGATTGTAGCATAAAACGCCCTGGTTTACTCTGTTGAAACATAACACAACAACAAACAGGACTCTTTACCTGGACTCCCAGGCAAAAAAAAAAATCACATGAACCATCTCTTTTACACAATTTTTGTCAGTCAACATCATCCTAGTCTTCTGAAGGGCTAGGAATATAGAAACACTAAACAACATCAGAGACACTACCATAATTCACAATCTTAATGGATATATTCTTGTTCTGTACTGATTTATTCTGTATTATTAAAAATATTATGGAAGCTCCTTGACACTGATCTGCTTTGCATGCTGGTAATCAAAGAGAAAGAAGTATAATGACCAAATCTATAAAGAGAAACATTTTTTTGCAATCAGGTAATTGCCAGGGCAAAGAATGATGATGCTAAAGTTATAGAGATAAGGACAATCATGGATGTTCATATGGAGAAAAAAAAAATCCATCTAAACACCTTCCTCTTCTGATTAAGTAAGTGCTAAAGCCAAGGTGGCCACTTGGAAGCACTTGGAATGATTTGGATTTTCAGTGACACCCATAACTTGCAGAATTACAATAGTATGCATAAATAGCCCTTAGGAAGCAACAGAAACAGTAGAATTAGGAAAAAAATACACAGGCCATGCCATGAGATTACAGTAAATGAAAAGAGAACAAGAGTAGTATTTAACACTAAAACCAGATGGACGTGGATGGGATTAGAAATAAGTTTTGGCCAAAGGGAGAATCAACCTCAGGCTGGCAAAATAGAGATTTCCTCTGCGTTTTCAAATGCACCATGAACTCCCTGGTTCAGGCTCCAAGTAGTGCAAATGAGAGACCTGCAGTTGTTATGGCAAAATACACTGAAGGAACTCCAACAGGAGACACTGCTGGAGACCAGGGGAGGTGGGAGGGAGAGGAGGAACCAGACAACTTCTGCCAGATGCCTTGGGGAGACTTTCTCGCTTGCTCCAAGTGACAGTCACACATCCTCAGATGAGTGCAGAGGCACATTACACATCTATTTCCATGGATCTCAAAATGATCAACTCCAACTTGCATCCTTACATAAGTGCTTTGCCTCCTTGTGCTCCAACATTTCCAAAATTTCCTCTAGGAGGTGGTGTGAGTTGGTCAGGAGACTCCTCAAGTGACTTTCTTATTTAATCAAGCTGACTGTGGTCTTCTGTGGCCAACCCAGCATATGCATAATTTCATAGAATCATTAAATGATTTGTGTTAGAAGGGACCTTCAAGATAATCAAGTTCCAGCCCCCTACCACGGGCAGGGACAGCTTCCACTAGACCAGGTTGTTCCAAGACCCATCCAACCTGGCCTTGAACACTCCAGGGATGGAGCAGCCACAGCTCCTCTGAGTAACCTGTGCCAGGGCCTCCCCACCCTCACAGGGACGAATTTCTTCCTAACATCCAGTCTAAACCCTGCCTTCTGTCAGTTTGAAGCCATTCCCTTTGTCCTATCACTCCATGCCCTTGTCCAAAGTCCCTCTCCAGCTCTCTTGTTCTCCTTTAGTGATTGGAAGGTGTCCTAAGGTGTCCTCAGAACCTCCAGCCCTCTGAGCATCCTCGTGGCCTCCTCTGGACCTGCTACAACAGGTCAATGTCCTTTTAATGATGGAGGCCCTTGAGCTGGATGCTGTGCTCCAGGTGGGGCCTACAATATACAATTGATACAAAACATCTTTTCAGCATCCTAACAACCCACAAAATACTGCTCTACCATAATCATTACATGGGTGAGTTTCTACTGACTTTTAGCAAACATCCCATGTACAATTTGAACGCTTCTACAGCAGTAACAACCCAGGACAGATTTTGGAAACTCCATACAGGCTGCCAATCAATGCTGAGGGGCACTCAAATCAGACTAGACAAAGCAGGATGATCCTTCAATGAAAAAAAAAAAAAAGGCCAAAATTTGGCTACATTTTTGTTACAGACAGTCAACATGCAACGGTTGTTGTAACTTCTTGCAGCTGATGGGTTTAATTAGCCATTGTCTAATACAGAGCCAAAGCTACTTTAATCATCTGTCTTAAATAATTATTTACAAAATTAAAGAAGTACTCTGATTACAGAAAAAAAAAAGAAGGCACAAGAAGCACTCATTCTCAAAGCAACTAGAGTGGTGAGGGAAAAGCCCTCAACTCTTGCAGGCAGAATGATTTTTTAAAGTCACGAACAATAGTTTAAACATGGAAATAGATCAGAGCAACTTCCCAGGACTTGCTCTGTGTCTCCAAACACAGACTGCCTTGAAATGTGTCACGATACTTTATAGCCACACAACTATTTTAGGAAATTTAGACCAGTCTTTCTGGAAACATCTGGAGAAAAGCATATAAAGAGATAAAATCTACAGTAACAGCCAAAAAGGAAGAAATTATTTTCTGATCACTGTGCACATGAAGTTACCACCTGAAATACATGCAATTACATTAAATTCATTCATAATAAAAAACCAAAAACAACAACCAAAAACTAGAAAGATTAGATGACTGGAGTCTCTCACTAAAGATACAAATCCAGAGCAGTGTAAAACTTCTAGGAACAGAGATTTTCCCACATATCCATGCAAACCAATGTGTGGAGAAGCACATCTGTTCCTGATGGACTGATAGAAAGGATGTAAAGAAAATGTTACAGATCCTCCAGCCTTATACAAATACAAACCTGTATTGCTTCTCTTCCCCCTCCTCTTAAATATTCATTTACAGTAGGCAAGGAAACACTCTGTAGGCTAAAAGATGCTTGTTTCATTCTTCTTCTACAGTAGACACTGAGAAAGGATGCTACAATGATGATTCACTTCAAGAGAGGCAGATGGATGTTTTCATCTGATGATCTGATGTTGCACCACATACCAATGCTGATTAACTATTACTACTTAGCATATGAAAAGATAAAGTCCAGAAGTACAGCCCATTCATTACTTTGCTAGTTCACACATGCTTTAAATAAGTATTTAAAAATGCTGCATCCTATCAGTGATGGATACAAAAAAGTGATCATCAATTTACAGGCCTAATGATGCTTAATCTTCTAGAAATGACAATTCATTCTGCATTGAATGGATCGTCATTCAATGTAGAATGAATTGTCATTCCTAGAAGATTAAGAATTAAGAAACATTTTTCCTCCATGCACCAAACCATGCAGAAGGAATTTAAAACCAAAGAAAGCTGCCCCTTACTGATCCACCTTGTAAAACAACAGGTAATACATACATACATATATGTACCAGAAATGATCCTGAAAAATGTTCCTCCTCTCCCACTTCTTCATCTTTCTATCTTTATCTATCTATCCTCTCCCACAATGAAGCTTTTCTGTTCTGCACGAACATCAAAAGGTTAGGGTTGGAAGGGACCTTAAAGGTCAGCTACATCCAAAGTTACTGCCATGGGCATGGAAACACCTGTTAAGATAAAATTTCCCCAATGTTCACAAAATTACCTGTGTATAGTTCACACCTCAGCTGGCATAGGGTTCACACCAGGAATGTGGAGCTTTTTCTGCTGGTTGTGTCAGTCTGAATTTCTGCAGTGTGCACGTGCATTCCACTGGCTGACAGGAAACAGTGTAAATGTGGGGTGACTACCTGCACACTCAGGGGCTTCTCTTTCTAACAATGAAGGCAGAAATGAGACAGAAATGGGAATTTTAAGTAACACAATAATAAAAGCCTTTTGGTAAGAATATAATCAGATGAGCTATAGTCTTCAGGAAACTCTTAAACCTGAAGGATTAAAAAGTGCAAAATATAAATACATTTCTTTGGGAGGAATCAATATGTGTTTTGCTGTAGCTGTAAGTTAATGCACTGCCTCACTTTCAATTTAGCCCATTCTACCTAGACCAGCTGATGTACATTTTGAGCTTCAGTTAGTGTAGAGGACAAAAGGAGCCAGAGTGATACCATGATCCTTTAATGGGGACAAAGGGAAAGCCACATTCAGGAAACCACAAAAACACAGAATAGTTTGGGTTGGAAGGGACCTTCAAGATCATTGAGTTCCAACCCCTGCCATAGTCAGGGACACCTTCCACTATCCCAGGTTGCCCAAAGCCCCATCCAGCCTGGCCTTGAACACTTCCAAGGATGGGGCAGCCACAGCTTCTCTGGGCAACCTGTGCCAGGGCCTCCCCATCCTCACCCAGCAAAGAATTTCCTTCCAACATCCAGTCATCTTTTGACTGAATATTGGATATTGAATGGTATCCTCTTTCAGTTTAAACTCATTCCCCCTTGCCCTGTCACTCCAGGCCCTTGTCCAAAGTCCCTCTCCAGCCCTCTTGAAGCCCCTTTAGGGACTGGAAGGGAGCTCCAAGGTCTCCCTGGAGCCTTTTCTTCTTCAGACTCAACAGACCCAACTCTCTCAGCCTATCTACACAGCAGAGGTGCTCAAACCCTCTCATGAATTTTGTGGCCTACTCTGGGCCTGCACCAGCATTTTGGGTGCCCCAGGGCTGGATGGTACCCATATAAACAGAGCATTGTGATTAGGTCCTGCCTCCAGAGCTACTCCACAGTCCTGCCTCCAGAGGTACTTTAATTTATCGATTTTTATGGCTTCTGCCTCATGAGCTCACTAACATTTTAAATGTGTGCCTTGTGGTTCGGGAGCCTTGAAGAACACAACTTCCACAGACCTTGAAAATACAGGATCAGTCCTGAAGGGCCAAGTGCTTCCCACTCCTTTAGTGGCCCCTACATAAATGGTATTTTGAATACTTAGTTCCCTGCATACCAAGCTGATGTGGGGAGCAGGAGCACCTTCTGAAGATGACTCAGCACTGACTTTCCAGGGAAAGGTGTTCTGATATTGTATAGCAATGACAGGAGCACCAAGTGTGGGCACAGAGGTATTCACATCATAGACAAGGGAAAAAAAGTGAAGCATCAAGAATCAGATTAAATGAATAGATTAGACAGACAGCAGAGTCTATTTTTAAAGTTCCAATAATAACCACCTATGAGAAAACAAAATAATAGTGCTTTAGGAGATCAGCCCTAACATCGGCTGCCCAGTGTGCTCCTTAGCATTAGGGACACAGACAACATAGTATGAGAATATAAAAGCTATTTTGGTCATAGTTTTATGTACTTTAAGTTCTTGTTTTCTTGATACAATATAAATCATCTGTTAACAATGTAATTCTGCTGCCATACCTTTCCCTACCAGAAAACTTTTGCTTGATATTTTTTAATTGATAATCCTGAGGAAGTTCCAGGACTGTCTGCCTGATTTGGGATGAGTTTGCAATGCATTGAGATGCAGCAGTTTGGAGACCACATCAAAACAAGAGGCGTAATCACTGAGCACACAGCAGCTACTCTTCCCATGGAGCAGTGCTGTGGATGTTATCCAACTGCAAGTACAATCTAACACATGTACTCCACTAGTTGTGGAGTCTGCAAGCCTAAAGGAGGGTCAAAATAAAAGATTGTTTTAAAAAAGGCTTTCCACCCTAACTGCCAAATTCTGAACTTCTGTTTCTGTTCCTTGGAGACAAGCAGTAGTATTTCTGGGTTTGCAGAAGCAGCTCAGGAATGTGTGAAATACAAGACATGACTGGACAACATCCATGCAGCTCCATGCTGCACTTCAGTCTGCTGCCTCTTCCGTGCAGAACAGAAGGGCTTTTGCAGAGCTTGAGGGCAGGTGATCTGTGCCAGGCCAAGTGCAAACCTCTCCCAGCCAAGCAACACGAGCTGAACACATCATTAGCAGAACTGCAGCCCGAGCACTGAGCGCCGAGTGCTGCCTAAAGCTCTCTCCTCCTCTTCCAAATGGATTAATTTTTAAAGATAACTTGCTTTTCTTTTCCAGCAGGGAAAGAGTGGGGACAGACTTCCAAAAATAGGCTAGCCTGTCACAACTGCTAACTGTCACACAGTGCTGAGATTGGAGCTGATCTCTTGGGGAGGCGGCTGAGAACAGAGGGGAGTAAGGCAGTAAAGAGAAAGAGTAATTTCTCTTTCCGTAGCCCAGACAGAATGAAAATGAATAGGCAACCTGTAATCAATCACAAATAATACATAAGCCAAAAATCAGTCATTCTGAGTGAAAATACATAAACCTATCAGTTTACCAGTATTTATTAGCACAAGTGCTATATTCTGCAGCATCAAAAATTATGCCCAAATGTACTCTCTGTCCAGGGTCTCACCAGGAAAAATACAAGATTATTGCCCATTTAAACAAATTGACCCAGCAAATTAAACCAAAATGCTCTCTTTAAATTCAATTTTCAAAATGCTCTCCTAAAAAGGCTCCTGTCCACGTGGCCTCTGCAGTACATAGACACTGAAGTCACAAGATGACTAGAAAAAATGATCTTTAGACTTCTGTGGGATGAAGCTCCATTCAGATTACACAAAATGAAAGCTTTTTTTTTCTAAAAAAAATAATAATAAACCCACTTAAACCTAGGCAAAATTTGCCCAGTACTACATATTTAAAGTTAAAAGAGAAGGCAGGAAAAAAACCTACAACTGCATTATTATTAAATGGATGAGAACATAATCTCATTCCACAATGATCTTAGCTCTGTGCATTCATTTTATTAAGAGGTCTGAAAAGGAATATTTAAAAACAAAATCTTATTAAGAAAGTCTTCATCATACTTGCTGATGTTTTTTCCTTCCCTCTGCATGAAGGAAAATGTATTTTTTTTTTCTGTACAATCTTTGCCAATAACGGACAATATTTTTTTTCATTGCCTGGCGTAATCACATGTTATTGTGGAACATTGAGTATGCACTTAGTTGAGCTGCAACACCAGGTGTTTTCTGATGCATCTGTGTAAAATGCTAATCTCAACATCAGGACAAAAAAATAAAAAACAACATAAAATTGGATATCATCACTAATTCATGAATTTAATTTCCCTTTTTAGGTCTAAAATGCAGCCCACTTGTCTGCAGACAACAACAGACTTTTGTTGTGTAGAGTCATGAAACACTGATTTAATAATACAGAGATAGTGGCTGAGGAAGATTATTTGATTTTTTGAACGATGACCATACCTAGAGGCCCCTGGAATGACACAGCCATGATTTTAGGGGCTGGGTACACACTGTGCCAGTGTTGGCTCTGCCTGACAGCCCCTTGCTTCAGTGTGCTCACTTCTTTATTTGTACTTCTGAATAACACTCTCACAAAACCAAACAGGCATGGTAGCTACATTTTATTATTATTATACTTCTTGACTGCTATATAAAGCATTGCTCTGCTCCAGACATGAATGTGCAGTACAAACACCGAATATTATCACTTTGCATGGATAAACACTGGAGTGCTCCTCCAGAGCTGCACACCAAGGGGCAGCTTCCACACACAGAGTCCAGGAAGGGACAAGAGGGTAACAGCTTCAAATCCTGCTCCTCAACAGAAAGTTCTTCTACTAAATGTCTATGATAACCCATTAAAACAAGGTTGCTTTGATAGGGAACATGGATGAGTAAGGCCTGTGGCAATGCACACCATCATTACAGTCATCATAGATAACTGAGGGCTCTTACACAGGTGTATCACGGCTTTGTGCTTCCCTCCAAACTTCAATTATCAAAATAAAAGCCTACTTAAGGAAATAATAACCAGTGGCAATTTCTTCTCCCTAATGTCAGATATAAAATAAAATTAATTCCAGTAAACCACTCCTGAACTGAGAGTCTGAAAAACAGTACATAAAAAAACACAACACACCTTTTCAACGAGCCCTCGCCGGGAGCCCTTTATTCTCACCCAGTGTTTATGAGAGCTTTTTATGAGGGCTTTTGTGGGGCTCATCCCTATCAGAGCAGACACAGCGATTACTGTCGGGGAGAGTGCTCTAATAACACACCTGGCACCTCGCTGTGAGCCAAAACACCGCGGCAAAACATCAGCCAGATCACAAAGCAGCCGAGATAGGAACAAAACAGCAGCTTCCTCTGGCTACAGCAGGAGAAATCCATCTGCAATGAGGAGATGGCTGGAGTCCCAAGGCAATTATTTTGTTATCTAAAAGTGGCTTTCAAAGTCAGACATTCTGCCCTAAGACCTGAGCAAAAGCAGTGTTTAGGTGGCTGCATGGAGGTTTGCCGCAACAATTTTCAGATATTAACTCTCTTCTAGTACAAGTAGCTCTGGGAGAACCACCAGATTTTATGTGTATCACTGGCTCTTTGATCATCTCCTAATGGAAAATTAGACCTAGCTTGGATATACTCTTTTTATGTTAAGGACACCCATGAATTATTGTTGGGTTAATAGAAAGAAGGGTGAAAAAAAAAGCCAAATATTGTTAATAAAATAGTTACAAAAGACCATGGCTTTAAAGCAACTGATTCAGCATAGAATAAGGCACCTAGAAACAATTACTGCAATTTCTTCCCTGATCTGAATCTCCTCAAAGGTACTTCTTTCAGGCAAATGGCAAAGAAAAAAAAAATACTGAATGTACAACTTGGCCATTTCTTATCTCCTGAAACACCTTGGCAGCCTCAGAGATTGGCACATCCCATGACTTCAGCTCAGGGACTGACCCTCACTGAGAATATCCATCTTATACACTCATCCTAATGAAGCAGCCAGTATCAAGAAGCAAACTTTGCACTGGTGGGGGAAAACCTCTCAATTCCACATTTCTGGGTAGAAGGGCAGGATGAGAAAGACAACTCTTGGAGGCACACAAAAAAAAAATCCTCTTCCACTTATTTTCTCAAGTCAAATCTAAAGGTTTGCCAAATTGTTTGGACACTAACATGCATTTATCAAAGCAAAATACTGATTCACTGCCCTCACTGGAACACAGTGATGGTTAATACTATTTGCCAATTATCTGCTCCTACCTTTCCATTACTGAGATAGCAATGCATGTATCACAAAGGGGTTTTGAGAGTGTGACAAAGAGTTTTGGCTACTGAAAAATAGTGCTGCACAATTTGCAAACCCAGAAGGTTATTTCAAGACAAAATTGCCATGAAATACTGTCATTTAAATAATGAATGGCTATGCTTGCTTGCTTGATTTCTTTCTTCTGAAATAATTTTTCTTGCTTTCTGTCAGTTGGCAACAAATACATCTTAACATTTGCATTTCAAGCAAGAAGAGAAACCCAGACAGTTGCTCCAAAAGGAGTGGAAAATGTACTCTGAACTCTGATACGAGCACAGCTATCAGAGCCATCCAAACTTAGCCATTATTAGTTTGCCAGGAATCCAGAAGGAAACCCAACTTTACTTACAATGCTCTTCCCTCTCATTTGAAAATGCTTTTCAGTCTCATCCCAGTCTGCAACATCCATTCAAGCACACAGATGAAAAAGGGCTCCTCATTCTGCTCTCTCCCCATATCCACACAAAATGGCTCATGAAGAGTCAAGTTTGCAGTTCTTGCATTGGGATTTTTTTGGTGGTGCTGTTTCATCACCAGCAGTCACTGTGGAAATCACAGATCAAGTATTCAAAAAAAAATGCCCATCCAAGAATCATCAAATAGCTCCAATTCTCATTAGTATTCAGCAATAAACAAAAAACTGGGCTCCATTGCTACCAGAGATCCTGTTTGTAAGAGTCTACCCCAAGCAAAAGAGAAATGTGGAAAGAAACCCTATTTCAGTTGCTTACACCACTACAGAGAGCAGGGCAATTTTGGGCAACAGATTTTACCCCTGTTAGTAAGAAAGAATATAAAACTAGACCATTTGTTTCAGCAGAAGGGAAAATAGAATTGACACCCTCCACCAGGTATTGTACAAATATTTGGGTATGAGATGCCTATGAAGCCAACTGGTCAAGCATTTTGTCTGATAATTTGAGTTTGCAGCCTCGTGGACACAAAGCATCTCCTTTGGAAGCCATCTCAGCTGATTTCTTTGTGTACTGTGGGCCTTTGTCAGAGGTCCCAGGCTGAAAGGCTGCAGCCTTGGCACATTGTTCTCTCACCTCAAATGGAATGGAGCACAGAACAAGTCCTTCTAAACCTAAATTCCACCCCAAAGTCAGCTTCACCACCCTTTTACTGCATTCTTACCAAGTTAACAGAAAACACAGTGTACAAACAACACTGCTCAGGAATAGCCTTGGACTTTTTAAATCTAAGGTAATAATGATGTTAAATGTGATTACTTCACTGATTTGTTACCACAACATCAGAGTTCACCATATATAATCTACTGTGCATGTTGGCACTTAACTAATGGTGTATGACATAAAGAATCCAATTGGAAACTGGACATAAGAGTCATACAACTTCAAATGCATACACACGTGTATAAATGCATTTAGAGAGACAATAAAGATCTCCACACACATTTCCACTCTCGACTCTCAGCTTACATGCTGCTGTGTTTGGGTGGGATGCTTTTAAAAGCTGTGTCATTTTATCTCTGCCTCAAAGACATCTTCCCTGTGAAAAGAGAGAAAACATTCAAAGGGTTTAATTATTTTTTTAAAATCTTTTCCTGAGCATTCAGCAATCCCTCAGTGAACTATTTTCACTGCATTCAAACAGGCAAAATAAATCCATCACAGGCTAACTCTTAACTCCCTCCCACCCACAAAAAAATCCTAACTACTGCCCACTTCCAAACACAAAAGAATATTAAATAGCAACACCACAGACTTTCAGGTTAAACTGAAATGGACAGAGATGCAACATTCAACAATATTTTAAAACATGGGAAACATAAAAACTGCAGAAAAAAAGACACAAAATACAGAGCCACTTGTTGAAAATATGAGAAGTTCTATGAAAAATTAGCATTGAGGAAATTTAAGTGTGAGAAAACAAGAGATTTCTTATCCATATTATTTAAACTGGCACAGAAATATATATATTAAGACTGGTGAACTTGTACAGGGAGGGTGGGTGAGATGACCCCCAGAAATTGTCATCTTTGGAACTGAAATTATTCTATGGAAGGGAAGCAATTTACAGGATGAACTGAGGGTGGTAAATCCCTATGGAGAAAACATCTTCCTAGGTACTTGAATAATTTATAGCAGCATGGTGCAAAGGTCACTCCTGGTAACATTCTGCTGTATTCAAAGATTCCACAAATTCAGAAGTTTTAATCATTTTATATATTAAACTCATTTCTCTGCATTAACACAGCCTTTCAGAATTAAAAAAAGCTTTCACAGTAGCATATCAAGTGGATGGTTTTAATGGTCTTTCAAACACAGTGCCAGGCAGAGACTCAAGTTACATAGCTTTGAGGGGAGAAAGTGAAATTAGAGGCAGCTATTTATTTCTTCCTTGTATTCCATTTTATTTCAAAATATAACACTAGTTCTAAGGGATTATCAATGCAGAAATTTAATATTAATGCCTATTTTTTGAGTCTTTAATGAAGAAATTAAATCCCAAATCCATCTGCAGCCTCATACAATTGCCCTTTGCATTTTTTCTCCATAAAGATGCTCTAACTCAGAATGACTTTTGCCTACATTTTTTCTCGAAAACTAAAGTAAATACCTAGAGAAGCTGGTGACACTCAAAACAATCATCCCTGAGCTCAAAACACAAAGATAACAACCCCAAACAACAGTTATCAAAGAAAATAGGCAGAAAGCAGTCCTGTCATCAAAACCTGGAGGCCCAAGGCCATCATCACAGACAGCTACAGCACCCAGGAGGTGACAAAGACATGTATAAAACCTCTCACAGCTCTCAGTGTACCCAGCACCTTGAGCTGCCCAGAGCCAAACAGGAAATAAACCAAAGCTGTGTAATAAACCCTGCCTTAGGGTACAAAATGTGGTGCAACTTTGTTCAAGGGCATATTTATACATGCACACCCCATTAGGCAGAAAACCCTTCCAGTTTCTGAGATGTCCTCTACCACCATTGCTCATTGTCACAACATCTGCTCCCTTCTGACATTTGCATTTTTTTACTCCTGTGAAAAAAACCCATGGACAGTGACAGTCTGGATCCAAAACCAGCTTTTACCTGGCTCATGAGAAGTCTGGTAGGAGCTCAGCCTGAAACCAAAACTTTCTTTGAGATGTTATGTACACAGGTGCAGAACACAGGTGCAGTGTTCAGCAGTGTTCAGCACCTTCCATGTCACTGTATCAGGGCCCAATTTAGCTTAAAACAAACAGCTGCAGGCTCCCAGATCAACAGTTCCAGCACAACCTGGCAAACCTGGCAGTCAGTTATCAGTGATCAGGTTCCAATCTTAAAATACTCATCTCTCCTATGTTTTACTATTTGTAAGGACACTCCTAAGATTGAACACTTGCTAAACCAAGTGACAGAAATTTCTTCCTTGGATTTTTCTGTGTGTGTTCAGATTATTCTGCAAACTGTGTGTAAGGATGGCTCCAAACTCAGCAACAGAAGGGCCCATCTCTCATGCACCACACTGCTCTGAGGATTTTTTTCTTCAGGTTCATAGGGCCTCTGGTCCTACTGGCCTCAGAAGGACAACTTAGGCACAGACATTAAATGTGCCCTTTATTACCTCTCAAGAACATGGCCAGTGATCAGGAACTTGCAGCATGTCAGCTCTTCCCAAGGCAATTTATTTTCTCTATTTTGTTATCCAGAAAGTCAATCAGTGAATGTAGTGATTTTCCTCTCAGAATCTGCACTTATTTTTAAAACATGATTAATGGGTCTTAATGTAGCAGCATCTTTTACACTTGACAGAAAATAAAAATGCAACCCAACATGCTCAACCTTAAAAAATGCATAAGGGTAACTAGAGCAAAAACAAAGCAGTTATGTTCTACAATGCCATCTCAGGTCTGCTCCCAGAAAGCATTAGCAAACTAAGATATATTTAGTAAAATTTAAGGTGGCACTATATGTCTGATTTATTCAAAAACCTCAGAGGAACTGGGGTAAAAAAAAAAAAAAAAAAGACTTTTACTTTCATCTCTGCTTTTGTGCTTCCTGAAATGTTAGCAACCATGGCTACCAGACGTCAGTGTGCTTTCATTTTCATCACCATGAACTACCAAAATGCAATACATTCCCACTAAACTTTCTTTCTCTCTCTCCTTTGTTTTTGAATGGAAGCTTCAAATAGCTCAGCATCAGCACAATGGTGAGGTGATCCCACATATCCTGCTCTTTTTGCCTAAGAACTTGTGAAATCAGCACTCCTTAACCTTCAGGGTAGATTAAAATCAGGAGCTACAGTGGTAAAAATTCATAGAAACATAAAACCATAGAATATCTCAAGTTGGAAGAGATCCACAAGGATCATCAAGTCCAACTCTTGGTCCTGCACAAGATTCCCCAACAATCCCACCATGTGACCAAGAGCATTGTCCACACACTTGTTGAGCTCTGTCAGGCTTGGGGCTGTGCCCACTTCCCTAGGGAGCCTGTTCAGTGCCCAACCCCTTTTTGGGTGAAGAACATTTTTCTAACACTCAACCTCAACCTCCCCTGACACAGCTCTGGCCATTCCCCTGGGTTCTGTCACTGTCACCACAGAGAAGAGATCAGTGCCTGCCCCTCCTCTTCCCCTCATGAGGAAGCTGCAGACCAAAACCAGACAGCATCAGTCTTAAACAATCTTAGGACATTGGTCTTCAGTAACATCTGGGCCAGCACAATCTACAAAAAGAACAATGAAGCCCCTTTTCTTCAGTGTTCACTTACTTTGGAGACAAGAAAATTAATAAACAAAACATGTAACCCCTGGGAGATACGAACAGTGGTTGCACATGCTGGGAGGTGAATTTTGATTACCTCCAAAAACATTCTGGTTCTTCCATCCCAAGCCAGAGCAGCATTTGTGGGATAAGAGGCTGCCTGTCTCCTCTCCTCCCAGAATAAGCATCTGCAGCAGCTTAATTATCAAGTTACAAATAAACATATTCAGCTTGGTGCATACATTCAATTACAGATAACGAGCTCTAGACAAAAGCTATTGAACTATAACTGAAATTCTATGAGCCGGTACACAACAAGCCAAGATTAAATGATACGGACTAAGGACAAGGAAGAAAAATATTCTTCCCTTGAAAAGCATGCAGAGTAAGGAGATTTTCTGGGGAAAATCTGACAAAGAGGTAATTGTCAATACATATTATTTTCTCTAGTCTCATCCATTTTTCATAATGTTCCAGCGAAACTTCAAGTGGTACTCAAATTTTTTCACTCTGACTGTTGCTGTTTAAATGAGATGTTTACAAATAAAAGCTTAGTGTTTGCTCAAAGTCAAACTTTATAGTACCACCAGAATGCACCATAATATGCTACATGCCTGCAAATAAAGGCTATGACAAAGTGAAGCCTGAAGGCACATTTTGGAAATTTCTGTAATTTTAAACTCTGTAGTGATACACCAAATAAACTCCAAGTTTTAGAAAGTTGGAGAATTCAGACATACAGTTTATTTAAAGGAAATGAAAACATCAAGAGTGCAGACAGGGAGAAATGAAGTCAGTGGAAGACCCTGACGTCTGTCCAATGCGTCAGGCACGATCAGGAGCTGAACAGATTAATTTTCTCCAGCTTCAAGACAATTTACAAATGTACATAGAGTTCTTTGAACACATTATGACTATGAATGGCTAAGAAAATGTTTTGCTCTCTCAGTTTTCTGACATATGGGAGTGTTTTCACATTGGCTTTTTTCCTTACAAACTGAGTTTTCCTTTGCAATGGCATGAAGATTCTAGGATTCTGCATGCAAACCTTATCAGAAATACAGTTTCTTTATCTCTTCAAAAAGGGGCTGTTGTAGTGTTCCGTCTGAAAGGTTTGCTGTAATCCTTCATCCTGGATTTAGTTTATTCAGATTCTAAATATAAAATAATCTGGAAATGCTAACAATTGCTTCTGCTCGGTATCTGTCCAGTGGCTGCAAGTTCATCATATTTTTTTATTTTGGACACGTCAGTTCAGACTGCACTCTCCTGATAGCACAAAATTAAAACCTCAAGTGCTGGCTCCTACTTCTAGCATACCATTTTCTAAAAACCAGACATAGACAAGCAGGATGATTACAGATCACAGAGGGCTTTTGGAAGAGGTATTTCACTTTGTTACCTATTGCTAGAGAAAATTGATTTCTCTAACCACAACCTGTAGCAAGCTTTCACAAGACTGCAGCTATGACCTTACAAGCATCCCAGTCAGTCCCTGGATAACAGGGAGGGAGAGCAGGCAACACTGAATAGATTCCAAAGGTGACTTCTTCCACATCAACAGGATGCTGAGAACTTGCTACACAGCAAGAAAAGACAGGTTTTCCTCCTTTCCAGGGTAACTGCAAATTACTGCAACCTGCCAACAGCCAAGGAAAGTTCACCTTATACAAAATAACACCTTTCAGTAGACCTGGAGCATGTTACCTTGACAAAACCCAGCTGCTTTCTCATAACTCAGCTGTCAGATGGCCACTGTCTTGGAAAATATTGCTCTGTGAAAATATCTGCCTCCATAACCCATTGTCACGATATTCCACATAGAACGTTTCTGCATCTCCTCTTGGAGCCATCACACTCTGCTGTTAGGGCACTGAGGTCACTTTCTTCCCCTCTTTACTGTTGCAGCTGATGACTGGAGTTGTACCTGGAAGAGGCCACAAGCCTGGCAGAGTTCAGGGAGTGTCTGGATGGGGCTTTAAGTCAAGTCATATGGTTTAGTTTTAGGTAGCTCTGAAAGGAGCAGGACTTGGACCCAATGATCCCTATGGATCCCTTCTAACTTGAGATTTTCTATGACTTCACTATTCTATATAACCATTTTTCTGCTATGCAAACTCTAAAACTGTCAACTGACTTGTCATCCAGGTCTTATTCTAGGGATAAAGAAATTTTGCTCAGAAGATTTAATGTGAATGATTACACAGAGTGAGAAAAACTGGGCTAGACAGCAAAAACAGAACAAAAGAACACAGAGTTTTGGGTGAAAAAGTTGAATTAGCTTCATGTTACTGTAGTAGCCATTGGCTGCTGCATGGTAGTACCCAATGAATCAGACTTTCTAACGAGATGAGAGTCAATCTGTTGCAAGGATAAGCTTTGGATTTATTTTCTCAGCTTTTTTTTTACAGCATAGGGCATGGCTTGTTACTTCAAATGATCTGGTTCTCTCTCAGCTGTATCAATTCCTCTCTGGTGCTCCAACCTTGGCAGTGGGGCACTCGATGTTTATTACTCGGTGCCTGGTACAAACTGTGTGTCCTGAAATGCTCACACTGTGAGGATGCAGCTGACCTCACACAGGCATGGTTAAACTCAGCAATCAGTGTCAGCAGCTGAAGAACAGATCATCCAACAGCTCCTCCAGAGGGCCAGGGATGGGTAATTGGAAGGAGGGAGATCAAGGTGCAGGATCTTCTGAGGAGACTAAGCCCTGATAGACAAGTGACATCTGACCTGACCCAGTGTTGGCAACACCTCTCTCTGAATGGGAGATGGGTCTCACGACCACAATGGGGCCACCAAAGCATCTGCAGCTCAGTGGAAGCTGAAATTATATGAACATAACAACATTTTATAAATACCCAAAGAAAAACTTCTTCCAGCCCCACACAAAAGGCTGCTCTAAACAATGTAATTGAAGGTCAGGAGGACAAAGAAATCAGTATAACCACAGAGGGGATTAACCAAACAGATCCTCAGGCTCTACTGTTGCTGCTCCCAAAAATACCCTCTGTCCCATGCTGATGCCTAAATCTTATCAGCAGGCTGATTTAAACCCATCCTTTTTGGTCAGCCACATTTAAACCTGTTTTACACATCGAGTTAATTGTGGTGTCTCCATCTCTCTGTGGTATATTTCTGAAAATTATTTTCTACTTATGACTATCCTGTTAGAAGACTCCAAAAGAACAACAACAACAAAAACACAACGAAACAAACCACAAATTTGCTACTCTAAATAATGTGCAAGCACACAAGAAAAAATCAATATCTAGTCGTGTCTTGGTTCCATTACAATTGACATGGTTTTTTAAATAAACTATTATTATGACATAATTCTAGGAATACTTGTGCCTCTAACAATCTCTGCTTCCAAAGAGGCTGCACAGCTTTTCCTTCCTCAATTCTTTTATATAACTTAAATAAAACAGAAAAGCAATATATCTGCTCTGTGAAACTACAGGGTAAATTCCATTAATTCACCCAAAAGCAAGACAACAAATGAGCACATGAAAGCTCTGAAGTATGAAGACATTTCCTGGGACAGGCAGCAATGGGAACAAATTGCAAAGCTTCTTGTTAAAATTATTTTTCTTGAACTTAAATCTTGTTGCCACCAATGAACCAAGCCATGAGAATGCTGAAAACTCTTCCCCAATCCCACTAATTATCTCCACTTCATTCTATTTATAAACTGTGCTTATTTGTGCATTGCTTTTGATGTACAGAAGAAGCCAGAGATGGTCAGAACCATGGCAAACCAATGTGGCATTTATTCTTCTACAAATAATATGCAGTGCTGAACAGAGACTATGAGTGCCAAAGTACCACATCTCTGTCAAGAACTGAACTTACAGCTCCTGGTCATTGCCACATTTTCAGGATGCAATTTTAGAAAGTATTTTTTATTATACTTGTAAGGAGTTTGAGAAAAAATCACAATGCAGTGTGATTTAGAATGAATTCCCAGCAGTAACCTCGCCATTTAACTATAAAAATCTACAAGATAAGTCTTCTGCCACTGGAATGTGACAATGTCTGACACAAACACTTTGAGGATGAAGCAAATTTATAAATGAGCTTCAGAAGTTCTGAAGTTCTGAAGTTCTTTTGGTTCCCTGTGGAACCAAAAGCAGAACTGAAACACATAAGCTGAGGGTCAAGACACACAAACTAAAGGTGCAAGCAAATAAGGTTTGGTACAGGATTTTCATGGAGTTACAGTCTGGTTAACAGAGAAAAGAAAATCACCCTTTTAATATGAATTTAAACAAAACAGTTCTGATAAGGAATCTATGTGATCTTAGAAGTGAGCTGAAAGTGCTACAAAATATGTTAGAGGCCACATAAGAAGAATAAAGAAGCCAATTGGCTGAAAAGCTTTAAAAATTAAAGCAAAGCAGAGAATGTGGAACTTGATTTGAGAGGTGAGAGCCACACAGTTTTGGAAGTGAAGCCATTTGTTATCTGATCAAATGATGACCTGGAACCCGTATGTGAAGTTTATTACAATAAAATACATGAGTGAGGATGCCCACTACACTGATTTCAGTTCATGGTATCAGAAGGGTATAAAGAGTGTCAAGAAGGTCAATAAGGAATATTTATGAGCAGCTGAAGGGCAATGCCACAAATCTCTCCAACAACCTGAATTCCCTAATGTCTTCTGCATCCTATGGCTGGGCAGTACAGTAGCTGAAATAACAGTGGGTGAAACAGCATACAAAGGCACCTTACCATAAAAAACAAAGGCCCAAATCAAAATGCACATGTGAAAGAAGCTGATGTTACTCCCCTTGAGCTGGATTTGAGGGATGCTTGCTCTGCTGTGTGGAAGGAGTGGAATTCAGACTGCCCAGCTACTACACCCACAGCTTCTGTCATTAATACACACTAGAGCAAAAGTCTTAAATAAGGAACCTTAAATGCATTTTCTGCCTTTTCTCTAAGAGTTATGTGAGTCAAATAGAGATACAGAAAGTAAACTACAATAAAATCATTCCTCCAGCATATTAAATTAATTGTTTTTGATGGTTATTTCACTGTCCACATTTAATTTTTTTAAAAGTCCAGACAAGTGAAAAATAGAAGACTCAGCCCAATGTTGTTGTTTGATGTAATACTTGAAGGTAACTATAAACAGATCCACATTAGAGTATTTTCTCTCATCATCTAATTTCAGACTGGCTGGAGTCACACACCTGAATGGGAATTGTGAAGGACACCTGGGCTGATGAGCTGCTGGAGCTTCATGAGCTTCACAGATGCAGGGAAGCTCCAGAGGAGGCACTGAGCTCAGCTGGGGGGACGTGTGGAGGTGAGAGTGCATATTTACATCCTACCCCTGCCTGAGAGCAAAATCCTTTCAAACAGCAGAGAAGCAGTTTTGTTGCACTGAGAGCCACAATCCTGATTTGCCTCTGAGTGAAATGCAAGTGTCAGCCCTCCTGAAGAAACAGTCAGAGGGTAAAGAACTGGTTCTGCCTTTCTTGGATTCTCCTAAAATGTGGGAGTCTGCGTCTCCCATTGCCCCCAGCATGAAAGATCTTCATCAGGAACACCACACTTATTCCACTGTAACATCTTTGGGACAAAAAAGTACCAATTACTCAAGAAAAAAGGGAAAGACAATGAAAATGGCTGTGATGCTCTGCATTACCTTCCAGGTAAGATCCCCCAAGTCAGATATATTGAAGAATCTCTACATTGTGGCTTATAATAACAATTCTGCTTTCAAACAGAACATGGCCAGTCTTCCAAAATTCATGCAACTGGTGTGGTTAACCACGCCTGTAACAAATCACTCCTGCTCCCATCATTCAACAGCTTTGTCCAATCTTCCCTTTATCACTTCTGCTAATAATATATTCTCTGCATATTTCACAAATAGTTTGGCCACAAAAATATTCACTTAAATAATCAGCAGTGAGATCACTCCACTGGTACACATGTATTATTCATTACTACGTAATCTCAACAGCTTGCTCAACATGCCTCGGGCTTCTTTAACTTCCCACAAAAAGGCTGACAGAGAACTTTTTTCCCATTTTTAAGTACTCACAAATTTGGTTTAGTCTATATGCTAATGCTTTCCTGCTTCCTCTTCCCCCAGCCCTTAAGCATAACAAATCACAGGAAAATTCATCAGGTAAAAGTTTGACTAAATGATTTCTAAATTCCTCACCAGACTAGTTTCAGTCTGTTGTTAGATATGAATAGACCTGACTGTGTTTGCACTCCTCCCCTTCTATGTGAATAAAGGACAAAGCAACAAAAATAAAATTTTGACCTGTTTTCTGCACAGGAATTAAAAATCCCCCATGTATGATAGCAAAACCTCTTCTTTTGCTTCAAGAAACAGAATTCTAAAACGGGCAAAATCCTTAAACAAGTACTTAGAAAGTGAGTATCACCACAGGAGAAGGGCAAGGACAGCAAAACATGAGAAACTTCATCCTGTTTAGTACAATCACTTTGGCACAGGCATCTTTTTCGAGGAAACAAAAATTTTGAGTGAAAACAAATCACTATGACTCACTAGATCTCGCTCACCTTGTAGTCACCAGATGCCTTTTCACTGCCGAACTCTGGAGCTCTAAAATGTAGCTTCAAGCAGGGTAATGAAGCCTGGCCAGGTTGCCAGGCTCAGAACACCTTATTTCTACATGCCACTCATTCCTGCAACTGTTTCTTCCTGAGGTGAACTCATCTTACCAGCTACACTAAAACAACTCCCCGGAATACCTTCTCCAAAGCTCTGCAGTAACCAATTCCTGCTACTGCAAAGGAAACCAGGCTGAAAAGCAAGGCTCTTTTTGAGAATGAAAGCCTTTTTTTTCCTCCTTTCCTTACTTTCATTGTGTCTTTGTCTTCCCCAGCTAGGACCACGTGAGTGCTGACCTTCAGCTCAGTGTCCTTGCCATCCCTGTGTGCCATGTTATTTCCCCAGGGATAACATGCTTTCTTCTAAAGCCCTATGGGATGAAGGATTCTAGGCTGCCCTCTCCAAAAAAATTTTATTCTTTCCCATATCCTTTTCACCATTGTCCAGTAGTTCAGATAGAAGCCAAAACAGTATTTCCAAAGAACTTTGCACATGCTGCCAATCTGTCATGTCCCAGTGTGGCTGAGCAAGTGTGTGAGGATTGACTCTGCACCTCTAAACTGCATTTAATGTTCTCATACACCAGTCAATAAGCAATTCACTCACAAGCACGTACTAAAATGACATTGATAAAAGCCACATGAATTTGATTCAAAGGCAATTGAACAGGTGAACAGCCAGGTGCCAGCTGTGTGCAGCCCATGAGAAGAAACATGAAGCATCTACTCAAAAGCCTAAGTCTGGATTTTACTGGCAAGTGGATTTACAGGTTGGTTTTTTTTCCTTTTTTTTTTTTTGCGCCTTATGAATTTATTTCTAAATTCAAAATAGCTATTTGTGATTAGCCATCAATAATGTAGGATGCCTCTGAATAACAGTTATTCTTTCCATTCCAATACGAAAAGTGCCAAGAATAATTCCTTCCATTTTTTATGATAACTGAGTAATGGAAAAATTCTACTAACCCAAAGCATATTGCACTGAATCTCACAAACTCACTGATTCCAGCAAAGAAGCCTTTCAATGACAGCTCAAAGTCATATGGCCAATCAGGCAAGAAAAACAAAGTACTTCTAAAAATCAGAGCCTGTATTTATGGTCTGTCATTTAACAGATGATGAAGTTTTTAAACAGGTATTAAGTAAATACTCTGACTTACTTTTCAAATTAAAAAGACCTCTTGTTGATTATATTAACGTCCTCCAGTATTTGAAATACAGGCTTGAACACTGTCTTACCACATATGACAGTTCAGGTCAGGTCCCAAGGAAGCAGGTCGTGAAATTCACATCAGTGACAAAAATAATTGGGTCTGTAACACACCTTGAGAACTGCCAGAAATGCATGATTCTTATGAAGAAGCGTGATCTTTTTAAGCATGACTTTTGATGTCGTACAGCACTGCCCCATATGTCCAACCAAATGCCATTTTTAAACCCTGAGGATATATTTAGCACGACATACATCATCCTACTGTCGTCATTTCACTGAACAAAGCAAAAGGCAGGATCATGCTAAATGATGCATCCTCGGCTTGTGTCAGGAGCACAGCAGTGAAAGGACTGCAATAGCAGCGACAGCTAAAATGCAGCCAAGTAAGCTGAAGAAAGAAGATGGCATGGTAGATACCAATGGATTTGAATTATGAAGTCAAGAATAACGGATGGAAACCTAAAACACGCTGACATATGAACTATATCTGTTCCTGACTAATCTCTGCTCCCCTGCCATTCGCATAAGGCACCATCTGATCTTTCAAGTTCCTGCATGCGTGATGAGCTCTTGGCTACAGCCCGGGCTGGTACAGCCAAATCTTTGCAATTCCACCTGGGCAGGACAGAATGCAAGTTATCACTTCCGACTGGCACCATTTCCTATGCCCAGAGTGACCCTGCATGACAACTCTATGCCTCATTACACCAGCCAAGAAATTAATGTACATCACCAGCCCTGTACAGCTTACTGTCAGCTCAGCAGAAGCTTGAATTATTTACCAAAATTCTGAACAACTGATCAGTTGTTTTTGATTTTTAAGAGCAACATTTAGTAAGGAATAAAACGTAACTGCTCTGGCAAAAAACCACAGATATCTTTTGTTATTCTGTATTCGATGTCCATCACAACAAATCATTTGTTCATCTCACCTTCCTGTTAATAAACTGCCTTTCTGATGTCTTTGGAGCCTTGTCAATCACTTTGTACTGGTTTGTAAAGGATGAGAGCCCCTTTCCCTAACAAACTTGAGTGCACAATCCTTTACTGCACAAAGGAGAATCAAAAAGTAAAGCTAACTAATTCAGCCTGCACTGAAGGACAGGAGCAAGCAAAACAGCTCTTGGCATGTACCCGAGTTTTAAAACAGGCTTTAGAATGTGAGTTTTGTTCAATTTTTAGGGAGGTATAGAAGGTACTTAGACACACTTCAGAGAAATACTTCACCACCAGATACTGCTGATGAATCCTAAGGGAATCATTTTGTCCAGCATTTGCCCACAACAATAACCAATCTTTGTGTTGAGCAGTATAAACCAAAATATCATTTAGTAAAGAACCAGCAGAGTGAACTGGTTTTAAAAAGTAGTCATTTAAGAATAACATAAAGCACAGCCTAGTGCAGGAGTCCTTGATGCACTTCAGGTGTCCACACCAGACAGCTGCTATTTCCCATGCCTTTTGTTCAGAGCTTGCCTTAAGACAGAAAATAACTTGTCCGAGCTGCTAAAAATCACCAGAGCAAACAGGAGAAATGCCAAAGGACGTGTGTGCTCTGCCTCTCCATCCTCTCCATCAAAAAGTCACCTTTACTAAGCAAAAGAATTGGGGTTCATTTGGACCTACTAATAGTTGCTGCCAAACACAAAATCATTAGATTGGAAAGGACCTCTAAGATCAGCGAGTCCAAACATCAGCCTAGCAATTCCAGGTTCACCACTAAACCATGCCCCTAAGCACCACATCCATGACACCAACCAGACAAATCCTCCAGATTCTTCCCAAGTTCAATAGCATTTGAGGTACTTTTCTTCAATTTTTGGTTTTTTTTGAAAAACTGATAGGTCTTGAAATGACACTTGAGTCCTCCTCCACTACTTTTAAATTTGGGGTTGGTTACCTGATAGGTTAAAATGTAGTGAGAGTGAAAAGAGATAAGCAAAAGCCTAATTCCACAGGGATCAGTCAGAACACACTAATAAATGCAGGGAATAACAACTGAATTCACAGTACGGATGTGCAAGAGTAGGATTCTGCTCTCAGCTGAGACGATTGCCTAAAAACTTGACATTAAATGAAATTCTTTCTCACATAAATAACTTCAGTCAAAAAACAGTGTGCCTTTCAAATGTTTGGAGAGAAAGCGGTTAATTTTGTTTTGTTCTTTAAATGTCCCACTTAAGACATTTCTACTAAGTAAGCAAGGCATTTTCAGTATGGACGTGGGGGATTATTGTCAACATTAGCTTGATGCACAGTTCATTCAGTTTTTCAAATCCAACATTATCAAGGTTAGATTAAAAACAAAATCCATAGGTAGACTTTCTTGAATTTTTACTTTCTTGAATTTTCAAGGAAACGAAAACGCTTCTCTCTTTTCTCCTCATGATAGGCACTTTATTCCCCTTGTGCCTTTTCAGAATACATATGCTGTAGACTGTTTTCTTCTAAAGCCAAGGAAAGCTTTAGCTTAAAAAAAATATTAAAAAAGAGAAAAAGGAGGGGAAAAAACCCACTATTTTCATAGAATTGTCTAACATAGCAACCTCATTTTTGGAGCCCAGCTCTACCCAGAGGACAAGCCAAGCCACTCACCTGTTTCTCTGGACAAATCTGTTCTCATCACCAAGAATTTGCTGGTTCGTAACAGATGATTGTGCTGTGTCAATCTGGAAGATCATGGACTTACAGACCTTAGAATGGTTTGAGTTGGAAGGGACCTTCAAGATCATCACCTCATTCCAGGTCCCTGCCACGGGCAAGGACACTTTCCACTATCCCAAGCTGCTCCAAGGCCTGTCCAACCTGGCCTTGGACACTTCCAAGGATAGGGAAGCCACAGCTTCTCTGGGCAGCCTGTGCCAGTGCTAAATCACAGCACATCAGGTAATTCATGGAACTTTATGATTTCACAGGACTCGTGTCTGCAGTGAAATATCCCCCATGCTGGCTTTCTGGCCTGCTAGTTTCTCTTTGGGAGTGCTAGGCCTGCATTTGATTTTTATGAAGATTTAGTGCTCAACGCTCCCAGTTTGCTCAGAGTTCATGAATGTTGAAACTTTTGACATGCATGGGAGATCACCCCTGAGGGACAGGTTACCCACTATGCCCTGTGCTACCTGCAGCTGTAACTAAACAAAAACCTCAGTTTCTTCTTAGCAGGACTTGCCCAGAGTTTGTTGTGCTCCCACAACTGCTCATTCTCTGCCTACACCTCTGACTCAGGGGACTTTGAACTCTGCTCTTCTTTTAAGTGAGAGAAAACCCCAGCTACTGAAACAACTTCATATGAATACAGAAAAAAAGAAGCCAGTGTGAAGACAGGTTCTCAACCACAGAGAGAGATGACTGAGAACTGCCACTAGTGCCCAGGTCCCAGCACACCTGAGGTTCACATGAAAGTCTCCCATCTCAATCCACACTTCTCATCATCTAGGCAATCTCTTTGCAATCTCTTCAAGGCTTCAGGGGTGAAGCATCCACATTTCAATTGGAAGAAGATCTACAGAGCAAACAGAGGATGAAAGCAGGGCAAAGCAAGGAAAATATCTAATAGAAGACAAGTGGGAATGAGAGGTTAGTCAATTTAGAGATAGGCAACGCTGTGTACCAGGTACATTGTCAGAAAAACCACCAGTGATAGCAACAGTTCCCAAATATTCTAATAATTTCTGCCACCAGACAGCACAAATAACAAATGACTGAAAACTAAAGTACAGAATCTAAGCACAGGAATCATCCTCTGGTCGTGACTGCCAGTTCCTTCAGATAACACGGGCTGAAAATTTCAGGAGACAAGAATAATTTCTAGGGAGTCAGACTGATATCTAGGGTTTCAGATACAGAATATATTCACAGCAGGAAGGGTGGAAGGGCAGAACACAGCTGACAGTCTACAGCACACAATTATTTTCCTGTAGTTCAAATATTTAGATCTGCTATCCAGAATGCCCAGACCCAGAAAACCATTCTTTATTAAGTGTGGCTTGATTTATTCTGAATCCAAATGCATTTTCTCTCGTTACACTATAAAACTGAATACTAAGAATAAAACAGCACTGCAAGACAAAAGCACAAGTACTGCATGTACCATTTACCTTGTGTATATGCATTGCCTGCGTGTGTCAAGATGACATCTATTTTTTCATCTCATCCTGGGAAGAATGAGATATTTAAAGCATGGTCAACCCTTCCATCCTAACTACGGCAAAGTGAGATGTCCCATGAAATGGACTTTGTCCTCCTCCCATCAGTGTTCTTTTGTTATACCTTTGCTGAAGAAGCTTCCGAGACCATAAAAACATCCTTTCTGAAGCACCCACTCCTGTTTGGAGTTCCAGGATTCAGAGTAGCACTCTACAAACATCACTTCTTTGAGAGTAACATGCTGAGATGAAACACTTCACCTGTGTTTGGATGATATTCTTATTTAATCCCACTAACTCAGAGCTGCCTGTGCCATAGCAGTGTGAAAGCGCACCACTGATCCTGATTTTTAACCATGACAGTATGTTTAGCAAGAAAATCCATGAGGGAATATTTAGGCTGGATATTAGGAAAAAGTTTTTCACTTAGAGGATGTTTGAGCATTGAACAGGCTTCCCAGGGCAGGTGTCACAGCACAAAGACACAAAGAGTTCAAGAAGCATTTGGACAACGTTCTTGGACACATGGTGTGGCACTTGGGGTGTCCTGTGCACGGCAAAGAGTTGGACTCAATGGTCCTTGTGGGTCCCTTCCAGCTCAGGAAATTCTGTGATCCTATACACACCAGTCTTGCCTCATTCTACATTTATCTGCTGGTCAAACTTTGCTGGCTTCCAAGTCTTGTTCCATGCCTTTAGAAGGTTTGTTTTTTATTTTTTCCCAGTAGAACACATTCAATTTGTCCTCATGCCTTGCAGATGTACATGTCATCAGAGAAGGACTACTTCAGCATGTTCTCAGGCCATTGACAAAGAAATTAATGCCAAAATTCTTACATTTTAAATGAACTTTTACTGGAAACACGTTCCGAAACACTTTAAACACTTCAATCTGATTGCATAAATTATAAAACAAATTCTGCACTTCCCTTCATATGTAAAAAGTTCTGCTTCTATAATAAAAGCCAGGGCATAAACCATGGTGATATGATGAATTTCAAAGACTGGATGCAATGATTAGAGGATCGTTAGATGTCTATGCAGAAAAGACACCCTCATTTTCTCTTGGGAGCTCTCCTGTGTTCCCAGGGGAGTTAAAATAAAGCCTGCTTACTTGATTCAGTCATTGCTGAATTGTGGAACATGTGAAGGGGTCCCTGGATAAATTTTGAGGAGAAAGTCCCACTCCTCTGGATATTTAAGGACCTTTCAACTCTCTTGTTTTGACTTATCCTGACTCACACTGCTGTTAAAAAAAATCACAATTTTAAAAATTAAATTTAAAAAAGGTTTGGTTTAATTTGTAAGCATTAGATAAATTGCCTGATAGTCTTAAGTGCTGAGCATCCAGCAAGTCCCAAAATATTGTTTTGCACTGGACTGACCAAAATTTCTGCACGAATTCAGGAACAGAACTGTATGGGGTTGAGTTTTGGGTGAGTTTTGTTCAAATCCTGGGCAACTTCATGGTACAAAAGATTTTACCATTCATAATTCAGCACAACAATGTTGATAAAATTGATTTACATTAATCTATTTGTAAACCTAAAAAATCCAATCCTGCCAGTGGAGTCCTTATGATTAACACAGTAGTGTCATACATATGGAATTTTCTGCCTACCATACTTGAAAATCATTCAGGTAAAGCCAAATAACATAGTAAGATCAATATTTCAATTAAAGAAAAACCCAACCCAGACTGAAACAAACACCACACCAGAAATAAAATGTACATGATTACCAAAAAACCCAGTGAACAGCCCATAGGAATGGAAGCTCCAGGGGGTGTTGCCAGCTACAAATTGCCTTATTTAGGATTAGCTGATATACAAAAATGACTGAAAACTTGCCAGAAGAAAGGATATTTTAAATGGTTTTAACTATCCATGTGAACACCAGCTTGTGTAGGAGTATACATGAGCAATATGGCAATTTTAAGGTTGGACTCAATGATCTCAAGAGTCTTTTCCAACCTAAATGATTCCATGACTCAATGATTGGTGGTGTGCAGCTATGGTGCTTCTCCTCAGCTGGCAAAGACACAGGACCAAAACAGCCCTCAGCATCACCACTTATGGGAACAACACCAAAGCACAGTAAAGACAGAGACACAACTCTTAATCAGCTCTGTCCTATTAGCAAAGGTGATAAACCCCAACAGAACAGAGAAAGAAGCCTTCCATACAGGTAGATATGAAACCTCTTCAGCTCCTTCTCTGGTCCTTTGGGTCTCCAGGGTTGTCCCACATTTAAAACACTAATTTCACGATTCTGTAGAGAGCACTGAGGACCGTTTTTAAGAAGTACCAGCAAGCTGTATTCAGTCCTTAATTTTTGGCACTGATGTGAAGGCTCCATTTGGTGATGCATCTGCAGCGCCGGGGAGGTGTTTGAAAGGTGGGAGAGAGGGTGATTTCCCTCCTCCAGCATATGCTGAGACTATTTGGTGATTTCAATACACATTCCAAACACCAGCTGTGGTCAACAGGACCTTCTGTTTCTGCGGTGTGTTGTGTTTCTGTGTGAATTGCTGCAGCTCAGGAAAAATCAAAAAATGGTTTGTGCCTGGAAAGGCTCTTAAAGATCACAGAGTTCCATCCCCCAGTCATAGGCAGGGACATCTTCCACTATCCCAGGTTGATCCAAGACCAATCCACCCTGGCCTTGGACTCTTCCAGAGATGGGCAGCCACAGCTTCTCTGGGCAACATGTGCCAGAGCCTCACCACTTTCTTAGTAAAGAATTTTTCCTAATGTCTGATCTCAATCTCTCCTCTTGTAGTCTAAAGCCATTCCTCTTGTCCTGTCACTCTAGGACCTTATCCAAAGTCCCTCTCAGCTCTCCTGGAGCCCCTCTGGACACTTTGGTAAGGGGCTCTAATGTCTCCTTGGAGCCTTTTCTTCTCCAAGCTGAACAGCCCCAGCTCTCTCAGCCTGAATCCATAGTGGAGGTTCTCTATTGCCCCCGATCATCTTTATAGCCCATGCCACAAAATGCATCTGATTTCTGTGTTGGATGGGTGGAATTCATGCTCAGATACACAGATTTTTGCAAAGCATGTATTTTTCATCATCCACTGCACCTCATGAAACTGTTGGGTGTAAAACATGCCTGCAAATACTTCTTTCTAATATTAAGTACTCTATATGGTCTGACTAGGCTAATTACCAGTGAACAGCATAACAGCTATGTCCTGGAAAAAATCAGGTAAATCTTTTTAAATCTTTAGGCTAAATCTGCTTTACATGCTTTTGCTTCTCTTTGTTTCTAAACAGGCAAAAATAAAACTTGTCTTTTTCTTTCCTGGAAATTCTGGTAGAAACTTTATTCTGTTTCCTTTTGTACTAAATACTGTAGATAAATAGCCTGAGAACAAATAAAAAGAAAAGAAATAATTCATCCTGTGATCCTATATTCTGCTGACACCAAACTTTTTCTAAGAATATGCATTTCCTACTCACAGTACTGTTAATTCCTGCAGCACTCTCATGTTTTGTTCATTAACTTCCTTTTAGCACTACTGTAGAGTCGGGGAAAAAATATGCAAATGGAGCAGAAAACAGAGCAGGGACTACAGAAGTTTTCTAGTTTAACATGAAGCTCCAGGAGCAATAACATTTTCAAACAAATGCAACACAAAATCCTCCCACACTGCAGTGTAACAATCAATTTGTTTGCCCAGAGAACTTCTAAAGCTCTCATAAGGGAAGAAAAACATAAGACAGACACCTCAACAATATCGGGAGATGGAAATCCATAGCAAAAATTCCCTACAGCAAACTGTAGGCAAAAAAAGAAAGCTCCCAGTGAATAGACACGAGTTCATTTAAAAACAATAATTAGCAGTCCTGTCGTTATTTCAGTAACACTGACCCCTTTTGCATGAGCTTTCATGCAGGGAATGCTCAAAATAAAGTACCAAAGTTGAGAATTTTTTTTTTGCAAAGGGAAAACATACTCAAAAGGGAAGATTTCTGGGAAAAACTGGAAAGCTGTAGGAACATGGAATGCTCCAATGGTACCTTATTTCAGAAGCAATCTACCCAATCTCATTCCCAATGCATGAACTGCACAGTAAAACTGTGAATAAGGCCACACTTCTATGCATGTGCCTACAAATTCAACCATTTTCACAGAATAAATGAGAACATAGACATATTTGAGAGAAGGAGGGAGAGGAGTTCAGAGATACAGAAATAAAGCCATGAAGGGTGAAAACACTTTGATATTAGAACCTGTGCCCTGTTTCCCTTAAACCCCCTGCAAAGATGTATTTCATTATAAATCCTAGAAGTTTAAAATAAATAGCTTCCCTGAAAGAGAAATATTTAATAAAGACAGATGCTCTGCAGATGCATCAGTGCCTGTTCATTTTTCTTCCTTCTAATTAAAAGACCATTCTAACTCCTGGTTAGAATTTTTTCCTGAATTTTTTCCCATCCCAGTGCAGTGTATTCCAGAGAGCTGCAATAACACAACTTCACAAATGCATCCAAACAGGATTTCACATCTGCCCAACATTGACTTTGCCTCAGATTTTACTCCATAATGGATTACATGGCAGAGATTCATTCAGCTGATTTCCATACTGACAACAGTAGTTGAAAAGAAGTACTTGCCTACTAAATGGAAATGTGACATCAGTATTAAGGTAAACATTGGAGTCTGTTGGATACTTTATTGGCAGCTGCACTATTTTACCTTCAAAATAAATTTTCCCCAATAGCAGCTTTTATTTCATTTCAAATCCATCAGCTCTTCTGGCTGCTAATTCCCAAAGCTGCTCCTTCAAGTTTTTAATCTTATCTTCCTAGTGTGAAAGTGCTGCAGACCAGCACTTTTAAACACAACAGTGCAACAGTTTTTGAAAGCTATATAAATCGTGTGAAAGACTATCCTATTAATTCCCTTTCTTATTACCAATTTTTCTCTTTTATTTACAGGGCTTGGGGACTTGAAAATTCAGTTACTTTGAGGGAAGGAAGAACTTCAATTTCACTGGGACCTCCCCTCTGGCTCTTGACATTTTCAGAAACCTGTTGGACAATACCATTTGGGTCAGCCCAGACATAGAAATTATGCTAAGCCTAAAGCGGATCAATTTTAGTTTGTAGCTCTCAGATAACGACTTTGTGCTCAAGGCATTTTACAGAGACACCAGCAAAACAAGCTATCTACCTTCAGAGTACCAGACTAAGAAAACCCTGGCTGGAAAACAGGTTGGTAAACTGATTAAAGAGCACCAGAGGGTAGAGAGGCACTGGTTGTTTTATTCTGCTCACAAGGACCACTACCTTTGTGCCAGGTAGGAAAGAAATTATCCTGTGAGTTTTAAAGAGACAACTTTCCTGCTTTAGATGCAAACATCTGCAAGTAACAGACACAGAGGAACGGAAAACAAATATTTATTAGATAATTACCAGAGTGAAAGCCTAATGTTTTATGGGACTTCTGTTTTTTAAACATTAATTCTCCAAGGAAAGAAAGGATTAAGATTGAAGTTAACCCCTTTCTCTCAGCCCCCCGGAGACTCGGTGCCAGCTCAGATTTAGGGAGGTTAGGGTGGGGGAAACTCCAAAATAAAGACATAAAACCAAAAGAAGCTCTTACCCCGAGATGTGGTTCCAAAGTTTATTTCCTGAAAGTGTCCCGAGGCAAAAGAAAACGACCCCGAAGAAAAAAGGAGTTTTATCCCTTTCAGGGTAAGAAGCAAAGTTACCTATGCCCAAAGGCCATAAGTCAAAGTCAAGAGACAAGTAAAGTTTCACAAAAAGAGAAGATACCAAAGAAAATACAACATAAGATGATGCTACATGTCACTAATAAGCCACTGCTGAAATGTTTTATTTGTCTTCTCTGAGTTAGAAGGATTGATCTAAGTATCTGGAAGTTAGAAATACTAAAGACAAGCTAAAAAACTTGTCTCTAAGGCAGCTGATAATGTAACCTATTGCACCACTCTAATCTGGGCCATAAAATTGCACCAGCCATCTGGATCAGGATCTCCCTAGACCAGCCTCCTTTTCCCTCTAGTGGTACAGTAGTAGCTGGAAGCACTCTAAGGAAAGAAGATTTGCATCCTTCCAAGCTCCCTTAAAGGAGATGCCACACATGAAAACTCTGTGCTTGCTCACTCCAGATCAAAAAACTGATTTTGCTGCAATAGATGATCTTACAAACAGCAACATCTGCATGGTCAACTCACACCACCTAAAGACCTCCACCAGGTCACCCAGCCTCTTGAATACCCATTTGAGACAGTGTCCCCATCCCATCCCATCCCATCCCATCCCATCCCATCCCATCCCATCCCATCCCATCCCATCCCATCCATCTTCCCTGAGCTCAGACATCGATGGCACTCGGTGCAACCTAGACACTTCTGGAATTTCACGGGCTCAAAACTTTCTTGCCTGCATCCCATCCAAAAATAAACCTTCAAAGATATGAGTACCCTTGAGCTGTGCTCAGTTCCTCCTTGTCACACATTTGGTTTGCTCAGAGAATTAATTGGCTTTGTGGAGCATGAAGAAACAGAAATGGCAATATGTACCTCAATTAGACTCTATTTTTAAAATAATTTTTAAACTTCATAAATTATGGGACTTTAAGGACTTTAACAAGTTTGCTTGATTCACTTTGATCAAACAAGGTTAGGGACTCATTATACTGTACATGCAGCTGTTTAACAATATTAAAATACACCATCAAGTCAATCTTTCTCTAAGTGACTTCGCATCACACAGTGAGCAGAACTAAAAAGCCCTGTCATTTGCAACTGGCAATCATCATTCTGGTAGCACTGTAAGAGGCTTTCTTAATTCCACTGGTGTTTAAATTCATGAGCCAAAACTCATCATAAATTGTCTTTTATGGCTGTCAAGAACAATGATGTATATTCTCTTATTTAGCCTTTTGTGGCTTATTGGGAGCCTCTGAGTGCCCGAGAAGTGTTTGCTTCACTGAACAGTAGATTGAGACTCTCCTGTTTTTATGTTGGAAAGACACAGCACATAAAGTAACAACCTTAGAGCATGCAGTCAGAGCCCACTGGCTCTTTATAAGCCGACTTACATCAGCTCTTAATTATTTTTATAGAAATTCTAATTACTAGAAATTTTTAGCATGGCGAAAATAGAGGGTGAATGCTCCAACTCTGAAAGAAAATGCCACCTTCTGCCAGAAAATTGAGGCTGCTTTGCCATGCTCTGCCAGTGCCTAAGGGGAATATAAATGGACTGAGGAGGAAACACATGATGTGTCACTGATAAAATAATCTGGCATTACAAAAGGACTGGTAGCTACGGCTCCACCAAGAGATCAATAAATGTGCAAATAGCAGCCTCTTTAGAAATCATTGCTTTCCCTCCAATATGTGGTGACAAACTCTGTGACAGCATTTACTTCATGCTATCAGCTTCATTAAATAAAGCAGCCTGTCCCCATCCACCCACAAGGCCAACTCCAGAAGTCTATGGAAAATATTGATTTTTCTTGACTATGTTCAGGTCAACGATGCAATGCAATAAACCAGCTTAAGACAACTATTCCCTTTCCAGCTTGTAATTAGAGCCTTGAAACCCTGTTTCTAGGTCTTGGTCTGAGATCTGTTGTCAATTCACTTTGACCTTAGGCAAGCAAATTTCATCACTGGGGAACTTGCTACTTGCTGTAAAATGAGCAGAGTTAACTTCTCTCAGAAGGCTGGTTTGCTGGCTTTGAGACTTTTTGCTCCTTTAAGTTTTAATGATGGGATAAAATGCATTTCAGTTTGAGTTTTCTAGATAAAATACATTCTCAAGTGAAATCATTACATGTGAATGATTATGCACCAGAGGATCTGGGCCAGAAGTTGAGCCTCCCTGTATGTCAAGGAAGAGCAACAGGCTCTCCAGAGCACAATTTCCAGAGACACCCTTCACCATTAGTGGAAGGAGTTTTTCCTGCATTTCCACTCCTGGGAGGACCCACATATTTTCCTGAAAAGGATAAAGTTTTGAACAGCAAAGAGACATCGTTGAGAGAGTTAAATCCGGAAAACAAGAAAGAGCAATTTCTAGGTTTAGGTGAGACACAGAACTATTTCCCTGTTATTGCAATGACCAAAATCAGCCTTTTCCTGCTATCTACTGTATTTATCTCCTATATATACCAAGCAGGGATGGAGCCCTGAGGAACCAACAGACATATTAAAGCTTATCTTGCCAGACCTTCCATATAGAACTGTCCTTAAGAAACGAACATAAAACTTCATAATTTTTTCTTCTTGTTGGGTTATCTGATCCTTCTTTGATTATTTTTACCATTAACAGTGAGCATGTACAAACACTGCTTTCTCTTCAATCCATACAGCAGCTGTTGGCTGGGGTATGTGCACCCCACAACAGCTACAAGAAGCACCTTCAGGTCACTCACACTCTACACACACAAAAGGGAAAAAAAAATCTTCAGGTTCTGAAATCATATTAGTATGGAAACAGTTCAATGTTTTAAGAGAAGTAGAAAAAATTGCTGGCCTCTTCAGCAGTGTTAATTAGTCTTTTATTGTTGTGCAAATTTAGACAGTGACCTATGGGGGATTCCTGTGTGATTCCAAAATTTGGAGAAGAATCCTCTTCATCCTAAAGTGCTTAGACAAGCCTCAACAACAGAATAAAGAGTTCCTGTCTTTCAGACTAGGACCAAGCAAATGTTTGTAATCCACATTATAAATTCAGCCTGTTTCACTCTCCTTCCTCATGCTGTCCATTGCAAATTTAGGGACAAGAACCTGAGTTTTGCGGCATTTCATGAGGTTATAACCTCTTTCTAGTTTAGGAGCTGAATATTGAAGGCTGCTATAAACATCAAGCATCCTTAACTACCTTGCACATAAAAGATACACTCAATCATACAAAGTCCTTGAGACATTTGGAGTTTGAGGCTCAGCTTTGAACCAAGGAGAGGTATCATCTTGTTCCCCATTTCTGAGTACAGTCTGTGACAGCAGTGTGCTGACTGTTCTTGTTTAACTCTGTGATTTCAAGGTGATTTACCTTTTTTGGGCACTGCACACTCACCTGCTGAGACTTAAACAAAATTTTCATCTTTCTTTACCATTTGGGCAATCACATAGCTCTCAAAGGAACTATGGTTTATACTTACCAAAAATATCCATCCAATCACTTGAAAGTAAATCTTGTTCCCTCTCTTCCTTATGGAAAACAGAGTAATAAAGGGACAGTTTTTGAGTCCTAATGTTGGGGAAAACTCTATGTACTTTTTCAGTTTTGGCTTAATATTTTCCCAGCAGCTGCATCCCAAAAATTGTGCACATGAGCTACAAAGAGTCTCAAAAATATTTTTGAAGAGAAAAATGCTATTTAGTAGTGAAGTATCAAAAATACTGAAATTTAAATCTTCAGATCCGATTTTTGCTAGATGCACATTCAGGTTGTTAAACTGCCTCTTCAGGATATATTTATAGGATTTGTATGAGCAAAGAGTTCCACAGAGGCGGGGAGCTTGATTCCCATGGAAAAACACCTGCTCCTCCAGCCAGAAGAGCAAGGCACTCACTTGGGCTCTTACAAAAACCTCCTGGTCAACACTGGGCTGCCACTGACTCATTTCATACTTTAGGTCAATGCCACCATCCAAAAAGTGACAGGAATCCAATATATAGACAAAAAAATAGAGTGGTTTGGATTGGAAGTGACGTTCAAGTTCATCTCATTCCACCCCGCTGCCATGGGCCTTCCACCAAACCAGGTTGCTCAGAGCCCCATCCAGCCTTGCCTTGAACATTTCCAGGGGTGAGGCATCCACAGCTTCTCTGGGCAGCCTGTGCCAGGCCCTCCCCATCCTCACAGGAAGAATTTATTTCCAGTATCCAATCTAAGCCTTCCCTCTGTTATTTGAAACCATTCTCCCTTGCCCTATCACTTCACACGCTTGTTCCAAGTCCCTCTCCAGCTCTCTTGGTGCCCCTTCATGGACTTGGAAGGGACTCTAAGGTCTCCCTGGAGCCTTCTCATCCCCAGGCTGGACATGCCCAACTCTCTCAGCCTGTCTGAGCCCCAAAGGCAGCTTTAACCTTGTTACCAGTACCTAGGCTGGCCGCAGTGGTGTCCTACCATGGGCTGATTCACCTCACTCTCCTAGAATGATTCAATCACTGCATCAGCAAGAGCACAGAGACAAGAACTCCTTTTCCATCTCCAAACCACAAGTGCTGTATGAGTGTGGTCCCTTGTACCATTGAAAGAGCTCTGAGTGATCCACCAGAACTGTTTTTCCTCCAGCAGTGAGAAGACAGTCTGGTAACACAGCCCATTGGAAAGGAAGAGCTTTTTGATTCCTCACCCAACAGCTACCTGACAGCCCCATGCTGTGCAAAATCTTTATGTCCTGGTGCAAACAAGACCATTTCAAAGGACATGAGATTTAAAATATAGGACTAAGATTTTTTTTTTTTTTTAATGTTATAAGAGGCAGCTCTCAAAACTGCTCAGAACAGCAAATGGCCACCAGCAAAAAGAAAGCAGAGAGAGATAAATAAATCTGCATCACCAAATGAAAGAGCAGCTCCTAAGTCTCTCCTTTTTTTGGGTGCTTTCACCATAACTTGTTGCCATGAGCACACTAAGCCCAGAACATTGTTTTCATATTGATATGGAAAACACCTGCATAAAGCACTACTCATAATGTAATGACAATGTACCCAGCTTATTAAAACTGTCCTTTTATTTAGCTTTATGAAATTGCTGGAAAATCAAGAGGTCTTGAATACAAACACAGCTCCAAGGTACTACACTGAAAGCAGGAGAAGCATAGAAGCAAAAACATGAAGATGCTAAAACATAAACAAGCTGAACTTTTTTTTAAAGCCATAGGGATTTGAAACTGATCAAAAAAAGAAAAATTAGTATTTGATGAAATTTGAAATCAAAAGCAGAAGCTATTTTAGAAAAGGCTGGTATATGGAATCTTCTCATTATTTGCCTGCAAAGAGCAATAGGGTTTAGTAAATGTCCCTTAGCTCAGAGTGCTGGAGGGATTTTTATCACCATCCTTCTCCTTCTGGTTTGTTGTGTGTTATCAAACCTAGTGATGTTAAATGGGTGTATAAATGCCATGAAGTCTGGGGTGCAAGGTGCCATGAATATGGGGTGCAAAGGGAGACATGAAAAATGAGGAAAATAAGAAAGTGATGGTTCAGCTCAGATCCTTCCTGTCAAGGCAAAGTATCAGCTAAATATATCAGTAACCTTAATTACAACAGCCATCTTCAAATTTTACACAGCTTGACGAAGCCAACTAAGGGACAATCGGGACATCAGCATCAGAGCTGGAAGCAAAAAAACCAACTCATTGACTTTTAGGAAATAAAAAAAAAAAATAGTGTTAACATGCAAACACAACTAAGACCATTAAATACTTCAAGATCTTCTGTATTGTCATTTGTCACTCAAATGCAAGCTGCTGGAGATGTGGTTGTGCTTGCTCTCAGTAAATTTTAAGTCATTGTTTGATGAAACTTTTAAAACAGTCTCTGGAGCATCTCTCAGGCTGTTAAATTCCAACCTGATGGGACTTTGGAGTTCTTTTTTTTACCACTCTCCCATTTATCCTTAGATACTTCCTTGTACCTCAGCATGTGGTTTCTGAAGAAAGGGTAAAAATAAAAACTTTCTATTGCTCCTTTTTCTATATTCCGCAGAACCTTAAACATAACTTCATCATTTTAAAGTTACATGTTAAATGTGTAAAGCTTACTACACATTCCTGCTTCCACTGCTAATTAGCAGCTTAAAATAAAGACATTCATGTTCTGCAACTCTGCTGGAATGCAATTATAGAACAAAACACCATAGAAAAGTGGAAGTTACTGAGACAGGCTGTTACTAAAATGCAAAACCAAGTAGGAGAGCAACCAGCAATGTCAGCTTATCTATGAAGAAAATACTGGGCAACTGAAGCTTAGAAGATACTTTGGAGATCAAAACCAGGATATCTATTGGAAGGAGAGTAAAAAGTAATTGGAAATTGTTAGCAATATGAGTCAAAGCAGAGGAACAGCTCTTAACAGCATTAAATTCTTGTACTTTAGTCCTACTGTACATAACAGCTACAAAAGACAGACTGAACATTTATAAGTGAACTGGCAAAGCAGCAGTTTTGCTGTGTCTTTTTCATTTAAAATCATCACAGTTCAAGAAGTGGCTCAAGGATGGAAGAAGTCTCATGAAAAGACCTAAAATCTTGAAAAAGAGGAATCAATCCAGTCATCCTAATGGACAATGTCAAACCCAACAACTTTCAGGCTGATAGTTCTGTCAAATACTATTTATGTGCATAAAAGTAAAAGCTGTGTCCTTTTCTGTATGCAGCAATCTCAGAGACAAGTTAGCACTCACTGACTTTGGGTCAGGGTGTTACACTTAAGGATTTAAGGACGAAGCAGTTCAGATCAAAGACAGCACCTGGCAGCCCATGACACAGCTGAAGGTGCCTCAGACATGGGGAGAAGCTACTGATACTTAGCTGCATCCATCCAGTGAGGGCTCAAATTCCAATTTTTCAGCTAATAGGACAATAATCAGAGGGACAGATGTTACCATCAAGGGGAATTCAAAATTTAGCAGCATGCCCTAGGATCACTATTTAAGAAGCAAATCTATTTCTGAATGGTAATATGCAACACATATTGTTGTGAAAACAACTCTTAAATCCCCATGTTCTTCCTCTTTCCTAAGTGACCTTTTTTCCTTCCCTTACTAAAGAATCCTTCCTGAGGCCCTGTGTCCTATGTCGTTTCCCTCACCTTTTCCCAAATTACTTGACAGACACTTTTCCTGGTAAAATCTGTTATTTCTAGGAAAGAATGAGGACAAAAGAGAGGGATATAGTGAGGAGGTCTAGCACAGGGAAGCACAGCCTCCACTCTGTGGTGGGAGGTTTTGCTTTGTGCTTTATTTCCTCCTCTCAAGCAATGCAAGCAAAGTTCTCAGAACACCACTGATGTGGGGCTTATTTATCCAGCACTGCTGTGTGTTCCTTCTGGAGCCTCTTGGCTTTAAAGAAGCTGATGAAAATGAGGGAACCCAGACTTAGGCTTGACAAGGCATAAAGGACCAATTTCATTCTGGTTTCTGCAGCTTCCACCTGACAGTGGCAAAGGAGAATTAAACAGAAACAGATTTCTCCATTTCTTGAATCTCAAGTCAGAACCAAATGTAACTCAGGAATCTTTTTTAATCTAACACAATATTACATCTCCTATAGAAGTGACCAGGGAGAAGTCTACTCCAGCTTCCATTTACATAGAAGAACTGCTGTACTTTGGAATATTTGACCCACAATCCTACCAAAACATTACCATTAAGAGAGAGCTCCAGTATTTTTCAAAGAATGATAAAATGGTTTGGGTTGAAAGGGGCCTCCCATGGGCAGGGACCTCTTCCACCATCCCAGGTTACTCCAAGTCCTGCTCAGCTTGGCCTTGGACACTTCCAAGGATGGGGAGCAGCCCACAGCTGCTCTGGACACTTTTTGGTTTAGTCCACAGGTTTGAAAGCCAATACCTCCTCTGCCATACAACTGAATCATGAGGAATAGGAAATCTCTAAGCACAGGGAAAAGGCAAGTGTTTATTTTGGTAATTGATGCTCCACACAAGAGTTGGGCAAAAGAAACCCTCTAAGACCAAGCTCAGTCCTTCAATGTAGACTTTTGGTTTTAGACCTGATTTGAATGCTCAAGTGCAGCAGGGCAAAGGTGAAGCTGTTGGATTGCCTGTACAGGCAACTCCCTCACTTCTGGAAAGCTGTAAGACAACACTGGGCTACTTTAATACAAATTCAGACTTTTGTTATTTTTTCAGAAAGTATTGCATGTACTCAGATATGAAAATATCTGCTATTTGGCTTCTTACATAAATTGAATAACAACAGCTAAATTATTTCTAAATATTCCATGAAAACTTTCCATTGTCTTTTTTAAATGTCTGAGCATTATTAAACGTCTCAGCACCTGCTATTTTCTTTGGATTTTAAGATTTAAAAGCAAGCTTCTGGTAATGTTTTATTCACATGTCAAACAGTTCTATGTGTTGTTCTGTAATTAAGCAAAATTTAATATTGGGTAATTAAAGTATTAGGTTGCTAAGCATTGAACTTCTCCAATATCTTATTTTCAAATAAATTGAAATTCTAAATAAATTCTTAATTGAAAAACAAGCAGCAAAGAGAGCCAATTTTCACTTAGCACTTACTTTTCCAAAGTTTTGCTAAAACAATGCCAATCTAACTCTGAAGCTGATAAAATTCCAGTATGAACACTGGATCCTCTCTTACAGTTTAGATGTTAAAAATTACATATAATGATTAAAAGGCAGACCACTGAAGCTAAATGCAACACAGGCCCTTGATATATCAGTGGTTTCTGGTATTCTGCCTCCATACTATTTGTCAATTGCAACCACTCAATCACACATAAAAATGCCAAATACTGCCAGAAGAGAAATGCATGTTTTCCATTTTACCTATTTTCACAAACCTTTGCTTCTAGGAAGAAGATAGAAAGGTAAACATGGGGGGAAATAAAGAAATCAGTCAGTATTCAACATGTTTGTGTACATGAAAAGCCATTATTTCAGATTTTTTTTTAAATGCTGTTTCTCAACTCTGCTGATGGAATCAATAGCAACATCTCAAAACTGTGACAGATTTTTAAACAAGTCAGTAATTATTAAGTTTTTATGTTTTTTCTTCTACATTTAGAAAATAAGACTAGGGAATACTAAAATTCAAAACAAATACACTATTATGAAAGTAACCTTAAATTTGAAAGTGAGCTACTAAACATACAGGAAGTCAAGGAAGAAGTTCTGGTTTTTAAACAAATGTAAAAGGAATAACCATATTATCTTCTGTACCACCCTAGAATAATACTCTATCAGCAGTAAATAAAAAAGGAAACTGAGAAAATTTTCAGCCTTCTGCTTGCACAGCTTTAGTTAGACACTGAAATCAAGGTGTGGGCTGAATTTCACTGAATCAGTGAATTTATACTGACATAAAACTGCAATGAGACAGAGCTGAATGGGAACGATATTCCTGCAGGCTCAGCTATTTCACCTTCTCTAATAATACCTGTAGACCACTGAGCTGTTCACATATTTTTTCTCACTAGTAAGAAATGCTGACGGTAAGTGTAAATGTGTGTATACACATAGAGATGATAAAAATTTTAATTACTTCCACCTATGTCACTTCCTTACATTTTTCTCTTAAATTATGACACCACTCCTGCAATTTTAATTTTCTTTTTAAAGCTCATTTTTGAATCAGACTGTTCCTCTTCTCAAAGCTGTTTGTTTGGGGGTTTGTTTTGGGTTTTTTTTTGGGGGGGTTGTTTTGTTGTGGCTTTTTTTGTTGGTTTTGGTGGTTTGTGTTTGGGGGTTTTTTGGGGGTTTTTTTTGGTTTGTTTTTTTTTTTGTGCAAAGGGAAATCTGCAGTATGAATATTGTTAGGGCTTGGGACCATTGAGTTATCTAACTTTTTATATTCATAGGATACACACAGGGCTCTTGGCAGCATGCTCTCTGTATCACATACTTACATAGCATTAGAATATGGAATAACAACAATCTCAACCATAGTTTTTCATTGTTATTCACTACATGTGCAGGGAATCCATTTTTTTCAGATTCTTTATGAATTCAACTCAATATGTTGCAAAACAATCCTGAAAAAGCCTCAAGTCAAATTGCCTAAAGTAAATAAAGAAAAGCAAATTACTTTAAATTCTTCACCTCTACACTTCCAGCAAAAACACAAGGTTGTGCATATTGCCAAACATCTTTTCACAATAATCAGTTTCAGAGAAATTGGATATAAAAAAAGATTAGCAGACTCTTGCATCCACTCCCCTGAAATATTAACAATTTCTGCTTTTTCTCCAGTGTTTTCAAGCAGAGACCATTGCTAAAGGTGACTTTTCATGGACCAGCTGGTGCCTTCCTACCAAAGTGCTTAATCAAAATCCTGCCTGGAGGTAGGATCCAGCTCAAGAGCAAGACATCTAAATTTAGTCTGCTGCAGGTAGGTTTGTCCACGTGCAGTTGGTGTTTCCAGCCCCATGGAATGGAGGTGGAGCTACCAAAGCTGATGATGTGCAGGAGGAGGAGGAGCACCAAGATAAAAACTCCTGGGAACTGCTCTATCACCTCCAACCTTTCACTGTCTAATAATCAGCAGGCACCCAATCATGCTGCAAAATCCCTTTAAAACATATCACAACATACATATCATGCACACTGCAAATTTTTGCACACATATGATGACAGTATGACCTATCACATGCATTTGATGTTTCTCTAGTAAGTTCTAAGACACTTTCCTGTGCCTCAGAAGTTATTTTATTTCTGGCAACTTCTCTCACTTTAAATCTGTAGATTGATCAACATCAGGCAATAAATTTGGACAGTACCCATCAAACATATGAAAAAGTCCAACCTGTTTGGATTCTCACCTGGTTATTCTCTTGCTATGAAATGTAATGCTCATGAACAAAGCCCCTGCACCTCACATGCTTGATAAAACCATTTCCCTTCCCACTCTTCCACTTGTGTAAGAAGCCACAATTTAATTCCTTCAAAGAACAGCTGACACCTGGTGGAAAACTTAAATAAAACTTTCCATTTTGAAGAAGTTTTCATCATGTCAGGTATGGTTTTTTTGTTGGCTTGTTCATGATGTATAAGATCAAACTACTTGTTCGGGCAGCACCCCTTTTAAAGGTCCTGTTCTCAAAGAGAACAAGTGGTTTCTACAGCAACCAGATGTGAAATCTTAAGTCCAAGATTAGTACATAAATAAAGCAAAGTGTGAAGGAAAAGGTTTCTTTCTACTATAAAGAACCAGACAAAAACAGCCTCAACGAGGTCTAGTGAAAGAGCTATACATAAATATAAAGTTTCAGCAGCTTTATCAGCCACATCAATTTACCAAAAATTTCTTCAGCAGTTATATTGAATTGTAAACATCCTCATCCTGTATGCAACAAAAAAAAATCTCAAAGTGCGCTCCTTTATCACATTTATTTCATGAATCTTCATAACTCAGTATCTTCATGTCTTTTTTCTCCCCATTTTGGCATAACCAAGCAGACTCAAATCTCTCTGGAGGCTCCAGTGTATAAGCAGTATGCAACATGAAAAAAAAATCATACTTGGAGGGAGACCAAACATAAGGAGCATCACTGGAGCCATCACTGGCTTTATCACAGGGATACACATAAACTAAAAAGGTCCATGTGTCTGGCCAATAATTGGAGCATCCAGATGTGGATGAGATGACAGCACTGAATGAGAAGAGAGCAGGGAAGGGTGCTAGAACATTTGCAAAGCAGTCATGGGGTTATACTTTTAAGCAGAGATTAAGCAGCTAATTAATTGATTAATCAAAACAATTAACTAGATGTCAAATCACCACAGTGGCAAATTTGAAGTCAATTAATTCATATATTCAAAAGAACAGCAAATAATTAATAAGGAATTAAAGAGTTTGTTAATTATGTGGCAGTAGATTAGTTATGCAGAAAACTAAGTGAGAAGCAATTAATTAATTATGCAGAGAATCAAATGAACCACAAAATATTTATGCAAAGAATCCCCACAAATGGGCAGTTTAAAAGCAGATGGTGGGAAAATGCTGGGGTATGTCTAAAAAAATGTTTAGTAAGTATCAATTGCTGGCAACTGTAGTTAGCTGAGCTATTAAGAAAACCATTAGAAACAAGAATGGAAGTCAGGTCAGGAATCAATTGACTGAGGAGAATTAGGTTATCAAACAGATTCTGTGGCAAAGACTCATCGAGACACTGATTATTGACATCTCCAAGGGGCAGATCTGGTTTAGAAACACAGGACAGTGAAACTCAAATGGATACTGGAATGAGACCTTTGTCACATTATTTTATTATAATAATGTCACCATATGCTTTGCCTCTCCCCTTTGCTCACTGCCCCAGTGCTGTACCCTGCACTGTGTTCTGTTTGGTCTGGAAGTTAATTAGGATTCATGTCTTACATTCATGTGTAAATTGTCGTGCATACAAGTGTAGTTTCAGACAAAAATAACACTCTGCAGGAACATTATCTCCAAAATTTAACTCCCCCAACATGCCTTGGTTAAAATTGTAAATGAGCTGCATAAGGGAGCTGAGAAAAAGGCTCTGTTTACATCAGTGAAAGGGAATGAGATTCACATTGTGGTGTCAGTGTAGCTGGAATGGAGCTTACACAGATGTGACACTACAAACCTCTCTGAGCGGCGCCTTCACCTTCAAGCACAGGTAATATCAGGCCTCAGAAAGATGAAATGTGGGGTCTACTGAGAAGAGATATTTCATTTCAAATGCCTGATTTATTACCCAGAAGACTGAGATGAACTTTTAATGCTGACTTATGAGGAAAAAAACCCCACTCACATGAAAATTATCACAGAGCTGGAGCACCTTCGTCTTGGAGTCCAGGGGACATGAAAAATCCCTCGTGCTGCCCTGGGGGGTCCGAGACCCCGGCTGGGACCCCAGGAAAGCACTGCCTTTGACCTCAGCCCATGGGAAAAACTTCCAACACTCAGAGATGAGTTGAAAGCAATGAAGGTGAGAAATAAATAGTAGTTTAGTTTGTCACAGGGTGAAAATTTTTAGTTTTGGGTTTTTAGTATGGAGACAGATGAGAGCAAGATGGAGAATTTTGGGCGGTGCCTCATCTTCTTCTGCTCCATTTTCTGCTGTGACAGTGGCACAGAGACATTGGTAGAATGGGTTTGACACAGAGGTTGCGTGTTTAGAATAGGCAGTGATTATTGGTACAAAATTGTAAACATAGTAGATTTTAAGAGTTAATTGGACTAGAAAACCTTAGAATCTTCTGTCCAGGGTTGGTTTTTTTTGACTGTGTTTCTGGTGCGTTAAGCCAGGTTTTGGTGGCACTCAGAACTCGAGATAAGAAATAGAATAAACAGCTCTGAGGACTGAAGCTGCGAGTCTCATTTATCTTTTTAACCCTGGTACTGGACTTTTGGAGGAAAAAGATCACCTCCAATCAGGGGTTCCTGAAAGGGAGTTCCCACACCTTCAGTATGGAACCAGGCTGGGAAAGCTGGGGGTGCTCACCTGGGGAAGAGAAGCTCCAGGGAGACCTGAGAGCTCTTCCAGTGCCTAAAGGAGCTTCAAGAGAGCTGGAGAGGAACCTGGAACATGGGCCTGGAGTGACAGAACAAGGGGATATGGCTTCAAACCGAAAGAGAGCAGGGTTAGATTCGGTGTTAAGAAGAAATTCTTTACTGTGAGGATGGTGAGGCCTTGGCACCACTGGCCCAGAAAAGTTGTGGCCTCCCTAGATACAAGCAAGATACAAGCTTTTCAAATGGAAGAACTGCTAGCTTTTTTCTATACTTAGGAAATCCAGCCTGAAAATTTTTGTTCAGAATTTTAAATTAAAGAAATCTTTTCAGGAAAAAACCTTCACCCCATCCCCGTCACACTCACAGAAGCTTAGAGAAGACACCATAAAAGCCTGACTCGAGGTCTGAGGCTCCAACATGAAACACTTCAACAGTTGTGTGAGATTTGGGATAGAAGCACTATTTATTATTAAAGAAATACTTCACATGTTCAGGAACATAGTCAGACACAATGCAGAGTTTTACAAATCTGTATAGAGCAAAAGTGGAATGAGCAAATAGCGACAATAAACCACCATATTAACCTCTTTTTGATTTAAAACTGACCCCCACTATCACTTCAAGGTAAGTCTCAACAGAAAGAGACCATCCCCATAGCTGAAAAGACCATTGTGCTCCCTTAATAGCTGCAATGAAAATCACTTTTAGGAACCACAGCTTTATCACCTGGATGTTTTCTGGAAGTGTATTTGTCATTTAGGGTTACATGCACTGCAGTCAAAAGCAAAGTAAGTTTTATTTTTCTGACACTGAGTGATGTCATAGGAATATGTAATATGTAAACTCATCTTGGTATATAAAGGCAGTTAGCAGAATTGGAAGGTATATTCTTATAAGTGCCCTCTCTCTCAGACTTCTCTCCAGGCACTGTGGTAGCCCCTTGCTCTGTGAGATGCTCAGTCATAAATAAGAAAGAAAATAAAACCAGTAAATGATACTTAAAATAGTATTAGAGATAGAGTGCAATGAGATGTTTGCCAAGTGTGGGGAAAAAAATCAATATTATTTAACACATTTCTAGATTGCCAACCACCACAGCACATAGGAGCTTACAACAATAAAAATACCATTTCAATACAGTACCAACAGTGAGCAGCAACAGAATCGATCAAAAGCTAAGTGAAATGCATGAGGCTTTGGTTCCAGCTGAGAAAGCTCTCCTGTCCTCCCAGAGCAGCCTGCACAAAGGAGAGAGGACTCTGGCTAGAAATTCTTATGCTTACAGCAAAACTAAGAAAAGCCAGGCTACAGCCAAGGTTCGGTATCGAGAAAAAATGTTATTAAGTGGAAGGTAAAATAACTGAATGCACAGTATTTCAAAGTGACTCAAAGGTAACAAGGCACATGGAAATGCACCCCAGTATTATTTTTCCAAAAATCATTCTGAATTCATTGCAAGACTCCACATTTAGAGATAGAAATACATATACCAGTCAAGGACAGTCACAAGAGATTTTTTTTCCAGGAAGCATTCAATGAAAAAGCCTATTGACATCAAAGATCTTAGTGTACCACTCCACTCTGCATAAGGACTCACTTAGAGCAATGAGCATTTCCTAGATTTACAACTGAATTTTAAGTGAAAAATTACTTTCTTCCAAGTGTTCATTCATTAGTAAATGAGAAATAAGGAAAAAAAACACATTGAATGCCTTCTCATACAGTGCCTTATCTGACTTTTGTTTTCAGGGCAAATATAGCATTTTACACGTGCAGTTAATATCCCCCACAGAAAACACATGTCCACAATTCTGTAACTCTTAGCACCTCTGAGCACATGAGGAAAAGGGGGAGGCAGCCTCAACCTCCTGATTTAGATAAGGGCTGATGAGGTTTTTCCCAGATATCTCTGCTAGGAAATGATGTTCAGACAAATGCTGAGGTATTTCTCCAGACAGCTGAGAGGCAAGACTGAGCTAATGAGTCAATTTGGGTGTCCAGAAATTCAACCCCCAGTTCACGTGCACATCAACTCCACGAGCAACAATTCCACACAACCCAGCAAACAACATCCAAAAGTGTGTGCTGAGATTGCCACGAGTCCAGAGACCTGTGAGGGAACACGCAAATGCTACATAATGCACGAAGAAATTTCTCTCCAAAAAAAATCCTGTAGAGGAACATGCAGACATGTACCATGCATCTGATACCTACATTGCAGCTGTTCCCCATCTCCTGCGCTGCCTGAGGCTCTGCTGCTCTCCTCTCTGGCTCTTGATGGCTGCAGGACAAACAGATCTCCTAATGAGCAGAGCCACATGGTGCAGAGAAATGCAGGAGTGCCCCAGCATCACCACAGCCAAGGCAAAGCACTGCACAAGACTGGTGCCACCAGGAAGAGTAAGGTGAGAGGCAGGGGAGGAAGGCTTTCAGCCTGGGGAATCTGCAGGTGGAGGTTCACAAACCAGAAAACTGAAACCCAGGAAAACCAGCCCCGATCCCATTTTACCTGGTCCCAGCAGTGTTTTAATCCAAGTTAAGCTCCTCAGCTCAGTATCTGATTCACTGGATGAAATGAGGTGCTTTCAGCCCTCAAGTTAAACAAAAAATGATGAATTTTAGTATTAGGCCTGGCAGTGTGACACCACTCAAGGCAGTGGTATCTTCTCACAACCCAAAACTTGGCTTTGCAATATGCAGAAGCAGAATATCTCACATTCCAGACCTCCAACTGGCCTCATGCCTTTCCCAGTTAGGCAGTCTTTATTAATATTATTAATACAAAGAAACGTATGAGCCAAATGCCTTTATTGCTTTCCTAATCACCTTTATTGATATTTGCATGGAACCTGACTATTTTCTCAGTCCATCTGTTCCTGCTACTCATTTATAATGAGAACTGTTAATTCTGCCTTGTTAGAACTGGCTCATATGGAGGTAATTATGTCAGCAAAAACAAAGGATCGTGATTTCTAGAGGAGAATGGGAAGCAGAAGCTACTAGGCTTGCTATTAATGGCATTTCTAATAATCCTTAAATAGAACTGCTTGTACATACAGACCTTTTCAGGATGTATCAACTGTATTAAAAAGTCAAATAAATGTTATGTTAAACTAAAAAGTCAATTAAAAAAAAAAGAATAAAAAATATTATCTCCTTTAAACTTTCTTGAATGCAACCAGAGCAACAAGCAATAAGATCTATGGTGTTTAGAAGACACCAGGCTGGTTTCACTACCTATGAAATGTTTAATTACACTAGCCAAGAAAGAATAATTTTTGACAGGATAAATTATATCTCCTCTATACCACCATGGAAGCAGCACACTAAAATGTTTGTAATGTAGATTATTGATCATGTGCTTCATTGTGCCACAGTGAATCTGAGATTCAAGCCTGCTTCACACATCCTAATCCATATGCCCAATTTTATTTTAGAAATAAATATATAGGAGAAGGACCTGAAAATTCCCTGAGCTCACATCAGGCCTATTCAAGAATCTATTGAATTAATTGTAGTTCATTTTTCACTGGGAAAATAAAATGGTATGTGTAAGACATTCACTACTTCATTAGCAACTTTCACGTATTTCTAGTCTGAAAGTAATTTCAATTTGCCAAGATAAATGCCTTGGTTTTTCCTCTCTGCTTAGTAACAGCATGCAGGGTAATAGAAGCTGGGAAAGGCAGCATTTTTCTTTGAGCAAATTCTACTCAGCAGGATCCAAAGCCTTAACTAGAGAAAATCACCATATTCTGTTGAACATTAAATGCTCAAGAAACACTCAGAACCTCACTTTTCTGAGAAGTTAAAAAAAAAAAAAACAAAAAAAAACCTTGTATTTTTTTTTACTAGTGTGTTAGCCTGCAGAAGTTAAATTTGATTAGGGTGGTCAATAATGCTTGGAAATGGTGATACACAACCCCAAAGAGCTCTTTCCTAGAAAACAGAGGATGTAATGAATGAACCAGGCACAGCCGCAATGCAGAGCCTCTCCCAACAGCCAGAGCTGAGAACTTCCCCACCAATCCTCCAAACAGCAGCTGTGATTTCTTCTTCTAATTACAATTCACTCCCGTCTCCCCCCTAGCCCAAACTAATTTTAACATAGCTTCTTGTTAATTAACTACGTTAATTGCTAATGCTTCTTGGCAAATTTAGCAGGTTCCTGCAAGCACTGGCTCTAATATCTATGTCTAAATGCACAGTCATCCTGATAAAATTCATAAAAATCCCTATCTCCAGTCTTTACATACTTCTAATTCAAAAATCTATCTTCTCTTTACCTGAAGTCTGGCTGTGAAGTCCCAGAAAATTCTGAGAAAATCACTGCTGAATACACCATAAGCCAGAAATTAAATGAGCACACCCCATGCTATAAACCTCTGCTCCTCAGGATATTTTCTCCTGAGGGTCTCTGGATACACCGTAGTTACTAATTTCTGAATTTATTAGGGGAAGAAAAATAACATGCAAGTGCAAACTAATTTCATCCAGCCCTGCAAATACATTATTAAGTGCTGAATCTTCTCCGAGATTTGGAATTTAATAAATTAAGGAGTCCAAGTCACCTGTAATGGCATGGAGCTGAATTTAGCCACAACCATTATTGAGTTAATGGAAGCCACTGGGATTTAGCTTCATTGAAAGCTGTTTATTTATTTAGGCTTTCCATTATTTATTTACCCAGGCACCAAGCTAACTATAGATTTCAAAATGCTGGCTTTTATGATTTCAAATTAGTTTTTAAACACTTGTCTGTGCGTTACAGCAATGCAACCAAAGGATGTCATTGCAGTGATGTTTTAGCAACAATCTAGAGAAGGGAATCTTGCATCATCTCCCCTTTGATTAGCCAGGATCTCCCACCCTAAGGACCCAACATCTTGCACTGAGAAAGTGCTGTGGATACTCTTTATAAACAAATGCTTACTGAAAATAGTGGCAGAATGCTACTGCATAACTCAATATTCAGGTTTTGTGCATGGAAGGAAAGTAAAGAAAATAAAATTAGTAGACAGTAGCATCCCCCCCACTCTTGTTTTGCCCTCCTTCTTCGTTCACTTTGCACACAATCTGGATCAGGACAAAGGGCTTTTAGGATACTATTTTCTAGAGAGGCACATGCTTTCCTGCCATACTGTTCACTGCAGGGGTGATCCTGCAGTACCTAGAAACAAGTGACCTCCCCCAGAAGTGTGGAAATCACTCCAAGCTGTGATTCCAATTTGTGCTAATAGGTATATCCAGGGGAAGCCATTCTCCCTTGCCTCCTTGCTACTGTTGTCAGTACAGGACCACTTCCAGTGTGTTCTGCAATGAGGTTTGTTAACCACAGCCCTGCAACAAGACTGGTGAGAAAAGAAAGAAAGAAAAAACAAAAAGAAAAAAAAAAAAAAGAAAGAAAAAAAAAAAGACTTGAAAATATTTGGAAGGAATTTTAGAATGAATTCTGCAACCACATAACTGCACTGGGCCCTGGGAAACAGGAGCTGCCAACTCAACTAACAGGTAACTGAGTAAACAGGAGAGTGAAACTGCTGGAAAATAACTGCTAATAGGACTGGGTAGAAAAGTGCCAACTTCATCTGCACCAGGCGTCACATCCACAGCAACACGTCTGCCTGACCTGCAGCAGAACAAGCAGTTCACAAGTCTTAGTCCACAGGGTAATGAAAAGCTCTAAAAGCTATAAAATTTTCAATCACTCATTACAAAGTGACAAACATTACAGTGTCAGAAAGGTGTCATCACTAATTTGTCTCTGCACCTCTTTGAAAAGACATGTTGTGATTTTAATGTGTGTCTAAAAATACACCTTGTTTGCCCTCTCTAGTCAAACTTTAAAACCAGTTTTCATGATTTTGTGTACTGTTTAAGTATTTCCTAGTGGAGTTCAGAAATACCACTGAAGCTTTTCCCCCTCAAATCCAGCATAAACCCTTCTTTCAAAAGCCCCTCAGAGCTGAGAGACCACAAGGTCCAGAAGAGAAAGGACTGAACCAGCATTAATACAAGAGGAAGAAGCAATTGGGGAATTAAACCCACCCTAATTCAAAACACTCTTCTGAAGAATCTTCCTCACAGCTTATCAGTCCAGAACCCTGCCAAGCTTCTTCATTCTCTTGGATCCTAATTTCCAGCACTGGGAAGAAGAGCCAAAGACATCAGCAAACCAAAATTAAGTGTGAGTTAAAGTAGCAAGCACACAGAAGCAGCTCCCAGAACGCATCCTCAACACAAACACAAAGAGCAGCGCTTGGGATTTGCCAGAAGTGTCGCAGTGTGTGACTCTTGCCAGATTCCCTGAACAATTTCAATGTACAGCCATAGGAAATTCCATGTCATTTCACACTATAGGAGAGCTCTCAAGCTTTAGGTACAATGTTATATTAACTTAATAAACTTCAGTATAGATATTTCCACAGTGGAGTTTCCTCTGTCCCAAAACTCTAATAAATGTACCAGTCCTAATAACCCAGGTGGGTTTTGGTCTAATCACCATTTATACTGAAGGTTTTTTGTTTTGTTGTGTGTGGGGGGGGTTTTGTTTGTTTGTTGTGTTTTTGGTTGGTTGGTTGATTGTTTTTGTTTTGGTTTTGGTTTTTTTAAATAAAATATTTCATGCACTCATTTTTACTATTTTTCCTTTTAGCTACTTCCAAGAAGATATAAATTCAACCCCTAACACTAATGAGCAGGGTCTCAAAGGGTTCCACTTACACCTGCACAAAAAGTACCAAATTAAAGTCATTGCATCCAGCTAAACTTCACATCTTATGTGAAATTCCTTGAATTTAACTACACATGGTTAAGTGTCTGCCATAAAGTATCTTAGCTTACAAATAACGTGCTTATTTACTGCTAGCCTGCCCTACATTAGTTGCAGGAATACCTTTAATTTATTACAGAATCACAGAGTGGTTTGGGTTGGAAGGGACCTTCAAGATCATCTCATTCCAACACCTGCCATCATTTCTGTAGGAACTTTCCTCAGACTGACAGAGTTTGGCTTTCTCTTAAAAAAAAAAGACAGAACAACAAAAACAACAAAATCCCTGCAATCTAAATATGTCAACGCATCTGGTAAACAGCTCACATGATGGCCATTAAAATCTATCACTGGAATAGTACTGAAAACTATTTCAATATAAACTTTTGATACATTATGCTGTCTAGAGTTTTATTCCACCACGGCAGCATACACTATCATACAATTTAAGAAAATACAGCAAAGGATATTAAATACAGCAGCACTGATCAAACAGTTCTGCCTTTGAAAAAAAGGACCATAAAATTGAAATATGTAAACATTACTTCATTGTGATGGCCAGACTAGGGCCGTAGAGCAAACCAACAAAGGGAAATTGTACTTATGTGCATCTAAATATTGGGACTATCAGATGATCAATAGTTATTTACTTGCTATTTTTCTGTCTGAAGAATCATAACATGGTAATGGCTGCAGCAAAAAATCATTGCACAGCTTCATAAATTTTCCTAAAAAAAAAAAAAAAAAAAAAAAGAAAAAGAAAAAAAGGCACTTTTCATTTATGAGCAATGCCTCGAGGCTGATGGTGATTTATCCTTAAGTGTCCATCTAATCCCAAGAGAGGGGCTGAATCTCTCCCAGCCAAGGCACTCACGAGCCTCCCTCCAAAAACCAACAAGGCACAGAGCAGGTGAAGGGAGGTCCCTGCAACATCTGCTCAAGCCCCTGCTCAGTTGTAACTTGATGGTGCTGAGAACCACATGCAGAAGACCAAAAACCACCAAATTCTTTACATGCAGTTCACTGGAAAGCTTCAAGAAGAGACATGTTTGGATATTGCAGGAAAAATATTCATCGTTTTCTAAAATTATAGCTCTCTTAGCCGTTCTCCACAGCAGGGAAACACACAGGGGATCTGTGGATTTGAAAAGATTAACACATGATCTGGAAAGTGATTGATTAGCATAGGGATGAAGTTTGCTGGCAACAGAAAAACATTTGGAATAACCAAAATCAGAAGTTTACTGCAGCCTTGCACAATGCACCCAAGTGATGTGGAGATAAAATGGGAGCCCCAAGTGCACTGCTGGGGGGAGGAGATAAAGGATATGAGAGTGAACTTAAGCCCAAGAAGAAGGAGGGGTGGGGGAAGGTGTTTTAAGATTAAGGGTTTTTTTCTCATTATCTTACTCTGATAAAAAAAAAAAAAAGGCTCCAAAAGGTATGACCCAAAAAAAAAAAAAAAAAAAATCAAATAAACGCCCTCCCCAAACCCACAGCACTTTCAACATGAGACCAAAACAAGCATTTTGATTCTATAGCTGGTAAAACAGGATCTGATACAGATGTATAAAATCAGGAATTATAAAATAAAGATGACAAGGGACTAATTCTTCCACAGTTCCACATGACACAACTGGGACACGAATAAAGTTATCAAGTGACAAATGTAAAGCAAACCCTTGAAAATACATTTCAGACAGCACAGATGAGCTGTGGGACTTCACCACCACCAAATGCTATAGGGGCCATGAGTCCAGAAGCCCACAGAGACATCAATCTCACTTCTGTAGCATCACACCATTAGCAGCTATTAATTCACTGTAGCTGCAGATGAGAAAGTCCTGAATGTGTTGTTCCCAGAAGCTGGGAATGTAAATCCTGGCCATGTATTTATGGGAAAGGATCAGGTGGCATTGTCCCTGTTCCTTACGTTCCCATCTGAGCCACCAGCTGGGACTGGAAGACAACTTGTGCCATCAGAAGAAATAAATCTGTGTCCTCCTCCTGCAGGGCTGCTCCTGCGGGCAGGTGAACAAACACCTGCTGAAAGGCCCAGCCCCCAGAAGGTGAACTGGAGTGTCCCAAGGGGAACACAACTTAGCTGGGAAGCTGAAAGGACACATTACACAACCCATCATCCCAGAAGGTGAACTGGAGTGTCCCAAGGGGAACACAACTTAGCTGGGAAGTTGAAAGGACACATTACAAATCCCATCCCTCTCCTCCCTGCTCCCATCTGCAAAGGAGAGTCTGATTTTGATGTACTGAGTACTTACCTCACTGTTCCTCCCAGTTTAAGCACTCCAGTGCTGTGTGATCCTTTCACTTTCCTATTCAATTTACTGAGCCTCTAATATCATGGATATATCTTCCTGCTCCTGGGGAACTTCAGGCAGTCACTTCTTTCCCAAGAGAATATTTAAGGGCAGAAATGTGGTTTACAATACCAAATTGTCTAATGTTTACAATCTGTTTCTGTGTAAAGGTGATTATTTTTCCAAGCAATATTAAGGGAGAAATACAACAGTTAGCAAGGACTGGATAAATAGTCTCCTCTCCCAATTTAAAATCTACAGTATTTTACACAAAAGTAATTTTAACTGAAAGGAAGATCTAAGTGGTCATTCATCACTGGGAAGAAATGCTGTTATGAGTCTCCAAGTCTAAGAACTGAAGTTGTGAGAGGCTGAGATCACTGCTCCCAACAAGTAAAAAACGTTTTTTAAGCACTGATGTAAAATTCTGCTGCTTGGTACTTCCATTATGACAACTTCCAAGAAAATTTTAAACCTGTGATACATATTTAATAGCATGGATGCCTTACACATCATTAACTTCTGCTGACACTTTATCTTTTCCCCTCTTTTCCTATAATACTATTTAAATTACAGAGCATCATTTCCCAGATCTTAGAGTACTACTGCTAATGTCTAATAGGTTTGCCAGCACTATTCTAAGGAGATTCTGGGGATGATTCCCACTGTTGCAGTTGAGTTTAGACATTTGAACAATCTGTAGGTAATTTTTAGGCAACTACTTCAGAAAGATGACAATTAAAAGACAGTTACTTGGAGGACGCTCAAATTCCCATTATTTTCTTTTTTTTTCCCTCTTTGTAATCAATATGCAAATTTAGGCATTTAAGACCAGATGAGAATTAGAGAAAAGTGGTACATGTATAAACAGGCACTGTGATTACACTCCCCTTTTAGTAAATGCCTTTAAAATAATAAAATGCCTGTAAAATGCATGGTTATAGTTTGTCTACAGTTTTGTCAGCATCATAATGGAAACAAATCTTCTGAGGGGATCTGAATTTTAAAAGGAGAGTAGGCATGGGCCTGGTTAGAGATGAAATAAAGACAAGGGCAGATGGTTAGGCAAGGAAAAAAGGCAAGAAGCTTGATGTAACAAAAGTGATGGACACTGCCTAAAAATCTAGAAACAAAGGGACTATGAAAAATCAAAATATACTTAGAATAGTTTGTACCAAACAAGATGAGAAAAAAAAATTTGAAAACCAAGAGAATATAATTTATACTGCAGTAAAATGAAAATGAGGAACATCAGAGGCAGACCTAAGGCCTCTATCAGATGATTCAAGCTGACATCATGTTCGTGTGTCCAAGACCACTATGAAAGAATTCCAATAAGTGTTTAAGAGATGAATTAGAAATATCTCCATCTGGTACCACAGAACACTTATTTCTAATCACATAAATCACTCTATTGTTCAACACATCCAGTATCAGTTTATTTTTATAATAAGGTTGACTATCTTATAATGCAGATAAGAAAAAAAGACATTTTTAAAACATATATTATCCATTACTACAACAGTTCTGAATACTTGAACAGTTACTTGGTTCAACACTCTTTATCATACAACTTCAGAATTCATTTTGCCAGCAGTCTTCAATATGAGAACATCAATCAAGACGGAATTTTCACAGGAATCCCTAAGAATTAGGTACTAGAGGACTTGAGGGAGAGGCACTCCAGTGCACCAGGCAAGAAAAAGGTAACATCCCTCAGAAGCCTTAAAAAGCATCCAAAGGACTATCATAAAATTGATGACTTCAAGAGTTTTTATACTGCTAAAAGATTTTAAACCACAAGTCTTAAAGTTTTATGTGTACATTGGGTGGCAGGAGGTTAAATGCCCTTGCCAACTCTCATGGGTTTATAGTCTCACAAATGCAAAACAACCAGCTAAGAAGAGACTGCTTGGAAGGATTGATACCAGACATCCACATCCTAATAAAAAGGGATAAAAAGTCTCTTATATTTGATTATTAAAAGTAATTACCTAAAACAAAAATAATTTTTAAAAAATATATAGGCTGTCAAATTACCTCCAGGTGCAGTTTTCTCTAACTGCATATTCTGATCATAAGGACCAAGCCACGTCTCAGTTCCAAGGGTGGAGAAAAGCCCTTCAGACTTTTCAAGAAAGGACTGACTGTCTTTCAAGAAAAGACTGATTGACTGAATGATTGATTGGAGTTCATGTTATTCAAAAAGAGACATTTGTAAGTAATGTCCCTGCTGCTTGGAAAATGTTGGAAAGTGTAAATTCTCCATCTCAAAACAGCTGTAAAGAGGCACATTTAAAAAGTCAAATCCTCTCTCAAGAGAGTGTGCACAGAGACATTTTAAACATTTACAGAGAGAACAGAGCTTTCCACAGCAACCAAACTGTGCCTGTTAATGAAGAAATCCTCAAAATCCCAAACATTATTTGAAAAGGAGTGCAGTTTTCAGAATTATCAAGCTGTATCTTGAAGTTGCTTTGGAGTTAATGCTTATATGTCATTGGAATATATATTCCATAATTTCAGAGAAATTTCAGAGAAAATAGTGTAAGAGTGTAATCATTTTAAATTTTAATTAAGAAAAAATACTGAAGATACCTTTTTCTCTAAATCCAGGAAACTTTCATTAGATGACTTGATGGCCAGGCCATCTTAACATATGACATTAAAGGTGAAATCCTTGTTGTCACTCACCCAAAAATCAAATTCTTAAGAACTATAGTAAAACCAGGATTTCTCTCTGAGAACTTAAAATCACACCCATGGAATGGATGACATGTTCCAGTACAGAGAAACATTCAGCACCTGAGGAAGCACCTAGGAATACAATGTCCAACATTCAAATGGAAATTAAAATTGCTTTAGGAAAATAATTCTTGGGTCTTATTCACATGGAGGAGGGTGGACTGAAAGCTCAGCAGCATCAGTTGCTTCATTTTGCAAAGATAAAAAAGAGCAGCAGAGTGAAGTTCCCCTTCACCACAGCTACAGTTGAGTGTCTCCCAGGAGTACAAATATTCAGTAATTAAGAGGGTCTAATCAGCTCCCAGGACCCACCTCACCATTTCATTTTCTTCAGATTGCCAATAAAGATGCCAATTACAGCTAAATATAACAGAACAAGATATGCTCTTGTGAAGCACAAAGAAAGATCACATCTCATTTCAAATTGGCCATCAAATAGCTAATAAATTCTAATGGGCTTTCATTGCTTTGATTTTGAATACAAGAGAGTAAACTGACAGAAAAAAGCTTTCAGAGCAGTTGTACCACAACTCAACCAACTCTGCCAGGTCTGGGAATGTGATAAATGCATTATTTTTTCATAGAATCAGAGAATCGTGAAGGATGGAAAAGACCCTAAGATCAACTATTAAGATAACAGAGGTTCACCACTAAACCATGTCCAAAACACCATAATGTCATTTACATTTTAAAAGATACATACATTAAATTTCCTAACTCTCCCCAAAATAGCAATAGTAGGGTTGATAACCCACACCATCCTAAATGAAACTGAAAATTGAAGTAAAATGATAACCACAGCACTTCACTTTTTCTCCTTCAATCATCATGCTCTGTTCTGAAAAAAAAATTAAAAAATAACTAACCACCCCTACATTTTACCTGCTCTACTTATTACCAAAAGTAATCCATCTTTACACACTGGGCAATTAAATATTGAATATAAAAGGTACTGACACTATTAGAGCTCCCCCCGGCTGAGTAGTAATGTGCAGAGCCTGCAATTTTATTTTTACAGAAGGAAGTCATATACCCCTTAAGGCTGCCACAGCACAGCTGCTAATTTTGAATATTTCTCTTACATCTGGACCAGTAAATTCCAAATGGGGATGAATAAACAAGGTAGGTGGCGGATTTTTAAAAGGCAAGTGAAACAAAAATAGAAGGATCTTTTTATAGTAAGAAAAGCCTGGGGGAGATCTCACCACCTCTTCTCTCTGCTGAAAAATGCTATTTGCTTTTTAATTAAAGCTTCTTCAGTCTCCTTTTGCGGCCCAATTTTCTCTGAGCGCCAGCACGTCTGAGGAGATGAAAAATGCACTGAGTAATGAATTTTAGATTTGGAAGAAGTCAGCTTTAGAAATAAAAAAAAAAAAAAAGGTCTCCACACATAGCCAAGATTTGAAGGTGAAGTGATTTAATGGCTGACTCTACTCATTATAATTATCATTATTCATGTTGTGGTGCCACCCAGAGGCTTTGTGTTGGGTACCATACCAAAAACACAATTTCAACAATAAATCTCTTTGCAGAACTGGGCAGGGGTTTAAGAGACCAGGCAGACTTCAGGCAAGAGGAAGAGCAGAGGCATGACAAGAGGTGGGAAATGAAGCTCCAGCAGACAGCTACCAACACCTTATCCAGTTTGGGTTGGATTGGGGATACCAGCATCATAAAGTCACCCCAGGTCAGCTTGTTAACAGGAAAGCAAACACCTTTAGGGAAAATAACCTGGCACAGGTCACTGTCCCTGGGAGCAAGGGAGAGAGGACACCAAGAGTGACAGATATTGCAGCAAGACACCTGTGATAGAACAGGATCCACTCATCTCCTTCTCTGTTGTCAACCTTCACATTCCAATAGGTATGGCAGGAACAGCACAGGAGGAAGGAAATGCAGTGTTCACTGGCAAGCTGAGGGGAGGTGGAAGGGCAAGGATGAGTAGTTAGGGCCAAGAAGGAATAAAAACAAAGGTGGCATCATGAAAGGCACTAGGAGCAAGGGAGGTTGCTGTGGAGCAAATGTGAGAGGTTGGTATTAAACTGCTGGTCAATGATGTGGATAATTTACAACAAAACAAAAGAAAGATGCATGATAATGTTGGTGTAATGGAATGGCAAAAGGCAATTTGATGCTTCAAGTGATAATCTTTAGGCTTTTCATTGTAGATTATTCCTTGCCCAGTGACTATGCTAGGCTTTCTCCATACTGAATTTAGCAAAACACTTTGTGGGCAGCTGCCCACCACCTTTCTTACTCAAGAAAATCCACTCTTTATATAACTCTCCAAATTAATAGTTAGCAATAATTATGTAGAAATTCTGTTTAGACATATCCAAACAAGATCAGGATTGTAGGATGGGGAAGAGCTTAAAAATTAATTTATAAAGGAAGGGGAGGAGTCAAGTTATTGTCAGTAAGAAGTGGTTTTTTCTGATGTTTCAAATTATCCAGACCACTCTGCCAATCACAGAGCTCATGTAAACTTCTCACCAAAATTTAAATGCAATACAACTGACACAAAATTCAACTTTGCTAAATTGATAGAAATCTGACCTTAATTGCAGCAACAGCAAAAAATAAGCCAGTAACTTGTCATGATGCTGTGCCTATGCCCTGGGAGCTCTGCAAGGTTTACTTATGTTTAGTGGTAATCCTCAAACACTCTTCAAAGGATATTCACATCTCTGATGAGAACAACTATTAAAATGTTTTGACCAGTGTGTTCATCAGATCCAACTAAAGGAAACAATATCACTAAAATAATTCTAGTTATTACACCCAAAATCATGCTTGTCCACAAGTACCTTGGGATTCAGCTGTGAGACCGTAAAGCAAAATATTCTGTATTTGCCATGAGAACCTCAACCCAGCAGTAGTTACATTAATGTATATTTTCTGCTTCACTTCCTTTGACTTTATCGCTGCTCATAATTCACAAGGTGTTTTCAGTCCATACTTGTGCAATCAGAAGGTTATCAAGCACCAAAAATCTTTAACCACTTAACCATCCTCTGTGTTTATTAAAGACAGGTGTCCATTTATTCTCACAGGCACTGCACTACTAGTTAAATAAAACATAACTGCAGCCACTAATTCTCAGCCAGTCTTGTAAGGACACAGGGTCAATTATTTCATCCTTGTAAATTAAAGGCTGGAAACAGCATACCAAACAACTAAAAGCCTAACAACAGGCTGCTTTCAATACACTTATATCAATAACAGTTGTCAAAATGAAAAGAACCAAATTCAAGCTTCATTTGCTTCCCACAAGCCATTAGGAAATGTGTAAGTCTCTGTTTTGATATGCAATAGAAGCCTTTATAGTCTCATAAATGTAAAAATAAAAGCTAATTTATGCACTCATCAACAATGGAGGATATAGCTTGACAAGTTTATATGCCTGAACACACACCCACCAATTAAAATGGTGAGGATGGGTGATCACATAGATTTCTGGTGTGCCACACAGGGCAACCTCATGAGGCTGTCATGAAAATCAGATGATCTTGCTCCTGCAGAAGACATCTGCTCCATCTCCTTTTCCCACATGAGTGTCTTGCTACACCTCATCATTTCTGAGACACTTCTGTCTTGTTGGACCTCAGAGGCTTCCACGGTGAAGCCACCACAGCCTCCCAAGACAACATCTTCCCATAACTTTGTGGCTGTTTGGATTTTTTTTTTTCCAAATACACTGGATAAAAAAAAAACCACTTTTCACAGAACTTCATTTCAAACTTTTTTTTTTTTTTAATTTAACCAGAAAAACAAAAATCTTATTTTTGTCCTCTTTTACAACAGAGGTGTTTTGGTTAACCCCAGCCAGCAACTCAGCCCAGCACAGCTGCTCACTCAACCCCTCATTGGGGTGTGGGGACAACTGGAAGGGTAGAACTGAGAAAACTCATGGGTTGAGACAAAGACATTTTAATAGGGAAAGAAAAAGCTGTGAACACAAGCAAAGCAAACCAAGGGATTCATTTACCCCTCCCAATGGGCAGGCAGGTGTTCAGGAAAGCCAGGCTCCACCCAGAGAGCCAAGACTTGGACAGACAAACATCACCCCTTCCTCCTTCTTCCCCCAGATTTCATTGCTGTGCACAAAGCAATTCCACTGTTTGTGGAATATCCCTTGGGTCAGTTGGGGTCAGCTGTCCTGGCTGAGCCCCCTCCCATCTCCTGGTGCATCCCCAGTCTCCACTGGCCGGGCAGAGGGAGGAGCAGAAAAGGCCTTGACACTCTGTAAGCAATACCTAAAACATCCTCATGTTACCAACACTGATTTCATCACAAATATAAACCACCTTACAAACCACTGTGAAGAAAATGAACTATCCCAGCCAAAATCAGTACAAGAAGTAACATATTAGAGGGTTGCCATGTACCTCCTGGTCTTCTGTCAAGTCAAAAAAAGATTCTCTTGTTCTCCTCTCAGATCTCACTGTGCAGATGTCTAATCAAAACCATGACTGTACTCTGAATTCTCTGTGTACCCTGCTGGAAAGGCACACCAGAGAATCCACAAAGGGTTCTCTCCTAGACTCAGGAGCTTGTCCTCGTTCCTATAAAAATCCTTACATTTTTCAGTCCAGTTCTTCAAGTAATTTCTCTCCCAGCTTTCCTGCAAATTTAATGTCTTCTAGTCCAACAGGGTTGGTAATGAAAACACTCATCAGGAAGTTTTTGCTGAGCTCCATTCCACACATCCTGCCAGTCTCAACGAACCACTCATTCTTCTACACGTGGCTTTCCAAGGAATTCTGCACTCCTGTAGAGAAGAGTAACCTAAACCATGTGTCTTCAGCTTCAAGTGTTATGAGGAGGAATGTCAAAAACCTTACTAAACTCCCCAAAATACATAACCTGGTTTTTCTGTCTCCTTAGAAATTGTCACTTCCTCCTGCAAAACACTTTTTTTTTTCTTTTTAACACTTTCTGCTCATTAACTTTGTTCTCTTGTTTGAGGGTATCAATGCCTTTGATTGGTCTTTTTCAACTCAAAAGAGTAACAACAATTTTAATCTGTGCAACAGTTCCAAATGATGAGGTGGGCATACCAATATATCAGAACCTGCATTACTGTCAGTTTAATGAGCAGCACACATTCACCAGAAGCTCCAAAAACCAACTACAAGTAGAAAATCCAGCTGTTTGAAAGAGCAGAAACATTAAACATCTCATATTCTTTACATCCCAGCCATTGCAAATAGGTTGTTGAGCACTTTAAAGTGTGAGTGGAGTGCTCATTCTTGGTGGACTTTGGGTTATGCCTCCACGTGGCTCTGCCATATGAGACTATTTCAGAAAGACAGTAATAAATGGCTTTGTAGGAACACTGATATTTTTGTGACTCAAGGTTTCTTGTCTGCCAATGGCTGCAGATTAAACTGGCTGAGTGTGCACTTAGCAGGCCACTTTTTCAATTATGTACCTTCACAAACCCTCAGGCTGATATAGGTGTCATAAAGAATGAACACAATACACCAAACCTAAACACAGCATGATTTTAAAAGATACAGATTTATGTTCCTGAATGAACACTAGCAAAAACCAGCTGCCTTATCTGAGAGCAAATGTGCACCAGGACAGCTGCAAAGTTTTCCTGAAATATTATTACTTTTTAATGCCATATTTTAATCAGATTTTTAGTAAAAAGTACCAAGTGTCTTTTTGCTGGTTGTTTTGAAACAGAAAATCAAAGGGAATGAGAAGCAGGAGTAGCACAAACAGGTAGACACACTCTAGTTCAAAAACTGGGATTTCCCAGGTGAGTGCAGCTCTACATTCACTGTAGAGAAAAATTAGCATGAAAATATTAAGGAGAAATGGGGAATGTTATTGCAGAGCTATTTAAAAACTTGGTTGTACACTCATCTCTGTGAGCAGAGCTTTGTAGAAGTGCAGGATTTTAGAATGCTGAGAGATTTTAGAAAATGCAGACTCCTTTCTGATGGAAAAACAATCCCTTTCTGCAGAAATTCAGATGAAAGTGAGAAGAAAAGCATTTTTGTCCTGCATTTGTAAATTAGAATTCACACTTTTAAGAACTGAGCAAACAGGAATTTTTATACTGTCACATCACAAGCACAGGTCTCCTTTAACACAGCTCACTCAGTGGAGTTCTCATGCCAAAAAGGCAAGGAAACTTTGGGGTTTTGTTTGTGAATGCTGAGTGAGGTGCTAAGAAGTGAATCTTCAAGATGAGAGTTTTTGACAGAAAGCTGCTCAGAACCCTCTTCCCACTGCCTGGGAAGGACAGAGGAAGTCTGGGAAAAGCAGTGAATATTGGTCCCCAGCTCTGGTTTTTCCATACTTATTCTAGAGTGCTGAAGAGCTCAGTGGTAGCTCTTAAAAACTTCACCTTACAACAGTAAGAAGTTACAAATATTCAAGTAATATGTCAAGATGATCAGTATATTTCCCTGTAAACACAACAAAATGCCAAATGCATTAGCCAGAATTTCAGAGATTAACATTTTATCAGGTAAACTTGACAGATTTGATTCAGAGGTATCTCAGAAAAAATTCAGAGATAACCATAGTGACCCATCTTTACACATCTTTCTGCTCCCAGTTCTTTCCTATACCCAAAGCAAAAATTGCAGCAAAACAGAAGTAGCAAAGTTTAACACTGCAAGACACCAATCCTTCCTTGGATTAGTAAGAAAGAAATAGTTTTATCAAGCAGTACTTGCTTAGGCTGGTCTGTGATAAAGGTGTGATTCTCTTGTGTGACGATTAATCTCATCAGGATGGATGAGAAGAAAGACTTTATTGATAAACAATAATTTTTTTCATCAAAAGTTTTGGCAGGCCCGAAGAAAATAACTTACATCCCATCTAGTTTAAAGCATATGGTTATAATGCTACTGTAACAAATCTTGCTCAGATCCAAAATATTGCACACTTCAGTACTTCTCCCTGTGCCATAGAAATTAGTTCTAGGGGAAAATCAACTGACACAAAGTGATTTTATAGCAGCATGACATTTATAAAAGATTAATGTTCTTCTAATTGATTGGCTGGGGCAAAACGTGGAGCAACTCAGCTGAGTTTGAGTTTGATGACAATGCTTGCAGAGTGGAAAAGGCAAAACTCTTTGTGTGTCTGACTCAGATTTGCTCAAGTGTATCAGGTTTCATAATAAAACAATGTTTAGCCAATCACACCATCTCCAAATTAAGTTGCCTCTTTCCAGTAACATTTTTTAAAATACATTTTATTACTTCAACCAAATTTGACAAAATGAGCAAAGTTCTTAAAATACAATATTCTAAAGAGCTTCTCCAAAAATTAATGTTATAGAGGTGAGGAATTTCACCAGTTGTCAAATTAGGCTAAATGAAAGAAGAAAGCAAATACCTTTTAGCTATTACATCCAACACTTTCATTTTCAAGTATCCTCCTTCATCCCTGCCTACAAAGAAAAAAAGACATCAACCTCCCTGCATCTCCAAAATGTCACCTTCCATCCATGGTCAAATATGGTCAAACCTTCTCAAAATATATATGTCTGGTTGGCATCTTACCTTGTTCATATAAAAGCTTAAAAGTATCTCTTAGCTCCATGTCCCCCTTTTTTTTTTTTTTCCTCTTTCTTTTCCCTTTTTTTTTTTCTTTTTCTCTTTTTTTAAATTTCAGCTCATCAAACTCCACAGCAGAACCATGCTGACTTTCTTATCCCATTCATTGTGAATGAATGACAAAAATGTAAAATGTGGGTTAGAGTTTACAGCAGACAGGAGAATGAAAACATTCAGAGATCTGGCAGGGCTGCAGGAGGCCACAGGCAGGGAAAAAGCATCCCCAAGTCTTTCCTGTCTTTCCTTCATGCCTGATAAGGGAGAAAACACAAAGTATCTCCCAGACCCTTACCAGAACACTCAACCTGGATGAACTTGGGAGGGAAAAGCTGGCCTAAGAAAGTCACTTATGTTTGTGTCTATAGAATTTCAATAAAATATATACTGTATTTTTGGCATGTTAAGTGCACCTTAATAAAAAATACTTTCATTTCCATGCTTTATTTGAATAAAAAAATACTTTCAATTCCATACTTCGAATATAACTTTGAAATTGGCTCCCAGTAGCTGTCTCTAATCAGAGGTTTTCCCTTCACAGCACCCAGCAGTCCTGGACCTCTGACAGCCCAGAGCAGCAGCTGTGTTAGATCTACAGCTTAACCCCACTCCACATCTGCATTTCTTCTCAAAATGAGGCACAGCACATTCTTGCTCTCACAGGGTGTTACAACATGGGCCTGGGGATACACCTCAGCATCATCTGTGCACAGCACTCTGGCAAGGTAAAGCAAAGATAACATTAATGCAAATAAAAGCTGTTACTTGCTTTTTGTTCTGTTTTCTAAACGGCTGAAACTGAAATGGGAGATCTCAGAGTTGGTTTTGGTCTGAAACATCATCTGAGAGTCCACAGCAACTTTTGTGTTCAGTTTCATTTTTCCACTCGGGGCACAAATGAAAAAGAAAAATAGTATTATTTTTAATTAAAGGAAAAAAAATGTTCCTGTGTCATTTTAAAACATCAGCATATCAACATCACAAAAAAAATTAAGTCTATGTTGAATCTTCCCCTTTATAACCAACAGAACAACTAGAGACAAGATGTGAGACTTAAAATTTTTCCTCTCAGTTTTTCAGCCAGCTGTCTCCTCCTGTGCTGAAATTCGAAGTAACAAATACCTTCTATTCGTTATCAATTTTAAACCTTGTCCAGTCATTTGGGGAGTCGTTTTAAAAGTATTTATTATCAATGAATTTTACTGTAACACTCATTTTTTTTAAGATCTAATTTGCATTTCTTTTGTCATTTCATCGTTGACAAAATCCCGTTTATTTAGACCCCTTTTGCCATGAAACATGATAAATACTTCAAAATAAATTTACTCAGCTAAGTTATTTTCATTAATGAACACAATTTGGACAGTTTTCTAAGCAATCCTAAAGAAAATACTTCAACTGCTCACTCCAGCAGCAGCCTACAATAAGCAGGAACATTTTCCTAAAAGCAGAGCTCCAGATTGAGGTCATATTTGTCAATATTCTGCCTGAATCTGGGAAAGAAACTTTGCAGAACTTTCTATTGACAATTTCCCTTCCATGGTGATTGATGCTGACCTTTCTGCCAAGGTATGAGGTGCCATTTTCAGACCAGAGACTCCTTCTCTCAGCATCCAGCAGTAAGTTAATAATAATATTTTCCTGAGAACTAAACACAGCATCCACAGCATCCTGTAATATTTCACATTTCCAGCTCCTCCTTTTCCACCTTATGACATATTCTCAAGTCAACACTTTATGTTTTTCCTTTTCTTTTTTTTTCCCCAAGAGGAATTCATGGTGCTAATGAACACTCGGAAAATAAAACCCACATATTAAGTGTTCTCTCATCCCACCAATAAAATGACAGCTCAGAGTCACTGGTTCAGCATCCTTGAAATCACTGAGGGATTATTCCACTTGGCACTGTGTAGGTGTATTACACATTACACTTCAAGCAATACACACAATATATATAATGGAACATAATTTTTATCTTTGTCTCATCTACAAAAGCCAGGTGACCTGTTGAGTGGGCAACTGATGACTCCCAACCTGCTGAGCAGACAAGGGCACTCTTATTTCAGGAGCTTAGATTACCAAATGAACTGAAAATTTGCAGAACTATGTGTTTCCCCTCAAAAAAAACCCTTTATCACCAGCATTGTTTCATCACCTCTTGAAATTTGTCATAACTAAAAATAATGTTAAAAATTCATACTTTAGAAAACAAGCTGAAATTATACATTCTTCTTCTACTTCTTAGCAAAACTGATTTGCAAATAAGTAAGTAAATACTGTTTTCTCTAACCCCATGTCACCCTTCATACAAATGACACAATTTCCAACAGGTCTGCAAGGCTGGAGCACTGCAATAAAACTCCCCTCAGCCTTCCCTAAATATCTGGGGTTTATTAGAAGTGTTAAGAACTGGACTGCTTCCTCAAGAAAACAGGATTTCTTTATCTTGTCCCTTTCTGACAATTTAGGATGCAAAGAACACAGTGGCAATAATCCATTTTTCTGTGCCATGCAAACCTGCCAAGGCAAATGCAGTCTCACTGCTTTCCCTCTGACACTCCAAACTGATAAATGCATAGGATTTTTTTTTTCTGCACTTTTTAAAAACTGTGGTTGCATTGACATTTACTTCAAAACCAGGGGCAGTCAGAGCCACCCTCTTCCCCCTTAGCTCATGACAGAGCCCCAAAGAGAAGGAGCTGACAGTGGAGCTGAGGAAAGGCTGAATTAATGTGTACAAGAACCACCTGCTTTGTGTCTCCAAATCTCTCAGCTTAGTCAGAGCCCAGGGCAACACTGCTTAATGTCAAAATTATCCACTCCCTTTGCTACCAGAACTCTCAGTTAAATACATCAGTGGTCTGAAACCAATGAATAAAACCCATTTCTATTATTAATGTATATCTCATCCATTTCTATTGCCATCAACATTTGAAAACTTTTCAGTTTTTACTTTTTTCTCCTTGCAGGAGCACACATTCCCTAGGAGTGCAAACAGTGACAAATTTGAGGTAAAAATAATGAAAAATAGATGAATATGTAATATAATGGAACATCCACTGGGATGAGTACAAAAAGATTTATAATTTATTTATATTTTATGAGCAAGAAGATTTTGCTATTTGCTTTGGGAATCAGAAGCACTTACAATGCCTCCTAAAACCAGCAGAAATGAAACAGTAAGAGCCTGAACCAACTCCCATATTCCTTCTCCATCCCCTGACTACAGTACATTGTATTTACCTCTTTTGATGCTTACTCCTGGTAACATCACTTTAAGCACCTAAAACAAAATACCACACACATGTTAACAAACTATGCACCTTCCAGTGTGATTATGAAGGATTTGTTACACTCTCATTCCAAAGTGAAAACCTTATTACTATGGTTTCATAAACTGAATGTTAAAAAAAAGAGAAAAAATAACTTTATCTGTTAAAATATATATTATTGTAATCTTTAATATACTTTTTTTATTTCCCTCTTGATTGGCAGTGCTGCAGTCACACAGTTTGATGTGCTCAGGAAGAACCATCCCAACTCTCTGCAGCTGCCACTTGCAGGCCTGAGGATCAGTGTGGGTAAATCCATCCTGCTGCACTGAAAGAAGTGATGGAAATCAGAGGAGCTGTCACTGAGGTCAAAGCTCTGGTACATAAATTCAGGAATAGGGAAGCCATCCAGTGCAGTACAGTAATCTAAAGCTGATTTTTGTCAATATTTGAGCAAATTCGGATTTTTTAAAAAGCTTTTAACTACTTTGCAGACATTAACAAAGAACTTTGTACATGTGTTGTGTTATCATGTCCCTAACACTAGAATGAATCTGGGAGTGATACTGTGCCTTCTGACAGTGGTGGAACTTTAAACCTGAAAACAAGAGAAGAACGTTTTTTAGTGTTTGAAGAACAACCTGCTTTCTACAGTGCCTGCTGAAGAAAGGCCAGACTTGGTGTCAAGCCTTCTGGGCAGGGCATACCAGCAAAACAGGTACAGGGATAATCCCACTCAGGAGATCAATCTCAGGATGCTCTCATGGGAAACAATTGGTTGAATGTGAATCCATCAAAGATACCCCTGGAAAGACCAAATTTCACAGGTTCAGTGTACATGGGGGCTGTTAACCCCCATTTCTGAAGGGGACCTCTAAAGGGAATGACAACCATTCCATTTTTCTACACTGTCAAGAAGACACAGACTACACACACAAGCTTTAAAATATTGAGAATTTTATAAAGGTTTCCAGTGTAAAAAAAAAAAAAAAATCCTGAGTACAGGCTAGGATGGTTACTTCACATCAAAACATTGGATCTCTGATTTATTTCCTGTGTTGCACTGCACATCAGCAACAACCAAAAACGACCTCAAAAATTCAGTATTGTGCACCTAACATTCTGACTAAAACACAGTAACTTCAGCCACTACCAGATATTGTTGAAAGAAGTTAAAAAGCACCTCAAAAACAACTGATGGATGGCTTTGTGAACTTCCATGATACTTAAACAAGGAGAGATCTCGCTGGAATTCTTCTCTAAAGTGAGGGTTGCTTTGTACAAGGGAATGGACTGATCACCAACCATAACAGAGAGGAGAATCCTTTATTTTTATTTTTTTCTTTTCCTGAAAGCTTCCTGTTAAAAATTCCTTGTCTTGGATGAAATATTACTGTGGCAAATTGTGAAATTGCAAGAACATGCTGCAGTAATAAAAGCCCAGTTTGCTGCGGGAGCTAGCAGGGAAAGCAAGGACAAATACAATTACAAAGGCTGGATGAGACAGGACACAACCCTCACAATTTCTGGTGGAATAACCACCAATTTTCCTACAATATGAACTAGAAATTTTCTTTAAATAGAATTTAGATTTAATTTAAGGTCCTTTGCAAACCAAACCATTTCATGGCATTGCAGGGTCACTCTCAGACCAGGATCTGCACCTTGGACTTTGCTGCAGATGCAGGTGAGGCTACCAAAGGAGGCTACCATTCATTAAGGTTCTGAATAAAATTAAGACATTTCCAGACAATTTTAAAGGAGGGCAGGGAGCCTGCTGGTTTAACACCAGCATGTTCTGACTGTGAAACAGCTGCCCTTTGCTTAACTTTAAAAATGTGGGAGAAATGGAATGTTAAATTGAGCATTTTATGTAATAAATATGATTTTGCTGACCCCAGCTTCCTAAAGTTAGGCAAGTACCTAGATTTATGCCCTGGAAAAAAACCACTACATTGAACTTCATTTGATAAATGCATCGAACTTGGTAAGTTTGATGGAAAAGATAGAAAAAAAAATGCCAAATGAGGCGAGGATAAGCTAAAAACTGAAGTTTGGATATCATCACCTGCTGCTTGGCTCCACAGGCAATGCAATGCACGGTACAGCAGGACCTCTTTGGGCCCTTTTCACCCTTATATCCCCTACACAGTCACTCACGTGTCATTTGTAAAATATTTTAGTAAGAACTGATTCTTGATACTACACATATTTCCACTATCAACTTCCATCCTGTCAATTCATTTCCTAAAAGAGGAAGAATAGGCAAAAATAAACCCCAAAAAAGTAGGCATGGAAATTATTTTTAGTGCGGCCACAGAAAGCAGCAGTGCAGAGAAGATAAGCTCTCCTAGTATGTCACAAAAGAATTTGGTGCAGACAGAAAACGTAAAATACACAGCCTAAAGAAATGCCTTTTGTGATAGTTTTGCTGCAGTTACAGCCTGCCTTGCCACAAAAAAAGCCCAAGACAACACAAGTCAGAGCAGCTCAGTGTGCACCAGGAGAAGATGCCTGATTGAGCATCCCTAAGAAAGAAGAGTTCACTCAAGTGTGAGACTGCTTCTGGTTTTAATTTTGATTTTATTATGAGTCCCCTTTAGGATCTGTCTCTACAGATCTGTGTCCCATTTATGCACAAGGTAAAAGGAACTACACTGTCAAACAGGGATTTATAAATTAGAGAAGTAGAGGGATATTTACTAAAGGTCGGTTTTCCTGGAAGAAATATAAAGGCAAAAACAATTTTTCCAATGAAATGAGAGAAGGGCTGGTCTTGCAGAATAAGGGGCAGAATGAGGAGCTGGCAGATAAGGGCTCTATTGCTCTGCTCCTGATTTCTTGAAGCAGCATTTGGGAAAATTTTGACACAGGGTCAGAATTTTCTCTTAGAAATATCAGCAGAACCCAAGAAGGACTCAAGGTCTGGATATTTTAAGTTTATCAAGGAGGTTGATGGAGACACTGTGCAACCTAAAAGCTCTCTGATAATACTGGATTGTTGTTGCATTTAATAATTGCTGTACAATTATTAAATGAAATCTGATGCATCATTAAGACCTCTCTCAATATAAAGAATTTTTTAATTAAATACATATGACTTTAATACACTTTCCATGGTATGGCTTGCACTAATACCTGCCAGGCGTGCTTGCCAGCCAGAGTGGGTAAACAACTGAAATCCAGTAAGATAAACCTAAACTGAGTCTATCCTGTGGCGTTTTTAATAGAGAAAATGGCTTTATTTCAATTGCTTTCTAAGGCAGAACAGGAACTACGTAAAATTAGAGAAATGTAACTACAAAAACAAACCACAAGGGAACTTGGCTCAGTGTGTGTATCACCTTACACTTTGTTTTTAATGATCCTTTTGTAAAAAATATTCTCCCTGAAAAGTACTTTTCTGAATACAGTTTTATGTTTCTTACTTTCCTGTAACCACAAAAGGAACTTCAACAAATACTGGTGCCCACTCACTCAGCCAGAATTAGTGCAAAGTAAAATATAAAGTACCTAGTGAGCAGGGAAAAATGCAGCCAATCTCCTCTTCTGAAACAAGGCTCAATGCCTCTAAATTGGAATGTATAAGCAAAAGTAGTGGAAAATAAAATTACTTAGAAAATAATCAAAGTAAGTATGACTATAAATGCATCATATTTGTTTGGCTTTTTTTTTTAAAGTAAGTAATTGCAAATTTTTTTTAGTTCTATATGAACATAAACATGTATAATATTTCATTTAAAGACAGACGTTTTAAAAATATTTATAGCAATTACTGGAGGGAAAAAATGTCCTCAGGGAAAAAAAAAATAAGTCTCCCTGGGATTGAATGCTTGTTAATCAATTTGATTTGTATTTTCAAAAGCACTTGTGTTAGCCATCATGTACAGATGCTTTGCCAAATTGGAATAAGAAGTTGGTTAAATTCAAATGGATTTTTGCAATTAAGAGCAAAGAAAATTAATCAATCCAATAGATACAGTCCTCTATACTGTTCCAAAATACTGAGATACAGCTAATGAATTTCAACATTCTCCTCTCCCAAAAATTTTTTAGTTCATGGAAATGCAAACTACAACTGAAAGGGGCCCATAAGGGAAACTCTGTCAATACATGAAAACTAATTTTCCATAATCTCATCAGCAGGCAAATGCCCCAGCATCTAACACCAGGAATAACCTGACATTCCCAAACTAAAATCAGATCACTGCTTGGTTTCCACCATCATCATCACCACCAAGCTCCTGAGCAGATGAGATGAGCTGCACAGGGGATTCTTCAGGCATCACACCAAGTTCAAATCAACTTGAAGGGTTGCAGGCAAGAAAACTCTTGTCTTGCCCCTCTTCCTAAGCACAAACTTCTTTTCAGGCTTCTCTGCATGGCAGGAAAACTGAAAGCAAAATTTGCAGCTAAAGTCTCACTCTGAAAATCTTAAAATAAAATTTATAATTTGAAACTGGTAGTTGTTCTTATGGCAGGATTTCGTTAAGGCTGCTCAGTACAGTCAAAAATCCTCCATGTAAGGTCTTGGATGTTCCCCTCCCTAGAGTTCAAAGGGCTGGGCCAACATTATCAGCTGCTGCAGAATTTTACATTTCTGTTGAAATAAGCAACTGTTGTGCTCCTCCAGAGCAGAAAGAAATCTCTTAGAAATCTGCATCATAACTCAAGTTCTCCTGAATCTCCTATTGGTCTCACTTTGGCTCAAAAGGAGTACTGTGCATTAAATTATATTAAGAAGGTAAAATCCAGGGCTTCCAAGCTGAATTTGGAAGGGATGTTAAAAATCATCTCATTCCAACCCCCTGCCTTGGAGGGACACCTTCCACTGACCCCATCCAGCCTGGCTGGCCTTGGACACTTCCAGGGTGTCACCAAAACAAAACCAGAAGCAGATGCTCCAAGTGCTCACTGGGAAATACACAAGGAGAGCTGTGATTGGAGAGAGAAAATAAAAAACTTTTTAAAATAGCTTTTTTTTTTTCTTTTGCCCCTTTGGAGCAGCTTTCAGGCCAAAAGCATAACAGGATGTGGGAATCCAAAGCTCACTGCACTGACACATTTCTATCACACCTCATTTTATCAAATTTTCATTTTAATAAAAAAGTTGGATGAAGCTACTGAATGATCTGGCTTAACTTGAAAGATTGTCAGAAACATCTAGAATAGAATATCTCTCTTAACTTTTTAAATTTAATCTGAAATGAAAGCAGACATTTTTATTTTATTTACCACTTTCTCAGGAATTTTAAACCTGTATAAAACAGGTTTCTTCTAAATATTTACCCTCTCCTTAAGATAGAATTAAGACATTTGATTTTTTCCTGAATTACATATGATTTCAGATTTCATAACAACTGGAAACATTCAACAGGTTTTTCTTTCCCTCCAATTGTAACATCATACATTGTTGTCTGTGCAACTTTCCTGTTTTCCTGCTCAGTATTTTTTCTTGTTAAACCTTGTGGAGCTGATTTTTGAGATTATGCCCATCCTGAGATGAGCTGGTTTTTCTAATAGTCTTTGTCACTGAAGAGAACAGCAAAAATTTTCACCTCAGAGTAATTTGGAACAATGGAATTAAAGGGCTACAAAACAATTTCAAGGAACACAGGTCAGCACAAATGCCAGTATTATGAATGGCCAAGAAAACAGACCTGGGAGAGGGAGATGAGGAAAGAACAGGCCCTTAATTCTAGATTGCAATGAAACATTAAAATTCTTTCTGTAGTGGAGAGTGATCCCTTGTTCACTGGGGCTGATGAATGCCACCAATTTTGGTTCAGCTTCACTTTGCTAAAGTAAAAAAACCTTCACTCTGAGAAAATTTCAGTAACAAAAACTAGAGCAATAATGTCATTATGGCTCTTTTCTCTTTCTGAGTTGGAAAATCACAAGGATGTGTAATAAAATCCAGCAAAGAGGGAAGAAGGGTACTTCAGGTGACCTGGGCATGATCATTCAAGAAACAGAATATTGAAAAGCATTGTACTACCAGCCTTTGCAGTGCATGTATTATTTAGATAAACTCACTTCATTTACCTCTAAATGTTACGCAATTCCTGTGTGCCACACAAGAATTTACAAGCTAATTTGCTGACTTTGTCACTGCACTGAAAGGACCACATCAGTTTGCTCACCCACAGATTCAGAGTTCAGGAAGAAAATAGTTTCAGGAAAGGACAGTAAATTATCCAAATTATTCTATTTTTAAAATACTAAAACAAATCGAGTAGAAATCCCTTCAGCAGCCTGTTGCCAGTTTAGAACTCAAATTCCAAGTTTCTGCCTTCTTCAGCATTGCTTTCCCACTTATCCTTTGTCACACACATTTCTGGCATGTTTAAGAATACAGAAATATCACAAATACAAGACAATTCCAACCAAAAACGTGAAGTCCCAACACCGCCCAAGGTCCCAGTAATACAAAGAACTGTTTCTTTACAGTGTTTCTAACTTCCTATTTAATTTTGAAAATTTTTATTAATTCTTAACAGCCATACATCTTTGACAAAGATGATGTGTGTACCTTACAGGATTTACGAATTACTCTTTATGAAATGTTTGTACAGTAATGCAAAGCTTAATTAAGCAATACAGAAGTTTTAATCAAACACACTATAAATTTTATACGTTTGCAAAGCAGTTAGTTAGAGCATTTTTTTCATACCTTAAGGATTTGCTTATTGCAGAGTAACAAAAATATTCATGATACCTAATCACTTTCTTAAAAAAAAAAAAAAAAAGACAAAAAAGTCCTTCCTTTGAAGTATTAATTAGTTTCAATATTTCTTTAGGATTTTTTTACCTCTTTCTGATATTCTAGATTGTTCCATTTAGTGAAAAGCCAAAATGCAACAGCAACAAGTAAGTATATATCCTGTCTTCAGCTTGGGCAGGAACAGTTGGGAGCTGGGTCATAGGAATAAGGGAAATCAGTTGTAGGTTATATCCCACCTAAAGCAATATCAGAATGTACTCTCTGTATTCCATCTGTACTCTCACATCTACTTTATGTTAGATCATTTAGACACGAGGTATGAACTGAAAGAGCTGCTCCCTCCTCAAACATGACTCAGAATCCTTGGTGTCCACACAAGGTCCTGAGGCTAGAGATGCTTCACAAGTGTAGCTAAAACTACAGTGAATCCTCTTTTATTTTCTTTCTTATATTTTCCTTTTTTTAATGTATGGCTTTAATATAACCATATTCAAACTTTAATTTGGTATGCCTGGGATGGTAAATAGCAATGCACCACACTCAACAGTTATTATGAAGAATGAGTTGCCCATAATCTGTGTAATAGAACCACTCTCTTGCTAATCCATCAAGCACTTCGCCAAGGACACTGCAGGGACACTACAAGCACCAGTCCCACTGTCACAGGATTTCTGCACTTGCTGGGGTAAGGGGAGAATAGAATTTGTTGTGACTAACAGATTTCATCTTCTGAAAATAAAATAAAAGTCACTCCACAACAAAGCTCTTTCCTGCTGATCTCTTTTTTTACCACTGTTAACATAAGAAAACTGTGAGGTTTGCAGCTACCAAGAGCTGGGCCCCAGCATAAGTTTATCCCTGAACTTCAGTTCTTGACAGGCAAATCAAGAATGGATGATTTGACTGGAATGTGACACTGCACACAGGTCTGAGTGGAAGCCAAAGAATTGCACAGTCCACTGAAACCACACCATGTCAATCAGCTTCTCAGATTGTTCTGAAAATCTTTTAACTAGCCAGCACTAAGTTCTTCCAAAAATTCATTGAGAACTCCTCTTTGAACTCGGCAGGAATTATCTTTAAGCAATAAAATCATATTGCCTGCCAGAAACTAAAACAAAACAAAACAAAACCAAAACCAACAAAACAAAAACAAAACAAAACAACAAAAAAAAAACACCACACCCCCCAAAAAAAACCAACAAAAAAAACCCACCCTGGCACTTCTATACTACTCATAGCACTGCAACATTTATGAACCAGTGAGCTTCAGTGAAAGCTGCAGCATTCAGCTTTTCCATGAAGCATGATGAGCTTTCCATAAATTGCAGCCACGTTTCTCCTAGAGGGATATGAATAAAGTCTATTTATGGAATATTCAGCAAGTGGTTGCAGGGTGAAAATATCACTTGTTTCTTCAAAAAAACTAAATCACCAAGTTTCTGTATCCTGGATCCCACGATCTCTTCTTCCCCTCCAAATCTGAACCTCTTTTGCACAAATGCACACTAAGCATGTAAACTAAAATGACCCACACACAGCCTCACAGCATTTTTTTGTACACATAAACATGCAATAGGAGCACTGTAAATGCAAACACATAAAACTGTGTCTGGAAATAGAAACAGCAGCAAAGATATTTTACGGGAAAAATGTGAAAGCAGAGACAAAAAATATGGACATCCTTGAATGAATACCAGGATGATCAGGGTGAAGGAACAAAGACCATTAAATCTTGAAAATTCCCAGTTTACCTTGGCCAATTTGATTTAGGTGGCAGAAATATCTGCCACAGGGTAACAACCACAGCTAATAATTGTTCACCCAGAATTCATTATGTGGTAAAACCCTATTTCCAAGGAAATCAAATATCCATTAGTCTCATGCTTTGCTTTAACTCGATATATACAAAAGTTGTGTGTTCCCCGACAAGGAGGGTGTAATTCCAAAATTATTCTTTCACAAAATATACATAAGAACATTCATAATTAGTAGCCAAAAGCCCTTTCCTCTAACATCAGGCACTTCAGTCTAGCTAAAAGCTAAGAATAACAGTCAGCAGTGCATTTAAGTTAGGAATCCAAATATTGCTAATGCTGAAACAAATGATTGCTGCCACCAGACAATCAAACATTTTAAAATCACCTGTTTTGAAAAGGCCTGAGGCTGTTAAAATTCCATGTGCCTTTTCTCTCTTGCAATGATAATGCAGCCATCAGCTGATAGGATGTTCTACCATAGGTTCTATTATTAAGCTGTGTGAAGAGGCATTGGCAATTATTACTACTTTTATTTTAGGCATCAGCACAAAAAAAAGTAGCTGGAGAAGTTCTTTTCAAGCAGTTCTCTCAGTCTGTCCAGACAGATAAAATGCAGTCATCTTCGCAAAGAAAATGTGTGGGTTTTCAGTATCTTGAAAGGTCAACCATTCCAGAAAATTAAGTTCTTAGAAGTTCTGGTGTTATTTCATGGAAGGAAAACCTAAATAATAATAGCATAATGAAGTTAGCTTGGCAACAAGCTTCCAGGAAAGAACCAGCTCTCTAAAGAAAATACTAGAGAAAAATTATTAAAATCTCTGAAATGGAGATTTTGATAGGAAGCATTCTCAGGGTTTCCAGGAAAAATGGGAGTTAAAATACATAAAAAGCTCTCACATGTACTCCCTGACTTATTTACATGTATTAATACACTCTGTTGCAGTACACAAATACTGCTACAAATTTCAGGGACAAAGAAAAATACAAACAAATACCACAAATTTGCCCAATGGGCTCAAGTAAATCTGAATTATTTTCAGTATATGTGCTGATCAATAGGATAAGCATTGAATGCAAATATGTGCTGGTTTGGATTAAGGCTTATTTTGTGGGTTTTTTTAAATAAAGATCATCTTGTCACACTTCCAAGATGATGCCATATACTTTAGCAGATGAAATTACACGAGGAGAAAACAGTTACCTACCAACAAGGCTTCCTGTGTTAACCTTGCACCTTTTTAACACCTTAAACTGAGGCAACAGATTCTGAGCTCCAATTCTAGAAAAGCTTTTCAACTCTCACAACTTGTTTTCCCTTTCCTCACCATAACCCTAAGTCCTACCTCTCCCCTCAAACTCTAAATATAATGTAACTATCAAAGAAAAGCTTCAGTGCATCTAAGAGGCCTCTGCAGAGATCTGTGAGGAAATTAACTGGGAGAGCTGGGGTGGAAACACGGAATCAAACCTGGCTCCAGTGCATGTGTTGGCCTTTGGAAATTACAAAACAATGATGGGACCACTCCCTTCCAAAGCCTGACTTGGCATTTCTGTTTAATAACAGGACTGGCCCTGCTCTGAGTGGGGTCTGAGATGGATGATGGCAGAGCTCCAGGCCTCCTACACGGTGTTAGTGCTTTTCAGCTTCTTTAAAACTTCAATAGTTTTCTCACAATAAACAAATGTAAACCAAACCATCCTCTCCAAAGCATCACAACAGATTTACAGAAAAGGTGGAAGACAAAGCTAGATATTCTGAGAGTTGAAACCTCAAGATTTGCTGAAATTTATTCCTTTCTTTTCACTCCTTTTTACTTTAGGGCCTCCACCTTTAATCTAAATGCCATATTCTGAAGCTCTGGGTTTACGGTATTTAGGTGTGTTTGCAAAGCACTTCAAAAGTGGAAGGTAACTACTAGGAGTGATTTTATAATTATAAATTATCAATGTAATACATGACATTTTTAATTTCACTTTATTCCTGTTCCAAAATATGCAGTGAGAGTGTTAAATGAAAGATGTTATGGTGCAGTCTCTACACAACACAGAGAAGATTTAGATTAGATTTTAAGAAGAAATTCTTTACTGAGAGAGTGCTGAGGCCTTGGCACAGTTTGCCCAGAGAAGCTGTAGCTGCCCCATCCCTGGAAGTGTTCAAGGCCAAATTAGTCAGGGCTTGGAGCAACCTGGTCCAGTGGAAGAAGTCCCTGCCCATGGCAAGAGGGTGGAATGAGATGAGTTTTGAAGTCCCATCCAACCTAAATCTTTCTATGAGTCTATGATTCTATGATTCTACAACTCCAGGAAACTAGAGACAGTATAGATACTAAATAAAGTGTTTCCATCTGTGGTTCAAAGCAAATTTCATACACAAATAACAACTCTACAAACCTCCATAAACTCCCACATCATTATGTGGGTATCAAATTTAACTCCAATTCCGTACTTCCAGCCCTCTGGGACAAAGCAGAAACATCTGTCTTTATTTCAAGCTGCCAGTCTAACAGTATGTTTTAAGATAAATCACCCTCTGTGAATAATTAATACTGCTTTCTCAGATTTGTGATTATTAAGTCATTATTTGTTTGTTTTCAGTGATGATTCATCTGTTTTCCCTTCTCATGCTTAGTCATACTACTCTGGAGGAAAACAAAACCCTCAGATAACTTGCAAATTCTGGTTAGAACTGAACAGTCAGCTCTAAAGAGCTTTGTATTTCAAAATACCCAGCTGAAAAAGCACATAGACCAAAGGATATTCTGCAGTGGGGTTTCCCGTGCACAGAAAGAACCCTGGGTTATAAATTACTCCAGCACTGGAAGGTGTTGAGGTTGGCACACTGAAGCCCAGGGACACAGGCACCGATCATAAAACACAATTTTAATGAGGATCACATAAAGAAGGGTTGGGATAGGAATGAAGGAAATTCCATGTCCTTAGCAGTCTATTTCCTGCCTCTTTTTGGGAACAGAGGATCTGAGTCTGCAATTCTCGAAGCAATCAAGGCAATCATCACTCCAGCCTTTCCAGTCACTGATGCCATAGAAAACTACTGGCATTTCTCACTGGGTTTGTCTTCTGCTGGACTGGTCTGGTAAATCAGTACAGAGAATCTGCCACAAATCAGGTAGTAAAAATACACAGAGTAATTGAGGAAACAATCAGGAGGAAGAATTGGCAATGATGGGTGAAAACTGTTTCCAGAGAGATCGACTCCTTTATTTGACTTACCCGGCAGCGATCCAAACACCAGAGCCAAAACCCAGCACACAGCTGGCAAGTGGGGGATGCACAAAGACTGTAGCAGCCCATAGCAATGGGGAACCCCACATTCTACAGCAGCCCTCATCTTAGGTCAATAAAAAAATCCTCCTCAAACTACACTTGAGGAAGGAGAAGGAAAGAAGCAGGTAGCAGGGTCAGGAAGACACAGAGAATTTGAAAGCCCATCTGAAGTTCCTCTGAGCCTCGATAATGGGCTTGGAATAAACTGTGCACAGATTTGTGGATCCTCTATCTGCAATTAAAAATAATACCTCTTCCTAAAGGTGGTTTCTTGCAATTCCAAGATCAGGAAGGTCCCTGGAAACAAATATTGCTGCGATGCTGAGGGAGATATTTAGAAGTCCTCTCAGTCAGAAGGACAGAAGCCTAATGCCATCTCACTGCCAAGCCAGTGACAGGCCAATGGAACAACAAAATAAGATCTGCCAAAAAGCCAAACCACAACTGAAAGGACTGGTCTTAAGCACTGAACCATAGATACTGACAGCGAGTCAGCGCAAAAAACATTTGCTTTGCTTATTAATCAGGGATGTTGCCAGAAGCAAAATACAGACACATAGTTTTCGTTTAATCTCAAAATGGGTGTGAAAGTCCTTGGTTATTAAAAACTCTGAACAGGACACTCTGTTCTGACCAATCATTTCCTAAGCTTTATTCACCACCATTCACTCCTAGTGCTTTTTCAGCCAGTATAATGAGTCATTCACTGGTTAAACCAGGAGGCTGCAAGACTGAGCTTCCCACTATATTACTGTCTTATTTCGTAGCCTGAGGCAAAGTAATGATCTTTTCTCAGCCTGTCTATATGTAATATGCACATTATGCTTCTCACAGGGATATGATTCGTTCACTGATGATAAAAATCATCTTGGTGTTCTCAGAAAAACAGCATCATAAATCCACAAGATGTAAGTAACAGGGGGAAAACAACTGTCTTCCCATACCAGTGCAGCTGGACAATTTAGAAGCTGCACAAACTTTTTACCTAGAATTACACCATTCTTCAATATCAAGTTCTTCAATATTTTAATTTTTATTTTTTTTAAAAAAGTCTTCCCAAGAGAGCTTCCAGTCTTATAAACATAATGTTGGCCAGAAGAAGAAAGTCAGAAGTTCATCCTGCCCTCAGAGAAAAATACCCATTTGATTATTCCAGGAGTTTTAATCTGGAGCCAGAAGGGATGGGATCTTCCACATCATCCCACGAATACTGAGAGAATGGGAACAGCAAAACTTGAGCTCTGTCAGCTCGGGAGAACCACACAAGCCCAAAAAAATGATGGAGATGCTGTAGAGCATCTCCAACAAGCTGAGTTGGAAAGCTGGTGTGGGAGAAGGACCTCAGGAAAGCAACCACATAAAACAGAGAAGATAGAATTTGCTTCTGCTCTTAAAGAGACTTGCTCATTTATTTTATTAGAATTCCACTGGAGCCTTGGTCAGTGATGCAGTTGCAAAGACTGATAATGACAGAAAGGCACAGTATGAAAGAAGAATTCCAGCAGTTCCACAGGAGAATTTTAAAACTTTTATTTTTTGGGGGGGAGGAACTAGTTAGACACTTGACCTATCAAAGACATTTTTTGAGTTATGATTCATGTTTCTAGCTCATATTTCACTTTGTTGTAGATGCAAAGCATGAGGTCCAAATTAAACATCAACATAGGCTTTGCTCTCCCACACCATACCAACATTCTCCATGTTTTTAAAAACCTGTTACTGAGTGAAAAGGCAAAATTATCCTTTAATGTTCAACTTTTAGTACCTAGGACCAGATTCAATATGTTAGAAGTCACAGGTATTCCCCTCAGAAGCATCAAGGAATGTTTCGGAAGGAAATTTTTTTTCACCTACAGAAATACAACTTGGCAGAAACATAGCTTTCTCTAATGAAGTCTTGGCTTATCTGCCTATATTTGCCTTGCACACAACACAGAAATCTGTGAATTAACAAAACCAGTACATGTTTCTATGTAGCTACTTAGGCCTCTGTATGGAACAAGCCTGTAGGTGTATTTATGCAGCAAACAAATTACATATGTGGGCAGGCAATAGTAACAGTACCTTTTATCACATCTCATCTGCCTTTCCAGCATGTCAACAGCACACAGGTGAGAGTCTTGAACAAAGAGGAAGATTTTACACCGAGACTTGCTCATTTAATTGACAACAGGGACAAGGAAGTTCATTTCCAGAATGTTTTATCCTTTAAGTATCCCAATTTAGATTTTGTCAACGTGAATTGCATTGGATCCCAAACGCTGAAATGCCACATAGCAAGAGATGCAATCAGACAAGACAACCTTACAGCTCTTAATTCCTTACAAATCTTGAATGACACCCAACCACAAGCAGGAAACCACAGCAAAAATGCATCTTAAGACTCTTCAAGAGATTCATGAGAGCTTTAAACAGACAATAAAACACATTAGCTCCAACACTCACCATCCACCAGCAGCAAGTCATTAGCTGCAAATGAAATGCATTCACTTAACAAATAGAACTGGAATCACAAGTCATCCTGGCTTTGCATGAGGGAGACAGCATTAGCATTGACAAGACTCCCAAAATGAGCAATTTTAAAGGACAGGACAATTAAAATGTTAACCACTGCCTGCAGTCTTATTTGCAAAAGTGTTCCCAACATTGCCACCATCAAACAACTGCTGCTTCAGACGGGAGTGAAGTGCCAAGACCTTGCACTTTGTTTTAATTTGAACTGGATCTACAGCATAGGCTGGGTATATACAATAAACTGAAGTCACAGATTAACTCAAGTAGATAAACTGAACTCTCCAGACATTGCTCTGTAACAGCCAAAAAAGTGCAGCTGAAAAGATGACACCCTTGGATGTACATACACAGCTTTGCCCTGGTCTCCCCACACCTCCCAAAACAACTCAATCTGTCTCTAACAACAATCCTTGATATTTCAGATGTTGTGATGAGATTTAAACTGAGAAGCCTAAACTGGAACTTCAGCTGTGTCAGGAATTATTAATCCTTTTACAGAGTGACCAGGAGCCAAATCCATTTTGGGATGACAGACTGCAAATAAAGGGACTTGCAGGGCCATCAAACATGCCAAGAGCATCGCTGCAAGATGCAACGTAGGTATATGAGGTCAGAACTAGGTCAGAACTATATCATTTCCATATTTCATAAGGTTTGCCAAGTTCCAAATTAGAGGCAATCACATAAATCTCAAAACATGACAGTAAGAAGATAAAAATTCCCCTTGGTTAACAAACAAATGAAGACAAGAGTATACAAGTCTCAGATAAAGCAAAAGGAGAACAGATAAAACCTCCCTCAGAAAAAGGAAATCATTAAGAGAACAGTAATTATAGGCAAGTATTCTTGTCTTCACTACAGACACAGCTTTGACATTTCCACTCTCTCACAAAAACTATGTACTTAAAATGTGAAACCAGTAAAATACAACTGTCAACTGCTGCATGTCCATTGACTCTAGGTCAATACAAGCTGCATTGTGTTTACTCTGTGATTATTTTTAACCTACCTCTCCACAAGAAAGAAATTCAGGGGAGAATTTAATGATTACAAAGTGTTTTAGCAACTGACTTGCATTGAAATCTACAAATTTACAGCAAATTTGAACGTCAACAGATACCAAATTTACCAGTCTTCAGTTTCAGGCCAAGGCACAACCAAACAGGAGCAGTCACCCACTGGACACCAAAAGTCCTTTTTTTGTTTTACTAACCAAAACCACCAATGGTAAAAAAAAAAAACCCAAAACAAACAAACCAAAAAAAACCCCAAACCAAAACCAAATCAAAACAAAAAATCCCCACCAATTAAAAATCCCTTTGTCTCAGAAATGTTTGTCTAATAAATTGTTTGAACAGACAACTGTGAAAACAGCAACTAGAGGGGAAAAAGAAAAGGATGTCACAGTGATTGCAAAATTTCAACAAAGACACAACCACTAAAGTAATTACAGCCAGCCTAAGCCTTAACAGGAGTGAAATAGTCAAAGCAAGACAGGATGCAAACATGGGATTGCTCAGGACTAACAAGTATGAAAAGCATCAAGATTAACTAGGGAGGTGGAGGAAACCTCACATACAGCAATACTCTAGCAGCTAGAGCAGCAAAATCATATGCATTTTCACAAAATAAACACTATTTCATTTTATTCTAGGTCACTAGTCTGTGACCTAGAACTTACTTTCCCCACAAACACCTGGGCTGTGAAAGCTACAAACATATGAAGCCGTAATAGATGTGAAAGCCATAAACAAATAACTTATTAATCTGCAGTTAAGGTCATGGATTATGAGTTTCTATCCTTTTTTATCATACTCTCTGCTGATTCCTTTTGTAGGCCAAATGAGCCTCTCTCCACTTATTGTCCCTGTTCCTCTGACTGGCTTCTGTCTCACATGATGGTAGAGCAGACTTAAGAGCTGCCTCCTGCCCTCCTCTTTGCCCACTCTGGGGGGTGCAGGACACACTGATTCAACCTCCCAGCCTGATCCCACCCAAAACCAGAAAATACTGGTTTTTTTCTTGTTTGGTTTTGGTTTTTCTCCTGCTGTTTCAGTGAGTTGAATTGAGTCACTGTGCCATGAAGTGACACAGCCAGAAACACCTGAGTTTCTTTCATATAAGAGTGAGAGATGAGAGAGAATGTGACTAAGCAACATCTGGCAGTTTTGATAGGAACAACCCATTACTGCCTTGTCTTTTCACAAAGACATACCCTTCTTCCTCTGTCTTTCCCTTCAGCCAGTGCCCATTTCCCTAAATCTCATTCAATTATGATTCAATTGTAGAATCGAGATCCCTTCAGTTTCCCCAATTCTTTTTTGACCATCCTTCAATTTTTTGGTTCATTTATGTACTGAGGAGAGGAGCTGCCTGTTAATGTGTGCTCACTCTGTGCTGCTGCCTGGCAGAGGGAACAATTTATCAGTTATAACCACATGGATTTAGCCAAATACTGCATATACAGAGCACTTGGGAAAGATGGTGTTAAAAACTGGTTTGGGAATGCAGAAAGAGCAGAATTAAAATAATTTCCTGATATGAAAGGAACTATTTTAAAAGGTATGGGATAATGGACTCCATGTGTCAGAAGATAGGAACCTTCAGCACCAAGACCTTGAATAAATTCTCAGAGAAGTACAATTAATTTCATTATACCCTGAGAAGAAAGTGTACCTATCAGTGTATTATTGTATTCATACTTTTCCTATGCTACATGTTTGGTGAATAAAAAGGGTTACATAGCAGCTTATTATTATTAAAATATGATGACAGTGCCTGTGTCTCCCCAAGCAGCACAAAACTCCAAACTCCTATCCTCAGAAAAAATCTTTTCATTTTTATAAGCCATCTGTCAACAGGCCATTTCTTCTCTGCCTTCCCTTTGATCATACAACCCTAATTTTCTCAATGTGGCAATTAATCTCTTTTCCCCCTGATTTGTATATAAAGATATTAGAAAACCCTCTGAAGTCTCCACGTTGTAGACTCAGCTAATATATGCAGACTTGTATTCCTATAATTATCCTTTTTCCCCCCCTCCTTTCTCCCTTTCACATATCATCTCTCATATCTTTTTTCAATAGGACCACGTGATCTTTTTGTGCTCACCGAGTACCTACCCAGGGTGCTGCAAGCTGTCCTGTGCCAGATATAATCACCCACCACCCACAACTCTGCTCCTCAAATTACCAACAGAAATGTCCAGCCTCTTTTTCCTTTGGCAAACTCCACGTTGATTTTATGTCTCCCGTTCATGCACTGCACTGCTGAGAAAATGAATGGTGTAGATGTCAGGCAGAAAAGTCTGTGCCTGAAATCCTTCACTACTTCAGCAGATTGTCTTTTTGCTCACATTAGGTCTTACCTCCTTTAATACTAATAAAAAAAAAAATTAAAAAACCTAACTTTCCTAGAGTGAATCTTTTGAAGAATGGGTATTGAGACAGTCTTTGGGAAAATAAAATCATTCTCCTAAGAAGCAGAACATTTAATGTGATTGGATACATCACTCCCCGAGCATTCACTCCATGCGCAAAATCCTTTTGATGCTTTATACCTTTGGTGTCACAATAAAAATATCTTCTTATTACTGAGGCACGATAAGAGAGTAAACAGCAGCTGTGTGATAGCACTGATGTAGCAGAACATATCCCCCCGAGGAATCTTGACCTTTCAGCCTCGGTTTTCAATGCTGCACCTAAAAATAGCTTTTCTCCACTGACAAACATTACAGCTCCATGCTGCAGAATAGCAATGAGGAGCTTTATGCTCTAATGGCTTTACTATAAATAGAATCTCTTCATTGCTAAAAGCTCTTCATTAAAAGGATTAGTGACTACAAAACACAACAGGAACAGCCGATACCAAACCTCAGGGTTTGTAGCACAAGCTGATTTTAAATTTACTTGATTTTAAGGTTTATGAAGCAACTGCGTAATTTGGTGAGTAAAGCACAATGAAAAGAACCCCCTCCCCCCTTCCAAACAACGTTTTGGAGGGCTGATTTTGATACAAAATTAGTAGTTTGAGGAATCAGCTTCCTACTATTCTCATTTTCTCCAGTTCGATGCCAAATTGACTGTATAATGCAATGTCAAAATGGAGCACAAAGTCACAACAAAACTGATGTCAGTGCTTGAGCATAACAAATGATCAGTTCTCTGCTAGAGCAGAAAAATTCCCATTCCTGCCTGGCTTCAGACAGGGACACAAATCCTCCCAGGGCTGGGCTGTGGCTCATCTGTGCTGCAGCAGGAGTCACATTTGGGGACTGAAGTAGGAGGGTGACAAAGCCAGGGACAACAAGGTGAGCTGCAGAATGGGAATCCCACTTCCCATGTCAGGATAAATACTTAACAAAGCCAGAATTAGGGGGGTTACTTTGAGATACAGTGGCAAATACACCATTAGTGATGTCCCACAAATACCCAGCCATAGGAAGAAGACCAGAGACAAAACATAATTAAAACAGAAATAAGGCACATTTTTTAAGTGACGAGTTATCCCAACATGGCAACAGTGAAAGACTGACCAGGAAGTCCAAAACTTCAAGGAAAAATATAAAACTACTTGCCAAATGTGAGATAAATTGACCATCTACATATATTAGAAGACAAGCTTGTTGAATCCTCTGTTAACAAAAACATGTCTAAAGGATGCAGAGATTTTTAAACTTCACTGGTACAAATGGTGGTGAATGTGCAGTCAGCCAAGGGAATTCAACCCCTCTGAGACTGGCTGTGTTTGAAGATATGCAGTAACTTTCATGTCCACTGGCAACATGAATCTATTCCACTCCCAGGTGCAGTTTCCTTGCTCCCATCTTAGCCTGGCTAACAGAGCCACCACTCCATGAGCCACAGCAGCCAACAACCAGCAGTGCTTAAATGAACCTCACAAATTGGCTAAATGAACCTCAGAAATTGGCTACTGCATGCCCTAAGCACTGGTCACTCCCAGACCCATACAAGCAAGACTTCAGCCTCAAATAAAAGGTTATTTCTTGGAGCACTTCCATATGCAAGTGAACATCTCATCCCAAAACATCCACCAGATAAAAGGTGATTGGAAGATACATACTGAGTATCAAGCCTTCTGAGGTTCTTAAGGACAGGAACATCTGTCAGTGGAGCCATTCTATATTTTTAATTGACAAACCAGTGCACCATCTGATTGCCCATCATTGAATTTTACTCATGGGTCTTTGATTTTTTTTCCCCCTGAGGTTCTGCAAATATGGTCTGACTTCACTGCTTTTAATTTGTTTGAATTAAAGCAGATGTGGTAATGTTATTCACTTTTTTTTTTTTTTCACTAAAAGCCACAGATATGAGTAGTTGAAAGCAATGGCATATTTAACTATATTCTGGGTTTTCCTCTTTTATATTTGTTTACTGTTAGAGAACAGAAATTTTATCAAACATAAACCCAATTTAGATTACCAAAATAACTAAGGATGGCTTTTCCCCCTCTGACATTTAGACAAATGGCAAATTTTGATTGCCTGCAAAAATTGCTAATATGCAGAACTGCATACTTTTTTTCATTTTAAATTAGAGGATTTGCTGCTAACATGCCATATGCTGTGTGATATGTTTAACAGAATGTTACACTTCTAATTGCATACCAATCAAGGCCTCATATTTTTCAACAATTAGCAGAGTAAAGTATAAATTTCCTCGTGTCGTTGGTGCTTTCAGGCATCCGACAGCGCCTACAATATTTTAATCCACACTTCTTCCAAATCACAAATATCATTTCTCTTCAGTGAGAAACCTCCAGATACAGGAGACAAAAAAGGAGAGGATGGGGGCAGAGGAGAAAGAACAATGCATTTCTACTGAGAGAACCATCCTTCTGACTTCCCAGGATCTCCCACAAAAGTCTAAGATATTCAACCCCAAAAATGGGGAGGGGATCTCAGCTGGGGCTTTGTGTGAATCTGTTTATAATGTCTTGAATGGATGATATTTTTATATGATATATATAACTATATACACATATAATTATATATGTATATAAAAACACCATAATAAGGTTTCTCTGTTAACAGGAGCTGAAAGAAAGAAGCCTGCAGCTATTTCTGACATCTTAAGGATCTTACAGAATGAATTTATCTGTACATTCAAAACCCATTCATTTTCAAGGGTGAAGAAAGTAGATGTCCTCTAGTCTTGGCAATTACACCTAGTTTGAATAGAATATGGGAATGGAAAAATCAGGAAACAGCTCTCCAGGTAGATCCTGGAAACTTCCATTTTTAGGATAAAAAGAAACCTTTAGCAGAAGTATCCAATACTGATTTTCATTATACAGTTTTCAAAAGTTTCAAGACATTTTATGCTGATTATAACTCATTTTTTATTTGTATCTATTAACCCAATTGCTGATATTCAAATTTCACTAACAATGATGAGTTTTCCCATCATACCATTTATTATTTGTAATGGAGCACGAGTGAGATACCTAATGAATAGCAAGGTGACTTGGATGGATTTCCCTGTTTCAAAACAGAAGAAATCTCCAATGACATTTCCCCTAGAAGTTATCACATACAAGTGAAATTTTACAGAGTAAAATATTTACTTGTGTTTATTCCAGTGTTTGCAAACTTTAATAAACTCAGTTTGCCATCAGAATATGAAAAAATAAAATTAAAGACTGGATAATCACTGCTTATAAAGGTAGTTGTAATGTGCTATTAATTGCCACATACACAGTAAAATTGTAATTTCTAGTGAAATGCTCAGGGCCAGTGGAAACCTTAGCACTGGAAATATTTGAAGCTGCACATGTGCCTCCTGTTTCATCAGTCTTATCTCAGAAAACCCCTTCACACAGCCTCTCTTGATTTTTACATGTCTGGAAAGGCACAGGAGTCATCACTATATTGTTTCTGTCTAAAGCTTCTTCTCAAAGGCGGTTCAAAAACTTAATTACTGCAAGTTTATGCATAAAGAGTACTATCCAACAGTATAATGGTATACTGGAAGTCAGTATGAATGCTCTTAGCATGAACTTCTGGGAATAAAGACAGTAACTGAACAGTCAAGGGTCACATTTGGAATCTGTGCTACTGAGAAATGTCCACAGTCCATACAGAACAGAGTGAGGTTCAAATAAAAGGAGTAAACTATAATGAGATAACTGATGGCACAGCCAACCTGCTTTAAAAGTCCAAAGGAGCAATGTTTTAGAATCTACAGGCCACTAAATCTGAATAAAATGTAGTTCCTGGGGCTAAATGACGTCTTGGGTTTTCAGCAATTTTTTTGGTCTCTTCACCTTTAAATTTAGACATGTAACAATTTTCTGCTGAGTTCATACCAACAAAATATCCAACCTAACTTAAGGTTTGCTGATTATATGGCACTTTGGCAAACAAACAGCTCCACAGTCTGAAACTCCAGTTGAATGACAGAGGTAAATGCCATCTGTGGTATTTTACATAAATTAGGTAAAATGACTGGATTATTACCAAGTTGCCAGCACCAGAGGAATACAAAAGACACTTGAAAGGAGAACAAGAAGGATTAAGAATGATGCCATACCGTATGTCAGAGCTGCTGGTAATTTCACTCAATACATAGCCTGAGAAATGATTTATTACACTAACAGAAGGGTTTGTGAAGGTTAATTCTGCATGATGAACAAGTAGCTGGACTTTTTTTTTTCTCTCTCAAAATAACAGAAGAGTTTCATTGTCTGCCACCGTGCCTTTTGAAGAACAGCTTCCAGATTATCATCGCCAACCTCTATTACGAGCTGCCTCCCGTATCAGATGTGTATCACTTCATGTCACAGTCCTGCTCCCTGCTGCCCATTTTTACTTGTCTGATTCATGCACAGCATTCTCAGAGGAACAAAACCACGTACTGTGACAGCCACAAAGCCAAAACAATTCCTCACAAGCAAACAATCCTGTATTGCCTCTTTCTCATTCCTTGTCTTGTGTCAATCCAGAATTTTTTTTTACCTTTGTGCAGCATCAATTTGTTCCATAGGGATTTCTGAGTATTACTGACTCCAAACAACTGCACTACAACTTTCCCCAAAATGCAGTTATTGTGTAATGAAAACTAAAATAAACTTGAAGTTCATTTGCATATCTGAGGTTGTTAACAACTACTAAATTCCCAGCCTGTAAGGCTGATACTGCTTTAGTACACTATCAGTCATGGTGCTCAGTACCTGAAACTTGAAATTTAGTCAAAATTAACTTCTCATGATTTCGGTGTTTTAATTATTCTGTATTTAATCAAAGTGACTACATTATTATCCATCCTAAACATTCAAGATCCTACTAGAGATACATTAGAGAGACACAGCAGGAACTAGTCAAACACTGTGTTGTAGCCAGCCACCAACAACTCTCACATTGGTCTTCATTCACGAACTTTGATATGAGCCAGAAGGTTTAACAAGCTGGATTTACTCCATCATTGCCTGTTTCAAACTCCTGCTTGTCAGACAGGCAATGCTGGTTTCAACAGCTTACATCATGTTCTGTGAAATACTAAATAACGTGGTGGTTAATGAAGGACAACAGAGAGCCTTGGAAGTGATAGCACAGATTCACTCTAAGATGGATCATTGGGATCCATGTCAGGAATGATGCTACTGAAGATCTAAGCTTGTCAAGCAGATCTAAGAAAACAAAAAACACACTTTACACCAGGCACAGACAAAGGCTACTGAGATTATTGTGGAGTAATAAATAAATAAATAAATTTTTAAAAAGCCACACAAAAAACCCTCTCTGCTATCAAGGAGACTGGGAGAGTTAGTCCTGACTGCTGTCTCAAGATGCACAAAAGAAAGAGCAAGAGTGATAAAAGGCAAACATCAGAGGCTGAGAAAAGCTATTTAAACTAAAGAACAATATTGACATGAGAACAAAAGAGCTGGAAATGAGTCACAAATAAATTTAATCTTGAAATTCCTATTTGCAGCAAGGATCTCAGACAGAGCTCAATAAGTTTACAAAAGGCTCTCCAAACAAAATTATATTGAGACACCTTCTGCAGTCTACTGAATTAAATAACATGAAGATGTATATTTCATGTTATGAGATTAATTTAAAGCAATATGCAGACAAAGCACAATCTAAGTACCCATGAGCAGAAATCATCTCCTTCAAACACAGCTGAAATGTTTAACAAAAACAGTTCATAATTAGGGAATGGTGAGCGCATTGCTGATTAATACCTTCATTAGGAACAGATGTTCAGAAACTCACTCGTTGATCCAGCAAAAATACATACAAAATTATAGTTACTAGGAAAACAGACGAGGTCATTTTGATCCGTACAGAGAAAAGTTCAGGTTGTTTGCTCCAACTGACAGCTGCTCACTGACCTTACTTCCATCCCAGTCTCAGACCTGAGATTGCATTTCTCACTTATTTTTATTTTCTGTGCTTCACAACAGCTTTTTGGGTATTTGATTAGTGAGATAAATCCAGATGTTTTCTTCTTGGAAGTGAAGCATGTATGGGGAAAGAGAGGTGATGCAGTTGTTGGGAGCTAAGCACCATGAAGGAGCTCAGTGGCCAGGACAGTGAGAACACCCATCCCTGTTGGGGTCAGCTCTTGTTTTGGGGGATTTATGCCTGGGCCTCTGATTCCTTAAGCTTTAGCTTTTATATTTTCAGATTCTGTGCTGCCTAGGGGTGCAGTTCTGAGCCTCATATTAAGTGCCAGTAAGATCTCTTCACAGAGTAGGTAGACAAAACAAATCTTTTTCCTGCTGAAGACCAAGGACAAAGAGTACAACTTTCAAGCCCAAAAGCACAAACAACGGTGAACTGAAGAAAGAAAACGAGAAGGATGAGATCTCACAATCTGAAGCTGTAATTGAACAATTAAACCCCATATGCAAATAGACCAAAACTTATAAAAATATAAGATCTCATGACCAGTGAGCCATTTTCTGACCAGTATTAGTCCACCCTGGGTGTAGAACCCTGGTCAGGCTTCTGTCCTGCCCAAGGTGGATCCTGGAGACCTTTCAATAAATACCTGCTTTATCCTCCAGCTCTGTCCAGTCTCTGTTTCAGGTCAGCTTTCCCAAGGCAGCACCTCAATTACTGAAGGAGGTTAAATATGGCTCATTTCAGAGAAAGGGTCCAAGTGGCCCAACATAGAGGTGAAAAGTTGTGTTTTACTCAGCCAAGCCAAGAAGCCCTGCCAGGTCTGGGCTGCTGATTGCACCCCAGCAGGTCTCCAGCTGAAGTCTGCAGCTTGTGAGCAGTGTCAAACCAGCTCTGAGGCTTCATGTCCTGCTAAAACAAATTTACTAAATGCTCCCACAGCTGGGAGCACTGATGGAAGGCTTCCCACCAGAGCTATCCAAGGCTGCTGGCAACTGCTTCTGCTCTGAAGTTTCTGATTTATGACCTCCAACACTTTTAATACCTGGGCTTTTCCTTTGACTTGAACAACTCAACCCCATCTTTCACTCAGAACACTGACAGTTGACTCTTTATCAAAGCACAGAAATGTAATTATCCTTTGACACTTCTTTTAATTATTGAGGATTGCTCCTGCTGCCTTTTTTTCTTTCCTGAAGTTTTCACATGAGGCAACCAATTACTTCTCTGTGTAATTCCAAATACTGCCGAGACATTTTCCCTTTTCCATATCCTACTAACATTTTAATTGACTCTTCCTTATTTCATCTCATGTGTCTGGCCTTGATATAGAAATTCTGTAACAGCTCTGTACGTGTCTAGTATTATTGAGCCACAACTTCATATGATACTATGAAAAATGTAATGAGTAATAAAAATCAACTTGAGTATCATTTGACAAAAGCCCTTTTGTACAAAGCCATCCTACAGAATGCATTTGCTCGGTTTGCCTTTTATATTCTGAGATGGAAAAAATGTCTCTTCTCCTTCGGTAACTTTTTCTAATGTAACCACAGGTAATGAGAAATGTTACTAAAGTGACCCTGAATTTCTGCCTGGTAAGGAAACAGACATTAAATAAAAAGTCCAAGTTCCCTACTGAGTATACATTATGAATAAATACACAGAATTACAGCTCAGAAAAGATTTTCTGTTTCCCTGGCTTCTTTTGTAAAATCAAATCAATTATTGATTCAAAACAACCAAGTGAAATTAAGTTGTATTGTTTTAATTACATTTATTAAGATTCTTAATCCAAAGGTCTGGGATAGAAAATAAAAAACAAAAGTAATATCTAGTTCTGACATTGTTTTACTGAAGAGACAATGGGGAGATGCAATAGGCTAAGAAAATTCACCAAATGGAGGGTAAAAAAAAATCATTTGCTAAAAAATAGCTAGATATCAAATTTGAGAGAGACTGAAAAGGAGAAAAAGAGAGGACATGAAAGAGAGAACTTCAGTCAAAGCTTATGTTTCTTCATACAAATCTGTCTGCTCTGGTCTCTGTTTGTACTGCTGAGGTTTTGACAGTTGGAAGCCATTAATTTCAGAATTACAAGGCTTATTGAGCCGGATTTATGGTCTTTGCAGTTCTTAATTCACTTCTGCTTCCTTGATGAAGTAAAGGACTACTTCAGAATGAACAATGAAAATGAAGCCGACTTCCCTCAAAACATCAGGAGAATTGCTGATGGAATGATGCTCTGGCTTTAACCAATGAGTCAAAATACATGAGGTGGGGGAAGAACTCATGGAAATACTTGGAAAATTTGCTTTTAGCATAACAAAATAAAAGGGATTTATTCAATTTATCTTGATTAAATACAAACTTCAAACTACAGCAGAAATACATGAGCACTTCTACCTAGAAGACATCGTAGTCCAGACAAATGACAAATTTTCTTGGTGAAAAAGGGCCTGATCCCAAGCACAGCATGGCCAGTGAGACAACTGCTTTCATTTACAGCATTCTTGGCTTTCAGTTCCAAGCATGTGCATTGTACTTTTTAAATGAAATAAAACAATAGCAGCCAGAGAAGAAAGCTCAGTGTCAGCCTTAGGACTGAGGCCTCCCCTCCTGTTCATTGCCCCACGTCAATCTCACATAAAACCTACACAGGTAGGACAGGCTCTACTGTCTTACCTGTCATACTATTCAGAGTAGTCCTCCTCTACAATTAGCATATTTTCCATTTCTCATTCTCTACACACTTAATTGTACAATTCGTTTAATTGTCGGGCAATTAAAATCTTGCCTGATCAAAGAATTTTTCTTGCTTCTCTTGTTAATACACACATCTTCTGATCTAATTTCCATTTTTTTTAAGCTGTCCACAAGCTGGAACATTTTTTTTTCTGAATTTTTATTCAAATGGTATTTTCTGTGTTCATCAAAGTAATAGAAATCTATTTCCCTGCAGATTCATTGATAGTTTTTCACCAACTACCTTACAAGACAGCTTTTTCGTCTTTTCAATCTTCTTCCTCATAATTATCTTCACACAGTTCTTTTTGAACATGTAATCCATTGTCATAATTATTACAGTAGCTTTTCATTTTTTTTTTTTAATTTGGATGTTCATTTAATCTATTATCCAATTTACTTCTAACAATACCTAGAAAATGAAGTACCTTGCATAACTGCATGACAATTTATCATCATTACGGTGTTTCTCAATCACTTGTTATGGCTTAACTGAAATATCGTAAGGAATACACCTATAAGGAAGTAAATAAGGCAAGGCTGCTCTTTTTTTTTCTTTTTCCTTTAAAAATATAATGGTTTTGTAAATTAAATATTGAACATAGCCATTTACTCAACACAAAAAAAGGTATTAGGCATCAAAGGTATTATGACATGTGCCTGATCAAGCTTGAATGAATTAATTTTCCTTCTTCCACAATGTCCTGTTTCTTTTTCTCTTTTTGGTATCTGATTAAACACTATTTTTTTTGGTATTTCTCCACCAGTATTTCCACTTATTCTAAACCCCTTAACATTGTGCTGAAAACCGTCTATGCTCCTATGCCAAAAGTTGCCCTACTTCAGCAATTTTTCTGCTCTCCTGGTTCCCTGATGGATTCCTGGAGAACAGTCAACTTTTGATTTTGCTAATTAAAAAAATGCATCTCAGAGATGCTGCAACTCAAAGCAAGCAGACTGTAGATGTTCCAAGCAGTGAACACAGAACTCGCCAGATTATCTCAACTTTGGAGAATTGATCAAATTTTATTCAGTAAATCTTTGTAGTATAAACCTGCTAATAACCTTCATTCCTAGATCACCTCCAAAACTTTACATTTTCCTGTTCTGGTTTGATTTGAGCTCTTCTGGTAAGAAGTATCATTAAAAGTTTGAACAAATGTCGCATACACCTTTCCTCACAGCCGAATTACTCTGGTAGCTCAGAGTAACACCTAATTAAATAATTCCCAACCACTTCAGACAGCTGAACTTGTAGCAGATTTCCGTGTTACTTGTCTCAGAATCGACCAACACTTTTTTTGGACTACATTTCATTCATCTCATTTATGGCACTCGTTTTTTGAGATTATTGAAATATTGTAGAAATACAGAGGGAGACTTTTGACAAAGACCTGCAGTGACAGGATGAGGGGAAAGGGTTTTAAACTGAACATGGCAGGTTTAGACTGGACTTATGGAAATATCTTTACAATGAGGGTGGTGAGACAGAGGATCATGTTGCCCAGAACATCTGTGGATGATCCTTGATCAGTACTTAGACTTCTCCATTAGTATTTATTAGCCCATTTTTCTTCCCAATCTTCTCATTGCTTCATTAGAAGTGCTGGAACTGAAGCTCCAGCTGCCAGTTCTTTCAGAAATCTGATATGAAGTAACCACTGGCACTCACACAACCTCTCTCAGGCCATTCCATATGAAGTTTTGTTGATTTATTTTCTCTTCAGGGTGCTCTCTTTATTCTTAATATATTTCCTCTGAAATCACTACCGATCTGGTTGTATCTGAAACCTTTTCTGTACAAGCTTTCCTTTTCAGTTTTGAGTAACCAAGGCTTGGGTAGGAATTAGAAACAACAGAGGCTTCAAAACACATCACACAATAGTGTGTTTTGACATGAGAGACCATTATTCCTGTGCCAGATGCCCCAGTTTCATCAAGTTGGTCCATTTTTTCTCAGTACTACCCCAGTCCCTCAACACTTCCCAGGAACTAAAGCATGTGGCTTGCTTGACATTGCCAAAATATCCTCCAAAACAGCCTGCACACAAGCTGCTAAGATAGGAAAGTGTTCCCACCTCTCTTGGATCTTAAAAATAAAAATGAAAAACCTGAAGATTTTTCTAAATGGATGAGAAAGGTCGGTTACCTTGCAAAATCTATTTATCATCAGATTGTTTCTCAGTTTTGGTTGTCCTGTGAATCAGACTGTAAATTTCTACCTTACAGACAGCTTACTCTTGAGATTTCCTGGCCAATGCTCTTGGATTCATCTTTCCAATAATGACAATGGCCAGACTACCACAATGCTAAAATAGAAATAATTGCAGAATATTTTAGTTTGGTGAATGAAGACAGTAACATTCACCATTTTTCTCAAGGGCAAGCCCTTATATACCCTGCTGAACTCTTTGCATCTGGAAGCCTGTATCTATATAATATGAATTATCCTGTCTAGGGCCTAGGAGGGGTGAAAGCCTTGGAATTTCAAATATGGGGGAGCAGCAACATTGTAGAATTGCCCTGGCTAAAACCAAACTCTGAAAAATGGCCACATGTGCAGAGATCTGGCTCGTTTTAACTAAGCCCATGGGGACAAGATTGTCCAGGGGACAGCTTAGAGGTGCATCATTTACTCACTGGTAGACATTACAAAATATTTTCCTGTGTATTTGGGATGCAGTGATCTCACACTGCTGAAATTCCTTAGAGTTAATCACATGAATTATGGAAAGAAAGATTTAATTATTGTCTAAGGTCAGGCTGGAAACTACAAAATAAAATTGGTGTGTAGCTTCAGTAATTAATGTTAATATGCACAAAACATAAAGCTGTGAAAACTGATTATGATTTGGTGCTCTCTAAAACATACAGTTAATTATTAAGATAATTTATTTTTAAAGTAATGCTTCCATAAGATGCTTTATGAAACTTAAACAGACTGAACTTCCAAACAAGCTGTCATGAACCATATGCTCATAAAAGACTTCAAAAGACTTTTAAATCAACATCTTCTATTGATTCAAACTACCTCTGAGGGACAATTTACCACCTTTACTTTTGAGTTTTTTAGTGTTCTCTAAGCACAATATTCCTTCATGCTGCAGGTAAGCACAGAATTTATTGTGGGCCCAGAACTTGGGGTGTTGCATTTTCTACCAATATGTAAATGATCAGGACTTTGTCTACTGCCCATCCCTTTTCTTATTTATGACCTGAGCAGCATCCAGCAGCAGTGACTTTAGTTCTCCTGTAATCACATAGTAGGAAATAAAATGCACTGCATTGTGAAAAGGCATCCAAGTACACTTAAACATTAAAACTGTACTGAAATTCACATTTTTTATGAAGAAGGGACAAATTAATGAAATCAGTGAATGAAATAAAAGAGTGAATGAAAGCAAAAAGCTATTTCTAGACTTTTTCCATGGTGAAGCCTGACAAATGCATGTTTCTTGGAACACTACTGTTAGTAATATTAGAACTCATGTATAATCATTGATTTTCAGTTATTCAGTTAGTTGCTATGGAGAAAGAAAAGCATTTGCTTGATATATTAAAACCTCTAGCACTTCTCAGTGTCTACAGTTCTAAATTCCTAAACCAATTTTCTCCAATAAATCTTCCCTCTTACACACATGTGGGTCATCAGGAAAAGATTTCTATACCTGGTGCTCGCAGGCAGCAAAGGAAGTTATGTTTATTTTGCTTTATGTAGGAGAATTCAAAATAAGGTTCTGTTGTGAAAATTGTTTACAGCATTCAAAGTGCCAGGAGCCTCTTGTTTCAGGGGAACTTCTCACTGAATGCAGGAATATCCCAAGCCCAGCCTGCTCCAGGGTCAATCAGGAGCCTATTTCAAACTCAGTCTGCTTCAAGTTCAATAAAATCTTGTGCACACATTTGTACCTAAGATAATTTTGCTATGGAAAGCAGAAAAGCACCATCAAAACTGATAAGTGTTCAGTCCTGGGCTTTTGCTTGCTTGCAAAGTCAGCGACATAAATCAAATAAAGATTGAAAAAATCCTGCACAGGCAGCAGCCACAGATGACTCCATCAGACCATTTCCAACCCCAGCCAAGGAGCTTGCATGGCACACACCTTCCAGGAGGTTTGGTTCTCCTCATTAAACTTTGCAGGCTCTGTTTCCTTGATTTGATGATATTAATGTATTCACCTTAAAACCACATTCACGCCGACATTTGGTTTGTTGCCCAGCCGTAAGAAGAAAATATGTCATCAGTTTTAGAGAAGATTGAACTTGGTGGTGTTGAGCAAAACGATGCTTTTCAATTATGTGTGATTTACTCACCTGCCTAACAGACAACTTCATTTTACAGAGATGTCCTCAATCTTAAAATCAATTTTAACAATGCATTAAGAACTCGCACTCCAGCCTTTTAAGCATTTTCTTTTTTATGATTCCTCCTGTCTTAAAGACTTTTCCCTTCCCCAGTCATTTAATTATATGAAATAAAAACAAACTATTCACTACAGGTCACATTTTTCCCTGCTCTATGGCAAATTTCAAAGGTAACTTCTTACCCTCAGATCAAAATTTCAATGTCACTGACTTTTGATTCTACTCTTTGCCCTGTATTTAATGAAAAAGGGACAGGATTGTCAAATTTACATGAAAAATTATTTCAATATGCTTTCATAATTCTAGAGATGTAATATTAACTCTTATATGAATTAAATATGCCAATTCTAAAACGAATGTTGGAGTACAGCTTCTACAAATTTGAATAAGAGCCAGTCATTTTTTTAATCAAAACCATGTTAAATATTCATTCATGTTTCACTGTGAGCACTTATAATAAAGTAAACCCTTCAATGTGACCATCAATATAGCAAAATCCTTGCATAATCATAGAATCAGTTTTATTGCATAAAATTAAGCCAAATTTTTAGCCAGTTTATGCAAAGGCTATGTCACAGTGATGGCCAGAGTTCATATTAAAACTCAAGTTCTTGTTAAAATACAGAAAAACAAAACTCAAAGCAAAGCCATGTTGTCAATACAAACAGTGTAATGGTTAAAAGGAAAAAAAACCAGCTGATACTACAGTATTTATTTTAAATTCATATGGTGTTTCTATACCTGTAAGAATTGAATAGGAAATACATTCTGGCACTGGAAGAGAATTTAAGTTCAAAAGACAGTGGGTCACATTGTCCAAGTGCATGTACAAGGCACACACATCCCCTGGCTGTCCAAACATTTCAACAGCTCCTTATTATTCCCACCTACCAAACAATAATAACAATCCCTTAATTCCTCCTCCATCCCACACATTATTAACGAAAAATTCAAGTAGCTGGGACTCTTTAACTGAATTAATCAGCAGCCTGAGAAATAACAAACTCCACAGGAGATTTTATTGTAAATCAGTGCTATGTTCATGTTTTTCAACCAGTGTATCAAAGATTACTATTCAGGCAGGAATACCAGGCACAATTCTGTGATTCAAGAAGCCTCTTTTACTCTGAAAACAGTGGAATTTGGCAAAAAGAGAATTAAAAGGAGCAAACCAAAGGTACAGGGAAAGAAGAAAAACATGTTTTTCATCCTTAAGGCGATGTCCTATGCAGAAGTGCCAAAGGAAGATTTTCCACCACAGAACCCAGGTTACAAACCTGCTGATGGTCAGAGCCACTCTGCAGAGCTAAGAAGTGACCAGCCTGAGCTCACAACACACACCTGACATAAACCACTCGTTTTACAGATGAGGCCCAGGGCAATCATGGCCAAATCCTCTCAACCATACAAAAAAAAATGCTGCCAAATCTTTGAATCTCATGAAAAACTGAGGCCAGGTAAGCTTGATTTCAGAGGTAGCTGATTATGGTTAAAGTGGACATACTTACAACAAACTACTTTAAACCATTTTTAATCTTCTCATCTATAACAAAGTGCTCACAGGTTTTAACATTTGAGTTGAAGGTGGTCAACAGGCTTGAAAAAACCAAACACTTAAAAAGAGTATACAAATAATGGAGTTTGAAATAGTTTCAGTTTTACTAATTAACACAGGCAATAGTGATGGATCATTGTTCCTTGGAGTTGCTCCTCATTAGGTCATCAAAGTATTAAAAAATGGAGCACAGAGTTAAATTTGCTTTAAAAGCAAAAGCTTTGGCAACAATTTGCTGATGACCTGGGGACTTTATCTGAAACTTGCAACACACAGAGAAGTGTTGGGGATAAAACATCCCATGTTCCAAAGCCTCTCAACATGCCTTGTTGAGAACCTCAGACAGAAGTTGCATTATTATGACTCTTCAAAATTAAATTAATTCAATTTTTCATTGTGGGAGCATCATTCTAAAAGGAAAATTAAGACAAGTAATTCTTCCCTGCTACCCAGAGTAAAAACACTTTCTGCACCTTAAAAGTTAGTAATGCAATCTGGACCATAATAAGAAATATATCACAAGGACATTACCATTCATATGAAAAAAAAAATTAGAGAAATTACTTTAAAACACACACTGTAAGAAAAAAGGGGAAATTTAAGTAGCAGCCACCTCTCATACACGACAACAAGGACTGAAAATTACAGGAAAAAGTGCGCAGTCAGGTTTCATATTTACTATCACCAAACAGTGGTACTTAAAATAAAACAGATATCAATTCTACATTTATCTTCAGCTAAGTAAAACAGCTCAAGGAAAATAAAATTCCTATCAAACTCTCCGCTATCAGAGATTGTCAGTAAATGAAAACATTATCATTCTCATGCCACTGAAAGTTATGAGCCAGTAGATTCTCTAAAAAAGATCATCAATCGATTTTGACACCACTCACCCCACTGGAGAGGAGCCAGCTGTAGATGCTCCAGGACCAGCTGATTAAGAACCCCTTCCACACTTGCCTCCCCTTCACGCTTCAAGGAAGGGTAAATTGGAATTAAGGAAAATTTTGTTTCAGAGAGGAAAAGGGCGTGTGATACGCACCACTTTTATTATTGCAAATCAAAACTGCAATCTACAGATTCATTAAAGGTTAATGCTACATCTGGTTTATTAACCCATAAATTGACCAACGGTAGAAGTACAGCAGCTGATATCTTCTGAAAATAAAAATTTAGTTCCACCAAGGAGTGCTAAAACAAAGGTAAATATTAAAACACGAGGGCAAAAAAGTCTGGGAGCCACAAAAGTGCAAAACTTTTAAGTATGTGGTGCAGGATGAGGATCCAGAACGAGGAATTAGGGACAATCTGAAAACAAAGAGGTAAAAATTTGATAGGGCAATAGAAAACAGAACAAATGTCTGCTGGAATAGCCCTGACTGCTGACTTGGTGCCAGTTCCATGGGGGTGCAGGGATGTTGGACAGTGACAGTGTCATTACCAAGGGCAAACATCAGACCAGAACCACAGGCACAGAGCCTGCAAGCTTCCCTTTATACCCTGCATGAGCTCAGAAACAGGCCCAGATTGAAAGAGAAAGAATTAGGAAATTGTTCTTACTCTAAGGACAGCAGAGCACTGACATAAACTGTTGTGGACAGAAGCATCTCTTAAAAGGGCTTCAAAACTGGTCACACAACTGCTGGAATAAAAGCATAGGCAATACCCAATGTCATGCAAAGACAGTATTATCCATTTAAACAAATTAATAATTTCATATGAAGAGTCAATCAGATGACATTTATTTTTAATAGGAAGAGCACTAAATTTCTTTTTTCTAATTCCTTGACAGGAATTAAGGAATAAGCTCCTAGTAAGATTCATCAAGATTTCAACCAACTACTCCAAAAGTACTGAAACTCTGGTCCTCAAAAATATATCAAAAAATAAAAGAATACTTGAGCTTTTATCAACAGCTTCTAAATGTACTCAGTCCCTTTTCTGTAAACTCTGGAAAGGGACACACATCATCTGACTGCTGAAATATATATTCACCTGTGTCAGTTAAAAGAAAATTAACAAGCACTGCAGATAACTAATTTGTACCACAGGACACAATCTTGCAGGGTCTCCAGGAGATTTAAAGAAAAGTCTTGAAAGCTCAGAACAAAAGCAAATCTAACAGTGATTGAGACTCAAGAGCTCAGAGATGATAGAAGAGGAAAATCAATACTGAGTACAGGATTCTTGCTATAATTTTTTAAAATATTCTCATTATGCCCTGAAAAATGTCATAAATAGCACATTTTTTTTTCTCCTAAAGAGAACACAAATAAAGAATTCACAAACTCCAAAGAGGCTGAAATCTGGAAACATCATTAAAGAAAAACATCTATTTGGAAAACTGAAGACAGCAGAAGAGTGCTGCTGCTGAAAAATAAGACTCAGAACACCAGCACAACTCAATAATTTCCACAAAACACACTAGAGAGTAGAGAATAATTTGAATTTACTTCAGAAAAACAGCAGATAAATAATTCTGTTATCACATCTTTAATCTAAGGACTGTGAGTGAAAACACTAATGAAAAGGCAGTATTTAAAAGGTGCTTTAAAACAGAGTGGCTGGCATTAACCGTAACATTAAAATAACTTTACTTACAAGAGACTCACGGTGGTGCCTGGAATATTACAAATTTTCACTGTTTAGAGCTTCATGGAAAGCTTAATGTCTGAAATAACACCATAAAATTACTATAAAACAGGAGATTCTCCGTTCTTTATCGTCGGTAAATGCTACCAAAGCAGACCCGTGTATTCAGACACAGAATATTCCCCCTGGAACATAAAATCACAGGAGGCAGTGAAGCAAATCTGGAGTGCTGTGTCCATTCAGAGCTCCTCAGGACAGGAGAGACATGGAGCTCCTGGAGCAGGGCCAGTGGAGGACAACAAAATATGATGAAAGGACTGGAGCACTTCTCTTGCAGGGAAAGGCTGAGGGAGCTGGGAATGTTCAGCCTTAAAAGAAGAGTGAGAGGGGCCCTCATCCCTGTCTGTCAGTGTCTGCAGGGAGGGCTCAGAGCAGGGACCAGGCTCTGCTTGGTGTGCCCAGCAGTGGGACAAGAGGAACAGGCAGGGACTGATGCCCAGGAAGTTCCATCTGGACTGGAGGAATAATTTCTCTTCTGTGCAGTGACTGAGCACTGAACAGATTGCCCAGAGAGGGTGTGAAGTCTCCCTTCACTGGAAATATTCCAGCACTGTCTGGACACAATCCTGTGCCTGTGCTCTGGGATGGCCCTGATGGAGCAGGGTGGTGGCACCAGGTGACCTGCTGTGGTCCCTTTCCAGCCTGAACCCTTCTGTGACACTATTGGTAATTTTTGGTCACACATTTCAGAAAAAAAGGTTATAAATCAAACTGAATGGCTCTTTGCAAAAGCTAAAAAATGTTAACCCCCCCCCCAAGAAAAAAACCCAAACCAAAAAAAAACCAACCAAACAAAAAAGAGGTGGCAACAAAACCAAGCCAAAAAACCCCAAAAACAAAACAAAACAAAAAAAAAAAAAAAAAAAAAAAAAAAACCAAAGAAAAACCAACAAAACAAACAAACAAACAAACGAAAAAACACCCCACCCACAAACCCACCAGAAAAACCTACAAACTGATTAACAGAGGAAATGATGTAATATCCCAAAAGCAGTTTAAGTTTTTACAGCCCAAATTTTCAGATAGATAAATTTCCTTATTCCATCACAAGTACCAAGTGCCCATTTTTAGCACACTGCTTATTGTCATCTTGTGGCAAAATAAATTCCATAGCCAAGAAATAGCTCAGTGAGCATTCTTGTACAATAACCTAGAGGTTCAGGGTCTTACTTTTTTGTGCATCAAACAAATTAATGGTATTAGTTTATCTTAGATCCATGGCCATGGATTGTAGAACTGATGACAAATTTCAACTTTCACAATTCTATGTGAAAGAAAAAAGCAGCATTGAAATGGTCAGGCCATGCACAGATTATTGGACTCATGTATTCAGGAAATAAATTGCATTTGTCTAATGAGATCATTGAATGAAGCAGCAAAAGGGAGTCTGATGGCAAAGGAGGGAAAGGCAAGGTTGAGATGCAACCAAAGAAGTGGATTTGTTAAAACATAAAGGAATAAACACATAAAGGAATTATGTGTTCACATGGACCTACAGAGGGATCAGGATCATGGAATTCCATAGCACTTATCTCTGTCTCATGGCAATATTATCAGGCAATTACATAAAATTGTTCATCATAGGACAAATACAAAACTGAACATTGCAACAAACTCATTAACTTGGAGATGAAAAGTGACCAAAATATGCAATAAGGAAATATAAAAGGAACAAGAGAGAAAAGCTTAACTCCAGAGTTTGCCTAAGACAAAGCTTTTAGAAGTCAGTGAAAGCAAAGGAGTTGAACAGGGGTTGCCAAGAAACCCTTTTATTCTTAGCTCAAAGTCAAAGCTGATAAAAGACACAAGTGTAAGATCCAGGATTTAAAATTCATTGAAAAAGACTGCCCAGATAAACACGAGTAGAGACTGCCAAGGTTTAGTCTGACCTTGCAGACTAATGGTCTTTGGTTACTTAACCAAATCTCCACACATTTTGCTGAAGTCTCACTGCTATCACAAACCTGCTCTTCTGTAGGAGCCACATTGCTGACCCAGACCTCGTTTCCTGAAGTTAAATCTTTGTTATTAACAACACAGGCGTCAGCCAGCATTCAAATAGCTGACTTCCAGCTTCCAGCACTACAGTTCATATTTAACAGTTAAGAGATATTTTCATCTGCACAATCAAATCAGGCCCATTGGGGGCCTCAGAGCTAACAAACACACAATCACCAGATGCTGGTTAAAAAAAAAAAACAAACCAACAACAACAACAAAAAAAATCCTAAAAACCTAATTTTTCACAGTTGACACCCTCATTTCACATTTCTGTAGCAACAGATTGAATATGATATAAACTGTTTCATACCAAAAACCTAAATGACAGTCAAATGAACCAGCTGTTTCCTCAGGGAAAACTTTGGTCTTTTACAGTCTCAGGATTGCCTCATGTGTAGCTGGGTACTCACAATTAGATCACAGTCTGTTACCTAAAACCTACTGCTTAAAAAGACAATAGGTTTTAAAAAATGGCTTCTATCTGGAAGTTACTCATACTTTTTTCTCCCTACAGCATTCCACATCTTGTATCCTAGAAGAAATTATTTTCAATACATATGTCCTTTACAAATAAATGCAGGTGGAAGAATGTAAATAATCATAAAAACTAGCAAATGTTCATAAATAAGAATCATACTAATTATAAATAAATCTGTGTTAATTGCACATTTTACTTACAACAGTTGCCTTATTCATATTTTAAGCTTTCTGCTTGATCATTATTGTGGTATTTTAATATTAAAATTAATTATAAGCAGTTACTTAGGGTCCTAAATATTAGCTATTTTTGCAAACAATAAGCAGCAGCATAGAAATTTAAAGAAACCTTTACTGATGTACAGAAGTTCTACAAGATGTAGTATTCTCATAACTGATGATTCATATTTATGATCAAGATAAAGTCATCAAAAGTGGAATATACACAGAAAAGTGAATTTCAATAAGAGTTATCAGTGATTTGCTGTCAAGCAAATGAGATGATTCAAGGTTCTGTCTGATAGATAATAATTTCAAAATCCTGACTGGCTGCTTCCATGATGAAATACAAAAACATTCATAATTTTAATGTATTTGGAAAAGATGTCAGTGTTCACAAACCTTCACAAATGAGTGGAACTTATGAAGATCACTGGGATGAAGTGATGAAAAGTTCCAAGTGCCACCCTAGAAGGAATCAACAAATCTATAAATGAAAGTTGGGAATAATAATTCAGCCAGTTATGCTGGACCACATGCAAAAAAAAAAAAATCAATCAGACAATAGAATTAAAGAATAGTTCTCAGAGCAAACATCATCTCTGAAACCTGGAAGGTACAATTTTATTCTGTGAGAAATCTCACCTGCAGTACTGCCTCCAGCTTTGGATCCCACATATTGAGAAAAATAGAGCTGTAGTGCAGAACAAAATCAGCAATATGACTGAAAGAAAATGGGCTTTGAAAGAAATAGGTTTAAATATGGGAAACAAAAAACTTCAGAAGGGGCACAAAATGCAATTCAAAAAATGTAAGGAAATGTTGCAAATAGGACAGGCGTCCCACGCATCACAGATACTAAGGCTGAAGTAAGAAAAAAAAAGTCTAACTATTAGAAAAGTAAAAAATGGAACATGATATTTAAGGTGGCACTGGAAGTCTATCTCACTTTTTTAAGGGTGTTAGGGCCAGCTTTGGAATATTTTCAAGAAAATGACCCAAAAATGTTATAGTCTCATTTCACTGAAATCGCAATTTCTTCACAGTACATTAGAAAATTTCTCTGGCTGCAATCAAACCTGGGGATAGCAGAAGATGGAAGAAGGAAAGAGTTTAGTTTTCAGAAGTCATTCTCTGACCCAGCCCTCTGCCCAGCTGCACAAATCACAGAATAATTTATATTGAAAGGCAATTCCAGAGTCACTGTCCAGCCCTGTGCTCAAAGCAAGGAAAATACTGAAATTGCACCAGGCTGTTCAAGGCATTGTCCAGAATTTTTTAACGTCTTCAGAGACAGCAATTTTACATCACTTTTGGACAACCTGTTCCAGCATCCAAGCATCCTCATTGTGAAAAGGAATTTTCCTAGTACCTAACTGGAATTTAGCAGTCTCCTCATGACACCCCTTGCTGGAAGGGGTGGATGAACTTTGTTGACTGCTGTAACTATCAGGCTTTGAGGAGGCTGCTCCTGGAGGCCCAGCAACTCCACTGGGACCAGGGCCAGCATCCTTTCCAATCCTGCCTTCCCCAAAGTCCCTCCCAAGTCCAGAGTCATTATCCTGCCACGTGCCCTCAATTCCCTCAGGATATTGAGCTCCATCATCTCAGGACAACTGCAGCCAAGGCTGACACCAAATTTCCAACCCTCCAGCTGGATCATTTATTCAGGGAGCAGACCCCACACAGCACATACCAAGTTAAACCATCCAACATCTGTACATAAAAATTGTCCCCAAAGTATTTCAGATATAACTGGACTAGACTAGACTCCTTGCAATCCTTAAGGAAAAGTTCATCCAGCTTTGCTTCTTGTTTGGGTAGTGTGTAACAAAAGCACAGCACCTCACTCTGTTGGATGGATCTGTCCTTGGTCAAGAAGCTTTCAACTGTCTCATCCCTCCTTTCCTAATAATTCCCTGTGCACTCTAATTTCTCCTTCACATGCTTTTGCAAGTCCTGTTGTAGGCATCTGATGTGGGCCTTGGATCACACCTCAGGGCAGATTCTGTGATGTTAACTGACCTCAGCCCATCACTTTCCCATGTCATGCCCACAGTCAGGACAGAAAAGTCATCTGGGGAGTTCCAAATACTTCACAGATGATGGATAACAAAAGGATCACTTGGCATTAGCACTCAAGAGACTTGCAAAAATGACTCCTCTAGTAGGAAATACCAGTAATGTTACCCCTTTGTAATTTTGCAAATACTCTTCCTCTCTTGGCTGCACTCAGTCAGATTCCTGAAGCAAAACAAGGCTAATGCAGCTGAACTATCCATCCATTTCTCTGCCTGTGTGTTCATCAGTATAAACTCTCCTGACCTGTGTCCAATTACTCTGATGGGAGAAAAAATATCTCAGAAACCAAGTTTCTTAAACTTAGCAGAAGGGAGAGAAGAATATTTTTTTTTTTTTAAATTGACTCGTTCACATCTAAATATTGCTGCAAGGAATGAAAGGATGAAGCCAGAGAGGTTCAGGTTGGACATAAGGAAGAAATTCTTTATGGAAAGGGCTGTCAAACATCAGAAGGGACTGCCCAGGGAGGTGGTGGAGTCACCATCCCTGGAGGTGTTCAAGAAAGGACTCAGTGTGGTTTAGTTGATGTACTTGGTCAAAGTCATTTGGTCATGTGGACTTGATGATTTTGGAGGTATTTTGAGGTCTTTTTCAACATTAATGATTCTACAATGCTATGGGAAAGACTAACTCTAGTTGGGACATGACACCTGGAAAAGAATGTACACATTTCTTCAAGGATTTTTAAGCACATGTGAAACTTGTTGCCTTTCATTAATTAGATGAATTTTAGTTCCTGGAACAGAGAACAAGTATTAAAAACACAGAAACTAATGGGTTGTACTGAATTTAACATACAGAATCCACACTCTGTTCTACTGGTTTCTAAGGTACTGACTTTCATGTCAGCCACAATGGTTCTGGGATCAAAACTGGGGTTAAATCCAGACCACACAATGGATGTAAACAGTGTTGCCCAGCAACTGGAATGAGTGAGGATGAATTTTTACACCTTGACAAAATGATTACAAATATGCATTCGATTCCAGTCTAAGAATTCATCTGTGCTATCACAGAATATTTATATCTTTCCATAACACAGACATTTTCTAAGTGAGCTCTGGTTAAATATTGACATTTTCACATAAAAGGAGCTCTCTCTGAAATGTTGCTTGGGGAATCTGGACTGAACCAGGCATTAGGAATCTCATTTATGTCTCAAGCCTTGCCTTTCACAAATCCTGATCTGATTTAATCATCACAGGATGGTTAAGGTTGGAAGGGACCACTGGAGGTCATCTTGTCCACCCCCTGTTCCAGCAGGGTCCCCAGAGCACAGGATTGTGTCCAGGACAGCTCTTGAATACCTCCAGGGAAGGAGACTCCACAGCCTCTCTGGGCAACTTGTGCCAGTGCTCAGCCACCCTCACAGTAAAGAAGCTCTTCCTCACAACAATTAGTAATGAAAAATCATTTCAGATCACTGGATAAAAGTACAGTTAAAAGTACAAACAGATAAAGCATGATTTGATTGCCATTCTTCTCTCATCTTCTGCCACCCCCTATCATGTGAATTCGAGGATGATCTGAGTGAAAAATATAAATCTCCTGGGAAGTGCTGAGTACCATCACATGGCTTGGGGGACTGTTTGCTGTACAGAATGTTTCCTGAAGAAAATCATGAGAAAGAGTATTTTTGACAAGCCAAGAACAAGATTTTTTTATAGAAATCATGAAATTTATAGCAACACCGCTGGTTTATTTTAACTCTAAACTGAATGCAATTTCTTATTAATAATCCTAAGGCAATATTTTACTGCATTTAGAATTATTGTGGGGATTTTATGTTTAGAATGACTAAGTCATCACACAAGTCCTGTCTAAGCTTTAAAAAGCTACCCAAGATTAGATACATTACTAAATCTATAAAGCGGACTTGGATATAAATTATTCTAATATGTTCTGATTTACCCAGATTTAATTAAATATATGCAAACTCTCTAAATCCAGCTTCATTAATTTCTTCATGATTCAGTTACTTGGTGTGGGGAAGAAGAGAAAAATTTGACCCCACGAATCTACTACTCATCAATCCTAGCTACACTTCCTCAGTTCCCTAAAAGCTGGGGAAAACACACAGGATTTATGACATGCCCAGTGACTCAGAAAAAGCCATTACAGGATGACCCAAGCATTGCCTAAATAATATACAGCACAATTAACCTTAAACAGTCTATAATTATGATAAGCTTCATAGTTCTAATTACTTCTCTTTTCAGTAACACTGCCGTGAAGTGAGTTGAATTATAAAATAAAATGTATCAGAGGGCATCTATTTATACACTTTTAAAGCAAGTATTTATGAAAGGATATAATTTTCCAGCAAATATCCAGCTTGCTGTTAATCTCCAGACCTCTTGCTTGTTGCCTTTCTTCTTCCAGCTGCTTTGCATTCGCCAACTGTGCCCCATCAGTTGGGGATTCTGGGAAGCTCTCAAAATTAAACTTGTCCACCTGGATAGCCATGCTGTAGCAAAGGAAAAGAAAGAAAAATAAGCCAACAACATCATTCTTGCCAATATTATTTCTGCAGAAACTGCAGACCACTGTGAACACAGGCACTACAAAATCAATATATTGGTTTCAGTGGCACCCAGTCTGTAATTAATGATATATAAACCATATGGTTTATACTACCTAAAACACAAGTCTAAGCCTGTTGATGGTAAAAATGTTTTACAAATCATCAGCCAACATCTTAATGACTTTGTGAGTGGTGCACAAGACATTTATTTTGCAGTTGCAAGCAGATGACCTCGTGGTTCTGTGGAGGTTCACCTGCCTCCACTCTTAGTAGGCGGAAGCTCCTGGTGGGCTCAGAACTGATCTGAAAAAAGCAACAAGACTGGGTCAAAAGCTGAGAAATATACTATTTAAAGTTGTTTATTAATACCAACTCATACAAAAGGGAAGCAGAGTATTATATATGAAAGTGTCTCATGAAGTTATCTGTAACACACTTGGAGAGTCCATTGGTTTCGCCAGGCAACTTCCTCAGTTTTCCTTGCAAAACTCAGGAAGGAAAAACAAAATACCCACAGAAGTAGGGCCTTAATGTGACCCTCTAATTTTTTTAAGAAGCACTTCTGCTGCTTTTTCCATCTTCATGAATTACAGACCATATTAATTTCAATATCACAGTAAAATTCATTGGTAGCAAATGGTTAAATAATTGCTTTATTAAATGTACGGTAAGACATAAAAGGTAATCAAATTAAATATAGTACACTATAATGCATACTAAATACTGATATGTTAAATTAGAATCACTAATCTAATATAAAAGGGAATTTAAACCAGCTCACATCACATGAAATGTGGTTATGGAAGATCTAATATACTATGCCGCCAAAACAGCTTTAATTTCCTGAATTGTCTGAAATAGAAAAATAATTAGAGAAGAATTATAATATATTGCTCTTGAGATGACTTTCCACTTAAGGAGACCAAAAACAGCTTTGAAAATCATTCAGGATGAAATGCAACTACAAACTGAGAAGCAGTCTGGGAAGGACATTTTACAAAAACACAGGATTACTATTATCCTTTTATCTATTTCTCCATATAAAGCGGGAAACATATTCTATGAATGTTGCCAAAAGGAAAACACCAGTGACAAATGTCAACAAGAAAAAGCTTTGAAATCCCTCCAGACCAGTAAATATTTTCTATAATTCTCAATAATTCAAAAGAATCTTAACCCCAAAAGAAACTGGGTGAAAATAGATGGCAATTACAAGGAATAATCTAGAGCAGTGGGAAGATGAATTCAAATAAGCCTTATCAACACTGAGCAAAAACTGACATCTGAGGAGAAGATTCTGAAGTTCCCCCTTCACCAATCTAGTGGAAGGCATCCATGCCTATGGCTGGGGGGTGGAACTAAATGGCCTTTAAGGTCCCTTCCAACCCAAAGCATTCTATGATTTTATGACAAAAAAATTTCAAATATAGCACTCAGGCAAAGGTTTCTATAAGCTCCCACTTCTGCAGCCTGCATCTTTGCTGATCCTCACATCCCAATGGCGGAGGAATTAATCTGTTCCTCTCTAAGGGGGGGGTTGTTTTGGCTGTTTCTAAGGCAGCAGGAGATCATTAAAAATTCTTCATTTGTATGCAGAGTCCATCAAGTGCGGGGCATATTCAAAAGCTAAACATGAGTTATAAAAGTGGATCACAGTAAGTGCCAGAATCAAGCCAGAAATAAAGACCATAATGAAAAACACCCAGATACAATCTGAAGAGTGGATTCTGAAGAAAAATTACCAGGCCTGAAACTACGACTAACAACATCAGTTCTTACTGTCATTGAAGTATGATTTGATTCTGCAAAGGCAGGATGGGTTTCCTGGATATTGCACAGGCAATGCACATGGAAGACACAACTGGAATATTTTGAGTTTCATGGTCTTTGTTTCCGAGATCTCTCCACCCCTCTGTGCTACATGAGCAGAGGCAAACTCAGTACTTCATTTCTATGATATACACAACAATGCTTATATCCTCACAGAAATATAGTTCTTACCTATAGCCATATTTTAACAAATTATCTTTGCTTCTGGACAGTCAGAAGTATTTAGAACCCAACTCTGAAGGGACCAGGAAAATAGATCCCATCTAATTAATGTTGCACTTTTTAAAGTGATTGATATTTGAGAAAAATACTCTTGCATAACAATATTTAATATGAAACTACAGCATTAAGATTGCATTCCTCTGTTGAAGGATCGTTGCTGGCAATACAGTAATTTTTGTCTGGAAATTAAAAATGCATGTAAGCACTTTGTACCCCAACAGCCTCCAATAAATCCATATCAGCTTTAGGAATACAGCCTAGATTGCTCCCAACTGTTCATTGTGCATCTCTGCTTGAAGTAACTTTTATTAAGCTCTAAGTTATGGAAAGCTTTAGTAAACATGGTTCTCAGTCTCTCAGAGACTCTACTAAGTTTTCAAATCTTCTAACTATGTTTTTATTTATAATGTTTATACTGTATTTAGCACAGTGGCACCTCATGTCACATGAGAAGCTACAAAAACAACCCCAACAACACACCTGCCAGCTAGAAAGTGAACAGTCTGAGGGAAAGAGAACTACAGAGAGAAAAATATCCCACAAAACAGTACTATGAACACAGCTCTAGGTAGGATCTATGAAAGCAATAAACAGAGATAAAATAAAATGTTTCAATACTGTAGTTCCTCTAAAAGTAAAGCATAACAGAATTAAATCCTTGCTCTTTTTTCTTAAGTGTATCAGCCTTTTATCATCTGTATTCTGCTTCCTCTTGTGCTAAAAATACTCATTTCAAGTTTTGTCTCTGCATTTTTTATCTGTAACGTTGCTACAACATTTTTTCCTCTGCCTATGGAACATGGAAAGGCTTTGCACAAGAATCAAAACAAAAAATAAATACCATAACCTAAATCAGTCATTCATCCTGAAAAATGTACCCCTACTCAAACATAGCTTCTTCACTTTCTTTTGAAATATGAAGATTTCTCCCATCTCAAGAGATGCATTTCACCAGGGAGGTGTTAACAAATGGACAAACAATTCCCAGAGCCAGCTGATGGAAGGAAAAAATGGATAAGCTGGAAAATGAATTACAATCACCAACTGAAAAAAGGATCTTTTTCAACTTTTAAGTGATCTCTAGAGATCACATGGACCTCACCCTGAAGAGGAGAGGGCAGTGAAAGGCAACCTTTTGAACATCACCAGCTTTGTCACTGGGCTGAGCATCAGAATAATGAGACTGAAATGTATTTTAGCCATAAAAGTCATTCTCTACTGTCTTGTGCAGTTACTTTGTGACCTGTTTCCTGTCAAGAGTTCTGTGCACTTCTCCCCAAATTTGTCCTTGTTTGTTGTGATATACAAGAGTCTATGGAATCTATATGGAAAAAGGTAAAAATAGACAATTCTGTCTGAAACAGGCATTCAATTTATTGCAAACAGCCAGGATAATGACAGCTCGCATTGTGCAAGGGCACCTGTTCCTTGCCCTTCACAGTAATTATATATCAGGGAAAACAGGGAAGATCTTAAAACTCAAAAGTTGAGAAGTAAACTTGTTCCAGGAAAAGGGACTAGAATTCCATTTTAACTTCTTTGCCTCATGGGGAGCTATCCAAACTTCCTTCTAGATGAGTTTTCAATAAATAATGAGATATTTGTATAAAAACACTACATTTTGAAAAAAAAAATAAAAATTAAATATCCAGCCCTGAAAATGCAAAACAGGTTTTGTTTCTCTCTGGCCAAACTTGTCTGAGCAGGAGGAGGAATAAAGCAACAACAGTTTTCATGAATAATGAAACAATTGTGTTTTGAAATACTGGGTTTTGTCACGAAACCAGCCCAAGCCGTTGTGACAGCTCCTCAGACAACTGAGCATCGTTACAGGGATGCAAATTATTCAAATACAAATTAAATGGATGAAGAGGAGAAGGTCAGCTCATTGGCAATGCTGATGATGTGTCTGCACGGTATCATCTCACGTCATCTGTCAGGATGGCTTACAGGGAAAAAAGTGACAAACCTTCTGATGGCACAGCCAACATCTCAGTGACAGTCACCTGAAGTCTTATTAAAGTCACAGTGCAGAGCTACTAAAGGCACTGGGCAGCTCATTTCACCTCTTCTCATAAAAAGAGTTGCAACTTTACTGGAAATCCTCCCCTCCCCTGACAACAAAATTCTCAGCAGAAAGGATTTGCAGGGAGGAAAATGACTTCCTGCAAATGACATCACGACTGCTCCTCAGCCAGTGCCTCCCAATTCCCCCTTTCCCAAAGCAGTGCCAGTTAAGATCCAGCAGCACTGACAGCTTCACAGAAATAGCAACTGGCAGAGAAAATTAATAGGTGAAAAATTGAGTAAGGGAGCATCACTGGGGTGCTGCAAACTCCTGCCTTTGTTCCTGGGAGGACAGTGGGCAGGTCCCAGGCAGATCCCATCCACCAGTGACGCACCTCAGAACTTTCCATGTTCTCTTCTAAGAGTATAAATCTATAAAGTGAAATTAATTATGTGATGCTCTCCAAATAAAACGAGGTTAAGAGCAGGCATGGTATTAAAAGAAAAGCAGCAATCTGGTCAACATAAGTAGATTTCATCTTTCATTAAGTAAATAAAACACTGCTGCTTAGCTTGGAAGAATAAAATATAGAGATAGTCCTTATTTAATTACCCTTAGGAAGAAACAATATAACAGGAACCCAAAAGCTCTTCCTCATGGCTAACTACCTACTTAAATACTATCATCCACAGATGAGTTTGCAAGCTGCTTCCAAAATGAAGCTGACAGGAGGCAGTAGGAGACTTTATTCAATATTATGCTTCCTGTTCATCCTCCTTTCTTATATAAAGTAGACAGTAGGGACACTGTGCCAGACCATGTTACTGCCACTTATGCAGAATGCTCATGTGTATGAAGAGTCCCTGTACACTCAATGACTTTAAATTTCAGGAAAACTTGAAGTGAGGATGATACTCTTGTTCTCACATTCAAGAGGAAAAAAAAAATACATAAGGCAAGTTTCCTTTTAAAACTCTGCCTGATACTTTCACTGTGCAATCTCACTTGTAATCTATAACATCATGTTTCAGGTGCACATAACTTCACCCTAAATACGAGTCCTGCAGTTAATACCAAACTGGAAGTGATGCCCCAGTATATAATAACTTACAAGCAAAGAGGAACCTCAAGAATCAAATCTCTTGTGAGGTGAATACATATGTATCATTGGCTGGAAATAATAATGTAAAGTAATGCAAACTAACATATACCTTGTATTTACTTGTAATTACTTCACAGATTTAGAAGCACAATCTGTATTTCATTCACTACTATAAAATACAACTGTAAAATTCAGTAGCTCAAGTGACCCACAAGTAATGATCTCTCCTCCTGGCCTAAAACTGACTGCATAAAGAAAAATGATGGCTTTAATATCTGAACTGTGCAGAGCAGAAGATAATTTTTTCCATTAATCTTGAGAAGGGTCAATTAAATTTAAAAATTTGCATTCAGAACTTAATTATTTATTTAAAATAATTGAAGAGGAGATGAAAGTCAAACTATAGTGCTGAAGTCCGCAATATTGAACAACTTAGACTTATCTGAGCGACAACATTTCAGACAATAGCAAGTTAAATCAGGAAAAAAATGTTCCACTGGATATAATGTAATATTTGAAAATGGAAGAGTGCTAAGAGATAGTTGGCTACATAAATCTTCTGTTTAAATGTGATTATACTATGCGTGCTGGGCATATAGATTCTTAATTCCTAAATTCAAATCTGAAAACCATAAATTGCAAATGAAGAGGCAGAAAAATTAACTTCAACTTGCCTCTTTTTTTCACTTGGCCATTTAAATAATTTGGATTCCCATGGCAATCACCATGCAGCAAAGCTGTTAGCTACCTAAAGAAATAGAAAATTTAAAATAATAATAATTATGGTTATATCCTACTTTATGAATACACCAATTTCCATAGGGGGCATAAAAGACCATTAATCAATAGCCTTTCATCAGGAAATTTGGAAAAGCCTAAGTACAGTAATACTTAAAGATTGAGTTAAATATCCTCCCTTTATCACAGCTGAACTACACAAGGATTTCAAAATTCTCTTTATCCAAAGTAATCCCATGCTGTACCTCCTACCTCTCTCTCAGTGGAATACTAATAATCAGAGAAATAATTGTCCAAATATATATGTTCATATTCAGCTGCTCCTTTGTGTAATTCATTATTGCCTTCATATGGCAGGAAGATCAGAAGAAAACATACACAAATTAAAAACATGGAATTTTGTGCAAGATATAACAAATGAGACCAAAAAAAACTTCAATTCTACAGTCATGCCTAGTCATCACTCCAGCTGTCTGAATCTCCACAGGAAAAGATTGAGAAGATTGCCCACCCCAAAATATAAACAGTAAAAATAAGAGTGGAATGAGGTCAGTACTTCTGTTCAAAGCATCTTTACCAGGGAGCCTCAAGAGAAGGAACCAGGTGCTCACCTGGTGCAAACCTGATTTTCATTCTGAATCTGCTCACTCTGAACATTGAGGGACGAAACAACCAAATGTCTCTGCTCCTGAAATGTCCCCAAAGAAACCAGAAATGCTGGTCAGGAATCACCCCTGGATCATTGCCCAGCCTGGGTTCTGTCCTGACCCTGATGGTTTTTCCTGGTCCCAGAGCCCTGCAGGATGATCCAAAGGAGTGGAACTGGGTGTGTGTAGCACCCCAAACACTCAGAGGGATCTCACAGCCTCCTGCACATGATAAATCTGGAGCCTCAATTCACTTTCACCTATGAGAAAAAAGAAAAATTCCCAAATTCCCAGTGCTCCTCTTCTAAAAGGAACATGACTGTGACATGTGGCACACAACTGGAAGGTCACCTCAGAGAGGATCCTGAGATCCTACTCAAAAGCCAAACTAGGGGGCAAAAACCCCCAGGACAGCCTGTACATCTGGGAAATTATTCACATGAGAAGACTCCATCTCAGTGACTACTCAAGAGAAAATGCAGACATAGAGCTTTACATACAACATAAGCAAAAAAAAAAAGTTTTTCACAAAGTGATTCAAACATTTTTGGGTAGAATCATAGGATGCATGAATGCTCAGTGTGCAAGAATACACATTTTGCCATGGACTGTCACTTCAAGATGCAATTAAACTTTACATTCATAATGAATTATTAATTTACCATCTACTTGCTTGTCTTCTCTTTTTATACACAAAGGTAATATTTTCCCTTTTCCCAGAGCACTGCAGCAGAAGTTCACCTCAAGATGATTTAGTGTAATAAAAAAGTTCCTTTCCAAGTCACTGTTTTCCCTGTAAAACTTGTATCATTTTATCAGACCTTCAACCTTCACATTTTCTGTTCAGAGCACTCAGTCTTTGGTGAGCCCCTTGAAGAGTCAGTCTTTTACATCAAGCTAACCTAGTCCATTGACCTTAAAATGTTTATTTTTGCCACAAACTGATTCTTTTCACCTCTAGTGTTGCACAGATTTTATTACAGATTCTCAAGTCCCAGATATAAGTTTTTTGTGTGATACCATATTTAAAAAAGGAAATCTAGAATCTCTGCCAAAGAGCAAAGCTGGAGGAACAGTCAGGACATCTTCAGTTTAAAAAAAAAAAAGCACCAAAACAGCAGTGAACATCTCCCAACAAAGGAACGTGGTCCGTGAGGATGAACCTAAAGAACTTACTCTTTAACCAGTGACAGGAATAATGTTCACAGACATGAGTGGGACCACAAAAGCTTTAATCATACTCCAGAAATCTTAGCTCACAGTGAGCGTGTCACAGGTTCTACAGCAGTCAAGTGCTCAGCACCAATAACAGAAACACATCTCACACACCCACACACAATTTCACCTAAACAATTTTATTTTTCCCAAGAGTCACTGTACATATTAGAAGTTTATTTAATGCTTTCACCAGCAATGACACCTGTACGTGTGTTTAGAAGCATGCTCAGAAACAAGCTATTTTCAGAAAACAAACCAGCAAGGATTGTTCACCCTGGAGAGGGAAATGCACTCGAAAGACCTCAAAGCAACCTTTCAGTATTTAAAAGAGGGCTTTAAGAATGATGGGGACAGATTTTTCCTCAGGACTTGTAGTGACAGAACAAAGGATAATGGTTTTAAACTGAAGACAATAATGGGTTATAAACCAAGGTGCTGCTGCTTCTGCTTCTGTTGCTCATTATACTCAGGCTTTGGCAGCCCTGGGTCCAGCTTCAGCCAAATGCAGAGCTGGGATTGCCTTCACTTTCATCTCATCACGTTTATATTGATTTACCTTTGCCCCACATATTGCTGAGCTGTGTTAGTTGTCTGATGTGCTTTACCAGTCAATCAGAAAATGAGCACAGCTCAAAAATACCTTGTTATTTTAGCCAAAACTTCCCATGTGGAAATCACCATCCCAAATAACTGCACTGCCAGGTGCCCTCCTACTCAGTGGAGCCTTGAGCTTGAGCTCCCCTGAGGAAGGGCAGTGAAGCCCTCCAGCTAGAAATGCAGTATTTATTTAATTATTGTGATGGAATGATACTCATTTAGGAGCAGTTTCCTTCCCCATTAACCTCCCTTGGTCAATTAGGGTGGTATAGACCACATATTATATATGGACAATGGATCCTGCTCACACGTGGTGTGATGTCCAGCCCATCTTTAAAGAACTAAAGCAAATTTAACAAATCCACTAAAGTCAAATGAGATCAAGGGGATTTTTACTCCTGCTTCCCGTGGCTCAGAAATTGTTTGAACGTAGTAGTCTAAATTTTAGACAAGGAAATTTCACCTGTCAGCGAAGTCATGCTTGGGAAGCTTTCACAGAATATGCAGCTTTGTAAAGGATCTCAGAGGTAAACCCAGGATTTTTGGTGCCACTCATAGAGCAACTTTTCTTATCAACTTCATATACATAAATCTCTTATATGAGAATGGATTTCTTCACTCCATTTGGAGGAAGTGAGGGAAAAGGAACTATAAATACAAGTTATGAGCAGCCAGCTAATGGTGTCTGACTCAGCTTAGTTTTAAAAATTGACTTGTCCGAGCACCCTTTCTTATCATGGCAAGAACAAAGCCTCCAGCCATGGAACAATTTAAAACAAAACCCCCAAAATATGACCTTTCCATTAAAAGTCTATTGAAGGTATCATTTGAAGTCCTCCACTAAACTTCTTCAGAATTTTCATGATTTTTAAGAGAAAGTATTCTCCTTAAAATGGGAAATACCATAACATGATTAAGGAGTGATATAACTTTTCATTTAAGTATTTCATTCATATCCACTTGAAATAATGCTTTGGAACTGTCTAGCTTTAAAAATATGGAAATTTTAGACTAATCTTTATAATGCTTCATAAACTGAGAAGGGTCTATTTCAAGTAAAACATTAATGTGGTATTATTTAGAAGCTTTGGCAACATTTTAAAATATTTAAATATTGAAGGTGAGTTTTCCCAGCATTTATGTTTAGCATAGAAATTTAAAAAGTCTTTTCATTCACCTAAATCTAAATTTTATGAACTAAGAAACAATTTTAATCAAGATTCTGTTTTTCTCTGTTTATTTCTAATATTCTTTTACATATCATAGAAGTCCAGAAGATTATGGTATCTAAACATCTGCCAGACAAATTTCCTTTAGAAAAAAAGAGGGAAACTGTGAGATAAAATTCAAAGATATTTGAAATAGAAAACAGTGCTTTGCCATCTCTTTTATGAAAATTACATCTACTTTTCCCTCATTGACTAGATTTTTCTGACTATAAAAAACACAGGCATATCTAGATTTAGGCATCTATTTTAAACTGAATTCCTGTTTAGGAATCAGATTTTTTTCTCTACCTTTAAAGAATGGAAAAATTACCATAGTTTTACTTCCAGTTTATGAAAGAGCTGAAATTCATTTTTATATAGATCACCAACACAATTTTTCTTAAAATCATGCTCTGCCATCAGGCTCCCAGTTGCTGCAAAGAAGACAGAACCCCCAAAAACCACAGAGGGCACAGACATTAACATACACACAGAGCTTTGGGCTGACTTGGCATTTCAAAGAAAAAAAAAAAAAATTGTTCTTCTCAATCTACAAAGAACAATTTAACATAGAAATTCCAGACCCAGATTATCCAAAAAGGACAGACTGCTACTGCCAGAAAAACTGTACCCCAAAATTGTGTAGCAGTTCTATAAACCTCCCCATCCACAGCTGAGAAGTCGCTGTGGTTCTGACGCACTAATCTGCTCTGAGTTACTCAATTAAACAGTTATAAATGGATTAGAGGGTTAATACTAAAACAGAAAGTACATTATTGTTAAAATTGGGTATATATCCTATGCTAAGCAAATAATGCTGTAAATACACAAAGCAAAGCTTACACAATCTGCTTTGTTATCAATAGAAGCCTTTCACACAAAAGATTTCCTTTCATTACTTACTATTCTCCATTTCTCCTCTTCCATACAACTACAAAAGAGATGCCATCAAGCAAGTAAATCGAGGAATAAAGCTGCAGAGATTTTTTTACTCCCGTTTATTCCCATTGAGCCTCCCTCAGGGATATACAAATTGGAAATTGCTAAATTGTCATCTAATAGGCAGAAACAACGTAGGCGAGACCAATTAAGTAAAAGGCAGAAAGTTGTATTACACATGTAATTAAATTAAATTCTTTGACTAGACTACATTAGAATCGTTCCCAAAAAGGACAAAGCTCGACTTTAATCAGCACATGACACATTGTAGGACACATCACTAAAATAGTACATTAGGAGTTTGGATATTACTAAAAAGACCACTTTTCTTAATTGTAAATCAAGTTACTTCCAGGTGGTAGCAAATTGGCTAAACAGCAGCATTCCCTCCTAAATATACAAGACTTTAATGATGCGTAATTGAGTACAAAGTCATAAAAAGTAATTTTCTTCTGCTTTTTTAGCTGTAATATCCTTCAGCTGGGTTCCTACACACATTTTTTTCAGTGGGACTGTTCTCTCACAGAGATTCCCCAGCACCCAGGAAACCACCAGATCAAATCACCACCTTAGCTGCCAAATGTGAGTGACAATAACTGGGGATAATTTGCCTTCTAATCACCAACATCATCAAAAGGAACAATGCAGTGGGGAAGAAAGAAAGTGCAGTGAGAACAATTTTGACTTTACAAGGTTTGGGTTCTTCATCTCTTGCCATTCTCAGCACTGAGGCCAAAACCTTCTCATTGTAGGCACCAGCTCAGCCTTCTCCTTGTGCCACTGCACAGCCCTTGGAGCTGGAGCCCAGGCTGGGATGGAAATAAATTCCAAAATGCAGATACAAGAGACTGTCCTGGACTACAGGAGGCAGAGGAGGAGGAGAAGCAACATTTACCTCATGCCCATGGTGCTTTTCCTTTCTGGAAATTGGCTAAAGCCAGCAAAAAGCCATCAGCACCCCATTTTGAGAACAGCACTATTTAGTTAAACCATTAATTTTTCATCTAGATGATAATCAGAATATCAGAAATGGATTGACAGCTCTAAGCACAAATTGCCTTTTGATCAGACTGATCAAATCAGTTCTGCAATTGTCCAGCAACCAAGGGGGGTAAACATTTTCCCAACCTCTGTACCCTAAGCCAAATTGGTATCTTCCTCCTAGTAATTCCCAATAACTCACTTTTTATCTATCTCTTTTTTTGTTGTGTTTCTTAGATAATACCATTTCAATGGCAAACCTGTGACTTTCTGTCTAAAGGAAGTTCCTATCCTATAGGAACACATTTGCCAGGCAGGCTAAGAAACCCTGGTTGAAGCATATCATTACTTCAATATTGGAAAAATCAGCTTATTGTTTATGCCATACATATACACAAATTAAAATGGAGACTTGGAAAGGAAACAAAGTGATTTGCTTTCTTGATTGAATAGCATGGAAATGCAGAAAATGAAAAAACCACATGGCTTAAATTGCCTCAGGAAAAAATTAACCCATTTATATGAAAAGAACAAACAGCTTTTAAAAATTATAGATATTTTTAAATGCTAATTATTTGTATAAACCAGCTCCTGTGCACAAGGGATCAAATATAAGTGAGTTAGTGTAGCTGACAGCAGCGGTGAGAAAAGCAAGAGGCCATGAGAAAGACAAAAACCAGGGCTTGTTTTGGTGAGCCTGTTCTGAGGACAAGTAGTACAGACATAACCCACTGTCTAATGTCACCATGTGCTTGCAAATATCACTGTACAGGAGTCCAGCCTGCACAGCCTCTCAGATAATGCCAGATAAATGGCAAGAAGCTCTCCTTCAAATTACAGATGGATGGTTCTTCCCAGAAAGGGAGACAAAACATCAAAAAACAAGAGAAAACACAATGAAAAAGCTGCTCTGAACCCACACAGAATGGCCCCAGAAACAATGAGCACTGACATAAAAATATTCCTCATGTAAATTCAAATTCCACCATTAGAGCCTGCATACCTGTATTTATTGCCTTCTGTCACCATGTAATCAGCAGTCACTAATCACCCCATAGCTTACTCTCATAAAATTCTCTATTTCATACTGGAGATCATAACTGAATATTCCAAAAGTCCCATCCTATTGAAGTCCTTGTGATTCAGAAAGAAAATAACTGACAGTCTGAAATAAGCTGCTAGTGATGTCCATCTTGAGATGCTTTCCATCAATATATCCAGAGGGAAAAAGGAAATATTGGTGAAGTGTGGTGCAGATTTATTGCGCCTGACATTGTTGGGCTTGGCAGAGTTGCTGTAGGAAGAGATGGGGCAGAGGCTGCCCATGAGTAACACAAAACATAATAATAAAAAGCAGATTGGAGCATTATTTAAAGAACACAGCACAGCTCAGTATTTTATTATTATTATTGATATTTTAAAAAACATCTCAATGACTTACCACGAATTTCCCTTTCCAAGTTTACTACTTAATGAGTCTAGACTCAAATGAAATACAGGACTTCACTCATGACTTCCATCATGATGCCTATGTTCCTCTACCTTAAAATTAATGGTTTTGAATTACTTAACGTTCACCTTTCATTTCATTTTACATACATACTGTGCTTTTCCCTCCAGTGGATAATAAATAATATACAATATAGAGTGTAATGCCTGGGAATAAATCTAAAGTGAATTCAGGGGGGAGAATGAAACAGAGTTGTTACATTCATGTCAGGATCCAAAACAGTAAGGTCTGATCAAGCAGCTAAAAAGACAATGCTTGTAACAATAATGGGTATCAAATATGTAAGAAGAGGAAAAAAAAAAAAAAAAAAGACACCAAACCCTAAAGTTTTCCAAGTGCATGGACTTAAAAATGGTGAAATATTTACTCAGTCTACCAGTGTCACTGCATTCTTTTACTCACATTTCCTCCAAAGGTCAGCAGACTTCATAATGCAGTTTCTTCTCTAAGGGTGAATACGTTGATTCTTTCATGATTTTTATTGCCATAAGCCTTTCTACAACAACAAATTACCCTTTCTTGGGACAGCTTTAGGAGAGATGTAGGTTTCATGATGTGAAGGTACAAAAACATTTTGTGTTTTGATGTACCCTTTTTATTGCAGTGGAGAAATCATCTATTCTCACTCTCAGTTTCACTAATAAGTAAAAAGGGGTTTTTGCAGCACCAAAGCTTTATTGAAATATTGACAAATCTTTAGACAACACCTTTGCCCTGCCCAAAAATGCTCATTGCTTAAACTGAATTAACTTGAGGCATAACAACACTTTGTTTAATATGCACTTATATTCCAAAAAACTATTCTACAGTTTATTGGGTCACTGATTCCAAATCAAATTTCTTTTGTTTATCATTTAATTCCTTCCTTCCAGCTTTCTAATCTCCACACTCAGATTATTAATGCTTTTTTTCTACTCATCACTATCAATAACAAACTTTTCCAAAGTCATTGTTATTCCCAGAAGAAGAGGAAATGCAAAGGAAAAAATTTGGCCAAGGAACTAGAATTCAGTTAAAGTTCTGTAGGTAATACATGGCCCAGCCTACAATGACTCTCCATATCACACTCCTGCACCCCAGTAGATAATCAGTTTTTAGTATTTATAAACATGGACATCTATTTACCAAAAAATTGAAAGTTCTTTTCAGATGCCTGTGTCCACTTCAATGTTTCTGTTCTGATTACACTCTTCTCTGATTTAAATCACCTTTTAGCCTCAGCCTTGTAACCTCACTCAACACCTCACTCAAGCCCTGACCCATCCACATGCTGCTGAAAAATGACCCAAAGGACATTGTAATTCCCTGGCCCCCTCCAGCTTCTCTTAATGTTCAAACTGAATTCAATATAAAAAAAAAATAGACAGAAAAAGGGGAAAAATCAGCTGAGTATTACAGGTCTTACAGAGTTTGTCATCAACTCCATCAAGCTGGGTGCTACATCATTCTCTGGCCTCTCCACCACCATTAAGAGAGGAGTTGCATCTTTTCCTGCTGTCAGTGCCTGTCTGGCTGATTTGGGGTAAATTCACCACTCAGTTAAGTGCAGAGAGGCTCCCATACCATGCATTTCCATCCTGAACTTCAGGGCATTTTCATAAATCAAAAGATCAAGAAGCTGCTGGAAACTCGCTTACGATAATATGAATATAATTACTGCAGCCTCAATGAGTTCTTCCTGAGGAATTTTCAATAAGAGCTGGAACTGAGGTAAAGCATCCATAATTGATCACAACCAGTGAATTAGACACACAGTTGGGCTGGGTCAGTACAGCACCCACAGCAGAATCCGAGCCGTGGTTGGCATCCCCCACATGTGAAATTTCAGGTGTGTTCAGTGCTGAAAATTAAGTAAAGGTCATTGTTTTTGATGTTACCTCTTTTGTTTGGAATCCAGAAATGGCTCAAGCACATCAAGATGTTTTGGGCTTCCCTTTACACTGTGAGCACCCACCAGGACCTGGAACACAACGGAGCCCAGAGCTCCAAAGCACTTTCATGGAACACAGATCCTGTCTCCTAACCCGAGGAAAAACCTTAACAGGGTAAGGGCTGAAGATGAAAGGCTCCTTTTTGCAGATGCTGGCCATGACTCATCATCAAACAAAAAGCATGGCTCAAATTACCTCCAGTAATTGAGACAGCTTCACAATCATCTCTAGAAATCTTTGTAACTGTTTGAAGTAATGACAAAAAACCTCTTCACTTAACCTGAAGTGCCCATATCCACTGGTGCAGAGACCTCCATATGCAGCCTTAGAGTTACAGAGAATCCAGCTACAGATCCTGGGACAGATAGGGCTCCTCACCTATGAAAAACTGATTCTATTTCTTGTGCAAGAATATGCAAAATATGAAAAGCACACCAGCACCCCACAGAAGATGGACAGATACAAATCAGTTATCCCCATGAAGGGATATGATTTTATTTCACCCTCAATCACAATACTTAACTTGAACCACAATTTTTTGAAATTCAGAATAAGTCTCTGTACTTTTTTTTCTCCTTGTTGCCACAAAAGAGCTGCTGTAAAACTCTGTTCTTCTCAAGTGAGAGGAAACCTTGTGAGGAAGACACTGAGCAGTGTTTCCAAGCAGCTTTCATAAGCCTTTTCCTGAGAAGGATGGAGGATGGGAAAAGCAGTTGTTCTCACCAGCAAAGTCCACCAGTGCTGTCTTTACTGGTGTTGAAATACCCATTCACCTGAGGGAAGGTGACAAAGAGGATGGTTCCTGGAAGATCTGGGATGCCACCATTCCTGCTGTGTTTCAACAAGTGCCCCCAAGGCAGATAAGGGAGAAGGACAATCTCCTTGTGAAGCTGAAGATCCTTGCAGGAGCTCCATCACAGGGTCAGAAAACTGATGGTAGCTTTTGCAAAGCCAGGTCAAGCCTCAGAGGCCCTCAACAGGCACAAGGAACTGCATCTTCCTGTTCTCCAGCTCCTTAAACAATGGGATTTCTTACTGGCAGAGTGTTTTGTCTCTTTCTCACTTTAGAGAAAACAAGATTTAAGCTGCAGGAGGTGCCCACTGCACCCACCTGCAACACAGCAGTGACACAGACCTGCTGACTCAGCACATCAGCTTTAACAGCCATGTTGGGAATAATTGGGAATGTGCATGGGGAGAATTCCAGGTATCTCAAGGACACAGAGAGATGATGCACTCCTATCAACGTAACTGTGTTACCAAGAAAAGGCTTGCAAGACGTTCTTGGGATGTTCTGTGGAAGTTTCATGGAAAGACTGAGACTGAGATTTCCCAGGAATTACTGAAGAACAGTAGAGGCTGCAGTAGGGCATCGATGGCAGAAATGCACACAGGCACAACCAAAGCTGAGGACAATTTTACTCCTTGGCTGGGGCTGCTAAAGGCAGCTTGACTGAGGCTTGCTCCACCTCTCCCTGTGAACACTGAGACCTTCCTCAAGGCTGGGTGTTCTGAGACTTTTGTTGTTTTCATTTTAATAGAGGAAACCATGGAAAGATCAAACATCAAAAATCGAGTCAGACCATCAAAGCCCAACAGCTTCAAAGTTGACACCCACAAATTCAAACCCCCGTACATATTTTTTGTCAAAGATCCCAGAACACAAGCAAAGCAACATTCTAGAAAAGACAGCAAGGAAAATAAATGCAGCTGCAATGTCCTGCTAGGAATGACACAGGTGGATTAATCTCCTGCAGCAGATATCCACATATTTTAAGGGCATTAATTAATTTGGAAGGAGAAGTTGAAGCATTTAGTGACAAGCAGAAGGAATCACATCCCTGTTAGAAAGCATACATGAGACAATCACTGAAAGAGGAAAAAAATCCACCCATATTTATTTTAACAACACAAAAATGCGTCAAAAGGCAACTACACAAAGAGAACTGACGTAGTTGCTGTAAAGCACTGTTTCCACAGCCAGTTTTCATTAACAGAAAAATACTGCAGATCCTAGACTTTGATCAAATAACATGTGCAGAAGAAGAAAGGTGTTTTGTGAGATTCCAAGACAAGCTTCTCTCAATCCCATCAGGGAAAAAAAACAAACAAACAGAAAGACAAAATGCAACTCATTGCTGTGAAACTGCCCCTCTACCAGTACCTTACAAATCAGTCTTTCTTTGGGCAATTGTGAATTAATTGAAAATTTAATGATTAATGTGCAGGTAGCTAGGGCTATCTATTTTTTTCTTCTGGTTTAAATTGCTGTTTCAAATCTTAGGCTATTTTTAGTAAAGCTGGGGCTTGGGTTTTATCCTGATAATCCACTCATTTTCAAAAATGTCTACAAATATAGCATAAAAATGAAGCACAGTACAAACCATACCTGTTTGGATCTTTTTAAGGCAGAAAACCACACAACCAGACCAAAGCAGCCAGAAGCTGCTTCCCAGCAAACATACAGTTGCATGGAATCATTAAACCAGCACAAGGCTTAAAAGAATAAATCTCAGCTTTTAAGTGCAAAATAGAATTCAGTTTTAACCACTGAGCCATGTCCACTGCCTCTTTAACAATGCTATAAAAAGCCACTTGGCTCTTCAAATTTAAAAAACTCAGTGTCACATAAATACAATCACAAAAGATCTAAAAATAACTTTAAGCTGCCCACCCTCAAGGTCAGAAGGAGCAGATGCAAAGAAATAAAGCTCTACAAAGAGCTTCCAATAGGAAAATACTACTGACAAAAGTGAAGGTGTTGCCACTGGTCCACAGCTATTTCTTGACAGTTCTTCTGTGTCAACTTCTGCTGAGTTCTGCCTGTGCACTTCTCATCAGTGAATCCCTTTGCTGCTGTTGAGAGAACACTCACTCAAACTTACCAACTGAAAACAAAATTTGGTGCATGTCCTTTCCACTCTTTACAAATGATGCACTGAAAGAGAATAAAGATGGATATATTTGAGGTGCATTAAGGAAGAAACCAGTAGTGGTTTCAGTGTGTACAGAATGGCTCATTACCAAGAATGCAGAGGTCACAAACAATGACAATCCTGCTACATCAGGAAACTTCTCCATGTGGATCTGCTAATGGATTCCTCTCCAGCTCCTGATGGAAACCAGCTCAGTCTCATCACAGCCCAACCGTTCCTTTAACACACTTCATACTTCTTAGAGTAGAAAAATAAAGTAGAAACAGTGGCAGTGATGGTGGCTCAGACTGCCTCAAATTTCCTTTTTTTGGCTGTAGCAGGTCCACACTTGGCAGAATGACCTGTCACAAGGGAGAGAGCTGCTCTTTGTGGACCTTGAAACACAATCTAACAGGACCATCAATAAGTGTGCTCTGAACACCAGTAAAGTGATTCCCTGATACAACAGTTTAGGGACTTCAATGATTCTGCATTGAGCTGAGTTTATGTGGCTTGCAAAAGATGAAGGACTGAGCCTAGTCTCCTGTGATTTGGACGTCTAAGTTAAGGAACCTAAATATTTCAAATCTTATGTTTCAAGCATGCTCACATCCCCTGCAGCTGCACATTTTTGTTGTTGTTTTAATTATTATTATGGAGTTTTTTATGTTTTAATGTTTTCCTTAAGAATGGGCACAGAAAGTATTCAATTACTGAAGTAAGAAGTCACGGGCTGAAACAAGGCTGTAAGAAATACTGCAGCCTGTCAAAGGTGATAAGTGCCTCTGATTATCCTTGACTGCATTCCCTGGGCTCAGCATTTCATTAAATAGCAATGCTCTCTTTTAAAAATAGATTTACCACCATATCCTGAGGGTCTTTCCTATTTTTAGCTAAAGCGATGCACAAAAATACCACTTTCCACATTAATTGTATTTGATTTTCAGTTTCAGTGTTACTGGTAAGATTTGTTAAGTTTGTGTAATGCAACCTGAAACAAGTCATGAACATTAAAACAGTTTTTTAACTCATTTTCATGAACCTCCCTTCAACTGGATGAATTAATAACCTCCTTGGAGAAACTACAAAATGCTTTAAAAATTAGGCAATAAATTAAATGAGGTGAATTTGGCTGTTACATCCTTGAAGAAGAGCAATGCAGTCAACTATGGATCCATGCCAAAATAAATTATTTGAAAGGTGAAGAAACAAAGTAGGAAGAGTGGTCAGGCACTGGAACAGGCACAGCCAGGGAGATGGTGGACTCACCACTCCTGAAGTGTTTGAAAGACAGGCAAATGTGGTGCTTAAAGACAAGGGTCAGTGGTGGATCTGGCAGTGCTGGATTAGCATTTGGAGTCACTGACCTTAGAGGTCTTTTCCAACCTTAATAATTCCGTGATTCTATGAATGAATGAAGTTTCTCCACTGTGGGTTAACAAAATTCTTCCGGACATACCAGGATAGAAAGTGTTTGCAGCACTTGTTTAATGATGCCTGATGAAATGCTGTGGGGTTTTGTTTGTTTTTTGGGGTTTATTTTACTGAATATGATAGTGAGTAAAATAACTGTCCATGTAGTAAAAACATTGTATATTTATATAGGTGGAAATCTTAATGAAATGCTGAAAAGAGCAAGTTAATTTTTAAATAAAGGTTTTTCTTGATCCAATGGGCATAAAAGGTTCTGCTCCATAGAATAGTTATCTAACTGGGGACAACAGGAAAGCTGAATTAATTTAACTGTTAACTGAAACTCAGAAAACAACATTGTCTGCAAGATGTCAAATATCCATTTCCATTCTTCGTTGGCAGAAGATTCATCAAACATCAGTCAGAACAAAAAAAAAAATGAAACACTGTATCTGAGGAGAAAAGTTGTGAAATTCCATAGATTAGCTTGAAAGTGTGACACAACTACGGAATAATTACTTCTAGGAAAAACACCGAATTATCTCATGCTTCCACAAGTCAAGATGTTCTTCTAAATGAAAAACCTAACTCAAATATTGGAAAAAAATTAATAGTTTTGAAATGGTTTTAAGATGAAAGAAGAAAGATTTAGATTAGGTATTAGGAAGAAATTCTTAATTGGGTGTTGAGGTCCTGGCACAGGTTGCTCAGAGAAGCTGTGGATGCTCCATCCCTGGAAGGGTTCAAGGCCAGGCTGGACGGGGCTTGGAGCAACAGTCAATGAAAAAGATGAAGATGTGAAAAGAAAGGAATGAGGTTTGATCTGGTGTCCCAAATCAACAACTGACTGAAAGCAAAGCTAAAGCCACAAGTAAAAGGAAACTACATGGCAAAAATATTTGGTGTTTTGTATTCCCTCTTTAAAGTAAACACAGCAGTGTTTTGAAATCAAGACAAGTCCAGCCCAGGGCCATGAAAGATGATCAATGGATACAAATATTTGCCATACAAGGAGAAGCTGAGAGAGCTGGGAGAGAACCCAGAGAAAAGGAGGCTCAGGAGGACCTTATCCATAAATTCTGGATGAGGGCAAGGAGTGAAGAAGCCAGATCCAGGCTCTTCTCAGTGGTGTCCAGTGCCAGAATGAGAGGCAACAGACAAAAAATACAGGAAATTTCATCTGGACACAGTATAAACCTTTATTATTGTGAGGGTAGTCTGACACTGGAACAGGCTGCTCAGAGGGGCTTGCAGTCCATGACTTGGCTGTGATTCTGTGACCTTGCTCATCAAATTAACAGTTCTGCCTTCAAACTAGTTAGGAAAACTGGAAGGGAAAAAAACAGTCTGAAGGTTATTTCAGAATGTCCATCCTCTAATATATCCCAAGTCCAGTAATGGGGAAAAATCTGCAATGGAAAATAAATAAAATATTCCCAATTATTAAAGAGGCTGAAAAATATTTAGGGGATTGCTCTAGATGAATAAATATGTCATCTGCAGAAGGACAGCATTTCTATTTATCAGGTGAAGTTATATGGAGTTGGGTTGGGAATTTTTTACATTCAGTACTTGAAGGATTGCTTGCATAAGGCATAGTTAGCTCAGAAAACATGTTTAACATAGTGGAAGAGATATGTACACAAGAACTTCTGGGATCATCACCTGCTCATTATCTCTGCCCTCATAAAAAAAATGGAAGTTTTCTGGTACATTTATCTCCTACTCCTGTTTCAATTAATTTCACCAAAATGAATTCTCTGTAAGGAAATCTCCAACCTTCAGCTACTCCCAATGTCTAAACAAAATATTGCCAAAAGGGAGAGGGGAAACAAAAAAGGAAAATTTTCTTCTGCTTCCAAAATATGTTGAGATGCACAGAGGCTCAAGGTGAAGGGGTGAGAGAAAAACAGAGGCTAAACCAGGAAATTAGTGAGAGGGAGAAGGGGAACAAGCTGCAAAAGAAGCCCTGAGGAATTGTTTAATTCTGGGGTTTCTAGGTGGCTACTTAATGCACACAGAATTGATACAAGACAGACAAAATACACGTTCCAGCTCAACACCTGATGGACACAGTCTGCAAAACCTGGAACCTTAGCACCCAGAGAAAAATACAGAGAGAACAAACCAAAGTAAACTCATACAGGGACCCTCTGAAACAGCAAACAGCTCTCAAAGTGAGCTCTGAACATCATAAAAGAATTTTTTATGATAAAGCCCAATCATCATGACACCTGCAGAACCGCATTTTATTTACTTTATTTACTTTATTTACTACAGTGTTTATGGCTGCCAGTTCACTTAACAACAGCATTGTGTATCAATAAGTCACTTTGTTTAAGGAGTTCTTGATGAACTGGGAACTGGATCCTAATGGGAATCTCAGGTGCTAAGTTCTATCACAGAAGGAGGAGGCTGCTGGGTCAGGGAGTTGTAAGGAATATCAACCATAATACACCAGGATAGCTCAGATTAAACATCATTAGACTTCAGACAGATGAAGAATTTGCTGAAACAGTAGAAATTTTATTCTCTTTCCATCTGAGAAGGTCAAAGTTAATGCAGATAAGCTCAGTATCATTTATCTTCTGGCAGCATCCTGAATCACTAAGAATTGGGATGCAACATACTCCTTCCTAAATTGCATTTCAGGGATGATTTTCTGCTGGATTCAGGGGGGAAAAATCCTCCTTGATTACTTTCTCAGATTTCTGATTATCTTGCAACAGATTAATATCCAGTGCTTTCATGGTTCCCTGCCCATGGTAGGGGGGTTGGAATAGATGATCTTTGAGGTCTCTTCCAAGTCAAAGCATTCTGCTATTCTATGACTTTATAAAACAGTTATATGAACTCAAACCAGTATGTTCATTACATGACATCTATTCACTCTTCAGGAACAGACGGCTCTCCTCCACCAGAACTACAAATCTTATTCTCATGTTCTCTCTCCAGCAAATACCTGACTCAAGGATCACAAAAATACTGACAACAGCCAGTTCAGTAACACAGAAATAGCAATAACGAGAAAATTACCAAAACAAGTAAAGCACTGTTCCAACTTTATGCCAGTATGTTCAAAACAAGTTATTTTAAAGTAATTACCACCGGTAAGTACAAGCAGAACAGACAACTAACACTCCATCATGAAATCACACCAAATCAGCTAATTTGGGTATTTTTTAAATTTACTTTCTGTAACTTTTACTTCCTATACTTGCACTTTCATTCCACTAGCTAAGAAAAAAAAAAAAAAAAGAAAATTGTAATACAACTCTCCATCATTATCAAACCTTTTCTGACTTCTGACTGTTTAATTCCTTATTGATTCTCTTTTTTAATCATATCCAAAATGAAACTGATTCTTTGCCTGCTGAGGACAAAGGTGGAAAGAAATACATGAATTTGCTCAGCAGCATAATAAAGACTACCCTGTCTCATAGACAATGCTCTCTGTAGGAGCAAACCTTTCCTTTACCTTGACAGATGCAATTCAAAATGGGGCTCGGTGTGAAATCAAAATATTGAAACTGTCAAATATAATCACTCTTCTGGCACATCATGCAAAATTGAACCTTTATTTTATAGACAAGAAAGATGGTTTATTACTTGAGCAGACCAAGGTCTCAGAGATGACTCAGACTGGCACTGAGGAATGCAGAGCCAAAGGTGGAAGATGAGCACAAACCACAGAGACCAAGCCCAGGGTCCCAACGCAGAGGAGTTTGCACCTCAGAGGGGACAACTGTCCTGCTGAGCACTGGAGAGGTTACAGAATTCTGCTCCTGGTTCTCTTGAAACAAGCACTAAAAGGAGGATGTTGTGCTTTTAAAGCTCTCAGTGAGATCAACCCTTCTGTCCTGAAGTGATGTTTTCTGCTATTTCATTGATCTTCCTGTGACACAGGAACCCAGGTTCCTATAGTCTCGTTTCTTTCACTCACTTTTTTTTCTACATTTCCACTTTATTAGGCTGTGACCCTAAAATGCAAGTTTCTTTCCAGTCTAAGAATTCCCAACATTGTCTTCTCCATCCCTGGCCAGAATCTCTGTGTGTAAATCTGAAATGACTGAATATGTTATGCAAACTTAGAAAATTATTTCCTTGGATCAGTTCTTCACCTTCTCCAATCTAATTACTGCTTCTTGCATTTCACAGTCTCCATAAAGATTACAAACACCTCCTCAACACCAAATATGGCCATGTGCATTACTATTCCCAGAACTATTTAATCTTTATTTCCAGATCACAGACATTCTGAGTTGGAAGGGCATATTATTGCTTCTTTATCTTACACATGTTATTAATGTTTTCTAAAGCTGCTTCTGGAAAGTCAAGTTTTGTTTCCCTCAGGTTATATAATTTATTTCTTTACTACGTTCTGTACACTATTCAAGACCTTTGACAATAATTAGATTTGGTTTAAATGCTAAAAGAACAACACAGGGTTTGGAAACCTGACAGACATTTCTGAACTGAAGCAAAGAAAATGTTTAAGAAACAATTAAATACATGTCTAACAGTGAAGGATGATTATTAAGAAAAAAAAAACCCAACCAAGCAGCAGAATATTGCCATTATACATATTATTTACATTAAATTATTTTTAACCCCTGTAGGTTATTATTTCTGTGCAAGAGTCTAACTTAGTGTAAACCTATTAGACTCCACACTTAGCAGGGAATAGGTTTAATTTGTATCATCTGAACCAGACTTGAAAACTGATGAATTTCCAAGTGATCAGCTCTCAGCATGTTTGTTTTTCAGTGGATTCAGAAAAGCATCTCCGATTGTTTGTTTTTAATGCAACGCATTTGCAAGCAAGGAATTGTAATTGCACACTTCTCCTGCAATCAGTAGTGTTGATAGTCAATATGGAACTAAAATAAAACATGCAACACACCCAGAGGTACCTGTAAGGCATCACTGATGGGCTTGCCAGGTCCTGACAGAACTTTTGGGAGCCTAAATCAAGACTTGACTCGTTTCAGTCTAACCATTCAAGGAGCTCATCAGAGTAAAAGGGGTTAACAGAAAATGGCAACTTGTTCCTCAGATTTGGCACCAAATTCTACTGAAATAACTTTCTACTGGCTTGTTGCATGCAGGATTGTGACTAAATCAGTATTTAATTGGACCTGACATGCAGGGAAGGTACCAAAACTTTCACCAAATACTAGCATGGAAATGGGAATGCAGAACCCATTCTTCCAAACAAGAACTAAGATCCCAGCACACATTAAATTTCAAAAGGTGCCCAAGCACTGGCACTAGGGCATCTCCCACACCTAAGAGATGGCAAAAAATTATATTCTATCTTCTTCAGTTTTACTTTTCATTTCACCTGCAATCATTTGAACTGAAGTACAGCACAGAATATTCCATTGGCTTAAATCTTCTACTGTGAGGAATAGAATCTCACAGAGTTACTCCTACAATTTTTACCATTTCTATTTTAAAAATTCCACAGTACTCCAAGCCTAATTAAGGAATTTTTCCTCTTTAAAAATGTAGTCTAATATTTTATTTCTGTAATTCCTGCATATGTTTATCTGTCATGCAGTTGCTACCTTTCTATCTGAATCAGCTTAAAATAATCAAAATGTTCCAAATAAAGAAAAGCAAATAATCCCTCAGGTACTCTGTAACACCACACTTGGAGATTATTATCTCACCTTCCCTAAAGAAAAAGACATCTGCACTGCTTGTGTCTCCTCAAGCATCCTGCCTGTGAGGCTTAGCTGCAATTTGGATGCCACATGAATATGTTCTTGTAAATAAAATAATTATAAAAACCTGCTAACTTCTTTAAGATCCAAGTATTTCATTCTTGATGAGCATCTATTCAGTCCTCGTGCACAGATGGACACAACCTATCTGTAGCTTTTCTTCAATGAAACAAAGTAAAATAATTTGCCAGAAAAGAAGATACAAAAAACCTTAAAGCAAACCCAAATTTTCTTTTAACAATATTGAGATATTGAGTTATCTCTTGGAATTAAAAACAAACAAAAAAAAAGTTAAAACACTACTAATTTTTGATCTGAGATCAGACATCCAACACAAGCACTGCCATCATTTTAAAGTGACAAATTTACTTCCACTTCATAAATTAACCTTCAAGTTATGAAACTCTAATTATTTTTAATTACTATATGACACTAAAAGAAAACTCTGAACTGAAGAAGCAGCTTCCGGTTTTCTAATATTTTTTCAACATTCCTCAAATAAAGGATAGAAAAGGTAAAGAATACACAAGAAAAAAATCAAAAGCCTTCAGTGTGAAAATATAATTGTGAATATATATATACACACATCTGTCTCTACATATATCTATACATTTATATATATATATCTGTAACAGTCTCCAAAAGAGTGAGGCACCAATCTCTGACATGGGTCAAACCTAGATTAAAGGGAATTTCAGGAAGGGGAATTGCATTAAAGGGAACTGAACTCACCAATAAATGGAGATAGAACTTTGATTTTAAGATCTGATAATGATGAAAATTCCCTCTTAAGATACATAAAACCAGTGAGGTGTCTTTGCTAGGGAAGAGAAAATCCATGAAAGAGGGAGAATGGTACAAGGGAAACAATCTCCAGACTTTTTGGATATAGGCAAAAGGCAAGGCAGATTTCATATCCAATCAACAATGGCAACAAAACCACCTTTAAAAGGGATAAGGAAGAGGTCAAAGAAACTGAATGTAATATTGGAACTATTTTTTTACCTTGGAAAGAAAAAAAGATTAAAAACCATCAAACAAAACAAACCTCTTTAAAAGTGACAGATGTGAAAAAGTAAGGGTCAGAACTCATCAGGTTGGACCCCAGAAGGGCCAGTTTTTCTTGGACACCACATTTCCTTGATCGTTGTCATTTCAGGGAGGACTTCCAGCATCTACACAAGTCATTCATCAGCTGCTCTGCGGGGACCCTTCCTACCCCTTTCATCATCCAGGACCCAGTCCCATAAGAGGGAGATAAAGAGCCTGGAGATAAATGCCTGGACTTCTAAAAATGTTCTTCAAAGACATGGGAGCAGAGAGAAACAGAAACTTAAAAGGAATCATGTCTCAGGAAACTCAGTCCTTAAGAGAAACACTACACTTAATACTGGGATTCTGTTCTTTGTGAAGTTACTGTGTTCCCTACAGTCAATATAACAACTTGTCTCAGGTGCAGATAAAACCTCAGAATCTTTTATTTAAAAAAAAAAAAAAAAAAGGAAAGCACAGGAATTATTTGGTCAAAATCTCTCCCTCTGAGAAATTTTAGCAACAACTACATTCTGTACTGCACTGCACTTGTGCTAGGTAGCCCTGCTTGAGTAGGGACATGGCACTCTCTGACCTCAAAAGGTCTACTACAACCTAAAAGACTCTGAATGATGCTGTGACAACTCATTTCATTGATATTCTTGGTGGAACATTCATATCCAAACCAAAATGGTCTTAAAGTTCCTGACTATTTGAACTACATCTACTGTCACTAATGAAAATTGAAGAAAAAGCTTTGAATGGCTCAAGCTGTCAGGAGCATATGTTTCATACTTCAATACATGGCAATAAAATTTAATGTAATTTTAAACAAGTGCATTTTTGCTGCAGATTTTATTAGACAATTACCCTCCATGAGCTTTCACAAGCCTCTTACAGTGAGCCATTCATAAACTGGATTCACACTGCAAGAAAGCACAGAACTGTGTCAACAGCATGAACACTTCATTCAGTTTCTAAGTTTTCTTCATTCTCCTGAAGTATCCAGGTCTAGAATTTAACACAAACTGGAAAGAAAAATCTGAAAAAAACACACTGAACACTTTTAGTAGGTCAACTGAAATTCTTTTAGAAACAGGTATATGACTAACTTCCATTGAAACTTTTTCTAGTTCCTCCAACAACAATAAAACCAGTAATTATGACTTATTAAATACTTTCTGTACACTTAAGTGAAACATATGAGAAAACATTTGCTGCCACAACTTAAATTACTATTTTCCTCTTTTCCATAATTTTATATTATCCCTTAATCTTTTGTAATTCCTGCAGCAGCAAGTGTTCAAACATAAGTACTGATCAGAATCACTTCGTGTCAGGGAGAAAACACACACAGGAAAAAGGCACCCCACTGCTAATGGATCTATGATCAAAATGAAGATATAAAACTGCTGAGAAGAACAAAAACCGTAGTCAAAAATTCATAGTCGACACAATATAAAAGTCAACAGAATAAGAAAAAAATCTTCAGTAGGTGTTAAGTAGGTGTTAAGCTACAAATTCTAAGCAGCAAATGAGTATTATCTGCTACACAAAATTAAAGTTTAAATGCCTCAAAAGCTTGAAAAATTATCACAGCATGTGAATACTGTTTTATTCAACCTACATTTAATTTCAGATTTCCAACAGAGCTCAGGTATTTCCAGGACTGGAATATTTTCCTGACCACTGGAAGAGATTATTTGTCTTGAACATTGTTGCAATTTTCTACATGACTGCAAGCCATCATTTACAGATCACCATTGCTGATGCCTTTAAAACAAAAACTTCTGGAAACCTTGAAGAAGCTCTATCCAAAGCCCAGCTCTGGTCTCACTGTATTTACTTCTCCACCCAGTGCAGGTTCAGCTGCTGCCAGGGCAGAGAATTCAGCACCCACCAGCCACAGCAAACCCAGAGAAGCAGATTGTGCTCCTGCTCCTGCACTTTCCTGCCCATGGCCAGAATATCCCTCCCCATTTGGTCTCTCAGGCTCCAAATCACACCTAACATCTCTTTAATAACATACCCACAGCATATGGGTAAAAAAAAAAAAAAGTGAGAAGGACTTTGCCATCCCAGGTCACCCTGTTAGATGAAATGACTGAAGTTCCCAAAAAATGAGCAAAATGTCAGTTCTCAGTTCTGTTCCTGGTCAGACATTCCAAGTGAAGAATACAGGAAAATCTGGAAAGCTCAACAGTGTGTCAGGACTTGTAGCACCCAATACCTCAGGGAAGAGAATGAGGGCTCTACCAAGCCCATTGAACTGGCTTCACAGTGACAAAATACCACTTTTGGATCCCACAAAGCTCTGCTAACTTCATTTTAAATTATATGAAAGGCAGACTTACTGTCAACAAGATATAAATCCTGTCCATCTACTTAGCACAGAATAATCCTTCATCTTATCCTTCATGCTAAAGAAGAATTAAAATTGCTGAAAGCCAATGACAGTGTTCCAGATTTTTTTTGCTTGTTTGTTTCATATTGAGAAAGAGGCTTCTGCTCAAAGTTATACAGAGGGAAAAAAAAAAAAAACAATGGCAAATGAAACACAGTCCAGCAGAGCCCTTGAGGGTGTATGCAATTCCCAGGGCTCCATTATTTAATTATTTTTAAATTTTCTAGCTTTGTAGCCAATTCCCATTCCCAGGCATGAAATTACAGGCCTTGTAAATTTCTGCTGAGGAAGCACGGGAAGAAAATGAAATTGTTCTAACCAGTTCTAGTGCATTATTCTTGGACTTCAAAGCCATTGAATACATCATCCTCAGTGCTTCAGAGTCAACACTGAATAAACATCTCTTACATCTTTTAAGTTCACCTTGTGTTAAACTTAAGTGCTGATCTACATCAGGACTGAATTGATATTAAAATGAGAAAGCTCAGTGTTTAAAGGATGTGAAGTTTTAAGAGTTTTTCCCTTTCATTACAAGAAGAAGAAAAAGTCAAGTGACTGCTGCACCTCTGGGTGAACTCTGCCACACAGAGATGGGCTGAGTGTAGAACAGTGGTTGAACATGCATTTGTGTCTGAGAACTTCCCTTCCCTTCCCTTCCCTTCCCTTCCCTTCCCTTCCCTTCCCTTCCCTTCCCTTCCCTTCCCTTCCCTTCCCTTCCCTTCCCTTCCCTTCCCTTCCCTTCCCTTCCCTTCCCTTCCCTCCCTGCCATGTTCCCTCTGATGTTCTCACACTTGTTGCCCTATTTACAGTCACATTTTGCACCCTACCACAGCTGCAGTCCCATTTCTCCCTGCCCAGCAGAACTGAACTGTTCCCTCCCCACTACCAGCAGGTGCCTGAGAGCCCCATTCCAGCTCTGCCCATGGAATGAGCATCCTGGCAGTGCTCATCACTACTCTGCCATCTCAGTCCTGGGAAATGGAACTGGAGTCAATCAAGCAATTAAATTTGAGACTTCCTAGCCACTGGAAGTGTGGCAGTCATCCTCTAATACACCTTCAGGAAATTAAACAATGTTATCATCAGCCTATGAATAACTTTTTAATTCAACCTGCTGCACCAGCAGATGCCAGGTAGCTGCATCTGTACCAATATAGCACCTGGCCCAGGTACCAATATAGCACAGCACGAGGCTAACTCTTCTGTTTATTAAAGGCTTACTTTAAATTAGCTTTGCAGCTCTTCAGGATATGGCCTGTTTCCCTCTATCTCTGCTTTTAGTAATATCTGCTAATAAACAGCATGACTAATATTTGATAATAAACAATAGCAGAAGCCTGCATGAACCAAACCTGTGTCTCAAGAGCAATGGTATTGTTTCATATCAAAACATTTGGAGGACAAATCTGATAACCTTTTAGTTACTACTGAAAGTTATGATTTAGATTTATTTTTTTTTCACACTAAGGAACAAAACACAGAGTTTAGCTGCCAATTAGTCCTACCCTGTAAAGCATTTTCTCACTAATTCTGCCAATTCATTCCACTTAGGATCTGGAACTTAAATGGAGGAGGAGGGGATGAGTTAAAAATAGCAGCAGATAAAAAAAAGAAAAGGCAAAAAAAAAGCCAATTAGTAGGAATTGCCACAGTAACCTTTGTCAGGATAAATTTAAGGTATAAGGCTCCAAGATAGTTACTATGGCGACCATGGGCACTTGCAAGGTACCTCTAATGAGAAATGCAGTATCTGTCACACAAGCAAGTAGATGCAGCAGCAGCAGCCCAACAGGCTATTTAAAGACACTTTTCTCCCCTGCCACATTTTTTTTTTCAAAGAGCAGCAGGAAAATAAACTTTAATATGTGTGTTTTTTCAATTTTTTACTCTTTCCCTACTCCTTCAGTCACTGAACTGTTAAGATCTCAGTGTAAGATTTATCCAAATTTAACAGGTTAGATTTACAAACTTTACCCACACTTTGCCTACTCTCTGCAAAATGAATTTAACTCACAAGTCATCCAAAAACTCTAAGGAGTGAAAGGTTTTTTACCTATAAAAATGATATAGACACAGGTTTAGAGTAAGAAAAAAAGGAAAATGTTTGTGAAAAATCTTGCATCAATTCTCTTATTTGCCAATACAATGTGCAGATGTTACCAGTAAGAAAATATATTTTACTAGATGGAAACTATTACAGATGTATGTTTGGTATTTTCTCCAAATACACACAGACAAGTACTCAAGAGCGAACAGCTTAAAAAAATTAAGTTTCTCCTTTTTCTACACAAAATCCACTTCATTTCCAGTGCTTACAAACAAAGTCTGGGCTGTCACTGCCACCACAAGCACCCTCATTAAGGACAAACTTGGGTTAACTTGTTACATTACCCAAAAAGTGATACAGTTCCCACCAGGATCTTAAAAAACATATTTTAGGATGGTGAAAAAATCATAGAATGTATGCTGCTGGTACCTCTCAGAGTGCTGCATCAAGCTCTGGGCTCCCCAGCACAGGAGACCTGTGGACCTGCTTGAGAGGCTCCAAACGAGGGCCATGGAAACACTCAGAGGGTTGGAGCCCCTCTGCTCTGGAGCCAGGCTGGGAGAGCTGGGGGGCTCATCCTGGATATGAGAAAGCTCCAGAGAGACCTTAGAACAGCTTCCAGTGCCTAAAAGGAAGTAAGAAAACCTGAGACTTTCTACCAAGGCCTGTAGTGACAGGACAGTGGTTTTAAACAGAAAGAAGGCAGATTTAAACTGAATGTAAGGAAAGTGGCTTTTATGATGAGGGTGGTTCTGGCACAGGTTGCCCAAGGAAGCTGTAGATGCCCCATCCTGGAAGTGTTCAAGGCTGGATGGGATTTGGAGCCACCTGACATAGTGGAAGGTGTCCCTGCCCACGGCAGGGATTGGAAGTGGATGATCCTGAAGGTCCCTCCCAACCCAAACCATTCTATGTCTCTACAATTTCAAACTACACGTTGATCAGAAAGGTTTGTTCAACACCATCCCCAGCCTCAAACCTGGGCACCATCACCCTTCTCAAAGCCTGGGCCAGCTGTCAGTGGTAATTCAGCTGTGCTGGGAGCACAAGAATAGCTCTGGTTCACACACAGTGCCAGTCACTGCTCCTACCCTCACTGTTAACACAGCTACACTTCACTGCAGCTTTCCACTCTTAGTTCTTGCTTGATCAAGTCTCATTTTGTTCATACCAAACTGAATCTTTATGCAGTGAAAGAATCCTATTCATGCCTCTTCTTAATTATCAATAAATTACCAAACTGCAATTTTTACCTTTCTCAGTGCTAAAGAGGCGGCCTCTCTCCTTTTAAACACTGCAAATCAAATACTAAAATCCTTCTTTAAGTAATACATCTAAGCCCAAAGCACTCAGGAGAACACACTGTGAAAACCAGATCAATGGTAGCTTGTGATTTAAATAGGTTAAATGTGGGTTTGGCAACTTTGCAGCCAAGCTTTTGCATTGATATTAGCAGGTGTTAGATCTCCTTGAAGCTGCAAAAGCTCTGCCAACTCATCAGGAGATGCACAACTCATTAACTCAATCTGGATATAAAAGACAGGGCTGGGAAGCTTCCCTAATGAAGTAACCCTGGAAGGAAACTTTGGTGGTGAGTATAATTTACATGTTAGGCCCTCACTTGTCAAAGGAAAAGTTTTTAGCTGAGATAATCCCATGGCTGGGATTTTACCACACATTTCACAGCCAACTATTAAAAGAATTAATATTTTGCCATGTGCTCTGCAAAGTTGACATATATTTCATGTTTAACTTTTTTTTTTAAAAAAGACAATGAATAAATACTTCAGGAAAAATACTCCTGTCCTAGTAAACTGTTAGAGCAGGAGTCAGAGAGAAAAATTTCCCCATGCAAGCAGTGACTCAGTAGATTCTTTCCAAAAGAAGCTTTGTTTCTGGAGATTTATATAGATAAGAAGAAAAAAAATTATTTAATTCTATGAAAGGCCCAGTAAACCACTGGCCCAAATCTATTCTGCTACACTGAATTTATCTAGTTGCAACAAGTACCTGAATTTATCCAGATTATAACTGGTTTGTTCCATAGTTTATAACTCTTTCAGCTGATTCAAAATATTAAAGCAAAGGTTGCTCTCCTGCTTGTCCACTGCCTTCCCCTCCCAGTTACAGCACAGAGCTAAAACCACCTGCTTGACATCAGCACAATTCAAGGGAAAGAAGAATCTGAAGAAGAGAATAAGCAACAGGGGAGAGGAGAAGTAGAATATTTGAAGCACCCAGAAGAGCACCAGCCATTGGTGAGGAAAAGCTCTATTTCATCCCAAAATAATGTACTATAAACAGCCTCCAACCAGCTCCTCCCCCCAGCAATGCAAATACTGCAACAACTGCATGTGTGGGAACACTGCAGAAACCTTGAGGTTAGGAGTCAGGAAAAAAATCTGTGGACAAAACCTTCACCAAGAAGCAAATAATTCAGTTTGCGAAGACAAGAATCAAAGAACGAGTTTCAAATTTAACCACCTTAACAACAGTTACACCAACCAGCAGAGCTTTATCCTGTAATTGGATGGGGGAAAAAATATACTACCCATCACCTTGGACTATTAAACTAGAAATATTTTTATACTTAATTCTTCTATTCACAAGGTGAGCTTGCTTTTATTTTCTCTTTTTTCCCCTCAAGTGTAACACTAGATTCCTCTCTCATATCAGGTTCCCTTTTGCAAATATTTTTTCCTATTCAAAATTATTTCAACTTAAATAGTTTTCAAATATCATCATCTCGTTTGGTGAGATCATTCCAAAGAAGTGAAAACATCCTGCCCTGTGCTGATACAAAACATTCTGCTCAAAAATGTGATTGTTTAGTATTCAACCACTACTGAGCCATAGGTAGGATTTTCACAGATGTATTAAAACCTGGATCCAGTTCCTAAGAGGTAAAAGGCAGCCCTGAGCTCATCATCCACTATTTAAAGCTCAGATTCTTTTTCCACCCTGTTCATCACTTTGGATTTATAAAGACTGAAGTTCACCTGACAATTCATCATCTTGTCCTCTGTAGCTGCTCACATCAGCTCCCTCCTGTACAGTGCAGTACCAGGGAGCTTCCCAGCCCCCTGCTCACTCCTCCTCCAACACAGTTCCAGACAAAGCTGAGCACTCCAGGGCCCAGCCCATGTTCCAGAGGAGCTCCAATGAGGACCTGAGCTCTACAAGTTATTACACCCTTTCTAAACTAATTAATAACTTTCCCTTCCTATCCAAGAGCAGTTTGGTTTCTCTATCAGCTTCTGGTGGGGAACACTTTCCCATGTTAAGAATTAAATCCATTAGACCTTCCTCACCCAGAATCTTGTTCATTCCTGAACAATGAACAATCCTTCAGCGGATTTATGAGCTACATCTTCCCTGCATAAAGCCCTGTTTACTCTTTCCTAGTTCAGCACACAATGCAGCTGTACACATAAAACTGAAATATGTAATTAACCTTCTTTAACACGAGTCACCCTCTTTCCTAAGGGTACTTATTTCTTATTTGATATATCAGATCTGGAATGTTTCCATGATGTCAGGATCTTTCACAGCCTGACAGCACTGTATAGGATAAGGTGTAATTTGGTAAGTGTATCTGTGGAGGTTTTAAACACACCTCCTGCACTAGGCAGAAATCAAGGTACCACACAATCCAGACTGTGAGTTGCTCTCCCACTGAGGGCCAGGAAATCAAACAATTCCCAGTGATTTCATTGCAGAATTGTCAATTATACTTCAAAAAAATCGTAGAGCAGAATTCTTCATTGTTATGAAAACACATTAGAAGGAGTGTGCATTTTTGAAAACATGGCAAAGCTCTCACTGGGGAGGATTCAGCCACTGGAAGAGTGAACTGCAGTGGACAAATATGAGGTTAAAGAAGAAAGATTACAGACTTAATATCCCCCTGTTCCCTGCCAAGATTAGACACTTTTATAGGGCAAATCACAAATTGTATTCAAACTTAGCAGAATACTGGGGTTTTGTTGTTGTTGTTGTTTGTTTTTGTTTTGTTTTGGTTCGGGGTTTTTTGTTGTTTTTTTTTTTTTTTTTTAATTCAGGACTTATAAATCTTTCCCTTATTCCAAAGAAGGCTTCAACTTTTTGCCTGTGATCCCAGTTATTATGATGGCTTTGGTGAGGGGGAAAGAAAACAAAATTTCCAAATCAGCACCTGGAGAAACATTTGTAACTGCAAAATGAAAATGTCATAAAAGGTTGGCTTTATATACTATAGCATTTACTTAACATCTTTCAGTGATCTTTTCAAATCACTGTTGTTTTAGCTTTTGTTTCCAGCTAATGAAGGCAGAATTAAACGGATGTCAAGAGTAAGGAATAAATTCAAGCTGATGAAGCACTAATTTTAAATGAGTGCTCTCTCTGAAGGAAATACTCACAAACCAGCTATTTTAATTATACTTTTGATCATCTAAAACAAATTAATAGAAATCGGATATTTTAATATCCAACTTCAGGAAATCTATGCTGTACCGTCGTGATCTTTTACAGAACATCAGAGAGCAGGCAGAAAGCCAAATCTGGGCAACATCCGAGTGTAACTTTCATAAATCCTCTGCCCATTAAGGCAGACGTAACTGGCAGCCACTCAAGACAATCTTCTTTCATCCCATTAACGCAGCCACCGTGTCACCACAGCCACAAAACACAGCCAAGTGCTCCTAAATACAGGGAGTGTTATGGTCTAAATTAATCTATTTATCCCCAGATATCGATCAAACCAGGTGTGACCTGCAGACCTACACCCAAAAGCTCAGTCTCTTACTGGCAGCATAAACAAAAATGACCTGAAATGTGTTAGGGAGCTTTTCCATAAAAAAATAAAGATGATGGTTAATTGGGAAATGGACTAAAACTATTCAGTTACCTTCACCACTTTGTCTTGCAATCTCTAAAAGGTCTAGGTAGCATTCAGATACCCTTCACTCTTTATGCCCAAGTGTCCAAATATCATAATAGAGCAATTTATTAGCCAAATGACTTCCACAGAGTTTTTTCATCTGTTAGAGGAACATACAAGGTACCAGGTTTAGGTGACAATGAGAAGAAAAAAGAACATACAAGGCACCTAACTGAACCTATGGAAGAGGACTGTGCAAATTCGCATTGCTCACAATAACAAACTACTTAAAGTAAGACATGAGTCTGGAGGTCAAAGCCTTACCAAAAAGTGGCACTATGCCATCTGTAACAACAGAAAAAAAACAAGGAAAAAAGGTTAAGGAAAAAAAAAATCATCCTCCAGAGAAGGGTAAAAAAAACCCCAAGACAGATTAGGACAAATTTTGGAAAGACAGAAAGTCTTGGAGGACAAAAGAAAGCGACAGAGGAATCAGTTCCTATGGACGTGCCCATAACACTGCTGGCTTTGGGAAGAATGAGCAAGTGAATAGATAGATTTTCAAATCAAGGAATAGTGTAGGTTGGGAGGTCCCTCTGGAGGTAACCACTCAAATCTGGAAGTTGGCCATGAAGCCTCACATTTGCAGCACAGCACCAGGCAAGTAAATGATTCTTTGCATTGCTGCTCCCATCCAGGCACAGAGCTCAGGGCAGCTCCCTCCACCTGCCCTGCCTTGGGCACTGCTGCATCCCAATGGGGAAGAAAGAACTCTGAAACAACCTCTGCAACAACAATCCCTGCAGCCTGCCTTGAACTGACACTGCAAGGCAAATCTGACAGAAATTTGGGCTGTGCCAACTGTGCTGCAGCTGCACAAATGCACTCCCCCCTTGTCTGAGCTCCTGTGGAGGGGGAACCTCTTTCTGCCTTGGGGTTGTCTGCCATCATTTCACTCAGGACTCCCAGGTTTCTAATATGGATTTTATGAAGAGAGACAGCCAAAAGAGTATCTCAGGTGTGCTGACCACAGAGCAGGTTTGAGGTAATACAGAAATTTTGACTAAGTAGCCATCTCACAGAAATACTGACAAACATGGGGGTAAAAAAACGATGTTGATTAATACAAGTTTCCTTTCTCCTTCAGTGTTCAGAAACCCTACTGGAAAAAGGACAAACCCAAAGTTCAATGGAATCTTTTCTTCCTGGGAATACTGGTATTTTTGTATTTTATTCTAGTAGGGAGATTAATTTACAGTGAAAGGTTGATAATTTCCTCTTCATCCCCCACTTTTTTCCATCACCCATCAATGTTGAGACATGGTTTTCTAAAAGCACAGTCTGAATTAATTGGTTTGAATATGTGTGAATTAAGGGCAAGCACAAGTCATTTCAACTCTGACTTCCTTCAGGAAGAGGTATTTTTTCCTGTTTAGCTTGTTGCTCCATTGTTATCTAACAAAAGAAACAATTATAATTTTTCTTACATTCTTACTTTTTCTTCCACATACCTTGCAAAAAAATGAAAATCCAATTTAAAAGTATTAGCACTTCAGTCAATTTTTTAACAGGCCTGCACTTTGTCAAATGCTTCCACAACTGTACCTAGCATCCAAAAATTTCACTAAATAAATATTTTTTTCAAGTATTGAAGAAATTAAGGAAGGAAAATGTCTGGTTTCTTCTATGAGAAAAAAAAAAAAAGTTCTTTTTTTTAAAAAAAGAAAATTCATAAATCTGAATCCTGAAATTACTCTGACTTTTTTCAAGAGACAGCTTTTGAACCCTGCAAGTCCCACAATCTGTAATCTATTTTAGGATTTAAGGGGAAAATGAAGATGACTGGTCTGGATTTTGAGTGATTTATAGCTCATTTAAAAGTGGGACAACAAACTCGTGCTTCATCTGTATGATATTTTGTATAAGGGCCAAACTATCCAGGCACGTTTATGTTGTACCCTATTAAACTTAATAAATCCTGTCAGACAAACTTGGCCTGCGCTCACAAAGCTCCTGTCTCCCCAGCTGCATACACAAAATATTATAAATAGTGCAAATTGGGTCTTCTGAGGCCAAGGCAATGTTCAGAGAGGTCAGAAAAACTGCCATGCAGGTCAGATCCAGTGAGTTAGTCATCCCTGCTTTAGGAAAAGGCAACTGAAGAAGTGGGAAAAGAAAAAGAATTTTATGGAAAGTCATGTTATACCAAAAGAGCTGCCCATACAGTGCAGTATCCCAGGATTGATACACTCCATACACTGAGTTTGGGAGAAGGGAGGGAATGGAAGAAGAAAACAACCCAAATTTGCTCAGACAAGTCTGAGAAAGCTGACCCAAAGGAAGCTCTTCATACCAGCAGCTGGAGAAGGAAAGTTCACCCGAGCTCAAATACACATTTCTTGCCAGAAACAAATGCTAAATTCAAATGCAAATCATAGGAAATAGATTGTCTGCACATTCCCTATGCAAATACATCCTAACTATTCAGAAGAAAAATATGATATTCGTTGGGGACAGGACAGGGACAGGAACAGGAACATATTGCTGTAATACCCGCAAGGGCATTTGTTTTCATCATCAATTACAGGGATAGAACACTGGAAAAGGTCTTTCAGTTGGGAAGCGTGGCAATTGCAGGCAGATCTTTGGCAATTCCACAGAGGGACACCTCAGTACCAGCCTTTGTGAAGATCTTTGCCTCCACTTCTCTGTGAGGGAGACGGTCTGATGACGCCTGAGGCCTTGAAATCTCTTCATTTCTAGATGTGTTCATAGACAACTCAAAGTTCATTTTTTATTCATATGTTCACTTCCCTTAACCTTTACAGGAGAGCCCTCCTCTGTCCCCACCTCACACAGTGCATTAATAATGCCTTTAAATTTTACTGCGCTTGTCAAACCAAAGTCAAAGTCTTTTATTTTCACTGGTCACCTGTGCCTTCTACCATTTGATCTCCTTTTTCTCCTGAGTTTGTGACCAGAACTGAATATCAAAATTCTCTCCTATCATTCCCTCTTTCTATTTGCCTCTCCTGTGCTCAGATGACATTTGGGCTTTGCAGTGCAGTCACACTGAGAACTCTCAGCCCCTGTGATCCCAGCGGGGCTTGACACCTTACAAAGGAAACAGGACCATGGAAGTGTTCCCTCCCTCCGCCCTCCTGGCTGGGCTGCCAGCTCAGATTCTGGGGGGCTTTGGGCAAGGAAGACTTCAAGATAGGGAAAGAGACCCAAAAGAGGCTCCTTACCTCAGGATGTTCCAAGGCTTTATTCTTGAAGGGGCAAAAGAGACCAAACAAGGACGAGCATGGGTTTATCCAGACCCTCTGTCCCAGACAGAGAGCTGGCATTGAGCCAGTTGGTCAGAGATAGGGGGGAAGGTAGAGTCAAACTACATAGTTACAGGCTTTGGGGTTCCTTTTGGGGTAAACCATTCCCCAGAGGGATACAACAGACCATGGCAGGGAAAAGCTTGGAAGGGACCTCAAAAGAGCATCTGCTTTTCATGGGATGCAAATGGATTCCTTGAGTACTTTAGCTACAAAGCAGTCCAAAACTGAAATTTCTCAATTTCTTAATTATTTCTCTTTTTTACTTCTTCTATTGCTCTTTCCTTTTTTTTTTTTTTTTTTCCCATTCTATAGTTTTTGCAGAATCCTCCTGTAACATCTCCAGTTTTTGGAAAGTGCTTTGAAATAAATATGAACATCATAACTGGTTCATACTATAGATCTGACCAGTGCTACCTTGAAGACCCTTTCCTACCCAAACAATTCCTTTACAATCTTTTTGTTGAAAATAACTAATTATTCACTCATAATTATGTACGATGTTTAAAGATTGATTTGACTATTAGTAGAAAAAGGCAAGCCTTAAAAAAACTAAAAGTGTGTTTAAAAACTGTCAAATAAAAGACAAAATGAAAACAATTGCCCTGACAACAAAGGGTCATTTTCATGTTTTAGTTAATACAATTTGACTTGAAGATATCTCACAAGTATCCAGCTAGCCATAGATTTAACATGAAGACCAAGGGCAACTGCTGTGAAATTTTATTTTCTCTTGACAGCAGGCAAAGCCTTAATCATAGCAGCTTTGTCTTTAAAACATAAACTGTAACAGCAATGTATGGAAAAAAATCATTAATCTCCCATACAGACAACATGCCCTGTCATAAACAGACACACAAATTAAACACTGACTTGGCAGCTGTGAGAAATAACAATCATCATTTACTTACACATGGACAATAAATTTATTGGGGGAACTTTTGGTTCAAAATGGGGCAGAATTTTCAATTCTTGTTCCCTTTGAAATAGGACTTATTTCAAAGTGTTTTCAAAATGTGCATTGTTAACTAATACTGCAGAAATTGCAGTGTACCACTGCACAGGCTTCACAGCTCAAGTAATAAATGCATTTACAACAAATAATTAAGCAGCAGAAATGGCCCTCATAATTAGTATGCACACAAAGGGACTTTTAAAAAATTCTTTAGTTTCCATGGATGAAAGAAACACCAGACTATGTGATGAAAGGTAGAAAAGTGAAAATAATAATTTGTTTCTTTAATTATTCTTGTCTCATTAGAATGTAACAGAAAAAAATCAAACCAGGCAAAGTCAATACACACAAAAGTTCACTTAGCAAAATTGAGCAAAATACCTATAATTCTGCTGACTATGAAAAAAAGAACCAAAACTTACTCTAGAGTATATGTGTAAGCAAACACATTCATTTAACCCTATAACCCTGCTAAAAGGCAGGGTAAAACTGCTGACCCAGAAAGGAAGCCTGAACTTGAGTGTTGACTTTGCTACTGCAGTATTTCTTCAGCTTATTTTTAATTAGGCAACTCCCAATTAAAAAAATGAAAAGGCCAAAATCCCACCATGTTCTTTCACATCAGCATCCCCTGGGTCACCAGCACTCGTGAATTGCAAGTTTTGCACAAAAGCCTCCCCGATTTGAATTACCAACAAAACCATATCTTCATTTACCACTGCCTGTCCTGTTTGCTCTTCAGTTCTCAACTCCTCACACCAGTCCTGTCCTGGGAAAGCTTTAAACCCTGTGTTCCTCAAGCCAAGGCCAGCAGAGCCTGAAAAGCCCAATGTGTGAATGTGCAGAGCCCAGCTGTGGAGTGGCACACGTGGGGAAGACCTGAGCAGCTCAGCTGAAGGAGTGAGGGCAGCACTGGTCCAGCCAGACCCTCCCCACCATCAATCCTCCCCCAGCTCCGATGCCTCAGGCACGCCCTGCACAGAATGGGGATGGAAAGGCAAGGCAGGGTGTGTGGCACAAAATGAGATATCCTGGGGCACATAACGAGATAACACCTATTACCATAAATGATGAAGTGATTTACGCATAAATGAGGGCTGTCGTGAAATTTAATTTTAATGGTTTGATAATCAAGTAAGGAACACAATAATTACCGTACCTAAGGTTTTTCAATAAATTCTGATCACTGCTAGTGGCAACACTTTTCTGTTCACAGACATTAATACAATTCTCTCCAAGAGCTGTCTGCTATATTTTTCCATGTCAGAACAACCTGTTGATTACCTCGTTGCTGGGATAAACAAGCTCAGATTTCCCACTGATTACATTCAAAACACTTACACTTTCCTCATTGCAAAAGTCCTTTAACATTGCAGCTGACTGCTTCAAGAAACAGCTTTTTTCTTCTTCCAGGAACTGGAGACTCATCTAGTCCACAAAAAATCTCTGGAAGCTGAACTTTCCAACAGCAGACGTGAGAGAATTTGCTTCCCTCATCATCACATGTCATGTGTTCAAGTGGAGAGGTGAACAGAAGTGTTGATACCACCGTGTGATATTTTAAATTAACTGAAGACATTGCCAACACTTCAGAATCACTCTCTGCATCCAGAACTTCTGTAGAGTAACTTGGCTGACATCTTTTCATCAGGACACCAGGTCTCCAGTGCATTTCCCTGTGGATATTGAAGTTTAAAAAAACTTCTGCAGATGCAAAGCAGCAAAAATTAATTTGAGTTGGAATCTAGCTTTGCAATGAACCCTAAAATTATTTTCAGGAGTTCAACAAATGACTGTCCAAAACTCTTGCTCCTCTCTTTTCTTCAAGCAACCTCACAGGAGAGGGAGGACAAATCTCCTATCTTTTCCTTCTCTACTCCAAAACAATCTTGGTTCTCTTGTCTCCTCATCATAATCTCGTGGGAACAAAAGACCTCAGACTAAAAGATGTCACTAATTGTCCCACAATGGGATACAAAGGAACATTTCAAGTCATGTGGAAACCAGAGATGGGAATATGAAGTCTTTAATTAACATCTTGGGATATAGGGGAGGAAAAAAGGCTGATCCTTTCATTTGTTTGTCTGCAAAACAAGCAATGATGAAAGACAGAAAGATGAGTGAACAAAATAATCACTGCACCCAAATTATCATTTCTGACTATAAAATGACAGGGAGCAAAATGTTTCTCTATCCTAAAATAGAGGGAAAAGAGTGTCACTTCTCAGAAACATTGCTTACATATATCTCCAAGAACAGCTACAATGCACACAGTAAACAATCCCAATTATTGGCTTAAAAAGTACAGCAAATTCTAAGTTTAAGCTTTTCTGAAAGCTAAAACGATAATTTTCACTAGTCAGCAGAATAATCTTACTGTAGAAAAAGGCATCTATTTTCCAGATAGTCTTTTAATGGCCTAAAGAATGTCTCCTTTCCTAAGTAGTATAATACCAGTTTTCCCTGACATATGCACTGTTATTGTAGCAGCTATTATTGCCCTGTCTCTAAGTTAATTGAAGCAAACTGCCTTTCAGACCTTAAAATAAAAATATTGTGCAGTATTCTACACATTTGATCCATTTTACATGAATACAAATAAGACAGAGAACAGGACAGGGTTGGAATGCACCAAATAATGTGGATACTACAAAACGGATCATAGGGACTGCCCTTCATGGGCTCAGATTTGGCAGTGCCAGCACTGATCTGCTCATAACCCCAGACTTTTTTTGGCATTTCTGTTTCCATCTCCTCACCCTCCCCACTGCCAGCACCATGGTCAATTGTACAACTTTGTTATAAATCAAATAAATTACAGAGTTCTAATAAGTGCAGCACCCAGGAACTTCCATGACCATTCCTCATTTTCCATGGGAACAATGCAAGAATCCCCTGCAAATTCCCTCTCAGGCCGGAAAAACTTACATTCTACAGTGACCACTCTGTAACAGAGAAAAGAGAAGCAACACACCAAAACTTCCAAGTTATTTTACTTTCTAAACATCCAAAGTGGGAAGCAAAAGAGGCCAGGGGAAGCAGGATGCAGCATTATCCTTCTTTGTGAGTCTGGAGGCAGAGAATATGAAAACACTTACAGTCCCCAGCAATAACAACAGGGACGAAGAAAACAATTTCCTGCTACCTCCACTCTGTCAGGATGGGAGATTTCAAAGTGAGGGTGATGAATGGAGAGAGAGTAAATTACAAAAGGAAGAGAATGTGACCAAAGCTGGCAAAAAGTCATAATTTAAATAAAAGTAGAATGAGGCAAACAGAATTTAAATAAATGACGAATGAGGGCAGCATCAAAAAGGTACTGGGAAGAGGAAAGAAATCCTGAACTTGATTGAAAAGCCTCTCCTCAAATATGAATCAGGTCTTAATAACAATCAATATCCAAAGAAAAAAAATCTTAAAAGGAGACTCTTAAAGTAGGATGTGTTGAAAAGTTTTGGTTGAAAACCTTGGTTCAAAAGCAGATTCCAGGGAATGCCTGCCCTGTATTAAAGAGCAAAGATCTGGAGACATTGCTTAAAAAGGGAGAAGATTTCTCCTTCTTTTTCTTTCTTTTTTTTCACCCCAAAGAGCAACAAAGGCCTTTTTCTAGGAGCAGAAAGCTAATTTTAAAGCCCAGTGTATGTTTCACCTGCTTTTCTGTAGTAGATCCACTGGAACAAAAATTAAAACTCAGGGCAACATAGGAGCCACATACACAGTATTGAAATTAAAAGCACTTACCTTCAAGAAATAGATAATAAATTAGTTTAGAACCAATAGAAATCTCCTTGCAATTTCTAACCAACACAACAAACGTATTTTGCAATAAGAATAAAAATAATTTAAAAGATTTAAATAACTGTAAAACATATACAATCTGCCTTGATAAATGACTGCTTCAAAAGACTTTTTGAAAGGGTTTATATCCATTACAATGTAATGATTTAAGGATATTTAAATTTAAATCCATAGGAAAATAAAATTCAATCAAAGGGATGCCAACCTGATGAGTAGACTTATTTTTATCTGCTATTATATTGTTCCAAAAACTGGGCATGAAAAATTTCAAGGGGTTTGAAAACTACAAAAACAATGCAAAAAAAACAAGAGGCATAAAAATAAAATTATAAAACAATATGGATAAGAACAGGAGCACTTTGGTGACTACTTAGACTGTTTTTTAAAAAAAGAAAAAAGCCAATTCTTTCCAAATAAAAGGAAGAAGCACTGTATGTTACTGATGTTTTTGTCCATTGCTTGATAGAGTAAAATTCAACCTGAGTTTGAGTCAACACATTTCCACTTGGTTGTGCTTTGGGAGTCACCAAGGCAAAAAGCATTCCAAATTTACTATTTTACCTATTCTGTAATTCTTCTTGACAGTTGCATTCCTTCCAATTAACGTGTTTTGACTTTGAACTTAATATCCATCCAGGGATTTGCAGACATGAAAATATCTCTCTTTAGCCAATTTTCCCAGTTGCAGGCCTTAAAGAGTGCAGCACAGCTCTCCCAGAGAAGAGAGCAGTGCAGGGAGCCCCCCTGACCCAAAAACAAGATTCCCTTTTTCACATTATCACCTTTTCTAGGATGAAATTGGAATTCAGATGCAATGATCATCTGAAGGAGATTAATAAGGCAACCCCGGGCTACAGCCCACAGCAGGAATCTGAGGCAGGTGTATAATGGCAAATAATGGTTAATAATGAGCTGTACATCACCCTGGTAGGGTTGTAAGAATCAATACCCAAAACAGCCTGCTTGACCAGAAATATATTTTCCCACAGAGATTGGAATTGCTTTTTCTTCAATTCCATTTTTCTTTCCTGTAGTTTTCTTTGTAGGAAAAGTGAGGAAAAGGCTGGGGAACCACGTAATGAAAATTTAAAACTGGGAAAAGGATAACAAACTATCAGGTTTTAACACCAGGATTACACTCAGAGCACATGGAAATTACATCCAAACACTCTACAAGCTGTACACCTCAGCACCAACTGCTTTGTATTTCATTATTTTCAGGACTACTACACGCAGAGCCAAAATAAATTTACTTGAGACATTGCTAAAACTTAGCGACGCACCTTCAAGAAAGCAAAACTTTTATATTCTCCGACGTGTGTACAACGTTTCAAAAGAAAAACAGGCACCTGTCCTAGGTTACAATGTAAAATTGTGACCGAGGATGTATTCTATCCCCATGAGCCTTTGGAGCCAAGGTGGGGCAGTGTTCTCCTTATCTTCTGTTAACGAGCCCAACAATGCCTTCCCGGAAGACATTATCTCTGTTTAATGGGCCATCAAGGACCCATTGCATGACTCATAGGATGGAATCATACCATTGTGAGATGCTCTGCCCAGGGGGAGGAGCCAAGCATTCCCACCTGGATATAATCCAAGGTTTGAGACCTCACTAGCAGCTTCTATCCACTGAACTCTCAGAGGAGACGAGCTACCAGACGTTTCTACAGGAATCACTGCTTTGACAAGAACATCTCATCTGGATTCCTGGAGGAAGACTGGACCCTTCTCATCATTACTGGACCCTTCTCTCTCAGGATCATCTCTACTCCAACAGAACCACATCTGCCGCTCCAGGAGGACTTATTTTGGACTGCTTCAAACACTCTGACCAACAGGGTGTCAGGTTGTATTGTTCCATTTATTTTATTTTACCCTTTTTTTTCCCTCTCTTCTCCTATTAAATTGTATCTCTGACTGGGAGTCTCACTGGTTTTGCTTTCAAACCAGCACAGCACCTAAACGTCACCAGTTGTGTGGAGAAAAAATATCAGGGCTAACTCTGGGCCCTTTGAGCAGTGACAGCACTCACCGCTGACACTCCCCGGCGTGCAGAATTAAATCTTCGTTGTTCCTGGCACTGATGGTCAGCTCGTGCTCTGTGGAATTGAAGACATCAAGAAGGAGGTGACACTGCCGGGTGCTGTTCAGGTGGAGGGGAAAAAAAAGCATCATTTCAGTGATGATATTATTGTATGTCTGTCAAAATTAGTCTTTATACGTGGATATAAACATACATGCAAAGAATACGTACGTTCACAGACAGGTTTGATCTCCTCCTCCAGTTGTAAGAATATCCTTACTACAACAGCCTTTTTAAAAATTAGATATATTTTTTTTTTTTTTTTTTTTTTTTTCTGGAACTAAACAGAAGGCTACATCCTAAAGAGAAGCAGTCCCATGACAATTCTGACCTGCATGTTATCAAGCCCCACAGCATTTGTTCACCTTTCTATATTCTCACTTTGCAGCTATCACATTCACTTCCGTGGGGAAAGCCACAGACATTTTACAGTTCTTTGAGCCTTCATATAAAAAAAACCAAGAGTTGTATTTATTCTAAATTACCTTGGCATCGCCTCTTTAGGACACAAATTTGCAAGCAAGAATTTAAATTGGTTTAATTCCATTTCCATGTCTTGTCTACAGACCAAAAGAAGTTAGCAATTGGAGTACTTAACCTCGAGAAGAACTTCTCTGAGAGGGAGAACTCTCCTCCCTCTGTAAGACAGGCAAACACAGGCACTTCTCACAGAAAAACTTAATATTTGTCAGCTATTATCCCTCAAATCTAAATTTCCCCAGATGCATTTGACAGAAATACACCAACTGCATTTCTGGTAATAAGAAAATAATTTTTTCTTATACAAGTTGATTTGTATAAGAAGACAAGTTTCTGACAAAGTTGCAGAATAGAAACCTTACTGCAAAAGTTCATTCCAATGAACTTTTTAATTACAGTTAATATTATTTTATAATATTCATCAGTCTCATTATGTTAGTATTAATAATAATAATTTACTAATTTAGTTACTGTTTAATACAATTAAGTGTTAATATTTTCAATAATCATTTTATTTTATTTAATATTCTGGAAAACTTCATTCTAATTTACAACCTTTTCTTCCTTGTGAGAATAAGCAAAAATAGCAGCATTCATGATAAAAATATAATACACATGAAAATTTATTGGAACCAGGTACCAAAATGCCAAATCCAATCAGACAGCTGAAAAAACACTTTACCAATCTATCTAAAATTAAAAACTTCCCAAGAGGCTACTGAACAACCCAGAAATATCCCCAAAAGGGAAGAAAGAGGAATATTGGTGAGGTGAGAGTTGTCAGAGCCATCCTTCAATGTGCACAATCAAGCCACAGTTGTGTGTCTGGGGCAACCAAGAATAGTTATAGTTATAGTTATATAGTTACAGTTATACAGTTATAGTGTTATATTTACTGCACAATAGTTTACAATTGAACTGAAATTCCATTCCAAAGGTATGGAATGGAAGAGTTTAAGAGGAAGAGTTTAAGAAAGGAAGAGTTTAAGAACTGTTCTACCTTGGAAATAGGTTCTCTGGTCCATAATATAACTCTCTTCTGAAAATCAAAGATGTCCCTTCCAGACCACACACAGGAGAAAAAACTTTTGCCAACCCTTGGGGTGGGAACACTCCCAGGGCAAGCCCAGGAGGTCGAGGTTTAGGTCCCCAAGTGACAATAATGTCACCTGCAGCCATGCACTGCAAGACAAGTAAGCACTGCTGGCATCAGGACCAAGTCTCTTAGCAAAAATAAAAAGCAAAAGTGAGGGTGGAGGCTTTTTTAATATATATTTTAAGAGATTTCTCTCTCTTTGTAAAATGCCAGCAACTACTGAATACAGAGGGGGATGCAGGAAGGCAGCTGAGTGCCTGAAGCAAACATGTCAAAACTCAGGAATTTAGAACAAATAAGGAGACGTAGTTTTTGTTAGAAACTTCTTCCTTAGAACTCACAAGAAATAACTGGAAGGGCAGTACTTGAGCCAGTTACCAGAAAGGAATGGAAAAGGGGGAAAGCTTTTAGCAGCTTCTACCTCATCATTGGGAGAGTGAGATGAGACCTGTGAAGTCTCAGACAACCTCTGCATCTCCAGTAGATACAACGTGATGGTCTGGAAGAGCAACTTCCAGTGTAGATTCGTTTTAAAAACTTAATATGGAAGGAATTTGTTATTTCTGCCACAGCAAACCCAAACAAAAAAAACATTCAAGCTTTCTGCAATGTCTTCTGGCAGCAGAGCCAAAGTTTTGCAAATAAAACAATTCATGCCACAAAGGACCTACACAAGCAGCTGCCCTTCAGGACTAAACAACTTCACTGATATTAAAAATTCCCAAATAAGAATTCTTGAAAATTATTCATCATCATGACATTTATTTCCTCCTCTTCCAACACTACACAAAATAGACATGTAGGAGAAATAGTTCTTTCTTGGTAAATTTACGTTAATTCTCAAGGGAAACCTTTAGGTTAAAAAATATAAAACTTGAAGCTACAGAATTATTACAGTACCTTGAAAACTTAGAAGAATAAGATATTAGTGTAAAAGAACTGAAAGTAACATTGAGACTGCAGAAAAAGGTAGCACTAGATCTTCAGAATAAAAACAGGACAGTACCAAAGAGACTATTACAGCAATGAAAACCAAACACAATTAAAGGTTAATTTATAATTATTATTATTAAAACAGGAAGCTTCAAACAGAAGCTGCATCCAAGTAAGGAAACCAAGAAAGCATAAGCTCTGGAAAATCAGACGTAATGCCAAAAAAAGTTTAAAAAACAAAATAAAAGAAAAAACACCAACCATACACTGCACACTGAGGGGAAAAAAAAGAAACCCTGAATCTGTTAAGAAAAATTTGCCGAAGATCTGAGAACTAGCAGGATTTTTTTTCTTTTTTTTCTTTAACATTCTGCAATCAGTAACAGTGTGTAGAACTCATGATGCTGAGTTATGAAAGTTCCGGGGAAATAAAGAATTAACAAGAAATCCAAATAGTTAATTTTCCCTCCAGCAGAACCTGCAGAAGGCCATCCTTTGCAAGACAGGAATTCAAGAAGTTATGTACTAAAGAAGCTATTTATTTGTCAGTAAAGGATACTTGAGGGGCAAATCATGTTCATGCAAGTGTGATAAAAAAACTCCAGTAAGATTTTGCTGAACTCCTATATTTAAGTGTAGACAGAAATGTGTTGCTTAAACCAAGCTCTTTACCAGAAAATTTCACACATCAAATTGTTTTAAGGACTTTAAGGCAACTGACCAAATCTTAGACCACTAGTGCTGACCTCAACACTATGTAAATTTGGATTTTTTCAAGTCTGCCAGCTTACAAAAAACCCTTAAAACACTCAAAATAATAAATGGATCTAAAGTGGATCACATTATATACCATAATAGCCTACTGACATGTTTGGCAGAGAAACACCAGTCATAAGCCACAGATTTCTGGAACTGGGAAAGACTTGCCCACATATACACAATTTATACTCCCTTTCCCAAACTATCCACCCCCATGTAATAGTTTACACTAAATATTTAATTGGATGAGGAGGGTAGATTTTGAGTCCTCTAAGTTTAGATAAGAAGGTGTTAGTTGTTAGTTAGTTTCTTTTAATTGAAAATTGAGTTATTCAACAGTGTCTTAGAGATTTAGTGTATAACTGAATTTCTATTATCATCTACTGTAAAATTGAGAACATAGCACAAGCAAAAGTTAGCAGCACAATGAATCATGCTGTATTTTTAAAATCTTACAATGCCAGTTATGGTTTCCAAAAACAGTCACAAAACTGGGGCCATGGGAACTTCAGGCAAGTGACAATGACACTGTGATCTAGAAATCTCTTTCAGGAGGATTGTGATTACTTGAAATGACAGCTGAGGATACTCTTCAGTAACACTGAACACAGAATTAAACCCCAAATGCAGCTGCAATGATGGCTCACTTCAGTGAACAATCTCTCTGCAGTTCTGTCTCTAGCTTAGTTTAAAAGTCATTTGAAACAAGAAACTCTCAGGAGGGTTGGCAAGTTTTCTGCATCCTGACTCATCTCACTTTCCCATCAACTGAAATCATGGAGTATTTTCATATCTACGATTTTTTTTTCTTCGCTTTTTTTTTTTCCTTCTCTTCTGCTTTCTTTGAATACCCATTGCTACACAAAATGGACAAAATCAGCAACGAGAAGCTTTGGCTCTGGTGTGACAGATGACAGCCCTGTCCACCAAAATCCATTGACCAACACAAAGAGCAGCACAGCAGAAAAACAATCTATGCCACCTTTGTTGATGCTGTTGTGTCTTCAGTAGGGTCTCTTTAATTTAATTTTTAAAAAATTATCTAAAAATGAAGTTTTCAAGACTAAGTTCAGGTGATTAAGTCAGTTTCTCCACCTTACTGGCAAAAAGTCTTTTCATATTTTCCAAGAAGCGTCCTCATCTGACTTCTTCCAGTTGCAAACCTTTTCACTTATGCTAAATATTCCCAGCACATCTATAAATATTTTCAGATTTATGTTCTCACATCTTCATGTGTCAAACCATACATATTTAACATCTGGATCTCAAAAATCAATTCTCTCAATCTGCAAGCTACTTTCTGATGCTCTTTCATGAACCCACTGCAAAGTTACACCGTTAGCAGAAGTTAAATACCTCTGATTACCAAGATAATTTAACTATTGTATGTAACCTCCTACGTGTCATGAGTTAACATTTATATTGAGCTCAACAGTGTAGAAATAAGGAATATATTTTAGAATGACATCCAATCCTGAGAACATTAATATAAATCCATTGCTTGACAGATTTTCCTAATGGTTTGTCAGTTTAATTGCACCAAATGAGAGCTTTATTTGCTTTATTTAGTTGAATTTGCCTGGTTCCCAATTTGACTGAGTTTTAGTATTAGTATTTTTCATTAACAAAACAGTGAACTTAATACTAATTATTTTCTCCATGTAGAAACATCAGATCAATTTAAACAGGTCATATCTTAGTCCTCCAAACTAAACACCTTGCTCTTCAAGCACCCAAACAAGAGAAGTTTTTCTCCGCCTTTCAAAGCTCTGTAACATTTTGAACACCAAAATACTAAGAAAGAGAAGGCTATAAGCAGCTGCCTATCAGCAGGTGACCAATTCTCATTCTGAATGTAACAAATGTGAACATTTAATTTAAAAATCTGGCTATATAAAACCAACAAGGGTTTCAGAAACTGCTATATAACTTTTTACCATAGAACAAAAAAAAAAAAAAAGTCTGTTAAAGCACAGCTGAAGAAACAATGCTTTTTACTCTTTCTCTTGTATAATTTGTAAATATACAATAATCAGGATTTCTGATCCAAACCTGCCATGTTGCAATTTATTGTAATGAAAATAGGGGCAAACCTTGGAAACTGGAATGGAAATTCTAAAAATTATGTTTGATTTCATTAAACCTCAACGTTCTACCCACCCGAGGACCTCCTGAGAACCCTCACTACAGCCAAGATTTCTCTGTCTCCAAACCCTCAGTGAACCCAAGTTGGAAAAACTTCATCCTAACTTTAAATACAGAACATGAGCAGTCAGCCTGGGGAGCACACTGCAGACTCTGCTATGAACTGATGTCTTCTGGACAAAACCAAATCATTTCATTTAAGGATGTCCATTAATGATACAAAGGAAAACTACCTTGAACCTACAGTTGGATGAACTGGCACTTTGAATTTAACAGTGTCAGACCTGCTACCATTCCTTTTTCCTCCTCTCATTTAAACACAAGAACAAAGTCTAAGGTTCAGCACTTGCCAGAAGAGACCTGCAGCTGATGTCTCGGCAGCTGTATGGTGGTTTTAAGACAGAAAGTATTCTGCCCCACAAAAATATTCAAAGATTAAAAAATTACCTTATCATCTTGAACTTGTAGAATTTCCAGGTAATAATATATTACATATCTGGATTCCCAACTTCATTTAAAAGTGAAGGCACCATCCCTGAGGATTGACTTCATCCACAAATTCAGACTATCTCACCACATTTGTAGTAAGCAAGGTCAACATTTTCTGGCCTTTGTAGGCTCATATTTAAGACTCTTTTATACTGATGGCACAGTGGCAAGGGACACAAGGAGACCAGCAGGCCCCTCACAGTGTGCAGAGCACATTACTTGAATTCTTGTCAGATCTGCAGTATTTTTTTCATGCTCTTTTATAAAGGCAATAAGGAAGGACACTCAGTGCCCATGAAAACTGGCAGATAACACATCTGAGAAAAGCAACAGGTATAAAGAAGATTGTTCAAGGAAACCTAGGTGAATTTCAACAGCAGACTTGCTTAGAGCTAACAGGATATCAAAATGAGGAGGAGAATCACACAAAACTATCAACAGAATGTTTCCTTACACTGAACCATTTGCAATCCATCTCCAGTGGCAGTCTAGGATCAGGTCCTGGGAACCACACTGGCAGTCTGGAACTGCACTGCTTGGAGGCCTGGAAGCACAGCAGTGTTTTGGGGCTGAACCCTGGTATGGAATCAATTAACGTGGTAAGGCCAGTTACAGAAGACAATTAGACAATTGTACAATTAGTACAATTTGATTATATAGATGTATCTGCATTTTATGGTAAATAAGTGGTTAAACAAGTAGATCCCCTGAAGCCCTTCAAGATTTCATTGAGCTGCAGGAACAGAGTGGGAGAACTTTCACCATTAATTCCTCATCTCTTATACCCCATTCCAGGGCTGCTTCAGACTCCTGCGTTCTTGATGAAGCCTCCTGGGACAGTCCCCTCCTGCTCACATGAACAAGCAGAGCCACAGAGAACAGGATCAGAGGGAATATTCTTCAGCACAAGGCTGCTCTGCCAGCCCCTTTGGATGCAGGCAGCTGAGGGAGCACAGGGTGACACCCAGGGAAGGACCTGGGAGCAGGTGAGATCCTTCACTGACAGAACATCCTCTGTCCCAACAGGAGGGCTGAGATCTGAACCAGAATTGGGTGTGGGGAGAGCAGAAACCTGAACCAAAAAGGGTGTGGGGAGAGCAGAGATCTGAACCAGAATTGGGTGTGGGGAGAGCAGAGATCTGAACCAGAATTGGGTGTTGGAGGAGCAGAGATCTGAACCAGAATTGGGTGTTGGAGGAGCAGAGATCTGAACCAGAATTGGGTGTTGGAAGAGCAGAGGTCTGAACCAGAATCAGGCAGCAGATCAGGCACTGCAGCTTGGCAAGGGCTGTATCCAAGCGATCTCAAAACCCCCTAGACCAGCACAAAGGTTAAAAGGATCTGTTGTCATGATTAAATTTAACTGAAGATATATTTGAGGTGTGTTTAATGAAGCTTTTCCCCATGAAACAGGAGTTTGTGCATGAGTGGAAGATATAATTTTGCTTAGATATTTAAAAAAAACAAAACACAAGTCTAAATCCCCAGTTGTTTCAGTGATACTTCCCATGCATTTCTACTCAAGCAGCTAAATAGAAGAAATACCAATTAAGTTTGGAAGAGTTTTACATAAACCATAATCTTTATGTTACAATGGGGGGTGAAGTGTTTTCATTAACATTTTTCCTGAGGTTTTTTCACTAAAGGCCTAAGGGAAGAATCAATGCTCAAAGATTTTTTAGTTTGCTTTGACTTTTTAAGCCCAGGAGTTAATAAGCTAATGTTTCTTACTTTTGTGGAGGCAAAAATGAAAAATAGAAACAATAAAATGAAACAGAAAAGGAAAAAAATTAATTCAGATAATGAAAGCAATGATAACTTTCATTCTGAAATGACAGCTAAGTCGGTAAATTATAAAATACAATTTCTTGTAATGACTAAACAAAAACAGCTCAGCACCTCAGATAGTACTTAAGCAGTGAAGTCTCAGTTATAAACCAAAAGGAAATCAGATTTGAGATTTTATTAGAGGAAGTGAAAAAAACCCCTAACTTATAATTTGCTGTCCATTTGTCTCAGATATTGGCAGAGATGATCAAAAGTAAAAAAAAAAACAAACTTGGTTTCCTCTAATGATGAGCAGCTATCTTAGCAGATCAGGATGCACATTTCTGCCATTCTTTTTCTCTAAATTATAATATCAAATGCCATGACCACTCCTTCTGATGGAGAACATGCACAGGGATGCACAAGAGTAAAGGAACAGTGTTACAGATCACTAAAGCCAGTAGCAACATTTCTGAGAGAAATGTAAATATTACAGTCCTTTTCTCCAACTCAGTAAAGCTTTTAGGCACCCTTAAAAGCAGCTACATCTTTAACTACATCTCCAATCAGCAAACCACTGAAAGTTTCCACTGGCTTAACTGCTGATCAGTGTGATGAACTGGCAAAGGATGAAGCAAACACACACAACGTGAGCTGAAGCACTTGGCTGAATTGGAGCCACTAAATATAGCACCAGCTGCCACACGACGTGGGAAACTGTGCCCTGCTAACACAGAAACTCTGCCTTTGAATTAGCACCTCCATCTATTTGTAAAGATTTCAGGATTAAATGCTTGCTCCACATCATGAACTCCAGAGAGCAGATTAACAAGGCAGGGGTGGGATAAGCTTGGCCTACACAAAACACAGCTGGGGAAGCCAAGCACAAAAAGCCAACATCCCAACAAGGGGGAGTCAAATAAAAGCATCAGGTTGCATTTGAAGATTTTATGGAAGGCTTGCAGCCTCATCCCCAATACACCTTGTAACTATAAGGAACTGCAATGAACCACAGAGCAGTCTGTCCACTAAAAATAGACATTTTGAGAGTATGGAGAGCTTTTTTGACACTGCACAGAGGGGACTGTGTGTTCAAATGATAAATGAAATCTGGTTATTTTAACCTGTATACTGAGTCTTCTTGAAAACTATTTTTAGCTGATGCTGTGGTACTTCCAGGTTTTTCAAGAGAGATCACTTATTCAATCTTGAAAACCTTACAAAGGCTGAAGAATGTGCTATAGCAGGGATGAAATGGAACATCATTAAAAAGGGGCCCAGAATGTTGCAAACAGTTGTTCTGGATACTGTGTTCTGACTTTGCCAAGCAGCATTAAATTTGTTTTACTCGAGCGATTCCTAAAATAATAAAACCATGTTATGTTACACTTTCAAGCAGCAAAATGCTCAAGAAACTTGCTTACTAATAGAGCCATATGGTTTTATAAAAGCTGGACACAAATGACTCACTAAAAATAATCTTGTTCATCTCATTTTTGAACATTTTCTTAAAAAATCATTGCAGCATTTCAGTATCTTTGCCTAACCTAAAATTCCCCTGCTATCTGCAAAGGTCATGATATGCTATATCACCTGTGGGGAAGAACAGAATCCCCTCCCTCTTGGCAGTGTCATGATTAAAAACTCCACTCCCTTGTCAGTCATCTTCCCTTCAGCAGGAACAGAAGTTACTTTAAACATATGCTTTAACAAAAATCCCATCTTATCACTCTTCTTGCTCCAGACCCTCTAACTTTTCTTCATGTTCAAGCCTAAAACTTTCCTTGAAGCTTTAATTCTTCTGCTCACAGCCCTGTTTTTAGGCTATATTGATGCCACAGGCTGTCCATCTATCCTTGAACATTTCTGCTATGGTATGATACTGGTGACTCAATGCTTTCCTTTGAAAGTTAAATATCCACCCAGTATTTCCTAGACTGGCATTTCCTTCTTGCCCATCTTTAAATTTCTGAATTCTGTCATGAAAGGGTCCCAGGCCCAGTAGGAATCTCTTGGATCAGTTAAGTTCCCTCACAACTACTATTATTGTTAGTGTTGCATACATAACTGCACTGAAATAATCTCAGAATTTAATCAAACCAAATTCTTGCTCCCACTGTGCATAGAGGGTTTTTTACAACAATCCTACTAATTATTAATACTGATTGCATTCAGTGGCTGATAAATTTTATTCAAACATTTTCATGACCACAGTATTTGAACACCACCAAGTGTTGCCTCGACTTTTAATATTCACTGGCATGTGAAACTGCTCTGTGGTTTACAAGGGAAAACAAACAAAAGGAGAGTCTGGTCACAATTTATTCGTCACATCATTCACATGTGCATTTTCAGTAAGATTCTGTTATAAAAACACCAAACTCTGTAGTGCACAACACACCACAACTGCTTAGAGATACAGGAAAAAAAGTCATCAAATTGTACAATAAACATGAGATTTCCTGTCCCTGCTAAAATACATCACCATGAGAAAACATCGAACTTGTTGAATGCACATTAATTGTTTCAATAAATTCCTAAATGAGCAATTTTGAAAATTTCTTCACACAATTCTTTACCTCTATGTTGCTGATGATATTAGAAATGCTTCCAATGTGGTCTTTAAGTTATATTCAATAGAACAGAGACAGTGAGTGAGATTTTAAGAGTCAGGGCAAGGCTCACCTTGTTGCTGGCAGGGTACTGATGCGAGTGAAGAAAACAGAGGGTTCCACCTCCACGTGGAGGCCCAGGGCAAGGTTCCTGTAATATCCTTCAGCATGTCCTGGTCCACCAGAGTACTTGAAATTCAAAATAGCTTCCAGTGTCTAGAGGAATAAAAGTCAATTCCTTGTTAGCTATTTTTCAGTACTGTGTATTTCACAAGTTCAATTAAATCAGGCCACAGAAGTGATTTGCAAATTTGCTTTCCTAACCCATCCATTCTGTTATCTCATGAAAAAAGGCAACCTAACAAATAACTGCAGCTTAGGCAAACAGTTGCCTAATCCTTTTGAAAACTAAAGAGTGCAGCACAAAGTCAGCTGGACTTCCCTTTACATAATTCCTCTCCATATCACTTTCAACATCAAAAAAAATGAAAAGTGATCCTTAAAAGGGTTAGGGTTTATTAAATACTACACTCCTTCATACTCTTCAAAAATATTCACCACTATCTGCAAAATCAAATGGAAAAGCTTCCAAGTTTAGGGGCAGATAAAGATTATGCAAAACTAAAATAATCTGGTCTCTCAACAAGTCACTGCAAACTTACTCTCATGTCCATGAACTGATAGACTGGAACAACACCTAATTGTATGCACCTTGTCTTTGTGTTCATTTTATAGGAAATGGCTGGCTAGTAAATATTAAAAATGAGGATGATTCCCTAGCACGAGCCTTAGGCACTCATTGCTCTCAGCAGCACTCAGCCTTTATTTCTGTGAGGAAATAAATCTGGGGCTTTGTGTCCTTCCCCTCAATGAGCAGCATGGGAGAAGCTTCCCAGCACAGCCCCCCATGTCATCGTCAGTGTTCAAGCTCAGAACAACCCTTTGATTGATCCAAAGAGATTATTCACCACCTCTGCTTTCATTATGTTCCTGAAATATGATTTGCTGGAAGCAAGGTGAGAATTTGGAAATGTCACTGGATTTTTTTTTTTTCCTCAGTTTTTATTCTTGGGCAGCTGCTGCTGCCACATCTCAGAGCAAGGACAGAGCAGTACCAGCCCTCCACCCTAGGGTGGACATCACATATTATGCTGAAGCCTGTATCTTGAAGGACAGACACTTCTTAAAAGGCTTTAGTAACAACACCAATTTCACCTTTGTTTGGCTTTTAGATCATTCTTTATAAAAAAGGGCAAAAAATGCCAAACCTCAAGTCAACGACTTATCCAGGAAAGCAAATCTAGGTAAAAGCACTCTGCCTTTCAACTGAAGATTTACAAAAAAATTTATGAGACCTGTTATTTTTTTTTCATGAGCTCTAAGGAGCAATCTAAGAATTTACCAGCTTACAAAATAACTCATTTCTCTTTAATACCATTCTAGGTCTGGCTGAAGCAAAAGAAACCAAGATAGAATCATTTTCTTAAAATAACCACAATCTAGTGATTTAAAGAATATCAAAATCAAGTGTTTAATGTTCTGCTGCATGTGTGCACTTAACTGTTCTGCCTAATTCCAACTCGCTTTTAAGTGGACTAATTTTAATTCTTAATTTAGTTTCATTAAAATTCATGAGAGTCACCTTACAATACAAATAAAACCCTGCACTGGGCACTCTGGACATCCCCATCTACTCTGTTTATGTCAATTCCTAATTTGTAGTTAATGAACTCAAGTTTATGTTATGTCAGGAGAGCTAATCAATATTAAACACAAAAATAAAAAAGCACAAACCCATTCAAAACATACTTCATCCTAATTAACCAACTGGACCATTTCATAAAAATCAGAGCCAGGCTCTGTAAGTACAGGGATCTGACATTGCTCATGTTGTAATGGGTGAACGGTCTTCAATTTCAATTAAGTCATGGTGAAAACTCTGTGATTGCTGTAATGCTCACACAGGCTCCTGCTGGAAAAGCTCCATGGTTCACTCTACACAGGACCATGGCAAAAAGCTGCTTTAGCAGGCCCAGCCCCATGTCATTACAGGTAAACAGATTTCAGCTTGAAAGGTCACAGAGCATCACGATCCCAGATTCAAACTCCTTTCCGTCCTCGACCAAGTGAAAAACCTCCAGGAAAAAGGCTTAAAATGCAACCATTATGGGCCACTGATGAGCAGGAGAGTTTAAGGGCACCATCATAATCTTGGTCCCTGTTGCAGTGAGGAATTTGTGGGAGAAATCCTGCTGATGATGCTGTGTCTCCCAAAACCCCATTGGAGAGGACAGGGAAAAGGAAACCCAACCACCTTCTATTAATCCAGACAGCAACAGGACATCCCTTCTCACCCAAAATGTAAGATCTAACTGGGCACATTAACCACTGGGGAGACAAGAGATTCTGAGAACTGCAGAACAGCAAAACCTCTGTTCTTTCTCTGGCCATGGTGATTTACAGGAGTCTATGAATGTACACGTGCACACAAGGAAAAAAATATCAGGCAGACTTTACATCAGGACTGTAGATGGATGTGTAGGTGAGGAGCAAGACTGAAGGAAAAAATATTTTTTCAGGAGCTTTCAGGTGGTTAGAGAAAGTCTTATTGCTTAGGATTTATGTAATATGAACAGAAAAAAAATCTCAAAACAACAAAATTCAATCTTTTTTAAAACCTCAAAAATTACTTAAGCTGTAACATGAAAGATTGAATTTCTATCTCTATGACAGAAAAAAAAAGAAGTCCTACACTTTCATAAACTTACAAATTTAAAATCATTTACCACTCTCTCCCACAGCACCTGAAGAGAATGGCCCAAATGCTACAGCCCCCAATTTAAATAATGTTGTACCCTGACTCCTTGTCAAACCTACAGAAATCACAGCCTGAGCTGCAGAATCTCTTCATCTTTACAAATCCCAACAGCATCTCTTAGATTTCTCCAAACTGCATCACTGCAGACCGAAAATGAGATGGCAGGGTGTCCCTGTCAACATCATTCTGCCTGCAGATGATCCATTAAAAAAAAAAAAAAAAAAGGAAGGAAGGAGGAAGGACACCAGGCTCTCAGGGCAGGCAGGAAAAGAGGCCTATTGGTAACACACATCTGACATCCAGAAACCTTTTGGACTTTTTTAAGGCACAGCTTCATTCTGGAAACTCAACAGTAAATATTTATTATGATGGCTTTGGCTTGAAAATTTTTTTTATGATTTCATTGTTCCTTCCTTCTACTGATGAAGAAAAGGAAAAAAAAATGTTTCTGCATCTAAGTTCCTAATGGAGAAATTCTTAACCAGCACCACCCACTATCAATGACACCCACCAAAAATATTCTGCAGATAAACTATTCTTCCCCTCCCTTCCCAAAAATTGCTGATTTGTTTTTTTTATGCACTTTGTCCTCAAAGTATTTTCAGCACAGAGCTGGCACCAGTTTGTTCTCTCATAATAAAATTTAAAGCAAAGTTAGAAAGGAGCTGAGGTTTGATGCCACAAATGAAAAGCAAACCATTGGGAACTAAAGTTTGATCACTCACTGGCAACAGTCAGCACCCAGCTGCCAACGCCCCAGTGGTGACTGAGCACCAACACCTTTAATACTGATTTTTTATTTCCAATTCACTTGCAATCCAGAGCTCAGAGCAAGTATTTCTACCGAACGACTACCACAGTACTTCCTATGCAGATGCAAAAAGTCAAATCTAAAGAGAATTTCCATCTAATTCTACAGGTTACTGCTGCTCATGCAGAAGCTGGAACGTTACTGAGAACAGAAAACTCCAAAATAGGCAATGACAAAAGAAACAGAGAAATGGATGAGGGAAAAGCTGTGTGAAGGGCATTTCTTGTGCTGGCAAGTGAAATATGGTGCTCAGTCCTTTCTCTCTGCTTGTTCTCAGCTGAGGGATGGTTGACTGAATAGCAGACTCAAGAAAATTTGCCCTCCAAAAAAAGTGCTCAAGTTCTGTGTGGCAAATAACACTGTTTTAGCTCAAGAATTGTCTCAGACCAAGAGCATATTAAGGAACTATAAATCAAGGAGATAAGGGCCCACCTGCAGAGATGTAATCATTATCTGCTCTATGTAAAGGAAAATAAAACTTCCATAGAAGAACACAAAGCATCAACTTAATTTAATATTAGCAACTCTCATAATCAGACCTCTTTTTAAAAAAAAATTCTTCAATATATGAAAAGCATTTAAAATGTCATTTTCTTTAAAAAAAAAGAATTAAAAAAACAACTTTTAAAAATCTTTTAAAAACTGTTGAACAGCAAAACCAGAAATAATCAGCAAAGAAACCACCAACAGCGAGAATGACACACAATGCATGAATTAGTACTCAGGAAGTCAAATTTATAGTAATGTATTGTAGATGAATAAACAATAAAACATTCATTTACTTTCCTCATTTCTGATGAAAATTACTTTTATACATCTTAATTTTGGGTTTAGTGAAATTTACCAGCTTGGAAACAGTTCAGGTCAGAAGCTTCTTGGTAGAGTTCCTGCATCATTTATTTTGCTTGGTCAATTTGTTTCCTTATTCTTTGCTTCTTTATATCTAAACAATTTTACTGGCAATAATTGACTTTATCCCTGTGTGTATCTTGCTACTGAAAGAACCAGAAGATTCAGTTGTTATTATAATATCTTTTTCTTGGAGTATCCCATCACCCCATATCCTTCTCTTTGTTTTTAAGAGAGCCAAGCAAGATTTTGTCCTCAATTTTCTTTCCAAACTGAAACATAATTTTTGAAATATTATTGGTGTTTTCCATAGTGAAATTAACAAATCAGAATTTGTGAGCAAGGCCCACATACATTGTGTTTGCAGGTCTTTTCTAAATTCTCTTAGTATAGTAAAAATGGCACTAAGTGGTTCTGAGCACTTCACAGAAGATGAAATGTCTGCTCCCGAGGAACTGCAGATGCTGACTAAAGAAATACCAGAAGATCTGACTCAAAAATATACAAATTCAGAACATAATCTTTCCATTTTAGCTTCTGAATGCCTGCTAGAACACAATTCTCATTAATGAGTGTAATTTCTTACGTGATTAGGGCTTGAAATTTGAAAAAAGAATTTATTCTAGGTGTGTAACCTTCAAATACACTTTCCTTTGGGAAAAAAAATACAGATTACTTGCCCAACTGTAAACATGATTTATTCCCAAATCCTATCCTGCTCCTTATCTGTTTCTCACCTAAATTCCCATTAGCAGCACTGGCTGCACACACATTCATGAGTGCTGAGCCATTTTTTCTGACTTTAGCCCCTTTTCTCACCTGTTGCCTTGTGTTTCCTGGTTTGGATGTGGGATTTTTTTCCCTTAAACATACTAAGAACCCCAATTTTGTTAAGTTTTCTCTGCCTCCTTCCCTCATTCCTCTTCCCTGGCCATTCCTGTCCCATACTCAACTCTAACCAACAATCAGTAAAATCCTCATCAGTAAAAAAAAAAAAAAAAAAAAAAAAAGAAATAAAAATGAGCTACTTCATTAGTTCCATCTCACAAAAGGCACCAGAGGATCTGTCTCAACAAAATTAATCCCTCCATTTCTTCTACTGGAATGCTTAAAATCTTTAAAGAGCTTTGTGTAAATAAACCATGGATCAGGAATTTCAGCTGCCTAGCTGTAACTAATTAAATGATCTGGCAGTAACAAGGAGAAAGTGAGTTTCTCCAATTAACCACACTCTTTTCAAGGCCAGCAGGTGACCCTGGCAATGCTCAAGCTCCTGACAACAGCAGAGATGGCCCCAAACGGTACAGCCATGAATCAACCTCAAAAATGTCCAGTCCTGCAAGCTGCAAGCTTTTAATCCAAACATGTGGGATTGCTGCTCCAGCAACATGTTTCAGACACCAACACAGGGCATGGGACACAGCTGAATCTTTATTTTTAAGGAAAAGGCCAAAAAGTGAGCATTGGGAAGGAAATGGAGATACCTAAATAGCTGAAACCAAGGAAGAGGAGACTCAAATACATCAAGCTTCCACTTTGTAGCAAATCTGTGAACACAAGGACCGTGCCTCAGTTTAGTAGTGAGCTCAAAACCCAGGGCTGGCATTTGGAAATGCACACAGCTCTCCCTATGTATTCATCTGGCTTTCAAAATTAATACAGATTAGCACTTTCTGAAGCTTTATTTGCAATGGTCTAACAAAAGAAAAGCTGTCATTTTTGATTCTTCCTCTCATCACTGAGTCTACAGCCCATGGTTCCACAAGGTAACCTGACAAAGAGTAAAGTCTGTATTTAAAAAAAAAAAAAAAAAAAAAAAAAAAAAAAAAAAAAAAAAAAAAAGGCTAAAAGGATGATTTTGTGTGCAAGATTCTGTGTCCATGGGCTGAATATCCACCTGCCCACTTGAGGATAAAAGCAAGCAAACAAACAAACCAAAACCAAAACAAACAAACAACCCCCAAAAACAAAACAAGAAGGAAAAAAACCACAACAAACCAAAAAAACCCCACTCTCACACTGCTAAAGAGGAAAAGCAGAGACACTTCTGGCTACCTTCAAATTCTGTAATTCTCCTTGGGAGGACAAAAATCTCCAATCTACTAGGCAAAGATCCTCCAGTTAAGTGACAGTAGCATTGTGTATTTATTCATCCCCAAGGAATGAACAGCACTGCTGGAATCTGGGTTTTTGAGTTAGCGTGGAGTCTCTGGACCCAACTCTTGCTGCTGAAGGACTTGGATCTTGATATCCTCAAAGTTTCTTCCAAGCAGGAATTCACATCATTCCTTCACATCCAGACCTTCCTTCACTTGAAATGCTGGTATTGAAAGGATATTTGGGAGGAGAAGTGGAGTTTAGAAGTTGTTATGAGAAGATCATCAAGACTTTACACCTCTCAAGGGTTAATTCAAGGTGAATATTATTTCAAAATTGAAATGAAATAGTTTCTCTCTAATGTCTTTAGTGTCTGGCACAATCTTAGGCTGCCCAAGAAAGGTCCATGTTAAGAAATGAAGTTTAGAATTTGAACTCGCCAACAAATATTTATGAATTTTTCTGCCAGTAGAAAACACTTCCTCATTATTATTAAAAATACATATATATAATAAATTGAATTTTTATATGAAAATAATTGGTGGGATAAGTGAACAGCAATTGCATGGAATCATAGATTAACTAAGGTTGGAAAAGACTTCCATGGACTTGAGATTGGCAGGAAGAGATCTTTGCAGAAAGAGATTTATTCATTGCACTTTTACTAGACAGTATCAGTCTCTTCACTCATGGCTAACCTGTCTGATTTTCTGATACATAAAATCCTTTAGGGTTTTTCCATTTTCATAGATGATCTGACTGTCCTCTTTTTTTGCTAAAATGTAAATCCTATGTTTTTAAAGAGAAATTAAGCACCCAAGAAAGGGCAGAAAGCACCTATACTTTTCTCTGCATGCCAATCCTGAAGCAAATCTGAATCCATGAGAATACCTCATTGATCAAGGTAGGATTCCTAATTTTCCCCAAGCAAGAAAAGGAGACTCACCCTGTAGATATTGTTCCTCAGAGCACCAAACAGTGCAGTAATTGATAGCAGGAGCCCTGATACATGCATTATAAAAAGGATATGCATATGTAATGATCTTGTAGTGCATATGTAGTCATCCTCATGGACCCAACTGCAGCACACACTCTCCATGCTAATTTTTCTCTTCTGTATTCCATTAAAAATACACTGGCAACTACAAAAGCCAGGATAAAATTCTTAACAACTGATTAAGCAATGAAATAAATCGTGCCTCTGCAGCAAGTCAGACCTTTACATGTACAAACACAAAGCCCACATTGCCACTTCTGTTAAGCTTCCCTATCAGTCTAATACACAATTAAATGTAAATTTTAGCACCTGTGTTAACCAGGTGACTTTACACACCCTGTTTAGTGAACAAAGTGCCTGTTGTGCAGGGCTCTGATGCAGTGTTACTCAAGTGCCCCCAGTGCACACACACGGACTTTCAGCAGCAATTCCTGCACCACACCAGAGTTTATGGAGCTCATCCATCCACATTTCTGTCTAGTTAAACCCCTGAACAATGAAAGTGCTGCATCTCTTGGTAAAAATAGCACAATGGCAATGACAAGTAGCTGAAGCTAAATATAGCTCCTGCAGGCATATGCTGGGAATTAAATAGTACATTTTACCCCTCCCCAATCCTAAATCAGTAAGCTTCAACAAGGAATCTCTAGTGAATACACACAGGAGCTCAATAAATCCCCCTTAAGCTTACAAGGCATATTCTGAATCTGTGCAGGCTAAAAATAGCCATGTTTATAATGAGAATGGAGATGTGAGCAGAATAATATTAAGTTTAAAGGCAGGCCTGGTGTAGTCATTCCGCATTAACAAATAGGGTGAATCAAAGGTCGCTCTGACAAACAGATACACAGGCTGACAGATAAAATATAATATCCAGCAATCTTGTACTGAAGAGCATTCATCTCTCATTAAATTCTGGGCTTCCTAACTGACTATTGCAGCCACACATTCACAAATGATTTTGTGTGCATTATTTAGCTGGAATACAAGTTGTTAGTTCCTAAAGACAGAAGGCAGGAATACACAGCATAATTCCCCTGGACAATATTAATATTCCCTCCTAGAATTTAAATCCCCTCTGGAAATATTCAGGAAATACATAATTATTTTTGTTGTATTAATCACAGTATTCTGCCTTCTATAATTAAAGGCAAATTGTATCCAGACCTTCTGGGTCCCACTAGTGCAGCTGGATGCCCAAGGGGCTGATGCCCACTCTCAGCTGCCTCAGAGGTTTTACCTCTCAGCCTGTGTCCCAGCACTGCTGACCACAGCTATCACAGCATCTCGTTTTTGGCTGAGACACAGATGAGAGATTAAAAATAATTTAAACACAAGTAACCTTTATGTGGAACATTCCCATGGAGAGCTTTCTGTCTGCTGACACTAAACTGCAGAATCTGTTGGAAAAATGTGCTAGGGAACAAGGCAGCCCTGCATGCTGGTCTTGGAGGATGAGAAGGAATGGAGGAGCAAGTCAGAACATGTTCCTTAATAACTTCTCTGGTTCTGAAATCACAGAATCATAGAATGTCATCACTTGGAACAGTCCTTAAAGACCATCTCATTACAACTCTTTCCACTAAAACAAATTGCTCAGAGCCCCCCATGCAATTTGGCCTAAAGCACTTCTGGGAATGGGGCAGCCACAATTTCTCTGGGCAACCTGTGCCAGGGCCTCATCACCCTCAAAGTAAAGAATGTTCTTGCTTTTATCTAAACTAAACCTACTCTCTTTCAGTTTGAAGCCATTCCTCTTTGCCCTGTCACTCCAGTCCCTTGCAGTCTCTCCCCATCTTTCCTCTTGACTCCCTGCAGGTACTGGAAGGCCACAATGAGGTCATCCCAAAGCCATTTCTTTTCCAGGCTGAATAATCCCAATTCTCCCAGCCTTCCCTACAGAAGAGTTGCTCCATCCCTCCAATCATCTTGGTGGCCTCCTCTAGACTTGCTCCAACAGCTCCATGTCCTTCCTGTGCTGGGACCCAGAGCTGGACACAGCTCTGCAGGTGGGGTCTGACCAGAGCAGTGGGGCAGAATCCCCTCCCTTAACCAGCTGCCCAAACTGCTTTGGATAAATCCTGCTCTGACTCTGAAGCAGGAAGGTAGAAAGAGAGAAGAAATGCAGGGACACATGTTGATGAAGAAATCACAGACACACACACACCCTTCCAAGGGGAAATTTTTCTACATGGAGACCACCTGGTTCTCCCAGCAATGCCTAAGAACATGCTGGGTGCTGTAAAGCAGCATCACTGCATGTATTCCCTCACTGAAAGCTGCTCATTTCACTCTCTAGGCAGAGTCCCCAAGAGTAAAGGCACAAATGCTGGCAGATTCCCTCTCACTAAAGGCACACCCTGGTGAGAGGTGGATAAAACCAAGATGTGAACATAACAGAGATACGTCCCCAGCATAAAAACCCCACATGTCATGAAACCATAAATGAAATAACACATAAACCCAGTAACAATTCAGAAAGAACTTCAGGAAAAAACAGAAACAAGTGCTGAAGAAGTGACTCCCCAGCTGGGACTGGCACCTCTGCTCAGTGCTGCTGCTCATTCACAGGCAGGTCACCTCTCACTTCAGAGAAAGTGAGCACAGAGATTTCTTTAATGGCTCCACACCACATCTGGCTGCCCCAGATTCAGCAAACAAGTATTAATTCTCAGAATTCATTCTCAGTTTACCAAGTGAGACTTTTACAAAGCTCTGCAACACTGCTAAGGTCTGCAAATGTGAGGGTGAGTCCTCCTCTAACCTTCCCAGCAAAGCAACACCACCAAGCTTGAATAGGCTCACATGCAACAACCACAAGTCTCTGGGTAACATCACAAAGTTATTCAGTTTTGTTTTTTCATGCCAAAGATTCCTACACTGTTTCACCCCTCCTCAACACAGCCCTTCCCTGCTCCTTCTATTTCCACCATGTCCTTTGTAAGAGAAGAGAGTAAGATGGCACACAAAGAGAGGTAAAGAAAAATCTTCTTGGTTTGTTCTCTATTCCTTTACTTTCTAATATTCTATTCCTAATATTCTATTTGCCTTTGTAGAGCACCTCATGCTTCCAAGATCTCTACCCTGCACTGCAATGGTTAATTCAGCGTCCATCACTATGCATTGGGAATTTAGACTCCATCTTCTTCATGAGCATTAACTTCTCCATGCAGATGTGGATCAATGCTGATCTTCACCTCAAACAACCCACTCCTGTTGCAGGATAAGCCTGTAATCCCTAAGAGCTGGTTTTCATGTGTGTTACCCTTGATGATCTTTGGCCCATTCCTAATCACCCTGATGCCCAGACCCTTTATGAGCATGCACAGGCACAACACAATCCCAAGGAACTGGGCAGGAGACCACCCTGCAGGGTGTAAATGGGCCACTTATCCTACCTTGAACCAGCTCAGCTCATGATGGGACCCTCACTTTCACCTCACAGCACGCTTGTCTCTCTCAAAGAGCTTTCTGTCAGAGTTTCTGGGAGTGCTTTAGGAATGAAGTGAGAGTATCAATGATTTTCTCTTTGTTCAGAAGCTCTGAACATGCTTCAAAAACTCAGGCAGATTTGCTTACCATGATGCTGCCTTTCATTAACAACACCCACTTCACCAGCACCCCAACACAAGTACCTTATCAGAAACCCTGCAGTTTCATTTCTGGTTTTACCATATTTATCAACAGTAAGTGTAAAGTAACTGTGTTAATTGCTCTGCCTCCCCAATGGCAACATAACTTCCCTGGTCAAAGTTACAAACTTTTGAACCACCAGAGAATATGAAAATATTCCAGACTAGGAAGCAAGAACCACATGCACCCCACTATGGGCATAAGGTCTTACACAGGTCCAGAGTTTCTATTTCTATTTTAAAAAATATTATACACATAGTGAAGGGAGCTGAAGAACCCAGCTCCCTTCACTATGTGTATATTTTTTTTCATAATATTATTGTACTACACTCCTGAAGAAAAATTATACTCACACACTAAAAGATAAAAATCCTCCTCTTCAATAACTGAAGTATCTTTAAAAGAAACAATGCATCCAGAAAATCAGGGGAAAAATCAGTTACAAAAAAAGATTCTTGGAACTGATCAGATTTTTTACATGAGAGCTCTTTGGAGTTCTTGGGTTAAACAATCCTAATTTTTTCAGAAATTCCTCTGATTAGAAGGGATAAGCCCAATTAGTGAATTTTCAAAAGTAGAAGCAAATGAAGAAAGGGACTTTAAAAGAGGAATGCTTGAACAACTTAATGTATAGATCTGTTTATTCAGCACAGACATTAACATAAATATGAGAGACTGAGCACTTCAGATTTTTCAGCTGCTACTTGGGTTGGAAACAGATGCTCCAGTAGCACAATCACTTTTAAAATCAGTGAAGTTATGGAGCTAAATTTATCACTGATTTAATGAGTTTAATATGGAATGAATAGTGCAAATTCCTACTCCTTAATATGATGATCAAAACTAACAGAATAAGAAAATAGTGAAATTAGTTTTCAAGAACTAAGACTTCAGAAATTAAATCTATCCTCTAATGTGGCTAGAAATGGGTTCTTGGAGTTGCAGAACAGCAACGCTTTCCATTCTGATGTATCTTTCTTCTTTCCCTGGGCAGACTGTTTGAAAGTTAATCTGCCAAGCGACTAAGCCTTCAGACTATTAAAACATACACTCAGTGCTCCTCCAAACTCACTGTATGTGATTCCCTCAGAAGTTTCCCCTCAGGACTGGGAATCTGGACTTAGCTCTTCAGCTGACATAAGAAAAATAATTGCAGATATGAATCATACATCGAGATGACACTAAAATTAATTTCCACTCTTTGCTGACCCCATTTTGGCCCAATTTAGCCAGGTGGACATGGCCTGTGCTGGCTGGCTCCAGTCCCACCTGCACTGGTGATTCCTGAAGGCTGAGAATTTAAAGTATATTCTCAGCTCTCTCAGAAATATAGATTTATAAAGGACTTGTCAGCGACAACTTGACCAGTCTGTAGTGCTTGGTGCTGATTTCTGAGCATGACCTCAGACAACACTTGAACCATTCCTGTTTTCAAACTGCCACTACTGACACATCTGTATTCTTCACACAGATCAATAATGCTCTAAAAATCATCCTACAAAAATAACATTAAAAATGGAAGGAAGGAAGGAAGGAAGGAAGGAAGGAAGGAAGGAAGGAAGGAAGGAAGGAAGGAAGGAAGGAAGGAAGGAAGGAAGATATATCTTGATACCTGATGTTTAAACCATGATTTTGATTTTATTAAGGATGCCAACATCCCAACCTAAGTGGTTAGCACACACTTAAAACGATTACAAATGCTTACTTAAAAAACACACTGAGTCATCTCTGAGCACTTCATAAATATGCAGCAGGAAACTCCCAAACAGTGACTCATAACCTCAGAGGTTTAAAACATAATCATGCATTTTCCAACTGTTACCCATACTTGATTAAACCCTAAGCAAAACCCATCCTTGTTCTGTGAATTCCACTTGACCACCCATTAAGCTCTGCAGAAAGAAGAGCACAATGGGAAAATACAACCAAAACCAGAAAAATGGGAAGAGTGCTGATTCCTAACAACTTCTATGGAAACACTATTTCATATAAACATACATTGAATATTCTTTACCTTACAACTGATGCCACGTGTGGCTTTTGTCTTTACCTCATTTTGAACAAATGACTGACCAAGGAAAAAAACAAACAAACAAACAAAAAAAGTCAAACAAATTTGACAACTTGTTTTAATCTAGGAAAAAAAGCCAATATACAACAATCTTCAAGTTTACACTCAATGAAACTCTATTTGTGTACAACTATTTAGAGCTGTATCTCAACAATCCTGACTCACTCCTGGTCAGACAATGCATTGAGATGCTCCAGCTACCTATTCCTACAGAATTATGATGCTAAGTATGGGTTTCTTTGCTAAACATCCCCATAATACTTTTAGTTCATTCTGAAATGGATTTTTTTTTTTATTTTAACGTAGCTAAAAATGTTATTACTGCAAAAGTGATTTCTATAAAAATAACAAGAACTCCTTATAAATTAATTTTCCTAAATCTTAGTAAAATACTGGCTTCGTTAGAAATCATTTCACCAAAGGCAAGTTAATGTATCCACATTGTAAAAAACACAGAGGTGTTAATGCCTCCCATTTATGGCAGCAACACCAGCTAAAAGACAGGAATAATTTCTGGTATGATCCTAGGCAATTACACAATAGTCAGTAGTCAAAAGAAACACAGACTCCTATTCTTGAAATATTTGTATAGAGTACTGAATTTTCAGACAAAAAAAGAGAGTAGGGAAAAAAGACAACTAAAAGAATTATGATAGAACAGCAGTTTTATTTTCCAATTTCATTTTATTTAACCAGAATGATGGTCTTTGCTTCATTTAAAACATTTTTTTTTCTTTAGTTTGTTTGGGAGACTTTGTGTGGTTTGGGGTTTCTGGGATGGGTTTTTGTTTTGGTTTTTTTGTGTGTTTTTTGGGGGGGGTTATTTTTTGTTTTGTTTTGGTTGTGTTTTGGTTGGTTGGTTGGTTGGTTTTTTTGTGGTTTTTTGGGGGGTTTTTGGTGGGTTTTTTGGGGTTTGTGGGTTTTTTTTGGTTTTGTGGTTTTGTTGGGGCTTTTTGACAGGAGTAATTATATTAAAATTAGATTTTTAGTAATTAGATATGTTTATAAAGTGTCAAAATACATAATTTCAGCCATTCAGAATTCCTTCTATGCCCAATCCCCCTTTTTTTAAGCTCAATGATTAGAACATAGTCACGAAATGTATCATTTAAAAGTCAGGAACTGTTTGGCAATAAATTTGTATGACACCCTCTTTAAAGAAGAAAAACAGCAGCCAAAAGTTGCTTTTACAAGCCAAGCAACAGCGAAGCATCAATACTTGACTCCAGATTCCTGCATCTACATGACAAGTGTCATACCCTGCTTTAAAAAAAAAATAAGATTATAAAGAATCAAGTTGTTCTTGTCCATCTCTAAGATTTTAATTTTATCACACCAAATGGTAAACAATCTGTTTGGCAACTTATGATCTATTTTTACCAGGTAGCAGGAGCGTAACTTTCTCCTATTGAAATAAAGACACACCAGAAATCATTTTAAATATATCATCATCACAGCTTTAATATAGGAAAAAGTGTAAATTACTCCTAAGGACTCTGCTTAAGGGTTGATTGGTAATTGTTTGCCTAAGGCAACTCACCAGCATTCAACTCATATCAGAAAGAAAAAGAAGCTAAATGGTTTTTAAAAAAGGAACATAACTTTTCCAAAGCAGACAAAAAACCCTAATGAGTTCTGAAAAATGAAATTTATTAGACTTATATGTAATATTACAAATATTTGATAATACAGTCGTGCCAAGGTAACTGCATTAAGCTCAAAATGTTAAAAAGAAAACATCTAAGTTTAAAATACCACAGGATAATATGAACCACAACATTATGATGGGACCTCAAGTCAGCCCAATTTTGGACTAGAATCATCAAGACTTCTGTTTCCTACCATCTTCTCCTTCCATCCACTAGAAGTTACAATATTCTGAGAACTAGTACCATTTAAAAATAAATAAACAAAAAATAGGACAGAACTTTTAAAGCTTTGTAAGTAAGTTTACCCTGCCCACTATACTCTTACACTTTTTTTATCAGTTCACCTTGGGGATAATCCAGCATGGGACTTTATGGGGACACTTTCAGGACTTGGTTTGTCTGGATCAGGAAGATGCTTTTGTGATCAGTCTCCTCACTCTTATTTCTTGTCATTGTTCACATTGCAAGGTGGTCTCGAAGAATGAAACTTGATCATTTCAGGGTGAATTAGGAGGGTTGCATCAGGAGCACCACCAGCATGTCAGGCCAGGGTTGATCTTTCCCCTCTGCTCAGCCCTGCTCAGACCCCTCAGGAGAGCTGTGCCCAGTGCTGGGCTCCCCAGTCCAGGAGAGACATGGACACTGGAGCAAGTCCTGCCCAGGGTCACTGAAAGGCTGAGGAATTTGATCACCAGAGGAAAGACTGGAGTGCTCTGCATGGATAAAAGAAGGCCCAGGGAGATCACACTCATCCATATGAGTGATCTCTTAATGTTTTGACTGATACAACCAGGCCAGTGTGATGGCCTAAAGAAGATGGAGACAACTGGGTTCCAGTGGGGAGATGAGGAGCAATGAAATACAGAAAATTCCCTTTAATCACAAGGAAGAGCTTTACTATTGTCAGCATAGACAAATGCTAGAACAGGTCGCCCAAAGGGCTTATAAAGTGTCCATTCTTGGAGATATCCAAAATCTGAGTGGACATGGCCATGAGAAACCTGCTGTAGCTGACCATGCTTTGACCAGGTGAGCTGGGTTAGACCATCTCAAGACATCCTTTCCAAAAGAAATGATACTGTGATAGTAAATTAGAAGGTGCACTCCATCCACTACCAGACATTCAAGTCCATCATGTCAGATTAGAGACAGTCTGACATAGAATCCCCCACCCCTCCTCAAAAGCATTGACAGCACAGACATCCTATCCTCAGCACTCCCTACTTCGCTTTAAAATTCTGCAGGCTTTTTTTGCCACATTTCTTACAAATGTAAATCCATTTTGTCACTAGAGAGAGATGATGATCCAATTTTTGCAGCTCCAGTGAGTGTCCCTGGCTGCTGAGGTTTAACATCCTGATGGCAGAGCTTCCATCCTTTCAGCCATTCCTTTTCTCCCCTTTCTCAGTACTCACTTGCAAAACCTCCCCTCATGAGCCTTCTGATCTGCTTCCACAAATGGAAAATCCTCTCCCTCTCCAGAAGGTTCAGAACAGGCAGCAGCCAGGACACAGCAGGCAGGGATCTTCTGCCACCTTCTCTGCCACCCAGGGCCCTTGGAAAGAACACAGCTCACAGCTCCTCTTAGCTGAGCACCTCCGAGTTGAGCTGTGTAACACAGGTGAGTGACAGAGCATTTTTAAAGATTATAATCAACTTCACCACTTTCAAAAGTGCAGTGGACAACAGTCTGCACCATTCCAAGTATATCCCAAATTCCTCAAAGTAAATTGTTCACGCTCTCAGGCACTTAAATGCAGCTTTTGTGCTTGATTGATGGAATCCATGTCCGTCACTACCTTGAGCTTCTCTCCAGCTTTTCTGTGTGCTTCATTAAGCACAAGTAGAAGACCTCCCAAGCTTTTCTCAGCAGGGTTCAGCCACCTGCCTCACTGAGTTCTGATGTGTTAAGGGAAATATACAAGATTTCTTCTAAGTTTATTTCTTAACTTTGCTCTAGGTTAATCCTTTCCAACTACATGACATAAAGAGAGGCAAGGGTAGGGCAAGCAAGTGTTCATGTAAGGTTTTATAAAAGTATGGTACAGCTAGACAGCATTTCAGCCTGTTTCCCATTTAATATTTCAAATCATATAGATAGAAAAAAAGAGAAGGAAAAATGAGAAGTCAACTCAAAGAAATTTACATAAAAATGGGGTTGCTTTTGACATACATAAATTCCACCTTTTCCATTTACAGGATTGCCAGTTGTCTTGAATTTTGTCACAGGAGACTCCCAGTTTTGATAGACCTGTCATGTGCCCTGTCAAACAAACTTACAAGATATTGTAAAATGTGTAGAGGGAAGTATCTTTCTATTGTGGTGTGGGGATGACAGCTTTATGAATGATGTCAAGGAAAAATGTTGTTCTACAGAGCAAATATCTGGCAAGTTATTATACACTGCTCACCCACTGCCCACATTACTCAAATGTTTCAGACCTTACTCTCCCTTTCTCCTGCTTCAAATTCAAATATTTTACTTTTTCATAGGCTATTCAAAAAATAGGCAAACACAATGAACAACTGAAGTTTGGTAATTAGAGAGAGAATAATTAGGGGGTTTAGCCATTTTCTGTGTAATGGAGATTATAACAGAAACTTAAACTACAAGTGTCCTGTTCAGTGGCTGCATGTTTTCATTGATTTTTTTAAAGCAATAACACCATGTTATGTGTACTCTCATATTTTGAAGTGCTTCTTTGAAATAATCTGATGCAATAATCAATGCATGAAGATGCAAATATAAATCAAAAATAAATCCTGGCTCCCACTAAGAGCTCTAATAGAAATTCACATCCTAAAAAAAGTTACAAATCAGTACAATATTGTAAAGAATAGATGCTTATTACTCCAGATTTCTTGCAGCTCACAGCTCTTAGCACTTGCTAGGATGCATCTTCAAAAATATTTGAGGCAGAGTGTTTTAAAAGTTCATTTGCTGTTCTCTCTTTTAGTTAATAAACTACTATATAACATGTCTGAAGTTTTCCATAGCTGGACACTATGCTCACCTGCATTTACTGAGATTCACTGCTATAATCTAAAAGGAAACAGTCATTATCCTAATAAAGATAAAATTAACCAATAGCACAGTCTGCAGAGAAAAGTTCTGAGTTCATACTTCTAAGAAATGGCCACATACAGCAACCAAAACAGGATATCTAAAGAACAGTGCTAGAACACAAAATACCTCTCAACCCACTCTTACAGTCACAAATAGTGTGAGATTCCCTGAAAATGATAGGAGAAATGGGTGTGAATGTCTTTTTCTGCACAAAAGAAAGCTGAATTCTACGTATTCAGTAACCCTCACTGATCCTCTCTTCTCTGATCCTGTTGAAGGTTTCTCTGAATCCAGAAGAACTTTCACCATCTCCCTCCTTCAAGTGTTTCTTCACATCTTCAAAGAACTCCAGTATGTCAAGCATATGGACTGTGAAAGCACTGACTTCAAAAGCAAAATAAAAGCCTGGTCCCCAGTCTATGGGACACACTCCTGTGTCCACAAATTCTGCATTACAATTTCTATCAGCGTCCAACAAAACCATCAGGCTTAGCAGTACACTGTGTCCCAGATCTGGAATTCTAAGAAAGTACTGGCATCATGTTTGCCATCTGTCAATCAGTCCACAGGCACAGAGATGGCTGAAAGCAGGAGGTGACAAACTACACTTGGCAACTTAAACCGTAACAGCACTTCACAGAGGTGCTCGGGGTGCAGCAACAGTGATTTTGTTCATTCCCACCATTATTTTCCACACAAAATTTTTCAGCCTGGAAAAGGGAAGGCTTCAGGGGGACTTAACTGCAGCCTTCCAGCACCTGAAGGAAGCCCACAAGAAAGACGGAGAGAGACTCCCTGCAACAGCATTTAGTGACAGTACAAGGCAGAATGGCTTCAAATTGAAAGAAAGTGGGTTTAGGTTAGATACTAGGAATAAATCTTTACTGTGAGGATGGCAAGACACTGGAACAGGCTGCCTGCATTCCATGATTTTATGAAATTCTGTGTTACTCAGAGATATGTTTGATCTATTAATCCATTTTGCTTTAAATCTTCCCTGATTTGCAGCAATGTGCCACCTTAAAAAAGATCACTGTGAATTCACTGAAATGCCCATCACTGTAATGCAGAGGAAATAATCAAAAACCTTGAATCATGTTAACAGAATTTGTAAAATTATGTCCTGCAGTTTATCATTCTGCTAAAGTATGGCACTGACTTCAAAGCTTCAATATCTACAGCCTTGTCTAAAAGATCTCCTTTTATCCCACAACACAGTGAATCTTCCTCACTTCTAGAATACCTGTCCTGCACTCATCTCTAAGCCTGGAACTATGTGTCAGGTAATAAATTCAGGATTAATCTAATATATTTTAAGTCATTATTAATGGAATCCACTAATCTGCCTATGCTTTTAAGTGGTTGTATCAGTCAAAACATTAAGAGATGTGACAGACAATTCCTGCATGCGAAGTTCCAGGTTGCTGATTTATCCACAGATGTGGAATGTTTACTTCAATCAAGCTAAGAAGTTGGTGTCAAATGTTTTAATGTATAGAAAAATTACTCAGAAACTCAGCTTTGTGCTGCTGCAGATACACAGCACCACACGGAGGAGAGCACAAGGAACAGGAGAAAGCATTGTAGTTTGATTTCCTGCACAATACCTAAAAATCAATATCTCTGGAAGACCAAAACTTCTTCCATGTAAAAAAGCCCAATATTCCAAACATACCTGCAAATATTCTCACTTCAAATTTTCTGAGCATTTAACAGCAAATTACTCATTAAATTCACAGCTAAACAAACTAAAATTTGGTTCTGCTCTTAAAACATCAGTTCTTTTGAATGATCGTGATGGATGGTGTAATAAGTGTTTTGCACAGCAATATTTTCATGTTTTAATTACACACACATTCAGCAGAGCTCCCAGGTGTTTTTTCCTATACCAGCTAACAAAAGATCCCTTTATCCACTGCTACTTTGTCCACAACTTAAGAGCCTAAGGAATTTTATCAGGGAGATCTGACAAGCAAACAGCCAACAAGGAGGGCCAAAGGATCCTCTCAGTTTTGGGGGAATTTTATTTCCAGACCTGAAAGGCTGCAGGAGGAGAAGGGCAAGAGGGGCAGCCAGCCCAGAGCAGGTCCCTCCTGCAGCCCAGGGATATTTCCAGGGGGATTGTGCCCCTCTTCTCTGCTCTGGGGAGATCCCACCTGGAATGCTGCATCCAGCTTTGGGGCTTCCAACATCAGAACCATGTGGAGCTGCTGGAGTCCAGAGGGGGTCACAAAAATGCTCCAAAGGCTGGGACACCTCTGCTCTGGAGACAGGCTGGGAGAGCTGGGGCTGTGCACCCTGGAGAAGGCTCCAAGGAGACCTTAGAGCCCCTTGCAGTGCCTGAAGGAGCTCCAGGAGAGCTGGAGACGGACTTTGGACAAGGGGCTGGAATGACAGGACAAGAGGGAATGGCTTTTAACTGAAAGAGGGTGATATTAGATTAGATTAGATTAGATTAGATTAGATTAGATTAGATTAGGAAGAAATTCTGGGCTGTGAGGGTGGTGAGGCCCTGGCACAGGTCTCCCAGAGAAGTCATGAATGCCCCATGCTTGGCAGTGTCCAAGGCCAGGTTGGATGGAGCTCCTGGTTTAGTGGAAAGGGTCTCTGCTCATTGGACTGGTCCAAAACCAACGCCACCAACACAGGTGGACAGTTTACACACACAAACACCAACCCTCGTCCCTTCACGACAAAAGAATTCCCACAATTACTCCACTTTCTAGCAATGTGCAGTCTCCAGTCTTGCCTGTTTCTGTCCTTATCACTATCCATGAGCTTTTACATCTTATTCTCCCCCCATCCTATTGCTGAAAGGAAGCCACTGGGAGGGTGTCTGGCAGCCAGCCAAGATCATCCCACAATACAGCAATTGTCTGTAAAAACATTGTTTTAATTTAAATTTCCTTCTTACTAAACCTCAAATGGGTAATTTTCTTCTCTCTCAAAATGGCCTCAGAAAACAACTGCATTCAGTCACTGAATAGCATTCTAACAGGAACTCACTTCTCATTTCTTCGCATTTACAATATTGTTTGATGTCAAAATTTTAAGCAATTCTTGAGAGGAGTCTAGTGTACTTGTTAACAATAAACCATATACTGGAAATAACCAGAAAAACACATTAGTTCTGATTCAGGATCATAATAGGAACTCAGAAAGGCTAATCAATAAAATACAGCATGTAGTAGCTTAACAATATTTTCTTGTGCTTGTAAAGACTGTGAAGAACCAAATCTTTCTGGCTCTTCAACCTTATGGCTCATTCCAGTCATTATATTTGTATATCCCAAAAAATAAAGCACTCAGCACTTCATGGACGTCAAACTGACAGACTAAAATTAACAATAATAATTGTTCTCAGTATTTACTTTAAATTGTCTTTCCTAACACATTGCCATTGAATCCTTTATTTTCTGTCCTTTTCAGATGATAAGTTTTCCTGTCCCAGCCCATGTGTCATCATGGAGAACTGCTGACTTGGTCTAAATGCAAACAGCTTGTTGGAAACATCACCAAATGTGACTTAAATATAGGTGGTGAACCATAATAAATGTGTCACTTACATTTTACTGCACCCTTACCAGTTCCAAAACCAAAAGGAACTATTCACATTTTGTATTTTTATTAAGTAGAAAACAAAATGTAAAGGAAGGCAAGTTACAGAAGATTTCAGAAGTGCATTTGAGCTGTGGAAAAAGAGAATAACTAGTTCCAAAGTCAGTAACACAGTCTAAAGAAAGAATTCATCTTTCAGAAGGCAGCACTCTTACTTTGGGAGAAGGCAGTGACTTTATATCCTAGTATTTAAATACATTGCTGAAAGAATTATATTTCTGCTGAGAGATAAAACCCATTTTCACATGCACAGGAGTGTTAACCTTCATGTTTTAGACAAATTTCATTTGGACAATTACATTCCAACTAACTACTCCTGTGATTTCAAATGTCTAAGAGTCACCAAAACAAATGACACCACCTTAGCTCTCAGACCAGAACATGAGGAACTAGAAGGTCACTGAGATAAACAGGAGTGTACGGGTAGACAGTTTTAAATGTCAGCAAGGCAATTTGTGTAGGATATAAAATGCAACTGAGAATTAAGCAGCATTTTTGAAAATCATGCTGAAAAGTTTGAGATCTTTAGTTAAGTCACAGGGACAGGTTAGGGACTGATTCATTAACCCATGAAACTACGTTTTAAACAGTGAGTCTGTCATTTGTTAGTAAAAGCTACTTCTGTGTTAGGTGGAGTTGCATTCTATAATTTGGCCAAAGAAAACCCTGCTTTACATGCATAACCTCTGTTTTCAGACACCAGCGAGTGGAGTAAGGATAATTCTTCCATATTCCTTACAAGGAATACTACAAGCACACAGTAAATACTGGATTAAAGGGAAACAGGTAAACAAGACAAGGAGTTCCAAAAAAATTCATACAAAATAATGACTGACCAAGTGCAAGAATGAAAATATTACCTAAAATAGCCTTGAAAACAGGTAAAATCAAAGCAACACATTGCTTAGAACTTATTAGGCAAGATTAAAAAATACATCAAACTTGCTTGATTTGTTAGAAGACAAGACTATAATATCAAAGGTAAAATTTTAGAAAAGCTTGAGAAGGGTCAGAGTAGGAAGTGGGGTTTTTTTGTAATATTTATATTTTTTTCATATAGGAACTTTCTATGTTTAAATCAACTCCATGTATCAAGCACTGGAATGGAACCAAGGTGTTTCAATTGTTTAAAAAAAGGGGCAAAAACAAAGACTTTGCAATAAGGAAAGAAATAGACAAGAAGAAAATAAAATAACTAAACCCTCTTTTTGAAATATGACAGGCAAGTTTAGCACTTACACTACAGTTTTTTAAGATAGCAGCCATTCAATAGACTATATCTGATAAAAAGAAGTATGAAAGTACTTCTTTTATGGTATAAAGAAGTACACCAGGAAAGTAAGACAATATTTTCTGACTAGATTTATTTACTTAAGATTACTTTCAAGACCTTGCATTGCCATTGGTGAGATAAAATATCCTGCTAAAAAAAGATATCACTCCTCTGAAAAATAGATAGAAGCACTAAATAGCACTTGACTACTTGACATCCAACTGCACCCATCTAGCAAACCTCAATCATCTTGCTGAAAAAGCTTCTGAAGCCCTCTCTGGGGAGTTTATACACTTATCCAGAGTAGATTGATAGATATTTGGTATATTCTGCAGTACAAAGTGTGTATCATATTTATCTTTTGGAATAAATTAGCACCTAATGTAGAAGTCCAAAAGGTTGGTTTCCTTTAGAAGGGAAGAGATTATCAGTCTGGTTCTTGAGGCACCTCAGACTTACATTCTACCTTTTGATATCACAGACATAAAAGCCAGCCTTTCAGTGACTCCACAAACATTACCCTACTTTTTAACCTTTGATGGTAAATTCACTCTTCTTTAAACATGAGATTCACCTTTTCCTCTAGTTAACAATATTTTCCATAATGCCTTATTCATTGAACTCTTCAATAACATGTAAATAAATGCACAACCCATTTTAATCCTAAAATACAAAACTGCCCTGTAAAGAAGGAGCTAAAGATTGTAAGCAAATGTTGAATATATTAGTTAGCTCACCCTTAACACTTGTAAAAAATTATATTAGACATTTGCAGCACGACAGCAATTTGTCTGTAATATGGTATCTCCTCATGAAGGTATTTTATATTTTTATTATATACATTTTTAAAAAGCTTATTAGTACTTGTAGTGAATCCAATTCATTAATCTAAAACTCATAAAAGACACCTATGCACTGCTTAGGAAAGATGAATTTCCCAGTGCTTTCTCACAGTCCTCTGTCCAAATCCACTTAAGGTGAGGAGAAGCAAGTTTTGCCTCAGTTCTGCCACAGCTGCAGAAAGGAATTACCTTCCAATCATATCTTAAAGTGAGATTAAAACACAAATGACATTAAATGTTGGGATCCAAAGCGGTAATTCAACTTTTTTTTTTTTTTCCCCATAAAAAAGGAAAGGAAGACAGAAAATAGGAAAGTAGGAAAACGCCAAGAATGATGACGAGAAGCACAGGAAAGGGGTTACCCCCACCATGACTCCAGCGCTGGCCATGGGGCTGTCCCTGGGGTCCCTCCCAGAGCTGCCCAGCCAGGGAGCAGAGCCACAGCAGCAGCACCAGCGGGGTGGAGCAGCCTCACAGGAGCAGCCAGGACAGCAAAGACTCCAGCACTTTGTGGATTTTGCAGCGCCTGGGGCTGGTCAGGCACTTACTTATTGAGGGCTTTGAGAGTGGCAGTGTCACACCCACCTCACAGCAGCAAGCAGCACGTCCATGCAGAACTTCATCTCTGCTCCCAACAAGTTCATTGCCTACTCCTCAGTATCCAGGCTGAGTTCGCCTGACAGATCAGGAAGTTTACTCACCTGATGGATCAACTACAGGCTCTTTTAATGACCTTCCAACAGCCTGCCTCGTTTTCCAAAATAAAGCAGTCTCTAAAGCTTTTGTTAGAGGCAGGTCAAAGCTTTAACTTCCAAAGAAGAGGCAATGGAGAAACATTCCTTACTTTTTACTTGTCCACCACATCCCCAAAAGTCTGACAGGAAAGCAGAACCACCCTTTTTGAGGTGTTTGACACCAAGAACACGACTTCAAAATCAGACATTCAGCCTCACAGAACTTTAGACTTTGTAAAATAGCTTTGTGTTTGTTGGTGAACTTAGATAAAGGTACAAGAGAATAGAAGAGCCCTATTCTCTGCTAGATGCTGATTCATAAGGTCTTTTTGACCTATTCCCTTAGTACTTCAAGGCAAGGGCATTTAAAATTCAGGCAATGAAAACAATACCTGGAGTGTTATTAACGCAGTAATCAGTTAATTCTGACTAATAATTAAGCCAGCTAGTGAAAATGTATCTCTGACTAATAATTAAGCAGGTAGTGAAAAAGTATCTAATTATGTCGCTCATCAAGTTAATGTTCTGATCCTGTCATGCTAATAAAAACTACTTTTCTTCAAAGAAACAAAGCTTGGTGAGTTTTTTCACAACCAAGCCAGTACCTTAGATCTGGTGTTTGCTTGACCTTTCACATCTACAGAACCCTAAGATCTGGCAGTACAGTGAGTCCCAAACATACTTAAACTGGCTGAATTAGGATGTGGCACTGACTGCAGAAATCACAGCCCAGTGCAATACTTCACAGGACAAAGCCAGGCAGTCCCATGTAATCTTGCAGGATGTTAATGTGCAGTCTCAAAAAAACAAAGCAACTCAGCAGAAAAGAACACAGGCTCAATGAATTGCCCAGAATATTGGTTTTGAAGCATTACACCTGTCTCTCATTCTCTGGAGAGATATCATATTATTATACATGACAAAGTCAATGTGCATCTTAAAGGATTAAGAGACATAATACAATATTGAGACAAAAACAGGACCTGGAAATTGGGGGTTTTAATGGTTTTGTTAAGCAAGCTCATAGCCAATAAACGCTGTTTCCAATAACTGTAGTGACTGAAACATAATTGAACATCTGTATAACTCCCAATTAGTCCTCTCTTAACAAAACTACTAACACAAATTGTCAAAGGGACAACAAAACTGAGAGAAAAATAAATTAAATGGCAGTAAGTACACCCATTGACAGGGAGTTCCTTCAAAGCTATAGCCCAGAGACAACTACCATAGTACAGAAAAGGAGAGCAGTGTAAGCCACTGAGCCAGGACTGACAAAGAATAATATATAAATAAAAGGACTCAAAGTTTCTGTAAAAAAATCATATCCGGATAGCCAAAGAAACAGACTTTTTGCAGAAGATGAACTGTATCCTCCATCCCAAGTCAATATAATTCAAGAGGTACAAAGTCCAACACAAAAATAGCAGCAAGAAGATCTAGGGATTCCCCATCCCTGGAAGTGTTCCAGGCCAGGCTGGATGGGGTTCTGAGCAACCTGGGATAGTGGAAAGTGTCCCTGCCCTGGGCAGGGGGTTGGAACTGGATGATCTTGAAGGTCTCTTCCAACCCAAACCACTCTGTGATTCTGCAATTTTAAATGCATGGCCTAGACAGAAAAAAAAAAAAAAAAAGGCTCCAACCTTGAGCATTTCATGACGCAGAAAAATGTGCACTATAAATACATATTTAAGTATTTTCTGTTCAAAGCCTCTTAAAATTTTAATTTTCCCATAGTATAGCTAGAATCTCCAGAGAATTTTCATTTGTTATTTGTGCAAGTAATTTAACTGCTTTTTGCTCCCTTAAGCTAATAACTATGTACCTGATTATTTCAGCAACAAGAAAAAAAAATCAGAAGTGTCAACTGTGAGCATGATATTATAGCTGAGTCCACTAAGCCCAACTAAATATGACCTCAGAACTAACAATCTCTCACCATGTTACATCTGGAAACCAAATGAAAGACACATTAACACTATGGTGCACATAATGCAAACGTGGCTACACAGGAAAAAGTGATCTGTTTTTCTAGATTATCATGAGTAATTATCTACAGGAATATCAAGAACTGACAAGAAAATCAGGTGACTGCTGAAATTTGGGACAGTAACTTCAAATAATGCTAAAGACTTTACAGGACACCATCAGTCTTCATATAAACCAAGACTAATTGAAAAACGTTTAACAATATGTGGAAGGATTAATGCCTAAAAACATTACACTAAAACATACAGCTTTGCCTCAAAACCCTGCAGAAACACTGATCTCATTGGATACATCTGGACAAGTTGGACATCATTAAAAGATGCGTGGTATTAAGTCTTTCTTCCCTGCAAGAAAACACTGGAATGACAAAACCATTATAAAAAAGCCAAGATTTTCCTTCATACTTTATCAAATATCAAGATTTTTCATGCTGAAGAATGTTTTATGCATCATTTCATCCTAAATAAAATTTCTCACTGTTACTATAAAAATCTTTGCAATTTCCAAATTACTGACTTAGGAAGGTAATTTTGGTTCAGAGTATATTGGTTATAGTGTCTTCTAAAATATTTATAACTAGTAGTAATTAGAAAGAAATGGTTTAATGTGTAGTAAATCACTTAATATATTCTGTGCAAGGTTAAAACTTAATAAAATATCTGCTCTAGGAAACTGAATTATCATTTCCATGTAGATCACTCTGCTACTTCAAATTAATAAAAAAGAAAAATCAGTCCTCTTTGAATTAAAATGTCTCCATCAATAGGCCGATTTCTACAAAAGGTAACAGAACTAGTCTTCAGTGCTCTTAAATCTTTCACAAGTAGTAAAAATAAACTTCATAAACATACATACCCTGTATAAATAAAATAAATCCTGCATCTTTCCACACATCAGGTATTCACTGCTAACTTGGCCATGTTCTAAATTTCCATAGTTGAAAAAACAAAATAAAAATACATCTCTATAAGCAACCAATACATTCCTTTAACCATTTCAACTCTGCAAGGAATTGCTGTATATAATTTAACATTTCATTTCAACAATATCTAGGATATTGATAAGGAAAAATAAAGGAAATGGGAGAATGTATTGTTCAATTTCATATCCCTGTTTAGTTCTGAAGTTTTCGGAATTGTAATCAGTTAATGCAGTAGAAACTGACCACAGAAGTTTATAAAAAACTGAATTAAATCGAAGTTATGAATAATTAATCCATACACTAAAGGCCAAACTATTTATTTAAGGGACTCTGTGCTGAACTGAGTTTTCATGATCAATAAAGTTACTGGTTTTCTTGGTTCACATATGTCCACTGCATTTCTTGTCCAAGCTGTGTCTGTCACTATTCCAACCCACTCCAACCACTGTTAATTTGTTGTACTTTTTAATTCACAGTCTTCCACACATCTCCTACCTTTTGCAGTTAAGTGAAAAAAGTTTCATAAATGTAAGGGGAGAAAATAATTATGTTTTTTTCTCAAGCTCCAATACTATATTTTATTTTCTCAATTCTTTTATCGCTTGGTGACCCATCTGCCATATGGTACTTCAGTCAGTAAAAGCCTAAAGAAAAAGAAAATGCCCTGTTGAATAAAGCCTTAAAATAAATTATAACTGCATGACACCCAAGAAAGGAAAGGCATTTTAAACTCTGTACCACAGATGAACCAAGAATTCACTCATTCTTTTTCCAGTTGTATTCTAATCGTGCTCACTGACCTTTTTTCTTACCATGCCTCTTAAAATCCTTTTTAGAAGAAATACTACAACTGCAGAAATATTAACAATTCTACTGTTACTATAATCAGTTTTAGTTTCATGAACTAGTTCATTACACTTGACAGCTGATGTCAACCCAAACACTACAGAATGCCAGAAGCTGGTTTAAAGTTTTTTAATCCATGAACCTTGTCTGCGTCTTATATGGACCATAGTTTTTAGTTACAGCATTGTTTTTTAAAATTCTGTTTTGTCTTCCATCTGAAACAACTTTGTGATTATAAATGAAATGCTCTCCAACCCAGGAAATGAGTTTAGCTGTGCTCAGCCAGACTTAGCAGATCTTCATCTTCAGTAAGGTTTTCCCCTAAATGACAGTATTACTCAGTCTCTCCCAAAGCCAACAAATGAACTAGCAATGCAGATTTGGATAAAAATTCAGTTATTTCTTATTTAGTTCTTTCTCCTAACTTGTAAAACTAGGAGTGTCTCGATAGAAAACATCAAATAACAGCTATTAAGTCATCAAAAGTTAAATGTGCAAAAGACGGGAACAGTTTTCACTGGGGACAGGAAAAACACGAAGAGGAAGAACTCTCAGAGAAAAGAGGAAAAAGATGTCTATAGTTTCCTGCAATAGCAAAGGCTGGAGATGATTAAAGGCAGACTGTGGAACTTCTATCACCAGATCTTCTTCCAGAAGGGCCAAGGCACTGCTTCTCTGCAACCTTTGAAGGAGCATGATGGAGACTGGATGTTCAATCAAAGTCCTTCCCAACTCTGCTTTCTGTGATTTGTTTAGTATCTTGTAGAAAAATGGACAGGAAAAATCATTCATTACAGCAGGAATAAGTTGTTTATGAAGTCATTGAAACTGAGAACAAACTAACTGAAATCCTACTTTTCTATGGGAAAGCTGCTTTCTCATTAGGTCAAATAGGAAGCTTTCTAAAAATACTATGCTACAAAAGCTTGTCACAAAGTAGTATTATTAACTGAAGTTACCTTATCTCAATGGCATACACATAAAAGGACCTAACATTTGCTTTTGGTTACCAGGGAATTTGAAAATAATTTAAGTTTTACTGACTAAGGTCTCAGCTGGACATCAAAAAGGACATCAATGTGTTTGGCAGTTACAGACCAGATAATCTTGACACCCAATGAGAAGAAAGATGACGTGAAGTATAATGTATTACAGAAAGTATAATTTTGTAGTAATGCTCTGTCACATCAGCAATCTCCTGTCTATGATGAAATCTGCAAATTTTCAAGTTCTAAACTTTGACTATATTACTATGCTAACCATTCACAAGATAAAGGAAACACCAAGTACCAGAAAGCACTTCATGAATCTAAAATATTAAAAGAAAACTCTAGTGCTACTGATAACATTAAATACTATTTCTACAACTTTCAGCAGGTGAATGACTAATACCACCATCAGAACAAGCGTGCACATTTTTCTCATGGAATATTTTAAGATAGTATTATTTTATTTTTTAAGGGGTAGTGATCTGGTACTTGAAGTAGTCTGGAGATGTAAATGTTTCTATATAGGTGGTACACTGTCTTTTCTTACATATGAATTTATTACCAAAACCTCTTAGTGTAAAAATGCTTACACAATTTTTAAAACATTCCAGTCTAATAATGCTGTTAATAAACACATAAAAGTGTAGCTGATATTTGTCTAAAATTCCTAAGCAAAAAGTTCTGAAATATGACACAAAAGATAACACTCTTTATAAAAAAGATAGCAGAGTTTTTCAAATACAGGACATTAACCACAGCCCTGGTATCTTCTTAATCTGGAAAAGTGCATTACCACTGTTTCTTTCAGCATTTCAGGTCAACTCCAATCCTGCTATAAAAGTTAGTCTTCATGGTGCATTCATCTATGCTTTCAGTTATTTTGTGAATCACAAAGTAATTAACCTTTATTCAGTACATTTTTCGTTCTGTGACAGTCGTGGCATTTCTCCCTCAAGCGTTTCCTGAAAAAAACACTGCTACTGTTCTGTTCCCAAAAATGTATAAAAAGACACACTGCTAAAAGTATACCAAAACATAAAAATGTAAGAACAGTCAAGGAAGAACTCCACTCTGTAATATTGCTTATTGGTAATTAGGTCAAAAAATATCCTTTACTGAACGTTCTGGTCACTGCCAGAAGGCTCTTGGGAAACAGCTCCTCTGAAGGCCCACAAAGGAGCATCAAAAGGCAATGGTAGGAGGGGGAACAGAGATGCCAGGCTAAGAAGGTACTGCCAAGCCTGCCCACGGGTTTCCCCTGCACCATGAGCAGGAAAAAGGCAACAACACCTCCACATTAACCACCAGGCCTTTATGACCTGTGGTGGCATCCTGCCCCAAGGACAGGACCGAACTGGACCCTGCCTTGGACAACTCAGTGTCGTGTGATGCTCCCGTCAAGGACTCCAAAGGAGAGACAGACAACAATGCAGAGACTGAATATCCTGACCTGCTGGCACAACAGTCCTCTGTCTCTGGCAACTCACTGTCCCACACAGTGACCCAGAGGACAAAAAATCCCTGAAGTGGTCACTCCAAGCATAGCATCTCTCTGAAAAGGCAGCAGCTCTGCTGAGTGATTTGTGGCCAGTGTTCATTAGAGCACTCCCACAATGGCAAACAAGGAGGAAGTGAATGCCCATGGGCAGCCCAGTGAGGGGCAGCCACAGTTGTACCAACAGCAACAGGTAAGGGAAGGGGATGGAGGGAGAGACTGAAGTGGGACCTGGGGGAAGCGGAAGGAGAGAGACAGCCATGCCTGGCAGCAGGCCTTGCTCTGTGGAGGGGCCAGCGCTGGGATGGCCCAGGCACAGCAATGCCCCAGAGGCAGCGAGCACAGCTTATTTCTGAAGTTCTCCTTCAGCTGCATCAGGGGGCAAAGAGAGGAGTGAGCCCGGATGCCAGCACCAGAACAAGGAAGGACCTATGGGACCCAGCTGGACCCAAGCATCTTGGACCTTCCTCCGTTCAACCTCTTTCACCCCCGCCCTGCTCTTCCCCATGCCTCACCACCCCCACTCTTCCACACCACACCCCAGCATATATCTTCCTCATCCCAACCACACTCCCCACCCGCTTTCCTTCTTGCCCCCGCCTCTGCCCTATCCTTTTCTATCCCTCTACCCCCATTTATTCTTCAATAAATTCCCCATTGTTGACTTGGTAGATCGTCTCATTAGCACATCATTCACACACAGGCATCTCTCACTAATCACATCTGAACAGGGGCACAAATCTGCACACAGCATTTGAGGTCTGGACTCCCCAGAGTCCAGCACAGAGGGACAATCACTGCCCTACTCCTGCTGGCCACACTGTGACTGACACAGAAGGCCAGGAGGCCACCGGACCCCTTGCCCACCTGGGCACACGCCGGCTCACCTTTGGCCATTGACAGCCAGCACCCCTAGAACCTTTCCTGATGGGCAGCTTTCCTGCCACTCTGCCCCAGCCTGGAGCACTGCAGGGGCTTCTTGGGACAAGGACACAGGCCTTGCTCTTCTTGAACCTCACCCTGTTGGCCTCACACTGTCCATCCAGCCTGGCCCCCTGCAGAGCCTTCCTATCCTTCAGAAAACTGACACTTCCAACCACTTTGGTGTAATCTGTATTTGTATGAATGTAATACTGAAGGTACCCCCGATGCCCTTGTCCAAATCAGCACTACAGACACTGAACAGGAATAGGCACAAGGGACACAGCTATTGTGATGGCCAACGGCTCGCCTGAAGCCCTCACAATAATAATTAATCACCACTGTCTCCCTAAAAGCTAACTAATTATGTAAGTACCTTGCATATATAACTTAACCAGTGTGAACCATTGAAGAGCAGTCCTAGACTGTGGGGACAAGAGCAGCTATTGGTTGGCTGACCAGATGGCAACTGCTTCAGCTAACAGGGATTGAACATGCAGACCTTCAGGTCTCTATAAGAAAGAGAGCACCCAGTAAAACTTGGCTTTTGTGCATGAACATTGCTGTTTATTGTCGCATTCCTGCCTCCAAAATCAAAGTGACACCCACCCACTTCGGTCTCCCAAAAAATTTACTTCGGAGGGTGTCCCCAATGTCCTTGGCCACATCAGCAGGACAGACACTGAAGAGGACTAGGCACAGGGCACATCACTAGTGACCGGACACCAAGTGGATGCAGCACCATTCCCCACCACTCTCTGCACACCGCAATCCTCACGGTTCTAATCCCAACAAATAGAGCCCCTGCCCAAACCCTGGGCTGACGGCTTTTCCAGGACTGTGCTTTAGGAGACAGAGAATAAAGCTTGGCTCAACTCCAGGGAGACTCCATCCACCACTTTTCCCTCAGCCCTGAGAGGGATCACTAACAACCCAAAGGAGATCAGGCTGCTCAGGCAGGATCTGCCTTTCCTCAACCCACACTGCCTGGGCCTCATCCCTCAGTTATCCTCTCCAGGCTGTGAGATCATCCCCCTCACCAGGATCTGCTCCAGAACCTTGCCAGGCCCTGAGTTCAGGCTCACAGGCCTGCAGTTGCCCGCACCCGCCCTGCGGCCCTCCTTGGCTATTGCACTGCCACCTCCAGTCATGTGGGACCTCTCCAACTGGCCAGGACTGATGACAAGGAAGGATGAGAGAACAGCTTAGTGAACTTTTCTGCCAGCTCCCTCAGCACCCTTGCTGGACCCTGGGCCAGCCCTATAGCCTTGTCAGTGTCTCAGTAGCTCCAAAGGTCGCTAATGACTTCCTCCAGGATTGCAGGTGGTCTGGCCTGCTCCCCGGCCCTGTGTGCCAGCTCAGGGGACTGCTTGTCCTCTGCATAACCCATCTGACACTTGAAGGCTAAAGAAAAGAACGCACAAGGGCTTTTCCTCAGCCCTTGTGACCACATTCCCCTCATCCGCGCACCAATTAAAGAAGAGCGAATTTCCTTGGCATTTCCATGTTCTCAAACTTTTTTATCAAAAAAAATTTTATTGTCTTTTGGAGTAGTGGCAGATTAAATTCAAGTAAGTTTTTTGCCTTTCTGACCACCTTTCTGCCTGTGCTTAGCGCCGGGTCACATGGGAGGCTGAACAGGAATGACACTTCGGCACGGCACTGGGCTTCTTTGGGGATGCTTAGGGGAGAAACACACAAGGTGGGACAGGACAAAGATGCTGGTCATTGGGAGAAGAACAAGAGTAGACAAAGACGAGGGGCAAGGCCTAAAAAATAGCTTTGTGAGCAGGGGCAGCTGCATGGAAACCGCCAGGCCTCTGGGACAATGGGTGGCCATGCCCACCAGGCCTTTGTGACCCACGATGACATTGTGCCCACAGGCCATTGTGACGTAGGCCCGTGTCATGACCATGGGGGCTATAAATTCCTGCAGTGGCCGCTCCGTGGACAGCAGCTCTCTGAGGAGGCAGCAGCTTCTCTGGAGGCAGCAGCTTCTCAGGAGGCAGCAGTTCCCTGGGTGCCCGTGGCCAGTGTCTGGCAAAGCACCCACGAGATGCCGAAGCAGCAGGCGGCGAATGCCCACGGCCAGCCCCGGGAGGGGCAGCCACTGCTGCACAAACGGCGTGGGCCGGCAGCAAGGCAGGCCCTTCACCTGCCACCCGTGCAACCCGCACGTGGTGAGCTGCTCTGCAGTGGGACCCAGCCGCCTTGGAAGTACCTGGGGCACTCTGAGATTGAGGAGCTCATCAAGGTGCTTCTAGGGCATGGGGGAAACACTTGCAGTGACCTGTTCAGAGAACTGGGCCCCTATCTGCGGCAGAACAAGCCCCTCAAGTCCACCTGCAGAACCAGCAGGTGGCGAAGTGGACGCCAGGAGGCGGAGGGAATTCATCTGCCTGCCCAGCAATCAGTGCGTCACAGGCAGCTGTGCCCGGAAGATGAGGAGGCTTTGGTGCGTCGCCTGCATAAGAAGAGAGAGGAGCTGGAGGAGCTGGAAGACAGGCTCTTTGAAGTGGAGTTTAGAGCCATCTGCTCCTCTCTGGACGACAAAGAAAGCCCCAGGGGGGCCAGGTGTACTCTCACAGATGCACCAAGCCCCACCCTGGAGCCATCTGCAGGCCCCTCAGTCGGAAACAGCGCTTGCAGTGTCGCCGAAGACGCCGCGGAAGAGACACAGAAGTACTGTGAGCTTGTGTCTCTTGACCAGCTGTTGGCTGAACTGGGCCCTGTCTCGGACAACTCGCTGTCCTGTGACACTCTCGTCGAGGACTCTGAAGGAGAGAGAGACAACAACGCAGAGATTGCACATCCTGACCCGCTGGCACAACTGTCCTCTGTCTCTGACGACTCGCTGTCCCACGCCCTTCCAAACAACTTGCTGGAAATGTGGGAGGAGGAAGAGCTCCATGACAGAGCAGCAGCAGGAGAGAGGGACAATGAGCCAGAGAGGGCGATGTCTCTCCCACTTCAAGAGGAGGAGGCAGAGCCACCAGCTTCTCCGCTGGACAGAGATCCCTGCATCGAGCGGCACAGCGAGCCTCTCCTCACGACTTTGCGCGAAGACCCAAATTTGTTTGTGGTTTGCGCCTTGACTGCGGATCCTGCGGACGAGGCCGATGACGCAGGCGTGCAGGCTGGTCATGCCCAGGTCACCTCTCCCCAGGAAAAGCCCTGTGAGGATGAGCTGCTGGCAGCCACTTGCCCACAGCCTGCCCAGCCCCTGGCACACCACGTTCCCGCTTGCCCTGCTGGCAGCGCAGCCGTCCCGCAGCCCCTGGCCCCACGGCGATGGCGCTCCATCGTCAAGACGGCCCGGCGGGCTCTGCGACGGCTTTTCTCCTTCAGCTGCCTCAGGGGGCAAAGAGAGGAGTGAGCCTGGCTGCCGGCACCAGAACGAGGAACGACCTATGGGACCCAGCTGGACCCAAGCATCTTGGACCTTCCTCCATTCAACCTCTTTCCCACATCACCATCCCCTGCTCTTCCCCATGCCTCACCACCCCCACTCTTCCACACCCCACCCCAGCATATATCTTCCTCATCCCAACCACACTCCTCACCACCTTTCCTTCTTCCCCCCGCCTCTGCCCTATCCCTTTCTATCCCTCTACCCCCCATTTATTGTTCAATAAATTCCCCATTGTTGACTTGGTAGATCATCTCACTGGCACTTCATTCACACACAGGCATCTCTCATTAATCACATCTGAGCAGGGGCACACATCCACGCACAGCATTCGTGGTCTGGCCTCCCCAGAGTCCAGCACAGAAGGACAATCACTGCCCTGCTCCTGCTGGCCACACTGTGACTGACACAGAAGGCCAGGAGGACACCGGACCCCTTGCCCACCTGGGCACACACCGGCTCGCCTTTGGCCATTGACAGCCAGCACCCCTAGGACCTTTCCTGATGGGCAGCTTTCCTGCCACTCTGCCCCAGCCTTGAGAACTGCTGGGGCCTCTTGAGACATGAGGACAGGGACATAGGCCTTGCTCTTCTTGAACCTCACCTCTCTGGCCTCACACTACACATACAACCTGGTCAAATCTACCCAGAGAGGCTACCTACCCTCCAGAAAATCGACACCCCCCCCAATTTGGTCATCACAAATTTACTACTGACAGTGCCCTCAATGTCCGTGGCCACATTAGCAGGACTGACACTGAACACGAAAAGGCACAGGAGACACTGCTAGTGACCGGACACCAAGGGGATGCAGCACCATTCCCCACCACTCTCTGCACACCGCAATCCTCACGGTTCTAATCCCAACAAATAGAGCCCCTGCCCAAACCCTGGGCTGACGGCTTTCCCAGGATCGTGCTCTGGGAGACAGAGTCAAAGGCTTGGCTCAACTCCAGGGAGACTCCATCCATCACTTTTCCCTCAGCCCTGAGAGGGCTCACCCTCACCTCAAACGAGATCAGGCTGCCCAGGCAGGATCTGCCTTTCTTCAACCCACACTGCCTGGGCCTCATCCCTCAGTTATCCTCTCCGGGCCGTGTGGTCATCCCCCTCACCAGGATCTGCTCCAGAACCTTGCCAGGCCCTGAGTTCAGGCTCACAAGCCTGCAGTTGCCCGCACCCGCCCTGCGGCCCTTCTTGGCTATGGATGTTGCACTGCCACGTCCAGTCATGTGGGTCCTCTCCTACTGGCCAGGACTGATGGCAAGAAAGGATTGAGAGAACAGCTTAGTGAACTTTTCTGCCAGCTCCCTCAGCACCCTTGCAGGACCCTGGGCCAGCCCTATAGCCTTGTCCGTGTCTCAGTAGCTCCAAAGGTCGCTAATGACTTCCTCCAGGATTGCAGGTGGTCTGGCCTGCTCCCCGGCCCTGTGTGCCAGCTCAGGGGACTGCTTGTCCTCTGCATAACCCATCTGACACTTGAAGGCTAAAGAAAAGAACGCACAAGGGCTTTTCCTCAGCGCTTGAGACCACATTCCCCTCATCCGCGCACCAATTAAAGAAGAGCGAATTTCCTTGGCATTTCCATGTTCTCAAACTTTTTTATCAAAAAAAATTTTATTATCTTTTGGAGTAGTGGCAGATTAAATTCAAGTAAGTTTTCTGCCTTTCTGACCACCTTTCTGCCTGTGCTTAGGGCCAGGTCACATGGTAGGCTGAACGGGAATGACACTTCGGCACGGCACTGGGCTTCTTTGGGGATGCTTAGGGGGGAAACACACAAGGTGGGACAGGACAAAGATGCTGGTCATTGGGAGAAGAACAAGCGTAGACAAAGACGAGGGGCAAGGCCTAAAAAACATCTTTGTGAGCAGGGGCGGCTGCATGGAAACCGCCAGGCCTCTGGGACAATGGGTGGCCACTCCCACCAGGCCTTTGTGACCCACGATGACATTGTGCCCACAGGCCATTGTGACGCAGGCCCGTGTCATGACCGTGGGGGCTATAAATTCCTGCAGTGGCCTCTCCACAGACAGCAGCTCTCTGAGGAGGCAGCAGCTTCTCTGGAGGCAGCAGCTTCTCAGGAGGCTCTTGGGACATGAGGACAGGGACATAGGCCTTGCTCTTCTTGAACCTCACCCTGTTGGCCTCACACTGTCCATCCAGCCTAGCCCCCTGCAGAGCCTTCCTATCCTTCAGAAAACTGACACTTCCAACCACTTTGGTGTAATCAGAAATGTAATACTGAAGGTACCCCCGATGCCCTTGTCCAAATCAGCACTACAGACACTGAACAGGAATAGGCACAAGGGACACAGCTATTGTGATGGCCAACGGCTCACCTGAAGCCCTCACAATAATAATTAATCACCGCTGTCCCCCTAAAAGCTAACTAATTATGTAAGTACCTTGCATATATAACTTAACCAGTGTGAACCATTGAAGAGCAGTCCTAGACTGTGGGGACAAGAGCAGCTATTGGTTGGCTGACCAGAGGGCAACTGCTTCAGCTAACAGGGATTGAACATGCAGACCTTCAGGTCTCTATAAGAAAGAGAGCACCCAGTAAAACTTGGCTTTTGTGCATGAACATTGCTGTTTATTGTCGCATTCCTGCCTCCAAAATCAAAGTGACACACACCCACTTCGGTCTCCCAAAAATTTTACTTCGGAGGGTGTCCTGAATGTCCTTGGCCACATCAGCAGGACAGACACTGAACACGAACAGGCACAGGAGACACTGCTAGTGACCAGACACCAAGGGGATGCAGCACCATTCCCCACCACTCTCTGCACACCGCAATCCTCACGGTTCTAATCCCAACAAATAGAGCCCCTGCCCAAACCCTGGGCTGGCGGCTTTTCCAGGACTTTACTTTAGGAGACAGAGAATAAAGCCTTGGCTCAACTCCAGGGAGACTCCATCCATCACTTTTCCCTCAGCCCCAAGAGGGCTCACCCTCACCTCAAACGAGATCAGGTTGCTCAGGCAGGACCTGCCTTTCCTCAACCCACACTGCCTGGGCCTCATCCCTCAGTTATCCTCTCCGGGTCGTGTGATCATCCCCCTCACCAGGATCTGCTCCAGAACCTTGCCAGGCCCCGAGCTCAGGCTCACAGGCCTGCAGTTGCCCGCACCCGCCCTGCGGCCCTTCTTGGCTATGGATGTTGCTCTGCCACCTCCAGTCATGTGGGACCTCTCCAACTGGCCAGGACTGATGACAAGAAAGGATGAGAGAACAGCTCAGTGAACTTTTCTGCCAGCTCCCTCAGCACCCTTGCGGGACCCTGGGCCAGCCCTATAGCCTTGTCAGTGTCTCAGTAGCTCCAAAGGTCGCTAATGACTTCCTCCAGGATTGCAGGTGGTCTGGCCTGCTCCCCGGCCCTGTGTGCCAGCTCAGGGGACTGCTTGTCCTCCGCATAACCCATCTGACACTTGAAGGCTAAAGAAAAGGACGCACAAGGGCTTTTCCTCAGCCCTTGTGACCACATTCCCCTCATCCGTGCACCAATTAAAGAAGAGCGCATTTCCTTGGCATTTCCGTGTTCTCAAACTTTTTTATCAAAAAAAATTTTATTGTCTTTTGGTGTAGTGGCAGATTAAATTCAAATAAGTTTTTTGCCTTTCTGACCACCTTTCTGCCTGTGCTTAGCGCCGGGTCACATGGTAGGCTGAAAGGAATGAGGCTTTGGCACGGCACTGGGCTTCTTTGGGGATGCTTAGGGGAGAAACACACAAGGTGGGACAGGACAAAGATGCCGGTCATTGGGAGAAGAACAAGCGTAAACAAAGACGAGGGGCAAGGCCTAAAAAACACCTTTGTGAGCAGGGGCAGCTGCATGGAAACCGCCACGCCTCTGGGACAATGGGTGGCCACGCCCACCAGGCCTTTGTGACCGGCGGCGACATCGTGCCCACAGGCCATTGTGACGCAGGCCCGTGTCATGACCATGGGGGCTATAAATTCCTGCAGTGGCCACTCCACGGACAGCAGCTTTCTGATGAGGCAGCAGCTTCTCTGGAGGCAGCAGCTTCTCAGGAGGCAGCAGTTCCCCTGGGTGCCCGTGGCCAGTGTCTGGCAAAGCACCCTCGAGATGCCGAAGCAGCAGGCAGCGAATGCCCACGGCCAGCCCCGGGAGGGGCAGCCACTGCTGCACAAACGGCGTGGGCCGGCAGCAAGGCAGGCCCTTCACCTGCCAGCCGTGCAACCCGCACGTGGTGAGCTGCTCTGCAGTGGGACCCAGCCGCCTTGGAAGCACCTGGGGCACTCTGAGATTGAGGAGCTCATCAAGGTGCTTCTAGGGCATGGGGGAAACACTTGCAGAGACCTGTTCAGAGAACTCGGTCCCTATCTGCGTCAGAACAGGTCCCTCAAGTCCACCTGCAGAACCAGCAGGTGGCAAAGTGGACGCCAGGAGGCGGAGGGAATTCGTCGGCCAGCCCAGCAAATGGCGCGTCGCAGGCAGCTGTGCCCGGAGGATGAGGAGGCTTTGGTGCGTCGCCTGCAGAAGAAGAGAGAGGAGCTGGAGGAGCTGGAAGACAGGCTCTTTGAAGTGGAGTTTAGAGCCATCTGCTCCTCCCTGGATGACGAAGAAAGCCCCAGGGGGTCCAGGTGTACTCTCAGGGATGCATCAAGCCCCACCCTGGAGCCAGCTGCAGGCCCCTCGGTCGGAAACAGCGCTTGCAGTGCCGCCAAGGATGCTGCGGAAGAGACACAGAAGTACTCTGAGCTTGCGTCTCTTGACCAGCTGTTGGCTGAACTGGGCCCTGTGTCGGACAACTCGCTGTCCTGTGACACTCTCATCGAGGACTCCGAAGGGGAGAGAGACAACAACGCAGAGATTGCACATCCTGACCCGCTGGCACAACTGTCCTCTGTCTCTGACGACTCGCTGTCCGACGCCCTTCCAAACGACCTGCTGGAAATGTGGGAGGAGGAAGAGCTCCATGACAGAGCAGCAGCAGGAGAGAGGGACAACAAACCAGAGAGGGTGGTGTCTCTCCTACTTCACGAGGAGGCGGCAGAGCCACCAGCTTCTCCGCTGGACAGCGATCCCTGCATCGAGCGGCACAGCGAGCCTCTCCTCACGACTTTGCGCGAAGACCCAAATTTGTTTGTGGTTTGCGCCTTGACTGCAGATCCTGCGGACGAGGCTGATGATGCTGGCGTGCAGGCTGGCCGTGCCCAGGTCACCCCTCCCCAGGAAAAGCCCTGCGAGGATGAGCTGCTGGCAGCCACTTGCCCACAGCCTGCCCAGCCCCTGGCACACAGCGTTCCCGCTTGCCCTGCTGGCAGTGCAGCCGTCCCGCAGCCCCCGGCCCCACGGCGATGGCGCTCCATCGTCAAGACGGCCCGGCGGGCTCTGCGACGGCTTTTCTCCTTCAGCTGCCTCAGGGGGCAAAGAGACGAGTGAGCCCGGCTGCCGGCACCAGAACGAGGAAGGACCTATGGGACCCAGCTGGACCCAAGCATCTTGGACCGTCCTCCGTTCAACCTCTTTCCCACGTCACCACCCTCTGCTCTTCCCCATGCCTCACCACCCCCACTCTTCCACACCCCACCCCAGCATATATCTTCCTCATCCCAACCACACTCCTCCCCCTCTTTCCTTCTTGCCCCCCCCACCCTGCACTATCCCTTTCTATCCCTCTACCCCCATTTATTGTTCAATAAATTCCAATTGTTGACTTGGTAGATCGTCTCATTAGCACTTGATTCACTTACAGGCATCTCTCACTAATCACATCTGAGCAGGGGCACAAATCTGCACACAGCATTCGAGGTCTGGCCTCCCCAGGGCCCAGCACAGAGGGACAATCACTGCCCTGCTCCTGCTGGCCACACTGTGACTGACACAGAAGGCCAGGAGGCCACCAGACCCCTTGCCCACCTGGGCACACGCCGGCTCACCTTTGGCCATTGACAGCCAGCACCCCTAGGACCTTTCCTGATGGGCAGCTTTCCTGCCACTCTGCCCCAGCCTCGAGAACTGCTGGGGCCTCTTGGGACACGAGGACAGGGACATATGCCTTGCTCTTCTTGAACCTCACCTCTCTGGCCTCACACTACACATCCAGCCTGGTCACATCAAACCAGAGAGCCTACCTACCCTCCACAAAATCGACACCTCCCCCCAATTTGGTGTCATCAGAAATTTACTACTGACAGTGCCCTCAATGTCCTTGGCCACATCAGCAGGACTGACATTGAACACGAACAGGCACAGGGCACATCGCTAGTGACCAGACACCAAGTGGATGCAGCACTATTCCCCACCACTCTCTGCACACCGCAATCCTCACGGTTCTAATCCCAACAAATAGAGCCCCTGCCCAAACCCTGGGCTGATGGCTTTCCCAGGACTGTGGTCTGGGAGACAGAGTCAAAGCCTTGGCTCAACTCCAGGGAGACTCCATCCATCACTTTTCCCTCAGCCCCAAGAGGGCCCACCCTCACCTCAAACGAGATCAGGCTGCTCAGGCAGGACCTGCTTTTCCTCAACCCACACTGCCTGGGCCTCATCCCTCAGTTATCCTCTCTGGGCCGTGTGATCCCTCACCAGGATCTGCTCCAGAACCTTGCCAGGCCCTGAGCTCAGGCTCACAGGCCTGCAGTTGCCCACACCCACCCTGTGGCCCTTCTTGGCTATGGATGTTGCACTGCCACCTCCAGTCATGTGGGACCTCTCCAACTGGCCAGGACTGATGGCAAGAAAGGATTGAGAGAACAGCTCAGTGAACTTTTCTGCCAGCTCCCTCAGCACCCTTGCTGGACCCTGGGCCAGCCCTATAGCCTTGTCAGTGTCTCAGTAGCTCCAAAGGTCGCTAATGACTTCCTCCAGGATTGCAGGTGGTCTGGCCTGCTCCCCGGCCCTGTGTGCCAGCTCAGGGGACTGCTTGTCCTCCGCATAACCCATCTGACACTTGAAGGCTAAAGAAAAGAACGCCAAGGGCTTTTCCTCATCCCTTGTGACCACATTCCCCTCATCCGCGCACCAATTAAAGAAGAGCAAATTTCCTTGGCATTTCCTTGTTCTCAAACTTCTTTATCAAAAAAAATTTTATTATCTTTTTGAGTAGTGGCAGATTAAATTCAAGTAAGTTTTTTGCCTTTCTGACCACCTTTCTGCCTGTGCTTAGCGCCGGGTCACATGGTAGGCTGAACGGGAATGACACTTCGGCACGGCACTGGGCTTCTTTGGGGATGCTTAGGGGAGAAACACACAAGGTGGGACAGGACAAAGATGCCGGTCATTGGGAGAAGAACAAGCGTAAACAAAGACGAGGGGCAAGGCCTAAAAAACACCTTTGTGAGCAGGGGCAGCTGCATGGAAACCGCCACGCCTCTGGGACAATGGGTGGCCACGCCCACCAGGCCTTTGTGACCCACGATGACATTGTGCCCACAGGCCATTATGACGCAGGCTCGTGTCATGACCGTGGGGGCTATAAATTCCTGCAGTGGCCACTCCACGGACAGCAGCTCTCTGAGGAGGCAGCAGCTTCTCTGGAGGCAGCAGCGTCTCAGGAGGCTCTTGGGACATGAGGACAGGGACATAGGCCTTGCTCTTCTTGAACCTCACCCTGTTGGCCTCACACTGTCCATCCAGCCTAGCCCCCTGCAGAGCCTTCCTATCCTTCAGAAAACTGACACTTCCAACCACTTTGGTGTAATCAGAAATGTAATACTGAGGGTACCCCCGATACCCTTGTCCAAATCAGCACTACAGACACTGAACAGGAATAGGCACAAGGGACACAGCTATTGTGATGGCCAACGGCTCGCCTGAAGCCCTCACAATAATAATTAATCACCACTGTCCCCCTAAAAGCTAACTAATTATGTAAGTACCTTGCATATATAACTTAACCAGTGTGAACCATTGAAGAGCAGTCCTACACTGTGGGGACAAGAGCAGCTATTGGTTGGCTGACCAGATGGCAACTGCTTCAGCCAATGGGGATTGAACATGCAGACCTTCAGGTCTCTATAAGAAAGAGAGCACCCAGTAAAACTTGGCTTTTGTGCATGAACATTGCTGTTTATTGTCGCATTCCTGCCTCCAAAATCAAAGTGACACCCACCCACTTCGGTCTCCCAAAAAATTTACTTCAGAGGGTGTCCTCAATTCCCTTGGCCACATCAGCAGGACAGACACCGAAGAGGACTAGGCACAGGGCACATCGCTAGTGACCGGACACCAAGTGGATGCAGCACCATTCCCCACAACTCTCTGCACACCGCAATCCTCACGATTCTAATCCCAGCAAATTGAGCCCCTGCCCAAACCCTGGGCTGACGGCTTTTCCAGGATCGTGCTCTGGGAGACAGAGTCAAAGGCTTGGCTCAACTCCAGGGAGACTCCATCCACCACTTTTCCCTCAGCCCCAAGAGGGCTCACCCTCACCTCAAACGAGATCAGGCTGCTCAGGCAGGACCTGCCTTTCCTCAACCCACACTGCCTGGGCCTCATCCCTCAGTTATCCTCTCCGGGCCGTGTGATCCCTCACCAGGATCTGCTCCAGAACCTTGCCAGGCCCTGAGCTCAGGCTCACAGGCCTGCAGTTGCCCACACCCACCCTGTGGCCCTTTTTGGCTATGGATGTTGCACTGCCACCTCCAGTCATGTGGGACCTCCCCTGTTGGCCAGGAATGATGACAAGAAAGGATGAGAGAACAGCTTAGTGAACTTTTCTGCCAGCTCCCTCAGCATCTTTGCGGGACCCTGGGCCAGCCCTATAGCCTTGTCAGTGTCTCAGTAGCTCCAAAGTTCGCTAGCGACTTCCTCCAGGATTGCAGGTGGTCTGGCCTGCTCCCCGGCCCTGTGTGCCAGCTCAGGGGACTGCTTGTCCTCCGCATAACCCATCTGACACTCAAAGGCTGAGGCAAACAAGGCATTTCGTATACCTCAGCCTTTTTCTCATCCCTTGTGACCATCTTCCCCTCACCACAGAATCAACTGAGGCAGGGCAATTTTCCTTGGGATTCCTGTGCATCGAATCTTTTTTAAAAAAGACTTTTTATTATCTTTCAGAGTAGTGGCCAGATTAAATTCAAACATGTTTTCTGCCTTTCTGATGATCTTTCTACCTGGAGTCAGGGTCTGGACTCATGGTAGGCTGAATGAGAATAACATTTTGGCACGGCAGTGGGCTTCTTTGGGGATGTTTATGGGAGAAACACACAAGCTGGAACAAATCAGAGCTGCAGGTCATTGGGAGAAGAACAAGCGTAGGCAAAGAAAAGGTGCAAAGGCCTATAAAAGGCCTTTGTGACCAGGGACGGCTGCATGGAAACCGCCAGGCCTCTGGGACAAGGGTCAGCCATGCCCACCAGGCCTTTGTGACCCATGGCAACATTGTGCCCACAGGCCATTGTGATATGGCCTGTGTCATGACTGTGGGGGCAGTGGCCACACTGCAGAGAGCAGTTCTCTGAGGAGCCAGCAGCTTCTCTGGAGGCAGCAGCTCCCCTGGGTGATTGTGGCCAGTGCTCATTAGAGCACTCCCACAATGTCGAACAAGGAGGAAGTAAGTGAATGCCCACGTCCAGCCCTGTGAGGGGCAGCCACTGCTGTACAAACGTCGACAAGTGAGGGACAGGGATGAAGGGAGAGGCTGCAGAGGGACCTGGGGAAGCCCAGGGACAGAGACAGCCACTCCTGGCAGCAGGCCTTGCTCTGTGGAGGGGCCAGTGCTGGGACGGCCCAGGCACAGCAATGCCCCAGAGGCAGCGAGCACAGCTGGGAACCCAGCCCAGCCTGGCTACCGAGGCCAGCACCTGCCCTGGGGCCAGGCCCGGGCTTCCCAGCATAGAGGGACTGCATGCTCATAGCCGCCTCCTTTCCATGCCTCCCCTTGTTTCCCACAGGTGACCAAAAGGCAGCCACAGGTAGCATCACAGGTCACCTGGACGAATATCATGCCACACAGCAGTGTCACACAGCCACACAGACTGTCCGTGTCAGACTTGCCACCTCTCCATGGCACTCAGTTGCCACTGGCACCACCCTGCCAGATCAGCCCTCAAATGCATAGACCAGCCTCTGCAAGGGTCAAGCTGCCCCACCTGCCAGCAGTAGTAGCCTCTGGGTCTTCTCTCAGAGGCACAGCACATGCTGTCAGCCATGTGGCCAATGGCAACCAAGAGCCCGTGCCACCTTCACCACTGGGCATGCTGGCTGCTGGTGGGGCCTGGGAAACACCTTCCCCAGCAAGAAGAATAGAAGGGCTCTGGTGTGGGTCAGTGGAAAGGCAGGCGCTCACCTGCCACCTGTGCAACCCACGCACAGCATGCAGATCTGCACTGGGACCCAGCCAGCTTCGAAGCACCTGGGGCACTCTGAGACACAGGAGCTCATCAAAATGCTGCAAGGGCATGGGGGAAACAGCTGCAGTGACCTGTTCAGAGACCTGGTCCCTACCTGCGTCAGAACAGGTCCCTCAAGTCCACCTGCAGAACCACCAAGTGGTTAAGTGGACGCCAGGAGGCAGAGGGAATTCGTCGGCCAGCCCAGCAAACTGTGCGGCGCAGGAGGCTGTGCCCAGACGATGAGGAAGCTTTGGTGCATCATCTGCATAGGAGGAGAGAGGAGCTGGAGGAGCTGGAAGACAAAGTCTATGAAGAGATGTTTAGAGCCGTCTGCTCCTCCCTAGACGACAGCGAAAGCCCCAGGGGGGCCAGGTGTACTCTCACAGATGCACCAAGCCCCAACCTGGAGCCAGCTGCAGGCCCAGCAGTCCTGCACAGCACTCGCAGCGTGAGCAGGGACACCACAGGAGAGACACAAAAGTACTCTGAGCTTGTGTCTCTTGACCAGCTGTTGGCCGAACCGGGCCCTGTCTCGGTCAACTCGCTGTCCTGTGACACTCTCATTGAGGACTCCGAAGGAGAGAGAGACAACAACGCAGAGATTGCACATCCTGACCCGCTGGCACAACTGTCCTCTGTCTCTGACGACTCGCTGTCCCACGCCCTTCCAAACAACTTGCTGGAAATGTGGGAGGAGGAAGAGCTCCATGACAGAGCAGGAGAGAGAGACAACGAGCCAGAGAGGGCGGTGTCTCTCCCACTTCAAGAGGAGGAGGCAGAGCCACCAGCTTCTCCGCTGGACAGTGATCCCTGCATTGAGCGGCACAGCGAGCCTCTCCCCGTGACTTTGCGCGAAGACCCAAATTTGTTTGTTGTTTGCGCCTTGACTGCGGATCCTGCGGACGAGGCCGATGACGCAGGCGTGCAGGCTGGCCGTGCCCAGGTCACCCCTCCCCAGGAAAAGCCCTGCGAGGATGAGCTGCTGGCAGCCACTTGCCCACAGCCTGCCCAGCCCTTGGCACAGCACGTTCCCGCTTGCCCCGCTGGCAGCGCAGCCGTCCCGCAGCCCCCGGCCCCACGGCGATGGCGCTCCATCGTCAAGACGGCCCGGCGGGCTCTGCGACGGCTTTTCTCCTTCAGCTGCCTCAGGGGGCAAAGAGAGGAGTGAGCCCGGCTGCCGGCACCAGAACGAGGAAGGACCTATGGGACCCAGCTGGACCCAAGCATCTTGGACCTTCCTCCGTTCAACCTCTTTCCCACATCACCTCCAACCTGCTCTTCCCCATGCCTCACCACCCCCACTCTTCCACACCCCACCCCAGCATATATCTTCCTCATCCCAACCACACTCCTCACCACCTTTCCTTCTTGCCCCCCCCCCGACCCCCTTTCCTATCCCTTTCTATCCCTCTACCCCCCATTTATTGTTCAATAAATTCCCCATTGTTGACTTGGTAGATCGACTCATTAGCACTTCATTCACACACAGGCATCTCTCACTAATCACATCTGAGCAGGGGCACAAATCTGCACACAGCATTCGAGGTCTGGCCTCCCCAGGGCCCAGCACAGAGGGACAATCACTGCCTTGCTCCTGCTGGCCACACTGTGACTGACACAGAAGGCCAGGAGGCCACTGGACCCCTTGCCCACCTGGGCACACGCCGGCTTACCTTTGCCCATTGACAGCCAGCACCCCTAGACCTTTCCTGATGGGCAGCTTTCCTGCCACTCTGCCCCAGCCTGGAGCACTGCAGGGGCTTCTTGGGACGCAAGGGCAGGACCCAGACCTGGTCTTCTTGAACCTCACCCGTCTGGCCGCAAAGCATAAAATCAACCTGGCCTGTAGAGCCTTTTTACCCTCCAGAAAATCACCACTTCCACTCACTTTGGTGTCAACACAAATTTACTACTGAAGGTACCCTCTATGGCCTTGGCTACATCAGCAGAACAGACACAGAACCAGACTGAGCCTAGGAGACACAGCTAGTGACCACAGGCCAACTGGATAACCGGTCTTACTGTTGATGACTGAAGCAAATAAGGCCTAAAGTACTTCAGCCTTTTCCTGAGGGAAAGGCTGCAGTGGGACCTGGGGGAGGACTGGAGGCAGATACTGCCAGCATTGCCTGGCATCTGACCTTGCTCTATGGAGGGGCCAGCACTGGGATGGCCCAGGCACAACAGTGACCCAGAGGCAGCAAGCACAGCTGGGAGCCCTGCCCAGTCTGGCTGACTTGTCCAGCATCTGCCTTCAGGCCAGGGTCAGGCTTGCTGACATGTGGTGGTCTTCGTGCTCACACAGCTGCCTTCATCCTTTCCTCCTGCTTCGCACAGGTGACCCATAGGCAGCCACAGGTGGCTGCAGGCAGCAGAGGGAACAGCACCGGGAGGCTCTTCTACAGGCTCATCCTGGATCACAAGAAGTCATCAGTGTTTTGGGAGCCAGCAGTGCCCTCGTGTCCAAGAAGGCCAATGAGATCCGAGGTGCATTAGGAGGGTCATTGATTGCCAGCAGATCAAGCGAGGTGATGCTGTCCCTTTACTCAGGCCTAAAGCTGGGCACCTGGAGTGCTGTGTCCAATTCTGGGCTTCTCAGAACAGGAGAGACATGGAGATCTTTTAAGTGTGTCCCCTGGAGAACAACAAAATACGATTATGGGACTGGAGCATCTCTCTTACAAAGATAAACTCTCAGAGTTGTGCCTGTTCAGCCTCAAGGAGAAACATCAGAGAGGGTCCTTTTATCACTGTATCTCAGGAGGTTGTCAGAGGATGGACCTTCTCAGTGGTGCCCAGCAACAGGACAAGAGGCAACAGGCAGAAACTATGTACAAAAGTTCCACCTGAATATGAGGAATAATTTCTTTACTATGCAGTGATCCAGCACTGAACAGTTTGTCCAGAAAGGGTGTGGAGTCTCCCTCACTGGAGATATTCCAGCACTGTCTGGAAACAATCTTGTGCCATATGCTCTATGATGACCCTGCTTGAACAGGGAGGTTGGAGCAGACAATCCACTAACTTCCTTCCTAATGACCATTAGTGGTCCCTTCTAACTTGACGCATTCCATGATTCGGTGACATTCTAACACAGACTGGCTCACCCTGAAGTGGACAAAGTCTTATTTAAATAAATCAAAGTCACTTCCCACCTCCTTCTCATGGAGAACACAAAACTTTCAGCATCCACTAGGAAGGTAACATTGCAGGACACAAGAAATCCACAACATTTCGGAATTGTGGAAAGGGTAATTTTTTGTCACAGATGTTGGACTGCTTTCTCTAATCTCTACAAAACTTCCATCTGCCTAAAGAAGCACTGTTGCTCTATGTCAAATTACTTTTACCTTGGTAAAACACATACTTTTTGCACTGATCTGCTTACCCAGCATTTTAAAGTAACCAGAGAATTCTTGGCTGCTCTTTTATTAAGAAGAAAGATGGATGTCCTTTCATTAAGGCTATAAAAATTAGTTCCTTGTACTTATGAGTCAGAGCTTTCTGAAGCAGCTTACTCCTTTTTCTCCTAATGGAACATTCAGCTTTCATCAGCAGTACTACACTAACAATCCTAAAAACAACAGCCTAAAAAAATCATGATGAGTCCTTACAAGGAGTCTGGCAGTAATAATCTTCTCTTAAATATAGATAGACCAGATAAATGCTGAGCTGGCCACAAATTTTAAGACAAACAAGAAGTTGCTAATGATGGATTTTTGAAACTAAGAAGAATGGGGCAGTGGGAAAACCAATCATTTGCAGGATTTCTCTTGCAATATAACAGTGCCAAGCTCTGCTAGAAAAAAATGTAGCAAGGAACTCAAGGTTCCTGGAAGAGTGGACATCGATGCCAAAATTTATGTGTCACTATCAGAGGACATTCAGAAGAAGGTTTGGAGAACCCCATTCAGTTAACTCATGACCTCAAAGAAACCTGATCAAGTAGTCCATCAGTCTTCTTTAGAAGCAGGATGTAGAGAAAGGCCTTTGTGATGTTAGGCAGAATATCCAAAAACAGGGCCCATACCTGCATGGTGAAAATAACATTTTTCCTCTTTTCCAAAGACTGGGTTTCAGAGGTTTTAATTTGTTTCACAGCATTCAGGAATTAAAGGAGTTGATTCCTTGGATCCCTTCATAATTGTCAATGTTCTATACCAGTTTTTAAAGAGATCACCAAAAAAAAAATCATACAAACCGGACATGGCCTGTCAAGGAATGTTTTGCAAAATAAATTTTCACTTTGTCTGAGTACATAAAAATTCCAGCCACAGTTGCCTAAAAATGGATGATTTCTATGCACACATGGGTAGAACTCTTGGTACGTGGCTCCAATACACAGAATTGCATACCCCTTTATAAAGTCAGTAAAGTTTCCAAAGATTAAGCACTATTTTAGGCTTACTGAGCTTTTTACATAACTTTTATATAACTTTATATATCTCTTAAATCTCAGTTCAAATACAGGGTATTTGCTTGAAACTTTTAGGCATTTACATGCTACCAAAACCAATGTCACACAGAACATCTCAGTACAAGTGGATATGAACTGTTGTCGGTCATGCACACTTGTCAAGAAGTGAGTGATGGAAATTATTATTTCTTAAATGGAAAGCAACTAATACACCAAGCAGAAGATGAATGACAGCAACTCAATCTACAAACCATATCTTCAGAATTCTATCTGTTCTCAGTCAAGAGAACAGGAAACTGAGATACACAAATGCAAACAAAGTTTGTTTTAGGACTTCAAGCAGAAATAAACCCATTCTGAGAGGTGATGCTCTTTGCAAAAGCCTATATATAATGTGTTTTTGCAAAACACCAAACAGGTATGTGCTGTATCACAGATACTATCGGTAGCTGGCATTCAATACACCCAAAGGGAAAGCCATAAAAATGACATTTGATGCCACCACCTAAAGCTAACATCTCATCAGTAAAATAAAAGGAGAAAGTTGCATATAAAATTAACACTAGGAAATGTGACTGGATGCCTCTTCTTCTTCACATCTGAAAAGCAAAAGCAATGTGACCTAAGCCAAATATTCTATGTCTTAACAACTATACAGCTACACACCTTCCTGAAGAAACAAGTTCCTGCCTTTTAATCTTTTCCTCTTAGTCAACCAGTGTCATGTGCTTCAGTTAGGATGAGTTTCAGCCAACACTCTTAGCCAAAACCCAATTTCAGTGACACACTAATCATCTAAAAAACCTGACCATCTGTGTTTCATGAAAGAGAGATGTAAAAATGAGTATTAGCAGCATATTGATGAAACTGCAAACCAATCTGTCACAACCTCCTTTGCAGTCTCACATAAAAGGCACAGTTGGCAGGAATCTAAAAAATTCCACGAGAAAGCTTCTGGAAGAGAAGAAACAACTGCTTCAAATAACACAGTTGTCTGGAAGAGAATAAAAAAAGGGAGTAATTAAAACGTGGAACTGCCAAACACTAAGATAACATGAAGACCTGGCAACCATCTCTCATGGCCAGTGAAACCAAACATAGCACTTGTGCTTCACATCCCCCATTGGCAATATAATACTATTAAGCAATAAACCCAGCGTGAATTCTGCCTGTTTGGAGAAAGTTGATGAAATGTGTTTGAGAACTTGACAATGATCAAACATTTCTACCTTCACAAAGGACTCCGTAACACTCCATAATATAAAGAAGCAGGAACAGTAGTCCTTTATTCCCAGTGAGAATCCTCTCCTGGCTCATATTAAACTTGGCATCCACTGTGACTACAAAGACCATTTCACCAGAACTTTGGATTTCTCCTTGTGGAAGTTCTGAAATTCCTATTGGTGCCAGCCTCATATTGCCCAGGATACTTTTGCACTCAATCTCTATCACTTACAATGTTTACTCAACACTCAAGTCTCATCCAGGAATTTGCTGAGGACACATTCTGTTTCACCATCTGGATTTTTCATATATTGGATGGTATCAGCCTCAGCATCATTAAAGAATCAGCCATTTTTGCCAAGAAGACAAACAGGTCAGTCTAGCTTTGAGCTGAGGTTGGTAACTCCACACTGATTGTGCTCAACCATGGTCTTCTCTTTCACATTTGGAAAGCTTCATCATCTTATCAGAAACTCAGCTAGGCTGAGCAACCTATGCAACCCCAAATCTGCCTCCTTATCTTTCCTTTAGATAAAACACTTTTTTTCAGTCATCAGAAGCCTTCCTGAGTCACCATTCTCAAATCTTTTGTCCCTTCAATGTGAAAAACCCCCTGTCCTTCACTAGACTTCAAGAAAAAAAATTTATTGCATCACTTCAAAAATCACACCTGGATGCCACCAATGAATTCTAATCAACAATAAACTAACACTTTCCTTCAGAATTCCCCTTTCTACCTACACTTTTTCATGCATCATCTTTACAAATTTTTCAGGTTTTACTATAACTTCAGGTATTTTTTCTTTCTCTTTCTATACGTTCCCAGGACTAAACACCAAGTTCTCCTACAAGAAACTGGGTGTCTGCCTCATTTCTAGACACAATCAAGCACATCACAATTCTAGTATTGAACAAGAAAGAAACTGCAGCATGATTCCCATTTCTGGTGCAAAATTTAAGCAAACCCATGAGAAAAATCTGAATTGTGTTCATCTACTCTTCACCATCTTCACTATTAGAAAACACAGACCACTTGCCTTCACCGATTTCAACAAAAGTTACTGCTAAGAACACCAGTTAAACCTGTAATTGCTACAAACTACACAAAAACACCTGCATTACTTCAATATTTTTGAAGGTTTTGTTAAAAACTGTGCATAAAGCAAAATTATTAAGGAACAAGCCATTGCATTAATTTTTCTAAAAAAATAAACTGCTCAGCAAATTCATGAGATTTGATAAAACATGCTTAACAGAACAGCAAGAAGCATGAAAAATACTAAAAAAAAAATTCCTCTGAGAAGTCAAACCAAACAAACTTGGGGTTTGTATTATACATACATCAGCAAGATGCTTCCTGATATACTGGATGACTGGTGACCATTTCTTAATTTTCTTAACAAAGTTCTTTGGTCACACAAAACCTTGTAGCTCTGCATCTTAATACAGAGCTTTTGTTACTGGAACAAAAAGGCATTCCCATAGCTCTGTATCCTACACTGGACAGCAATACCTGTCTGAGGAGAAGTACAAGTAAGTCATGAAATAAACATCACTCTCATCTATATTCAGTATCAAACAAATTTTTAGCACAGACACTGTCTTTGGATCACCTGGACAGCAGGATATCTAGCAAATCCAGCTTTCCATTTCCCTTGTTCCATGTTGAACCTGTCTTTTGTCATGGCCTTCCTAACATTTAGCAACAATGAATTCTACAATTTGCATTATGCACATTGTGAAAATAAACTTCCTTTTGATTATATTAAAATTTCACCGGAGTTGAAGAAATCTATTAATACTGGCACTGCCTTCTTTTAAATAACAATCTTCCTACAAATACAAAGTTAATTTTAGTTTCCATTTTTCAAGCAGGTGTGATACGTATTCCATGTCCAACATCTGGCAGAAAATTGATACATTCAATGACAATGATGATTCATTAAAAAAACACACCGATGTTTTTATGATTATTGTCATTGTATAAAGTTAATATAGCTTTTTTTAAATCTGTAATCAAACAAAAAAAAAAAATGGCAAATTAAAATCTACCACTGCTCTCCATGAATCACAAAAACCCCTTCCCCAACCCCACAGTGAATAAAACCAGACCGAGTTCCTCTCTTTCCAGCATGGTGGATGATAACAAATCATCCCAAGCACTGTATAACCATTGTTCAGAGCCTGTTACTGCTACTCATGGCCCCACAGTGCAATTCCCTGCAAACCAAACAGCACAAGCAAAAAAAATAAACCAAAGACCTCTAAAGCCCTGAAAGCTCTGCTACCACGCAGGTCTACGCTCTCTTCTCTGGTGTCTTTTTCAGTCATGCCACAGTGCTCCAGGTTCCTTACAGAGCAAGCACTTAAAGCAGAGTCTGTTCAAACGTGGGACCTGATGTCCTCACTCCAGTCACACTTTCAGCCTCCTGCTCAGACAAAGCAAACAAAGCAGCCGAGTCCCGGACTCTGTATTAACTCTTGGCAAATATCTACCCCAAAGAGTCACAGAATCATGGAATACTCCAAGGGGTGAGGAGTCAGACTAAGAAAGCTGCAGAGGACCTTGGATCATGGGGGGCTTGGGCCCAAATGAAGGTGTATCCCAGGCTTCCACAGGAAGCCTCAAACAAGCTGTGGTGCCAGGCAGCCACTGCCAGCCACGGCTGAGGCTCCACAGCAAAGAGCATCTCACAAAGCCATGCTTGGAGCACAACACACAAACGTCCAGCCACGGGAAACCTTTTCCATCAAACTTCACCATAACACAGATGAATCACTAATTGAGTACAATTTTGTTACTTCTCCAAAGCCCAAAACTAAACTCATCAGCATAATGACTTTCTACAGTACCAAGTGCATGTCCACACACACTCATGCTGTACTTGGTGTCAATCCATTACCAATCCAACACAAAATAAACCCCACTGAAATCAAACTGCTTAACAAGAAACATCAATAAAATGCAGTAAGAAACCCTCTTACAGTTTGTTTCACATCCAGACTTCAGAATATGTAATACTCAAGAAGTTATTGTAATTTTTTTCTGATTTTAATTTTCATGTGACTTTCTGCATGTATCATTTCTTTGATTATCATGTCTAGCTTTGTTCTTTCTTGCAGTGTAAAAACGTGTTGGGATATTAAAATGTTACTAAGTGTGTACAGATGTATAGTTTCTATTTGAGCAGCTCGGGGACTGGTAACCATGGCACTGCTTCCAAGAATAGAATTATCATCTGTAACAGCACTCATGCTGTGGCAGTTGACAGAATGGTTATAAATATATCTATTAGCAGCCTGAGCTGAATCTTTAAACAGCACTATAGGGACAGCAGTGGGCTAAAAATAGCTTGACAATATTGCATTTGAACACTTGTCCTCAGAAACACTTTGTCACATCCACAGAGCAAATTTCAATATTTCTTTTTTTCCTGCATGAAGCTGAAAATGAACTTCTGTGGCACACAGGAGACAGACGGTGTGACATTTTTTGACCTCCCTCCCCCCTAGAACACTACAAATAAAAGCACAACAGCAACAATCTTGAAAAGGCTGCTATAAAACATGAAGTCATGCCTAGAATTCAAAGTACATGAAGCAAGAGCAGAATCAAAACTCGTTTTTCAAGGAGGGAAAAAAAACCCACACAGCAATCAAGAGCACACAAATAATCTGTGTGAGCTGCTGGAGTTCAGCTCCATTCTAATAGATGTCCATAGAACTGGAACAGGGAAATGATGGCTACATCGTTACTAACAACTGTATGAGCCAACACTCAATATGAAGAAAATTGTCTCAAAAGAGGTTTCTAAATACAGAAGATTTCATGAATTCAGACATACATTCTCAATAAATACCTTCTGCTTGTCACTTTTATTACTTTCCTCACCTTTTTAATCCCAGTTGATACCAGTGCAGTAATACCACTGTGATCAGTTCAGTCAGCTGATTATAAAAAAATAAGTGTCCTTTATTACTCAGGGAAATGTTTGCATTTCTTTAAGTTATCATATACAAATGCAAACTGCTAATTGCCTAATAATCACCTGTATACTGGAAAATGTAACTCATCAAAAAAAAAAAAAAAAAAGTATGAATGATGAAGGTCTCCAAAAAGGAAAAAGATGTGCTCGCAGAGTACATCATGTCATATAGCACAAAATATTTTAGCTGAGAAGAATTCTCTGGAGGTTCTCTGATCAGCCCTGCTTAATGCAGGGCTAAATTACAGCAGGGTTTCATCAAGATAAATTCTGAAAATGGAGATTCTGCAACATCTCTGAGCAGCCATTTTGTGTCTGAGTACCCTCCCCATGAAAAAGAAACTTCTTAATATGTGACTGCAGTTTCTTATGTTCCAGCTTGTTCCTACTGCTTGTAATTTGGGTGGTGCCCAGTGACAGACAGTGGGCACAGACTGAAACACAGGATGTTCCCTCTGAACATCAGGAAACATCCCTCAATCATCAACCTGTTTCCAGCACAAACCCAAACCATAGCCCCACAGCAGCCACTATGAACAAAGTTAACTCCAGTGCAGCCAAAACCAGCACAGGGTGAGAGCACTGGAACAGGTTTCCCAGGAGGCTGTAGAGTCTCCCACCTTAAATATACTCAAAAGTCAACTGGACACGATCCTGAACTGCTTGAACAGAGTGGAACAAAGACGCTGTCCAGATGTGTCTTCCAGTCCCAGCCATTCTGTGATTCTGTCATTATTTTCTCACCATGCGTTTCCCTGATGAGCCCAGCTCCCTTCACTCTACACTCTGTCACCAGCTAACACCCTCAGCCTCCTCCACTTGAGGCTGTAGAAACCTCAGACCCCACCTCATCCATCGTGGACCCCACTGCCCTCCACTGGATTCACTCCAGCACTTCCTTGTCCATCTTACATGGAGAACCCAAAATTGGGCAGAGCACTCCCAAGTGCTGACCAAAAGGGCAGAATCTCTGAGCCTGCTGAGCACACATGTCCTGGAACATCCCAGCTGGAGTTGGCCTTCACAGAAAAGGCACACAGACACTGCTGACTATTTCTCCATCAACATCCATCCTGGTTTTTTCTGCTACAACTTTCTATCCAGTCAGCATCCAGCCTATGCCATTGCCTAGTGCAAGATAAGTATCAATTTTATTTTATTTTATTAGCACACATATATGTGTATAAAGCTTCATTAACTTTGGTTTTGAGAGGTATTATCTACATTAAAAATAAAAAATTAAACACAGTTTAAAATGCACTGAACTTGTGTTCTTCAGCAGTAAAGGTATGACCTCTGATACGTACATCCAAATGCAAGTGAAAACAAGACTGAAGGAAAAATTATCTCCCAGCCAAAACTAAATACAGCCCCTAAACCAGGTTTGTATTACACCTTCCATCTTTTTTGATGATTATTTAAGGATGAACTACAACTTAAATAGAACAAATTCCATGTGTTGTCCTTCTTAAAGGTTGGTTTTGGTAAGGGAATGTAATCTGACATTTAAAACTTAGATAATGAAAGCCAACTCCATTGTAGTATGAGACTTGAATATTCAGGCGAGAAAATTAAGCTCTTGGGATAATTAGAATTGCTGTTTTCATAAGGCATATGGATCAACTTGACCGTGGCAGTGAACTCAGGCTGCAAGGCAAAAAGAATTAACTCTTCTACTCAAATTTGCCCATTATCAACTACACTTTCTTTAAAGTTTAAACACTTCCCATCTTTTTTCTAGATTTATCACAGGGGAATTAGAACATAGAGCACACATTACAGCTCTGAACTTCTGAAAATTTATGTAAATACTGACAGTATTACTCCACATCTCTCTAGGATTTCTGCATAACTGCCAAGTGATATTACCACCACGAAGACTTTACTCAACCAGTCAAAGTGTGATGCTGACGACTAAAGAAAAGTCATGTCAGATCTGGTAAGATACTTCATCAAACAGAAAAATTAATGAGTGAACAAGCGTCTAGAACAAGCAATAGCTTGATTGATACCATTCCTTTAAAACATAATTTAGGCAACTGATTTTACAAATAAAACAAAAATTAGGTGAAACCCCTGTGCTAAGGAAGCTGATTTTTGTTCCACTTAACTTCAGTATCAAGTACAAAAGTGCTGTTATTCCAAGGATGTAAAAGCTTTGCTAAGATCTCCAGTTAAACCTATACCACAAATTTAAATAGAATAGTATCGAACTATTCCTTTATAACTGTGTCCTGGTATAAAGCTTTGGTCAAGTAACACCTCACAAGATCACAGAATGAGTGGGAGACCCACAAGAATCATTGAGTCCAACTCCTGGCCCTGCACAGCACCATTCCCAACAATCCCACCATGTGCCTGAGAGGGTTGTGACCACTGCCCTGGGGGGCCTGTTCCAGTGCCCAACTCTTCCCCCACCCTCTGGGGGAAGAACCTTTTGCTAATATCCAACCTAAACCCTCCTCAACACAATTTCGGGCCATTTCCTTTGGTCCTGTCACTGTTACCACAGAGCAGAGATCAGTGTCTGCCCCTCCTCTTCCTCTCAAGAGGAAATTGTAACTGCAACGAAATCTCCCCTCAGTCCCCTCTCGGCAGAGCAGACAGAGTGTCCTCAGTCACTCCTCATGGGGCTTTACCTCCAGACCCTTCAACATTTCATTACCCTCCTTTGGATGCTCTGTATTAGCTTAGTATCTTTCTTATATTGAGGCATCCAAAAACTCACACAATATTCAAGATGAGGTCTTCCCAGTGCAGAGCAGAGCAGAACAATCCCCTCCCTTACCCAGCTGGTGATGTGTCCCTGATGCCCCCAGGACAGGCCTGGCCCTTCTGGCTGCCAGGGCACTGCTGACTTACATTCAATCTTCCACTGACCAGGGTCCCCAGGTCCCATCCCACAGCTGCTTTCCAGCCTCTCATTCCCCAGTCTGTCTGTACATCCAGGGCTGCCCATCCCAGAACGTGCAGAAGTGCAAGTGCAGAATCTGGAACTTGCTCTTGTTGAGCTTCATATGGCTGGTGATTGCCCAGCCCATTTGCTCAGGTCTCTCTGTGAAGCCTCCCTGCCTTTGAGGGCATCAACAGCTCCTCTCAGTTTTGTATCACCTGTGAACTTGTTCAATGTCTCTTCTAGTCGTGTGTCCAAGTCATTTATGAAGATGCTGAGGATGGAGCCCTGCAGAAAGCCAGGTGACAGGTCACCAGTCCGATGTCACCGCTGTCATTGTCACCCTTTGTGTCCAACCCCTGAGCCAGCTGCTCACCCATCCCATGATGTGTTTACCCAGCTGGGGGCTGAACATTTTGTCCAGAGGGACACTATGAAAGGCTGTATTGAAAGCTTTACTGAAATCCAACAAGATGACCTCAGCTGGCTTCCCCTGCCCAGCTTGGTGGGTGCTCATGACAGGCAATCAGGTTTGATAAGCAGGACCTTGATCTCCTGAAGCCAAGCTGGCTGTGACCAATGTCTGTGTTGTCTTCCAGGTGACTTTCAGTATCTCCCAAAATAATCTCCCCCATAACTTTTCCAGGCACTGAAGTGAGACTCTGATCAAAATAACTTCTTCTACTCAAGTAATTTGTTGCATATATTCCCTTAGAAGTAAAAGAAGAATACCAAAAGTTGCCTGAATTTATTGTAATTTTATCAGTTAGTCTAAAATTAATCATTAGCAAGTATCAATTGGCTGGTTCCATTGACACAAATGGTCTTGATTGGATAAAGCACAAGCTTCTGAAGCCAACTGAGCTACTGAAGTTCAACACAGACAGAAAAAATAAAAATAAATTGATTTTAAAAAACCCACCAGTGTTTGATATAACAACTTCAGAGCAAACTAACATTTATTCTGAGCTGTAGCTGACTATATTTATGGGTGCTGTGTTTTATCTCAGTCACAGTGCCATCTGGTGACTATTTATACCCTTATACATTTTAAATAGATGGTATCTTTTAGGCTCATCCAACCACCTCATGTCATCCATTAACCTCCTCCTAAGTCTGATCTGAAAGCGAGGACAGGAACAGTTCTCTAGGAAATGGAATGATTCCAGATTTCCATTTTGCATGTTCTTCTTGTGAACTTAGAAGTTCATTAGGAACAAAGTGGGCATTAACCACTAAGGCATATGAATATAATGTGTAATATAATGAAATACAGTATTATTTTATTCTATAAAAGAATAAAATTTATATTGCTGGAAATGAAGAGCATGATCTCAAGAAAGAGATAAATGGAAGTGTTTGTTTTTTGTTTGCTTTTCCCTGGAAAATGGTCTCTAAAAGCCAGCTGTTCAAGGACAAACAGCAGAAACTGCCTTTCGAGTCCCACTGCTAAAGTTACCACAGCTTTCATTGAAAAAGTGGTGGCAGATGCACAAATTTAGTGAAGATAAATCGGAGCATCAAGTATTAAATTTATTGATCAGCTTACTGTGTCCACATATGAAAAATTCAAATAGACTTCCCAGGCTTGTTACATATTTTATTTCCTTTAACAATTTATAGCAGTTACGAGCCAGTTCTGACACTTTGATGAAAGCAGTAACATGGGAGAAAAATTTATGTTGGTGTTAACCTTTTCTTTTACCCCTTCCCTAAACTCACAACAAATATTCCCATCATTATTCACTCTTCACCTCTTCCCACAACAAAATAAGTGACAAGACCGTAATACATTGCATAGCAATAAAAGAGGAACACATATTATACCTGGCAATGTTTTTCCTTAACAAAAAAAAAAAAAATTCTACAAGAAAAATACCTGATTAGAAGTTAAGGCAGTATAGACAATTCCCCAAAGTCCCCATGGCAGGGAGACTGGAACTACAGGATCTTTAAGGTCCCTTCCAACCCAAACCAGTCTATGATTCTACACAGCCAGCAACAGTAAGAAAGAGGCAGCTATGGGACACAGATTTTAAATAGACTGCTGTCTCTCATTCTTTCTAGAATAAAAAGATTCTATGTAATATTACATTTGTTTCAGGCTTTCCAACTTCATATAAAATAAATGTGCATACCTGATGAATTAGAAAATTAATTCATATTGTTGTTTCTTATGCTCACTAATACTACCTCAATTTCCAGTCCAATCTCTTTTATTATTAAGTATATTCACATGGAATCAAGTGTATAAAACATTAAACATTACTTCAGCTGCTGCCAGTACCAGTAGTAACAAAATACTTCAACCATCTCATAAGTAAAACAGTTTGGATGCTCAGAGAGAATAATTATTTCCTGTTTTTCTGTGGAAGACAATGTCACTTTCCATTTAGGGAAGAATTCTCAGCAGGACTGCTATTCACTGCATAAAATAGGAAAGGCTGTTGTTCAAAACCCCAAATCTGCAGCTTCTAATAGTTTCACTGGAAGAAACTGCTCTGATTCCACACTCAATAAAGCAGAACTGTTCTGAATGTATTATGCAGGTCAACCATTTCTGATGAAGCTTTCTTTCCATAAACCATGCTATTAATAATTTTGCCATTATTCACTGTTTTCTAGAAAGCACTTCACCCCTCAAAAGGTAAGAGTTTTGGTTTTCAAGGTTAATACAACTTATTCCTGACAGCAATGAGCATACACAACTATTTGATAAATTAGAGGGAAAAGAAGACCCAATCTTTCCCAAGTAATTGTAATTAAACTCATCTATTCTCTTTCATTAATATTCCAGAGTGCCACAGAATCATTTTCTATTTACTTGAATGAATATTCATTAGAGAACTGACTGGAACTCACGTCCACTTCCCTCATGTGCTCATCATTTCAAACAAACTCTCATCCAGGCTGGGCAGTCTCGCAACCCTGCAGTGTCCTAGCCAGGAAAAGGTCTGAATTTGTATTTCTGCTGCATTGTATTGAGCTAACAAGGCCTCAGGATTGAGGTTTGTTCAGTTTGCTCTGATTGACCTGGCTACAACTTTATTTATGAGCTTTAGCTACCACAACAATTTGTCCACCTGACCAGGATACTGTGTCTAATTTGTTTTAGTTGTGTGGGACAACCACAGCTTTACACAGAGAGCTGCAAAAGGCAGTTACTCCATGGAGAATGAGATATTTAGGAATAAATAAGACAATGATGTGGTAAATAAATAAAGGCCCTGTCTGATGATGGACACTTGGAGAGATGGTCGCAGCACAGCTGTACAAGCAAAACCCCAAAGGCTGTAAATCACTCACCAACAATCAGGTAAAGAAATGCAGGTACACAGCTGGACAAAACCCTGCTCAGGGCTAACAACACGAACAAATAACATCTAACATATGCTGATTTGGGATGCAACAAAAAACCCCAGACCAATGAAGAAAAAGCAAGGTGTAAAAACACATTAGAAAGTGCATCCTAGAAAAGAAATCACCTCTGGCATGTTCCACCCAGTGAAGGACACTTCACCAGCACTGGGAAGGGACCAACCTTAGAGCACTGGGAGGGTGGCCATAGTTCCTGCCCCTTTTCCTATGCTAAGAAACCAGTGTGTAATAATTCCAACTGTATTATTGTTCCTCCTGTAATGATTAAATCTGGACTAATAATGACTAAAGGGTTACAATTTCAGTACTAAGTACTGTATTAATACTAAAGGACTGGCTTAGCCATATAAGGTGTTACTTTCACGTTGGCTGTAAAACAACAAATGGTGGCAGTGGGTGACTTCTAGAGGTGCCTCCCAAGCTCAACCATTCTGATTCTGTGAATGATGCCTTATCAATAAACAGCTGTAAAAATAAGCAGATAAGATTGGAATTTTCCCTTAAATTCTCTGTGCTGTGCTCTTCTATCTTACCTTAGACCTACAGCTCTGCTATATTTGGGACAGATACTATTCTCATTTTTGCCGTACAGCTCCTAGCCAGTGAGCACAACCCTGTAATGCACCTATTAATTTTTTTTTAATGAATTAGAACCTGAAAGTTCAAATAATTTTGTCCTTTTACTTATGTTTTTCACCCTGATAGTGATGACTGATGTTCAATATACCTTGCCACCACATATTCTCGAGACTTTTTTGTGTACTGGTAAAAAATGCCACAGGAATGATGCAGTTCACTCAAGAAAAACAGAAGGATGATATCACAGCTACAAGAACACAGTCTGATGCTGAAAAATGTCTTTCCATTTTTTCTTACTCAGAACTTTAACCCTGAAGTTCTTGGATGAAAAATGGCAGGGAGCAACCCACAATAAAATGGAAAAGTAGTCTCCAAAGAGAGTGTACTGCCCTGAATTGGGCTAAGGTCTTGAAAAGGAGACTTCTGATACAAAATTACTGTGTTAAGATTCTGGGTCTTCTGAAGTTCTCAGAAATATTTATGTCAAGAAAGATCAGTTAACAAAAGTCAACTCTTAAGGTGCACTTTTATAATAAGTGAAAAAGCTATTCAAAATGCCTTTCCTGCTCTATTCAAGCTGAATCACTCCCGGCAAGTGCCCTATTACCAGCTTATTCATGCTTGGCATTACAGCCTGCTGTAACAAGAAATCTCCTCTTGACAGGAGGAAGTTACAAAATTTCATTCAAACTACCACATCCCAACCATTACCTATCATGTCCCCTTTCACAATTAAAACCTTCAGCACAGACTCTCGGGGTAAAAATTCTGTTCACGGAACTCCAACAGGCTGAGGTTTCATTGAGGTTTTCAGAACTTCCTAAGACAAAGTGAGAAGAATGTTTCTAAAACTACATGTATAGACGTCCATGCAATCTCTTACTCAGTGGAAATAAAACACCCCCACATTTGTATTATACAAATAATGGTGGCTGGTTTTAATTCCATCACCAAGTTAAAATCAAGCAGGAACACTGGAAGATGCCGTCAGGTAGCAATGGAAACACATTTCAGAAAGTAAACAGCCTCAAATGCTTGACTTCAGCTTTCACCTAAAGAAGCATCTTCAAAAGTAGCACATTTTCAAGCATGTGTTAAACAGAAACAGCAGCAGTCAACTTTCCATTTTAAATGAACAAATTTGTAAACTTGTTTGGAAAGAAGTAAATTAAGAACTGACAAAAATGACAGCTGAAAGCAGTAGAACAGTCACGGTATTTTTTTTTTCTAAATATAAATCAAGTAAGACTGAAATATCTTCAATTTCATTTAGAAAAGCAAGTCCTATTTTTCTTTTTTTAAATCTACCTACTTGTATACAATTTTAACTGGCATTATTCAGTTTAAAATTGTTTTTTATACTGCTGAAATTGTAGTTCTCTTTTTTTAATCTCCATGTTTAAATACTATCTTAACCGGCATTAATCAGTTTAAATTGTGTTTTATAATGCTGAATGAATTAATTTTATCTTGCAGTTTCCAAGTTACTTGTCACTTATGCAGCTCAAATCCTGAGCCACAGATCAGAATACCAAAAGCACCGATACATATATTTAATGAAAGTATACAAGCATGGAATTATATAGAACAAAAAGAAGAGGCACAACAGGAGAACATGAAGGCTACATCAAGCACCCATCTCAACTTAGTAACCAGGTGGCCTTCAGCAATACTCCTCAAAAATGAGCAGCTCCATATCTCTCTGCTCCACACCTAAACATTTGTACTCACTCAAGTCTATTTCCTGTGAGCTCACAAAGCCTTGCTTGCTTGGGGGTTTCTTTCCTGCAATCTATGTTGTTGCATTTTTTTCTTACAGATCTTCAAAGATTTGAGTAACTAAGGTATCTCTAAGTGTATCACTACTCAGGCTTACAGGCTTAGCCTGGGTATTAAATAAATGGGGATATTTCAATTCTCTTATGTAATGGAATCTAAGAAAAATTATCTTTCTGAACACTTTTCCATATTATGCAGTCTGAATATTCCCAAATTGGTTTAGTGCATTATATTGTTCAGGTTTTTTGAGATCTTAGAAATGTAGAAAGTCATAAAGGCCTTAAAATTGGTAATTTCAGTCTTTTTCATTAATGGTAGTCAAGACCCAACAGACCAAGTACTTTCAACAGAAATATAAATATGTCTGCTGAAGATCTTTCGTCGCTGTTATTTCTGGAGTTTTCCCCATCATTCGTGCTACGAACCTCCAACACACACACACCCAAAAGCCATTTTATTTAAAATACATACTCCAGTGTGTGGGATATGAAAATAAACTACTTTCCACAGAATATGAACAAATCATCCAGATGAAACAAATGCATGTGTTTATGACACAGGTTTACCACTCAGAGTACAATCCACTTTGTGGTATTTAATTAACAGGAGGGAAACATATTTACACTGTATCTAAATTCCATTCTCAAAACAGTAAATTTCTATTATGAATTCCTGCTTAGATTACGTTTCAATATCTTAACTTAAATAATGTCCAGTTCCAGGCAACAAATCTTTTCAATTTCCAACAGTCATTTTTCTAGTCTCTCTTCAAAATCTATCACGAGTTGGTAATAGGACACACAAACTCCAGGTTACAAATCACAGGGAATTAAAGTATCCTGTAAGATTTTATTTTTGTAAATATCACAAACTCTCAGTCACGGATAACTTGCAAGCAAAAATATGAGTTGATTTACACATGCATTCTCTAGCAATTACTAATTATTTAACTCAGCTTTATCTTAAACCATATATAAATGGAAAATAAAAATCTATTTCAAATTAAACTCTCTGTGAGGAAATGTGGGGAAATTTCATTTTGGTGGCATATTAAATAAAAGGCTTAACTTTCAATCGGATTTTTTTTTAAAAAAGGTTCAGATTTCAGTAAGAAAAAAAAAAGAAAGCAAAGAAAAAAAAAAAAACCACCAGAAGTTGCTGGGATGCTGTGATAATTTAAGCTGAATTTTATCCAAATAGCACACAAGTTTGAGTAGGACATAAGGATTAACACATTTAACACTTGCCAAGACTGCCACAACACTGAAATGTCCTCCTGAATTAATTTCAGAACAGGTGCATCCCTACATTTCAAAGAACGATTCCAGCAAGATCCAGCTCGGAGAGGTCCTGTGACACGGTGACATGGCAGGGCACAGTCACCCACGGGGATGGGGACACTGCTGACAATTTAACAGCACATTGTAATCACAGCAGCCATACAGAGCTACAGAAGTTTCAGAGCCTTAACTCCTTCTTCTAAGTCCTCAAGTGAAAAAGTAAAGAAAAAGTGAAAACCTGCTCAGAAGGAAGCAAGGGAAGCGATGCAATCAAAAGGGGGAATGTTGACAATTCCCTTCTGTTTATTTGCAGCTAAATAATTTTGTTTATATTACTGCTTAAAACCTCTAGCTGCAGAAAAAAAAACTTAATTCCTTCTAGGAGGTCATAGATTTGTTTTCACTCTGTGCTCTGATTATTCATTAAAGATGCAGGGCAGCAATTCATAATAAATTATATGATCATAAGCTGATAGAAGGACCTGAAGAAGTGGCACTAGCAGGCAATTAGGGAAATTCCTGAGACATGAGGGAAAAAAAAAACAAACCCAAAACAAACCACTAACAGCAATCACAACTACTTTAAAGAACTTGGATATGATCACAGAATATAAAGGAAAGGGCAAGTAATACTCAGATTTCAGTTTTTCCTCTTTATTTTGTTTGCAGCCTCAGTTATTCCCACTGATTGCTACCGAGCTAAAGCAAGGATAGGCACGCAGGGAAACAGGACCTGAACTGAATACAAAGAGGAGATGAAAAGCATCATCCTGATATTGTTAGTTCAAAAAGAGGGTGTATCTTTGCCTCATCACAGATAAAGCATTATTCCAGTTAGGAACTGTGTATGCCCTGGAGTAAAATATGGAAAAAAACCTCAGCTATTGCCAAACTTGTGTGATAATAACCAAAAAAGCCTTTTTTCTTCTTCTTGTCTTGACAATTTTGATCACTCAGTCTCTCAATAAAAAAAAATATTTAGATATAACCAATGTATTACAGAAAAACAGACATACAGATATTCATCATCTCTTCACCTGAAAATTCATTTAACATTAGGCTTGACTCAATACATATTCCTTTAAATTTAGAATTCCCTACAAAAACCTCAGAACCTGGTGTTTAGGTTAAAAATGGAAATATTGGAACTCCACATTTGATCTTCTCCATCACTTCAGAGCAGCCACTCCAGATCCCTCCCTACTCACTAAACACTGCAGAGAAACTCTAAACCTGTAGTGTCTGATTTTCATTTAACTGCTTTCAAATCAGAGCCTGAATAAAACCCACAGACAAACCTGCAAGGAAATGCATTTACACAGAGCATAACGTGGAAAACACTGTTTCAAATCTGCTGCTATTCTTTAAGATTTTCCCAATTCATAAAACAGCAGGAAAATGTAAACCAGCTCGCTGGTCATGCAGAGAGAGAAGTATGGAAAATTTCAGTTTATCCTGGGTGATGAACTAAAATCAAGGCTTATTTTTAAGGGTCGGAAAAATAAAACACCCACCACAACTCCAAACAGGGAACCACGCAAATGTAAAGGAATACATTTTCAAAACACAGGAACTAAACGATCAAAATAATCTGTACCTTCCTTCAAAGGAGTGCAGCAAGGAGGGAAAAATAGAGGGGGAAAGAAAGAATGTTAGAGAAGCTGAGAAACTGTGCTGCGATGCAGCTCCACTCTGCTCCAGAGCCAGTCCCAGCATATTCCTTAAGATTAGTCCAAGGCCAACTCTTCAGCCTGGCTGACAAAATTTTAATGAAGTGTTTCACTTTTCTGGAGATTTTAACCATTTGAGCAAAAAGGATGAACAGCTCCTCACTTTGCTGGCTGCATTCTGAATTTTTCAACTCCTTCAAAAGAAAAAGCTTTTCTTGTTTACAAACACTAAGTTTACGAAGGACATTTTCCATTGTTTTCATAATCCTGTAACCTGCAGGTTTTGGTGTCCAAAAGAAACTTCCACTTCTAAAAAATTCAGACTCTGCTGGGAAAAGCACCAGGAGCAGTGGTCGAGCAGTTTCCTCTTTCCTGAGATACAAAAAGACTTTCTAACTTTTCTGAAGGCAATTAAACCTTTAGTCACTGACACACCTGTACAAACTTTTTACTTTTTATTTCTTTTTAGCAAGGATATGAGCCAGATAAGTATCATAGAATTATCAATCCAAGATGATCAAGTCCAACATTTGACCAAGTATCATCATGTCCACTAAACAGCACCACAAAATGCCACATCCAGTCATTTTTTTAACACTTCCAGGGATGGTGACACCCCCAACTCCCTGGGCAGCGCCTTCCAGTGCCTAACAACTCTTTTAGAGAAGGAATTTTTCCTAATACACACTGTGAGTGTTTTGAAAGACGGAGATTTTGTTGCTCTGAGGAAGGAAGGTAAAAAATTAAGATGAAAAATGAAAATATATGACAGAATCATAGACAGACTTCTATCCCCATTTGATGTTCTTTGACATATCCTTAGAAAGCCTGATGGTCATAGTTTGATTTTCTTTCTGAATAAGATGCAAGCCTGTGAGCTGAACAAATGAGGAAAAGAGAGCATGAGCTGAGCCTTACAGACTTTCACACATTAGGCTGGTACAAGGTACTCAACAGATGGCAAGATTCCTGAAAAAGCCAGCCAGGATTTGTACATGGCAAAGCAACAGTGAGTAGAAAATACTATGAGAGATGAGAAGAGACAAAAACAAAAACCAAAATTAGAAAAAAAAGAAAATAAATAAAATAAAAAGGCAGAAAGATTTCAAAGAGCTTATCATATCCTATTAACAAAAGGTATTTCTAGACCCACAGGAGGAAAATCACAGACCTTGCTCTTCCTGATGTTCTTTGTGCATGGGAGACACTCTGCAGATATCAGAACTGATCTGGGCTGTTTCTCCTGTCACAGGACAGCAGCAATCAGAAGTTATGGGCAAGCAGAGCTATTTGATATTTCTGCTGTTGGGTTCTCCTTCTGGTATTATTTTCCATACATTCCTCACTGGAGTGAGCTGGATATTATGATAATGGACATTAGAGAAACATCTATGAATTTTGTCCAGAATGTGGTTTTTTCTCAAAGCAAAATTATTAAGTTGATTAAGTTGACCTGAATTCCTCCTCCCTTTCTCAGTATTCCCTAAATGTTCATTCCTGGAATATAAAAACCCCTATTTATGCCTTCTTGTTCCCTGAAAGATTCACATCTAGAAGAGCCTGGTGTGATGAACACACAGCTCAGCAGGACTTAGCCTGGCACTGCAGAGTGCAGAAAACACGTTTTGCACACAGGGATGTCACAAATTCTGATTTTCAGGGGGAAACAAGGTCCCCTGTATAGAGTAAATAAAGAGAAAATGTCCACAGGTTCATTCTGTTACCTTTTCCATCAGGGACTTTTCAAAGCAAGTGGCTTTCACAAAAGGAGATGAGGTGAGCAGAGATGCCACTACAAAATATCTGAAGATCAGATTGTTTGGGTTTTGTGGGGGGTTGGGTATTTCTACTCCAAATCATAGGCAAAGTTACTATTCAGGTTATTGGTAAAATACAGTGTTATAACTGCTCAGATCTGGGGACAGCTTCTGCTTTTCCTCAACTCACCTCTCTTAATATGAACAACAATCACTCCCAGGAATATTCACTGAAGTAAGTGGTATAGAACATGATAATAAAATTATTTCTACTTTTATTAATTTTTCAGTTAAAAATCTAACGATCACCCACAATTTTCACTCCATTCCATCCAGACTTGGAGATCATAACCCACACTTGGATACCAAGTACAAAGAACAGTTACAATTCAAACTATTTTACTTCTTTTTTGTTAGAAAATTTGTCATGATGAAGTTATGCATTATAGTTGCATGACAGTACCATCACAAAGGAAACCCGAAAGGTCAGTTTCAAAACTGAAACATTAAAAGAAATGTTCATTATAATTCATAAAACTTGAAAACTTTACAGAAATACAGCTTCAAGAGCAAAACCGGCACTTTGGGGGCAATCATCACTGAGCTGTATAATAGTGAAGGAAAAGCAGTGTCCTCCTTCCTTCAGAATTTGACATTTCTGTCATATACAAAAGTTCTGAATAAAATTCTAAAAATAATTGGTCCCACATTATCTCATTTACAATAAGTAAAGAAAAAAGATACCTAAGGCAGAAGGTCCTTTATTTGCTTTAAAACCCAGTGGTGGAAATTGAAGGTAAGACGAATTAGAGCTAATGGTAAAAAGCACTTTTAAAAGGCTATTTCACCATTACAGGAACTGCTGGAAGGATGGAAAAAGTTTTCTGCCACTGAAATATTTCCATAAAATTGGCTAACTTCCAAAAATGCCTGCTTTAGGTCAGAGTTCTTGGATTGATGCTCAGAGGTAAATTTATCAGGATCAGATTAGATGGATAATCAGTAGGAAGTTTTCCACCAAGGCTACAAGGATCTGGATATCCCAGCATCTAGATAACATTTCATCTTTCTTATAATTCAGCACATTTGCTCTCCATTTGTATGTACTCCCCTCATTATTCTAGCCTGGAGCACCTATAGTCTACAGGTGATTACCAAGCAAGCAGATGAACTCAGGGAGAGGATTTGGATTGCCAACAGCACTGCATTGACCAACAAGAGGTAGAAAAACAAATGAAGAATAACAGAAGAATTAAAACAAAAAGACACAAGACAGCTGCCCATGGGGAACAAGCACCATGAAAGGGGCAAAATCCAGAAATGGCTTTTGGTAAATGATCAAGATTCTAAGCAAAGAAATCCCAATGTTGAATTTCTCCAGCAGTGAAGAATGCAGGATTTCAGAAGATTATTTCATATTCTTAAGAAACAAGATTACATCACCTGTTTTTCACCTTCTTCATGGGATGGAGCATTTGGTGGTCGACAACATTCCCAACTGTACACCTTGTGTGATCTTAGGCAAGTAATTTACTCCTTGTTCTTGACTGTCAGCTGCTGTATCAAATGGCAGCAACAGTAGTAATTTTCTATGACTTGCATTTAATAGTAATAAAAATATTAATTGCATTTGCACAATATCTAACTAAAAATGAGTGGAATTTCACAGAATTACTCAAGAAAGTTACTGAAATGGACTGCTCACCTTGCTGGGCATTTGATACAAAGATATAACCTAGCTGAAAGCAAACTTGATAAAATTTAGACACATTAGTTACTGCCATGAAGCAATCTAGAAGCTTCCTTGCTCCAGAGATTAACTTTATTACAAAATCTGCATTTTAATTGCTACTTGTCATTTGTCTTTTTCTCTTCTCAGACCTATTTCAGCTAAACCAATAATGTTTTAAGAGCCCCAGGTTCAAAATTAGCAAGTCATTCTGAGTTCTCCACTCTTACCAATCTGCACAGTGTGATGTATTATGCTCACTGTATTTAATAACTACAGACAGCTGAAGCACATCCAAGTCACTTAACAGTAATATTTATACTAATATATGATCAAACTACACACCTCTAAGTGGTACAGCAAATACTCCACACAATAACAACATGCACCAGTGCAAAGGATCAATTTCCCAATGTAATATTTCACAGTACTTTTGATCTTCTACTACCAGAGAATGTGCATTTTGTTCCATTTAAACACAAGAACATTAGGAATTTAATTACACTTACAGAAAATCATCTAAAAAATTACACTCTGATCAACACCCTCAAATTCCTAATTCCTCAAATTTCACTTTTCCCTCTTCACATAACATTTTTTTCATCACCTGTTTTTTTCCTCTCTCACATCATCAGTCACTGCAATACACAGCAAGATCAGCAATTTAATGACCACACAGAGAACCCAGTTTCATAAAATGGCCAACAAACTATGAGCTGGATCTGTTTTAGCTAACACAATGTTAAAAACTGCATTTATTTAAGTCTCAGGATTTTTTCCTCTTTGTCTTACAAAGAATTTCCTCTCCTCTACTTCTGATCATTTTAGATCATTTTCATTGCTTGGAAATTTAAGTATTTTGAAGTCAATCTTGTCCTACTCCCCCTGGCAAAGAGTCAGCCCCTGACTGATCAATGATAAATTTAACACATCATCATTCTTAATACTAAATTTAAAAGCTTTAGACAGACTTGTAAAGAAATTGAAATTTTCTTATTTCAATTATTTCAATTCCTCTTCCAGACCATCTTACTAAAAACTTGCAATCTATCACATTTAAAACATGGTTTACCTATAAACAGCAAATGTGGACCTTGCTGGGATGATTCTCCAGTCACTTCCCTCAGTGAAAAAAAAAGTTGGTAAAGCAGATTCTGAGGTGCCCCTTCAAAAATGTCTTTGCATCAATTACAGCCATCAGTCTGCATTTCCCATTTCTTCTGAGCAAAACTACCACACCTGACCTACTCTTTTGAAGTCCCCACAGTGACAAATTACTAAGCTTCATTATCTTTCTCGTGCTCCTGGGGAAGGCAGCTATTAAAAATGCCACATCTAGCTAAACATAATATTCGCAGTCTAAAAATTCTATTTTCTTTTTTATTAAGATGCTCTTTATCTCCTTGGCCACCTGCCAAAAAATCAGAACAAAACTCCAAGCCTTACTATCATCTGCCTCTATTGAGGAATTGAAAATATTTCAACAAAACAAAGTTATTTGAAATATTAAGAAACTGAACTTGCCTGCAGATTTATTTATTCTCAAATGGAGAGGAAAAACCATGGCACACTGTTTATCACAGTCTGCAGGAAAACTATTCTTCATTTCTTCTCAATGCACTGAGTAGAAATGGGTAAAAGACCACAGAAAATGATTAAATCAATAAAATTTATGGAATTTCAAAAACGTTCCATCAAACATTTGGGAAAAAAATTATCATATGCAGGATGAGCAATATTTAAATAAAAATGCAGCACAAGGCTGAAACCGACTTCAGCAGCAAATGTCTGGATCCACAACACCAGCACTGTAAATGTACAAGGGTAAAAAACAAGTAAATAAGGTACCTGAAATAAAGAGTGGTCTTTGATCCAAACCCTGTCTGACCTACCTCCTCTGTTCTCATTAAAAGAGGAAATCTAAACATGCAAGAACTTGCAAGTGCAAAATTAATGTGTAAAACCCCGAAGGGATTCTGAATTTGTGACACCTGACCATGGGCACACAGCAGGTTACATTCTGAGAGCTCCAGGCTGTAGGGGCTCTCTGACCTCTGGAAGAACATTTGGAGGAAATTTATTATCTGACACAGGCACAACATTCACACAAACATCTCAGTTTCTAACTTTATTCTTAACATTTCTTACAGAGCTCACTGGGCTTTCACCACCCTCTTCCAGATGTTTGTTCCAATCCTCTGTCCCTCCACTTCAAGCTTTAAGCTCAGCAGGTCTTCACATGAGCCCATCTCTATCATTTCTCCATTATTCTAACCCAGTCAGCTTCCCCTCCTTTTCTCTCCTCACTTTCTACACAGTCAACACCCTCCTACAAAAGCCAACCTCAGTATTAAGATTTTTTTTCCTTTCTTATTACAATGTCATTATGGATGTAACCACCTCCAGCTGTTCACATAAGCTCTGTTTATTGTGTTGGCGTCAACTTTCATTTTTCTTTTTTCATCTTTAGACAAGAAAGAGATGAAGTGTGGTTTATATAGAAGACTGCACCTGCAGCTACTCCTGATGAAAGATTTGTTTGGGTATAAGCAGGGTATCATCACTTGTTTTCTGCGTGGCAAGGAAGAAAGTCCATAGAAACAGTGCTTTTAACAGTGAATCCATCCAAATTTTTTTTTATTAGTACTCTATAAAAATTTTAATCCTTCTTTCATGTCAAATAAGATGGAAAAAATAGCAATTTCTAAAACATACTGCATTGAAGTTGCAGATGCTACTATGCTAAAATTGAAAGTAAAACTCCAGACAAGCTGAATGAACTGAATTTATCCAAATCCAAGGGGTAGAAGGGTTTTTTCCCACCGGCTCTAGGGTATAAGTTTAGTAAAGAATTTTCTCAGTGTGCTGAATTACAGTCCTCTCTAGGGCACAACAGACTGTTCCCTTCTTGAGAGAACAATTCACAGAAGGAGAGAGGAAAAGGAGTGGTGACCAGAAATTGTGTGGAATACTCAACTATTTATAGAACTCAAGGAAAAGAAAGCAATGCTGAACTGGGTAGGGAAGGAAAGTTAAAAGCATTTAGACCCAGACTGCTCAAAAATTGCCAGCTTTCATCCAGATCCAGATCATAATCAAATTTTGCCAGACAGGTACCAACTGCCAAAAATCCATCTCTCCCTTATTTTTGCAGAATGGCTCTATTTTTATAATTCACTTTATCTCAGAGAAAACTGCAATTCTTGGCCAGAAAGGCAAGAAAAAAACACCTTGCTGACCTGGCAAAGGTTGATGTGGCTCACAGCTCCAATCCAAGCAGGCTTCAGGAAATGTGAGTGGCCTTCTGGCACTCTTGTCACAAATTATCAATTATGAAAAACAAGATATGTATTATTTTGATAAAAATCAGATTTGGAAGTGAAAGAGCTTTGTTTATTTTTATCTTCTACCATCTTAAAAGTTATTAGGGAAACAAGAGATAGAAATGTAAAACTTGACATGTTTAATACTGAGGGAGAACTGGAGAACTCAGGGCCACAGAATTTACAAGCATAGTTCTGAATTCCAAAATAGGACAGTGAGGAAGTACAACATATAAACTGGACTATGTATTTGTCCATATACAGATCTCATTCCTATAATCACATTTCTTCAATGAAAAGGAATCTAAATTTCACTTGTGTTCTGTAGACTCATCATCCACTCTAACAGCAGCACCCAAAATTATTTTAAAATCTAAAAAAAAAAAAAAAAATCCCACTTGTTCTGTTTAAGGGCTTAAACTTGGAATAGATATAAGGCTTATGAATAAAAGGAGTTAGAGCTTAAAGTATCAACAATATAAAGTTTATCCCTATTAGCTGCACACTTTCACATAGAAAAGTAAAGCCTGAGAACTGAATAGAAAAAAATCCATTTAAGGCCTGTATCTCATCTTAATACACTGCTGAGTAAATCAGAAAAGATACATTAAAGAAAGTGTGTTAAATTAAATTAGCTCTACATACTGTATTTTAACACTTCCTACCATTTACTGAGAGTGCAGGAACAGAGCAGTTTTATGAGAGTACTTAAACCTCTCCAGCTTCTGCAGCTGAATCTCCAGAAATACAGCTCACACTCAGGATGCAGAGGGAAATTCTCCTGAACAAACAAGTCTCAAAACAAATAAAGAACTCAGCCAAATCCCTTATAAATTATAAACCAGCCCTGTCTGCCAAACAACTGGCCAGTAAGCACTGGGTGTGTTTAACAGCTTAAAACAAGGTTTTTAAAAACTCACAATAGGCTTCCAAAGTTTTCATCATCCAGCTAAAAGAGTTCTCCATTTCAACTCTTCATTTGGCTTGGACTGATGTCTAAAGCTCAAGTCCATATGGAATATGGAATGAAGTGCCAGTGTGTCTCTTCCATCTGACAAGAACTAGACTACACCACATAACCTCAGCCTCCAAGCATGAAAAGCAGTGCAGAATCCCCCAGGTTAAAACCGACGCTGTGTTTGCTGAGAGATGATGACATCTGGTTAAATTTCTCGCTGCAGCTTTTGCATTAAGACATAGAATAGCTGAATATCTAAACACACTGCAGTGTTACTCAAAAAGTATCAGATTCAGCCTCTGAACTGACATTCAGCAGTATCACCACAGCAATGGTGAAAGGATGAGTTAGTTACCCTAAGCAGGGTAATTCATCCTTTCATGTAAATGCACCCTGGAACAACCAAGGAGTTTAGACCTAGGCTCAGCACAACAACACAGCACTGAACAGGACAAAAGAGTATTTGAACATAATATCAGAGCATGAGATTCTATTCAGCTTGAGGGTACAAGCAAGCTTTATGATGAGGTCATAAAGCAATTTTTACACTGAATTTATGAGCTCATTGTAACAGTCATTTCGAGAAGCCAGTGACTGGTTTATTAGGACACAGCCTGCAGCAAAATTGGAAACAGAGATTGCAGAGAAGCTCGACTGCAATATCCAAGACTGCACAAAAATTGTAAGGCAAACAAGTAGGGAGGGAAGGTTTAAGTATGAGGCTTATAAATATCTGAACAAGGACATTTCAGAATCAGCAACATAAGAAGCATTGATTTACATTCACTTTCATTTGCAGAAATTCACTTTTATTTGAAGATGAGTTTATGCACAGCATGCAGGATTGAAAAATAACCACTACCCCTGAATATTCACACCAGATACCTATTGTTGAATCATGAATAAGTGACAGCAGAGTGTTTTCACCACACATACAAATTGTTTAAGATCCATCTTGCCTCTTAACTTAAAAACTCCCACTTGCTTCTTACATTAGTCCTTGTCAAACCACTTTAATTGGCACAACAATAAACCAAATGTAACCCAAACTGCACCATGAGGGACAAACAGCCCCCAAACCCAGATTTGTTTTGCTGCCACAGGGAGAAACTCAAGGCTCTTTCAAGGAGGTTCTAGGGAACTCAAAAAGGTTCATAAATATCAAATATTTTGAGACTCAGTATCAAAGGGAACTTTGGATCATCTCTCATGTGCAGAAACCAGCTTGTTTCATTTCAGACAGCGATGTCTGAGCAAAAGCATTTGACAATGAACGTAATTCACGTACTCAAAGTCACCCAGTCTAAAACAGAGAGACTCAAATCCAAAACTACAGCAAATTCCTCAAAATTCAGCCAAGAAAACCAGACCACAGCGCATTCTAATTATACTTTTAAATGCTTAATTGTTTACAGTAACTCCCTGATTCTATGGTCTGGAATTTATCTAGCTTTCACTTTAAGCTACCGGTGGTTCCTATGCTGCTTCCTACTAAAGAGCAGTGTTAAAACAGAAGTCACAAAGCAGAAATCCACATTATCACAGAATGACAGCCTAAAGAGGCAAATACATCTCCTCAGTTATAATAGGTGATTTTTTCTGGTCATTTACCCACTACCCACTATGTCTGTCCATGTAAATAGAGAATTATGTGGATAGTCCAGTGAATCAAAAAACATTTCTAACAGAGTTCTAAATAGTTTTGAGCTGCACAGGCATTTTTAATCCAAGCAGACCAGATTACTGGTTTATAGTAGTTTAATTGGGACAAACTCCAGGCACACTACAGGTGCTGTACAGCAGTGGTGCTCATCAGGCTCAGGACACAGAGAAATTTACTCAGCAAAGAACCCTTTGATGCTGTTGGAATGTGTATTCTCTACTCAACATAGTTTTGATCATCTGAATGGTTCTTCCATCGCAAAATACCAATGAAACCAAAATTCATTCCACGAACCTGGCAACAGGATCCAGCATGTGCCTTCCCACCACGCTGTTTTGCTACACATGCTAAAAACCAAGTTTCTGCTTTACAGCCCTCCAACATCCCTCTAGTACTATCCCACAGATCATTGGGAACCTGCAACTTCTTGGTTGCCAGGACAACTGATTGACAAGCAAAAAGTGCACCAAAATGCTTTCTTCTTCATGTACTTGGTGCAGAGTTCTGCATTTCTAGATTTTTTAGTCCTATCTTGAAGTACTCCCCCTGCCACCCTGACTGAGAAGTGTGTAGAATCAGACATACTACACAAAGCCCTGAACTTAAAAATTAATGCTGGACATTTTATTCACTTAAATAGCAAATTATTTCCTCAGTCGTGTTGGTTTATATTTATAAACAATTGGGAAACACCTTGCTATGTCATAAAACACAAAGGCTTTAGTAATTTTGCTAACACCTTTCCTATGCTGCAGTCATGTTTTCTGTGCTGCAGAATCAACTGATGATGAATTAGCAGTGATAATGGTCCAAAAGAAGCACACTTACAAATTAACAGTTTCACCTGTTTATTGCTCAGATAGAATTGTGAATATTCTCACTGTGAAGGAAGCAAATTCACAGGCAAAGCAAGTCACTGATAAAAGCAGAGCTACCTTGTGTTTGCTTCTCAGCCAAACACATGCAAAGCCAAATATTGCCATGTACAACACTGGCTCTAATTCCTGACAGGATGAGCTGATGCAGAATATGGATCTGTGCAGGGAATGTATCAAATACTGCTCACAACACAACATTCACCAAAAGTTTGGAAGAGACCAAGGACAGGTGCTGCTGTCCATTATTTACAATCTTTCTTATTTTCATCTCAAATTATATCTTCTTCAAATCTGGCCACTGTGAAGCTAAACTTTTATCATGCTTGAAACAACTTTACACCTTCAACAGGTAAGATCTACCACAGAAAAGCAAAGAGCAGCTTAGGCCAGGGCACACTTTTGGTAAGCACAGTGCAGCTTCCACCCACACAACTGTTCTTCCACCTACACAACTGCTACTTTATTTACTTTTCCTTTGACTCTCTCAACTATTCTGTTTTATTACTTGCATGAACACCACTAAAAAAAAAAAAACAACTGTAAGAAAGTCAAGAATTCATAGAGAAGCACCTTCCTACAGAGTAAATAGCAGGAGAAAGCACCATGAGGTGAGCTGACAGCTCCCCCAGTACACCACAGGGACAGCCAACTCTGCAATTTCCACTCTTAGCCTGATCTTTCTTCACCTTTTTTGTTTGTTGGCTCTAATATAACAATCCAAACACAGAACATCAAGTTGTGCTAAAGGAAACCAAAGGGAAATATTTATGAGACAAGGAAACCTTTGGTTTTTAATCACACAACAAACCATAGCACAGCATAACAAAAAACCACAGGTTTCATTTATTTTTATGTCATTCCCTTACCTTGACGTGACTGAAATCACCAACTTTGCTGCTTTCTTGGGGATTAGGAGGTTTGGTCTCCACTCTTGGTTTGACAACCTGCCGGAAAGGACTGGAGAGTGGGAGTCCACTGACACTGATTCCATCTGGAAAACAGAACAAATAGAATTACTTTTGCTCGTCTAATGTTTTGTTCCAATTAATTTATATCTGTATTATCAAAGGGAGAGAAAAGACACAAAAAGTGATATTAACCTTTTACACAAAAAGACAAAACAAAAGACAAAGATTATTTGGCTGTTTCTCCCAGGACACCAAAAATAATCAAACTTGAACACACAAAAAACTTGGTGAATATCACGTGGAATGAATATCATGGGGTGAATATCATGGCAACTGCATTTTGAAACATCACAACAGAGATGTCAGAGTTAATAATATAAAACTAGTTTAGCATTTACAGTATTAAAATAAAAATCAACGTTTGTGGTTTTCCATGACAGTGTAACCCTATCAGCTCCTTAGGATCTTTAAATTAATTTCTGCTAAGAGGATTTCTTTTTCAAGTGTATATCGTGGAAGATGACAGAAAATAGAGATGTCATGTTTTGTACATCCGCTGATGCAAAAATAGATATAATAGTTCTCATTTATTAAGGAGGCAGAATGGAAACCTAAGGTTTCCATTTTAAGAGTCAATAAAAAAGCATGAGAAATACCCTGAGGGGAATATCCCCAGTCTGGTGTTTACTCCCAGTCTGGGTACTGGCACACATAGGATGACAAGAAGATACAACACAACAACAGCATCTGTTATTGCCAACAAGGTGCAACTCGAAGGTAAATAAATGCACTGCAGCATATTTGGGGTTCTCAACCCAGCCAGGGCTACACTCCAAGCACAAACTTAAAATGTGTGAAAATTTTTTGTGCTGAATCAAAAGAGTTAGACGGACAAGAGAATGAAAATAATGAAGCCTTAACAAACAGTAAAACTAGATTCACTATTTGTTATTATTTAGATTCACATCCCAAGAAGAGAAAGACTTTGTTCCTTGATGCTGTGCAGAGCAACTGCAATCCACAAGCGCCAACTAAATACAAGCAAAATCTCATGTACAGCAGCAGAGACATACAGCTGAACACATAGGAAAAATCAAATTGTTACACAAAATCCAAACACATTTCCCAAATTGCTCCTATCAAATCTGGACGTACTGAGGATACGTTCCTCAAAAGCAGAAACCATAAAAACAAGATGGAACATGAAAAGGGTTTTGCTTCATCGAACTTCACAGGTATCCAAATGAGAAAACAAAGGGACTATGCCCATATTCCCTTAATTGCAATTTCCTTCACTAAGTAATTCTAAAATGCTCCTTAGCACTGAATAAATATCCTGCTCTATCAGTGGCTGGGGGAGAGCAGGACAGGAGGTAAGAGCACCCTGCCCATGCAATGCAGCAGGACCATGAATGAGACAAAATACAGAAATAAAAAGAGAACTACACTTGATCACAGGTTTTGAAAGCCACTCTTTCAAAATGAAAATTGGAAGTTTTAATTGAGGAAAAATATTCTTCTCCAACTGATGAATGATTTTCACTAGTTCTATATTTAGAACAAAAACTGACACTGACTGGTGCATAAAATTGCAAATTAAAACATTAAAAGAACCAAGTATGAAAACCTGCATGGCATTAGTCAGATTTTCCACTTTTTTATATGGCATAAGCTTTATTTCTTTGAGAAAAGAACAGATAATACCTAAAACAACATCACAGAGATACAACTAATGCCTTTCTTAATTATTTTATCCTTTAAAATCCCATTTTATTTTTATTTCCTAGTGTGGGGGGGAAGAAAAGACAATAGTTTAAACATTTTCTCTGGAAAGAAGAAATTTTTTACTCTAATCTGTATCTAAAAAAGGAGGTTTTCTAGCAAAGCAGACATCAGGATGAAAGGGAAGTCCATGGTAACTTGGTAGTGTTGAACTTTCTGTCCCAAGTCTGTGGCACCCTCACAGAGCCAGTGCTAGGCACTTTGTTATGCTGCAAATTACTCAGACCTTCACAGCCTGGACTGCTCAAGGCAACTTCTCTGCCAAAAGACAAAATAAAAATCATTTTCTGTCACAAACAATTATTTTTTAAAATTATTTTGGTTTTTCTGTTCTTTGAGCATGCAACAGTGGGGAAAAGACCTTGCCCAGCTCCTCTGCAATGGATTAAATAGTCAGAATGGGGGAAATCCTGTTAAAAACCCTGTTAGGCTGCAGAACTTAATGATGGCAGGAGAAAACAGTGAGCATCAATGAAGCAGTTCTCCAGACATTTTGCATTATTGATACTTCTATTTTTTGAGATTTCATATATTTTGTTTTCTCTCATGAAGTTTAGAGAGATGAAGATGCTAAATCCTCCATAGTTTTCTTTTGTCAATCCCTACTGTCAAACATCCTGAGCAGCCTTGTACTATAAAAAGAATAATTGTCTTTCTACTCTGTCCAGAAATTTTCCTAATTTCAACAATCCACACTGAATATTTCCATGGTAACAACATATGACCAACACTTTTTCCATGGCAACTGCAAAAACACAGCTTGCCTTTCCAACATCCCAGTCACTGCTGTCACAACAGAGCAAAATCTCTCACCAGCATTTCCTCTCTCCTATCAAATGTTAAGTAAATTGTCAATTTAACTTCATTAGCCACTTTCCCAGCACACTGCACAGAAGAATCCCACAAAATTTCTTACTTGAATGAGGGAAAGTGCATTCAGGGAGTTAATCCCATAGATTTACAATGTGGTAACTGAGCACAGAAGGAAGAGGTGGCATGGGACAGCTCCTGTCCTGTGTCACTCTGTGCTGTGCAAGGATCACTGGCCTGATCCAGGGGACAAAAATGGATCCACTTTTCAACAGGTGTATCACAGCTACAGAGGTCTCAAACTCCACAGCAAGGAAACACTTTAGAACTGTTCCACTGACAGCAGGACACCACAGAGGTGTGGATTTTGAGGCAGTGTCCAGGCAATTCGATGTCACACGAGATGGAAACGCTGGAAGGTTTTCAGCTGAAGTGCTGCTTCTTTCCAGGAGAATTTCATACAATCCAACAGCAGTGCAGACCTGCTTCCTGCAGCTTCCTGAGCAGCAGCACAGGGACCCCGAGAGGGGCAGGAGGAGGAGAAATCCCAGAATCATTTAGGTTGGAAAAGACCTCAAAGATCATCGAGTCCAACCTATGATGGGACATCACCACGTCAACAGGACCAGAGCCCAGAGTGCCATGTCCAGTCTTTCCTGAAACACCTCCAGGGATGGAGACTCCTCCTTCCAGGGAGGGCAGGAGGGGCTGCTGCCCTGGAGCAGGATCCCCTTTTGCAGCCCAGGATGTTTCTGGGGAGGTTCTGCTCCTCTGCTCTGCTCTGCTCTGGGGAGATCCTCCATGGACTGTTTTGTCCAGCTCTGGGGCTCCCAACATTAAAAGGACGTGGAGCTGCTGGACCAATTCCAAAGCAGGCATCAGAGCTGATCAAAGGGTTGGGACGTCTCTGCTCTGGAGACAGGCTGGGAGAGATGGAGCTGTGCAGCCTGGAGAAGAGAGGGCTTCAGAGAAAACTTAGAGCCTCTTCCAGGGCCTAAAAGGGGTCCAAGAGACCTGGAGAGGGACTTTTTGCAAAGCTGTGGAGTGACAGGATAAGGAGGGGTGGCATCAAGATGACAAAGAGAAATTCTTTACCCACAGGGTGATGGGGCCCTGGCACAGGTTGCTCAGAGAAGCTGTGGATGTCCCATCCCTGGAAGTGTTCAAAGCCAGGCTGGATGGGGCTTTAAGCCACCTGGGATAGTGTAAGGTGTCCCTGCCCGTGGCAGGGAGGTGGAATGAGATGATCTTTAAGGTCCCTTCCAATCCAAATCATTCTAAGAAGCCGTGTCATAGAATCACAGAGCTTTTGGGAAGTACACAGCTTGATCATAACATATGAAAACTAAATGCCACCTCAACCTACTTGTTTGTTTTGTCTGTTCTTGCCTGATTGAAATTTCGAAACAAAAACCTCTTGGTAGGCAACATCTCATAAGAACACAACAACAGCTTTAAAGTACTTTAAACGTGGAAAAATAGAAAGAAAAATCCTCGAGACAGGAGACAGACCTTGTTTCCTGAACTTGAATGCCTTTTCCCCGCCCCCCTAGAAAAAGAGAACTGTATTCTCATGAAGTGTGCAGAATTCTAGAAACTTGCTGTGTGCAGCAACAAAGAGTAGAATAACACCAGAATACACAGAGGCAATATAATCCAGCCTTTACACTTCAGGTGGGCACTGAGACGCAGCTCCTTCTCTCCCTCAAAAATGTGCTCAGGACCATCATAGGAGGGAGCCCAGGCAGCAGCACTCCAGGCAAAGTTCCTGGGAATGCAGCAGCTCTCTGGCTCCCAGGAGCAGGGCACAGCCAACATGTACCAGACTTGAAACCCCATTACCTCTGAAGACAATAATTAACAATAACAAATGCACTGTAAGTAAGGATTTATGTCCTGAGGTTGTTGAACTAAACTAAAATTGGAAGATAAATTTACAATAAGGGTGAATGCAATGAAAGAGAACAAATGAAGTGTAAAGAAGTTCATAATAAACACTTGAGATTATGTATGCAGATTACATTAGATGCTAAAATAAAATGCCTCAGCAAAGGAACAGCATAACAGGATGGCAGCTTTATTGGCCTGTATGTGCCAATAATCAATTTATTGTTATTTGCCTCATGTCTGTCTTAGCTATTTACACTGTAAAGACTTGGGGTCTGAAACACCAGCTCCCTGTGTATTTGTGTAGTGGCTGGTACAGCTGGTACAGGCTAAAGTACTATGGCACTTATATACTGTTAAAAAATCTCACCCTATACTAGTCAAATCATGAGACAAGATGATTTATCTGGTTTAAAGGGCAGTGGGAAGAGAAATGGACACCTTATCTTCCGTAAGTACTCAAGCTGGAATTCAAGAAGGATTCTGTAGTTCTCAAATAAAATAAGAATTTTTTTTTAAGTTACACAGTGATGAATTTATGGAGGACAAAGAACCATCTGTATTAAAAAAAATGAACAAAAGGAAAAAAACTTATTTACTCATTTTAACAGTACAACCAAACTGGCATTCTTCAAACTGCAGAGACAAAAAAAAATTCTTAGAAATGAAGTCACTTCAAAAGAATACTCAGAATTATTAAATGTCATAAAGGCTACCAAGCACAGTAACACAGAAATGATAATACATCTCTGAGGACCCCATCATCATCATCAGTGATACCATTATCCTAATAGAGTCCTCAAGACTACTTAGTTTCTTGGAAGAGCTGTCAAGAGAACATTTAAATTCCAAACCAGGTATCATTCCAACAAAAAAAAATGCTTTGTCTGTACGCTACATAAGTGCAGGGACATTTTGAAGTAGATAAAATCTGGCCATTAAAGCAGAAAAACAACAAAGGGAGTATGAAAAATACACTGGTCTTGCATACCAATGTTAAAAAATATTCAAGATTAGTGCTCCTAGAAATCTGCTGTTATTTCTCTGCAACCTTTTTCCCCCTAGAGAAGGGGAGGAGAGACTTAAGGCACAGATTTGCTTCTCTCTCAACATGTAATTAATTAGTTCCTTTGATGAGTTTATGAATTTAAATATTCTCACATTTGTCTTTAGGTTCCCTATACAGGGAATAAATGAACATTAACATTCTACATAATGAAGTACTCATTGTAAATTAATTCATTAACTTTGCAAAACACTGTCCCCATGTAACAGGAGCTTTTTTAAAAGCCTCAAACAAGTCACTTTGTACAATACAATCCAGAAAGAGCAGCTTTTGTTCTTACCCCATTTAGTGTCAGGGAAATGCTGAATTTCAGAAATTGCAGTATAATAGCTGGAAAGAGGAATTCATTATGCTCATAATGTGAATATCCTGTTGACCTTTCCAGTCACCTTAACAGGTGACAGAGATCTCACTGCTTCAGCTCCTTGCAACTGGCTGTACCAAGCAGACTGAGCACTTCCCCCTGCTTCACCCAGAGTAACAAGCTCAGAATCAAATTAAATGCTGACCTTCCCAGCCAGAGGAGGAACCCTGAACCATCCAGCTGAGGGACAAGAGATCCAAAATTTCACTAAGATTTGGAGTAAACACGGATCTCTCTGCATGGATCTCCCAAATCTTGGTCAACTGGCTTTAAGACATGGAATCACAGAATTGTTAAGGTTGGAAAAATCCTCCAAGATCATCATTGTTCAACTCTCAGCCCAGCACCACCACTAAATCATGTCTCCAAGTGCCACATCCACACATTTTTTTGGAATGCTTTCAGGAATGGTGATTCCACCACAACCCTGGGCAGTCTGCTCCAATGTTTTCCAACCATTTCATTGAAGAAATGTTTCCTAACATCCAATCTAAACATCCCCTGATGTAACTTGAGCCCATTTCCTCTCATCTTTCGTTACCTGGGAGAAAAGACCAACAGCCAATAAGATATCAAAATTCAGCATAAATAAATGAGGGGAAACAATCCTAAAGTTATACATGCAGTAGGAGGCTCTCAGCATATCATTTCTGTAGAGAAGAAAGATTATGGAGTTGTGGTTCACATTCATGAAACTCCCAAATCAACATCCCAAGCAACAGTCAAAAAAGAAAACGATCAGTTGTGCATTACCCCATGATTGTAAGGGAAGTAATACAAAACAAAATAAAGAGCACCATTAGGTCATTACATGAATACATAGATCACCTTTCAAATAGTGTGTACAGCCTCCCTAAGACAGAACTGAGAGTTCAAAAGGGACAAGGCTAACATGTGAAACAGTTCCCATAACAGGGACAACTAAGCCTTCAACAGTTAGAAATCTCCAGTCTGCTGTGACAATACCCTGGGAAAATGCATCAAATCACTGCAGGAACCATGTTTAAATGATGTCCTGTTATCTCTCTTGAGCAATAAAAAAGCCTGGGAGCACAAGGACACTAGTAAGTGCAAAGCTGCTAAAAATTAATTTATCTGTGACTCGTCTTGCCCCGGCATGTTGTGAAGTGCTGACAGGAAGAATGAAGAATTTTAGGAAGGAGAAACCCACTAAGGATGAGTAAAAGTGCCTAGAACTAGAGAAACCATATCCAGCCCTGGAAGCTCCTAAGCTAACAACAGCTGGAGGCCAAAAGCCTAGAGGAAAACAGAAGTATGTGCACAATTTTCCCTGTATTGTCCCACTGGAATCTGCTCTTAGCACTGTCACAGTCAGGATATTGGCTGATCCTGGACAGCCACTCCTGGTTTTGCTTCCTCTAATTTGGAAAAACACCCAACATTTTTCTCTGTGAGACAGCACACCATCAACACAGGTCAGCAATTCAGACTGATAACTTGGTTTACTTTCCAATTGGATAAATGTGTATCATCAGAAACATCAGTAATTTATCCCTTCTGCACCATGTCCTGATTACAAACAGCGCAAAAGGAAACAATCCCAGCAGCAAATGGGAAAGATGTGAGAGTAAAAATTGCCCAACTAAAAACATTACTTTAAAGAGATGAAAGTATTTTGATCATCATAGTAAATGTGGTTGGTCTGCAAAAGAAAAAGGTACCACAGCTACCCCATGATTAAAAGTCATGTCATAGTTGCCATTGATTTTTCTAGTTCTTTACTGTTCTTCCCATCAGGCTCTTACCTGCTCTTCTGAAAGTTTAACATTTGTAAAGTTAAAAGCAATATATAAAAAATAAAGTAGCAACTAAATTTTCAATATACTTAGCACCCCTAATAACACTTTCAAAGGACACAGAGTACACAGCACCCACAGACACCAAAGTTCCAACAAAGCATTAAATGGATCCTACTCCTTTATCATCACTGAATGAGGAAAGGCTGAATTGCTTCAGCTACACAACCTTTCAGAGAAGCAGTAAGGTAAAAATGGTGTTCCAAGATTTTGTTCATCTGTGGTCCCATAAGAGCTAGATACAGGTAAACAGAGGCCAAAATCCAAATCCCAAATCTCACAACTGCTCAGTGTCCATACCAAGTACGTTATCCTCACCTCCTACAGAATACTTTGGGTTTATGTTATTTCATCAGAAAGCTCCTACACAAGTGCAGCTTCAGAGCTTTTTGGACACTGGACAAATGAAGGAAATGTTCTATATGTGTGTGCATATATATCTATATATACATATCTACTATGAAATTTCACTTGCTGTCAAGGGGCATTTCTCAAAGTCTCAATTCCCTGGTACCTGTGTTTTCACACTGTGCTCTTCCTTCACTATCAGCATTTTCAACAAGCTCTAAATTGAACTTTAGTGTAGCAACACTGTAGGGTTTGTGCAGTTAAGTCCTAAAATATTTTTAAAGTATCTTTATATTTTACATTAGGGAGATTTCAAAATCAAAATCTTTCAATCATTACTAACAATTACTATAATTTTTGTCTAAATGCATTTGCAAGGTAACTCACAGAAATCAGTCCTATTCAACCTGAATAAGCTCTGCATGTAATTTTGTTGTATTTTTCTGTACTGAAAGGTTACTTATAATAGTAATGCATACCTGCAAGTGGATCCTGGGAAAAAATCCAAATAACAGAGAGTTTTTAGTACAGGAATATCTTGTTTTGTCACGGTAATTTAATCAGTGTAAACAGATCAGACAAACGAAAAAATACAGAGTAGAGTAATTACTCCAGAAAGACTGTGTGTTTATTATAAAAAGGAAGTCGTTATTACAAGTATCTGGTACTTGTAATTCCAAATAATTCTAATAGAAGCAAACACTGCGGCTTCCTTTTATTCAAAATAAGTTTAAACACATGGCACTTTCTCTGCAGTACAAATATTAGGAGGATTATGCCTTAAATTTCAGTTTGTCACTTTAGGCAAAACTGCACTCAGCAATCATCCAGAATTTTGCAATCCTAGATAATTACTCAACTAATTAATCGGCTCCATGCTATTTTTCTTTAAACTCCACTAATGTTTGCAAATTATGTTTCTTTACCTTCATAAGGTAAGGATACAAAGAGATACCTCAAAAATACTGTCACAAAATATTTTAAAATGCAGGGCAAGGTCTCATGATGGGGAAGGCTGGGCCAGACTCTCTCATGCCCACAAGCTGTCTCAAAAATTCACCCTTCAATCTGTAGAGCTCAGCCAAGGGTTGTCTTTGCTTTACAAGACAGAAATATTCAAACACTCAGCCACATCACAAATCCGTTTAATGCAAATGGCAATTGGAAAAGTGTTTCCAGCAGCACATACAACCCTCCTAAGCAAGGAGAAATGAAAAACTCACCATCACTGAGATCCTGCAGAAGGTTTTCTTGGCAAGAAAAGTCCAGCTTCACTTTAATGTTTACAATAAATGTTGCAATTTTTCCAGGTTTCAGAGGAAACTGGCAGAGCGTGTCTTCTAGATTCCAACTCAAGAAATCTCCATACAGCTTCTCTGTACCAAAATAAGTAAATATTTCATAAGCATAAGCCCTGCATTAAGGGAGTTTCAGCTTTGAACTGCTGTAGAGAATACTAACCAATTTGTCATGTCCTGTTTAAAATCTAAAATATTCATAATTAAGGTATTAAAACTAATGTAGCACTAGAAAGACAGAAAAGTTACTGGATACTGACACTGACCTGGAATCACACAGATGATAAAGCTCAAAATATGAATTTAAGTGAAGAACATCACTACCAGAAAAAAAAATGCACAATAGGCAGCATTAAATATAAACTTTAAATATAGCCTGCAAGGGTTCTAAATGTTCATGTAGTTTTGAATCCTACACAGTTCAACTCAGGAGGTGTCACATGAATGCAGAGCACTTTTCATCAAAATACACCAAAATTAATCAGTTGAAATTCTGAGGCAGCTGTATCATTCTTCAGTTATTTACTGAGCAATAGAGAAGGCTAAGACTATTGGCTTTCATCTTTTTATAAAGTCCTTTCTTAAACCTGAGAAGTAGCTTTTTATAAGACCCCATCATTAAAGATGCCAGACAGCATTAGTCCATGACAAAAGAAAATTTGTTTAATAAATTATTTGTCATTGGTCCATTTGAGATAGGGGATCTGCAATCATTAAGTCCTCTCTCCTAAGTATGACATGCCAGAAAATTATACAAGGGAAAAAAACCCCAGAATTTACTGTTCAGCTACACTGGGTCTTCAGTTCTGGCCAGAGTCAACCCACCCCATCCATAAATTCATTCATATAAGCAAGACCAAACAATGCTAATGATACATAAAATAAGCATGATGGTTTTACTGTCTTAAAGCTATGTTTATTGATAGCAATGCATGTTATCTCCAAAGTATACTGGAGAATTCTTCTAAAAGCTCATTTAACACCATTTGTGCACAGCTTTGTGTAACAGGGACCACGGAAGGTCACACAGTCCATCTCTACATCCTCCCAGGCTACTTGGTAAGAGCGAGGTAATTAAAATCTGCTGTGATTTCAGAACCTTTCCAGAACCATCATCTAAGATCCATGTGCAAGGGAACAGGGTGGGCAGACTGCCTCAACTACTACAACCTGGAATCTTCCAGAAACAGCAATGAGAATTTCAGATTATGTCCAAATCATGTTGATTTGCACAGAAACCTTTGGTTTCCCTTTCCAAGGAAGGAGAAAACAAAGAGAATATCTCTTCCATTAACTTCAACCTAAACAATAAAAGCTTTACCTGGAAGATGTTCTCACAGACCACCAGATATTGTCTTGTGTCTTTCCCCATCAAATCAATAGTAAAGATTTCTTTATAAAAACAAAGATGAGGTAAAAATAAAAAATCCTCCCAAAAATAGTTTCCTTAAACTCACCTCCACCTCACCTAATGATTTAGCTGAAACCCTATCACCATTCTGATCATTTTCTTCTACTTTCAAGAAAAAAAGTAATTTGGTAAGTATGGCAATCTCTATTCCCTTTCCCTGTTAAGTAAAAATTCAATATGCTAGAGGAGCGTTCTCCCTCAGTGTAAACAAAGAAGGACACATCCAAGCAGTGGAGCACCAAACTCTTTCCAAAATGTGTTTTCATTAAGTAAGAGATTTATTTCAAGACATTACAAGTGAAAAGACTTTTGAAGTGAGAACAGCCCTTGCAGATACTTTCTAATTAACACCAGTAATTACAACACAAGATCTAAATGCTTGAGCTAAAAGCTAAGCTGTGGATGTAGAGAATCAGCTAATTTATATTTACCTGACACCTGGTTATAGTTTAACAGTGTTAACCTTGTTCAGTAATCAGTATTACAGGGAATTATATTCTGGTTTCAGACCTTTCAGTTCAGTGGAAGGCTAAATTGGGGCAAGCCTGCATTCAGCTCTTTCAAGTCCAAAATCTGTGTTCAGCAAACATCTTAAGTTACAAGCAACTGTTATCAGAAGTTGTAAATAGCAACCTGTTTCATTTTACTGGGTACTAAATCACTAAAATCCTAACAAATATCATGTAAAAGCTTAACCAGAAATTAACTTTGGGTCATCCTAGGCCAATCTAACTTTTAACAGATTTTAAGATCTGCCAAAGAAAATGCCCACACTGACATTCTGCATAGAGAAACTTGATAAAAAAATCTGTTGAGGACCCAAGAACTTCAATTCTTCTCAATCTTAAATTCCCTGGTAAATCTGGCTTTTTGCTCTAGTTTATTTTGTAAACTCAAAATAACTATCAGTTCTAAATGCACAGGCATTGGCAATCATACATTTTAACTTCTCCTAGACCTGGTAGACAGAAATGAACCTGCAGGATTTGTTATGTTCTTTCCAATGTGATAACACATTTAGGAAGGAAAGAAGTTATTGCACAGAAGTAATTGTGTTCAGAGGAGAGTGTGAGAGGAACAACTGTGCACACACCAAAGGTCAGTGGAGAAGGAGGGGCAGGAGATGCTCCAGGTGCCAGAGCTGAGATTCTCCTGCAGCCCACAGGAGGCAGGGGAAGGACTCCTCTCCCTGAACAGCAGCAGGAACAAGGTGTGATGAACTGACTGCAACCCCCATCCCCACCTCCCTGTGCCACTGTGGGAGAGGATGGAAAAATCTGGGAAAGAGGCAGTGGTGGGGGGAGGTGTTTTTAAGATGTATTTTACTTCTTACTATCCTGTCCAATTTTGTTAGCAATAAAATTCAATTAATATCCCCAAGGAGAGTCTGTTTTGCCTGTGACAGTAATCAGTGAATGATCTCTCCTGGTCCTGAACTCATGAGACTTTCATTATATTTTCTTCCCCCTGGCCATTTGTGGAGGGGAGTGACAGAGCAGCCTTGACAGGTGTCTGGCATCCAGCCAGGGTCAACCCACCACAATAACCCAACTCCAATTTGAAAGAATTTACCAAGTTTTCTTTAGCAAAAAAAAAAAAAAAAAAAGGTCAATAGATCTAGTTGTGGATATTCACAGTTCTTCCTGAACCTCAGAGTAGATTTTTCATTTGTGGTCTGGCAGATGTGTTCAAAGGCTACAGGAGGAATACAGCTGGACAGGTGAACCTGTTTCTCTACGTTTAAGTTCCTGAGGTCTGTCACTTCTAGGAAAGATGAGTGAGGATTTTGTTTCATCCAGGTTCATTCAGTGTGTGTACCTGGGCTCACCACTTGTGCCAAGATTGCCTGGTCAGCTCTTCTCAAGTCTCAAGTTTGAAAACACCAGGGTTATATCTGCCCCTGAGTGGATCAAATAGTTGGTTTATCAAAGCCTTTGGATGGCACTCCCTCATCTGAGACACAACAAACCTCTAACAAAAGCTGACTGGAGCCAAAGGGAAGGCATCCAGCCCTGCACAGGTCATCTTTCCAAAAAAAGGATTAAACTGTCTGACCTGGTGAGGGACAGTGTAAGGTGGCACAGAGCTGACCCTGACAGTATGGACATGTGATGTCCAACCTACAGATGCCCCAGCCTGGCTCAGGAGTGCAGTGAGACACGAAAAGCCATGACAGATACGTCTATTGTGGCAGCATGACAAGTCCCTCTTGCTGATCTGCCTCAGGAACTGTTCCATAACACGTGGCTGCTAAAGGACTCAGAACCCTGTGAGTCCTTTATGAACTGCACTGGGGGGACTGCAAATTCTTATTTATCTGAGGGCCAAACTAGAAAACTCAAAGAGCTTCACCTGATAGTGACAGAAGGGAAGAAGTAAGGGAAAGCAATAATGAAAGTCATGCCTCCAGAGGTTCTCATTAACATGACACTACTCCAAACAATGCCAGAGAAGCTGGCTTCCTCAAGCACAGTGACTGGCTATAAATCCAACAACAGTAAAAAAAGAGAATGTTTGCCACTTACAGCACTCATCTTTGTGCTAAAAGATGTGGCTCCAGAAACAGAAAGTAGGGAAATGGGTCAGGCAGGCAGCAGCTGCAAGAGATTCACAAACAACTGCCAAGACAAAAAGAACCGAAGGAAGTCAGGTGTAACAAAGGTTGACTGAAAGCTCTTTGTATTTGCCTGGAATTGGCCAACAGCTTCTCATGGGCTCCTGAGCTGACTGGCAAGCTGTGGTCAGGCAAATGAAGGTGACCACCAGCTTTCAAGGAGACCTTGAACAGTTTGAACAGGCACATTTCAGTGAGGAGTAGTACAGAACAACCAAGAGACAACTTCTTAATACACTGTAGACGCTTGCATATGCTCTCGAGGTGTAACACCCAGAGTTTGTGTTGCTGTTAGAAATGGTTTATATCCCCATGAGTTCCATGCAAGTATTCACTGACCAAAAGGAGCTGCTGACATTACAGATCTTTAGTTACCTGTTGACCAAAAGAATCCCATCTCACTGTACTGTAAGTCCAGCCTCATGCATTTGTATCAATTTATGGTCATAACTAAAATGGAAGAGAGCCCATGAAAAAAGGGAAAGGACCATCCCCAACACAAGAAAGAACTTTTGGAAAAAGTCCAGAGGAGGTCACTAAGTTGATCACAGCACCTCTGCTATGAAGACTGAGAGAGTTGGGGTTGTTCATCCTGGGGAAGAGAGGCTCAAGGTAGATCTCAGGGCCATGTCCAGTGCTAAAGGAGCTCCAAGAGAGCTGGAAAGGGACTTTGGACAGGGCGTGTAGTGACAGAACAAGGGGGAATGGCTTCAAACTGACAAAGGACAGGTTTAGCTTAAGTATTGGGAACAAATTCTTTACTGTGAGGATGGTGAGGCCCTGGCACATGTTTCCCAGAGAACCTGTGACTTCCCCATACCTGGAAGTGTTCATAGCCAGGCTGGATGGGGTTCTGAGCAATGTGGAATAGTGGAAGGTGCTCCTGGCCATGGCAGGAGAATTAGAAGTCCAAGGTAAGGTCCCTTCCCATCCAAACCATTCAGTGAATGATCCTATGACACTCTGCAACACCTCCATGCAAGCACATTTGAAATAACATAATTATTGGATGCTTAATGTGGCCATTAGTTCTGCCATGGACAGTCTTTTCCAGCTTTACATAGTTTCCACAGCACAGACACTTAAAAAAGACACTTTTTTTTTTTTTCCTCCCATAACACAATTCATCTCAAGCACACAGTTCCAAATACAGGGGTGCATTTCACTTCTGTGAGACAATGCAAGAAACTGAACATTCTGCTTGCCAGGACCTTGGATCACCTTAAGTTCTTCCTTCAAAAGAAGGTTAAGATGATTTCCAGAGGTCCCTGCCCACACAGACATTTCTGATTGCATGATTCTGATGGCACAGTTCTCACACTGTCAGAACAAATAATCATTCAGTGTCTCTCAAAATTCACTCTATTTCTGTTTTTCTGAGATAGGGATTTAAGTTGAATTTTTTAAGTATGCATGCTTATAGCTTAGTCATCAGAAACTTTTCTTTTTCTGATAGATAATTATCATGCCTAATAAAATTTAAGACACTGTCAGATACACAAAAGGGGCTTCATCATAAACATCTTGTACAGAGAAAGAAAATACAGGATGAAGTACAATTTAAAGTTTTACTGAACTTAGAGGTGAGTCTATCAACTATTCTGCTTTTTCCCTGCTGTTTTTAACAAAAGTTGTCATGGAGAGACAGTGATTTTACCGTTGGCATGAGCCTCTTTTTCAATCTTGTGAACCCATTACCTGTGTAATGTTACATACAAAAACTCTGATTCACGTGTGATTCACAGGCCCATCTATTCCACTACTTAATACACAAATATCTCCATTTCACCTGAGTGCTGTATTTGGCCTCTCCATTCCATACATGCAGCCCCTGGCCCAGGAGAAGCACGTTGGAATTTCTGAAGTAAGAACAGTACGTCATCATACGTTTCAACTCCTGAAATTATTCCTGGTAACAAGACTCAGACCACAAATCTATTTTGAGATGATTAGCAACTCCTATTCTCTGAGGTTGTGAAGAAGGGGATACTCTGTTATAAAAAAATCACGAGCTTGAATACTGAAATGAACAGAAATCACAAGGTATCACACTGCATTTTAATGCTCTGGCACTGACAGAACAAAACCTGCAATAAAATAAGGTATTTTTACTGTCAGTAAAGATTATGCTGCTTGTCACCTGCAGTACTTCTGTTCAGATCATCTTCATAACAATCCCTCAGAGGACAAACCAAAAAAAATACATCACAAAACAGAAGCAGGATTCACCTATTGGACTACTTTTTAATACTAACACGGACCCAGTATTTCAAGAGAATTAAGTGTACACAGGGGATGTGCTGTATTTCATCCAGTGCTTCAATTATTCTTGTAACTCACAATAGCTTATTTTATTTATTGCTTTGTCTTTTAAAGTCTTCTCTCCATTTTTTTTCTTACTGCTCACTGAGTGAGATAGAAACAGGCTTATTTACTTCTGCTCCCTCAAGTAGGACAACATTACTGCTAATAGTAATTTATTTAATGAACTAATCAGCATATTTAGACATAAGGAGAAAATAATTTAGACCCAAGATTCTTCCTCTTTACAACTGCCTCGGGATTTTTTCCCCAAGTAACACTGAAATTAAATCTAGATTTCCAAAAAGCAGGTGACCCTTTAACACACAGATGGTTCTACAATTTCCTTCATCTTTCTACATTTTCTTTTATTCTCTACATTCTCTTTCATTTCTATACTCCTACAATAAAATCAAACTGAATTATTTCAGCTCTGTAATGGGGACTGTGATATTTATTCTAAACTGACCTAAAAGAAGTAACACAATCTCCCTTTTAACAGAAAAGTCAGCACAACTATTTCCAAATATAAATCAGGATACACACCCTTGGTGTTGACTGTTTTTGCTGTCACCTCCAGTTTCTCCAATGGCTCTGTTCCAATATTTTCTAATTTAATGATGAGCTGCTGGGTTTCTCCATTGTACAGCTGGACAGACACATTAGTGGAGATTTCATCCCCTGAAGAAGGCTGAAGTGTATGAGCAGACCTGCAAAATGTGACAAACAAATTATTATGATGAAAATGTCCAGGTTACTCTATTCACTATTCTTGGAAGACTCAGAAACTACTGCCGAAGACACTAGATACCATTTTCCATTTCCATTTTTAGAATCACTGAGGACAAAAATTAATAATTTATATATAAGACAAGTCAGATAGGAAGCAATATAGAATACATATTCTAACTCTGAAAGCTTAAACTACCTACGAAAACTGTAAGGAAAGGGAAAGGAAAAAAAAATCTCATCTACAATGAGCAGGTTTAGTGGACAGTGCAGGGCATAAACCTCATAGCAGTGGATCCTGGGAAAAATTTCCAGTGTGAAAGGTGAAACAGTGACTAGAAGTCAACTCTTTGGAGCATGAATGAGGGAAGGAGGTTGCAGAACAAGACAGATGGGCAGAGGTTCCATTCCTGACTGTATTTTCTGTGCTAATGCAGAGTGGTCAGAAGGCATCAAGGATACAAGGACAGAAGTTACTGAGATTAATGACCAATAATTCCACTTCTTTTTGCTGGTATTCCTGCCATCCTTCCCTTTGATCCTGTCCTTCCTTACCACAAGACAAGCAGCCTCCGCAAACAGGAGCAGATTTCAGTCTTTCAGAAAAGATCTGTGACAAGGACTCCAAACAAGTATTTTTGGATCATTCAGAATGTACTCTCTTGTACTGTTAGCATTTCAGGGCTCTGAAATTTGAGCATGTGGAGTGAAAGGGCAGAAGGAATTTCGTTTTTCCCCCTCATATTGAAACAAAAATATTGTGGAATTGCATATTAAAAGGGAAAACAAATCATGTTTTCAGTTACAATATAAATGTACAATCACTAATTTATTAGTGATTCTTTTTCTGTATATTTTTCTCTATTACTTTTTCTTTCTTCTGTGGTATTTGATCTGAATTAACAATGATGCCTGGACTGGATTGTTAGGATATAAACGGTGAATTCTTAGCTTGATACATCTTTGCCCAAAACCTAAGTTTTGAGCACAACAATATTGCAAAATTCTTTCTGCATGTTTCTATGAAATTCCATGGTTTCAAGCAGTAAAACAAAAAACTCAGATTTGCATTCTAAAGCAAAAACACAGATTTAGATTATGCCCTGTTTTACTCAAGCATTGATTATACACTCAGGTGGAAGAGCTTTTATTCAGCATGTGACTAACACTTAAACATGACCAAATAAAATCATCATTTAATTTAATATTTCACCTTGGAAGGGAGGTGCTGATCTGCAGCCTTGGCAAAGCTGGAATGACTTCGACAGTGCAGCCATTGGTCTTCACTCCTGGCAGATTGTCCAGAAGGCAATCACTGAAGACTCCAAAAACTGAAGTATGATAACCTGCGTTTTAGAAGAAAACACCAGTTAATGTTGTGAATTTTACTGTTTTCTGGCAAATCTAAAAGTACTAAGTTTACTGGTCAGATCTTGTCAGTGTATCTGCTACCCAAACCAGCACCTTCTCTACAGGAGAATCTCCTAGGGACACATAATATGTACAGGACATTCAAACCCCTGAAATAACAACATAATTTATAAGTACCTGACAATGTACAAACAACACATGTTCACCTCTGCATCTGTGGCACATAAAATAAAAGAAATTGTAAAAAGTCTCAAATTTCTACAATGCATTACAGTAACTTCTGCAGAACTCTTTACAAGATCAACATCACAAGTCATAGCATGGACCCCACTTTATACCTCATCACCAAATTCATTGGTGCACATAAAACATGTCAACCTTCAACATACATTCCCTGTTTCCTCAGAAAAATGTTTATAGGAAAGAATCTCAACTGCATCCAAAAGGATAAAAGAATCCTAAAGGAAATTATTACTAGAAAAGATATGCATGCATAAACACAGAAACCTTCCATGAAAGGCCACAACTTCTGAAAGTTCAATTTAGTAGAAAAATACCTTTCCACTGATTCCTTACCAGGCAATATTTATGAGTTATATCTGAAGGAAAATTTGATACATTGACACACAAAGAGCTGCCAAGTACAGAAATCAGCTCCTCTACTTGCAATACATTTTTAGCATGTGGAACTCAAAGGAGACAACTACAGTACAAATGTTCTGAATGCTTTGATGCTATTTTGTATTTACTGAAATAGTTTCTGGGAAAAAAATCACGTGAAAAATTGTTTTATAAGCAGACACAAAAGCGCTTAAGAAAAACTCAGTGAGAACAGAGTCTCTTCAAGTTCAAAGCCATCTCTTTTTAGTGCATAGCTTTACTAAAATGGTTCTTATCCTGTATCCTAACTTTGCATTCCAGGAAGACATTTAAAAATGTGATTTGGTAAGATGATTCACTCCTACTACATGTTGAATCCATCCTCTCTGCATATGCCTCCTTTTCTAGGTCTGCTTGCCTTTTGTAAAAGCTCTTTAATTTTCTTCCTTACTACAAACACAGTTTTATTTAGGCTTATTAATGAAATGATATCTTGACTGCAACAGGCCGTACATTCTGGCTAAACTGTTTCCACGGAAGCAATCTGCAAAAATTTCTGTAATCTTACATGAATACAATTAATTAAGGAAAAAAAAAAACCTGCAAGATTATCTTCTGCATTCTCAAGAAAAAAGTTCTCAAGTAATCCTCCTCAGAAGCTTTCCAAATGAAAGCATTAATAAAGGGGAGCTGGAGTTCATTATCCTCGTCCTCTCACACATGAGATACTCCAAGAATGTGCTCGTTACTGCTGCTGCAACCAAGTGATTCATCAGGCTGTTTTTAATGAAGCCTGGTACAGGGAACAGATTCCCTATTTTTCTTTTTTTCTTTTACTTACTGAGGAGAATTAAGAGTGGTGAACACACACGTGGCAAACAAAGCCATGCAACCCACAGGGCTGTAAAGCTCAGGTCGTTCTGCCCCCAGAGTGAGTGGAGCCATCCCTTACCATTGACAGTGATCTGCCCCGTGGTTTGGGGAACCCCAACGAGAGTCACAGGATAGAGCCCAGATTCTGCAGGAAGGGAAAGGGCGGCAGGGAGAGATTCGAATTCTACTCCAGTTGTCAAGAGACCCTGAAAAAACACATTACACAGATAAATCCATTTATGATATACACTTACATTTTTATGCTACATACTTATATTTTAATCCCATCCATTACATCAGCCAAACTTTCATGATTTATTCCAATTTACTCATAGCAGTTATTCTGGGGTTTAAGTTGCAGTGACTGCAGCGTGCATCCAGAATTACAGCAGGATTTGTATTCAACATGGAAACGTGTTTCAGGAACTGAGCTGAGAATGATGTATGAAAAACTAATAAAAATTTATACCCAAGCACAGTAAAAAAAAATCACAGATATCATCTGCATGGTGTTGTTTTGTAACTACATTGAATTGTACCTGTGACTTTAACTTCAATATTTGATAGATTTTGGATAGTGGAAATCAAACACCGATAGCAGATCTTGCTTAGCTTCAATTACCTGGCCAAAATATGTTTTCTAAGAGGAAAAAAAATATATTTGCATTTACAGATAACAGACACATCGAGCTTAACCATCCAGCCTAAACATTTCAGTGAGTTGGAATAATGCATTCATTTTGCTGAACTGATCCTCTCAAGCCTAAATGCCTGCAGTTACTACCTTAATGTCAGAGAAATCTTTTAGCATTCTAAATTTAAAATGTGGGACAAAAGGGGAAATGAAGCAGAAAAAAAATCATTGAAGAAATTTCTTAACTCAGCATTATTGTTTTTAGTAGACTGGGGGTTTTCTTTAAGCTTGGTTAATGAATTGAAGATGCTTGAGCATAGAATGTGCTGTTAAAAGTAAATTTGATTTTGGAAAGCACATAAATCCGAGTTACCTGTTGTTTCTCTATACACGTATTTATTTTTACTTTTGAATAAAGATGCTACACAAAGACCTCCATCAATAAAAGCAGTAAGTACAACTGGATTAAATCTCAACCCCATGTGGATGCTTCATGGGAACTGAGAACCCTGTTAAAGAGGAACATACTACTGTTGTGAAGAGAGATGAAAAATCTCACTGTTTGAGCCACAGAAAAACACATAAAATACCCAAAATCTATAAAATCTTTGTTCTAGCAATTACTTCTTTGTAGACTTGACACTCCTGAGACAACACCTAATTCACCCAAAGCTACTCCGGCTTTGTGGAAAGCTGCATTAGAGAACTCTGTCCTTGAGACTGCACAAAATTTCATTTTACTTGAGTTGTAAGTAAATACTGCCACACCTTCATTTCTACTGAATTTTCATTTTCCTCCCATTTCACATGGAGACTTCAGCTGTCAGAAACAATCCACAAAAACACAAATAAAACTTAACTTCGTTTTTCTATATATTAACCACCCAGTGTATCAGAGCATTGACTTGTTGATTCCCACATTAATCCTTCCAGTGGGATTCACCCCACAGAAACAGGATGAACATTCTCTCTTTAACACTGATGTAGCCTCAATTTTCACCACAATTCTGCTGCTTTTGCTGGCTGAGGCAAATCTTAAACATAAACAAACGGTGACCCTGTACACTCTCCAGCACTCACTTTTAAAGCTGGTACAGTAGGCTTTAAAACTTTATTTTAGTCTCAAAACCACAGATCTATCACTTGGCCTAATATTCAAATACATTTGAATTATTCAGGATTCATCTCAACTAAAAACTTTCATCCAAGAACTTAAAGTCCTGAAAAATCAGTGATAAAAAACCCACAAACCCTCCAATGTCTTGTTTGCTATCAGCTGTAGCAAATGTAAATAAACAAAACTGACAAAGACCCCTAAATATTCCCTAATACGTAATGCAAACCTTGAAAACAAAGGGATTTTTTAGAGAACAAACAATGTAAATGCCAAAACACCTGCACTAAGCACACACTATGCCTGGACTAGAAATTGAAGAGCTTCAAATGGACTAATACAAAAAGAAGAAAGCAGTACTCAATTCCCCCATTTCCAGAGTTCTACTTTTCAGTAAAACTTCCAAGTTTTGAAAAGTAAAGACATTAAGAAGGCATTAAAACTCACTGAAATGGGGAAAAAAACAATATAAAAATCAACTAGACTCCAGATTTCCAGACATAAATTGAAATCAAGATACTTACCCTTAAACCTTAGGCCATACAAGTGAGTTTTAAAAGACAGTGACATATCTTAGAATGTATGGAAGACAATTTCAAGATCACAATTTGCTGAATCGGACAACTCTGCAATATTTGCCCAACATTGCCCTCTGGTGCCTAAAGTTTTGCAGTTTAACAGTGAAAACCTAATCAAGGCTGAAGTACTCTCACACCCATTAACTAAAATATTTCAGCCACACCACCAAAAGTAGGGAAATGTGTTAGATTTCTTTTCCTGGGACTTTTATACATTATTTCAAGTAGTTATACTTAGTAATCATGTAGTCACAGCTTGGTAATCATTTCTCCTTCTGACCCTACAGGAAAAGATCATCCAAATCCAAGGTTTCCTCCAGGGAATATATGAGTCACACACACACAAAAAAAAACGTTTTCATTTCTTTGTATTCTTATAAAACAATTTAAATTGTCTTAGAGTGAATGTATGCATACTTCTATCAAAGCATGTCTTTCAATCACTTCAAATCTCATTTTAGTTTTGGAGGAACAAAACAACTTGCATGTAAATGGCAGCATTTGGGGATGCTGTTAAAATAACATGAGTATGTAACTGCTTTTTTTAGGCTTTACTTACCAATCCCAAAATGCAATCATTCTTTTTTAAAGTAACACGACCTTCAAAGTTATTTTCCATGCTGAACATACTTGTATACGATGTTGTCAGATACTTTACACAAAAACTGTCAAATATTTACTTTAAAGGAAATTTTCCCTTCTATTTCTAATATGGTTGTTTTAGGCAGATCTAGAAAGACACCAAACACAACCATTTTTATTCTTTTCCCCCTTCACCTTTCTGTGTACATTCTTGACTAATACAGTCTCCACTAAATGTAGTGTAGCAGTAAGTAAATATTCTCTCAAGAGGCAGAAACAGCAAAAGATGTGAACTCAGGAAAGAGCAGCTCATGGAAACAATTTAAACCATCATAAGCAAAGTTGTGGGACTAATTATACATTCAGATTTATCAAAATTTTAGGTGCTCTTTTTAAACACCAACATACAGCCCTTGACTAATAGCAGTTTTGAAGTTAAAAAAAAAAAAAAGCAACGGCCATTCTTAAAGCAACATTAATCAAAATACCATGCTTTATCATGTTCAATTAAATACAGGTCCTAAACAGAAGAACTACAGAACAAATACTTAACTCTTGAATAATGACTAAGTATTATAAATTACAGTATTCTCATGGGTTAGGGTAGCATTTTTTCATTTCTTGATATTTATTTATTCATTAAATACAGTTTACACTGCCTGTAGATCCTGTAGCTTTCTTGGAATCATGTTTGTATTTTCCACAGTAAGAGCATAGGAAATGCTTTCCCTCAATACATAACATTACCTCAAAATTTCTCAGCTTTGTTTTGCTTTTAATAGGAAACTTGACAAACAAAGATGAAAAAGTAGTTAAAAACTTAGAGAACTTAACATTTTGCATCTTCATATGTATTTTAGCACTGGATTTTCCCAGACTGTACTGTGGTTTGCTGCTTTAAGCATTTGTCTCAAGATACAAAATAAATCCACTGGAGATTTCCCAGAATTTTGTGGATTTTTTTTTTGAAGGCCTGAAAAATGAAGATAATTTTTTCCTGCACAGAAAACTGCAGCAATGGCAGTAACTGCAGAACAAACTGCAAAAGAGCTGGAGGCCACCACTCACATACCTGAACACATCTCTACAGAAATCAGTATTCCTGGCAGAAAAGGCAAAGTGGTGGCACTTATTTCACTTATTTAAAGCTGAACATCCCATCTCCATGTGACCTGGACCACACCACCAGCACGGCAATACTCTGATCCATCACAGCCAGTTCTAGTTAGGCTCATTTTTGTCTCTCATTCTGCTGATTTAAGGTACCTGCTTAGTTTTATTAAAGCATTTGTTCTGCTTAACCCCCAAATCTCTCCTAATTCATTTTATTGACTCAGACAATTGTGGGAGCTAATCACTTCCATGTTCCATGACTGAACATTTTAACTTGTCATTTTACAAACACTACTGCACCTTTAATTGGACCAACCCTCTAACTATATGAACAAAATAGAAATATGAAATAGAAAAAGACAGAATAGGAAGATAGAGATGGGGCAGGAAGGAAGAATAGGTACCTAATTAGAGTCCCAAATCAGGAATATTCATGACAGGAAATTAACAGTAAAGACAACAAAGATGGGCCAAGATCCTTGAGAACAATAAAATAAAGTAACAAAGAAAATCAATTGTTCAGAGTTTATCATCGGAGCAACACTAATCAAAGTCTTGTGTCCACAGTCTCACGTCAAGTCTAGAAATTCAATGCCACTTACTTAAGCACACCTCAATTAACCTGCATGGACTCAGCATTAATTCTTCAATTAATGAAAAAGCTTGGGAAGCCTTTCCATGGGGAATCATTCTCCTTAACAACCTGTGCTCAATACTAAGTTGTTTACCATCACAACAGAAATTCAACAAACAGAAAGACACAGTACCATGGAAAGCACCATGGCAAAAGCTTGGATTTCATTTAACATGAAATGAGTAATTTATCAGAACAACAAATTTAAATTGAGGGAAAGGGGAAAATATTTTAAAAAAATAAGACTGTAGATTTCAGTATAGTTCAGTATAGTTATATATTTGTGAATGGTGGACCAGGGAAAGGACAAAGAAAAATTAAACCAAGCAATAGAGAACTCAGTGACGACTGGAAACAAGCCTGAATGAGCAGTCATCCTGCAAAGGTGAGGTGCTGAGTCAGGCAGGAGGAAAAAAGTTGTGGGAAAAACAAGCTGAAACTGCCACTTAATGACAGAAAAGGATACACTTGCTATGAAACTGAGTCTGAGAGTAAATAATCTGAAAGAATGTAATACGTGATAAGAAATCAGACAAGGGTACGGGGACTGCAGGCATGAGTACATGTTAATAATAAAACACACCATTTTAAAATATTAACCAGCACTCTGAATTATTAAAATGAAAACTGAAGAGTTTATTCTTATGATAAAGTAACACCTATTCCCACATTCCAGAAAGTCTACAGATGAGATTGGAAAATCAACAGCTTGGGTTGGAAAGAAAGGGTAGAGGTCACCTTGTTTAGCCCAGTGCTCAAAACAGGGGCAGCTTTGATGGTAGCTCCGGTTTTTCACATCCTGTTCACTCAAATTTTAAAGACTTCTAAAGATGGAGGTCTCAGGTTCTCTCTGGACAACCAGTCTCAGTGTATGATGCCCCTCATGGCTTGGGAAAAGAGTTTTTCTTAGGGAGGAAAGTATCCCATGGCTGCAGCACATTCCCTGACTCTCATCCTTATGCTGGGCTCCTCTGGGAAGAGCCCAACTCTGGTTTTGTTGCACTTTCCCATTTGGGGATTGTGGGAATTACCCCAATATTCTTCTCCTCTACAGACTGAACAGATGTCAGTGTTTCTGTCATTTGGGGAGCTCCAAACTGGCCTCGCTTCCAAAGAAATTGTCTCTAAAATTCCAAATCAAGGGGAACAAGCACTTTCCTCAACTTGCTACAGTCTTGATAAACATACAAATCTACCAAAATCAACCAATTTCTCTGAGTGAGCCCACATTAGTGAAGAGCAGAATTTCTCAAAGCACTGACTAAAGAGTTATATTAATCACTTTGATGATTTGCATCTAGTTGGCAAATTAACTCCTCTTGGGCTTACCACTGGAACTGGAATTAGATGTTAAGTCCAAGACAGAACTTTACCACAACAACAGTAAAGAGAAGTAGTGGTACTACTAAAATTAATTTGCTCAGGGAATGGACATGGGAATCTGCACAACTGCAGATCTACACAAATAACTGCATTCCGAGTTCTTGAGTACATGTAAGCACTCAGAAGGAATTTCCTTATGAAGAAATTTTCCAGTTTTTTTAAATATATAACATCATTACTTACACAATACAAATTAGACTGTAAATCAAAATGTTCTTGATCAATTAATTCCCACAGAGACCTTTCTGATGTGCAGCTTTACAACTACTTTTTCTATTAATCCCTAAAAAATTTGAATACTTCTGTAAGGGTGAGAGAAAATGCTGCTGGAGAAAGCAGCATGTTCGCTTCCAAGAATTAATTTTATTGTGCTATAAAAACAAAATCTTTGGGCACGTTCACTTCTCATGGAAAAACACTTTATTATATGTGGTTTATTATCAGAAATTTAGGTCAACTTGTTTGACTAGACACTGCAGTAGACATATCAATAAAAACAAAACCCAAACAAAAATCATGAGCAAATAAATGTACACTGATTCAATTATCTCAACAGAACAAAGGGCTCCAAGAGATGTGATTTATATTTAAAGCAATACTAAAGGTAAAAATATTTAAAATAAAGGAAAGTGCTGGATTAGGACTGAGTGGATATTAAGTTGGTCTGGTAGAACTTTTAACCTTTAAATGGATAACCATTAAAAAAAATCCTGTTAGTTGGAATAAAGAAAGGGAAAAAACCTCACGATTTCCTTTCTTTCAGGATACACTGCAAGCAGCCAGCTGAAGTAGTAGAGAGCTTGGGCTTGATCCTTCTAACCTCACATATTTCTCCAGTGGTTTAGCCTTTTTTTCACTCCCTTCTGATCATCTGACATTAAAGTGTTTTCAAATAACATAAATCACTGGGAACAACAAATCCATGAGCTGAAGTTTTTATTAAAACCCAAAGCTTCTCAGACCTAACTATTTTAGTTCATCAGGTTTTTAAATTGTAGTCAAAATGGGAATTTCAAAAGCAAGGATGAATATGGACTTTTAAACTACAGTAGCAAGTGTACAATAATTATTAGGTTTCAGGATATAATTATTACTTGAAAATCAGTCTGTGTCAATCACGTAGCAGTAGTTCTACTCAATGCAGAAATGTATAGAACTGATTTATGGGTCAGTCCCAGTAAAGCATTTGAACACTCAGTGGCAGAGATTTTCCTTTTTAATACCTCATCACCAAAAATATGAGAAAATTGACAACATCACACCATTAAACTGAGGTTATGCTGGCTTAAACCATCTTTTAAGAATCCTTATACAAAACTGTATTTGAAAGTCCAAATGAGATTCTTCTTCAAAAAAATAGCAGAAAGAGAAGATTTAGAAAGATCCATACCATGTTTTCTACTCGGAGTTCAAAAGGCATAGGGTTGTACACCATCAACTGAACTTCACACACATCTCCCTGGACCCACTGGAAGTCTGCAAGGAATAATCACAGAATTAAGGCAGAATTACCTAATCATAGGGTTATAAAAAACCTGCAGCAGCTGAGCTGTCAGATTGCTATAATGCTTAATATCTCTCTATAATCTTCACAGCCCAAGTCCTACTCAAGAGCATTGTGTGACACACGCTGTAAATCCCAGGCAAGGCAGTAGGTGAAGGGATTGGAAACATTTATTAACACAGCAATAGTGCTCTAAAGACCCAATGCTTCATTGGCAAAATTAACTCAGGCATCAATTCAAAACACTACTTCAACACATCCTTCATGTTCAACACTTAAAGGTTTCCATACTTGGAATTATGTAGAGCACCCATGGCCTTGATATTGGAGACTTGGGTAAGAATCAACCAGGTAAGAAATGAACACAACAGGAAGAAGGAAATCACAAGTCCTCATATAGACACAGCTGATTATATGGAGTAAATAAAGAGACAGTGAAGTAAAGTGGACCAGGTAAAAAGATGTATTTGCAGTTTATATCTTAGCACAAGAGACAGGCTCAACTTTAAAGTCAACTTTAACTCTGCCAATTTTAGTGGGTTTTTGAGTTTTATAATTTAAGGAGATGAGGCTGGACTAGTAGGAGGCCAATGGCAGGGGAGGTTGGAATTTTATGATATTTAAAGTCCCTTCAAACCCAAACCACTCTGTAATTCCATGGCTCTGTGAGAGATTATGGAGGTCAGCAGCAGAGATGCAAATTTTGAGTAATTGTTCAATGCAGAGAGATTATTTTATATCAGCACTTCATATCAGCACCTTTTCAGCCCTCAAGTTTGTGTCTACCAAATTTCTCACAGTGAATCACATGCACCTGAAGTTCAGACTTTAAACTGAATGTGGCAAGATTCTCTCTGCAAGCTGAGGATCTGCAGTCCAAGTAAACAAAAGGTAGTTTAATTACATTTGTTAAATAAATCATGATTATAAGCTATAAACATGGATTAGTTCTTACTAGTTTACCCAATGATTTTAACACACTGCTAACAGTTTTTTACTAGGATATTAGGAAATGTCCAGTAAAAAAACTGGATAATCAATATTAAGACTTTAATGCACAGTTGAAGCAATCTGTACTCTAATTGTACATTCACTATCATTTACTATCTGATTACACTTTGCAAGCAATATTAGAGAGCTCAAGGGAGATGTACTTAATGCAAATGTTTAACTCTAATTAATGCTAGTGGAAATTAAACACATACATCCACAGATGTTAATGGGTTATATTACTGTGAAACCTGAAAAGCAAAACTGTTGATTAAAACAAAACGTTCAAATTCACAGTGGCATGTGATTTCTCTACATTTCATATTTAATTGCTTAACAGTGTCCATGATGTCTTATTCATTCTGCAGCCCCCAAAACAGCCAGTGGCTGCTCTGCACAGGTACAGAGTTCACCATTATGGCTTACTACAGCAACACAGGCACCTGCAGTAGCACAGCAGCAGTGCAGTGCTGAATCTCCACATTCTAACCATCACCACACTGTGGAATGTCTGTTCTGAAAGCACAACCAGCCAACAGGGCCCTCCAGGCACAGGAACCATCCCACCACGTTTCACTTATGCCAATGATGTCAAACCTCTGTGATGGGGCCAAAGCTTCCAGCTGGTGTTTGCTCCTCATGCTGTGTGCATCAGTGTAGAAACATCTCAGGTGTGGTACCTGGTGGCCAACACCTGGTGAAGCAGATTGAGGGATCCTATCAGGATCCTCAAGGTTTGGCACCAAATATCATTGCTCATCACTGGGGAGCCTGGTTTTCTTCCTTTGCCCCTTCCAAGCTAGTTCAAAGCTCTGTCAGCAAGCCCCATTGCTCCTGTGCCAGAACTCCTTTTTCCATCTGAGAGAGGCTCATCCCATCAGGTGTCAGCAGGCCAGGTGTTGATAGATCATCCCATGGTCAAAAGAAATCTCATTTTTTCCACTGACACCAACCTTGGAGCCACACATCAACCTAATGGAGCTGCCTGTTCCTATCAATATTATTCCTTGCTACTGGAAGAATCAAGGAAATCACTCCCTGTGCTGCTGCTCCCTCCACCAACTGTCCCAGGGCCTCAAAGACTCTTTTGATTGGCCTCAGACTTCTCTTTGTTGTTTTGTTGCTGCCAGTCTGAACAACCAATAGCAGACAATAATCAGTGGGTCTTTCTAGACTGGAATTTTCCAGTAATGTCTGTTACCTGAGCCCCTGGGAGACAGCAGAATTCCCCTGAGCTGGGTCAGGCCTGCACATGGGGCCCTCTGCTCCCCTTAGAAGGGAGGGAGTCTCCTATGAGAATCACCCCTCTTTTCCTGCTAACAGAGGAGGTTGTGATGCAGGGTCCAGGTGGTGTTGCTCTGTCCCAGAAGGACCCTCAGCCACCTCATCAGTTGTTTGGCCTTCTCATTCCAGAGCCTCACCCCTGTTGTAGAAGATGCCAGTCCTACTTGTCACATTCTAAGGAGGAGGAACCTTCCTCCTGATCCCTGCAGTGACCTGGTTCCATCCTTCACCTGTAACAGACCCCTGACTGAGAGCCCTCAGCTCATCACCCTGCTGGGTTCTGAGTCCATCTGCTTCTCCACTGCAGAGAGAGAGAGAGGTGATCATTCTACTCCACCCTGTGCTTGTCAGGCACAGCTGTGTCCAGTTCTGGTCCCCACAGCTGGGAAAGGCACAGACAGACTGGAGAGCATCCCAAGGAGCATCACAAAAGTGATAAAGGACTGCAGAACCCACCTGATGAGGAAATTAAGGAGTGAGAGATCCTCTCTGGGTGAAGGGAACGCTCAGGGGCAATACTTTCTCAGCATTCCAGTACTTAAAGGGCTGCATAAAGAGGACAGAACCTCTTTCCTCACAAGGAGCCACAGGAAGAAGACCAAGGGTAACAGACACCAGTTGCCCTCAAACAGGTTTTATTTTCTTACTGATTTTTTTTATTTTTTTGTTTCAGTAAGAACAGTGATTCAGTGGAACAACCTCCCCAGGGACATGGTGGAGTCTGAATCCATGGAGGTTTCTGAGATGAGATTGAAATCCCCTGTGAAAAATGTGCCAGGGCAGTGCTACAGAATTGTTTCCTTGGGGGAAAAGGTTTTGAAAGGAAAGGTAAAATAAGTTATATTTGTATCAGCTAATACAGGTATGACAGAGCTGCTGGATTTACTAACAGAACTATATCATATATTCTTGCTGCTTTAGACTAGCAGCACTCAAAACCAACAAAACACTTCATGTCAAATATCAGTAGGTTTATTTTTTATGACTAGCATGCTATTAAAGCAATTTAACCAGAATATAATCATCCCTGTTATTGTTTCCAATCAGAGAAGCCTATCAAGTTGAAAGCTGAAAACATTTCAAGACTTTCTAAACGGGTTTTGTTTCCCTCTGGTTTGTCAGCAGCACTTGATTTCCTTTGCTGTAAAACAATAATTTACCCAAAATATGGAGTACTATCTCCATGTAAGAAAAACAGTTCATTTGTTGTTGTTGTTTTTAATTAATGTTAAATACATGCCATTAAAATACTCTCATTGATTTCAAAGCTAATGAATTTCTCAGTTTATTTCAAAGGAAGTATCTGCTTTTATTTTGTCTTTTCTTTTGTTCGCTAAACTTTGAAACATTAGAGGCTTTTAGCAGTGACTGCAATGTTTATATACTTCAAAAGACAAATGCTGTACAGGATCAGAAGCAGTCAGACATCTCCTTAGGCTAAATAAAAACCTAAAAGAAGAAAGTTCACTGTAAAATGTAAATCTCCTATGGTACACAAAGCACCAAAACAAATCCTAACCAGTTCAAAAAGGCAGGTTCCTTTTGTATCCATCAAGGAACGAGAATACTGCATTATACAACTGTGTGACAAAGGCTCTATTTAAATGAAAAAAACACAAGACAGTATAGCTAAGAAATTAAACAGTGAAAACTTAATAGTAATCAAACTTTCAATAAATTATTAAGAGAAATTAAGAAAGACCCCTTCAAGATGTTCCTCTAAGTGCACATTTTTTAATTTATCGTTTAACTAATTGTTCTTAACCTTTTTTAATTTCTTATCCTTTCTCTTTTGAAATCGAAGTAGTGCTGAAGCAAAGTCACACTGAGCCAAGTGCATCCAGACTGCCAGATAATTGTCCCTGCCTCTGCACATCCCAACTGTTCCTATTTCAGCTATTTATTGAAAATGCACATCACCATAAACCCAGCTAGAAAATGTGCATGTTCTTCTCAAGGTGAGGGATATCACGTTTTCATAATCAGGGTCCTCAGCCCACGTATGTTGGAAAGAGGAAACCACCCAGAGATTCTTGGAAAGCTGGTCCTGCAGGCCAGGCACAGTCCAGATGAACAAGGAGTCAAGTGATTTAAGATAAAACATCCTGCAAATTTCTGAAGTTTTTACAATCAGTTCTGTTTCATAGTCACACCAATCTTTTTTGTGATGACACTGATGCCTCTGGTAAAAATTATCACGCACGTGATATGCACAAAAGGCACAAAAAGAATACCAATATTTGTAACCTAATCCAGGATTTAAACAAACCTCTAATCTTTTTTGAATGGCACAATTACTGCACTGAAAGGCTTTATAATCTTTATAAAAAGAAAACTACTAATACTCCTAACAGGGTTTAAAAACTTTTTCTTGGCTCAACTGTCCTTAAATAAAAAGAAAGAATCAGACAGTTCATCCCTCTGAGTTTATATTAAATCACAATAGGGAAAGGAAAAACCACAACAGTGCATTTTCCTCAGGGCACTGAAACTGTGGTGGCTGCCAAGCAGACTGTGTCAGAACTACGTTTTCCCTAAATTCTCTTTTGCTTTAGAAGGAAGTTTATCTGTTCTGAAAAATCAATTTTACCATCTATGAGACTTCATTCCTCTCTTGAATATGAAAATGTGCCGCAGAGAAAAAAGTTTTGCTCCTTCAGGACTTGAGGCTAAAAAACTGGTTATCTCAAATAAAAGACAGCAATGTTCAGGTCTGCTTTCCTTGACCACAGAAGATTCTCTAATTTAACAAAATAACAGGAAATACCTGTTATTACAGGAAATAAATTATTCTTACCTATTTTCTTATTTCGTTCTTCTGCACGACTGTGTGCAATAATTGGAGAATATATGAAGGGGCTTTTGGTTGACACATTCTGACCAAGTAAACTTTTCATTTTGTGAGGTCGGAGACTGATTGGGAGGTTCAAAAGCTTCACAGATCTGTCGAGTAAAAATAATTTCTAATTATTTCATTTATATTCTATTTTATAACGGGTGACTGTGTTAAAAAAGAACTGATAAATATGAAATGTCAGTCTGAGAAAAAAAATACCCAAAATGGAAGAGCTGAAGCAAACATTGACATACAAAAGGAAGTAACACCAACCCAAGGAAATTGCAGTTTCAGAAAGCTCTCAGAAAATAAATAAAAAAGGGAAAAAATATCTTCTTTAGAAACTAACAAACCCAAATCTAGCCAGAATACTGATCGGAAATCCAGCTAATAATTTTTGAGTGCAGACAGAACCACATCTCCAGTGCAGAAAGCAGCCAAATGTGTAACTTAAACCCAAACTAGAATCCAGATAAGATTTCACTGGACAACACAAATAAAAAAACTTCTCCACAGTGAATAAAGCTGATTTTAATACAGTGAAAATGCAGACTTGGTGCTGGAAGGAAGAAAATGTCCCAGAAATTTGAGTGGGTTTGTTAAACAACCAGAAAGCAATTACAAATAGACAGGAAACAAATGATTTATTAGATTACATCCCTGCTAGACCGAACTCCTTACAATGCCATGCAGGGAAATCACTGCTGAGCAGAAAGTAAAAACTAAATTTTGGGCAGAGGAACAAGCAATAAATTGGTGGATATTCAGTAAAATCAGCAGCATTCTCTAAACCTGTAAGACACCTAATTACTTCAAACCAGGAGCTCAGCACAGTAAAGAACAGATACATCAGTATCCACTGATACTGATGTAACAGAAAGTAGACACACACAAGAAACCAAGATAATGTGTTTCTGCTGAAAAATAATGAAGCTGAAAGAGTAACACTACACAAACAAGTTCTCTCTGTGAAACAAAACGCCTGATAAGAGATTACTAAGTAACACTACAAGTAATTTGGAACAAGAAATCACATCCATATATTACATGCTGGTGATACTTAGTGTCAGCATCAAAATCATATGCAAAATCACAGACAAAGAGCCTGAGGAATAAGAAGGAAACTGTAAGAGACCCCTGATATTTCATATTTTAAAACGTCTTCTGATAGGTTTGTTTTTTTTACAAATTAGAATGGAACTTAAAGCACAAATGTGATTTATACTTATTTGAGGAAAAAAACACTGAATTTGATATAGAGGTATTAAAAATGAATTTTATTTTATGTACAGAGGAAAGTGCTTTGGCTCTTTCATGGGTTATTATATAAATACTGGTGGATAACCTGCTTTATCTGAATGCATAACAGTGGAAGGAACTTTCCTCAACCCATATTAGAGAGCTGTACCCTCACAGGTCAGACATAGAAGAGGACAGATTTTTTAATTCCTTTGTGTGAAAAGCTTCAGTCATGTCCCCTGGCCTGACACCACTGAATGCAAATGAGTGACAATTAAGAATCACTAACTAATTTCACTAGCTACCCAAAAGATCAAAACCCTGTATTTGGAAAATGTTCATTAAAAACAACCTTGCTTAGATGGGAAATGAAGTTTTGTTTTTTTTTAAAAATCCCACTATACCTAAGTAAACAAAGGGAAGAGAAAAAATGGCACTGACTAGATCTGAACTAGTAAGGAAAGTATGCAAGGACAACTAAAAGCAGCAGTGTTGAAAAGAAAGAAAAATTTCTGCTTTTAAGTATATTAGTAAGACAATTTGCTTTAATACAGGTAAATTATAGAAATGGGAATAGTGCATTTTTTATCAGAGAAAATACCATATGATGATTTGATAACAAACATGAGTAACAGAATATAAAGATTTTGCCTTGCCAAATCTGTTCTATTGCTTTTAAAGTACTGGGGAGAAAAGGTAACACTGCCACTGTGTTCCTGTTTCACTGTGGCATTTCCATGTCTGACAGTATTTTGATTAAGAAATCCGCATCCAAAATAAGCACCTCACATTAAATGGATTAAAACTCATAGACCATGAAATGCCAACAATAAATAGAAGTCATCCCTACCAGTAAATGTGTGTTTCTAGAGGGCTCTAACACGGATTGAATCGTAAGCTGAGGTTATTCAACATTGATCAAAATGACATTTCCACAGATTTATAATTGATGTCACAAAAATTAGCACAATTTAGCTCAGAGAGCTCTGCAGTCCAGCAGCACAGCTGGTTCCAAATGGGCTGGGCAGCTCTGCAACACCAGATCTGCTGGACAGATGGAACCAGAGGCTTTGTATCTAAATTCAACTAATATTTTATTGGACTACAAATTTTTATTACTATAGCTTCTATTTTGAAAGAAATTTTAAAAGACAAGAAGGAGGAGGAGAGGAGAAGCAATTCTTAAATGTTGAATGAAGTTGATGCTGGGTTCCTTGCCCCATGGCAAAACAGAAGGAGCTATTCCCAACATTCCAAGCACAGCCATGTCAAAACAAGTTGATAATGTAAATGAATATGTTTGTCCCCTTCTCTCAGCATACAAAACATTTTAAGTGACACAAAGTCTTTCCCACTGAAGTCTTGGGAATCTCTTTCCAGAGTTCTGACTGGCCTCTTCTCCCAGGTAACAAGCGACAGGATAAGAGGAAATGGCCTCAAATTGCACCAAGGGTGGTTTAAATTCAATATTAGAAGAATCTTCTTCATGGAAAGGGTTGTCAAGTATTGGAAAGGGCTCAGGGAGGTGGTGGAGTCACCATCCCTGGAAGTGTTAAAAAAATGTGTGGATGTGGCATCTGAAGACATGGTTTAATGGTGAACATGGTGGTGGTGCTGGATTGGTGGTTGGACTTGATCACCTTAAAGGTCTCCAGTTTTAACTATTCTATGGTTCTATGATGCTATAACTAAATGCATGACTCCCATGAAGAAGGATTCAATCAGCATTTGCCCCATTTTCTCCACTACTCAGCATACTTTTTCTGAATAGGGATTATCTCTTCTTCAAAAAGAAAATATTTTCTTTCAGTCTTCTATTATTGATATCCAGTGGGTGCTTTCTCTCTCTCTGACTCTCTCCCATGTTTCATGACAGATTTAAACCTGAACAAGTTATATTCATTGGCCTGACTGCATGATGTGCCTGAATGGAACTGAGATTTAGAATAGGCCAGTGAAGATGCCAGCTTGAAAATGCAGCACCTGGAAAGGGAGAGTTACAAAAAGCAGCACTTCCAGCTGAGTTCCAAGCTCTGGAGAATGCATCCAACTCATGGACCTTCAGTACTGAAACGATCAAGTATTCAACTGAAATCTCAGCTGCAGTAAAATACCTTCCTTGAGTTGAATAAGAAACTGTTGAAGGACAGTTTTTCAAAAAACAAAACTTCTCTCTCTCTGAAATTAAAGGCCACAAAGTATTTTCTGGTCAAAGGCTCTATTTTTGCTCAAGAGCTTCTCAAAACAATTTGACATTTTGACATTTTTCCATGTTCTTGTGATCCACATGCCTTAAAGTGAGATGACTGCATCCTTTCAGTATTCTTTAAAATTTGACAGGTACTGTGAAAAAGTTAAAGATTGTGTTTTGGTCTTACTTCACAATAGGCAATTTGGTGAAGGGAACAGGAGGTAGCTTCAAACCATCTGGAAGAGTGATGACTTCCATTGTCCCAGGGCATTTTGCCGTGTAGCTTTCCAAGCTCTGCGTGACATCTTTCTTTTCTAGAAAATAAAATTAAAAAACAATTTCAAACTCACATCTAATTGAGACTATAGCTTTTTTTTTTTTTTGTACAAAATAACTCAAATGGCATGCCAACTAATTCTGCATTCAGCACTTGGAGTTATGTTCAACCTTGACAGATGAATCAAATATAATTAAGTGACCTTAAGCAATAGAGTTTTGTAGATTTCTCTGAATTTTTCAAGTGCCAGTCTATACGTATTTTTTGTTAGGTTTTTTGATTGTCAAAATACAATTTGTACAATTCTATCTATTAAATCTATATATCCGAACAAAACAATCAGCCTCACACATATTAAGGTTATTAATAATAGCATTGTAAGGGGACAAGGACTGCTCTGAAACATTAGATTAAATAATATCAAAGGCAATGAAGAGAAACAAATTACTTTTGATGTTAACTTGTGTGAAAACGATCTAATCCTCAACATAATTGTACTGTGTTGTGCTACTAAATCATTCCAACTGGTAAGAAAGATTTTCTTTGGTTTTACCTAAAAATGTAAGAACATTCAAATAAATATATATTATTTGGGTTATCTTCAAGAATATACATTTGCATATTAGTTTTACCCTGCAATTATTTTCAACACTATTTAAAATTGTGTCTTAAGTAAAAAATAAAGCCTATTTGGAAATATGAAGCTTCAACACAAAATTGTATTTGATCTTTATGGTGCCTTCCAACCCAAACCTTTCTATGATTCCATGATTCCCTATTCCTCTGATGAAATGGAGGTCTGCAAACCTGGGAAAAAAGCCTGGGAGTGTTTGTTTAGAGGGGAGAATGAGGCAGCTGAAAAGACCTGTATTGTTTTAAAGTGAATATTCAAAGGGTGTTGGAAGGAACCTTATAAGTCCAACACCCCTGCCATGGGCAGAGACACCTTCCACTAGACCAGGCTGTTCCATGTACATGCTACCAATAAAAATAATTATTCAATATCAAAATTGTATCTAGAAAACAGTTAAAATATCAAAATACTCAATAATAAAATTAAATAGGAAAGGGGAGTGTGATAACAAGTAGTTATCAGTAGTAGTACTACCAAAAAAACCTGCTGAGACAGGTGTACTGGATTCTGCAGCAAGGTTCTGGTAGCAAGGAAGTGGCTTTTGGGAGAAGGCACCAGGGTATCACCATGGTATCACCATGACAGAGCCCATTCCAGACAACCCCAAAACAAACCTGCTGCTGCCCAAAGCTGAGCCAGTCAGTTATGCTGGTGGCACCTCTGTGAGGACATGTTTAAGAGAGGGTAAAAAATGCTGCATAGCAGCTGTGAGAGGGAGGAGTGAGAAAAAGTGGAAACAACATATCCTGTAAACCATGCCAAAAATACCAAAACCTGCCCAAAACTCCATCTTGGACCTTAAAAAGTGCAAACATCCAGCAATGCTTGTGCTGCCCACATCAATCCAGCTTCGTTTGTGAATTCCACAGCCAGGAGTACACACTCCTTCAAAGCAAATAAACACTGATTGTAATCCTCCTCACTATGGAATTAATGCCACATAAATGACAAATTGCCTTGCTCATGTCTGTGTTTCACTGAACAGTCTCTTGAGCCATTCCCCACATTTTAATTGCCTGTAGGAAATGTTCCCAAAACCACATTCATTAGACATCCATATACACTCAGAGCAGCACAGCACAGCCAGGAGTTGTAGTGGTTCAAGGCTGAGTGCCACCATCAAAATTTCAGGTTATTTGCCATAGGATGAGCAAGGGCACAAAGTGCAAAGCAGAATCCACCGAGACGGAAATCTTCACAGCTACCAGGAATGAGGCAGATAATACTAAGGCATATGCTTAATTGTGCTTGAAACCAAAGGTCTGTCATTCCAGAGGCTTTCATTCCCTAGTGTGAAACACTGTCAGTTATTGCTCTCAAAGAAAGCAGGCTGCCATTTGCAAGAAGAATTTGTTTACTGATTTTTGAGTCACGTGGTTATTTCACAGTGGCAGGTCCCCACGCTTTCTGTGAGAAAAAAAGCCAAACCAAACCATTTTTTTAATGTTGATGTGATGTGAAACACAGCTTTAAACATGCTGCTGCCAGGCCAGCAGCTCAGTTCCTTTTTCTCAGCACCACATCTCAGCCAAGATGCTGAAGGAATCCACATTAACAGGACACTGTGGGAAGTATTCACAATGCAAAAGAGCTGTCTGATCCTGCCCAAGAGCCACTTCTGAAAGCAAACACTGGAACCTTCTCCCTCGAGGAGCACCTCAGTTCCCTGACCTCTGTGGCCTAATGGCTGCCAAAAATCTGCTACAGCAATTGCAGCTCTGAATTCTCACAGCTTCTGGCTGCCTGACATTGTGTTCTGACAGAACCTCCTGGGAGGAGCCACTGAACTCCTCAACCTCCTTCCTGACCCACAGTCAGGAGATTTCTGTGACTGTTATCACCAGCACTTATCCTTTTGAAAAGAAGAGACAAAAACCAGCTGCTCTTGGAAGTCTTAACCCACCTGGTGCCTCCATGCTTGTACAGGTCGGCAGGAAGGCAATCACCACTTGATCCTGTGACCTGTGAATTCACCTCAACAGCTTTAAAAGCCTGTCCTGCAGCTGGGAGCACTACTGGATACTCTTGTGGAGGTATTAGAGACTCATTTATTGAGTGAGGATTGACAGCTTATTTTCTCATCTGGACTAACTATGTTCACAATTTTTTTCCCCTCAGTTTCTCTCCAGACTCGCTGAAAGACCAGGATCACAGAATGGCTGTAACCAAATAAAGCTGAGCAAAGCCACTGTCAGCACTGACACACGAGCACATTCTGCTCAGTTGGTTCAGTATAACCCCATAGTAGTTTCCCCATTTCATACCAAATTGGTTTTGACTGCTTCTGACAACCAAAAATTTTGCAAGGCCACCCAAACTCTTAGAATTTCATTGCTTAACTAGTTCACCTCGACATAACAAGCACTGGTTTTGTGTCCAAGATGCTTCAAACCTTCTAATATGAGAACACAAAAATCTGAGAGCTTCAGATGCACAGTCAGAAACCATCAGTGATTGAAAGCTACTAAATGTGAAAAAAGATCACACTTTCTGGTCATTTCACAGTAATGTGGAGCAGTATTTCACAATAATGGAGCCATTGAAAAATCAGACCAGGACAGGACAGAAGGTCAGTTATAGACTAACATTTTTAAGCACTTCAGTGACTGTGATTTAACAGTCTAACACAAACAGCAGTTCATGTCTTGGCAGATAACACAGAAAATGAGAAGAACACAATTGCTGTAACTGTGCTATTTAATATTTGAAGAAATTTAAAATAGCTGTACCCGGGTTCAGTCACCACCCATTGAACACTAAGGCAAAGAACAAAAACACAACAAATTTGTTCTTTGGCAATGATTGGTTGATGTAGTGTTGATCAAGTCACAGTGTCCCCTGTAGAATAATCTACAGCCAGGTGGAATAAAGAAAGGGAACATTCCCTGACTGACCCACCAATCACATTGAACAACTCCTTATGGAGCCCACTAAAGTATTGAAAACAAATACCTCAACACCTTCTGACTCCAGTTTTACCTCAGTGATAGGCCCAGAATCAACATTTTAACAAAAACTCTCATTGCCCAGGGTGCTTTGTGCTGGCAGAGCTTTTTCCTTCTCTCTTGAAAACACAAAATAATGGTCATAAAGAAGTCTGAGGAGAGCTCCTGTGGGAGTCCTGATCCAACTCCCTCAGAACAGACTCAAACATCTCCTTAATGAGTTAATAGTAATATTTAACAAGACAGAAAAGTCAGTCTGATGACAGAAAAAAAAAAAGAAAAAGAAGCAGTTTTTGCACCCATAAACATAGATATGGCCTCCCAGTGCCTGAAGGAAGCATACAAGAAAGATGGAGAGAGACTTTTTACAAGAGCCTGTAGTGACAGGAAGAGGGGAAATGGATTCACACTGACAGAGGGCAGGTTCACATTAGATATTAGAAAAAAACTATTTTCTGAGGCTGGTGAAACTCTGGCTCAGGTTGCCCAGAGAAGCTGTGGCTGCCCCACACCTGGAAGTGTTCAAGGCCAGGTTGGATGGGACTTGTTGGGATAGTGGAAGGTGTCCCTGCCCACAGCAGAGATGGTAACTTGAAGGTTGCTTCCAAGTCAGACCAGTCTGTGATATTGCCTTCACACACCACACAAAATGAGAATTGCTTGGTGAGCCCTGGAGAAGAGAAAGTCTGTGTCTGCTTCCAGGGGAATCTTCAGTCTCACTCTGCCATGAAGATGCAACTAAAGAATTAAACTAAAGAATTTCAAAAAGGCCGCAAAATACATTATGACCCTCACAAAAGCTAAGTAGAAATTGATTATTCACAGACAGCAACCACTACACACCTTTCATTTTGCAGCTAATCACAGATTGCAGGGGATGTGCAAAGCTCCTCAGCCTTTCAGACAGTGCCTGAGCTCTGGTTTGGACAGAGAGCACCACAATTGTATATTCAGGGCATCCCCCTTCCAGCACAGCCAGGCCAGAGGTGTGAGCAAAGCACCTGCAGGAAACCATCCACTCCTGCAGGCCAGGAACTCAGCAGAACAGAGCAGCTCCTCTCACCTGCAGGCTGCACCCCCTGCTTTTCCACCACACTAACTCTGACAGGGATCGTGTGATGGCATTTTCTACAGTTTTAGCAACAAACAGCACCACTAATATTTTTTCTGAAAAATACACAGAGCAAGTAAACACAACTTCAAACTGCTCAGAAATCTCAAACTTGAACAAGCTGCTTTGAAAGCAACACAGGAACCCTGGGTGTTCATCCTGCTACTGTCTACTGCAATAAATGTTGTGCGTTCCCCACAGACTCCAAAGCTGTTCTTATGGAGAAAGGTGCTGACAGTCAGCAGAGAGTATGAATCCCATTTCTTTAAGAAATCAAGCAACACAAATCTCTAAATAAACATAGCAGAGACTAATAAAATTCACTGTTTGACGTAGAAAAGAGCAGAAAGTAGAAGAAAATAGTTAATCTATGCTACCAGAGGGTTAGACCTGCTTTCATGAAGAGCATCATGAACCATATCAGAGACTGACTCCATCCACACAAAGGATTTAGTTATTTGCTGAGTAATAGCTCATCCTTGAAAAACGAGTTCTCAATTTACTACTAACTTTGCAGGAAGGGAGAAGAAAATAATATTTTAGACACAAATAAAAATAGCTGTCTTTTAAAAGCAAAATGTTTTCCACTTCTAAAGAGACTGCGATAAAGGCAATGAATGGGAAGAGACTGATTAAATACGTTGCAGTCTTCCATTACAAGGTTTTGAATAATTGTATAAAATGTGTACACATGAAGTCTCAGCCAGTTTGCACCAAAATATTTCTAGCTGAAACCTCATTTAAAAAATTGACATAGCTGAAGACAGAGTTCATAAAGACACCATTAAAATTTCAGTGTCTGGTTCTCCACTGTATCTCAGAACTTCAGATGTCTGCATACTTTCAATACTAAAAAAATATATTTTGTACACACAAAATCAGTATATAAACCAATGAAATCAATCCTAATTTTTTCATGGTAAGGAATACCAGGAGCCCTACCCTTTACAAAAAGAGGAGTAAATTAGGCACAGATAACTGAAGTTCAGGACTTCAGGATAAATGAAGTTCAGGACTGCTGTAAAGCTGCTCCTGGGCAAGGAAGGTTCTGTAAATATTCACAGATACAATGGCAGAATTGTTAAACACATCTGGTTTCGGATTTTGTGTGGAAGAAGTAGAGACAGAGGATGGAAAGAACAACACATTGATTTCTGCACAACATTCTCCCCACAATACTATTATGCATTGTCACAGGAATTTGGCCAGAAAGGTTTATCAGGATTCAAAATTTCAATGCCTCCACTAGTGATCTAGCCCTGCTTCAGAAAAGCATGGTTTTCCATGGACAGGGAAACTGTCTGAAAAACTAAAATAAAAACATGTCAGCTCTCTCTCCTAAGGTACAGTTGAGTTTTCCCATCCCCCTGTAAAAACATCTCTGCAGTATCACTCCTATCCTGCTCATCTTTCCTTGGCACATCCAATCACACTCCATGGACATCAGATGGGGAGTTCACTATGGTATGGATGATCCATTTTGAAACATGCCTAATTTAACTCATCCTCCACAGGACATTTCTTTTTCCAAATAAAATGTCAATTTCAACAGCAACCTTGATTCCAGTGCTTTAATTTGAATTTAGGGTGAGAGAGCAGTGTTGACTCTGTTAAATGTCATATATTTGAATTTTAGTAATATAGCACCTCCTAAAATAGCTTCCTTTGGTACAAAAAAAATTAGCACTTAATAATACAGAACAAATTCTTCATGTCTTCATCTTGCCAATTAAATTAGATCTTCCCCAAAGGATTTTTTTTTCCTGGAATAAAAATCTTGCAATGTGCCTCCATTTGCACACCTGTATCTTTTCCCTCAATTAATTGAGGGAAATGACACTTCTTCAGGATCAGAGGTGCCTATATGAAGATGTAATTTTGGGCTAAAGCTTAAAGACTTCATTTTGTTCATGAGCGACCTTAAAAAATCAATAGAATTTTTTTGTCACAAAAAAGCACTATTTTACTGTAACAATTGATCTGCTGATCACAGCCTAAGAATTTGGCTGTGGCATTGGCTGGAGTTTTTGCCTGTACCCCACTGACACACAAGTCTAAGCAAAGGTAAATCATGTGTGAGACTTTCAGGTTGGTCTCTAATGCTAAATATTTGATTCACAGTACATTATTAGTGTCATATAACATATGACTAAAAAAATTGTTGTGTTTCATATTTAGCACTATACAAAGGAATTCAATTTTTTTATTCCTGTTGTTAGCTTACTCCATTTCATTTATTTATTCCACTTCAAAAAAAATCAAAGTCCAAAAGACATGTAACTCAGGAAAATTAAACACACCCTCTTAATAAAGCAGTTTGAGCAAAGTTATTTAATAAGTTGGCCTTTCTTCACAAAACATGAATTCCAAGGAGACATTCTAAAAGTGTGGGGGTTTAAAATGGCAGGAAGAAGTGTAGCAGGAACACAATATGCGAAAGTTTGTGAGCACAGAACTGATGAAAACACAGAAGAAGATGAAAAGCAGCAGAAGTCACAGTACCATAATGAATAAACTTTAGTCTTAAGGCTTCTAAGGAGTCTCCTCCCTTTTCATATACAATCTCCCAAGTTTTGTATTCCTACCCAGCAGAAAGCATTTCCATTCAGGCTTTTTTAATATATTCATTCTTAAACCACGTTGTGCCACTGCTGTACATCAAACACACAAGGTGACAAGTCTGTTTAATTACATTTTTATACATATATATACACAGATACACTTATTTATATATAAGTACACAGGCAAGATATGGCACTAAGCTGAATCAGTGAAATATTTCAAAGTAATGGCTAAGAACTACCCAGGCTGCTATAAATATACCCTGGTAATTATACTGTAGATTTCCATCTTCATCCTGAAATCAGTTAATTTGAACATTATAAGACCAACCAAAGTAGCTCCCTTTTGAAAGGTTTATTGGTTGGGCAATACCAACTTGCAGGTACTTTGTCAGCTAAAATACAATACAGTGCATTAAAACCAGTTCATCAGTGTCAGCTGAGTAAACCTCACTCCAACTCTGAAGTTTACATCAAGTTTTAATTTGCAATAAATTCTCTGTTCAGTCTGATTAAAGCATCATTCTTTTTAGCCCCTGCAATCAGTAACACCTTTCTAAAAATGAATTTACACACTACAGATGATCTAGGAGAAATGCTGCCCTAATTTAAATGCAATTTAAAGTATTTTAAGCATTGCAGCACACAGGTGAAGCTACAGAGCAAAGCAGCTGGTGCCTGCATCACCCAGCTTTGAGGGATTACCTGTGACAGCATCAGCAGACTCTTGAAGAGCAGGATTCCAACACAGGATCTCTTATTCTCCACTCTCAAGTAGCATTATCACAATCAAGTCTACTCTAGAAATTCTTCTAAATAACCTTGGCTTGGCAACAAATTGTGATACTGTCACTTTTGCCAGTTTCCTAATAGCTTACATCTGTTTGACAAGTGCTGCTTTGTGCTGGGGTAGAGTTAATTTTCCTCACAGTAGCTGGGCTGGGGCTGTGTTTTGGGATTTGTGCTGAAAACAGTGTTGATAATACAGGGATGATTTGGTTACTGCTGAGCACATGACTGGGAATCTCTTTCCTCAATACCCCAAACTCATTCACTTATAGTTTCTATCTCTTCTAATCATTAATGAATCAATCTACTAATAGATGTTGTTTTCAGGTTTTTGGTTTTTTTTTCAATTCAGGAATACTGCATCAACTAAATCACACTCATTTAAATGCTCCCTTGAAATTAAATCATGCTTCAAAGATGTTCCAACCTCTTCCTATTAAATCACAATTATCCACACACCTACTATTATTTACTAGAGCTTCTTATAATGCATCCAGTACTGAGGCCAAATTTATTGAACTTCAGAGGGGTTCAAAGGATGGAATTTGGTTTACCTCACTTCAAGAGATGCATCCATGGCCAGGGTCACTTAGTCAGTACTGAGACAGCCAAAGATGTACAAGGGGAGTGATGAATCTTGTAAAAAGAATCACTGGTGTGGCCAGGGAAACTTCCATCCCTCTTGAACTCTTAAAAAAATACAGCAATGCACTTGCCATTTGTAATTTTAAGGTGAGGATAAAAACAATTTAAGAAATTAACTGCAACTGTAGTTCAGCTGTTTAAAATTAAAATGGTTTTAGTGCCTTTGAACCTTATCTGGTACCTGAAATTTATTACTGTTCATTTTACAGTTCAGATCACTCCCTACCATAAAACACTTCTAATTACATTTCTAAATAATTTCACAGATTTATTCTCTGTGGCGGAAGGACCAGCCTTGGAATCTTCTTTCCTAAACAGAAAACCTTGATCCAAATTTTCTGATACAGCTCAATCTTCCCTGAGTGTCTCTTTCCATAGCTCAATTATCTTTCAGTTCTGGCAGACTTCCTGCTTCTGTGTGAAGTTATTATTTTTCATGAGTTGAGCAAGTTATACCTCAAAATCTTTTCTGAGCTTATGTCTTTATTTGTCATATTTATAATTTTGTTTCTTCTAATATAAATATTAAAAACAGGAGGGAAAAAAAAAAGAAAAGCAGCATTATGAGAATAGGCAGGAGAAATGGCAGACAGAGGGGAGAAATGGTGAAAAACTGGTTCAAACTGAAATGAGCTGAAACTCTCAACAGCCCTGGCTACAGCTCTGAAAAAAGGGGGAAATCAGAAAGTCATGAAAGACTTGAACAAGAAACCAGGAGGCAGTGAGGTGAAGAGAGTCACAAGCTGATCCAGCAGTCCCTCAAAAAAAAAAAAAAAAAGCCATTTTAAATCATTCCATGCCCAGAAGTTATTTATAGGCTCAGAGGTTGTTCTCACCCCCTGCTCCAGTGAAATCCATTTAGCCCAATCTCTGTGGGGAGGTATAACCTGTATATAACTGTGCAGCTTCACTTCATTTTCCCAGGTTTGGATGCAAATTCAGGACAATATTACGATTTTAAGTAAAGATCCTCAGAAACTTAGTCTGGTCCTTACTGCTGATTGGCAGGAGGGCTACAAAGGGTTAAAGTCATTTCCACATTCACTTGTGGTCTAGCTGTCAATTTTCAGGAGCCCAGTTTAATATTCTTCCTTATTTTCCATACTTCAACATAGCAATTTGAAATTTAAATGACACCAAGGGAATGCATATGCAATCTGTTCTATAAATAAAAATGTCTAAAATACTGCATAATTTCCTCTTTCAAACTGCAAGATCGAAAGACATATTTTAAGAGTTGTAAGACACCACGTCTGACATCATCAAATTACGCTCAGTCCAGGCTCAACCATAATTTCTGAAGATAAACAAGGTTTGGAGTTTCTTTCCTAGATCAAGCTCATCACTTCTTTGCAAAAGGCAGAACCTCACCCTGCCAGCTGACATCTCATCCATCACCTGAGCTCAGCAGGTTTGAAAGGAAAAGGTTCTGAAAGTACTCTCAGATTAATGGTGTGAAGTCTCTCAGCTACCAAGAAGTCCAAGCTGCCAAAGCATCATGATGGCCTGCCCAGCCATCTTGGACAAGTCCATGCCAACTCATCTACAGGATATGGGGAAACAGCATTCAGCAGAAATTTTGGCAGAAATTCTTCACTACTTTACAATGATCTCAGCACAGGCTGAGAATAAACATCTTTTAGTAGTATCCAATGATTTAAGAAACAATCACACAGAGGAAGGACAGAGAAGCACACCAGGATAATCTGGGAAGTTCTCTCCATCATCTACTGTCAGCTCAAGAATAAAGACATGCAAACTCCTGGTCAACGGACGAAAAATTACTTCTGCATGTTTAATGCAGAATCATCATAGAGTCAGTAGTTTAATTCATTAAGTACATGACAGAGCAGTTGAGAGCTCAGATGTGAAGGCTGTCACCTCACCAGAAGTCTGGAAAGAACTCAAGTGCAGCAACAATAACCACAGGACAAGAAGATCTTGGCAGGGCTACACTGAGAAGCACTGAAAATTGCACATTATTTCCCAAATAACAAAATAGATGAACCTTGAGGATCTTTAAGGAATTAACCCACAAAAAAAAAAATGGAATTGAATACTCATAGTTTCATCCCATGCTATGCATGGTGGGTGAGAAAAGGTCACCTCAGCACACCGAGATCCTTGCCACAAGAAGCAAAGAGCAGGAATCCTGAAATCCTGGAAATCAGATGAATGTCTGAAAGAACATGAGCTTGCAGGGCTGAGGGACTGTTGTGATCTGCTCAGGCTGAAGAGAGACAAGTTTTGCCTTGATCCACAAATGCAGGAAGGAATTAGGTCCTGAGCATATCCAGAAAGAAGATTAAAACACAAATGAGGTTAAACGTTGGGATCCAAAGCAATAACTCAACTTATTTTTTTCATAGAAGAAGAACGAAGGAGAAAATAGGAAAGTAAGAGAATGCCAAGAATGATGATGAGAAGCACAGGAAAGGCTCACAGAGTGCCATGGGGAGACTTCTGTGGGTGCCATGGGGCTGTCCCTGGGGCCCCTCCCAGAGCTGCCCAGCCAGGGAGCAGAGCCATGGCAGCAGCACCAGTGAGGTGGAGTAGCCTCACAGGAGCAGCCAGGAAAGCAAGGACTCAAACACTTTGTAGACCTCTGTGCTGGTTTGAAAGCAAAACCACTGAGACTCCCAGTCAGAGATACAATTTAATAGGAGGAGAGAGAAAAAAAAAAGGTAAAATAAAATAAATGGAATAATACAACCTAACACCCTGTTGGTCAGAGTGTTTGAAGCAGTCCAAAAGTGAGTCCTCCTGGAGTGGCAGATGTGGTTCTGTTAGAGCAGAGATGATCCTGAGAGAGAAGGGTCCAGTGATGGTGAGAAGGGTCCAGTCTTCCTCCAGGAATGTGGTGGAACCAGATCTCTGGTGTTCCTACATCTCAGTTTTTATCCAGGTAGGAATGGTTGGCTCCCCCCACTGGATGGAGCATCTCACAATGGAATGTGTCATGCCCTTAGTGAGCCCTAATGGCCCATTGGCAGAAAACATCCCCCTGGAGGGAGGACAGGTTGTGAAAGAGATAACAAACACTGCCCCACCTGGTTTTAACAGTTGGCCCATTATCAGAAGGCATATGGCCCCCTCCCCCTTGAGTTAGAAAGAAAAAACATCTCCCAATTGCTTTCAGCAAATGAAACAGAATACACATTTTTGGTTCCATAACCCAAGACAACCTCACAGATTTTTGGTATGTTGGGCACTCGCTTAGAGAGGGTTTTGTGAGTGGCAGCCTCACATCTACCTCACAGCAACAGCAAATCATTGCTGAACTTCATCTCTGCTTCCCTAAAATCCATTGGCTGCTCCTCGGTATGCAGGCCAAGTTCACCTGCTGTACCCAAGATTTACTGCTCCCTTCCCTAACAAATCAACTACAAGGTCTTTCAATGATCTTCAAACAGGGTGCCTCATTTTCTAAAAGAAAGCAATTCAAAGCTTTCACCCTCAAACCTCAAATCTCCCAAGAGGTAATGGAGAAACATTCCCAACTTTGTACTCATTCACCACAGGACTGCCTGGTGAGTGGACAGTCATATTTCCTTAGTAGCTGTTTCCAAATAGTTCTGTGTTTGGAGAGGCCCTAACAGATGAGCCAACTCACAATTACTTGCACTCAATGCAAGCCACAGCCCTTTTAAGAAGTATGAATATTATCAGTGAAGAGTCACAGTAAAATAATAGCATTTTTTGCCAAATATCTGACATTACTCAATTCAAATTTACTGAGCTATACACTCCGTTTTGTGTGTTTCAAAAAGCATCATGGAAAAGACAGATTCAATTCCAAGCAACTTTGCAACTGCACATTTTAATTCTTATTTAAAGAAAGTGATTCTTAAGAGCTTGTTACCATTAAAGCATAATAGCTTGAGATTAGAGGTTTTACACAGAATTTAGTACCTCACTTTGCTTTGCAGAAGACTGCATTTTACATATTTATGTAACTAAATAGTTTCATTTTAAGTCAAACTTTTAGCTTCCATGTTGTTAAAATAGTGACTGACATCTCCCATTTACTTGATGATATTCTTTATTTAGATTTGCCAGGCTGCATGGTTGGAGATTCAAGTAAATTCAAGTAAACATAGACAAGCTGTATTTTAAAACACATCATTCAATTGGAACATTAAATATTGCTTTAAACACAAACCAGTTTTGACTATGCATTTGTGTTCCATTAATAGAAGCAAGAGCTTCTAATTAATAGATCTAGATTTCATTAGAACAAACAAATCTCATCAGCTAAATTTCTACTTGGAGAATAAAGCTTTTTTTTCTGTTTTCTGAAGTCCCAGTATCCCAACTTCAACTGAACTAGTAAATGAACAGAATTATATTAAAAAACCAGAAGATGTTCTTCTTCTGTGTCTAGAGGCAGCTAATCCTGAGAGAAAAAGGATTAGAAGGTCAAGTTCCAGAGCCAAATGTTTAGCTGGTAACTTCCTCTCAGCTACAGAGTTTTCACTTCTATTTATTCTTATTTTAAAAATGATGTGCAAACTACCCAAACTTTAAATACAAGAATAGGATTTAACAGATAATCAGTAACATGCTTTAAAAATACAAAGTTTATTTAGGAAAGAACACATTCAAGTGAAAACTGATATTTCAGAAGAGTGAGTATTCCTCCACCCTTAGTAACTGGTGACTTTCTGTGCAGCATAGAAAAATAGTAAAATCTGAGCACTTTTGAACTCCAATACCACTGCATTATTTCTGTTTTCTAATTAAACCTTCAACTGATTAACAAAACCTGGATATTTCAGTCATGTGACTAACAGAGAAAAACACTAATGGCACCTCTTTGCCAGTTTATAAGGGAACAGCTCACACTAAGTAAAGCAGTAACCTAATCCTCTGCCAATTGCCTTGCTTTCCTCCTTTACTACAATTTAAGCCTGAAGGAGGTTTGTTGGTTTATTTTTTTAATATTCCAATATTTTAGAAGAATTATAAATTTAAAGTAATTTTCTATGTTAAATGGACCCTTGCACAAGTTGGACTTGATGATCTTGGAGACCTTTTGCAACCTTAATGATTCTACAGTCACACAACATCAATCTCAGAAGAGTTACTAAAAAAATCACAGGCCAGAAATACATTTCTGGCACTGTCATCCACACTTTCCCTCCTCTGGAACACCACTCACCATGTCTGAGCAAGAGCTTATCAATAGAAGACATCAAAATCAACAGCAAGTTTTGGTTTGGATGTATTCAGGAGAGTGGGAAAAAATATCCAATTGTTTTTCAAACACATGGGAGAATATTTAGTTTGATTTTTTTCAAAGGCACTGAACATCACAGTTATCCTAGGCCTTATGAAACTGGAAGCTTTACTCAGACATACAATGTTTGAAGGCAAAGAACACAGAAGTGTCTTGCCTTTAAGAGTTCAAACCTTTGTAGAATTAGGGATTAACAATATCACATGTGGAAATGCAGAGTGGAAGAGTTTAAAACCCTGTCTTCAGCACAACTTTCCATACATATATCAACAAAGCTTCATTGTCAGTCCTGGAAAATCCAAGGACCTTTTGACAGCAAGTAAGATCTACAGGCAGAAAGTAAATTTATTTCAGTTGATCAGTTCCTCTCCTTCCTCCAGCACTGATTTGAGCCACTAAACAGAGGGAACAAAGCAGCCAAATAACTAAAGTTTGTCAACACAGTTCTTTGTTGTAGGAGTCACTAAGGGGAGACATTTGGCCATAACTGAAGGAGAAAAGAAAAAAAAAGAAAAAAACAGAAAAACCTATACTTTTTCACGTCCATCCTCTTTATTGTAAACAAAGAGTAACTGGAAAAAAGTGCATTTTTTACCCAGTTTTCTGAGAAGCCAAACCAATTTTTAAATTTTCAGCACTCATTAAAATTATTGGTCTTATTAAGCTGGGTGATAAACAAGTCACTAGGGAATATTTTTCCTAAGAAATGTAATAGAAAATAACAGTTGTCACTTTTGGCTTTTCCAGGTGATTCTGTAGATGTTACATGGTCCCACCCCACAGAAGGGTCCCCACACACATCATTTCCATTTGCTGAAAATCATCCACAGACACGTCCACTGCATTGTCAACCTTTGACAAATTAAATCCCATTACAATTTATTGCTGAAATTTTTTCTTTAAAAAAAAAGAAACTGCAGAAACATAGAGGAACCTAAGGCCACTGTCCCAGTTAAACACAGTTTAACTCAGGCCCATCACATTCAGCTTCTCAAAGTTAGAAACACAGAATGGTTTGGGTTGGAAAGAACCTTAAAGATCCTCTAATTTCAACTCTCTGTTGACTGACAACCACCAACAACCCACTCAGGCATCCACAGAATTCCCCAACTTCCATGTTCTCCATTCCTTCCCGAATTAACTGTATTTTAAAATATTATTTGACTGTGGGTCAGAAGAAAGTGCAAGTATCTGCTTCTTTAAAAAGTCCTACCTTGGTCAGAAAGGAAATCCAGCATGGTCTGGAGCAGGAAGGAGAGATGTCTGACACACAGGGCAGGGTTGCCCATCCTCCTGGAGGCATAGACGAGTTCATGGAGCAAACGCATCTGCACTGCAGCCCATCCCCTGTGAGTCCCTGGAAAAAATTGCAGGTGTTTAATGTATTTTAAAGTTGGAAGTCATCACAAACACATGGATTTTGGTTTTCTTCATATGCTAAGCAGTAATTTTATGGCACTTATACCAATCACCCAATGGTTGTAACAAAATCCAAATCTTGTACTCAACACAAAAAATAGGATTGTTGTATTTGCTTGAATATCTAAACATGAAATCAAGTTTTGTTTTATATGCTTGTCTATCAACTAATAAATGTACAACTAAAATACTGAGGTTAACAATTCCTAAAAACCAAAATGATATACAAAACCTTTAAAGTTTTGGGTGGGTTTTTTTTAAGTCTCTGGACAATGCACATAAGATTTCACACAGAAATTAAAATCAGAATTACAGAATGGTTTGGATTGGAAAGGACCTTAAAGATCACCTATTTCCAACTCCTTGCCATTGGCAGGGACACCTTCCCCTAAACCAAGTGACTTAAAGCCCCATCCAACCTGGTCTTGCACACTTCCAGGGTTGGGGCAGCTACAGCTTCTCTGGGCAACCTGTGCAGGGTCTCACCATTCTCACAGTACAGAATTTCTTCCTAATATCCAGTTTAAACCTACTCTTTCAGTTTGAAGCCATTCTCCCTTGTCATGTCACTCCACTTCCTTGTGAAAAAAAACAAAAAAACCCCAAAAAACTCCTTGTAATTCTTAACTCTCTTTAAAGACCAAGGAAGAGTTATTTTCTATAAATGCTTTCCCAGCCAATAAAAGCCATAAAACTTTAGAACACAAGGCACATATCCTGATTTTCAGTCTTTATGTTTCAGACTATGAATTACTTCATATTTGCAGCCTATCTGTGGAAAGAATAAATAGATCATCATAACATAACCTTCCTTTCTGAACCATAATATGCAGCACTCTTCATGAAGCTTAACCTGCTTTTAGTAGTAAGCAACAGCAATAATTTTTAAATAACAGATATTTCAAGACGTGCAATACTTCATAAACTTCAACAGCCTTCCTTGTAATATCACCCATCAGCATTTGGCAAACTGTTTTAGGAATATTTACTGCAACCAAACCTTGAGAGTTTATATTTTGAGAGTCTCATTATTTTTCATGTGTGAAATGTCATTTCTATCTTAGAGTTTGCAGTGATCTTTCCATATGTCTCTAAAAGAGCCATTTCAGGGATAAAAAATGAGACAACGACATGAAAGTAAGGTAAAAATGAAAGATAAACACTAATCATGTCCTTTCTTTGCTTTTTAAATTATAATTTCTTGCACTTTTACAACTTCTCCCAACACAGTCCCATCCCAGGCCACAGCATATTTTTTCCCAGCACATTCCCTCTTCCTAGATTCTTAGCATCTTTCCATGCAGTCCACTTGGCATTTTCTACCTCCTCTCACATATAATTTGACTGCCAAATCACAACAGTTTTAAAAAACCCCAATACTAACCATCCACAAAAACATCTCAGCCCATCACTTCCTGCTCCTCTCCTGCAGCTACAACATTTAGAGAATGGTTCCCAAAACTGCTGCTGTATAACACAATGCAAGATTTTGGAAAGGTTTACTCAAAAGGAGCTGCCAAGCAGCATTTTAGCTGTCACTGATCTGATTTGTGGGAAAATGTGACATACTTGACCCTATTAATTACATTACATGTATCTTTGTGTGTCTACATACAAAAATATCTAGAAGGATTTTTAATCTTTCTTTATAAGATCAAACAGCTAAAAAAAGTAAAAGAAATACAATTTCTGATGGAACAGCTGAAGGCACTTTTACTGAAAAAATAATCCAGAATAATATATGACCTGATTATGTACTGAGAAGCATATTATCCAAACAAAGACATTTTTGAAAAACATAAGAAACTAAGTTTTGATAAATAACACTTCCTGCAAACACGGAACCACAGCAACACATTTAGCAGTGGCTTGCAGAAATTTGAAAATACTGGAACAACACTAAAAAAAAAAAAAAAGTGAAGGTACAGTGTTAAACAACTGCTTTACCTGCTGCAATCAGTTTCAGATTAGCAAATAATTTAGGTCCAATATGGAATCTCTCAGGGATATTACAGGGAAAGCCAAAGTGCCCAACTGTGGCAATCCACACTGACCTTTGCTGAAGTCCTGAGGGTCCAGGGAGAGGCTGTAGCCAGGCAGGGTCTCCAGCAGCAGTTTGTAGCAGGCTCTCCAGCCGGGCTCGGGGATGCTGGGGGCCGCGCACTGCATGGCCGCGATGCGCTTGAAAAACGCCGATTTGCGGTGGAAACCGATGCGCTCGTACAGCTCCGACAGGATGCTGTAACGCTGGATCTTCTCCTCTTCTGAGAGCTGCAGTTGGAAGGGAAAAGAGGAAAGGACTGGTTTTTATCAAAGACTCAAAGTGCTGAGTTTCAAAAAAACAAACAGGAGGAAAAACACAGTAGCAGACATTGGCGCTGCGGAAGGCCAGGGATTTGCACGCAGCCAGGCATGACAGCTTCTGCAGCCAGGAAAACTGAAGCTTGGTTCAACTGTTAACAAAAACTGCAAAGATGAAGTTCTGCGGCTTCAACTTTATTTGTCAGTGGTACTAACAAGTAAACAGTCAAAACAGTCAGTAGCAGCTAAAAAACTCCACATTGTATGGAAGATATTGGCACGATATTCATGTGAATGAAAGGGGTGCAAAAAGTGCACTAAGATTTTCATCCCTTGAAGATTAAATCTCATCTTGACATCTCGGGCTATGAAAGCAAGAAACTACTGTCTCGATTTTTATGTCTCTAATCTTGTAAACCACAAATTTTTCATTCCATGAAACTGCACTGTGATTTATACACTGTGAGACTGAATCACAGAATCATAAAATGGTTTAGATTGGAAGGGACCTTAAACATCATCTTGTTCCAACTTCCTGCCATGGGCAGAAATGTCATTTTCTAGACCAGGTTGCTCCAAACCCCATCCTACCTGGCCTTGAACACTCCCAGGGATGGGGCATCCACAGCTTCTCTGGCCAGTCTGTGCCAGAGCCTCACCACTGCCTTGCACAAAGCAAGTTTTGGAGGGCAGGAGTGAGTTCAGTGGGAGCTTTTCCCAACATGGTAAAAAAATAATGTTAAAGTAGTAAAATGTCATAGAATGGCACAGACCCAGATTTCTTCACTGAATCACATGTTGGAACACCCTGCCCAGGGACATAGTGGAGTCACCATCCCTGAAGGGCTTTAAAAGATGTATAGATGTGGCACTTGGGGACATAGTTTAGTGTTGGGCTTGGCAGTGCTGAGTTAATGGTTGGTCTTGAGGTCTATTCAACCTAAACAATTCCGTGATGCATTTGCACACTGCCAACAAGTGAGGTGGAATTCAGTTAAAGTCCTGTTAGACCTAAAGTTGAAACCAACTCGATAAGGAACTACCACCATGTGCTTCTTTAGCTTATCAGTGTGTTGGCTTAAGTCCCAGGTAGCTTAATTCTTTTTGCCTCTGGCCTGGATGATAATCTTGCTTTGGAGTCAGCCAGCCACAAAGAAACTGCCACAGAAACTCTGGATAATTCCTACCCTGTGTCCCAGGAACCAGCAGTGCAGACCAATGCTGACACCTAGTGCACAGGATCTGGCATAACCAAAAGCACTAAAATGTACTTTAAATTACTCTAAAGCTGCCAACACATTTTGCAAAGGTGTTTCAAGTGACAAACTTCACGCAAAAATAGCCCTAAAGGACAGAAATTCGTTCTTCAAAGCTGGAAGTATCAATCAGTGTGTTTAAGTTAAAGGCTTAGACAGTCAAGGGAAGCTGTTCACCACACTGGATGGTTTTTATAGAAATGATTACATCTTGTAAGCAGAGCTTCAAAATGTCTTTTAGCCACTTAAAACCTGATATAATTACAAAAAGTAGTCTGTTCTCAAAAGTCACTTCTAATTTTGGACATAGGGATATGAGACACATCAAAGAGGAGTTATCAGAGGGCACAATGACCTTATCTGACAGTTCAAATCTTTGTACCTCAGGATACGAAGAAACAAACAGAGCAGCAAAGCATCGTGGAAAGTTTCAGACAATTTCTGAAGCTGAAGTTGCTTTTTTTTCACAACTTACAAAAGAAGACAGTGCCCAATGCAGAAGTACTGCCGATCCCTAAGAAAGACCAAGCCCCATACCAAGAGTTGTAAAAAAAGTAATTGCACCAGGGTGAAAACTTTCAGAAGCTAGTGCAGCTGGACAAAACAGAAAACACAAAAGGAGAACACAGAAAAATTTTGGAGAACTTATCGGAGTTCCCAAAAGCAATCACTCAGAAAAAACATAAGGTGTCATATTGAAGTGACCTACCTAATTATGCCATTTTTAACAGGTTAGAACAATAAAAAATATGGCAGCAGAGTTGAAAAGGGCGCAAGCACGTGATCAGGAAATAAAGAAAAAAAAGCTTCAAAAAACCCTATGAAAAGCTATTCCTTAAATACAAATACTGACAATGTTCATTAAATTCTTTAAAATGAGGAACTAAATTCTTTAAGATGATAACAGATTGGGTCATGCTATTTAGGCAGACAAGAGCACTTGTTGAAATAATTGTAACAGCTATGAGAGAGGCAGCAGATTCCCAAAAAAAAATTATTTTCATCATATCTAAGTTTTCATCACTGTTACATAACTTGCTGCTTAATTTTTGTCCCCAAAGTTATTCAAGTATTTTCCTCAGCTGCAGGAAACTGTTTTTTCACCACCACAAAGACAGCAAAAGTGCATTTTCCTGAGCACAAACAGTTATGTGTTACCATCCAGGAATTTAAAAGAAGAAAAAATGAAAAAAAAAAAAAAACCACCAAAAAAAAACCCCAAAAAAAAAAAACCAACCACAGATACTCCAAGTAATTAATTCTGGGAAGATTGCAGCAGGCCATTCAGCAGCATCTACAAACATCTTTCCTGACCTCCAATTTATAAAAGCTTAATGTCTGTAAAGTGGCTGCATAAAAACCACCACCTGAAGCACAGCATCATTTCCACCTGGTTAATTTTTATTTAACTGCTTTGCTAGACAAAGCTACAACTGCACCAGAAAATGCTGTAAGTCACTATCCAGGTAATACAGCCAGTTTTTTTCTCAGACTTGTTTCAAGTCAGGCTTTCAAAGAATGCAGCTTCTTATTTGTTTTTTAATAATGCCTTACTACATTAAAATTTTATAATCTTACTTTCCCTGTAATTATATTTTACAATTTGTTCCTCATAACTGGATGCAAAGTTAAGTCTTATTACACTGCAGCTCATCAGAAAATACCAATTACATGATATTACTAGACTGAGTATGAAACTGGATTTATGGTTAGGAACTAATTTTTCTGTTTATAAGTCTTACACTTTAAACTGTGAGGTGTTTTTTCTGCTGCAGAATATTGGTTCTGCTGATGTTCTATTTACCTACAAATGAAAAGCACTGTCCTACAGTTCACTCCCTCAGCTATTACAGGATGACTCCTCCTCTGAGTTAGTCCAAATTGTAAATACAACTCTTATTTGTTTCCATGCTTTATACAATAAATCTTAAAAAGCTGTAAATACAATTCCCAGCCATACCTCTCTTTATGGAAAATTCATTTCCCAGCCCTGGGGAAAGCCTTAGAAAGATTACCCTACTGTTGTTTCACATAGTAATGCCAAGTTGCTCCCCAGCCAGGCAGAGATCCCAGTCTGTGCTGGTTTGGGCTGTACTGGTTGCAGGTTCACTGACAGTGTCCTGGGTTGTGGAGCCAGGGGTGTGTATTCTATTTCATCTGTTAAAAGCAATTGGGGAGATGTTTTTCTTTATCTCTTGTAACTCTGGGGGGAGAGCAGCGGATGCCTTTTGATAATGGGCAAACTGTTCAAACCAGGTGGGGCAGTGTTTCTTATCTCTTTCACCACTGATCCTCCCTCCAGGGGAATATTTTCTGCTAATGGACCATTAAGACACCCCTAAAAGCACACATCCCCAAAGTAGAACATCCACATTCCGTTGTGAGATGCTCCACCCAGTGGGAGGAGCCAACCATTCCTACCTGGATAAAACTGAGACACAGGAACACGAAGGCATCCAGCTTCACCCATTTTCCGGAGGAAGACTGGACCCTTCTCACCATCACTGGACCTCTTTTCTACAGGATCATCTCTACTTCACCAAAACCACATCTGCCACTCCAGGAGGACTCACTTTTGGACTGCTTCAAACACCCTGACCAACAGGGTGTCAGGTTATTCCCTCTGACTCTGTCAGGGTCCTTCAAAATTGTTGTTTATTTGTTTGCTTGGGTGGTTTTGTTTTCTGCTACATTTGTATTGTTAATATTCGTAGTAAAGAACTGTTATTCCTATTCCCAAATCTTTGCCTGAAAGCCCTTAATTGCAAAATTATAATTTGGCAGGGGTAAGGGGTTTACATTCTCCATTCTAAGGGAAACTCTGGCTTTGCCTGGCTGATACCTGTCTTTCTAAACCAAGACAGACAATTACATCAGGACATGCTTTTCACTAAACTTTGTGCTTGTGTATTACTAGACAATACATATCAACTATTGAAGTAGCAAGTACTTTGCCATTCACTGGGTGTTGGGGGTTAGGATTTTTCCTTTTGTTTCTTTCTCTCATGGAATTTTGTCTCATCTGTTGGTAAGAGACAATATGGACCAGTACTTAAGAGTGACAAAAGAAATGGCCAAGGCCAGGAAGGGTGCAGCTGGCTCCTCTCTTACCTGGAGGTTTTCTCTTTGGGAAGAGCAAAGATACCAAGAGATTTTGGCCAGGGGGTGAGGGGCTGGGTTCAGCTCTTCTCCAGGCTGAGGTCGCTGTGGGAAGAATTTGCCACCATTGTGGGGTTCTGGCTCCTGCTGTCTTGTCCTACTGTGAGGGGAGCTTTGCTCATTAGGTCAGGTGTTGAACTGGGACCTTATCAATACCTGGTCTGCCTGGAAAGGACCCTCACCATCAACTTGGGTGCCTCAGGAGAAGGCAGGACCGTGACCTTCTCCCCGTTCCCGGAGAGCACACATTCCTGGCCTTGCTACACATACCCGTAAAGAACTCCTACTCCTTTTCCCATGCCTGAAAACCCCAGATTTTCAGAGTTACAATAATTTGAAGGGAAGGGGTGATGAATTTCTGTGTGAAGCCAGTGTGTCATCAACCCACAAAGATTCATCAACTCTGAGGGCTGCTAGCAACTTCCCAGATATGGCTTAAGAATAATTGGTGAGATGGCTTGATCGGAGGTGTTTTGAAAAAGCAAAAATGTTTAATTAAAGCAAAAATAACAAACTATACTGAACAAAAGAATAAAAGCCTTGCACAGTGCAGGGAAGTGCACCTTGCACCTGCTAAGACACCCTGAAAAAGTCCCCAGAGACTCTGTGCTCTCTCTGAAGTATTCAAGGATCTAGGAGGGATTTTTGGTTTGCTGCCCAATAGAAAATAGCTCCATTCCTTGAGGAACAGTTAAAGGGTCCAACAGGTGCTTTTTGCCTTGGCACTGGGCCAATTACAGTGAGAAGAGCATAAAAGTTTCTGGTTCTTCTTCCTTAAAAGTTCAGGGGGTGAGGCTTAGACTCTTCCTAATATGGGAACACTTGCTTGGGTATGAGTGTACACTGCAACAAAGGGGGGTCATATTTTCTGTTCCAAGGGAGGTTCCTGCCTTCCTTGTCAGATACCTGGCTTTCAAAGCAAGACGCTGGGTCTTACAGTTTTCCTCTGATAAAAAGTGAAAGTTGCAGTACCAGTGGTGTCAGGGAGAACAGGGTATTCTCTTAATGGCAGTAATTGCTTCCAGAAAAAGAAATAACAACAATATTGGAGCTTGCAGGCAACAAGAATAACAGCACCAGAACAAGAGGATGGGTGAACATCAAAGGGTGCAGAACTGCCAGCAAAAAAAATGGTTACAGAATTAAGGAGAAGGCCTTCAGCACTACAAGGATTATGGCAATTAAGGCACTCTCTAACAAGATTGATAATTTTTATGATATCTTATCAATTATTGTCTCATTTAAGCTTTGTTAGAAAATTGACTCCAGAGAAAGGATTCTTTGCAAATGAAAGACAGTATTCTACCTCCCTCATAAATCTGCTGTCCCTTTCTGGGTCTGATAGGTCAATAGTGTGGACTTAAACTGATCATCTTACCAAGATGTAATGAGCAAAAACCAAAAACCAGTAAGAAACCTAACAGCTTTTTATCAGTTCTTTCAACTACAGCAAACTCTCTGTGAGCAGTGACACCAAGCTTGAGACACTGCTCAAATGTTAATGTTATTTTGTGGTGATACTGAGCACTTTTCACACAGTTACAAACACTGATTTCCCCCCTGAATTCCTTTCTGATTTGCTTAATTAAGACTTTGCACTACACAACAAAAATTCAGTTGATTAAGAACACTAATCAGACCCTTCAGCTCACTCTGCAACAGGCCATTCCTGATTTGCTCAGTTTCATTGAATGAGATGCAATCAAGAAAATTTTAAAAATCCACTGCAGAGCAGTCCCAGGCAGCTGTTTTTCCCTGGTACAGCATCACAAGAGAACAACAATGGGATTTTTTTTGCTTTCACAAGGGAGAAGAAGCAACAGAGTTTAATCTCATACTAGGTCCTCATGGTTTTGGATGAACTGTCAGTATCTTGTAACCCAGACTCACAGACGTGAAAATCCTCACAAGTCAAGCTCTAGTCAGAAGGAAGGTAGTGATACAGAAAATAAGCTGGAGGCTCCTGAATCCAAGTAACTTTCAGTATATTCTGTCAAATGACAAGAGAAGAATAACTGGACTTTCCAACTGACCTGCCGAAGGTTGATATAAACTGCATTTTGCAGAAACTCAGAGGCTTCCATGCTCCTCTTCTGCATTGCCAGGACTCTCACAGCCTTCACACAAGCTTCCAGTTCAATAACACCAGCATTCTTGTACTTGGAGAGGAAGAAAATTAAAATTATATTGAAGTATTGCACCTGTTAGATTTTATAAGCATTTCTGCTCAGCACATAAATCAGCTGTCACATCCTCCAAACCCAGCAATTCCTTCATGTTAATGACTACACTGTTAAATTATTGACACGTGACCAAGTGAAAATTAAGGTGTCATCTAAAATGTTATTGTGCAATACCACTGTTTTCAGCCTCTTCACTCACTGCTCTCATTTTGAGACAGAGCACAGCTTCAGTCTGAGAGTTCAGACAAGGAGAAAAGCTGGGAATATTGGAAACATTAGGGATAAACTCATATAAATGGTTGGTTGTGGGTGCTGTGTCTGCAAATAAATTCTATCTTTATGATGCAAATATTTTTATTACTGCATCCACTTTCTCTTTAGTTAAAACAATATTCCTGATGACAACAGAATTAGAAAGCAATCTGAGTGTTCCAGTATTTGCTTGCAAAACCTTTGCTGTAAATGACTGTTTTGTGATTTAGCTTGCTTAAGGAAGCTAAGGAGACAATGCAGATGTGCATTGAAGTGTTTGTGCTCAGATAACAAACAGACAATTTTCCAGCCAGACAATCTGATCTGGTGATTTCTTCATACAACACTGATACTGGGTATTTGACTTGGCCTGCTTCCTGCTAAAGTTAAGCTCTCTTCAATATTTGAAAACTAATGGGGGAAGGAAAGCTCAATAACAAAATACAAGAGTTACACCAGCAAAGCTGTCACATATTCCTCTCTTGTGCATTTATATTAGCAAAAGCAAATCACTGGAGATTGAATCTATTTTAGAAGGTGCTACAAAAGTTTTTTCAGGTGAGTGAGAACAAAAAATATGCAGAAACTGCTGCTTCCTCAGCATTAGAGCAAGGAGTTACTCTGTAGGTCTGAACAGAGAGAAGGTAACTGTGCTTGTCTTGAAGGGTTATAAATCAGTCCTGGCACAAAGCTCTTTGTTATTTCAAGTGAAGCTGCAGTGAAGCACAGTTATTACTTGCTGAGAGCACAGTGCATATTATAAATAATCAAAATATAAATATCCTGTCCAAAGTCCAATAATTTTATACTCCTAGAGACATTACACTCTTTCTAGATGAGCAGCGTACCCTTAAGGTGACATTAAAAAGCTGAATGCATCCTTGACAGTTATTGTTTTACTGATGGATTCTAATTTATCTGACACTGTGCCCAGAACTATCACCTTTTATTGCTCCTGATCATAAATTAATTCATGCACACAACTGAACTTGTTTCACTTGGAGAGTCTCCCTTCAACGTAGACATGAAAATGCCTGTAACAAATATTTACAAGCTTAGTCTAAAGATATTTTATCAAACAAGAGAAATACCTGAAATTAAAAAGTGATTAAATAACTCCACTGCAAGACAAATATATCTTTACCGTTGATTTGGACACTGAGCCACTATTTTCACAGTACAAAACAATTCTTTTTCTTTTCTTATGATTGCAGGCATTAAGCTCCTTTTCCATCTCAGGCTCTAAGCATTTGCACAAAAACCTAAAAAGCGCTCCAGCAGAGCTGGAACCTGTTTTACAAACCTCACAGCCATGCTTTAAAAGATCCTCCAAAACCAAAACCTCAGCAGTTCACTGTTGAAAAGAACTTAAGGTGTTTATTTAAAAATAACCAGGATTACCTTGCCATAGTATGAAATGGCTTCTTTATATTTTTCTATGATGTCTTCAGGACTCAGGCAGTTTTTGGCACGTCCTATCTCAGCACTGGTATCTGCATTGATCCCGTTTGAAGTCAGAGCACCTAGAACAGAACAGAAATGAGCACAAGGACTCTTGGCAAATGCTAAATATCTAAAATGCAAGCTAGGGCATGCTAGGTTTGACACAGAATACACAAAGTACACTTGCCCTACCTAGAAAGAAAGGAAATAATCTTTCACTTAGTAAAAAATCATGATTTTTAGCACTTTTCTGAATATTTAGACTATGAATAAAATATAGATTGCTGAAATTATATTATGGCCACATCTGAATAGATGGTTTTAATCTTTGAACTATTCCTTCTTCTACCTTAAAACTGTGTTTCTCAAGCATACCTTAGGAAAAAAAAAAGGCTGAGACAAAACTGTAAGAAATTGGTTTTCTTACATAACAAAGAAGGCAAGAGACAGAAAGGGTCTATATAAGGGATAAGAATTTGAAATAGATGCCAAGGAAATCTGGGGTGTTAGAAAGAATATGAAAATTTTATTTTTAGAACTTGATTTTATTGAGGAATTAACATAATAAAAGTGAAAACACATCAAAGCTTTGGCAAGACTCAATACCTTCTTACATATTACCTAATCTGCAGCATTATACCGTAATTTATTCAGGATTATACAGTAATTTATTTCTCCAAGAGGTTTCTCTGCTAAAATGGCAAAAAAAATCTGTGTTTCAGAGCAGGCCCTAACTGTCAATAGACAGTTAAAAACTACTGTGAAAGGTATTTCTGAATATACTGAGAGAGCAAAAAGAATGTTTCTTTACATACTTATATGCCAAGGGAACTTTTTAATATGTTGATTAACCTTAAGGAATCAGGTCAAGCACATCTGGAAATTAAGAGTTTTTTAATGAAAATGAAAGATGTTTGTTCATGTTGATTGAGGGAGCACCATGACACCACAGAATACATATGAACATTCAGGTTGGTCACTTCAAAAATATTTTAAAATCCTCACTACTCATGGAAAGAAATCATGTTGATTAGAATTTATGGAGACACAATCATGGAACTATAGCATTTATTTTATGCCAGTTACCCTTCAGTCTCTGTAATTTTTCAAGATTTATAGCCAAAAACTGAAGCATCAGGGATCACTACTAGTTTTGGCAAGTGACAATAACTATCTATACAATTGCAAAATACATCAAGTAAAACAAGAAAATACTTTGGAAACATGCAGGAAAATAATGTACCTGGATCAATGAGAACTTCTTGTGCCCCTAAAAGGAGGAACAAAAATGATTTTTTTCAGCCTTAAATAGAGCCAGCAAAGTAAGTTCTTATAGTGTTTTATAACATCAGGCTTGAACAAAATCATCAGATTTATCAGGATTATCACTGCTATTGTGAAGGACTACCAATTATAATTCAAGTAGTCACCATATGTTAAATTTCATTTTGTTATAAATAAATGTAAAAGTCTATAAAGTTGCAGTAAGTTCTAAGACATACTAAGAAGAATTTCAGAATTTTCAGTGTATAATTTAAAGCCACATCTTTTTTCCTTTATTGTTTTGGTTATAATGTTTCCATTACAGTCCACTTAGTATTAGTGCCAGGACCTACAACACTTAGATCTCCTTGTGGGAGCTCGTTTAATCTGCACAATACTCTGGAATAACATTTCCAAGTAATTTTATCCCTTTTAATTGTCATTAATTTCTCTCCATCACATTTTCTGAATAATTGAGTCACATCAATCCCGTAAGCCAGACTGTCCATGAAAGAGTTGCCAAGAGCACTGCAGAGTTGGATTACGGGGATGGAACATGTTGCCCTAAACTTTGGTTAAACATGGCAATAAAACTGTTCATATCAAGGGTTAAGCAGTCAAAACCAATTATTTTATCAGCAAGACAGACCCTCCCTTCAGGTGATTTGCTCAAATTCCAGAAAAGTGAAGCAGAGATTTAGATCTAGACCCAAATATACACCAACACTTCACTCAGATGTCATAATTCTGCCTGGGGGAAGAGGAAGGTCAGGCAACAAAATCAAGATCTTAGAAGTCCCAACAAATAAAATCCAGATTTTGGAGAAATTCAAAACAGCCAGTGACCTAAAGCATAAAGCAATCCAGGCTCATCTTGTTTGACATACAAATCCCATAAATGACAAACCACATCCAGATTTCCTGGCCAGGAGGAACTGAGCAACTCAGAATCTTCCTTTACACTGAAGGCTGCAGAGACAGATCCAGGAATTTGAGAGGACACGATCTAAATCTGTTCCCATACAAACAAAAGGGTTTAAATACCTGAGAAGCCAAAGCTCCCTTTTCACAGAATCACAGAATGGTTTGGAAAGGAATCTTAAAGATCATTGAGTTCCAAACCCTTGTTCTTGGGCAGGGGCACCTTCCACTATTGATATTTTGATTGCTCAAAAACCCCATCCAACCTAACCCTGAACACTTCCAGGGATGGGCAGCCACAGTATAGAGCAGAAGCTCATTTGTATTTTGGAGCTTTCTTTCCAAAGCTGTTTCTACATAAAGCAGACATCCCATCTGCTGAGCAGCCAGGTCCTGTGCTGTAACCTAAAAATGCCAAATGATGGAAATCACAAGGGATTCCAGAGGAAGATGTTTCTCTTGGTTGGATCTGGGCAGGAAACTTCATCCTGTGAAGGCTGAAGTACAGGCACAAGAAGAGATGCAATTCCAGGTACAAGAGGAAGCACTAAAAGTAACTCTCACATCTACATGCCTCAAAATCAGGCACAAATGTCAGTTCCAAGTGTGACATTTCTTGATTTGTGAAGTATTTGGAAATCTTTTTTTTTTTTTTCTGGCTTTATTCCACAGAAAGATACAGTGGAATTTGTTCCCCAGATTAAGCATTGTCCTCACAAAATCAATTACAGTGTAAGAGACTACAACCAAAGGAGCAGTTTGAAAAGATTTCAAATGAAAGGCAGTGCAGAGTCAGGAATAGGTAATAAAAAGAAACTTTCAGAAAACTTTATAGGAAAATGACATCACACCAACAGCTGTTTGACCAGAGAGAGCTCAACAGTTCACACCTCAAAACACAGAGAGATCATAACTAGAGTTAGGGAACAGCATCTAGTGGGTGACAAAGTAATGTTTTCATCTACAAAGGATGACAAAAAAACCTGTAATCAGTTTTTCTTCACAGAAAAGTCCTTTGAAAAATATTGTCATATGAAACAAAAACATTTTTAAAATACAACTACACTAACAAGTTTGCAAACTGGGCTTTGAAATACAAGACAACTTAAACAAAGGCCCAGCAGTAATATACCCAAAATATATTCAATTATTCTGATAGCTCTGACTTATTTGTTACCTTCTTTAGTAACCAGGAGTACCCATGACAAACAAACAGATTGCAACATCCCCTGATAAATATTCATTGAAAAGTAGACAAAGGTCACTAACCAGGTGAAATTGTAACAGCCAATGTAAAATGCATTCATAGGTCATGGGACCAAATGCATAGATTTTTATGACTACATGTTTTATAAAAATTAGTGTTCTGTTCTGAAATAAGGTGATTTTACTATCACAATTATCTGATTTCAACACCCACAGTTCATAATAATGGTAATACAAAGCAAGTGTTCGCTGGAGTGTGACTTATAAAAAAATAAAGAAGAGTGGTTGTTTCTTTTAGATGAAGAAATTAATTTTGACCACATTGCACACAAGAGAACTTAAACCCAGCACTTAAACCCAGCTATGTTTCAGTCCTGAGTGAATGCATACACAGCAGCAGCTGTGCTGGGTTAGCCCAAAGGCCTGTGTAGCTCACATTAATCAATGTTATTCCCATTTCCCTATCCCAGCCCAGCCTCTGCTGAAAGCCACAGAACCCTTCAGGAGCTGCAACACCATGTGACAAGTGTCAGGTTGTGTGACAGGCTCATCTGCACAACCACAAAGGAGCAGAGAGGATGGGTGACAATCAGCTGAACCCCAATAACCAAATCAGAGCCACCAGAGCTGTGTAGGGGTGAAGCCCAGCAGCCCAGTTACACCAGCAGCTCTCTGGATCCCCTCATAGACTGGGGGATCACTCCCTACAGGGATATGGGGCTCACTGTAGGAAAAGAACATCTTGGGATTGGAAAAGATTCCTTGTGGGGTTCAGAGGATGAGCCAAAGACAAGGAGAAGGAAGGACTGAGGCAGTTTAGGGAAAAAACATGGAAAAACAGAGGGGAGTGAATGTGTGTGTGCTGGTCTAAGCACCAACAACTGGAATGGGCTCTGGGTCTCAGCCTTGTGGGTTGAGGTGCCAGCAATGCCAGCTCCTGGCCAGACTGAGGCTGTCTGTGTGTGTTCCCTGTGTGTTCCTCCAGGCCTGCTGGGAATTCCTGCTCCAGCCTCCTGTCTGCCTGGACTTGGGGACATGCAGCTGCAGCAGCCTTGCCTCTCTCATACGTACCACCAGATCTGGTAACTCTGAAAGACAAGGAGTTCTATGTCATACCTGTAGGCTGGATAAAGAGTAACTCCTTTCATCTGCTTCTCCATCTGCAAAGCTCTGTTTGATGTCCTCTAGTTCTTCTCTTGAAAGAAACACTGAACCTTTGGTCCCTACCCATCCCTTTCCACAATGTTCACTGTATTACAGACTGCTCCCATATTTCTCCTCAACCATCTCTTTTGCAGTCCAAGAATTTAGAAAAAGTATACTAAACCTTAAAATTTATGTTGGTTTATTAGCATTTCACTAACAAAATCCATTTACTCATTGACTTTAGAATAGCAAAAAAACTCTGAATGAAATGTACCCAACTTAATTCTTTTTAATACATGCAGCTCTGCCAGATCATATTTTATGAAAACTGTCTGCATCTCCTCCAGCAAAATTGAAACTAACACAGACACTACTAACAATCAGATGAAATCAAAAGCTTTGCAATTCTATGCAAAGCATATGTGTTGACAGAAACACCAAAACAAAAAAGTAATTGCAAAAATCTAAAAAAATCCCAGTGAACTCTTCCCCAAACCTCTCTCTTCTGATTAACACTGCCATCTGTGTAATTTTACAGAGTTAGAATGTAGGGAGAAGGTTTCAGGTGTTTAGTGGTAGCCAACAGAATAAAACTGAAATTCCATCCTTACCTGGCCTGTGCCTGTTGCCTGCCTCAGCAGAAAGAGAACCTCCTTGAGCCCTGCGAGAGCCAACTTTACCCCCAGTGCCACCCGGGTAGTGATAGATGACGGATGCTGAGCACAGCCCCTCAAGGGCAGCTGCAGAGAAAAGAAAAAAAGCCAACAGATTAGTAGAGACATTTGCAAGAAGCGAAGTATCCTGTGGTAAAGTCCATTTATACAAACAAAGTATGCCTGAAATTGGAGGTCTGATGACCAAGGCCACAGAAAATTCTGAGATACTCAATGTGCTTTTCACTTCTGTGTTCACCCTCAGAGCTCCCATTGCCCCAACCCTATTGAAAGAATCTGCAGGAGTAAGAAGTTGTCACAGCAGAGGAAGATTACATGAAAAGCATTTAATCCAACTGGATGCAATTGCCCAAAACCAGGTAAGATGCCAAGAGAGCTGACCAAGGTAAAACCACTCTCTCATCACCTCCAACAGGTTCATGCCCATTGGGGGAGGTTTCTAGAGGCTGGGAAAATGGAAACATCATCTTCCTTGAGAAGGAATTACCTGCACAGATAGACCAACATCAGCTCCCTGGAGAGGCTACACAGAAAGCCTGCTGGAAGCACAGAAAGTGAAAGAAGGTGTCTGGGAACAGCACACATCGATTGATTGAGGATAAATCAGTCTCTGGCAACCTCACTGACTCCTATGAGGAGATGATAAGCTCAGTGGACAAAGGAACAGCAGTGGATGTTGTGTATTTTGGCTTTCAAAACATCTTTGGACATGGCCTCCCACAGAAAGCTTGCAGCCAAATTGGGAAGATTGGGATAGCTGGCCTATAAAGTAGGTGGAAAACCAGCTGGACAGCCAGACTCAAATGGCTGCCTGTGCCCAGTGGTGTCCCTCAGGGGGACAATACTCAAGCCTTCATTAACTGCCCGGATGATTGCATAGAGCACACCCAGACACTTCCTGGGTAACACCAGATTGGGAGGAACAGTAGGGCAGGCCTTCAATGCAGAGAGAACTTGCCAGGCTGGAGATAGGGGCTGGCAGGAGCCTCATCCCAAAGCAAGGTTGGTGGGAGGTCATCAGAAGGGTTGGGGGGGACTGGAGTTCGTGGCATATGAGAAGCAGAGAGAACTGGGCTTGCTCAGCCTTCCAGAACAAGAGGCTGAAGGTTGATGTTTCCTGCTTCCTTCAAAACACCCAGTGGGAAGGTAGGGAAGAGATGGAGGCAGGTGCTTCTTAGAGCTGCAGTGACCGGATGAGAGTCAACACAAGCGGACACAAGAAATTCTGCTTTCAGCCAAGACAAATTTATGTTCTGTTGTTGGGTTTTCTCAAACTATGATCAGCAAATTGTTAGAACAGGTTGCTCAAAGACTGTAGAACTTCCATCATTAAATATACCTGAAATTCAAGTGGACAGGCTCCTGAACAACCTGATTTAACTGGAAGTGATGTAAGCAGATCAGACTTACAGACATCAAATTATTTGGATTGGAAAAGTCCTCAGGAGGTCTCTAAGTAGAATTTGAGGAATCCTGAGCCATTTAAGTTTTTGGAATTATAGAAAGAAAGAAGTGGGAGGTGGAAACATGTTAAGGTTTTCATAGTATGTAATATACAGGGCCATTAGGAAGATAAATGAGTTTCCACATGGAATGAGAAAGCTAAAAGCAGAACTGGAGACAGTGATTGTCCTGAAAGGGTATGAAAATGAGAAGTAGAAATCGTGCTCAAGGATCATTTGTATGGCCAATAAATAACAAAAAGCAGGTATGAAAAAAAAAGGAAGGAAAGAATGGAGGAAAGGCAGGGAAAAAAGCAAATCCTAGGACCTGGTATGGAAGGAAATTATGCCAGTGGAAGTTCAACACTTGCAGCTTTGAGAGATGTAAAGGCAAAAATCTTTTTCCAACAGTACAGAGCGGACACCCATAGGAAATATTTTTAAAACACCTATACAACCCAGTGAATCAATATCAAATACTTCCCAAGGAATTATGAAAAAATTAGACAAATTTTTTTTTAAGTACATGCTTTACTACAGTAACACAATTTATCCTGGTTAGGTTTTGCCGAACACATTCCTTTCTTATGTCTTACTGACCAATTTTTGCTTCAACTTAATTCTTCCTGTGAGAAATTAAGTTGTGATTCATGTCAATCAAATAGCATGTGTGTCTGCGGGCAATGTGGACAAAGACCATGAGATTATTATAACAAAAAGTTTTGCAGCTAGATAAGACATGGAAGTGGGGCTTAACAAGACAACTGTAAAATAGTAGGCTTTTAACTAACAGTTTGTTGTAACAACAAAATTGTAATTATTTGTAAGTAATTAAACTATTTTGTAGTGTAAGTTTTAAACTAATTTTTGTAGGAGTTATAAATTGGTTTTTGTGTAGAAGAATTTGTAATCCTTTAATAAGGGGAAGTAAGACCAACAAACTGAAAGGCTTTACAAAGATACCTTTAAACATGCTGACTTTAAAGGTTTTGTAATAAGTGAGAGAGGAGCCCCACGCAAACATGTGTTGGGGCATACTAGCTTAAGTTGTGTAATAACCAAAAAAAAAGCCTGCAAAATGTATGCTGATTAACAGAATATGTACCCTTGTTTAAGCAAACTGTATAACCAAAAATAATGCTAGTGGAAAAAGATATTTTAAAAGAAGAATAAGAGACTGGAGAAACATCAGAAGCCCATCTCAGACCACCTCCCCGACAAATTTTCAAAAAACCACACCTGCTTATTATGAAGAAAAGCAAGCAGAAAATAACTGTCATTTTGGGGAGGTGAAGTGCCTAGAATGGTATAAGAAGACCACTTCTTGAGAGCAGATCCGTGCGTTGCTTGGGGCGCAGACCCCTGCGCACCCAGCGCTGCCATTGCTCACCCTTTCTTTTATCCAACAAATTAATAAATTGCCTATATTGCTTGATGTATTGGCAAGTCTAGCCTTTTCATTTATTACACTCCTCACACCTGATAATCCACGTTTCGCTCACTAAAATCATTCCTACTTTTCACAAGGCCTTAAGGGAATTACAGAGGATAATTTGATTTACTTGGGTTCAGCTACTGCCACCACCTGATCCTACCTCCGAGCCACAGGAAGTCGTTGACGGAGCGCAGCAGTTCCACTGCCATGTGATAATGCACCAGGGAATCCTGCAGCATCCCAGCCTGCAGACACAGATCCCCCACGTGCTTCCGCATGCGGCCCTGGCAGCGCTTCTTGTAGTGCCTGCAAAAGGAAAGGTGCACTGCAGTTACTGGCAGGGAATGCTTGTCTGGGGTCATAAACACCTAAAGTCAGACTTCTTTCCTCCTTAATAGAGGATCAATATTGATTTGCTCTCCGCCTCTAAGCAAATATGAATGCTAACTAATGTAATATGCAAAAGGACCAACAATTTGAGGATATATTGGAAAAAAGCAATGCATCACATGTTTTGGCTACACAGCATTTACACAGCTAGAGTCACTTGCCCTGAAAACCTCCAAAGCAAAGTTCCTGCAGACTACAGTGAGTATATGGCTGCCTGTCTATAGCTGATATGCTGCTTTTTTTGTTTTTCCAGTACACCCAAAAGCTCAGTGTTAAGCCAGAGTGGTCTCTTGTTCTTCCTTTTTCCTTTCCCTCAGTAGGGGATGGATTCTTCTTGTGCTTCCAGGAAGCTGCTCTTGAATAAATTCCAGAATTCCACAGATGCTTCCCATGGAATGCCTCACATTTTGGCTCTGAGCATATTAAAGGTGACCTTTCCAAAATCCTGCTCTGGGCCTCTGCTCTCCCCTGATGGGACACTCTCCACACCACACACAGCCCAAAGGTATTGGGGGCCCAGAACCCCCTCAGACCCCTCCAGACCTCACAAAGCTCCCCCTGCTTCCAGCTCCTTCTTTTAAAAGGATGATGAGTGAAAAAGCACCATCACTTCAGGCAACAGCTGACAGGGTTCCTCCTCCTACTCTTTTTTTACATGTTTAAATAAATGGTGATGTTCTTCCCAAATGAACAGACAAAGCCTACTGAATATATTCAACAGACACCTTGGTACAGCTGAAAAGGCAGCTTGGGCATAAATCTGTGTGATAAAGGGACTAATCCTACTATTTTATTTGGTTTTTTGGTATGTTTCAGCTAAAGAAACATAACAGATGCAAAGCAAGACACACTGGACTTGGAAAACACCTCATGGTTTAAGTGACAGTTCAGAACAACTCTGCTCTCCCAAGTCCATGAACAATCCTCCTGTTCTCCCTCCTGCAAAAGTATTCCCTGGCAAGAATGTCCTTGCACTATAATTATAAAATTGTTTTATGAGGAAGAAATTTAAATGTCAACTTAGATATTTTATTAATTTATCTGTGTTACTTTCAATAGTATATCCTGTTGTTCTAACAGTGTCTTCTAAGTACATACAGAGAGGTATGCAAGTTTACTTTCCACACATCACACCAAGGAAAAATAGACTCTTCTTTCTTCAGATAGTTTAAATGCAAATAAAAGTCTATTAAAAATGAAATTTTAATTAGAAGAATTGCTCCAGATGTCATTCTTTATTGTATACATCAAGTCCAAAGAATCTGGTAAAAAATATAGAGAACCATCTTGGATTGACATAGCCGTAAACTTTGAGCTTTTAGGAGATGTAGTGATACTTTTTCAATTTAATAATTTCATCAGAGTAGCTGTTGAACAGGTTGCTCAGAGAAGCTGAGGGATGCTCCATCCCTGGAAGTGTTCTAGGGCAGGTTGCATGGGGCTTGGAGCAACCTGGTCTAGTGCAAGGTGTCCCTGCCCATGGTAGAGGGGCTGGAAGGAGATGACCTTTAGGATTTGTTCCAGCCCAAACCAGCCTGTGATTTGTTAAAAAGTTACCGAGACTATTTGAACTTAACAACTTTAAACAAAAAAGAAATTAAAAAAAACCCCTAGGGTTACACCCACTCTCCAGATGCTGAACTCTACTCCCCAGAGACCTGAATATAAGAGGAATGCCAATGTAATGGAATGAAACCAGGTTTGGGGCAGTGGGGTTTTTTTCAAGTGAAAACTATCCCAAAGGACCCTAGAGATGAACTGAAATGTCACTGAAATAATCTCCATAAGTCATCTGAACAAGCTGTCTTCATGAAGCCTGTAATGCAGAAATGATAAACAGAAAAGAGGCACAGAACATATGAAATATAAGGACATTCATTTATTTCCTTTAGATTTGAAGGCAGAGAGGCCAGGAAGAATGGCAAGAATCCAAACAATTACATGTCACTGGTTTATTTGCCTTCAAGGCCATCAGTTTGGCTTGGGTAGTTTACACCAAAGAGAAGCATCTTTTCAGCCATGAAATAATGTCTTATTCCATGCAGTTGGTTTGGAAAAAGGAGAAAAAAAGAAAGTAACTGATTTGTATGGATAGGAGACAGATATTGAAAAAGAGAAGATATACAGAAGTACAGACAATGGCCTTATAAAAACTAAAGAGAAAAGCTATCAGAACCAGTGTTATTGTCTACAAAAAAAAATGGAAATAATAAAAGGAGACAAGAAATATGTCTCCTATTGCTTTTCTCCATCTGACTATTTACAAATAATTCTTATATAAATGTTTGCACTTTTCTGATCCATCACACCATATTCACAATTGATGTGAAGATGTTGACATTAAATGAAGCTCAATTCAACTGTTGTTTTTCATTTCTCAGATGTTCATGAATTGAAATATTTGTCTTTTATTTTTCAAAAAGCATGTATTTTATAGACCTTTTAAGAACAAAAGTGTAAGGAAATTCAAGATGAAAGCTAAAGCTGCTCTGTATAAACTATGGAAGAGCACCTAATCTTCCCAAGATCTGTCTGAGCTTTGAGTTACAGAAAAATAACTCCATCAAAAAGTTCCTTCATAATCTGGAATAAGCATTACACAGGAGACTTTAAATTGGTTATAAATCAGATTTTCCTACTCTCTGCACTCCAGATTGAAAAGAACACTGTAAATGTTATATTGCTTTAACTTTTTTTTGTTTTGTTTACGTAAGTAGAGGAACTGAGAACCACTGTTTCCTTACACAGCTATAATTCCTTTCAAAGACGCCACTGCTTCCAATTCTGTCTCCACACCCGAAAGCAATCTTTATGTTTATGAACAAATTAAAGTTCTTACTCTCTCAAAATTGTACTTTGTAAGTGTTCTTCCCGATTTTCCAGCTAGCAGATGATTAAGTTTATAAATGTGAGTCATACAGCAAAGGAAAAGAGATGATGCCTGACTCCTAAATCAGGACCTGATACCAGAACAGTTTTGATCGCACGGCCTCACCACCAGCTCTTCCTAAGCTAATTCTGCTGATTTATGCCCACGTCGATATATCTGAAGTTTGAAAGCATTTATTCACCCAGATGCCAATAAACATCGCTCATAAAAACACTGTCCTTTGGGAAACTCTCCTTACTTATAAACAAACAGATCATGTATTCCTGGTGATGAAGAAATTTACTTTCTGATTATTCAAAACCTGAATTCACTGCTATTGTTAGGTTCTTCAAGGTGTTGCCAAGATAGGATCCATCTCAAAGTCCCTGCAAGACTTTGCCATCCTCTTGGAAAATATTTTCTCACTAATTATCGAGTAAGTTCGTACAAAACAAATGTATAAACTGCCTTGATTAGGCACTCACAATTAAGTGCAATGAATTCTAACATCCCCAGTGCCAATGAAGTATGTCCAAAAAGACAAAAGGCAAAGACATTATTGAAATGAAACCCACTCTCCATAGACACCAGAACCTAATTTAATTCACATTTGGGAAGCCTAATTTTTAAAAAAATCCAGTATCTGCAACATCAGGCCCTTAAAATCATGTCCAAGGGACTCACTGTTTCTTCAAGGCATCCTGGGGTGCAAATTTAATGGGAAAAAAGTCCTATGTGCATATCTATATATCTATATCTATATATCTATATCTATATATATCTATCTCAGCATAAAATGATGATTGCTTATTTTAATACCGAGCTAGTTTTTGCTTCACAGCTTTAGTTGAAGAACCTGAAAGTGAGAAGCTTACACATATCTTCTCTGATTTTTATTAAAACATTGTCTAAATATTTCAGCTCTTTCCTGCTTAATCCGGACCAGAAGCTCATGTAAATTAACAACTACTTCCTCTAGGGTAAGAGGACAACCTTTCTCTAAGCCTTGCAGCACCCTACTGCCAAGAGCAGTTCCTATTAATTTTTTCCTCTAGAAGATCATTTACAACCTTAAATTTCAAACAAGCACCCAAAGTCTCCCCCTGCAAAGCCCTTCCTGAGTGTGATGCACTCTGAAACATCCCCAGGGAAGGCAGTGCCACCTCATGCAGGACCACCCATGGACTGCTCTTTGGTGTCAGCCACCCAAACTCCTCTTCTGAAGGGCCTCACCACAGGGAAAAATTCCATTGAGTACAGAATTAGTTTAAAATCTTATTTCTAAAGTTAGTTGGGTTAATTCTCTACCAAACACACTCTAATATTCGCAGGAATCACCACAACCATGACCAATCACCACTGCTACTACTCTGAAGTGGAGGACAATAAATCTGTTCCAGGAACTCCAAACTATTTAATTTCCTTTTCTGTCTCATTTGCTCTATAGGATATGTGCTTTATTCTTTCATCTCCAGCTCTTTTCTAGAATCTCAGGATAATTTTATGGAAAATTCAGTGCAACAGAGTTACATTTCAAGAGAGAATTTATTTTCACTACAAACCATCCAGAAACAAGTTTGACAGTATTTCTGGATCCTCAAAATTTAGATAAATTTGCAAACAAGAAACATGCAAAATCAATTCTCAAAAGTGTATTCATGCAAAATGCTCCAACAAAAATTTCCATCAAGTTCTACTAATTCCAGTTAGCATGCAGAGCTATAGATATCACCAACCATAACATTACCCAGACTTAAAGAGACACAGCTACGGCATTGGATCGACTGCCAGAACTTTTGAATTTGGAAATCAAACACAGGCAGCAACAGCTTCATGGCTTTGGAGTTTAAAAAATAAAGCAAATTCCAGAGGCCAGCAGCCACCTAAGCAGACTATGTGTGTCCTACAAAAAAACTCAGCATTGCTACCAAATATAATTGCCAAATGCACCAAAAGGGGGCAACTGCAGTGGTGAGGCTCCAGGCAGCAATTATTTTTGTGTGTACTGAAAAAATAAAGATAAAAAGCAACACTAAAATATGCAATGAAGGCGAAGTGGAGAGGCAGGACATGGGAAAAAAGCTAACTACTTTCAAAGATACACAATCACATCCTACCTTTTTAGACCCAACAACAAACTCACAGGGCAGTATGAGAGAAGAAGGGGGGGAAAAAAACAGAAAGGAACAAAACAAATTAGAAAGACAGAGAACAGAAAGAAAATTAACAGCCACATACACATACTGAGATCATCAGCTTTGATAAATCAGTGCACAAATCCCAGCTATGACACAATGCAGAGAAAGACACATCTACAAACAGGGCCCTACATCCTCATCCCTCCACAGCATTAAATGATGCTAGTATTAAAAAAGAAAGAATCTAAGACACAAACTGATGTAAACAACATTAAAATGAGCTTATCCAAGCAGATATACAATCATACTTAAGTATGTTTATTTTTAGCTGAAAACAGAAATAAAATAGAAAACTTAAAACAAATGGGATTTTCAGTATTTCTGGCACATATGTTTCCTAGTTTTCAGTTTGTAGGACTTTTTTGTCATCATGAGAACATGTGTTTCCATTGCTCTCCATCAATCTCCCTGCCTCTACAAATAACTATCAAGTGCAACTGATTTCAGAAACTTTTTCAATTATCTCAGCCCTGTGACCACATAAATATTTTATCCAATTTACAGCTGAAGAAACAGAAAGAAAAAATAAATCAATTTCCCAAAATCCCATCTCGGCTGAATGTTCCAGGAATTAAAGCAAGGTCAGCCTCTCAGTCCTACAATTTCTGTTTAAAAGGACAACGTTTCTTCAGAATTTTTTGGGACTTAACCCACTATTTTTCATATGTAAATTTTTCTACCAGCCAAAAAAAGTTCTTCCACACACAAAATTCAGTGAGTTCATGTATGTTGTCATCTCAGTCAGTTGTGGGAATGTGTCTCCCCTGCTCATTACACAAGCAACTGGAAAAAGACCAAGATCATCCTCACTTTTCCCAAGAATTTCCTTATTTGAAATAATAATTCATCTTCCTAATTTATGAACTTTGCATCTTAAAAGAAGCCAATCAATTGGCTTCCATGGCAATTATCATGCAACCAAGCTACTGGAAGTCTTCTAACGGGGTGAGGGAGAAGATCAGGTTTATATCTATAGCCCTGATCATCACATAAGTATTAACCTTAATATATGACCATAAAATACTTGGAGAAGAGTATCTTTTAAGATACCAACTATGTTCAGTAGTTTTAATAAGTCTTCCAATCAGAATTATGTGGCCCATGTAAATTCTTAACATATCTTCCTTCAATCTATCATCCCAATAGCTCCAGGCTACACCTGCACCACACGTTTATTTCACCTTTGCTACACACTGCCATTTAACTTCAATTTTAAAAGTTATAGGAAAAGATATGCTTATTTAGCCTAAGAAGGCATCCACAATTACAGCAGCAGACACACCCTCTGTTACAAGAACAGTGTTTCTTCTCTGCCATCTATTCAATAGAGAGCATTTGTGCTTTTTAAGTAATTGGTTGGACACTGACTGGGAGGTCGGTATACATTGTATACAAAAATTGCAAACAGACAGAAAGTATATAAAAAAAATCAAGGTACTTTCTTTGCCTTTAACCCTTTAAAAATTTCCACTTGTTCTAGAAAAAGCTGTTTCATTTACCTCAATATCATCATGTTTTTATTTCTTTCTGTAAAATCATTATGCTGACAGACTCAAAATCAATGAAGTAGCAGCAGTTGTTTTACCAGAAGTTCTCATACCCACTTACTGCATTCAAAAAATCTTTGAGCCCTCCCTGAAAAGAATTACACATCCAGTCCTGCAAAAACAGAAACTGGTCTCTACTGAGGAAGGTCCTTCCTCGCCCTGTCTCTCCCTGGTATGCAGTGCTTTCCCTTAATTAGCCAATCTGTCACTACAGAAGGGAATGTGCTAAAATAAAATCCTGTGAACTGCAATCCAAGCAATAAAAAAACTCACAAGTAATAAAATGCAATGTTATCACCAGCTCATATCCAAAGACTTTGGCTTGAAAGTGGAAGTTAGTTTAATAAACTGATCTGAATTCAACCTAATTCCATGGACCTGAGTTTCTGCTTTAGAACAGAAGGCAGAGATGCATCAGGCTACATGAAAGGTGCCTAGAAAGGTTCCTATGCAGAAAAGCTACAAATGTATTTTCATTCAGCTTTCTGAAGTTTTAAAGTGTAACTACTAAGTTTTAAAACAATCAGAAGTACTAACTCCACAGCAAAACAGAACTGAAGAACTTTCTTACTACTGAACTGAAAAATTAAAATATTTAACACCTTTTTCTTGAGCATTTCAGCACAGCAAACATTTCAAGTACATCCATTGATCCAGACTTAGTGAAAACCTCTTTGGTATTCAAACCTCCCAGCAAGGGTGTGTGCAGAGCTGAGCCAGTGATTAACTCTGGATAAACCCCTGTGTCTACACAGGCAGGGTCACACACCTTCCATTCTGCAAAGAACTGAAGCATCCCACTGAATCTGTCTGAACTCCTCACTGCAACAGCATCAAACACCTGCTTGGAGATGTGTGGGCACACATTCTGCTGTCACTCGAGCTCCCCACCAGTTCAGAACTTCACAAGGAGTATTTCCTACTAGTTACAACACAGCCACTGCTCAGAAATAAGTCATTTATCTAAGAAACTAATTTCCAAACAACAATTTTTAGAAGACACAACTGAACAGCAGAATTCATTCTGATTTTGAGATTCTTGACTAGCAATTGTCATTATCTACCTATTTGGAACAGGAAATTTTGATTACATTCAGCCAAATTTGATTCAAACTGAGTAATTAAGGACAAGATTCTAAAAAGTCTTGTCCAGTCTACACAACTTTACCACCATGTACAAAAAGCAGTACCACAGTAATTCAAACTCATAATTGAATAACAGTGCAGGGACAAGCCAGGGACCAAGTCAGAGCCAGTTCAAGTGCTCACCAAAGAGGAGCAGGGTACTGATGGTCATTGAAGCAACCACAGATAAATTAACAAAAGGCTTCAAACTGATTAGAAACCTGGAATGCTTTCTTCCCGTTTCCAAGGCCAGGACCAACTATGCAGGCAGAGCTGATTAATGTGATCTAAAAGCTTCACAAACCTGCCTGGACTCCTCTGAGCTTTTACACAAACTAATAACCTCTGCTGGTATCCCTACAGTACAACACAGATATGAACACTACTACTTCCACACACAACCTGAGTTTTGATGGGGCTTCCCTGCCTCTGTCTTGTCAGAACAAAAGGTGGTTGCTTCCATCCCCTGGATTTGACTGCAAAAAGCACAGTCAAACAGATTTTGCAACTGCCTGTAGCTGTCAAGCCAGAATTACTTATCCCTTGCACAGGAACTATGCAACACTCAAATCTGACAGATGAGTATGCAAATGAGGAGAAAGGAAAAATGGGAGGAGAAAACTCTAACATACAAAAAAACCCAAACAGGTAGCAAAACAAGATAGGTAAAAAGTGGTAACAAACAATTACATGAAACAAAGAAGGACAGGGAAAGATGCTGGACTTCATCATCAAAACAAAGTCATTGTCTCATAGAATGAAAAAGCAGACAGAGGTTTAAAGGGAAGAAATACAGTAAGTAGCATCAGCCAAATACTACCTAACATGATATAAAAATAGTTTCATTGATGCTAACTGGATTTTTTATTAATACTGTATATCTAAAAAACATTTGAAGTTTTCCAGCAAAAAGTCTCATTACAGCAGCATCTGTCAAACCACTCCTGTGACTTCTTCCTGCTATTTGATGAGCTTCATCAATTAAATGTACATATATAAACAAGCTCAGAACATCAAATACAGTGAGACTACACGTTAAATTCTCTTAAAACTCCAGCAAGCAGACACAGAAAGATCAGGACACAGCCTCTGCTGGAACAAGGCTCACCTTGTCCTTTCTAATAGGCTTATCCTAAAGGCTGGCAAGTGCCACAGATGTGTTTTTTTAAGATCTGTGCGCTGACAAAAGTAGCTGCTTACCTACTATCGGTGTCCAGACCTACAAAATCCTTCTTCTCAAAAGGAACACAGAGGAGGGGGATCTTGTCTCCAGACTTATCAGTGGCTCTGTCAAGACGCTTGGACTCCAGCACTATGAAGAGGGACTCGATAAAATCTTCTATTCTCTTCTCCACAGTTTCACACTCATCGTAACTGGGATAAAACGCCACATCTGTGCGGGGCTGCTCTGCAATCTCTCCTTGAAGCCCAAAGACAAACAACCGGGAATCGTAGAGAGTAGAGCCGTACATTTCCTTCTGAAGATGGAATTTTTCAAAAGTCTGAGGCCATTCCTTTGCTGAAGAACACTCTGTGATAGTGATCAGCCCCACGACTTTGCGGTGTGTCTGAAAATCCCCCCACTCGTTGTTCTCTGGGGGATAATGGTGCCTGTATCGGATGTAGAGCACTCGCTGAGAGTCGCGCACGTTAACTTGGCTCACGGCTGAAATCCGCTTGTAGATCCTGAAAAAACTCTCTTCAGGTACAATGCCAATGGGCTGAACCACGACCAGGAGGGTCTGATGATCCTCAGCACACTGCATGTAGTCAGGAACACTCATTTTGCATCAAGTGCAGGCTAGTGAAAGAAAAACGCATATTATTTTTTAATGTTCAGAAGTACACGGGGTTGCTGAATCAAACGAGGGCTTTGATGTTAAACCCTTCTGCATCCTGAATATGTGTGCTACAATGCCACTATTTGCTTCATTATTTTACTAAATCTTCAACCACACCACCTATTGATGTTACACTGTGCACAAGGAGAACTTCTAGTCACCTATCAAACAAGAATCTGTAAATAAGGAATTTCCAAGTGAATCTCACTCCCTGTGCAGCTACACAAGCCAGCTCACACAAGTCTCTACCACAGCTACTGGGCAGAAATACCAGCTCACGAGAGCCTGTCAGACTCAGGCTCTTCAGCCCCATTTTCTTGGGGAAATACACAAAATTGTGTGGGGTGAGATGTAAATGGGCACCACATCAGGATAACCAAACTTTAGACAGCTGTCAGTGCTCGCATATGGCCAAGCAGAGGAAAATCAGGACCAAAACACCTACTTTTGAGGAAAACCAAAGTCTTGCTTTCTCAAAATACACATAGGGAAGGACCATGCAATGTTTTCTGCCTTTACATTTAAATATTTAGAATCCTTTTTCTCCTGAGCTCTCTAAAACCAATTACTGCACTGCAGCTAACTCTTGAATTAAGATGTACATTCCTGAGTCCTTTAATGTCTGAGACATCCTGGACCCCACAGATCCCTTTGTGAATTTCAGCTCCAAAGCCCTGAACCGTAAATGCCACCAGAAAACCACAAAAAAAAAAAAAAAAAAAAAAAACACCAGGAACAAAACAAAATAAACGCAGCCCAGCTTTGACACGCAGCCCAGACTTGACACTATTGGTTTTAGGTTTGACAAGCAGAACGACGAGTTCCGAGCCCACGGGGACACAGGTGACAGAGAAGCAGCTGCCTTGAGGAAACGGGCTCTTCAGAACTACGGACTGTACCTCCCTTCTCCCACCGCACTGCCCCGGGTCTGCCCAGCAGCCCCATTCCCAGGGGTGCAGCCCCATTCCCAGGGGTGCAGCCCCATTCCCAGGGAGCTGCCCCATTCCCAGGGGTGCAGCCCCATCCCCAGAGGTGCAGCCCCATCCCCAGGGGTGCAGCCCCATTCCCAGGGAGCAGCCCCATCCCCAGAGGTGCAGCCCCATTCCCAGCGGAGCATCCCCATCCCCAGGGGTGCAGCCCCATTCCCAGGGGTGCAGCCCCATCCCCAGGGAGCAGCCCCATTCCCAGGGTAGAGTCCCATTCCCAGCGAGCAGCCCTATTCCCAGAGGTGCAGCCCCATTCCCAGCGAGCAGCCCCATCCCCAGGGATGCAGCCCCATTCCCAGCGGAGCAGCCCCATCCCCAGCGGAGCAGCACCGTCCTGACACTTCCCCCCGGCAGAGGCCGCAGCGGGTGGGAGCTTCCCCTTCCCCTGTCCCCGGGCACCTGCCGCTTTGGGCCGGCCAAGTTTAGCAGGAAAAACGAATAAACTGCAGAAGAGCCAAGCGCAGCAGAGGCGCGGCGGAGGCGCACACCCCCCTGAGCTCCGTCAGGAGCAGCGAAAGGCGCGGGGGAGCTGCTCTGCGGGAAGACCCCGGGATTACCGCCCCTGGGTGGTAACCGGGGAAGGGGCACTGACAGCCCGGGCAGGAGCCGGTCTTTGGGCAGCGGGGACGGGCGGTAACCGGGGAAGGGGCACTCACAGCCGGGACAGGAACCGCTCAAGGACGGGGGGACGCCGCTGCCGGGCGGTAAGCGGGGAAGCGGCACTCACAGCCGGGACAGGGGGACGCGGCTGCCGGGCGGTAAGCGGGGAAGCGGCACTCACAGCCGGGACAGGAGCCGCCCCTCTCCCGCCGGAACTGACGGCAATGGCCGCTCCGCCCCGCATGCGCGCCGGGCCATGGCGGGAGAGGCGTGAGGGCAGCCGGCGATTGTCCGCCGTCGTCCGCGGTGCCGCTCCCGGGGCTTCCACCGGGAATGGAGGCGTCTGCCTGTGAACACGAGGCATTCCTCCAAGAGGAACGCGTTAAAAGGAGTGGATGAATGATTGATTCATCTGCATGGTGAATTACAGCCGACTGTGTATGGAAACTTAAAGGGCTCGAGCCCTTAGAACGAAGTGAGCCTTCCTGGAATCCCAAATCCCGAAATTGGTCTGGTGTCATAGAACCATCCAGCTCAACTGTCAACCCAGCACTGCAACTGTAATGCCTAAACCACATTGCCAGACTCAGATGCCTCTTAAACCCTTCCAGGAATGGTGATTCCACCACCACCCTGGGCAGCGTATTCCAATGCCACCACTGCTCACCACCGGAGCAGTGAAAAAAAAATTTTTTTTTAATATCTAATCTGCATCTTCCTTATCTCAGCTTAAGTCCATTTCCTCTGGTCTCACACCATTGGCATAGCAAAAGAGGCCAGCCCCAACTCACTACAAGTTCCTCTGAGGTAGTTGTAGAGAGCAATGAGGTCTCCCCTGAGCGTCCTTGAGAAGAGAGAGATCTTCCTCTGAGAGGATTTCTCAGTCTTGTAGCTTAAATGGCAAAATCTTGAAAACTCTGGAAGTACAAAACCTCCAGAAGTATGAGCCTTGTATGAGAGTTCAGGTGAATTTCTAGTGGAGGATGTGGGAACCTTAATGATGTTCAGTGAGGCCAAGTGCAAGATGCTGCACTTGGATGACCAACAAGGTCAGCACAGGCTGGGGAATAAGTGGATTGAGAGCAGCCCTGCCAAGAAGGACTTGGGGGTGCTGGTGGATGAGAGACTGGATGTCAGCTGGCCATGTGTGCACTTGCATTCAGAAAGGCAAACATGTCTTGGGTTGATCCCACAGTGTGGGCAGCAGGTGAGGGAGGTGATTCTGCCCCTCTGCCCCACTCTGGTGAGACCTGACCTGCAGTGCTTCATCCAGGTCTGGAATCCCTAGCACAAGAAAAACTCATGGACTCCTTGGAGCAGGTCCAGAGGAAGCTATGGAAATTGTCAGAAAGCTGAAGTGCCTTTCCTGTGGCAACAGCCTTTGCAGCCTTTTCTAAGGGGCACTGTCATGACTTAAAAGTAGTGGCACTCCAACAAAATAACTTCAATAGAACTCACAGTGTTTGAAAAATTTGGATGAACAATTGCATTTAGGTAGAATCATTTAGGTTGGAAAAGACCCTTAATATCATCAAGTCCAACCTAGTACTGCCAAGGCCACCTCTAAACCATGTCCCTAAGAGCCCCATCTACATGTCTTTTATATCCCTCATGGAATGGTAACTCAACCACTTCCCTAGGCAGATGGTTCCAATGCTTGAGAATCTTATTGGTGGAGAACTTTTTTCCTAATATCCAATCTAAACCTCCCCTGGCACAACTTGAGGCCATTTCCTCTTGTACTGTCACTTGTCACTTGGAAGACAAGATTAAACCTCACCTGACCACAACCTCTTTTCAGGTCTCCTCAGCCACTATGGCACAAGCTGTGGGCTCCAGGCAGCTCTCTCTGCTCTCCTCAGGTTTCCCCAGTTTGGGAGACATGAGGAAAAACAACAGCATAAAAGGAACTGAACAAGCTTTAGCCTTGACCTGCAGTTATCTTACAAAAAATGTACAACGGAAAGGAGCTGGAGAGATGGCAGCACAAGCTGGACTCAGAGTCTCAGACAGAGGCTGACCAACCCCAACAGCAGCACGGCCTCAGGGCCAGAGAGGGATGGAGTGTGCTCAGCCTGGTCACTCACAGCCTCCCTTCTCCTGCCAGGGGCAGCTCCTGCTCCCTTTGTCCCTTTGCTGGGAGACAGTGACTCAGAGGGACAACTACACCTGACCAAGCTCTCAGCTGGCAGCAGGGCAAAGATGGGCTCTGAGGAGCTCAGAGGGTCCTTCACCTGTGCCCTCCCACCACCAAGCTAAATAGCCTCAGAAATCCTGGTAGTTTGATGAGGGTTTATTTGTATATTGAAAACATGAAAGACCCCGGGAGCATTTATAAGAAATCCACTGCTGGAGTAATGTCATCTGTCTCCACAAGATGTCACAAGATGCTAAGGATCAAGAAAGAAATCGATCCTTCCAGACATCCATGCAGCCTCCCAGGATATCTGTGCTTCCTTTCAGATACGACATACACACAATGGCCTCACATAAGATGTAATCTCAAAAGAATTATACAGCCCAAGAGATACAGATTATCTGCAACAGCTAACTATAAATGATGTCCCCAAATACAGTAATTTTGGAATTTTATCATACAATATGTTATCCTTGTAGCAAGGGGCTTCCAACTGCTTATGGTGCTGTATTTTATTAATAAATCAGTATCGTCTGTAGCTTTGCCCTTATATACTGGGCAAATTCTGCATAAGATAGTAATTCAGTCATTCAGTCAATAAACTCCCTGTGTTTCCATTTAATGATTCTTCATGGGTGCATTCCTAAATTCCATGTGGATTATTGTGTATTCTGGAAAAGCTCCTGCTTTTCTCTCTCATATTAAGTAGAGATAATTTCGTGGCCTTAGCAAATTTCTTACCAATACAATCAGGCATGTTGTTTGTAAAGCATACTGGAAACTTTTTGATTGAAACCGTTAATGAATTGATGCAAATGACGTATCATCACTTCTGGAAGTGCTCACTCACCCTGCAGCTCTTACCCAAACAGGCACAGGCAAACTTCTGGAGCCAACACTCCCAGGAGCAAAATCCACAAGCACATTACAACCTTCCTACGCAGCAGGCCCACAGCGTAAACGTGAGGAATGTGTTAATAATGAAGATGCAGCCCCATCATCACTTCACAGTTTACACGTGCCCTCCACACCTCCCTACATCTCTGACAACTGTCAAGATTACCAGACATTCCCTGGTACTGTAATTAGTTTGGGTTAAAAATATAGTAGACAGTGGCCTGTAATTGGGATACACACAGGAGTTGCCCAGTTGCCATTAAAAACAAGCTCCCACCACTCCTGTGCCAGCCTGGGGCTGAGGGGCCATGATGAGAAGTGAGGAAGGGAAAGCCCCAAGGCTGCTCCCGCCTGTGCTGGGGCAGCAGGAATCCACCCCGGTGGGAAGAGTGACTGGAAAGCTGCTCAGCACAAAATGACCTGGTGGAAAAGGAGCTGGAAGTGCTGGTTGACAGCAGCTGAACATGAGCTGGGCTGTGCCCAGGTGGGCAAGGAGTCTGGTGGCCTCCTGGCATTCTGTGTCAGCCACAGTGTGGCCAGCAGGAGCCAGGCGGTGATTGTCCCTCTGTGCTGGGCACTGGGGAGGCCACACCTCGAGTGCTGTGTGCAGTTCTGGGCCCATCAATTTAGGAAGGACACTGAGGTGTTGCATCATGTCCAGAGAAGGGACACAAAACTGGTGGAAGGGGCTGGAACACAACTTTGATGAGGAGCAGCTGAGGGAGCTGGGGCTCTTTAACTTGGAGAAAAGAAGGCCCAGGGGTGTGACCTTATCACGCTACAGCCACCTGGTGATCGGTCACACGTTGGACTCGATGATCTTAGAGACCTTTTCCAGCCTACTTGAGTCTGTGATTCTGTGAAGGGACTCGCAGCCGGAACCTCCGCAGCCCCTCAGTGCCTCCAGGTGCCCCGGGCCCGCTGCCCGCCCGCAGCGAGGAGGAGAGAGCCGGCGGGGCTGGGTGTGCTGCGCGTCCCTGTGTGGCTCCCTGTATTGCAGGGAGCTGTAGGGAGCTGTAGTCCCGGGCAGCGGCCGGGTTCCAGTGCTGTAGGGAGCTATAGGGAGCTGTAGTCCCGGCAAGAGGCGGGTCCCGGTGCTGTAGGGAGCTATAGGGAGCTGTAGTCCCGGCAGGAGGCGGGTCCCGGTGCTGTAGGGAGCTATAGGGAGCTGTAGTCCCGGCAAGAGGCGGTTCCCACTGCTGTCGGGAGCTATAGGGAGCTGTAGTCCCGGGCAGCGGCCGGGTTCCAGTGCAGAAGGGAGCTATAGGGTGCTGTAGACCCGGCAGGAGGCGGGTCCCGGTGCTGTAGGGAGCTGTAGTCCCGGGCAGAAGGTGGCTACCGGTGCTTTAGGGAGCTGTAGGGAGCTGTAGTCCCGGCAGAAGGCGGCTACCGGTGCTGTAGGGAGCTGTAGTCCCGGCAGCCGCCGCCTACAGCTCCCGGCGGGCCGTGCCCGCGCTGCCGGGGGGACGGGCCGAGATGGCGGCGGCGCGGCTGAGCGGCACCGAGAACCGTCTGGTGTCACTGCCCCTGTCGCGGATCCGCGTCATCATGAAGAGCTCCCCGGAGGTCTCCAGCATCAACCAGGACGCGCTGTTCCTCACCGCCAAGGCCACGGTACCGGCTCGCCCTGCCCTGCTCTGCCCTCAGTCCCCCCGCGGCTCCCCTTCCCCGGCTGAGGGGCCTCTGCCTTCCGAGAGCTCCCGCGGCCCCGGCCCGGACTCCCGCTTCCCTTCTCTGTCCGCATCCCGAGACTGAGCTGATTTTAAAGCTGCCCCGCGTCTAGAATCATAGAATGGTTTGTGTTGGAAGGAACTTTAAAGAGCATCTGTTTCCAAACCCCTGCTATGGACAGGGACACCTTTCACTAGCCCAGGTTGCTACAAGCCTCGTCCAGCAGGGCCTTGGACACTTCCAGGGATGGGGCGGCCCCAGCTGCTCTGGGCAACCTCTGCCAGGGCCTCACCACCCTCACAGGGAAAAATTTCTTTCTAACATCTGATCTAGAGCTACTTTCTCAGTTTGAAGCCATTCCCCCTTGTCCTGTCACGACATGCTCTTGTAAATAGTCTCTCTCCATCTTTCTTGTAGACTCCCTTCAGGTACTGAAATTTAATGAGTCTCTGCACTGAATGCCCAGTGTATGTGCAGTTAAATGTGGTGCTTCTGCCTTTAGATAGGGATAAACGATATGAATTCTTAGTCTGACTACTCAGTTTTGTTTTAATTTTTTAGGAGCTTTTTGTTCAGTATTTGGCTACATACTCCTACAAACATGGCAGAGGGAAGGAGAAGAATGCTCTGACTTACACTGACCTGTCTCATACAGCAGAAGAGTGCGAGACCTTTCAGTTCCTTGCAGGTATCGATAACACAATGGTAAATCCAGTGTCTGCTTTGGAAAATGAAACTTTGCTCTTAATGCTCTGTTTTGTGAGGACCAGTTCTACTGGTCATTGAGCTCCTGCTTAGCATTCAACTGGAACTCACAAACTACCTCCCTAAAAACATTTCTTTGTGAATGGGGATTTTTCTGCTGCCTCTAAATTATGCAGTTACACTGTATACAGTTCTCAGGATATTGCCTTAAGCATTTCTTAAAGTCCAGCAGTTCCATCTGAAAGTTTTCAGCCTGTGAAGGAAAATCATTGCACATCTTTAGGTGAAAAGTTATGTGGACCAAAAATTGCACATAAGAACCTGTAAGTTTTGAGAAAAAGAGCTTCATCATATGGTCCCTCTATGCTTTTAGATATATATGCACACACAGGTTTTTACTGATATTTGGATTTTATGTTAATGGCTTGTTGGATCTATGGCAGTTGAGCACTCTGTTTACATCAAATAATTTACATCAGCAGACAGTAAAAGTTGCCAGTAATCAGTCATGAAATGGAGTCCTTATCTTTGGTTATGTGTACCATAAGTGGGTAACTCCCTTCTACTCTTAGAGCTGTGAGTGTGAGTCAGGCTGACTTACCTGGTTATTCACCTAAGGTTTGTTAAAAATATTAGTATTTCTTTTTGACTTAATTTCATTAGTGGTTTGGATGCAACAGTATTAATGAGGCAATACAAGTATTCAAACTGACTATAAAAGCAACAATTCTGCTTTTCAGATATCTTGCCAAAGAAGATCCTAGCTAGCAAATACCTAAAAATGCTTGAAAAAGAGAAACGAGATGGAGAAGTGAGGGAAGACAATGATGAGGGTGAGGAGGAAGAGGACGAAGACAAAACTGTTGGTGACAGTGTTGGATCTTAAGGCCAATGGAGAATTGTTTCATAGTTGATCCATTTTCTGTTGTAAAAAGGATGTTATTTTTGTGACTGAGAATCCAGATGCTGGATATATTTATACACTGAGCCATCTGCTTTTGCTTTAAGAAGTTTAGAAATTGAACTTTATACTCAAGAGTTGGAGAATGGAATTCGTCCCTCAGAAACACGGCGGGGTAGGAAGAGACAGTGCAAAACAAACCTGACAGCAGAGCTTGGTCAGATGATTTGAAATTCCTTTGTCAGACAATCATTACCCAAATTTAAAATTTCTTACAAGCAGTTTTCAGTTCAAAAGCTCCCAAAGTGTGGACCAAGTCCAATGCAAAAGTCTGTAAAAACAGCGATGTGGGCACCCGGATGGGAGAGGAGGAGATCCATCCCAAGAGCTGATGTGGTTCTGCAGCTGTGGTGGTAAATGGGGTGGAAAATTATGTAAAGACATGCATCTAGAACCCTTCTCTTGAATGAACTCCACTTCTGCAGTTTCTCTTGCCAAAGTGCATGTTGAAGTCTGTTAATTGTGGGTTCTCGAGAAGGAGCAGCTCCTTTACCGTGTGAGTGACAGAGATGGATTTTTCATTTGCTTTTGGTTTGGGTTTTTTGTTTTGTTTTTTAACTACAGAAATGGCAACCGTCCTATGTAGAACTTTACGTGCAACTTTTCTAAATAAACATTTTGTATGAAAACTGACAATGGATGCAAAAACTTCCTGTAGTTCTTTCTCATTTTAGTCAGTGTGGCAATGTTTGCATTGTGTCATGGTCAGTCTGAGAGAGAAAAGGGACCAAGATCTTCCCCATGGGTGAAAAATACCCCAGGTAAGCACAGGAATGTTAAAGGTAATAAGAAGCTCCCACTCCAAAAGAGCTGGGCAGCAAATCAGCCAGGAATTTGTCTCAAGCAACACCCTAATTTGGGGGGCATGGTAAGGAATTACCAGAACTGAACAGCTGAACAGCTTCTCTTGGGTTGAAGGCACAACCACACTCAGCTTCTCTTAAAACACAGCAGGGAGCTCCAGCATATCCACAATCCAGCACATTCCACATTCTAAGAAAGCCAAATGGAGCTTAGGCAGGTAGGACCAGGGCCTGGCAGAGCTACTGAGCCACAGCAGAAATGCTGCTGCTATTTTAACAGATCAGAGGATGCTGTGCTGTAAAAAATCTTCTGAAGTTGCCATAAATAAAAATTGTATTGTACCAGGAATGCTGCAGTGAGTGCTGAGTGGGGCTGGATCCCTGGGGAAATTCCCAAGTGGGTAAAGGCAGAACTAAACCATTGTTCCAAGAGCTGGTTTGTGTTTTTTATTTTGGGGGTGGGGGGGGAGGTTGGTGGTTTTTTTTAATATTATTAAAAGTGCATGGAGATGTGTGGGAAACTGAGTGTGGAACGCTGTTTGTGGGGAGGGGGTGCCAGTTTCTTGGGAAAGAAAAAAAGCACAAAATTGCACAGTGACTCCCTAGCAGAAGTAGGGATGAGGGCAACAAGCACATACCTGAACCATGGATGGCTCACAACCAAAGAGAGGAACAGCCTCAAACAGCCCTGGCAGGGGTGGGACCACAGCCCCATCCCCTCCCCTGCACCTTGAGGAGAGGAGGCAGGAGGGAAGGAGGAAAAAGGGACTGGGAAAGGGGTGGAAGATGTTTTAATTTTTGACTTGTTTTTCACCATGTAATTCCATTTAATTTGTCAGTAAATTATATCATTTTCCCTCTGGTCACATCTGTTTTGCCCATGACAGCAACTGCTCAGTGATCTCACTGTCTGTACCTCAACCCTTGAGCTTTTTAATCCTATTTTCTCCCTCCGTCCAAACTGCAACTTCCTCAAAAGTGACCAAGTATCTTGACCTGTTAAAGGTGGTGTGGGATTTTAGGCAGTGGACCACAGGCCAGGGGACACTTTCCAGGATTAATTATTATTATTATGAACATGTTTTTATGTTTTTTTCCCCCACCACACCAGTTTGTGAGACCCTTCCCCATTCCAGCTAATGCTGCTCAAAGAATATGAAGTTTCCTAAATTTGCCAAAATAACAAAAGAACTGCGGTTATGAAGTATAATCACCACATTTCATCCCTCTTAGAAGTTTCCTGTGGGATGATGAACATACTCTGTGAATTCCTGAGCCTGTGCACACCCTTCTGGATTCATTCATCCAAAATCCTCAATGGGGACTTCAGAGCTGCCAAGATTTGCCACAGCCCTCTCCAAGGCCCTGCATCTGCCAAAGCTTGTTGCCATCAAACCAGTGAAGGGTTATTTGTTTTCCCCAAGAGCCTGACACAGAGCAAAATCTCATCCAATTCAAAGTGGTGTTTCAAAAAACAAGGGAAGAATAAAGGGAGGAGACCACGCTGACAGTATTTCATATTATTGAGTAAACCCAATCTGTATCTGCAGCACTGGGCTCCCAGAGGAAGCTCCTTGGCATCCTTGCAATTCTGTTGGATGCTTTATGGTCACCACCAGGTGCTACATTTTCTTCATTTAAAAAAATGATCACTGTAGGGATTCACTCAGAAAGAAGAAAAAAAATCATCTTCCAAAACCAATTCCAGGATTACAACTTGTAAGCAGTTAAAGCAGCACGGATGATCTCTGGTTGGGTACAGAGCAGGTGGGAGCACAGGGAAACATCCAAACACAAGAGGAGAAATGCAAGGGAGGGCAATGGGCCAGAGATTTTTGCAGAGTCTCACAGTAACTGCAGAAAATGGCCAAATATTAAATGAAAAGACATCAAACAATATCTTGTAAAGATGAGGAATTTTATTTTATTGACATACTATGAGGCAAAACAAAATCGACACCATACAAAATAACTTTATAAAATATCATTCACATCATTATTTTGTCAGGAATTACAGCATTCTGAGCTTGTTACAAGTCTTACATTTTGAGGTGAAAAACACTATGCTAAATCTTTAGTATTAGTTGTATATATACAGTAAGAAACCAGAACAGAACCTGTTAGGTTTTTCATGAGTTTATTGCAAAAGTAGTGCAAACTATTTTACCTTGCAAGCTGTAAAACAAACTTGGAAAAGGACCCACCTAAGCTTAAAAACATGACAATAAATGCTCAATTTCACAGCCTTCGAAGCTTCCTTCAACAGTTCTCAACAAAAATTCCCCATCTCTGCACATTTTTAGATTTTTACTGACTCAGAAATGAAGGAGTAGAGAGTGGACCTGCAGTAGGGAGCAGGCAGAGAGCAGGAGGGTGCTGCTCCAACGTGGGGCACTGCTCTTACCCATGGATTTGGGGAATCACCCCCAAACATCCACCAATGGGGCAGGTTTAGTCACTCTGTGCCCCCATTAATCAACTGCCCCTTTCCACACTCATATTTGAGAAAGAGTCAAGAAAGCAGAACGAGTCAAAAAAAAAAAACAAACCACCAAACCATAATTAAGAATTAGGAACATGTATTGTCTGTTTTAGGAACATAGTATCCTTTTCCTCCTTTTCCTGAAGTCTATAAAGCAAATTTCCATGGTCCCCCTCCCCGTGTGTGCACTCTGCAGGGCACATCCCATCCCAAACTCCTGCATGATCCCAAGGCAGGATACTACATTCTGCAAGATCCAGAGAAAACAACGGCCTAAAACACTATCAGGGTCCCTCAAAGCAAACAGGTAGCTAAGTCATCTCCTAAAAAACCAGAAAAGCAAACAAATGCTACATGAAAAATGTTAAAGAAACAAAATGCAGCATATTCAGGCTCTTTTTTTTATTTTTTTTCTCTTGAGGTACCTATATAAATATTACCTTCTGCCCAAAGTACGATTGGTTTTGTTAAAAAACTGAAGTCCTTATCACAAGCCAATTGCAGGGCAAACATTATTACTGAGAAAGTGCAACCATGCTGATCATTTATCTGCAGCATATTAAAGGATGATTAGGCTTTAGAAAATATAGCTTAAGTCTAGACCTGATGGAGCAGTTTTATAAAAACACTGAACAGAGGCATTTTCCTTTTGTTTGAGTCTCTCTGCAACAGAAAGCCTTAGGAAACAGCTTGGAAGTCCTGCCATGATGGAATATCAGCACTTTTACAATCCCATATATAGATTTTTTTTTTTCTTTTAGTATTTAAACTAAATACAATTTTACAGCAAAGATTCCCCCTCTGTAGTAGGTACTGGTAAAAAGTGAATTTTTAAAAAATTTTTGAAACTTCAAAAAATGATAGCGTATCACAACTTAAAGCTTTCTGAAGAGGAATTGTTTTTCAGTAAAAAAGGTTCCCATAGTAGAAAAAACTTACACATAGTTGTAAACTGTTACATACAAAACTGTGGAAAGGTCAATGATGTTTTATTCCCTCACCCTTACAAGTGTATCCCTTCCTTTTATATTTATATACATACACATACACACACAAGGTCGTGTGCTATGTGCATATATAGAGACACAGAGATGTAGAGATCTGGGGTCAGGATTAAACATTTCCAAAACCTTCTTTATTGGGGATTTCTCTTTGCCTAGGTCAGCTGTGATACTTTTAATTTACAACTTGCTACACCAAAAAATATTTTCAAATTCCGTTTTTTGTGGCGTGGTTTAACACCATTTGCTGTTTTTAATCAGGAAGATGAGTTTTGACTGTTGTGCACTGGGGAAAAAAACCACAAAGGCACAAAGAATAGAACTCAAATCCAAGATTGTTGTCTCAGAACACGAAACCCAAGGGTCTGGGCTGTGGATGGGGTCAGTTTGGTCGCCTTTGCCAAATCTCCTTGACAATTTGAGTAATTAGCACCCAACTGATTACATGAGGTAGATCCAAATTGGAAAAAAAAAATAAAATAAAAGCAAGCTGGGTCCCCAACACTTTTTTTTTTTTTTTGCCTCTATTTATAATGTTGTAAGGATCCTATGTCAGTCATAAGAAGTGGAAGCAATGGCACCTACCCAAAGCAAGCGCGGAATTCAAGAATGGCTTTTTTTTGGGGATGTAAAATTTGAAGTGTTAAATCACAATCCTCCTTCAGGCAGAGATTTGCTGGCAGGGGAGGGGGGAGAATATGTCTGACAACAAGGACAACAAAAAGCTGGGATTTGGGAAAGCCTGTTTGGGGTCAGCTGCCAGAGGAATGCCCGAGAGCCCACGGCAGCCAGCGCCCAAAGAGGCATCACAGTACAGACAGCTACAGGTGTCCCTTATTTCTCAGGTCAGGAGACCGCCTTTACTAACACTGAAGCTCCACAGGAACACCCTCCTGTCATTAAACAGTATTTTTGCATACTCTGAGAGAAGAATCTGACACATTTATCATTTAGTTAAGGCTTAGTTTAAAGTGGCGCGGCCACACAGCATCACACAAGTGCTCACCTAGGGCAGCGAGAGAAGCAATGGATTCATTCCACCCCTGTGACCCCCCCAGCATTGCCAAGTGATGCCTCCAACCTCCATGGGAAACCCTACAGTGCCTGGGATGCCCTGCAGAGTCAGCTGAGGGTAATTCTGGGCCTGGTTTTGCATTACAAGTGCTACTCTCACCCAGCCAGCACTGATCATCTCTATACTGCAAGCACGAGACAGCTCCACAGAGATGCAACACACACACAAAACTACTCAACACACATTTAGTACCACTTGGAACGACCTTAACACCATATTTTTTTTCTTTTCTTCTCAAAAAAAAGGAAAAAAAAAAAAGGAAAAAAAAAGCAAACTTTAAATGGTCATTTTGATTGGAGGCAACATTTACAATATGAAGATTCTGGATTGATTTTTGGTTCTTTTTTTCAGTTATTTTATAAAAAATAAGTTTTAAAAAATTTTGAAACTATTAAAACAGAAGATTAATAAAACCTTAACAAATAAAGTCAGTTAATTTTGCAATGTACCAAAATTAAAGCAAAAAAAAATAGATTTAATCAATACATTCTGTTTTCCATCTCACCCTCCCAAGATCAAGCCAACCACTCTGCTGCACAGAAATCCGGGGCTGGATCCTTACTTACCAACTGCCCTAAATATTGAAATCTTTGTGATTGTACAACTAGTAAAATACTGCAAAAGCCAGGGAAATTGTGCTTGTTATTTCCAGCCAAATACTGCCTTTGTATCTTCTACAGACAGCTACAGTGTTCTGTCCTGTCACACACACAGATCTAGAAAATCTACTAAACTTTACCAACAAATTACAGAAAAGAAGTGGTAACACTCTTCAGGATAGCACAGAATTTTGCCAGATGTAATTCCTCATTGCACCTCATTGAAAATTGGATTTTCCAAGATAAATCTACAGCTTACTCCTTAATGGCATTTGGTGGTTTGTTTAGTTGGGGTTTTTTTTCCCTAACTTTCTTTAAAATGCAATTAACCGAGCTGTCATTTGTAAATGAGAAGCAATTGAAGGGCTCAGTCATGAAGTTTCACAAGAAAATATATCAGGAATGACAAAATCTGGGTCAAATCCTTGTTTTTTAATAGCATAGAAACAGTGCTATAAAACAGTGAGGTTTGAGCACCTCACAGTTGATGCAGAACTAACTTTGGTGAAATCTAGAACACAGGGCACTGCATGTCGCATTGGGACATGAGAGGTCTGATCCAACCCACAGCAGCTGAGGTTTTTGGGGTGCCCATAAAGCCCAGACAGGATCTGCTTTTAGTCAAGTACATGTCAGGCAAAAATGTGCAATTTCACAAAAACTGGCACGGGTGAAGCTTCCTCTATTCATGCCTTTAAAACCAGGAAAAACTGATAAATACAGAAAAGAGTCCACATTCTATTTTTTTTTTTTTTTCTGACAGGAAATCTCACCTAACAAAGCAAACACAAACAGCATCAGCCATGGGATTATAGACTCCCAAGCTTGCCTGCTGACCTGTTCACCATTCATGCTTGCGAAGCACACTCCAAAAAAACCCCATAAAATGATCAGAAAAGTCTAAATTTATATTTTGTGGACAACTCCTAGCCCTGCTTCCAGGTCAGACAGCATTTGCAATCCCTGCTGATGAGCAGAGAGCAGCTGTTCCACCAGGTAGTTTAGTTGTGCTTTAAGAAGGGAGGAAAAAAACCCCAAAATTAAAGTCCCAAAATTAATCAGCACATCCAAAATGTGGGGAAAAAAAATACAACTAAAACCTGTGCACTCCTGGAGAACCCTGTGGAAAGGATTATGCCCTTTGATATAGAACTGCCATGCAACCCAAGGCCCCTCAAACAACACAGGGAGGTTGGTTGGTGGAAGAGCTGCCACAGGCAGGTTTATGATGGGTCTGCTAAGGCAGCACATGGAGAAATCCAAAGGAATTGCTTTTTTGGGGGATATTTAGGTGGGAGGAAGGAGCAGCCACAGACTGCATCTGGTGCTGTGGGTCTGTAGTGCTGCCACATGCAGAACTCCCACAATGAACTCCTGGCAACTCCTCTCGTCCCTCCAGATGCAGCAGCGCCCCTGTCCCGGCCCCAGCCAAGTCAGAGCTCCCTGACACCACAAACTGACTTGGGGAGTTCCCTGCCAACCTTCCCCCTGTGGGATGGGGCCAGCAGATGGGTGCAGGCTGCAGGATTTCTTCAGGGGCACTTGCAGGGAAGCCAGAAGGAAAACTAAGAATTAAACTGTCACCTTAACAAGTGCTTAAATTGGCAATTTTGCAAGGAAATGTCTCCCCTCACTTCCTCTCTCATTTCCCCAAGGGTTGGGGTGTTTCCCTTCTCTAGGGCATGAGCAGCACCCAGCACAGCACTCCTTAAACTCCCTGATGATCCCAGGTCTCATCAGGAGAGACCTTGTCTGGAAAACACAAGACTCTGCTCTCATCAATGACAGAGGAGTTGTTCAGCATCTCTGCCCAGTGCAAGCCCTGCCAGCAATAGTGTCCACGATCTGCACTGCACACTGTAGTGAAACATCTTCTCCAAAGCAGCCATTTACCCTGCACTTGACACTTCTGGGGGGCTTTGTTAAATCATGACTGAGAACTGAACTAAACTGACAGGATTTTACCCCATGCAGCTATTCCTGAGCTGGTTTATAATGGTTTATTCAGTCACTTGCAAAGTCTGGGTTCCAGAAAGTCAGGACATCAGCAATCCTCCTGCCATGGATGAGCTTCATTAGTGTCTAGACCCAGACATTAAGGGAAGGAAATTACAGGGAGCACAGAATCCCAGGAAACTCTCTCAGACAGGCCAAAATCCACAGCAGAAAGCCCAGTTGCTTGTAAGTAAAAATCAACTTTAACACTGCTACGAAACCACACCAGCACACTGTGCTCCAACAGGTATTTCTGTCAGCAGAGTGGTTTGTTCTGAGATGAGGAAGCTTGTTTGGAAGAATTGTAAACAACATCTGATGTATTAACAGAGTTTTCTACAGTTTCATTTCAGGTCCCTTAAAGCACCCTCAGTCCACGTGCACTTATGAGAAGGTTGAGTTTTGGCCAAAGCTTTGCACAGAACTGACACTAAATAGTCCCAAGGTGAACATGCTGAGGTTTAGGGTTGTTTTTTTTGGTTTGGGGTTTTTTCCCCACATTTTAAAGTTTATAATTTTCTGAGCAGGGAATAAAGTGTTTTCATCCTTACAGTCGCATGTCAACTTATCTAAAAAACACATTAAAAAAATAATCCAATACATATTATTTTTGCCTCAGACTCAAAATATATTTCAAGCACCTTCATGTCATTTGGAGGAGAGAAATCTGGGAGGATGGGACTTCATTACCTGAAGCTGTAACTGGACAATTAACCCCAATGTGTAAATGGACCAAAACTTATAAAAAGGTGAAAACTCGGGATCCATTGCCCATCTTGGGTGTGGCCTCAGCCGGGCTCTTGTACTGCCCAAGGTGTATCCTTGAAGGCCTTTAATGAATACCTGCTTTACTCCTTTAACACTGTCTGGCCTCTGTTCTAGGCAGCCTCTCCAGGCATCATGGTGCCCTCTCAATACACAGGGATGCCTCTGGAAGAGGGAAGGCTGAGCAGCCACCCAGAATCACAGTATGGCACTGCCACTTCCCAGTAAGGAACAGACCAGGACAAATCCAGTCCCTCTGGGAGCATTTTGGCTGTTTAGTAGGAGGTTCACTTCAATTAATTCTTCTATGAAGGAATACAGGAGGTAGCTTTGAACTGCACCTGCTCTGTGACTAAAGATTCTCACAAACCCACTTCTGTAGTGATTTGGCCAAGCAATTACATTCAGATTTAACACTTCAAAGAAACGACTCTGACAAAGCAACTGAAACACTAAATGGGATTAAACAGATTCTGTGCCACACCAAGCACACACAGCACCCCCTTCCCATATCACCTGGATTAAACCCTTTCAGAAATGTATCTTTCCAGTCATTAACCCTCAAACTTAGAAGGCAGAACTTGCTGGTTTGCATCCTAACATCAGACTGTGGGGATGGAGTTGGGGTCTGTCCCATCCCCGAGGGTTATGGAAGCAAAAGGCAATTGCTGATGGATGGGAGATCCATGGGCAGGCAGAGGTGACACCTTTCCTTAGCTCTGAGCACTGAAACATCCACTGCACTGCCCAATCCCACAGCAAGACATTGTAACTGGATCCCAAATCCCTGTCATTCCATTAATTCTGCCACATCCACTGATTCTGTTCTTAAAACACAAGAATCAGACAAGCAAGGAAAACCTGTGAGAGCTACAGCTGACAATCCAAATATTACACTAATGCCATTAGTCATCAAACTGATACCAAAACTGGCATTTGAACCTTGCACAGACAATGAGCACAGTGAGAGCTGAAAAACTGCATCTCTGCGGTCTGGGAGAAATGTGCACAGAGCAGAGAAGGAAGAAATGTTTTATAAATTCAGACAAACCCTAAATATTTCCACTGCAATACAGCAACTGTGCCCTTCTTGGATTGATACCATAATGCACACAAAGTATAACAGCATTTAACACCAAAGCTCCTGTCTCAACACTGGAAAACATGGCAGTATTCTGGAAAATATGACAAGGAATGGTATCCCCAGCATTTCAGTATTTGCTGTACAGAGCATTATTTACAGTATTTTCAAACAGCTACAGCAGATGCAAAAAAAAAAATTTCTTACAGTAAAAAGGAAGTTTAGAAAAACCCAAAAATCAGTGCAATTACCTTCTACTTGAAGTTTTCCCTAAGAAAGATGGCATGTGTGCATCAAGAAGCATGTTACCAAATGGAATATAGAAGTAAAAAACAAAGGACTGCCCTGCATTAGGAATGGGGAAAGCCACACAAAGAGAGATACTATGGCAGGAGAAGAATATTAAAACATAGGAAAACAAGTGAGTTTAATTACACTGGTCTCAAGTGTTAAAAATACTGAGAACTCTTCTTACATTCGTTTTGTTAATGTGTACAAGATGTGTTAAAAAAAAAAAAAAAGTCCCTTGTGGGTTATTTATGCCACCAGAGATGCTTATTTGACTGAGTCTGCTTTTAATCAAAAGCCTTTGGGCACATACATGAACAAATGGAGTCTGAAAGAAAAACTTAGAAGCATCGTAGAAACTTCTGAAAAGACTGAAAAAAACCCTGAACACCTCGCACCTACTCTCCAGAAGTTTTAATTTGAAAATCCTTGTGGAAAAACCTCTTGTCTTATGTTATAAAAGTGATCCAACAAGAACAAGACTCTGTTACAACAGACAAAGGCTGCAGAAGTTATTGAGAGAGGCAGAACTAAAGCCAAACCTTCACAACCTCTTTGCTTTTACAATCAGGGAACGCTGCCTGGGGGCCTGGAGGGAGATCAAAGGTATTTGTTACCTGACAGATCAAGAAACAAGGGAATTCCTGTGCCAAAGCCTCTGGAACATGGAAGATCATTGATTGTAATTCACAAAGTCAAATATTCTAAAGCAAACCAAGCCAAAGTAAGGAGCTCTAATAAAACAAGTGATCTCACTCTGTACATCAGTGCATACACACACACACACAAGTGTTAAATTGCATAGGGCTGTCTTAAATGCCACAAAGGCAGAGACAAATCCACCTCCCTCCAGCATTTCCCAACAGGACATTTGCTCCTAAGGATCAGCTCAGTTGTTTCCTGGGTGCTGGAGCAGATGGAGTGGATTTGTTACTCTGTTCAGCCACTGAAGCAGAAATTTCCACCACCAAGCAAACCTCTTTATTGCATTAGATTTTGCACATCAGGGAAAAAAGCCAAACTTCTAAGTATTTCATGTCTTCTGATAGTACTTGTCACTCCCAAGAGGAGGATTTCACATTTGCTGATGCTGTTTTGGGGGGTGTGTGCAGTGGGACTCCTTTGCAGGGGCTGGAAAATGCCCCAAGTGCCCAAGGGTGGCAAAAATTTGGTTATTGCTGACCTGACCTGCACAGTGACCCAGAGACTCAGAGCTGTGACCTCAGCTGGCACTTCTCCACCAGCAACCTGGGGGGAGACTGAGGCTTCTTGAGCTTTGTGTTGACCTGAGATATTACTGTTTTACACCAGACATGTGGGAGGTACAGAATAAAAAATAATACTAAGATTTTAGGTATTTGTGGTGGGGTTTTTTTGGACAAGAGACATTCTTGAATATGTAATTTAAATTTAAAATATTCCCGGAAAGAGAGGTGCTGGACTGCCAGCATACTGTACTTTACACAAAGTATATAATAGCTAATCAATATTTAAAAAAAAAAAAGCTTTAAATTATTCACTAATTCACCACTGGTGGGAGGGAGAAGGAGAGAGACACAAGGCATAAAGAATTAGCAGTATTAGAGGCCTAGAAAGATCTGTAAAAGGAAAAAATGTCCTGAAATGCACATGAACATCCCAAGTTCTTCATACTGAGGGAAGGAAAGCTACACAGAATTTCTGCTCATTCCAAGGGGATACACAAACAACAGCTATTCTCAGATTAAGGGCCTGCCTAAAAACCCTTTTTTCACAAAGGAAACATCTTAAATAGGATGCAGTGCAGTCCCAGGCTGCTTCAGAAATGAGATTTGAGGTCAAGACAGATCCTGCCCTCCTCACCCCATCTGATCACCTGTACAATTCCATTGTCCCAGATCTGCATGGAAAGAGGGGGATGAATTTCACATCCAAGAGGTCTCTGCATAACAGACAGCAAATAAGTTAAATGATGTCTTAAAATGGATGATCTTTATCCTATTTGATAAGAAGAATTCATATAAAAATAATTCTTATATAAAACTCTGCCAAATGAATATCTTCACTGAAACAGGGAAGCTCTGAAGGAAACACAGAGAAGTGCAACACACCCACCAAGGGGAGGATCTGCAGCTTAGGGGTACTTGAGGGGAGGTAGGTACAACCTCGCTGGCACACAGCAAGACAGACAATGCTACCTAGGATTTGCTTCAAATTTACAGAAATCTGAATTTATAGAACTATGACCAAGAAGACACTCTGAGCCAGCAGCCTAATGACCCAATCAGAATAGTACAAATATGGTAATTCCATTAACAGGTTCTACGTTTCACCTACGAAACACCGACAACCAACACATGGCTACAAGGTGAAGATCTGAACTGGAATAATTATGTACCTAAAGGTCTTTATGCAGCAAAGGTTGGGCATTTTCTAGCTTATCCAACACCACACCTGGTTGCAGCAGACCTGCTCTGTGGCCCAGAGCTCCGCAAGGGTTAAAGCTACTCGCCCATCCCAGTGGCCAGAGGTAAAAGTGTCTGAACAGAGACTGAGCAGCTGCTTGGAGAAAAGGGAAAAGACAAAGCAAAATCCATCAGTGGAAGAGAATGAAGGTTTTCCAACCTGCCTCTCGGCATCTTACTTCAGTTATCCCATGGAAAAACAAAGATCAAGTCAGCATGAACAACTTTCCTGGGCTTTTTCCATTTTCTCCTAAACCTGCTCGTGGCGTCGTCATTAGTGCAATGGTTTACATGTGTGTTATGGTTTTTATGAATCCAGTGTGCAAACTAACAGAAGCATCTGTCTAATAATTATCAGTTTTAATTAATGCTTCTCCTAAGAGAATGGCAAAACTCTCACGTTTCCTACGGTTCTCATGCATAATGAAGAGTTTCACCTCCCTCCCTACGTAAACTTCAGTTTCCTAATGTTTATCTTTACTGCATAGATTCTCTGACTTCTGCCCAACTTCCAGCGAGCCACTCTCCTCTAGCAGAGCTCCTGCTTCACCACTACCCAAGATATAAATAAAATACAATTGTTTTGTGCTTGAATGAATGTAGGATGTTGGTCTTGTGTGCGTCTGAACCGCAGAGGTAAAACCTGCTGTGCTGTGTGCACGTTGAAAAAGCCTTTCTGCAAATCCCAAGCTACAACAGACACTGGCTGCATCTCTCTCCTCTCACCACGTCGATTGCATATTTTTTTTTTTTTGCATTTGAAGAGTAATGTCTCCACAAAAAGGATTTTACTTTCTAAGTTCAAAGCATTCTTGATATGTTAACAGAAGTATAATGAGCACTCCTTAGTAAATAAAAATAAATAATAACATCTAGTCTATCACATTAATACTGTGAAACATATATAAAATTTACATTAACTCAAACAACAGTGAAAAAGGATTGTACTGTATTTATCACCACAGACCCGTATTCTTTAGAGACTTTGGAAAGTAAGTGTCACAGTCCTGTATGACAAATCCTAAAGTTAGCTGTCAGTATGATTTAAAAAAAATCTTTACAAATTTTTTTAAATGGCACATTTTCTTCTGCCAATCTAACTGGAGCTATTAAAAGCTTAGGTACAGGTTTCTTTTCTTTTTTTTTTTAAATGCATCTTTAGTCTATGAAAAACATTTTAAAATGCAGCACAATAAAAAACATTCAAGAACAAGCTTCAGAAAATACATTTGCCCTTAGACACAGAGAGAATAATCTGAGAATAATCTTTATAAGACATTTAGAAACCAGAATTTTGTCACGCTCTTATTTTGAAAATAAAAATTTTGTAAATGCATCTAGAATAATCAAGGCTTCATAAATACTCAAAAAATGCTTTGCTTTCCTTTGTACTAAAAGCTGATTCACAGCATTTTAGCTCATCAAACCTTAGTATGAATTAGATCTTTCCAAATTACCCAAAAGCAACTCAATGAACAGCAAACTGAATGGGGAGTTTTGCGGGTTGGGTTGTTGGTTTGGTTTTTTCTTTTTCTTCCCTAAGCCCTGAGATTGCAGCTCTTGATTTAATTATAAAATCTGGGTCTGTTTCATACCAAGCAGCTCAGAGATTTTTGGCAAACCACATTTCCGACAACAGCGGGTTTGGTACACAAATGCAGTTTGTGATCAAGTCTGAAATTCTGGACGGAAGGCTTCCTTGCAAATGGGAAAGAAAGGAATAAAGATGCATCACTCATTGCTGGCTGTCCCTGGGGTGGGGCATCTGTTGGTCTAAGTGCAGCTGGTCTGGTGTGAATCCAACTCTGCCTTGTCCGGAGCCGCTGAACATTAAAACATGTCAAGCAAAGTACATCGTGCGCAGCGTGTCCTGGTGCACCTGGACTGCCTTAGCAAGTGCTTGGTGATCTCTGCCATTGCTCTGGCCAGAAGTGTGGCTGCCTTCAGCACTGAAAGACAAGGGAGGGGGGGAAAACAAAAACCAACGGGTTGTGGGGGGGAAGAGAAACCCTATTTAATCTGCCTCTCCTTGCACATGTTTCTGTATCATCAGTTTCTTCTGAAATGAATGGTCAAACATTAATTACCCTTGAAGCACCCGGGAGGTGCTGAAACAGAAAACAGCACGTGCAGGAACACCTTCTGCTTTGTTTCAGCAGCATAACTCAGTGGTGAGAGCAAATCCACCCTCCAGCTGCTGAGGACACCACCAACCCCAGAATTAACAAGCCCCCTGCCTTCCAACGCTGCAACAATTCCAAACTCTGAACTCACCTGTCGTGTTCTTTATCCACCAGATGGTACCTGGCTCTGAAGGCCACCAGGTGCGCGTAATAGGCCGGCGCGGGGATGGAGACGGAGCGCGTGCAGCGTACGTACGTGTGGCACAGCTGGTAGGTGAGGATCTGCAGCTCGTCCGACGAGAAGCGATTGTCATCCCAGAGCACGTGGTAGTGGGAAGGTCTGCTTGTTCCCTGGAGCCACAGGGATCACACAGCTTCATCTCAGCATTCCCAAACACCTCCTGAACTATCACCTCCGCAGGGGAAACTGCAGAGGAACGGCCGCCCCCTCAAAAGGCACAGAGAGCAGTTCTACACTTTCAGCTGGTTCTTTCCTCCTTCCTTGTTCCCTTCCCCTACTAATCCCTTCCCCTTTTTTGATAGGATTGTGTTTCTCAAAATTTCACCTCTGAAATGAAATGATCATACTGAATTGCACTTTCATCTTGAAAACCTCAGATCTGACAAAAAGCCATCAGATAAAGTAGCTTTAGTACAAACATTTACAGTTAAAAAAGTTACCATGCCACACAAAATGTCTTACCTGAATCCCAGCATGACTACACAGGTAGAAGTCAAACTCTGAGGGGTGGGTGATTTTTGTGTCCACTGTGGTACCAGCTGGAATGTTTCCACTTTTTCCAACCTGCGTAAACAGGAAATGCAAAGACACTGAGGCAGAAGACAAAGGGTTTTTTTTTTCTTTTTAGCTGTATAGTCAGGAAAACAAACACAAGAAAAAGATCTCTAAGAAGCAGAAAGTGAAGAAAGAATGTGCAAAACTGAAATTTTGTTTCAACTGAAAATCTGGAGTGTCTCTACTATGGAGAAAGAAAAAAAGAGAAAAGCTGCAAAATCTTCTTAGAAATTACCTAAAATGATTTGGTTTCCTGAATAATGTAAAAAAAAAGCTCCTGCAATTGATTTGTCATATTCTTTTCACCTTCCCACTCCAGGACAGGAGTAACTTTTCCTGTTTATACCTGCAAAGGGGACAATCCTTCCTTGTCAGACAGGCCACCTCTTTCCTAAAAATCTCTTCAAAGCAGAATGTCAAAATACTCTTTACTTTCAAACAATTTAACATCTGTAATCACAGCATTTATTAATGTAACAACCACCTTCATGTCAGCTTTGGGAGTTACTAATTATTGCCTTGAAGCCTAGTGGGCTCCAAGTGCTCCCACAGAGAAGCCTGACAGAAGGAAAAAGAACATGGAAATCCCAATCTGTGAGCTGAGCTTTGCCATGAGGAACTCTACATTCTCAGCAACACTTGGGGAGTCTCCACACAGAAAATACCAAAAATCAACTTGAGGATTCTCATCCCCACCCAGAAAGTACCACAAATAAACAGAAATTGGTGACTTTGCTGCCTGCTGGACGTTTGGGGGTCTCAATGAGAACGTACCCGTTCGTTTTTGTCGGTGCAGAAGAGTCTGGTGTGGTGCCTTTTCTGCACCACTATAAATGTGATGCCAGGCTGATAATCCTTCTCCAGTTTAATGCAAGCCTCCCTGATAGCCAGCAGCTCGTGGTGGAGAACCTGAGCCACACAGAGAGAGAGGTGTGATCAACATGAACCGCTGCCATCATACAAATTACTCTTATTTATCTACAGCTTTCTTTTACTTGTCCACAGATAATTTATCATGTTCCTTCCTGCACTGTCACTCAGAGTAATGAGATGTCAAAGCTTTCAGGACCAAACCTTAATTTCTTCCCCTGATGAGGGCAAATTACATCAGCACTTTCCTGAGCCAGGAGAGAGCTACTTTCATATTTGTTCAGCTCCAAGCACGAGGCTTGGACTAATAACTTTCATGTCAAAATCTTTTCAACTACCAAATACAAATGAACATTTAATTAGGCTGCTGAATACAACAGACTAATTATTTTTCAGACTAGAACAAGGGATAAAATCCAGTAGTGCTCAGCTGCCCTTTCCCAGCTTTGTGCAGTCCCATGCAGGACTACAGACATCAATAATAAGGAAAAGCGAACAAACCAAAAAGCAATGATTTGGAATGTGGGTCAATTATACATTAAAAATTCAGTGAAAACCAGTGACAGCTGAAAAGAGGATATATCAAAAGTTCCTACAAAGATTATTTCATCAATTCAAGTTTAGCAAGTGACCTTTCTTCTCTTCCCCCTGGAATTTGAGAAGGTTACTCAATTCTGTATCTTTTATTTACATACATAATTACTGAAAAGTGTATAAAAGGGTATTTAAAATATAAAGAAAAATATTTCATAAAATATGGTACTAGCAAGCAAAGAAAATAAATATGACAAAGTATCTGATGAGTTTTAACAGGAATAAAAATGACTGTGAAAATCCAGTATTTATTAATCCTCGTTAAAAAAAACCATTTAATTTTTCTTTACTGCCTAAGATCTATGGGATACAGTCTGACTAATATATCCTAAATAGGAAGCAGATGTGGAACATAACTTGAGTTCTACACTAAGTGTACTAAAACTACACTTTTCACTTATAATTCTGTAAGGGGAAATATTTTAAAAGGGAAAAGGATTTTCAAAAGCACATAAAAAATATGAAAACATTTCTGCCTGCCTGCTTGCCTAGAATCCAACAAATTTGTTAAGGGAAGATTTGTTGACGTTCTACTTCTTGTAACTCCAACCACATCAAGGTGGAATTACAAAATTCCATTCCTACCACGAAACTACACCATCAGAATTTCAAAAAGACAAATATCACCTGTTGGAACTGCCCCTCAGAAACACCATCCCTGTAGAAGATGATGCGAGTTGGTTTGAACCTCGTTGATTTGTAGAACTGGATGAGCAGCTCCCTGACCATGGCAGCCAAATCCTGGATGATTTCCTGGCGGTGCTGCTGCACCCGCACGGTGGCACAGTAACGGTTGGGATGAGCATCCATGCTTCCTACGACCTGGGGGAAAATGCTTAGCATCAAACCAGAAAGCACTTGCATAAAGGTATTTCCTGAGATAACTGCACTGTCTTTAATGGCACCTTGCACACCGAGTGGTCGGCCTGGCAAAGATGTATTTGAAATTAAAATGTGCTTGGAAACAGCTCTGGGTTTAGTCCACCTGTGGCAGCACACCCCGCTGGAAGAGAAAACTTGTCTGAAAACTGAAACACTCATTTCCTGTTTGCACCTACAGGCATTTAAAAAATCAAATACAGTACTTCATGGTTACTGATACCATGTAACCATGAAGTTAATTCAGACTGCAGCACAGGGTTTTGAACTCTGGGACACTAAAGCTTGTTTTTTTGGTCCATCAAACTGAAATGGTGATGGACCACAGAAATATCCACACCCTTCATCAAGGGAAGAGATTTTTCTGTTAATGAAACGTTAATATCCATATACTGTAAAAATGGCATGGGACTTAAAAATAAACAAACAATAAAACCTAAAGAAGTGAGCACATCTCCACTTGGTTTTCCCTGGACACAGAGGTGTAACTTTTTTAAACAGATGGATAACATCACCAAAGATCTTCATTATCAAACAATCCTGAGTAGCCACTACAGGTGTTTGACATAACAAAAGCTAGACCATTCCCTGTGTTTAAGAAGTACATCTCCAAGAGATTACTGCACATTTTGTGTTTTCTGGAAGCTTGAGTCCCTGGAAACCACAGTTGAGCCAGCCTAATTCCCTATCAGCAATGAAGAAATTCTGAACATTTCTAAGTGTTGAAGAAGCAGATTAAACATGCACCAGCTCATTATCAGGCTGTTGATAAATATCAGCTCCCAGAAAAGCTCCTCTGTGTATCAGCAACTCAGGCGTTTTACAAGTTAATACACACACTTAAGTAATTAGCACCAGAGCAAGCTCTCAGAAGTTTCAATAAATTCCTACAGAAAAAATAATTTATAATGCTATAATTAGGCAATCAGAAGCAATGGACCACAAAAGGATTGAAAGCAATAAAATGCATTACAGCTGAGCAGCAGGAGGGAGCTGGGGTGAAAGACCAGGACACAATTTACTCACTGCAGCAATGGAAGGCTTTTTCCCATCCCCAGCTGGTGGGTGAGTTACATCTGCACCAAGGAATATGACAGGCTGCTGGAATACTGGGGGTCTGGCAAAGAGAAGGGAAATTTGTAGAAGCAGCAAGATTTGTGCTTAATAAAGCACATTAAAACTCAAATAACCAGCACTCTGTACTCCTGCAGTGAATTCATTAACAACTGGCATTTGATCAGAGCTGGTCACTTGTCCTGCGGCAGTAATTAAAAATCCCGATTAAGGTTCTCATGCTAAATACTTAGGCAGATTTTTAAAGCACAGCTAATTGTTGCTCTTAATTAAAATTTAGTTTAAAAATGTATCTAGTTTTTTTTCTAACTTGAAGAATTGCAGTTTTTATCAACTGGACCACAGTAAAAGCTGATCCCTCAGTAACAAACGGCATCTGAGAAAATTAAAGGGCTGTGCACATATGCAGATGCTATGAATAAAAATATTTTTCCAAATAAAAAACAGTCTCGGTAAGGAAGTCCAAAAATAGTAGGTATCAAAGTTATTATTTGCAAAGTAGATTTTTTAAAAAACTGAGCTTGAAAGTTTTAAACCAAACGTTAGGTTAAGATATTAAACCACTGCACCGAGAGAGGAACACCAAAGCAATACAACACAAGTTTTAAACTTCAACTCTATTCCTTAATAAAACAATCTCAAACAGGAAATCTTGGACCACCATAATTTCTTTGTGGGTGTGTGGGGGAATGATTTAATGGTTGTGGAGATAAATTAATCTGTTTGCAGTCCTTCTTCAAAAGAAATGGGAAGGTAATTTTGGGGATTTGGCTTTTTCAGTTTTTTCTTCTTCTTTTTTTTTTTTTTTCCTCAGGGAATTTCCCTTTGGTTGCCTAAGAGATGATGAATGAACTGTACTTAAGAGACAAAAATCACAGCTAAGTGTCTTTGAATTCTAGTAATTTTTTGTTGTTGTTTGGGTTTTGTTATTGCTGTTATTTTTGTGTCTATATAAATACATTCTAGTAAAAAACTGTTTTTCCTTCACCCACATCTTTGCCTGAAAGCCCCCAAAGTTACAATAATTTGGAGGGCGGGGATCACCTTTTCCATTGCAGGAAGATTCCCACCTTCCTTGGCAGACACCTGTCTCCTAACCCAGCACAGTTTTTGGTGCCCAGTGTGGGACTCAAGGGCATCAAGAGGAAATGGTGAAAAAGGAATAGTAGTTCCTGGGTAACCTAATTTTGTGTGCAGAACACAGAAAACTCCTTAGGCACCATGTGGTCTAACATACCCTGGTTTGGCTGGCACATGGTTGTGGCTACATTTTCCCCATTTGTAGCTCCTTATCTAAACATGGATCCTACGACTAAGGCTACTGTGGCTGTGATCCAGTTTGCACAACAGGTCCATGAGGTGAGCAATTCCTGGATTTTAAACTTCCTCTGGAACGTGGACACATGGCTGTACAACTATCACAGACTCAGTTCACGTCTCTGGGGTTTCATTAATAATGCTGCCCCTTGTGAAGAAGCAAAAAAGGGGGGATTTTCCCCCAGTCCTTCACCCATTTCTTTGCATGTACCCCACCACCTTTTAAAGGGTTCAAATTTTTCTCTAGATGCTGATATCACACAATGGCTGGCATTGCTGATAGGCCTAATCTATTCAGCATTTAGAGATAAGGTGGGAATGTCTTGGGTAACCACTCTGACATCTACCCCAGAGGCTAGGGCTGCTGCCCAGGAGCAGCCCACAGGGGCAGGGGGCAGTGCCCCACAGCCTGACCCTGCCCCACTGCCCATCTCAGAAATGAACCACCCAGACTGGATGGGGGTATGGGAGGAGGCAGGCCAGGGGCTGAGGGAATACTCTTCCCCAGCTGGTGGGAAGCCCTCCCTCTCCCTGCCTCAAAGAGGGAAAGGGGGATGGTGCCGCTGTGGAACCCACAGACATTACAGCTCTCCAGGTTCCAGCTGAGCCACCCTTGACCCAGGACATGGGTATTGGCTGTTCATGAGGGAGCCAGGGCCCCTTCTTCTCTGGGAGCAGCTTTTAATGGATGTAAGAGGGAGGACTGTTCACAGAGACAGAATGCAGGAGCACCATCACAGGATGCCCTGGAAGATCACTGAGGAAGGGATCCAACAGCTGAGAGAAGTGACTGGTGGTACCTTTTGGAAGGGACAGACAGCATAACAACCCTGACAAAGTGAGGTGCACAGGGCAAATGTTGTGGAGCCTGGCACATCCAGGGCCATCCCAGTACTCCACCCTCATGGCAATGTCACCACTGAATGCACAGGACACCTGAGAGTGGGTTCCACAGCCAGCAAACTCAGGAATTTTAAGAGCACAGCCCATGGCTCGATGCAGGCTCACATCTCCACTGTGGTTGAGGCTCAAAAAGAAGGATGTTGACCAAAAGAAAATGCACTACTGTTCTAGATGGTCTCTATCTGTTTTTGAAAACTCAGGCAAACAGAATATTAGAGATTTTTCATTCTAGTGTGTACTGTAGTGACAGTTGCGTTCTTCAGTGGTCAGATCATTAAAACAATGCTTTTATCATAAATTTCAACAGAAACAAGTATTCCTCTCCTGCCTTCATAACCTAACTTTTGCAGAACTATTTACTAGAAGCCAAAAGAGTTTGTCTGAAGAGTCACTTAAGCTGCAGGGCTATGGCTACAGATAAAAGCTCCCAGGTCTCTCAGCATGACGCTCGTTCTCATTGCAATACAGTAACCCCTTCCCCTTTGAAAGATGAACTTACCTTCCCTGTGGCAGTAGAATGTTATTTACGCCTCCTAATTTGACATTTATTTTTAAGCAGAGGTTGGACAGAGTTTGTGGTGTTGTTCTTTGGACGTTTTTCATCTGCACACACTGAGTGGCCATGCCCAGCACCGTGTCACCAACGCGCTTCACCTCCGCTACAGAATGAGGAAAACAAAACAAAACAAAAGATTTGCAAATTGCAAATCAGACAATGGAGGAGACTTGAATTTGGTGCCAATTCCTTACACCTGGAGTTGTAGCAAAGTGGTGCTCAAGCTTAAAGGAACACTATGAAACCTACCCCCCAAACCCACCCCCCAGTTCTGCTCTGCTCCACCTAACTGGGTCCTAAATGCAATAACTAAAGGCACTGTTGGCTTATATTAACTAAGAAGTTTTTAGTTAATTGTTATTTTACAACTGTATCATCAGCTTTGGCTAATGATGTGGGCAATGTAGATAATATTAGGATATTGAGCACCTGTTGCATTAAACACTGGAATAGTAACACAAACCTAAAAGTAAAGTGCTGAGCAATATTCAGCCAAGCAGTTAATCAGTTCTTCACTGCAAGTTTATCACTTGCACAGAAAAGTGGCCAGTTTAGCAGGCAATGGTCCATAAAACTCCAAGAAAATCACTAAGTACTGTACAATTCCAAAGGTTAAATCAAATCCTATAGTTAACAACAAAACTGAGACTTCAAGGCTTTTAGAGACCCACATACTCTTACACTCAGGGAAGAAATTTAGGCTCCAAGACTGGCTCAGAGAAGATGAACCACCCTCTTTGGCAACAGGAGAGGGAAGGAGCAGGGTGGGAAGAAGAGAAAAGACAAGATTGGGTATAGTATGGAGGAGCGTAGGGAGAAAATAAGGAGAGATGATTAGAGGGGGCAGAAATAACTGTAATTAAAGATAATGACAAGGAAAGAAGATGAGAGCTCATCCTCTCAGTGGTTAAGTAGAGGAGAAGAATTCCCTTTTAATGCCAAACAGGAATAGTTAAATTGTCATTTTGCACCGAATTTCTATTGTACAAATTAGAGACCAGCCACTTCCTCTGCAGGCTGAATTCACGGGGGGAAAAAAGTACTATTTCCTTATGTCCTTGCTTAATCGCTTTTCATCTTATAAGAGACAATATTAAAGTTGGAAAATTATTTTGTGCTATATTAAAATGGCGAGGGATGGGATAAAACAAATCTGCAGCTGCTTGGTAGATCTGATCCATCAGAGAAGAGTCCATGTAGCTATGGGAGAAAAAGTGGCTGCTGCTCCAGCTGGGCAAGGTAAGTGAAAAAAGGAGGGAGGTAGGACAGGAAAACAAGGAGTCCTGCCTATAGGAAGAGCTGGAAAATGCATGGTTTATTTTTTTTTTACAAAACATATTAAAACCCATGTGTGTATGCCATGTAAAACACACTAATTGCCACTGTTTCCAAAAAACAGTTTAGGTTGCTGAATTTTCATTTTCTGTGCACCTGTATCCTTGCAACCCAAGTTAAAAATTTGAAATAATAAGAAAAAGAGACAGAAATCTCCTTCACTCAATGTTTTTTGCCAAAGGGAGATTGTGTGAGTAAGCAAAGATGTTATAAAAGCTACAGAGTTCTTGAAGTCATTACTTCTGCAGTCTCTTGGAATTTTCAGCACATAATTTTTATTAAGCATATCATAATCCACTGTCTATCAATGTCAATCTCACCAAAGCCCTGTGTTGGCTTTCTCACAACCTGAATCTCAAATGCAACCAGCAGAAAGGATGGGGGAAAGCAAATTAAAACATACTGCAAATAATTAGGTCTTAATACAAAAACATCATGCAGCACAAGAAAAATAGTAAAACTAATTCACAGCCCATTCCCTAACTGGAATTTATAGACTTAAACCAGCATTAAACCTCTCCCCCTTGGATAGTTCACAAAAAAAAAAAAAAAAAAAAAAAACCACCACACAAAACTGCGACAGAAATGCACCATTTCCACTCACTGACCATAGACTGGTGTTTTTCCTGGCAAAATGACCACGACAAGCTGCAGCCCAGTGTAAGTGTTCTTGAGGTGTCTGAACATGGGCTCCACGCTGTCGGCTCCCTGGGCGTATTTACAGAAGCAGGGCTGGCCCTGGATTGGCATCCCAGCATCCCTGGAAATCTTCCGCAGCTGCTCCGTGAAGGACCTGGGGAGTGCACGGGAACAAACAACACAATCAGACAGTAAAAACCCCCTCTGGATTTTTGATCTTATTTTTAATGGAACAATCCTGTTAAACTTGCAGAGTTGGGCTCTACAAACACCTGGGCGTTTAACCCCAAGTGCATCTTTAATTGACAATGCCTGGGTAGTCACTGAAGGAAAGACAGGAAATATGCTGTATAAATAACATCATCAATTAAAAAAAAACACCCTATTTTACAAAGCAAATTCTACCTTATTTCTATGGGAAATACAGGATAAAATACTTTTTTTTGCAAAAAGACTTCAACAATGACAATTTGGGATGGCCTGATCTAAAATAATTCCATCTCTTACCACTGCAGAAAGGGCTGGATTTCTTCCCTTTTTTCTTCATGATGAAAACAACCAACAGAAATTACCAACAACTGTCTCAGTGTATTACTTTAGCATCCATAATAATGCACAATTTCACAGATACCAGAGAAAATGGGGATCCTGGAGGGGAAGGCAAACCTTTTCCTATAGGCTGGTGAAAAAAAGTCACCCTTGGATGGAAGTGGTCAGATATGGAGACCTGTGAGCCTTTTTAGCTCACTGATAAAAGCCCTTTTTATTAAGTTGGAGTGGGTAGCCCCCCACAGTTGTCTAAAACATTGCTCATCTTCACCACAGGGTGCCAGGGTGCCACTAACTGAGAGGGTGTGAATATTTAGCTTCTTCCAAACCCGTTGTTAACTTGCATGAATCATAGCAGCCTGTGAGCTTCAGCCCTGCAGCCTGAGGCTCCTTGCAGAGAATGGGTATTTATTTCCTCTGGAAAAACAAGCACTACAGCAGAGTCAGTGGCAGAACATCTCCCCATCCCTGGGAGTGTTCAAGGCCAGACTGGATGAGGCTTGGAGCAACCTGGTCTAGGGGAAGATGTCCCTGCCCATGGCAGAGGGGTTTGAACAAGATGATTTTTAAAGTCCCTTCCAACCCAAACCCTTCTGTGATTTCAACATTCAAGTCTGAAACAACTCAGGGTTTGAGCCTTTAAAAGTCCATCTGGAAGTAGAATGCCTACAAGGAAAGGTTCTCTCTCTGTTCCCAAGAGGCAAAGCAGGATGATTTTGAAGACTTTTAGAGCATTTGAAGGTATTTACTCTGATGAATCAGCAGCATTCAAGTTCCAGTTTGCTCAACAAGATGTAACAAGAGGCCACAAGATGGAATGGGATGCAGACATTTTCCTGGCATGTAGGAATGTCCTTCCATGGTAAACACAAACTCATTCTAAGCCATCCAAATAATTTTATTTTGGCTCATTATGTTGAAAATTTCTGCCTATTTCTTAAAACTGAGTAACTTGGCTTACACAGCATTTCCACTAGAAGCAACATCATGGACAGGAAAGCTCTCTGGCAGCCCAGCTCTTGACATGTGCCTGGAGAGAACAAGTCCCTCCCTTCCTCACACAATGGGCAGTAGAAAGATTGCCACTGCTTGCTCATCACTTGTTAGGGGAAAATTCCCAAGCTGTTTGGCAAATCATCTGAAAGAACACTGCCATGGCAATGCCACTGGTGTGAGCAATCCCTGCCTTGCATTCGCCTCCCAGGGAGCAGCTGAATCACTGCCAGGGCAGCTCCACTTGTCCATGCAGGAAGGGAAAGCAGCTGCATGAGAAAGGAGGGACCAGACATTGATCTGGGCCTGCACACCTTCCCTGAGCCAAGAGCAGATGTCACTCTAACAACAGTCTTTGAACCATCATGTCCCCATCCAAAGATAAAACAAATCTGAAAGCTTCATTCAAACACTGAAAGAACAACCAGTCCTACTCATCTGGCCTACAGCAACTTGCACATTCCAGAAACTCTGAGGAGGAAAAGGTTTGGGACAAAAAAGTTCCTTTTAAAGAAATTCTGCATGGATAAATCTAATCCACACAACCAGGAAAGGAATGTAAGAGAACACACATGTTAGCTGTCACTCCTGAGAAACACTTAGTGATAAACACCTATCATTACATCATTTCAGTTATCTTAAACTCTGTCCTAATGCCTGACTGGTCAGAAACCTGCCTTAGAGCATAAATGGCTTTTGTTAAGTCTGACTTGGAGGATTTCCTGATGCTGGCATAGAAATCAGACTGGCATAATTCAAAACACAAAGAGACAGAAGATGTATTGCCATATGTTAAACAATTTAATCAAAAACATGTTCTTAATAAAAGTGAAATCATGACATTTGCATCCATAATAAATGATAAAGTCATCACATTACACAACACACTTACTTAAGATGAACTTCAGTGCACTGACGTTGGGGAGCAAAGCAGGCAATTGCCCAAACCTTTATTTCAATTCCAGTGTGAAACTGTTTATTCCTCATGTCCCAGACACCTTGCACTGGTGTAGCAATTGCTTTATTCTGGAAGTGGAAGGTAAAAATTAAACATTAATGCAAAACTTGATTGATGCTAAACCAAAATTAGCTTTGCTTCTATTTCCCTTCAACTGGCAGGTGATTTATACCCTTGGGTAGTTCTCTCCCCTGCACCAAACATCCATCCTATCTTATAATAATCATTTTATCACTGCAGCAAAACAGCTTCTTAGCCAGGTGAAAAATAAAGCTCACATTGTTCATTTTTATTGCTGATCATTGCCTTTGGCTGTATTTATCAGCAGCAAATAGAAATTATGTATGGAAAGAAAGATTCATGCTTGGTATGGAACATTAACAAGAACCTACATTTCTACAGTGACTTTACAACTGCTCAGTGAACTTTCCAAGGGAAAGTTAATTTAAGTGCTATGAATATTTTATGCATCACTAAGTAGAGGCAAATAGTGGTTCAATGTCACACACAACTCCAGAAAAGATGTGAACAAGCTGAGAAAGATGATCAGTTATTCAACTAGGACCCGTAGTGTTGGCACTTTTATTTCTCCTACCAAGCAGATATAACTGGGATGGATTATCTAAAGGACAAGGGATGTAATAAAGCAGCCAAAGCAATTTTGGTGATTATATTAATGATATTAATTACCTTAATAAATACTGATAGATGCTTAAGACAAGTTACCATGATGCCTTCCTTCTCACCTAGCAGCCACAGCTAAAGCTTCTGGGCATTTTTCAGGCCACACACACGAATTTGAGAATGGATTTTGCAAAGAGTTGTGTATGCTGAAGGCAGTATCTCCCCCACTATGACTTTCTAACATTCATCTGCCATCAAGTTTCCCCAACCTGCTGGTGCCAGAATAGCTCATTAAAGCAGTCCCCTAATCAGGGTCAGGTCTAGGGCACCTTTAACCTGCCAGGTTTGAGCTAATTTGCTTGAGTCATCTGAAGAATTTTAGGCAGAAAATTCAAGATCCTCTCCTATTATGGGTTTGGAGACACCAGTCTGTTGTCCACAGGGACAGAATTATACTCAGCTGGCAATGCATGATCTGAAGAGGTTCATCAAAAGCCTCCACAAATGAAGTTATCCCACCCAGCTATAAGCTTTCATCTTGCAACAAGTCCCAGTACATAACTGATGGAAAATCCTGTTTCTCAAGTTTTTTTAAAAGATGTCAGAGGAGAAAGATTATGTCAGAAAGGCCACCTGAAAAGCCATTGTAAAATAAAAACCTGTGGGTAAATATTCTAAACAGGAGGAGATGGCTCTGGGGAAAGTCATGCTGATAGAGATGATACCTCAAACAGCTGCCCTAAACACAGTTGCTCCACCCAGAATATTCAAAACCAACCATAAGTTCAGGAATATTTCAGCATATTTTCAAATATATACAGTGATAATTGAAATGGTCTTTGTTCTTCTCCATGTACATTGATTTGAACCACTATTTACAGGTTGCTTCTTGCAACACACAATGAAAGAGTGTTTGAGGGAAAAAAGGGCATTTTTAACCCAGCTTTAATTTCAGAAATTAAACATCAGTTAAGAGAGATGCAAACTGGCCAATACATTTAAGGACTTTGAGAACCTAAATTTAAATTCCGAACAATACACCCATGACACCCTCACTGCACACAACACAATTAATTTAAAGTAACCACATTACAGAGGCCATCACAGACTGCACAGAACCCACAGGACATACCCTGCCTCCATAGAGGATTGAGGGAGGCTGCAGGACTCTGCCAGTCACATCTGTCATTTCATCCTTCACCATTATCCCAAACTCTCGGACGTAAGGGTCGGTGTTAAAACTCGCACTCCGCATCTGAAATGATAAAAATGTGTAAAACCAAGCTCATACCCTGTGTGCAGTGCACAAACACATCAGTCAGTACCTGCTTAGGATGAGCAAAATTAAACCAATTCCTACACCTGCCTGACATTTGGCACAACACTCACCAGTTTGCTAATCTCTTCCTGCCGGTCCGGGGCTGATCTGGCAGTGGCTCGAATCATAGTGGAAGTTTGATTGTCAGTGAGTTTCTTTATGCATCTTTGTCCTGCCACTATGTTGCACACCTGAAATTTTCCCCACAGAAAGGAAATTAAACACAGTCCAAACGTTTTTTTGGCTCATGGCTTTTCTTTCACTGATGCACTACAGAATTTCTCCAAATCTGGCTGCTTAGAAAACAGTTTGCCAAGTTCTGAACCCTTTTTCCCTCTGACCGCCTTCCCCCAGCCCCAAAATACAGAATTCTCTATGAGTTTACTTGCCTCCAGAGGAAGGTATGTGTGTTTCTGCTCCTGTCCAACTTGTAAACATGGAAGGTGAGGGTAGCGTAAAACTAATTTATGCCTGTCCTTAAAATACTGAGCTACAGTGCATTCAACTGTTTGTCCATTCTCCTGCTGAAGTGGGAATCTGTTGGAAAGCAAACATGGAAAGCAACTATTACTGCAGGCAAAATGCTTCCCCCACAGCTCCTCAGTACACTTCTGGGCACAAGTTAAGCTTATTGAAGGAGGATGAAACAAAACCTAAATGATTAAATGCCAGACTCAGATACTGATCAGTTATCTTCTTGTAAAAAGCTGGTATTGGTTTTGTTCCTTATATTACTTCTTTAAAAATGGGAACCACTGTCTCCATATCCAAGTTATCTGCAAATCTCTGGCTGGTAGTTAAAAACAAACATTTTTTTCCAGAAGAAAAAGAGATTGCAAATAAGCAACATCAGGAGGTTAATCCCAACTGGCACTACTTTTCTATTTCAGTTGTGAGAAACATAGGCTACAAACAGGACACTCTGTTCTTCCAATTTTAAAGAAATCCATAAATGACAGAAAAAAAAAAAACCCACACAACAAAAAAAACCCTCCCAGATCTATAACAGTGCAATTGGTTCAAATGCCATGATACTCGTTACAGTATAAAAACAGAACAAAAAGAACAGCAAAATTGGGAAAATACTTTTGAGGTATATTTAAGGGTATTAACCAAAGAAAGCATAATTTTTCAAGGTAATTTTTCCCACCTCAGTAAGGCAGGCAAGATATTTTTCCAGCCTGAGATCAAACATATGCTTAAAAGAAGAAGAATACTTTACGTTTGGTGACTTGCTGGTCGTCTGGTGACATTGCACACTCTGTACTTCCTTTTCATTTGTCCACAGTGTGTTATCTCCACCTTCAGACCTAAAAATTGGACAGCACAAATCACCATTTCTCCAAAATCAAGGTGTCAGCCCTAAACTGCTACACGAGACCAGTTAAACAGGGTAATAAAGCTATTCTATTTAGCCTCAAAGAGCAGCCCAGACAGAACTCAAAAAGCAATTTCAAAGTCTTGAAATTCAAAACTCCTGAGCATCAGCCGAAGTTCAACACAGAATTTCAGAGACAAAATGAAATCCCAAAGCCCCCAGAGCTCACAGATGACGCTGAGCACATTCTGCAAATTTCAGTTCTGCACCTCTGAGGAAGCCCAGGATGGGGAAAGGACAAAAAGGGCACACAAGCTCCTTGAAACAAAACCCCTTATTTATACTTTCTGTCTAAACATAGAGGGTCTGTAAGACCTCCAACTCTTACAGCCCAGCCTGAGCTAATGAACTGGGGGTGTGGGTGGAGCAGAATCCCCAAACAGCCTCTCTAGGAGCTCATGGGAATGAGGCCACAGTGAAGCAATTTGGTGCCTGATGATCCTTTCAAAACATTTACAACCAAGACAATCTCAGGATTTATTTAAATTTTCCTTGCTAACTTCTAGCTGGGCAAAGATAATTTTGTTGGTTTTTTTGGAAACACGTAGGAAGGTGCAGGATGGATTTATGGATTTATTCTTTTTAAAGTTGCTTGCTTTCTGCCAAGAGTATCAGGAAGGAAGGATCTCCATTTTGCAGAAGAAGACTTCAGTGAACAAAGCCAGTAAGATTTCCTCCTCCTGTTCTCTTTGATTCAGTCACTACACAATAGAATACCTGTAATTTACTTCCAGGGGAGTATATGCAGGACAGATGCCTAAGTATGCCAAAACATACTGCTAAATTATTAGTAAAATCTGAAATATGAAAAACCTGACATCAGTAATTGGAAAAACTTAAGACTGACTAATTTAAAAAAAAAAAAAACATGAAATCCCAATCTTTGTAAACATTTAGAAATCATCAGATTAGGAACTGGGATTGGTACTACTGGTCTCAAAAGCAAAAAATACAAAATTTTTGTCTCCCAATAGGACAACTGCTGTAGAAAATAAATAAAATACAGAGTGGTAACACATCAGACAGAATAAAGCAGCTGTATATAATTTCTTTATTACCTTTTATTTCTTTGGTAAACTTTACCCTTTGGGAATCTGTCAGAGGTTTTTGTTGTTCTTCAATACTTTTAAAGTCCAGAACTTCACAGACAAACTCAATAACTGGCTGTGCTTTGTAAAATGCAGTTGCAGACACTGCAGACAAAAACATTAATAGTGTGTTACAACAATACAGAGGAAATGCTTAGGAAATACAACAAATGGAACTGATTTTTTTGCCTTTCCATTAAAGAACAAGAAAATACTTCCTAGTACCTACCATCAATATTTAACATCATTTTCCATAATGAGGGTCTGACTGACTGATGGAAGCCAAACCAAACTTCTCTGCCACCACCCAAAGGATTTGAGCACCCTTCTGATGCTGTAAAGAAAGATCTCCCCACAGGAGTATACCTGCAAGAAAGCAAATCAATTCACATCAGAAAACTAAAGTAAAAATCGCAATAAAGCCATAACTAATGCAAATTCCTTTTCACAAAAGCACAGAAATGTCAGTGTTTAAAATTACCAAAAATCTGAGATTTCTGGCAAGACTCACGTTGCACCCCTCAAAACCCAGCCTGTTACAGTAAGAAACTGGCTACTACTCAAGTTTAAATTTATCTTCAGTATATTCCTTAATATATCTACTAGTTCCAACAAAAAAGCATTAATAGATTTTTATTTGCATTCTATTAAAACTTCAGCTTTGCCTCCGTATGAAAAGAATTAAAAGTCTCTGCTATTAAAACACCAATGTAAAAAATCTCTCCCCATACTCTAAATTATAGACATTATGTGAGGGTAAATAAGTGATCTAACAAATATTTCTGATCCATCTTTCATCTTGGTAATTAAGTACTGCAAACTTAATAGCAAACAAATCATATCCAGAGCCAATGTTTTCCTTTCAACAAAGGTATGTGACATTCTGGGCTGTTTTCTGTGCTGTAAAACCTGATTAAAGTAATTTTACTTTTTTTTGTCCTAAATTTGAGGATAAAGTCAACATACTATAAAGCTATTTAAAGTCATTTACATATATTTAACTCATAATACCTATTTAGAGTTTTGATATGGAAAAGTTAAGCCCTACTAAACTTCGTTCTTCGCCTTCTAATTGAATATAATTTGCACAGTGGTCTTAAGTGACTTGTGTCACAGCAGCAGAATTAAGCCCAGTATCTCTGAGGTGTGACTGAAAATGCTGTAGGTCCCACTTGAAAAACAAACAAATAATTTTTCAAGTTTTTCCTCCCTATCAAAATAGCCACATGGGGTAACACTAATGTCCCCCTAAGCACCATAACCTTTATACAAAATTGGCAATAAACACCTCTCCAAGGACACACAGAACAGGGTAAGAAGTTGTTTAAAATCCACCCTTCCACATCTACCAACCTCCAAGCACTTCCCACTCAGGGAGAGCCTCCTTCTCCAAGGCTACAGAGGAAAGAGGGAGAAGGCAGAGCCCCCTGACCTGAGAGCAACAAACATGGGGCCAGTCTGAGAGCTCTGGGGAACAGCTGGAGGCTCTGAATGCCACTGGGAGAGCAGGAAAGCACTGATGGCCTCCTGCCTGAGGAGCCACACAGCCACCACTGTGGTGGGGCTGTGGGAGCACAGACTGCCCAAGGAGCCACCAAAGCACCCAAGTCACACCTAAAGCACCTCAAGGGCTTCCCCTCACCTCATGGAAGGCAAGTGCCTCATCACCACATCCAGGGCCTGGATGGTCTCAAAGGGGACGCTCGGCAGCCGGCCAGAAAGAGCATCGTGTAAAGCCTGCAAACTCACACAGGACATCCACTTTATAGCCACCTTAAATATTCTGTCCTTTCCTTCTCCTGGCAGGGTGACCTCCAGCTCCACCTGCAACAATGCCAAACAACAAACCAAGATGATTCTTTCCATTGAAAAGGGGGAAACCAGAAGGGACAATGGATTCCACTGAACAGCGCCACGAAGCTGAGGGGAGGAGACGAAAAGCAAGGATGAAGCAACAGCATGCAGTAGGTACAGCCTCTTTTTACAGCTCCATCTCCCAAAAGGAGTATTTCAGAAGCCAGGAGTGCCTCCCAGCTGGCATCTCTCTCCTCTGTGAGAAGACAGAATTTGTATCAACGGGGAGGTCTCGGCAAAGATCCCATAACCTGATTTCAGATCCCTAACACATCCCAGTGTGTTCCCTGTGTGATCCCTAACACATCCCATCACTGCTGTGTCAGCTCCTGCAGGCCTAAAATAAAGCAGGGGGTGTCACCACCTGCCAAGATTCATGAATTTCTGGTATTTGCTCTCAAGAGCATCAGAATGCCTGACATACTATTGCTGCAGATGCACTTCAAACAAGTAAGGAGCTTTAAAAGAGGGGAAAAAAATCATCCATCATCCAAACAAAACAAAACAAGCCACCAAGCCAAAACTCTTCTTTTTAAAGAAAAGAAAGAATAAACTACAACCCCCAAGTACCAGTGATGGTATCAGGTAAGAAACAGGGGCACTTCTTTGCCATGTTATGCCCTACTTAGAATTTTTTGTCTAAAAAACAGTGGCAAACTACATCGTAGTCAATTACTTCAGCCAATTACTTGTAATTACTTGTAATGCTGATTTCTCCTCTTTCTTAAAACAAAGGAAGTCTGAGCACCAAAGTTTTTAAGCCGACTAAAATTAAGGCTTGTCTGAAATGATCAGGAGGTCTGGGGGTGACTACAAGAAATAACAAGATCAGAGTATCCTTTGTGCTGGATACAAACAAAAATGTTGCATTTTCCCCTGTCAAGGAGCTTACATTTAAATATAAAAGGCATCCACTTAACTGTAATTAGCAAAAATAATAGGTGGCTAACAGCAAACTGCTATCTGCCAGCACCTGGTCCCTTGCAACAATTTGCTTCTTTGGTCCAAAAATAGGAAAGAAATACAAAACACAAATAAGAAGCCTTCCTGTGTGCCCCCAAAAATGAGTTGACCATCTACAGCAGGCAGACAGAATTAATATTACAGCTGAGTCTCTTCTCCAGCACAAACATCACTCCCCAGGGAGACTCCAGCAGAGGAAGGAGCTGCACAGCTGTGGGAGAGCAATGGGAACTGAGTCTAATCCCTGGGGTCACTGCTGGGAGTCTGGCCCAGAAGGTCAACCCTGCTGAAAGCTGTGCAAAGGAAAGGACAGGGCCTCAGCTGACACAGGCTGGAAGCTTTCCATGAAGTCTTGTTTTCCACCACACCATCAAAAAGTCCTCAAGCTGCACCTCATTCGCAGCAGATGGAAGATGTCTGTCGCACCTGACCTGCATTTTCCTTTAAACCTCTCCTCCAAAGCAAGTTTCAGCATTCCTGCTTGAGCAACCTGGTCTAGTGGAAGGTGTTCCAGCCCATGGCAAGGGCTTGGAGCAGGATGGCCTTTAAGGTCCCTTCCCACCCCAAGCACTCTATACTTATTCCCAAAACTGGCAATACACAATTCATGTGATTATTAAACACTCTGGTGCCCTTAATCTTAAAAAAAAAATAATAATAATTTTTCCTCTCCTGGTATCAATTTGCAAAAGCCCTTCACCATGATGGAATGGGAGATGAAGAGGAACCTGTATTGCAGTACCCTTGTGCCTGGTGGAAATAAAAGCTCCAGGATTGAAGAATTTCTATTCCTCATGCCCAACTGCAAATACCAATAAAAGTTAGCAGAGCTGTGACTGCTGAATTTGGCCCCAGAGAGTTTTTGCTGCTGCATCTAACTCCAAATGAGTTGAATTAGGAGTAACTGCTAAAATAAACTGCTTATATAATTTATATAACTGCTAAGTTATATAAATATAACTTTCCTGTGTTTCTTTTTTTTTTCTTTTTTTTAACTAAATATTTCACCCTATTAAAAAAATCATGAAAATATAAAAAAGAAGTCCTTAATCCACATCCCACACCCAATAGCTCACACATACTTTTAGGCACTGCTAATCAGAATTTTTCCTCTCTCAGTAATATTTTATTTATCCCACTCTGTACTTTTGAGGACAAATGAACACACTCATGTTTGGCAAAGTAAGCAAAATATGAAAAAAAAATTAGGACAAAGTAGCTTTTAGATGAGAATTTTACTATGTCCTTTACTATTAGAGATAAATTCTAAAGCAAAACACAAGACTTGTTCTATTCTCTAGCCCCAAATTAAAAAATGTTTACAATGACAGGATGCTACCCGGTGTACCCACTGCTAAACTGCAACAAAGTTGACAATTTTACAACTAAGGGAGCTAAATGAAAGGGCTTTTACTGTAAGGATGTGAAAAATCAATAAGCCTGTAGAAAAAATTCAAACCTGTTCTTAAAAAAATAGGTCTTGAAGCTGATGAGGTCTGAATGGCTCACACAAATCAGCATTATCACTGTTTAAAAAAAAATAAAGATTAAACCTGCCCATGTGTTTCTGAGGAATTCCTAGTATTTCTTCTTCTCCATAAAATAAATGCAACATCACATGATTATTTTATCATGCTCTGAGCATACAATGTACCTTTTCTCTATTAATCCAAGAGCTTTTCCTTCCCAGGGATTCAGAGGAAAACAGATTAACAACAAACTATGGATGTAGGAAAAAGCTCTGCCTCTGTCATGTGCAGAGTCTTTAGCAGTACTTCAGAGAGACAAAGTCAGAGGAGGAAGTTTGTGGCCACAGACAGGATCAACATTTGCCTTCTGGACAAGGGAATAGCAGCAGGATTTCTGCATCAAACTGCTGCTCTGTTCATTCATAATTACTGTTTTTTTCTAATAAATGACTAATGAAGATGTAGGGTAAGATACATCAGTTGCTCTTGAAATTTGATAAGTGAGAAAACTTCCAAGTTCAAGTAAAATTAAATTCCAGCTTTTAAATGTAGAAGGGTATCTTAGGGAAATACAGAAATAAAGCAGGAATTGAATATAAAGCTGCTTTAGAGGTGACTTAGGTTTGTTGTGTATAACCTATAAGGAAAGAGGAGACTTTTAACATCTTCCTAACTTGACAGCGTCCTAAATACTTCTTTCTTCTCAATATGTACAAGTAAAAACTAAGAAAATATCATGTTAATATTGACATATTCCATATTTGTTACAAAAAAGTCTAAAAAAAAAAGAAGAAATTAAAGAGTGAAAATATTAGGTACACTAAGGAAGGAATGAAAACAGATCTGATAAAGCCAAGCAGAAAGGTATTTCTATAGAAGAAAAAAGCTACAACACAAACACAGCTGCCAGAAGACAAAAAAAAAAAAAAAACAAAAAAAAACCACCAAAAAAAACCCCAAAAAAACCCAAAACAACAACAAAAAAAAAAAAAAAAAAAAAACCCAACACCAAAAATAAACCCACAAAAAAAAAAAAAAAAAAAAAAAAAAAAACAAACCACAAAAAAAAAAAAAAAAAAAACCAAGGCCAAGGCCAGGACAACTACTACCTACAAGAGATGAGGACAGAGTGGAGTGCATTAATTAACTTAAAAGAGGAACAGGTGGGGAAAAATCTTGGCAATTTGGTGTCAGCCCTCTGTTCAGCATCAGTTTTTCCACTACCAATGCATACTGCAAGTCAGTTAAGATCTTCCACACAGATTAACCACAGTATGTTCATCAATCTTTTCAATATGATCCTATATACAATCAGATGTGCAGTGAACTTGCTACATGTTATGTACAGAACAGTCAAAAAGAAAAAAAAAAGCTAAAGAAACCTAATCTAATTATGCTGGAGGAAAGTCCTAATACCTACAAGCTTTATAGTGGTTTAAATCATGCTTAAACCAATTTAGCACCATGTAAAAATTTCCTTCATTAAGCTAAATTTCCCCATGTCTGATTTAAAACAGCTAAAGATTTATCTCTATTAGCTCTTTCCTCCAGGGTAACGTTAATGTATGCAGAGCAGAACAACTGACAAAGCCTTATAACCATGGGAAACAGGGGAAAAATAGGAATTTATGAAAAGTGAGCCTAGATGTGAGCTACAGATGAAACCACCTGAAACTACCTTGTGCTAAACTCCACCACAAGCACTCCCCAGTGATCACCCATTCCAAATGATGACTGTTCTGGCAAGACTGGGAATGGATGAGATGATTTCTTGGAGGAGACGGTCCTTCTGTGCCTGTGCCTGCTGACCAAACAGGACTCCACTCCTGATGGTTTGGAGTTTAAAGCCCACACACACTAAATTATACATGGTAAAACTGAAGTCTAAGGACAGTGTGGCAGCAGGAAATGCTCTTGATGCGCCAATTCCTTTGTGTCTGTGCAAATGAACATTGTAACCTACACCTGGGAAAAAGCTGACTTGGAAGATTTCGTTAACTCTGTCCCACTCAAAATGGTTATCAGCACAAGGAGGGTCAAATTTGCATCTCATAAAGTCTCATTAGATCTGAGGACTAATTTGATCCCTGTTTATCATGGATAAATAAACCATTTCCTATTTACCTTTACTTATTAAATGCAGAACTTCATACTTGTCATAACATACATTGTCAGTCATCTACTTCTCAAGTATTATAAGGCAACTCTGCACGTATCCAGAGTTGTTTAAAACCCTAAGAGACTCTCACCAAGTATCCTTCTACCTCTGGCAAATACACTGCAGTCTTGTGTGCTCAACCTGTAGGAACTGGAATATTGTATGTGAAAGCAAGGGGGAAAAAAACCAGTAAGACTTTTAATGATTCCTTTATAGTTTTCCCAGATGTTACCTTATCAGTCAATGAAAAGTAATTAACACTGGAGCAGAGACTGACCTTTACTGCATGGCATTCACTCAGATTGGGAGGAAATAAAAATTACACATATGAATAAGATTAAGACCTTGATTCAGGCAGAACTATTGACTATGTCAACCACTGCACAGACATCCAATATGAGACAGCAAACGACAGCCTGAATTATTCTACAGCTGCTGAATTTCAGAGGGCCTGAATAGCTCCCAGTTTCCACATTTCTCTATATTTCTCTTCCCCTTTATGTTCTATTTTTCTCTAGTTAAGTTGTAATAAACAGAACAGTCCTCCCCTGTAACTGTGCACCCCCAGCAGAAGGGGACTACTGCAGTACCACCAAGGATTGTGCCCTCCCTCAGGGACTCACCAAAACAAAGAAAAAGCACCGAAAATTCAGTCTGGTATTAGATCACAGATGCACAAGCTAAATCATTTTCTAGGGCTTGTGTGTTAGCATGTTCCAACAGAGTCCCTTCCACTCCAGCAGTCAATGGGCACAGCCAGAGCCCAAAGAGGTCACCGCCCCACCGGGAGCTGGCAAACCCAACCGAGTCCTCTCCAGCTGCCCCGGGGCAAAGATTGCCGGTGATTACCTGTGCAGTGTAAATTAATTTGGCTCTCAGTCATCAAGGATTAGGGAGGAGTGGTTCCAACACAGGCAACAGAGAGATGGAGGAGCTTCTTTCAGCTACTGATAGTGAGAATAAGCTTAGAGTGGGCCTTGATGAGATTAGCGAGGTGACACAACAGCTCCTTGCTGCCCAGAGCAGTTATTTTCCCTCCTCTCTCCCACATTCAAGTGTGCTCTCCCTTTTCCCTAGTGCCACTCTGGAGACTGTCTGCTGTCTGGGACAGCTGATCCAACTCCATAAAGTAGCAGAAACCACACCAGTGGACAGAAAGAGAGGAAGAAATGAAGGGATACAGAGCAGGGAGTGACCACTGGGATAGCAATAAGCTCACACTTGTGTCCTGGCAAAGCACACCCTGAGCAGAGTGACAGCAATAGAGACATCCATTCCAGAAATAGAAAATCAGAAAGAGAAAATCAGTTTCTACAAGTTATTAGAAATATTCTGCAAATACCATGTTAAGATCTCTGGAAATTTTTCTATTTAAAACTTACTTTATCTCTCCCAATGGGAAGTGGCATAGCTGTATAAAGGTTTTTTCTTCCATCAAACACTGGTTTGCGATCCCCAAAAATCTGGGTTTTAAAGTGCTGAACCATATGCTCCACTATTTCTCTGAAAATGCAAAAAAGATTAAGTTAATCCAACTTTTTACTTTGAATGTTAAGTAGCAGACAAGCACTAACTCTAATATTTACCAACAGAAGCATTAGATAAATGAAAGGGTTGTCCACTCCTGTCTATTAAAAGCAAGATTTGTTTGACTGATCTGAACTGAAAGCAACCTTTCCACAGACTAAACTGTTTTCTTGAAACTGCTATTTTTAGGCTTTTTTGGGGTTTAAACTTTCCTTCCTCTTTTCTGTGACCTACTGGAGTGGTGAAGTGAAAGCTCACGCTCTCTCAAGCTCAAAACAAGAGGTGTGTGGTGGGATCCTGGGGCTTTAGCCCTTTCTGCAGAAGACCCTGGACCAAAAGCTCAGCAGCCTGAGAAGCTTTCAAAAATATCCCGCTTACAGCCCCAGTGTCAGGACAGCAGTTTATGCCAACAATGATGGTGAAACGTTTTGCAGCTCTCTGAGAAAAATCATTTAAAAAATGCATTTTTTTATGCACACCACAAAACTGGGATCTATACAACAAAAGTGGGTATGTGCATTTAGTGGAGCTGTGAATATTAAAAGTACACATCCATTTAAGAGTAGCTGGAATTAGGTTCCATTTTTGTATGAATGGGGAAACCACTCACACAGCTCTTGTCAAACCACAGTGTTTAAACACTGGTCATCCAAAGCAGTTCAGCAGTCAATGACAAGTCAGCTGGAATAATAAAACTCTTTGATGCCAAAGGTCTTTTGGTCCCCATGTCCCAGAGAGACATCCTTCAGTCTACCTGTAATACCCAAAATCCATCAGCAGGCTGCAATCTTAACACACAGTCAGGGGCAAAAGGGCATTAAGAGGTTGAAGTGACACAGAAAGGAAATCACTGCTCCTCCAGCACTGCTGACAACCACCAGCTCCCAGATGCTGCAGGTTCATGCACCCTGACATGGCAAGGTAATTAAGCCAGCACTCAGGTAGGTATCGCAGTGCTGCAAAATCTGAAATGAAACTGAACTCATTCAAGAAAAGAATTAAGACTGTTTTAATTGGCAATTTCTTTGCTGTGTTCCAGGGTTTATCTTAAAACAAGATGAGGCCACTGAAAGAAACTCTGATCTCCTGCAAAGTATGAATCAAACCTAACCCTGTAATATCTGCCTCAGGTCTGCAGGGTCTGACTGAACTAGTATGTAACTGAGAGGGTGGGAGGAAGGAGGTATTTTTCAACCTTGAGTTTAAGATTGAGCATGGAAACCCCACACTCCTTCCTGAGCAAGTTCTGATTGTAAACTGCTTTATATAAAAAATGAACACTTCCACCTAATTAATGTTTTCAAGCTTCAAACCACATCCACAATTAGCAATGGTGCTCCTCAGCTGTAGGTGGAGATATTTTTATGAAAAATAAGCTATTTTCTCCATGCAGAGTTAAAAGAAGAGTTATTTACCACTTCACTAACTTCAGCCCTTTGGGACGACTGTTCTACCAAGCTCATGCAAGCTCACCAAGAACACTGGGCTGGCAACTGCAGGCAGAGTTCACCTTGCACATCAGCCTCAAAAATCTAACTGAGAGCACCCACAGTGCAGAACCAAACTCACATTGCCCACTCTGCCTGTCCAACTATGCAAACACATCTGGCTTTTCTGCCACATGCAGAGAACTATAGCCAGACTGCATTAATTCAGGAGCACCTCGTCCCAGCTGTGTGTTTCCCAGACCTGCTCCAGCTCACGTCTCAGTGTGGAACTTGCATGTACAGTGGATACACCCTACAGTGGGGTCTGCAGGGTCACAGTACAAGCTGGAGTAAAACTGAAGAACAAAGCTGACATAGATGAGGGAGTAGAGCAGAAAATAAAATCTCACTCTCTCCTTTCTAGAGGTTATATCATATAAAGCAATAAGAACTACTTACTATATACATGTGAATTATATAGCCAAAATACTAAAAACCTGTAAGCCAGCTGTAAAAAAAAAAATTCAGAATTGGATGACCTGTGCATCCTGCATAATCCTATATATATATATATATTTGCACACAGAGAAATACAGGTATAGACATAGGACCAAAAGGTCACAGCTCAAAAAAACTCAGGTGCAGGTGAGTACAGGTACATCTACAGAATAGAGCAGTAAGCACTCAAAAGAAATAAAACACACTTCAGTACTTGAATCCAAATTGTATTCTTACCACACAGCATTGAGAAACATCCACCACACCACTGCTGAATGCATCTCTGCATCTCTGCTTATTGCAAAAGGCATTTCATGTGTGTAGATCTGTACCTGCTCCTGTCATCCCAAAAGAGGAGTGACTAACCTGACCAAGCAGAGCAGGTCATTAGCTGGCACTGGATGAAGAACTTGCTACTGAATAGAATTTGTCTTTCCAGTGAGAAAAACTGCTTTAGGTTTTGTGGCAAGCACTCCCACACTGGAATGTAAGGGAGGTGCTCACACAGAAAACACACACGAGCTGAGCAGCCCTTGGCTCCCAGAGGAGCTGCAGAGGCAATCTGGATCAGGCAGCAGCAGCTGGCAGAGCTGGAGTGGTGGCAGGGATAACAGTTAAGGAAAGCAAAGCTCTCACAGCTCCCCTTATGAAAAAAGGGACTGCTCCAAGTGTTTTGCAGTGCTCCAATGCAGGAAGAGCATCTCAGTGAAATCAGCAGCTGCCCTTGGGCAAGAAGAGAGTTCAGCTCCATACACTTAACCAACAGTGTTTGCTTTTAAAATTAATCTTAGCCCTTGACTAGATGAAAAATTAAACTTGTAATAAATCACCAAAGGAAGAAAAAAAACAGGGCAGCAAAGCACAGTGATGCTGCTTTGTGAAAACACTATCATTACCAACTCCTCAGTGTAACAATGGAGAATGCCTTCAGGTTTATTAATTCACACTAGGAAATCTGTGGCTTTCGGGTGGCTTTTTTGACTCCACACTGTTTATTTTCATGACTGCATATTCCACCCATGTGACCTTTTTTAACAAAGAAAGGCTTTGCTCTTGAATATATAAACAGGCCATTCCAATCCTCTACAGTCAAGGTGTAGTTATGATGATGACACTTGTGGTTTCCAGTTGGTGCCAAGTCTCATTCTCAAGTTTCACTTCTGGCAACGCCGCTTCTTTTTCAAGTCAATGAAGCTGCACACTCTAACAGGGCACTGATGCCAAATGCAAGACCTGGCTGCTTGTTGCCCTGGACAGCTGAGCCGTGTTTTCACCTTGCTATCTGTTTCAGGAACATACTTTTCCCTTATATAGAATCTACTGATGAAGGATAATTTCTTACCTGCTTCAGTAACTCCACAATCCTCTCCCACAAACAAACGGGGTTTGCCTCCTCTTGTGAGTAGGGGAAGGTGGGAGAACAAGCTGGTAACACCAGCTCCCTGCTGAAAGACTTCGGCCAACTACACTCCAATACTTAACCAGGTAATAATAAATCATTTTTATCAAGTTGGCTTATTCTGACCCAGCTTCAACAGAGCTAATACAGCTTAGCCACCTGCCACCAGTGGCTTCAATCAGCAGCATCTTAAGATTCTGACAAAAATCAATCCAAGCAAAGACTTGGAGGAAAAAAAACCAAAAAGGATATGCATATCCTGTTAATGGAATTGATGAGTACAATCACTGATTAAAGCCAGACACATCTTTCCAGACATCAGTGAGGGCACCTGGCTCTAGGTTTTTCAAAGAACAACAAGACTGCAGATAAAGTGAGAAAAGGTGAAGTGCAGCATTACCTGTTAACTCTTCTAGGACATTTTTCTGGCTTTATATCCAATTCATAATGGTAGATATCTATTTTAGGAATGTCCATTTCAAAGAAGTTGGCTTGCAGTTTGATTGTTCTCCCAGAAGTGCCAAAATCTGGTCGAGGAGGAGGTTTAAAGGCATATCCCTGTACTGGTGGTGGCAATGGGGGAGGAGGTGTGAGCACTGCAAAAGAGAGAAAGCACAATTTAGCCATCAGCTGTCCCAAACTGACATTTCAGCAAATTTACAGGCTACTGGATGAGAGAAGCCCAGCATACTTAAACCATGACCCCTTTTAAACAACCTAAAAAAAAATTTAAAAATCTCCAAACCCTGCTTTGAGGAGACCATGAATCCTTTTTTCTCTTTCTCTCTCTTATGCTGGTTCATAATTTGTTGTATTTCCTAGCCCAAAGTACTGAAAAAAATCTTAAAATCAGTTGCATTTTCCTATACCACAATTCAGCTGGGTGGGAATTTCACAGGCCAAGCAGGAAACCAAGAACCAAGACCTTCCTTGCAGGGAAGAATCTTCATTTTAGGACAGATCTAACCACATTTATTTGAACAAAACACCTATAAAAGCTCCACTTTCCCCTGTGCTGCAGCTGGCTGCAAAATCCTGTATTAGAACTGAACTATATCCTACTGCTTCCTTCACACAGAAAACAGCAAATACTCTACTGCTGCTGTGCTCACTTCTTGAGCTCAAACATCAGCTGTTGCTCAGACAAAGTGAAGCAGAAGCACAATGGCTGCTTGCTGTTGTTTCAATCTAGGAAAGTCCATTAAAAATCAGAGAAGTGTGTAAGGTACCAACTTGAGCATTCAAAACTTCTGCAGCCTCAGTGCTCAGGTGTTCTGTGCTTTGCAACAACAACAACTTGCAGCAAAATCTTCACATGTGAAATAACCCAGGAGGTTTCTCATTACTTATGTAAGTATCCAGGTGTGGCTTCTTAAGATTATCAAATTCAGTTCTCTGCTAGCACCAGAAACAATTCACATCCCTTCATTACCAAATTAGACACCACTTTTCCACCCCAGCTTTCTCTACTGGAAAGCTGTTCCAGAACTGTGATGCTCTAATGCTCAGAAAATGTCCTTCCATTTTTCTTTATTTGTTGGCAGGCTATATTCAGTGGCCTTCATATTGAGTACTCCTGACTGTACTTCTGGATTTAAACCAAATACCCATTTAATACTAAATTCTAGGCTATGCTCGTTCTGTTAGTCCCTGCTCATAAATCAGGCTTCATCATTCTCATCCTTCCAGTCGTTTTTCCTGGAGAAGACTAAGTGATAACTACACTGGGGCTTCCATCTCTCAAGTGGAAAGGCAGATTAATGAGTCCCACACTGCTTTTGCCTGCTGTACCACTGCCTTGTAAAGGCCATCCAGTGACCACTCAGGGCATGAGCACCCATTTCAGTTGCTTAGGATCATCTCCCAATTCCCTATTCACTCCCAGCTATATTGTCTTTAATACATCTACTTTTCTAATCTTATCTATTAACTTGCTGCTTTCTGAATGATGCTCAGATTCTCCCTTTCCTGACAATGCCTCCTATACCTCTTGATGAAATTTCACATACTTACTCCTAACATTTATGCAGTGTTTGCTAATGAAATAAGACCACTCCTGCCATTAGTAGCATCAATTCCCCACTTTACCCCTCAACACTTCCAACGGCCAGTTTCCCACTCATGAGTATCTCCCTATTTTTACCACCCTATTAACAGCACCAATTTCCCCATGAACCAAATACTTAATCAGATTTGACACTGGGAAAATTATAGAGGGTTTTGTTATTATTTATTGAAAATCTTGTTTCTGATCTTGTCTCCCAAACACGTTCTAAGGCATCCACCCTTTTAATTCAGGCTTCTGAAATCCAATTTCCCTTTTTCCCTCCCTTTTATAAACATTCCTATTAAAGACTGTGGTTCTCCAACACTAACTCAATCAACACATTAAAGTTGCTTCTTGCTGAAGATCTGCATTTCCATAACCTAAAACTTCATGTTTCAATACTTCAGTTTTGCCTTCAGTGACAATACAGCAACTTTCATTTGAGTATTATTCATCTGTATTGCTTTTGCAGTGTCAACAGCTGCCCTGAAAAATGGAGCCAAATATCACCTCAGCCCTTATCTGTAACCACAGTCTTGCCACGAGCAGCCCATCTGCCTCTGCATCTGACCTTACCCACCTCCATCCCTCCAGGCAAGACAAGGCACCCAGCTCACTGATGCTGCTCAACCTTAGGCTTTTTATTTTTTCTGAATTCCTACACATCCTGACTTCTAAGACATCAATTTTCATATTTTCCCAACGCCTCCAGGACCTCTGCTGACTTTGCATTTTTCTGATGATGATTAACTCTTTCAGGTGGCCCTGCAGTCACCAAATCCCCCTCTTTGCTGTGACAAATTTCCAGCGTCTCTGTCATTCGGTGGAAAGAATCCTCTGCTGTGAATAGGACACCTAACAAAATTACTGACAGCATTATCAGTACAGCTGCAAAGTAACAGAAAAAGCATTCCCCCAAAAATTTATACCTGCAATACACCAAAGGTTTCTGTGATCCCCCTCCAAATCTGATCAAGAGGATGTGCACAAAGCACCTCTACTCCTCCAGAATCCTGTTTGCCATCACTTCCACCTCCCCACTCACCCCAAATTTTAAAATAATCTGTCTCCCACATACATTTTCAGTCACTCTGCTGCTGAATCCTTTACAGATCACCACTGCACATTTTTATTTCCATCTTTCCATAACAGAACATTCCATTTGAAAATTATGCCCTAGTCACTAACTTTATTCTGCAATTTTTGTGTATTTTCATGATTCCCATAACACCACCCACTAGTGAGCGAGCACTATAAAATATTTTAATTTTCTGTCCAGGCTCCTGTATTTTAACAGTTCCATTTCTTGTTATTCCACATTGCCTTACCACTATTACCTGGCCAACTGTTATCAATATATTGATTTCCCTACTCTTTCCTGATGATTTTTATGCCTTCTAACATTTCTGTATCTACTGCCACATGCTAATTCCACAGCCCTTCCTTTTCTGTGCCAGATTTGGTACATCACAATTAATTTTCAAAATGACAAAAATATTAAACTTAAAAATTGGAAGTACAAAGAGAAACATGATGGAAGGGAACACACATCCTCACAAGCTATGCTGCTAAATTAAGTAATTCTGTATTTAAGCAATACATCCTCCCTCTGTTTTAAAATGGGATTGTGTAGTGCTTCACAGGGGTGTAACAAAGCTGTATCTGTAAGTGTTCAGGGATCAACACCAACACATGTTGCTCAACAACACCACTGCATTCCTCCACTGGAGTTTTAGTGACAGACAGTGAATAAAAGTGAGGATTCAGCCCCATTTTTGAGAATAAGATGAAATGCTGAGAGAAGCACAGACTGCTGGGGAAAGATGTGAATGCAGTTTTAGAACCTGCATGACTCACAGAGACAAAAAAGCACCAAGCTGCCCAGAAAGCAAGACCACTGCCACCCTCTATTTTCATCCTTAACAGTTTTTTCAATAATTTGGGTTTTACAATCCAATTAAAGAAAAAAAAAAAAAAAGGTGGGGGGGAGCTATTTCTGGCTCAACTCTCAAGGCAAAACTTATTTAGGGCAGGGTGTTGCTTCAAGGAGATAAGTACTGTTTATTAAACAGCAGCAGTGACCCGATAAGCGCTCAACCTACATTTCTGCCGCCTAAAACAGACACGTACGTGTCAACCACGGCACCCAGGGATGGGAACTGAACTCCAGGGGAGAAAAACTAAATATTGCAACCACTGAGCTGAATTCATGTTTTGGACTACTGCCTCAAATTAAGAAAGCAAAACCAAAACTATCTTGTGTAGAACTTATTACAGCAAGCGGCTGTGAAGGGTAGAATCAAAATACTGGATTTGGTGCTGCCAGAAGAGAGAAATAAGGCTTGACCTTCTATCAAAACATGGTAAAAGCCTTCAGCCTTGATCAGGAGGTACAATTGCTGCATTCAAAGTGATTCAGCTGCCCTGTTCAAACACTCCTGTAGAATTCCCATCATTCACCCACTTTTAAATGCGACAGAAGTTGTGTCGATACAGGAATATTTTCTTTAGAGCAAAGGTTCCTACTAGGAAGCTTTTGCAGCCTGGTGAGGTGTGTTACAGAGCATAGCACTGGACATCTGAGCTGGAAGTGATGCCCTGCCCAAGGAAAGTTGCCAAAATTCATGCAGAGACACCTTCATGAACACAGATGCTGCTTCTGGAGACAATATTTCAAAGCACTGGAAAATCTACATGCATTCCTGGATTTTACTTTTAAAGTGCTGTCAAGGAAAGAAGGGATTAGAAAAAAGATGAAAGACTAATAAACTGGAGCATCCATGTGATAAGTATTGGAAGCTCCTCACTCATTTGCCAGATGATAAAATGAATAATGAGAACATTTCAGCCTTGATATGATGATTGAGACCATCAAGAGTCCCATTTTCAAGGTGTGAATTAAGGTGAACTGGGTGTGGAATAATGAGGTGCCCGTATGCTGTCTTTAGGCTTACTTTTATCAGGAAAGAAAGCAGACTTCCTATTATAATTCATCCCATCTACATAAACTAAATGTTCATAGCTATCAATCTTAAAAGCAGTAATTTCTTAAAAAAAAATCTGGAAAAGACATATCAGAAAAATAACACCCATTTTTGGTGTTATTTTGTTCTTATGGCAGTTTTTTGAAATAATATCAGCAATCAAGCAAAATTACTCTGTCAAGAGACAGAGGGGAAAGGTGGCAGTAGAGGAAACGTGGATAATCACAGAAATGCTGTGTTAGTAAAAATACTTTTTGCTAATTGGAAACTACTGCAAGCACAAGGCTGGCTGCTCCTATTCCTGCACATTACTGAGGATCAAAATCAGAGATAAAAGTGACTCAGGGAGTGAGCAGGCCAAGACACTCCTAGTCTATAAAAGGTGTGAATGAGCCACACACTTTGACAAGCTTCTACTCTAAAACCACACAATTATGTAAGAGATGGTTTTTCAGGACCATGTGCTCCACAACCATTTCCCAGACTTGGAGCATTCATTTCTTTTGTCCTTCACCATTTTTTAAAGCTTAACTGCTGGCCTGCTCAGCATGCTGGAAGTGCTGCCAGTCAGCATTAAACTTGCACATTGGAGATTTTTTAGCAAAGAATTATGCAATTTTAAAGTGCAGTCAGAGGCCTAATGAGTTACTAAATAAGAAGGGGCCAAACGAGTTGTATGGAAGGGCTTGTCGACACAGGAAATCATCTGAGCATAATTACACCAGTGCAATTATATCAATAAGTTTCCTTGTGTGGCAAGTCCTAACTCATATTTAATAATCAGGTGATGTTTTCACAACTCTCAGTAGGTTTTAGCATTGGGCTCATGCAATTTATGTCTGCCAAGGGGAAGACTCCCCAAATCATTTTTCTAAAAATATATAATCTCTAAATGAAACTAAGATGAAGGAAGCCTTATTTGAAAGCATCACTGTGGGTTAAGCCCCAATATCAGATAATGGGGCTGCTCTTCCAGATCATCACTAAAGATGTTTTAGATACAACCACTCTGGACATTCACTGCTGCCTCCAAGTCAGTCACTGATGCCATCAAACAGATCCAGCAATGCATCCAAAGCCAAGGATGCATTGCTCCTTGGGCAAAAAAGGGATTTAATAACTTGTCCTCAACTACTGAGCAACTATTTTGCCTTCAGAACTGCAGGAAATAAATTAAATTACAAATGTGTTCATCATGACCAGGTTAAAAAGAACCAAGACGGACAAAGGAACAGCCTCCAGCAGCTGCTGCAGAGGAGCAGAGGATCATGAACACAGAACACAGGTGGGAAGAGACCAGGCTGACTTGTCAAGTTTTGAATATCTTAAAGGACAGAGTTTCCACAACACCTCTCACAATCTGTTCCACCCCCATGGTAAAATAAACGTGCCTTCTACACAACTGGAGTTTCCTGTGCTCCAGCTTCTGCCCTGTTCTGGTGCACCTACCACAAGCCTGGCTCCATCTACTCCAAAGGTTCCCCTCAGCCAGCTGGGGAACCTGGAGGAGAACCCTTTCCCCTCCTCCTCAGGGTCAACACACCCGATTTCCTTCACCTCTCCTGGTGTGCAACGTGCTTCTTCCCCCTGTGCCCTGTCACAGGGCTTGTAAAAGGGTCATGTCCCCTTCTGGAAGTGCTCCTTGAAGTGAGCAAAATGGAGACTTGGAGAGGGGACACCCCACACCAGGGGAAACAGGATTTCCACAAACAGTTATTTAACTACCACTAATAGAGGGAATTGAGAAAGGATGTGCAAAACAGCCAGTGCAGATCCTTGACAGGATCTGTGCAGAGTTTTTATGTATTTTAGTCACACATAGAGCAAGAAAAAAAATACAGGGTGTTCAGCCTTTTCTTTTTAGGATCCAACTAGAGAAAAACTTGGGGCTGTCTTCAAGTTTTCTGTAACTTCTGTTAAGAACCGTTAGGGAACGATAGGCGAGAGGCTGGCAGTGTTTTCTGTGAGATAAGGGAAACCCAAAGCTGCAGCTCCTAGTGCCTCGATATTTCAGGGGCAGAGGAATCTACGTGGAACCTGTAAGTCTGTCTGCTGCTCATGAAGGATGTTTTAGAGCACGGAAACCAGAAGCTCTTCAGTCAAGCTATAAAATTCTTGATTAGATAATGCACAACAACAACAAAAAAACATTACAGAGTTATCTGTTAATCTCCAAGAATTCAACAAACCACAAGGACAGCAAAGGAGATGATGTAATCAGGTTTTCAGTTATCATTTTTGACAAAAGTCTTCTCTAAAGGTTCTTCTGGTCTCACAGTGAGCAGCTACCACACTCTCTAACCACAGCACATTGCATGTGCCAAGGTGGACTACAAGAAAAAGGGATGGTTTAATATTGATGAGTAAAAACGAACAAGTTGTCCTCATATTTTAAGTCCCTTGCATGACTACTGAAATGTTTGATGCTACTCTGCCAGATTGCGTCCAATTTCTTAGTGCTGTAGTATGAAATGAAATACCTTAACAGAGAGTGAAAGTGTTAGATAAACAGCAATGCCTTCATAACTGTATCCTCATTATGTTCAGTAGACTACTCCAAACATCATTTTATTGAATAATTGTCCCTTCCTGTAAAAGAATTCAAGCAAGATTAACTCTCAAGTCAACCCTTTTACTTACTGAAAGGCACCCCTGCCCATGGCAGGCAGGTTGGACAGGATGATATTTAAAGGTCCTACACAACCCAACCCATTCTATGATGATTTTGTCTGGAATAAAGAGTCACTTACAGATCTGCAGCTCCCTTGGTTACCCTGATGCCTTTTTGACCTCTATAAGATACAGACACAATCTCTTCACAGTGCCAGGAGTGATGTGATCCACTGAGATCAGAATCACTCCCAGACACCAACGGTGTGAGCTGCAGTCACAGATCAAAGGGAGAAGCCAGACATCAATCCAGCTTGCTTTTAAGTCAGGACCACATTTCAAAGAATATGTAAGAACAAAAGAACTGAAGAGGAAGAGATCAAGGCTGCAGCAGAAAGCAGCAGACAAGAAACTAAGAATGGTTCTTTCCAGCCCACAAGCTGCTTCTGGACAATGTCAACTAGCAAAGGACAAGTGTTAGTACTTTGCTTTCCTCCCACATTCTCCTTGCAGCCTTGACCTTAAAAGTCAGCCTCCAAATTTTTGAATACCAACAAGCTGCTTCTCACCACGTACAAGTGGGGTGAGCAGTGGCAGAGCACCACCAGAGCACTCAAAGTGCAGAATTTCCATCCTCACTGCTCGCAAGCCAGGTGCCTTAACCGATCCCTGCATGTGGAATTTTACCAAGTCCTGCCACAACCCTTCTGAAGGACCAAAGAGAAATGCTTTTAATTACAAGCTGCAGTTTGAATTAAGTCATCCAAATAGCGAGCCTCATCCAAACAATGGAGGGATGCTTACGGCTTACCCACAAGTCAGCAGCCCAGTTTGAAGTTAAATGTGAATTCAAAGTACAAAATAACTCCATCTTCAGACAAATCTCTACTCAATGAAGGGGGAAATGGAGAACAGTCTTAGTGCTATTTATCACATTTGACCATCATGATTCATTCCCTTTTCCATGCCTTAGAAAATGATGTTGAACTAATTCCAGATGTCTTTCCTAACAACTTGAAATACAGAATATAATGGTATTTTCTGCATTCATAAAGATCAATGCTTCCATTCAATACAATCTCTGCTCTTTGCCATTTCAAAGGACTCGAAGTGAACAAACACATTTTGGGAACAAACCAACCCACCTACTAGCACCTATTGCTCCCTTCAGGCTGCTTCTCCTCTAAAGAAGGTAAACCCAGAAATTCCATACTCACCATCCCACATTATGGGTCCCTTACCCCTTGGTTGCATTTAAGTTAGGAAAGAAATGTGGCTCCCCCTCCTTCTGTACTACCTGACACTTGGAACTGCACAGATGTGTAGGAAGCAGCCTAACCCACCCTTTCACTGTGTTTACTTCTTTTTGTTTTGAGTCACTACAAGGCTGGTAATGCATGACTTCTTCATACATCAGGATTGACCCCCACACACCCAAAAAAAAAATTTAAAACACAGGCTGAAGTTTCCATCACTACTTGGTGTGAACATGAGAGAGATAAGCAATTCCATTCAGTCCCCAGGAGCCACAGTAAATCCAGATGCTGCCAGGTGCAGAGCTGAGCTCAGCAAGGGCTACATGGCCCCAGCCCCACCATTAGGTACTTCAACACCTTCTGCACACACCAGCTGCCATCACACAACACCATGAGAACTGTACAGCTCACCCTGACACTCCATTACCTCCACATCTCAGGCTTTCAGAGATTTTTTTTTCCCCTCAGAAATAGTAAGAACTGGTCTCTGCATTACAGCCCACGAGCGGATGCTGGATAGATTAAATCCCCTGAACCAGAGTCAGAGATCTCAGCAGTGTTGCTCCCCCAATACTTTTCCCTTCCCCTACCATCACACCCCATGCCTCTCTTCCTGCATTTTTAGAGCCCTCAGTGCCCACATGCACAGCAGCTCCACTGAATTAACGAGTTCTAACGGCTTGGGCTCTATTCCATGGCCACTGGCATGGTTTTCCATGGTTTTCCTCACCAGCTGGGAACTGGTGCCACAGAGACCCCAGATCCATGTTCCCTGTGGGATTCACATTGTGCACAATTTAATGAAACACAGAAGTGATTTGTCCTCAGCTAACTAAAGAAAGAAGCTAGGATGGTTCTGCTTTGAGTTGTACCTTTGCAAGCACATTTCATACCCACACAGACTTTGGCTGGCAGTGTTTCTATGCAAAATCTAAAAATAAAAATTAAGTTGTCCTCATTCCTAAAAACTTTTTCATATACAAAGCTCAACTGTAGAGCTGTAACTCAGAAGTAGTCATGTCTTCCTTGAAAAAAAAACAAACCAAAGCTTTTCCCATACCCACACCAGATTAATCTACAAACACATGAACACTCCCATGGTTCAGTTTCAAAATAGAAAAATTCCCAGTTAAGAGCCGAAGTTATGCTTTATTTTATCACTTCTGATAGTGAAAGCAGCTGTAGCAGCATCTTCAACAGGCAGTAGTATCTCCTGCGGTTTCCAGAGATAGGGGTGTGGTTTTCAGCATCACTGCAAAGAGGGCAAAATGCAGGTTCCTAATAGGGGAATAACTAAGATGTTACAGAGTGTAGGCTGGCAGCAGAAGTCCCCTATCAGAATTTTTTTTCCATTACACCTCAGGGTTTTCTCCTCTACCTGCTTCTTGTAAGCAACTGATGTTCTCATATTACTTGATACAAACTAAAACTCTGCTATGAAAGGTAAAAAAAGTCACATAAAAGTTTACTACAGAGAGACTTCCCTGAAATTTGACATTAAAGGGAATTTGCAAGTCAAACAATTAGGAAAAAATCCACCACTACTGTATCCTTATCACATAACGAGACCCAGACAACAAAGCTTCATTTCCTTTCCCTGGAAGTTTCCTCCTTCTGAAAGAAGCTCTGACTTTTTAAACAACACACCCTTATGCAAATATTCTGAATCCCTATGAGTTATTCCTAAGCATTCCTTCATTAAATGCTGAAGTCCTTCCCAAAATGAAATGCATTAGTTCACTGAGAAATTAATTCTTCTGCATTGTCATTTCTACATGAACCTGGATTTCTTCTCTATTTTATTTTTGTTTTGCTTGTGGTTTAGAGGGTTGGTGGTTTTTTGGGTTTTCTTTTTAAACCTATGTCTCTCAGTAGACTTCACAACAGAAATATCTAAGTCAGCAGAGCTGAAGCTGACAAGCAGTATTATTTGAGAAACCTTAAACAAGAGAAACCCCCTGCTCTCCCAAAGCCTTGTCCCCCATGAGGATTTCAGAGCTGATGGAGGAGTATGATGGGGCAAGAGCGTACAACCAACAGAGAAATTGATTAAAATGCCCACAAAAACTAGTAGAAAGAGAGCATTCAGTGCAAACCACCAACTGTATGAAAGGACAATGAAATAAGTTCATTATCAAAGCCAAGAACACAGCAACATTTAGACAGGAATTCACCCTCGGTATGAACAGACGCCTGTCCTTTAATAGCAAACACTTGCTAAACAAGTTTCAGAATGTATATAACGAGGCCCCAGTAATAATTATGTTTTAAAGCTTTATTCATCTACATGACAGGTTTAACTTCAAACAATTTTTTGATTGATCTAGCTAAGCCAGTGAAACCTCCACTCTTGGGAATTCTTCTAAAATTGGCTTATTTAAAATAAATCTAAATTAGCACATCCACACACACTTCCTACTACTAAATTAAAATTTAAATTTCATTATTTTCTCACATTAATAAGCTCTTGCGTACATTTTGTGACTAAACCAAACCAGGAACATAAAAAAAAAGCATTGCTGAGACAGAAAGTTGCAATATTCCAACCTCTGACATTGGCAGCTCAGAGCCACCCACGGTGTCCAACACTGCCAAGGCAGTGCCTCAGTAGCTGCAGAAGAGTTACTTTTTTCCTAGACTGTATACAAAATCATAAGTATCCCTTGATACACATAAGTTTCAAAAGTGTATTTTCAAGCTTCCCAAGATAATATGCTGAGATTAGTTTATTTCTCAAAAAAAAGGGAGAAAACTTCGGTTTTGCTCTGCATGTCCTCTTGCCCCACCCAACAGAGGCTGGAAGTGACACAATGAGACATTGAATTCATTTACTGTTTAAACACATAGTCTTCAGACTTACACGTATTTTATTAAGAATATTCTCCACCTTCTGATTATAAAGCAGCTTGTACAAGGAAATTCAATCAGGTTGTGCTAGGAGAGCTTTTGGGAAAAACTATAGAGTGCAAAACTGCAGATGCAGAACTCATAACTGGAGTTATTCTGCATCTCTGAAAAGTTAAATATTTTACTGCTTCTCCCAAAGACAGAGACTGCATGACTGAAGAGTTATTAATGTTGGGACCTGGTCCCCAACAACTTCACTGCAGGTGGCAATAAACTCCCATACAACAAGACACAATACAACTGAGCAGCACTACAAAAAATAGAACAGGACAAACAACAATAGGAGAGAACAAATTACTCTCACCACACCTGTGACTAAAAAGAAAAATAAATCCCTGTCATAACCCAAATAGTAACAAAATTTGGTAGCACTGTGGACAGCTCAATGAGTACCCAATTCAAAAGAAAAACCTCAAATCAAGCTTTGGACTCAGCTTGACTACACAACTTGACTATGCCAGGATCCACAGTACTTTTCCCATCTAAATCAATGGTTTGCTTCCACCTTGGCTGTGTCCAGTTTTGTGAAGTCATACAATAAAAAAAAAAACCAAAAACCACCCAAATAAAACTTTCCTTCCTAGAAAGCCTGGGCACCAGGTACCACATGACTTCACAGCTGCAGCACAGCTATAAATCAGGAGAAGTAATTTTGCTTAATATGAAATGCAAAGACAAAGTACAGAAACAGATTAAATAATGCTCACACAACTTTTTATTTGAAAGCACCAAATACTGTTCTGAAAAGAGAACATTAAAAGCAAAACAATTAAAATAGAGAGGTTAAAATGAATAGCAGTAATCTGTGGTGATCACTAAACAGACTAAAAGACACCACTGATTAAAACAGCCCTGAGTATATAAAGACACAGGCATCACCTCAGTCTCGAGGATTTACAAAAAACTCCACTTCCTGGACAGTACTAGAAAGTCTCTTCAAAGCAAAACTTCTTAGAAATGGCTACCAAAGGGACTCACAAATTAGAGCTCTGGTGTAAAACACAAGAGACACTACATAAAGTCAGTCTACCTGAGGCTGATATTATCCAGGTCTGTCTTTTCCCAGTTTCTGCAATATAAAATGTATAATGAAACTTTTAAGTTCAAATCTGTGTATTACAATTTATGTGGGGGAAACAAACCTAACCAAAAATCCCTTTGCACTGAGTTCAAAGGGCTGTGCTTCCCTAGTCAACAGGATAAGAGATATTTTACATTCTAGTGGGCTGTTTTGTGAATACATCAGAAAGGATACAAGATACTAAAACAAATTAATTGGACAATGCATGGAACAGATCCCTACCCACAGTCACTACAGTTAAAACTACGTAATATTTTCCACCAGCTTTTTTTTTTTTTTTTTTTTTTTTTTTTCTAGTTCATAACTTACCAAAAATAAGATACTGGAGGCTGACTTCTCTTCATTTAGAGATTTAGCAATAATTTCTGGTAGGCTGAGTATTAGAAACTTCATCACTAAAAACAGAACCAAGTATTTTGCTTAAACATGAAGTAAGGGAAGCAACACCAAAATTCTGACAGGCCTTACAAGTTTTGTGAAGCTGTCGTCAGGACAGGCTTAGTCAACATGAACAGGACTTTCATCAGGCATGTAAAGTGCCTAATCTGTGCTTGCAAAGCCAATTTAGCAGAAGTTTACTGTGTTTGTCAGCTGATCTCTGCAATTTCTGGAAGGCCAGAAGTGTTTAGAAGGGCTGGTTTCTGAAATGGAAAAATCTCTCCCCCCTGTACAGTTCTAAGGGGTACAAGAACAGATGATCACCTAAGGCATTGTCTCTTACTGAGTTAAAGCATTTATATGCCTTTTCCACCCTTTTGTGAAGGAGAAGCAGACTGGTGGCGATAGCAATGAAGGAATGGCTCCAAATTGTTAAAAAAAAAGAATTTTCCTGGAAGTCAGGAAGGTTTGGGTGTTCCTCTGCACTGCTTCTGTGCATTCCAATGCACCACTAAGTACGTACGAGCACACAACAATTCTGCAAAAGTGAAAAACTTCAAGGTGAAGTAAAAGTGCACAAAATCCCATGTAACCACAGAGTCAGCAAGAGAATCACTGCTGAAAGAGATGTTTTACTTTTCAAGAGCAAATAGCATAGTTCAGCTCACCAAGAAAAGGAGGAAGTTTGGTGACACATCTGACACCACCAATTATCTTTCCATCAAACCACCTCATCTTTAAGCCACCTGAAGACAACACAGTTATCTGAGGCAAAATAATGATACAGAATTGTTCTTGCCTTAGGAAAACATATTGGTCATGACAACAATACATTTGAAAAAAATCATGCTGTGCTTTGTAGGCTCTAACTTTGTCAAATGCAATTTCAATTTTAGTAAAAACGAAGAGGGCTGAGGCTGTATATGGAGTTTTCATTCCCTCCTCTTTGTGTGGCAGCTTACAAGGTGTTTCAGCACTAATTTATGGTGTAAAATTAAGCCAGAGAAACTGGATGACTCTGTGATACCAGCAGCAGAGTAAGACCAGGTCCACATCCACCCCCAAGAGAACAGAAAAAGCTTTTTTAAGAGAAGGGCAGACCTTTAGCAGGAGGTACAGGGGAGCTCTGGCTGCCACTGCAACACAAGCTAAGAGGACACTGGTGGACTAAATTCCATCAGATGAAGATACTGCTATTTCTACTACCCCAGTTAAGGCATGAGCACACCCTTCCTTGTGCCACATTTTAAGACTGAAGACTCCCAAAACGAATCAACATCCAAAATCTTCAAGAAAATATATGGAAGGTAAAAACAAGTACCTGCACTGAAAACCAAAACAAAGGTTTCAACAGTCTATTCACAATTTTTAAAGGATAAATTAAAACTAAATGAGAAGAAGATAACTTTAGTTCCACTAATTTACTAAAGTTGTTTTTTGTGCTAGGGAAAAAAAGTTGGTATTTCACATGCAAAGCTATTATCAACTTCACACTCTTTTTCAGACAACTGCTGCTTCAACAATAAAACAGGACCTTCAGCATCAGGCAAAACCAAATACCCATCCAAAGAAAAAAGAGAAATCTGTGGTGTGCAAAGTTTAGAATTAATATATACACTAAGACCTGGAAGTACAAGTTCCAGAAGTTTATGCAGCTTCTAATCAAGTTTTTTAACTGAATGACAGTACATTTACTATGCCACTTTGACATTTTTCCATCCTTCTAAAAAAAAAGTACACCAAAAAGTAGCAGCATCAAGCTTTTTCTTTAGAAAAGAGTTCCCGCTCAGATTTTCAGATTTGTTACTTTTCACTTTTGTTACTTTCTTGAAGCTTAAAAAAAAGGGTAGGGACACAATGCCACAGCAAATTCAACACCAAGTCATGAATTCAGACAGTATTTCGGAAAAAGCAAAAAGGGATCATTAATTTCCTATTTATGGAAACGGTGATTTCATGGCAACCCCATAGTGTACAAAAACCCATGTTACTCCTGATGTAACAGCATGTTTGAACAAACTTTCCAACTTCAGCAGCAATGTTTTGAAATCAGTCAGATATGGCCTCCTAACTTGCTTGATACTGTTTCCAGAAAAAGAATTAAGACTAAAATAGCAAACCCTGTGGCAAATTGAGCGGCTCCTCTGGCAGGAGGCCAGCACCAGGGGCACCCTTAGACTGGTGTGGCTGCAGAGTCCAGTTTGGGAACGGGAGCTGGGAGAGCAAAGCAGCTCCTGTGCATCAGCAGCGTCCCGCCAGGGCAGCAGCAGCAGGATCCGGATCCAGCAGAGATGAATGGAGCCCTTCCTTGGTGTCAAGGATGTGCTGACAGACCTGGAGAGGCTGCAGCTCTCCCGTGTTCACAGCAGCTCTGGCTCGGTGAGGGGTTGTAAACCACACTTCTGCTCTCCAAGCAGCGTTTCACACACACTGGTTTTGTAGTTTTCAGATTAACATGTGGCAGGGGACTTCACAGCCCCTGCTTCCAGGCTGGTTCACAGAACAGCCAAGCCCTAATAAAAACCTCCAAGATGCCCTGCCTTGTGAGTGGAGTGGAGCAGGAAGCTGCCTGGGCTGCCAGAAGCCACGGTGCTGCTGAGGCTGTCCGTGGATGATTTCACAGGAAGGAAGCAGAGCCTCACTCACCATGTGGAGAGCAACTCGCAGCTCCTAGCCCGGCACAGGCAGGGCTAAAGGGCTGAGCCACACTGATAAACTCGGAAGTAAACAAGACACAACACGAGCTTGGCCAGAGGCAGCAGAACAGCAGGAGCCCGAGACACGCACCAGTGACAACCCACAGCCACCTAGAACTTGGTGAAAGTACAGCAGTGTTAGGGGCCCGAGGTTAAGAGGTTGTTGTTCAGGAAGGGGAAAACATTTTCTTTCACACCAAACGTGGGCCCCTGATGGCCAACAGCATCCATCAGCTGGGAGATCGTTGCAAGTGAAAGGGAAAGTGGTAGGATCGGATAAAGAGTAAATAAAGATAAAGAGACTCCCACACATGAAACTACTCTCAGCCCATATGCTGGTAATATTTTTAATTATGTGTCTCCTTAAGCACAATTTTGAACAAGACCTCTCACCAGGAGGTGAACACGGCAACAGCCCGATGTGAGCCACCATGAGCACCTGTAAAGTCAAAGTGTACCTGGGCCTGAGCAAGAGAAGCCGACACCAGAAACCACCAAAGGGTTACATCTCTAGTTCTACACAGTTATTGGTACTGAAATGTGCAAATGATGTTACACATGAAAGCAAGATCCTGAACATCAGTCTGGACACGTGAAGCTGTAGGGACCTGTCTGCCTGCTGTGCTAGCAAAAGCCCAGTGAAAAAGTAAAAACAGAGGAGCTGTACTTCAAGAGGAAAATAATCATCCTGATTGTCTTTCTTGATTATTGCCCCTTCAAGAGAACCAAGCCAGAGGGAAAAAAAAAAAAAAAAAGAAAAAAAAAAGAAAATAAAAAAAAAAGGCAGAAAAAAAAAGAGCCAGCACCTTACTGTGGATCCCAAGATATGAATGCTTTTACGGAAGCATCTGTAGGAGGAGCAGTAAAAGACATCTCAGTTACAGGTCCTGTATTTCCCTACACCAGTCTTTGCTACATTATCCCTCTAAAGAAATAAATTTTATGCAAAACCATTGAGAACAGCAGCACAAAATAAAGTTCCATTTATTTTGAAACTTTTCTAGAAGAGAACTAGGTGCCAGTCACCCAAACTCTGTCGTTTCTACATAAGAATTCTCACCACAGAAACAGCCTAACACTAAAAAGGAAAAAAAACATTGTCTCATATAAACTGCACAAACTCGCACAGCAGTAACCTGTATTTCGCCAAAGCGATATTAAACGTCCCTAAGAGAGTTGCCAACCCTTCTTTGCACGTCCACCTTTCCTTTGCTCCCAGATTTGCTCACACGCCAGAGCGAGCCTGAGGACACCTCACGCTGCCCCTCACGGCTCCCAGCGCTGCCGACATGCGGACGCTGCACCCGCACCTCCGCAGCACAACTATCGCAGAGCGGCCGCTGACGAACACGCGGCCAGCCGGGAATCCCAGGATGGAGCAGGGAGGGAGGAAATGGAGACCCCGGTCCGCTGCGGGAGCTGTGCCGGCCTCAGGGCTCGGCAGAGTGAGGGGGGAGCGGGGCAGGGAAGGCGACCCTCCCCTCAGAGGGGCCTCCGGACACGCGGCCCTGCCCGAGGTGGCGGCGGCGCCCTGACCCTCCTTCCTCCCCCGGCCAGCGCGGCCGCCGCTCCAGCCAGGCCCAAGCCGGGGGGGGAGAGGGGCTCCCGGGGCTCCCCACCGGACACGGACCGGGAAAGCCGCTCCGGGGGGAGCGGAGAAGGGAAACAAACCCGGGCGAAAGCTCACCGGGTCCGGCGGAGGGGGCTCCCGGGTACATGTCTCCGTGTGCGGCGGCGGAGGCGGCGGCGGCGGCTCCAGGGGAGGGCACGGGGGAGGGAGCGAGCCCGAGCCCCGGCTATGCTGTCGGGGGAAGGGGAGGAGGAGGAGGAAGGGGAGGGGAGGGGGGAGGAAAAGAAAAGGGGAGAGGAAAAAAAAGAAAAAAAAAAGAAAAAAAAAAAAAAAAAGAAAGAGGGAGGAGGAGGGCCGGGAATCCAGGTTACTCGTCGGCACTGAGGAGCGGGGAGGGGAGGAGGAGGAGCCGCGGGGTCACGGGGAAGGGGCGCTCCGCCCTCCGGCCCGGGCGGGCGGGAAGCGGCCGCGGCTGCAGGACGAGGATCAGCTGTGCTGCCGCGCCGAGGGGCCCCGCTCCCTGCCTGCGGCCCCCGCCTGAGCTCTGACCGCGGAGTCACAGAATCAGTCAGGCTGGAAAAGTCCTCGGACACCACCGGGTCCAGCCTAAGACCGGACATCACCACGTCAACCGGACCAGAGCACGGAGTGCGGTCTCCAGTCTTTCCTTAAACACCTCCAGGGATGGTGACTCCAGCACCACCCTGGGCAGCCCATTCCAATGTTTAATCACCCTTGCTGTGAAGAAACTCTCCTAATGTCCAGCCTAAACCTCCCCTGGCGCAGTTTAAGACTAAGTCCTGTCATTCTGTGGCTTTCAGTGAGACTTTGGGAAATGACTGTGTGCCTCTAGCGCTCTCTCCACTACCTCTCCCTGTTACATGTCTGAAAGGTATGCTGTAATTATATCAGTATTACACGTACTGCTTGACCCTGAGTTAAATTTGGATTTGTTTGTTTATGTTCTTTTATTCCTCCTGTTGCTGTGAAAACCTCAGCTCAGTTACCTAATGGGTTCCCACATCCACTCTTAGTCATATCTATGAAACCCAGATGTGGTGGGGTTGCCTTATTGTCTTTGTCAACCAGATAATGTCTGGTACTGTACACTTGTAAAGTTTAGTGCAACCAGATAATGTCTGGTTGTACTTATGTAAAGTTTAGTACTGGGGAAAACAAACTAGAAATGATGATGTGAAAGAGGCAGAGTACTGATCAGTATGATGCACTGAGACCCTGGAGGGATTTAAAAGACATGGATGGGGCATGGGTTAGCAATGGGCTTGGCAGCGCTGGTTAATGGTTGGACTTGATGATCTTACATGTATTTTCCAACTTGAACAATTCTATGATGCCACATCAGTGATGATAATTCCTTCAGGAACTATTATCCTTTTGTAGCCACCTAATTCGTACCTCTTCCTTTCAGAAGAAAGTAGGAAAAATAATATTAAATCTGCTAAGGAGGCAAAAAGCAAATTAATGATGCTGACTTCCACTGGAGTTACCTACGGAGCTCCAGCACAGCCATGATCTATACTTTCAATCACCTCCTCCATGTTGAGGTGGAAGCCTTTAAAAAATTCATGCAGTTTGCAACCCAGAACAGTCAAGCCTCGTCAAAGTCAACTGAATTCCTTCACCAAGTATTATCTGCCAAACGGCAAGGCAAATATACAGCTTGTAGTATTCATCAAGCCAATTAATATCCTCCTTCATCAGTTCGTATTTCAAGTGATACAGAAGCATCTCACTGCTCCAAAGTATTTACTCTCCCCTTTGGGCCATGGTTGCAGATAGTCAAGGGCTGCTATTAACAGCTCAGCTTTCACTTCAAGTGAACTGTTCCTGAAACCATTGTCACCACTAGAGTTTCCACTGGAGTGATTTTGGATTTGTCTCCAATCCAGGCTTCTCAAATTGCTGGAAAGTAAAGATTTACCCGTAACTATAAACAAATAAAGGACAAAATTATGGGTCAACTTTAGTTTTAAAGTAAAGCCAAGCAGCTCTAGCAAAAAGATAAACAAAGGAGCTGGCAAAGGGATTGCTTTTTTCCCTCCCTCTGAGGAGCTGGATAACATTTTTGCACAACCACCAATAATTTCTGGCTTATGCTATATAACCTTACTAGAGGCTGAAAAAGAGGGTGGATGGAGAAAAATCCCCAAGAACAAAATCTAGAGGAGAATTATCTGAGGCACATTTGGCCTTTCTGCTGAGGTGGCAGGACGAAAACCATGTAGTTTCTGTATCAACATCTAATTTTTTGATGCTTTATTTAAACCAATCTCTTTAACCTGATTAGGAATGTAACTTCCTCTGAGATTAGACATACTATTGCTCCTGTTAGACCTGCATTTAAGAAAGAAAAAGGCATAAAATACACTGACAACTTTCTGGAAATGTTCACTGGACTGATTTGGTCACCCTGGCTATCAGCACTGAGGTAGACTGGAGTTAAAAGTCCACTATGGTACTGTCGTAGCAGTTTGAAAATAACAAACTAACAAGCATCAGAAGGCAGGTGAAATATAAGGGGAGGTTTTACAAAATGCTAAACACTCATCCCACACTTCTCTCTGGCTCCACAGGATCCTCTGCAATTGATTTCAAAAGTTCCCTGAAAAACAGAGACCCTGAAAATGGCAACCTCAAACTTTCTAGAGTGCAACATTCTTGTATTGATTTAAAGCTGATTTCCCTGGATTTAGCATTTAATAAGCAAAAGCATTTATCACGGTTTATACAAGACTGTAGAACTGCACAGTCAGCTAAATGATAAATCAAATTGTTTTATTTAAGCACAGTTTTCCCATGTGGAAATGCTGCTGTTCCCCAGGTGTATTTTCATGGTACTGAGCACTTCCAGCAGCATTTCTGTGCATCTGATGAAAGAGAGTTCCAGCTCTCTTCTACCTCTGTTCACACACTCAATTTGGGCCATGTCACTTGCTTTATTTCCAATGCTTTCTGTCACTGACAACTGCTGTTTTGGAGCACAGTGAAACCTAATTATGTCTTACTGGGCCATTTCACCCCAAAAAAAGGCCTCAGTTCTTGAAAAGGTTTGTTCTGAAAGAGAGGTTTGAAAGCTCTGTAACAGCATTCTTTTATGCATGGTCTTTGTATGCTGTATTAACAATTATATGGTAGTATAAGAACAGCTGCTTCAACACTGAAAATTAGGTTTTTCTAAAGAAAAAAAAAAGAGTGACTGTTGGGCACAATACCTGTCTTAACCGCTGGATTTCAAGATGACATTTCCCAGAACTGATCTCTGTCACAGAAGAAATTATTTTGGAAAAAAGCATGTTCTAATAATTCTGGAAGCAAAGATGGTATTAAGGAGCAGCATTTTAAAATCATTTATAGCACCAGCAGCAATCTAGGGAAAATATTTTATATGCAAATAGGCAGTGACAAATGATACAGCTTTTCTTTTGATGAGAAAACATACATTGATCTCCCTAAGTAACAACCATTCCCATTTTAAATAGAATTAATTTAAAAACCCCAGAGTTTATAAATGTCTGGCAGTCATTGCTTACATTGATACAGTAGCAAAAATTTTTGCTCAGAGCTGAAAGATGTAAATTTTATTCTTGACTTGGAGGGGATTTAGGCTTCTTTTTGCCATCTCTCAACTGGCCTAACTTTTAAGATGTTATCCTGGAGTACATGCATTCAACCTGTCACATATTCTGTGTTCTGCTTTATAGAACCAAAGTGAAGAAGTCCATGGCTCTATGCCCTAATGTGTTCACATTTTACAAAGACTTTGAGGGTTCTGGTCCCCTATTCAGGAGCTGTTTGTTATTGTAACAATTAAATATTTAACCACAGTTAATCCAAGGTGGAGGGACCTGTCGCTGTTGGACACAAAGGAGGAGACACAAGTCCATTCAGATGGCTGGGACCCCTCACAGGAGGAGCCAGAGGTTTATTGTCCAAACTTATTTTATACTTTTTCACAAAGCACCCACCTTAGAGGTGGGGACCCCTGGAACTATTGGTTACTTGAAGAGACCATCACACAAAGTCCCTCCCATGGGAAAGCGTGTGGAAAAACAGCTTACAAATAGCATGACCTTGTTTACCAGTTCTGTCCTGGGAACAGAATTTCCAGAAACCAAAACATGGCAAGCACAAACCGTGGCTACAGGGACCCAAACCTGATTTTTGTCTTTCTATAATCATTATTGTCCCAACTACCAAGCTACAAAACTGCGTTTGATTTCTGTTGTCAAATTAATTGCAATAATAATTAATTAAAAAAAAAAAAAACACCAAGCCAAAACAACTAATTATCATTAGATTACTAACTTCAGTTCACTCAAAAAGACAACTTTTCCAGGTGGTCACGGCCAACAATGCAACAATTCAGCTTGATGGAAAAGACGCAGCACCACCTATTGGGGATGTGTTACACACACTGGTGATTACAGTTTTAAGAACTACCAGAGTGTAATGACCTGGTTACAAAGGAAAAAAGCCCAAAAACCAGAAAAAAAAAATTCACCTAGGAACAAAAAGGACTTTCCAAAAAGAAGATAAAAGAAACAAATACTGTACCTGAGACTGTTCACCAAGAAAAAAACATGTCCCTAAGTGCCACAGCTACATGTATTTAAAATACCTCCAAGGTTGTTGGCTGAATCCCATCCCTGGGCAGCCAGTTCCAATGCTTGACCATCCTTCCCATGCAGAAATTTTTCTTACTAGTGAATCTAAACTTCCCTGAGCACAACTTGAGGTCATTTCCTCTCATCCTAGCACTTATTGGGAGGGGAGACTGACCCCACCTGGCTTCAGCCTCCTGTCAGGTAGCTCCTTCCCCAGCTTTGTTCCTTTCTTCAGACCGGCTCCAATGTCCTTCTTGTAGTAAAGAACCCAAATCTGAACAAAGGACTCAGGGTGTGACCTCACCAGTGCTGAGAACAGGGGCACAACCACTGCCCTGGTCCTGCTGGCCACACTTCACCTTTGGTCACTGAGAAACTGCAACCTTGAGAGCTGGAGAGAGGCAAAGGAGAGAAGAATCACCTCAGGAAGGTTATAAGCAGCAACAGAATAGTTAAGCAAGGACAAGGAAAGAGAAAGGAACTATCAACTTCAAGTCTCCTTGGTAAAGACCTCTTGAGTCTGACCACTTTGATGACCACGAGTGGCCTTGGTGATGTTCTAACGCTCAGGCATCAGCTCTGTAGTGTTCACACAGCTCATTCAGGATGAGGTGCTCAGGGCTGACTGCTTTGTGTACGATAGTGACGGATCTGGATGATGTTTTCATCTTCCTTGGCAATGCAGAAGCACATCCAGCCAGATCTGTGCCACTGCTCCTCACCCTCCATCCCCCAAGTGTAAAATATCCACCTCAGGGAAGTTTCATAGCCAAGTTACTTGGTTTGTTTATCATGAAGACAGCCCTGTGTGATGCTGCAACAGCTTGCTAGTACACAGCTGTGTCATCACCAGTCTGGAAATAACTAAATAACTAAACCTGACCAGCCTGGAAATAACTCACTACCCTGGAATAGAAGAATACACAGAAGAATGTAAGGGGGTTTGTTGGTTTGGTTTCTTTTTAAGCCTCCATTTATTTGCTGTAGATTAATCCAGAATAGAGACTTCTGCTCCAAAAGGATGGCAATGTGTTAGACAGTAGAAGTACAGACAGTAATAGGATCAGAGGTGAAAAGCACACACCACTGCAAATTTCTAGACTGTTGGTCTATTAACCAGCTTTATTAAATAAGCTTTATTAACCAGCAATCCTGATCAGATGCCTAGGCTTCCAAAAGCTCTAGGAAGCATCAAAACTGGGGTTTCTTTTGGTTTTTTGCTTTCTTTTACATGGTGATTTGTTTTCATCAGAACTTTATTCTGGGCTTCTACAGAGCAGCTTTATCAGTGTCACTCAATAGATGCAGCAAGACAGCCATGAAGCAAGGATGCAGGCAAATCTCATTTAATTAACATCTTTGCCAACCAAAGCCTAAGCTTATGTGAATGTCACATTTAAATTTTAGGTCTTCATATTTTATTTTTTAACAACCCATCAGCATTTCTAATAATTTTTAGCTTAAGGTCTGTTTCAGAACTGTTACAAAACCATTTCTGTTAAACCTATAATTTTGTTGACTGCTTGCACATTTCCAGTGCTCATCTTCCAGGCCAGTGACATTTGCAAGTTGATTTGGTTGAAAAGGAATCTTGTTTCTCTGTTGCTACTTTTCAGTCAGATCATCATCTCATGGACCACTGGGACAGCTCTGAGAGGTTTTGCACAGGACACCTTGGCAGCCCTGGAGTGAGGGACAGACAAGGCAGGCTCCTGCAAGTCCCTGTGAAATCCCATCCTCAAGCCCCCAGCCATGACAGAGGTTCCTGGGTATTTGATCCCACTGGAAAGGTGCATTTATGTGCTGCTTTGAGTTAGGTATAAAAATCTAGACAATTGCCCTATGCCTTGAAGAGGAAGTTTAAGTAAAAGCTTAAATTCAGACTGGTGACCCCACTAATAGGGATAAGCGCCCACAAATTCAGCCCTGCATCACTGCATTTATTATCTCCAGCAGTGAGTAGTGTTAGATCTTTGTTTAGTGAAATTCTCAGTTGTTTAAGATCCTTAGGAAGGGATGGATACAAGAGGTCAAGTCCCTCTTGCCTACCTCAGTTTTTACATGTAATGGTCTAGTAAATCCTGAGATTTCTATAAAGGAGCACCACAAAAGCAGGCTGTTGGATATACTCCACTGGTCACTGGTAATAGAAAATTGTCATTTTAAGCTTTCAAGCTTTTTGCAATTTTTGAATAATTTTTCTTAAGCTTATTTTTGATAATTTGGCTTATTTGGTTTGGGTTGGAAGGGACCTTTGAAGGTCAGATAGGCCAGCCCCACTGCAATGCACAGGAGTATCTTCACCTAGATCAGGTTGTTCAGAGCTCCATCCAGCCTGGATGGAATCCCACCCTCAGGCATGTCAGCCACACCACTCAGCTCAGAGTCATCTGCACATCTGCTGAGGGTGCACCTGATCCCCCTGCTCATGTCTTCGATGAAGGCTTTAAATCATAAAGGTGTCAAACAGACCAAAGGGACATATCACTGATCTCCATCTGGGCACTGAGTCAATCACTGCGCTCTGGATGTGACCATCCAGCCAATTCCTTCTCCACCAAATAGTCCATCCATAAAATCCATCTCTCTCCAATTAGACAGAAGGATGTTGTGTGGGACTGTGTTAAAGGTTTTATAGAAGTCCAGACAGGTGACATCCATAGTCCTTCCCTGGTCCACTCCATGTGGTCACTCCATCATAGAAGGCCCCTTGGTTGATCAAGCAGGAGTTGACCTTGATGGAGCTGTGGCTCCATCCCAAATCACCTCCCTGTCCTCCAGGAGTGCCCTAGCACAGCTTTTAGAAAATCTGTTCCATGATTTGCCCAGCCACTGAGGTGAAGATCATCAAATGCATATCTGTCAAGAAGGCAAAAAACCCCAACAATCAAATCAAAACAAAACAAACAAACAACACACAAACCAAACCAAACACCAAAAACAAAACAAAAAACAAACAAGCAAAAACCCACAACACCCCAGAGAACATTTATTTTTCACAATCCAATAATGTCTTTGGAGCAAAACTCTGGAATTTTCTCAGGCTCATCAGAGTCACAGAATCCCAGAACCACAGAACAGGTGAGGTTGGAAGGGACCACAGTGGGGTCACCTGGTGCCACCTCCCTGCTCCAGCAGGGCCACCCCAGAGCACAGGTGCAGGCTTGTGTCCAGAGAATTCTGGAGTATCTCCAGTGAAGGGAGACTTCACATCCTCTCTGGGCAATCTGTTCAGTGCTTGGTCACTGCACAGGAAAGAAATTCTTGCTCATGTTAAGTGGGAAAAAAATAGGCTACACAGTTCTGTACCGAGGGCTTATTCTGCACCTTTTCTTCCCATTTTATTACATACAGAAGATGGAGTGTTTTAGCGAGATAGTGAGACCTGAAATAGTTGTGGGGGAAGAGGGCTTGGGTCCCTCAAGCTGTTCCAGGGAGGTTTAGTTTGGATCCTGGGAAAATTGCCTCAGCAGAGTTTTCCAGCCCTGGCAGGGCTGCCCAGGGCAGTGATGGAGTCCGCATCCCTGAAGGGATACAAAAGCCGCGGGGATGTAACACTTGGGGCACGGGTGGGCCTGGCAGTGCTGGGGGAGCGGCTGGGCCCGGTGCTCAGCGCTGTTTTCGCTTTTTCGGAATGAATTATTTATTCCCTGTGAGGGCGGGGAGCGATGGGGGCGGGCGGGGAAGGAAAAAGGGAGGGAGCGCACGCGCCGCCGGCCATGCGCAGTGAGTTACGCGATGACGTCACGGATGACGAACCTGCCGCGCCATTATAAATCCGCGCCGCCGTGCCCAGCCCCTTTCGCTCCGCGGCGGCCCAAGGTGCTGAGTCCTTCGTACGAAGCTAAGGCCGAACCACCCGGCGACCAGCACCGCGCCCCGCCATGGCCTCCGTCTCCGAGCTCGCCTGCATCTACTCCGCCCTCATCCTGCACGACGACGAGGTCACCGTGACGGTGAGTGTGGCCGCACAAGATGGCGGCGGCCGCGCGGCATGGCCGCCTGAGGGGCCGCGCCATGCCGGGCCGGGCAGGCTCTGAGCGACGCTGTCTCGTTGCAGGAGGACAAGATCAACGCGCTCATCAAGGCAGCCGGAGTGAACGTGGAGCCTTTCTGGCCGGGGCTCTTCGCCAAGGTGTGCGAGAGGGGCCGCGGGCCGGGCAGGGGCGGCGTGGGGAGCTCCCCACCACACCTCTCGCCCGTGTTAACGAGGCTTCGTTGCCGCTTCTCGTTCTCCGCAGGCACTGGCGAACATTGACATCGGGAGCCTGATCTGTAACGTGGGAGCGGGCGGTGGAGGGGCTCCGGCTGCCGCCGCTCCCGCGGGTGGTGCCGCGCCCGCCGGCGGAGCCGCCCCCGGTAAGTGGCGGCCGCGTCCGACCGAGGCGGTGGAACGCGGCTCCCTGGAATGGCTTGAGCTGGGAGGGTCTTACAGGTCATCTCTAAGCCCCTGCCCTGGGCAGGGCCTCCGTCCTCCAGGCCAGGCTGTTCAGAGCCCCATCCAACGCCTCCAGGGATGGGGCAGCCACAGCTTTGCAAGCGCCAGTTACAGAAGCTGTTTTCATCTGGTTTCTGCCATGCAGTGTGTGTGTGAGTGTGCTCGAGCAAAGCACGCCCTCCCCTTGAGAAAGGCTGGCGTTGCGTATGAAGTCAGTGTCCAGGATTAGTGTTCCTCAGAATTAAAACTGCTTTTCCTGTGTGTGTCATCAGGATCATACAGAGCATCAGCATCTCCTCTTAAAAAGTTTTTCAGGTTTGATAAAAATGAATTCTAAAGGCACAAAATCGCTTTGCTAATAGTACAAACACTGTTTCTCAGGCTGCTCAGGTCTTCTTGATGTTGGTCATTGCATGTGACACTTTTTGTGACAAGTGACTTCTGTGAGCTGATAAATTAGAAAATAAATCCTGTTTCATTTCTTTTCCAGCTGAAGAGAAGAAAGAAGAGGAAAAGAAGGAAGAATCAGAGGAATCTGATGATGACATGGGCTTTGGTCTTTTTGACTAATCAGTTTTGTACCAGCCTGTAATAAAACCACCTCCTTGTACTGGTGTCTCTCAGGTGGATGTTTGTGAAGGGGAGAGGGTGGAGAATGGCCAAGTTACCTGCAGCTCCTGAAACTGCTGTCATGGGTGTTCAGCTGGGGCTCTACAACTTCCCCTGTCAGTTTTTTGGTTTCAGAAGAACAGAGAAGTCTCCTGAAGGCACCCACAGCCTCTGACAGGGGGGGAATGAAATCCCAGTGAGCCTGGGATGTGGTGACAGCCTGGAGCTGCAGGATGGGGTCCTGTTCAGGAAAAGGGCTGAGGCTGGGCTGGTGCTGCAGTGTCTTGTGCTGTGACACCTCTGCTTACAGCAGCAGTGCAGCTCCCATGGCACCTCTGGCTTTTCACAGTGGGGGGAAAGGCTGCAATTCTCAGGTGAAGGGCTGAGGTTATGTAAGGTATAGGATGTATGTACCTGGCCAGAAAACTGGTTTGAAGGGTGAGTGGGGGAAGTGATAAAACATTGCACTGGAAGGGAGCTACTTAAAAGGCATGAAATTCATAAACTTATGAGCAGGACTTTTCCAGAGCAGTTAAACAAGGTAAGGGCTGTGTCCCAAGTGAGCATTCCAAAGCATCCAAGGCATTACAGAATTCCAGGTGTGCAAGAAGGGTGCCCCAAAGTTAGGGAGGAGGGTTGTTCCTTGTCTGGACCAAACACTGATGCACTCTGCAGTGTCCCACCTTCTACATTCATGTAACAACTTCATGAGGACAGCAGGTATTTGTATTAAACAGACACAGGTACCCAGGGAAGGATTCTTTTGCAGTGCACACACGAAATAATACGAGTCAGAGTTTCACTGGTAACACCTTTTTAATAGGTCAAAGTAACTGTACAGTTCATTATATTCTTCCTGAGAATAATTTATATCCCTCAACAGCAAAAAGGGAGTGTGGTTTTTATTTTAACAGAACAGATGGCATAACTGGAAAACCAAGGAAAATCTAATTACACTGCTCTACTGTAACTCCTCCCAGGCAAGATAGACAAAAGGATGGGTTAGTTAACTACAGTGGGTTTAAAATAGTCATCATGGCTTTAATCTGTCTTTATAAATTATATAAAAATGGGGGACATGAATGGTTACAGATCTCTTCTAAATGCAGCTCTGAATTGCTCTGGTACAAAGCAGCATTTTCACTTCCAAGGAAAACAACATTGCTACAAAAGAACTGGCACATTATCCTGGTGAAAAAGATGAGTGTTCAGTTGTGTCCTACAGCTAGTTCCAAACAAATGCTTCACACAGCCACGTAAAAGTAAAAGGCAGGAAGATGAAGAGGGCTTTAGTTTGTCTTGAAATGACTGAAGTCTTGAAAATATAGCTTTTTATTCTTTCTCTGTAAATCGTGATTAGCATATTGCGACGTAAGTGTTCTAATAAAAAAAAATTCCAGTCTGGATAGTTCATACACTGTGGGCAAGAATTCTCAGCCCTGAGGTTTCCCCGAATTCTTCACAATATCTTTCTCCCATCTGCTGCTCCAACGGTTTTGGCTCCGAGACCATGACCCGGTGGCAGCTCAATGGTGGCAGCTCAGTGCGAAGCGTGTCCCATGCGATGGTGTGACCTGCCCTGTGCCCCAGCTCTGAGCGCCCAAGGGCTCCTGTACAAACCTCATCTGCTGACAATGCCACGTTCTGAATGCCAGCCCAGCTCGGCTCTACCAGAAAGACTTGGTTAAACTGTTGCAATGAGAGAACCAGCGGTCGCTCAGGTCTGCTGAAGCCAGAGGCGCTGGAAGGCCAGGACTGCGCTGGGTTAATCCTCACTGCTGGTGGAAGGTGAAGGAACATCCTGTCGCAAGCAGAATTCTGAGGCTGATGACACTCTTCCCTCAGTGCTTAGTGTGGTCTGGACTGGCTGATTTTCAGTCTGGCTTGATCAATAACATCCAGCAGGTTTTTGGCATCCACAGCCAGGGCGTGAGCAGCCGTCAGCATTTGCTTCTTGTACTCCTGCTGCAGGCTGGTCATGACGTACTGCTGGGCCAGCTTCATCTTGTTGATGAGCTCGGCCAGGTCCGAGTTCAGCAGCTTCTGTGCCATCTCAATCTGCAAAGAGACAACCCCATCAGCCCTGGGGGTGCTGGAGAACACTGCACTCACAGCAATGCCACAGAGCCACAGCCCCTGCCTGATTCCTGACTGAAGCTGGGCCGTTTCTGAGGGCACCACGTGGAGCAGCAGATGGAATCTGGCACCTGCTGAGCCACCTACTGTTAAACAGCACCAAGACCCAAGTAGTGGATTTTAAACCACAACTTGGCACTAAGAGCTTGTTATGGGTTTTCAGATCTTTATTAGCATCACTCTTTTTATTACTGAAGCAGCTCTAAAGCATAGAAGTAGCTCTGAAAAATGAAACAAGGCAGATAAAGGTTGCTTAAGTACATGGCTAAATCAGCATGAACCTCTGAGATGTCACTTACAGAACCATGCTCTGCCTTTCTCAGTACCACACTCATTCAAGGTTTTGGAGGAAAACTTTTAATTATGTACTTAACTGAACGCTCTCTGTCACTCATCCAGAACTACAGACAACTTTCCAGCTGCACCAAGCTCTGCTCAATTACCTGTTCAATGACTTGGTGTGCAAGTGAATGACAGGTGACATTTGCACTAAGAACTAACCCCCACATGATTCCCTGCCATGGAATACTGGGGTTTATGTCACCTTCCTATGGGTGATACCTGTATCCAGTTTAAGAATCCTCACTAATACTAAGCCTAAGTCCATGCAGCAATTTTAATAAAATTCACTGAATGCAGAATCATAACCAGGAGTTCGGACTGCTTGAGGAACCAAAAGGTGTGCCTGTGCCAAGGAGGGAGCACCAAAACCTGTCCCAACAGGCTGAGGCTGACTGGGAGGGCAATGGCTGAGCACCAGGTAAGCAGAGCTCCACGTACCTCTCTGTGGGTGCTTGCAGGGAGCACTGGGAGGGTCTCATCTACTGTTGCCAGTAAAGTTCTTAGTGCCAAACCAACCTCCTAAGAAAAAAAGATTCAAGAAATGAACTTTAAAGACTTGGAAGAAATGGATGAGAGAATTTCAGGAGTGCAAGAGGCAGTGGATACATTTAATTGCTCATGTGGATAAGGAGAGAGTTGGAACACGCCTAAGGCTCTTGAAAATCCCACCTGCAATTGTGTCCATCACAATCAAAACAAGATGCCAAAGGGTTAGTAACAAATTTTTCTCATAAAAAGCAAAAATGTGGAGAAGACAGCACACTACTCAGCACCCTGGATAAGCACAGGCAAGCTGGGCATGAAGCAGTGCTGTCCACAATACTGGGCATGGAATCCAAAGCTCCGGCCTCTGACCACAAGTCACCCACCCCATGGACACAAAAAGCTTTTCTACTTCCAGCTTTTCAGGAAATTTCTCCTACACCACTTGAAAGATGTCATTCAGGGAAGAAATAACTTTAGGCATTGCCCCCGTACCTTCACCATGGGCACGTACTCCTCGGGCGGAGCGGGCTGGATTTTACTGGACATTTCTATCACGGCCTTCACCAGCCCCGTGACGTTCTCGTAGACTTTGTCATTGGAGCGGTCCAGGTTGGCCGTGGGAGGAGGGCTGATCTCCTGCGGCTGGATCTGCAAGCAGAGAGCGGCTGCTGGACCTCCGCTCCCCAGCAGATGGGGCTCGGCCGCTTCCCAGCCGGGAAGGGCTCGGGCTCCCCGCGTTCCCTCCGCCCCGCCCGGCCCCGCTGCTGCCCTGAGCTGCCTCTGGGGCCTGAAGGAAGTTTTAGTTCTTCTGACTCAAACTCATCTCTGAAATGACACTGGGCAACTTCTACCAGGCTTTCACTGAAGAGCTCCCAGTGTAACACTCTCAACAGAGAAGGGAATAATTTGAGGAATGGGAGTACTGAGTACTTTATGTGTCTCAGTGGTTCAAGTTCCACTGTGAGGGCAAACAGGTTTCAGGTCCCTCATTCCAGAAGGGCTTTTTGTGCTCCAAAATAATGTCAGAGCACACAGTAGCTAACATACTGACATGTTAAAGAGAACTGGAGCAAGATCATCCTTGAGATCCCTTCCAAGCCAAACTATTCCACAACTGTATGACATTATTTTGTTAGTGAAAATCTACAGCAGCTTAACAAAAATGGTGTCACCAGTACAGGTGGGAAACATGGAATGCTTTTAGACAGTTGATTTCCAAGAGATCATAAAAAACACTAGTAAGTTAAAAATCCTGTGCTCTTTACTCAAGTAAACTTCCAACAAGTCAGATATGTCTGGCATTAAATCCAAGACAGACTGAAATAATCCCAGATCTGAAATTAAAAACTTTGCAAACTTCCTCTATAAGTTCCTCAGTATCTCAGAAATGTAGAACTACCAAGCATCCCAGTTTCCTGCAGCTGTTCCCTACTACGGGATGCACAAGCAACAATTCAATGTGAGCAAAAAGTTAAAAGATTTCCTCCTGGATCTGAGATGGTTCATGGCACTTCAGCTCCCTACACTGGGTTACTGCTGGCTCTCAGGACTGGTCCCAGCTCCAGAAATGTTTCACTGCAAGCCCCTGATACACTGCCCTGAGGAAACTATGGAATGCTTGGATGAGACTTTCTCTAAGGAAGGAGTGCAGGATCCAGCACACGGTGATTCCATTTTGTAGCATTTCACTGAGTGGGTACCAACAGCTACTACAGAAATTCAATCTAGTGCATTGATCAGAAAATACCTTAGGAAAGAGAACACTGTAATTGCCTCAATCAGCAGGGAAAGGCTGTGATTCGAATCAGTTCCAGCAATCAAGAAGTTAAAACAGTCATTTGGCAAAGTCACATGCAAAGACATTTTGGAATAGGGCACGTACACACACGCTCACGCACTGCTTACCCTCCATGGCTATGGTTGAGCAGAATGTGGGGGGAGGTTAAAGAAATTTACCAAAAGAAAGGAAAAAAAGAAAAACAATATTAATAAAACTCAGCAGGAAAAAAAAAATAAAACCAAACAAACCCAAAACATGTGTAGCAATCAGAGACCAGTTAAAAAGCCTGCAACGAAAACGCATCCTCACCAGAACCGACAGCCACTCATGTTAGCTCTGGGTCCTGTGTGACAGAACGACTGCTGCACCCCTGTGGGCAGTGGAAGGGTTTGCCATGCACCCCATGCTTCCTCCTGACTAAAGACACGGGCAGGAGATCATGCAAAGCTGGACAGGAGCAAGCCAGTCTGGCGAGCAGCAGAGTGGTGAGTGGAGCAGAGGGCCTGGGAAACCACCTGTCCTGGGAACACTGCTGATCCCTCTGCACAAACTGTCCAGGACTCAATGCATTGAAGAAAATTTTGTGTTCATCCTTCTGAAACTTTTTGGTTAGGTAAGTCATGATGGGAAATACATGGCCATTTAAGTGCATGACTTGTTCAAAAGAACTCATCACAGCCATGGTTAGGAACTACCAAGAACTCATTCCAGATGAAACCCAACCCTTGGAACTCCAGGCCCTAACCTTCCAAGACTATGGACATTGTGTTTCTTAGCACTTGGGTTTCTCTTTGTTTCACTACTCTGCAGGAGTCCTGAGCTTCTTTGTGGGACTGGCTGACTCTGCCTCACCCAGGAGCTCCCTGGAGCCTGCCCTGAAGGCTCCTGAGGACAGGCAATTCCAATCCTCTTCATTTGTGTTCTCCCTGAAAAGGGAGCCTGAGCTGGGTGTACAGAAAAGGGAGTTTGAAATGAACCCTAGAAGCATCTTCAGTTTAGGACTGCAGCAATTAATAAAGCTATGCCAGAAAGTAATGGGCTGTTTTCTTCAAGGGGCATAAAACAATCCAATTTCAAGAAAATTCTGAAAAACCCAAAAATGCAGCCCTTCTTTCCCACTCAAAGAGCTATTTAGTACACAAATCCTGTTCACTTGTTATTACTGATGTCTCTGACTGCTCAGGTTTGTTTGTTGTCAAAAGGATGTATTTCAAAAACACTTTTTTCATCTTCCAGCATCAGCATTTAGAAAGGAAATTTTAGAGAAGTCAAGTTTAGTAACACATCTGTTACTGCTTTTTGATGTTTTCTGAGGCTTGGCAGCTTGTAAAGCACTGGCATCAGTTTATAATAAATAATCCTGCTCAAATTCACCACTGCTGGCTATTTACACTGATTCTTAAACATTCCAGTAATCCCAGAACAAGAGCAGGAGTGAAACAGGCTGGCAGTGGCTGGGATCAAATTGTGCTGAACACACTGCTCTGATGGCAGGTTCTGAATTTCATGTTCAGATGAACTGGGCTTTTTCTGTATTTCCTTAAATCACCTAAAATAAGGGGCATTCATCCCAGCTGCTGTGGCCACCACACCATGGATTCCTGCTCTTTACTACAGGCTTGGCAGGGCTGTTTCCTGGAGATTAGAAAGGTGGCAGAGTCCCACAGGCAGGGAACAGCACACAGAGGGATGATTTTGGGAGTGCCTGGCACCCTCAGGAGCAGTTCTGTAGACACCAACTGCAGCAGGGGCAGGACACAGCACCCTGCAGCAGCACCTCTGCTACAAAACCACTGTCAAGTTTGAGTTTTGGCTTTATTGCTATTTGTGGGAAATGAAACAACACATCAGGAAGGATCTCACACCCAGGTCAGACAGCCCATTTCCCCTCGGCTTGAGAAGCCCTGGTGCTGCAGCAAGAGCTTTTTGAGCACTGCAGGACAGGTCTCACCTCCCTGTGAACAAAGACAGGAGACTTTGGTACCATCTGAGTAACTGGGATCCCTGGGCATGCTCCTTCCTGCTGAACAGGAGCTGGGTCAATCTGGGACACCTCATACATTCCTCAAACTAGAAATAAGCTCACCTGGGCAGGTTCTAGCTGAGGAGCACACTAAATCACAGCCAGGGAGAACCTGACCTCCCTCCCCACTCCCCTGCAGAGCTGCCAGGGCGCGTTTGCCCCACGACATTATTTACTCATGAAGTTTGGTTGCCTTTGCTTTCCATGGTCTCTACTTCAGGAACACCAAACTACCTCAGAGCGGTCATGTTTGATTTGCTGGGGGTATTTCACGTGGTCCTGGCACCGTTCCATTGCCTGGGGGTGTTTCACCTACCTTCACCCCCTCGTTGTAGCTGTCCACGGGGCTGTTGAGGCTGGCGAGGCTGCCCAGGTGCCCGGGGGCTCCGGGGCGCGGGGGTTTCTTTGGCGGAGCTGCGTGATCTGCTCGACAGAAAAATGGGGTTTTTAGAGCAGCAGATGCACCTGCACCCTTCTGCCCTGCCAGCACTGCACAGGCTGCACGTGCTCTTCTCTGCCAGAGATGGGCATCCTTAGGTGTCCTGCAGTAAATCCACTGTTTGTGAGAGCTGCATTTTATGAGAATAGGATTGTTTTAGTAAAATATTTGAAGCTCTTTTTGTGAGGTAATTGGTACTGCTCTGGGCACAGCTACCCCAGTCCTGAGAGGGTGTCACCCCTGGTATGACAGCTGAGTGCCAACATGCTGTGTGTGTCTGGGAAACTGGACTTCTTCCCAGCAGTAATCCTGTGTGTGATTCACTTTTGAGACCGAGAAACCCAAATTTAGGTGTCTACTGCTGTTTAACATGTCTGAACTCCACACTGGGTGAATTCCCACTCTGACTCAGTTTCTTCTAGACATTTCCTGCTTGTTGATCTAAGCATTTCCTTGCCTTTGCTGACTGCACGTCTGGGGGCTGCATGGGGAACCTGAACACACAGCACACAAACATCCATGTGTAGTAAGTACCTGGAACTGAATCCACCCTGTATGGAAATACTGCCATGAACTTTTGTTCACTACTGCTGCTGCAAGAATTGTAATCAAGTACTCAAAGTGCCAGTACCTGCATTTACTGCTTACCTGGTTTTCCCACAGGCTGATATATGTGCTGGTTACCAGCCTATAAAATAAAATAAACATATAAAGTAGTCATTGCAGTGCTTGCAGCTTTCATCAGCACTATCTCAATCTCAAACACCAAGAGCAGCCAGCTCTCAGCACATTTCCCACCAGTTAAAAATACATCTCAATTCACCATCATCAGTCCCTCACTACAGGTCTATTACTTACAGAGCAATAAAAGAATCTGCATTTATTTTATACTGCTCACAACAGCCCTGGCCTCTACATTACAGTTCATCCTTCCTTATTACTCAAAAGTGGTGGGACAGTAACAGGCATTTTCAGTCTGCGTACACAGATCCAGCTGTAGAGGTCATGGTGGTGAAGGAGAAATGGCAACACAATCAAGAGACTCCAGAACTTCCTGCTGAACGGTTCTGTAATGGGAACACACTTCTACACTGGTTTGCTCTTTGGTTTTGTTGCAAGGCTCTTCGTCAAGGCCCATTTGCTTATTCACTTGGAAGAACTGAGTAACAGACTGAAGTGACTTTCCCTGGTAATTGCATTCATTCATCCTTCACTCACTTCTGCTGTGAGCAGCCCAAGTGCCAGCAGAGTATTAAGGAATATCTGCCCTGCATCAACTTCCCTGGCCCTCAGGGGTGATTTTAACTTCCCAAAATTCAACTGGGAATATCATACAGTGGACCAGAAAAGGGGTCCAGATCATACAGAGATCCAGAAAAGGGGTCCAGATCATACAGAGGTCCAGAAAATTTCTGTGAAAGTAACTTCTTTGAGCAGGTATTAAGGCAAGCTGACTGGGAAAGGTGATTCCTGGAATTGCTGTTTGTAAACAGAGAGGGACTCATGGGCCAAGTGGTGAGCAGTGGCTGCCTCGGTCATGGTGACCACAAAGGAGTTGAGTTTCAAATTGCTGGAGGTAGGAGAAAAAATTCCAGCAAAACCTTGGCTGTTGAGAGAGCAGGCGCTTTCCAGGAAATACTGAAGTCCCCTGGGAATCTGCTTTTGAAGGAACTGGAGTCCATGGATGTCAGCTGCTTTTTAAGAGCAATCTCTTAAAAGCACAGAGGCAGGCAATTGCAGAGTGCTGGAAATCAAGCAAGCAGGGCAAAAAAGGGCCTGGCACAGCAGGAATCTTCTAGAACTTAAGTGGACAAAGGAAGTGTACAGACTTTGAAAACAGGGACACCCTGTAGGTGGCATCCCTACAGAGATGCTGTTTGTCAATGCAGGGAGAGAATTTGTGCTGACAAAGCTTGACCACAGTTTCAGCTGTACAGCACCATGAAAAAGGCATTTAAAAAATGTCAGCAGCAACAGGACAACCAGAACACTGGTCTGTTGCTCTATGAGGTTGGTCACCCCACAAACAGGGACACAAACTGGAGACATTCAGTCAAGTCATTACCTTTGATTTGTGCTGTTAACCTAAATATTTTAAATCTGATAATGGCGGCAGAAAAGAGAGCAAGAGGGAGGCGGAAGAATGAAATCCCACTGAAACAATTCTTCCATTTTTACTTCCACAAAATTGCGTATTGAAAGTGTAAGTCAAAAGAATGTGATCAGACAGGAACTGCCAAAATGTGGGTGTTAACTTCTCATTTGTATCACTGCCCAATTTCTCATCCTCTCAGAAACTCAAATTGACTCACAGCAGCATTAAGCATTTCCCACTACAAATGAAGTCAGAGTTATGTTCTCAACATACTGAGAACTACAAGATCAAATTCAGTGACTGGAAATGTAATTACCATGAATTAGAGTCTCTTTAAAAACCCATTTTGTCCATGACTATGAAGTGTTTTCTTCACATTCTTTCAAATGGGGTGTGATACTGGACCACCTCATCTGGGCAGACAGGACTTCCCCTGGAAACAGTTTGGAATCTGTAATCTGTGACATGACTGAAAATCTCCTGGGCATCTCAAAGCATCTTCACAAGCAGCACAAAATGCAGCAACACTTTTCTTGCTCTTATATAAAGATGCAACAACAGCCAAGGCCTAATGGTAACTAATAGTCTTCTCCAACTTCATGGAAAAAATCTTAGGAGCTTCCAGACATGAATGTCTCCAGAGACCATGCTGCAGTGTGTCATTGATACACTCATTCATGACTGTGGTCTTGGCTGCAAATGCAGGAAGAATCCCTAAATTCTTAAGAAGTGAAGAAATGCTGAAGCCAAAGCAGGAGTTTACAGTTGCATCCCAAATGAAACAGGAGGGTGAATTCAAAATAGCCACTACTTTCCTGGGGAGAAACAGTGGATGAGACACCAGGTTTGTGTCATTGACAGTCCCTAGCCTAATCTCCCTTTTCCAACAATATGATCCTGAGATTCCAATGGCAATTAAACAATTGAAGAGATGGTTTTAGTTAAACAGACAGGAGTTAAGCCACTAAGAAAGAACACCCAAGCTGCAGCTGCTGTCTGGGAATAAAGGAATGGCTGTGGGGCTTATTCCAATTGTTTCGTAGTGGATCATTTACCCCAAACAGATTTCTGGGTAATACAACAGCAACATTTACATTCCTTGTAAGAAAACCCTTCAGATATTTAAACAACTGCAAAAGTTACTTTAATCCTGCTTCCCGTTGACAGAACTTGTAGAAAACAATCCCCATTTTTAAATAAAAGGCCCAATGCTACAGCACATGAGCACTTGGAAATTATTGTAAAATATCTGTGGAAACATTTTAATATTTGTTTCAAGAACAGCTTCAAGGGAAAGAAAACCCAAACCAACCAACAAACCCCAAATCTCCCAAACTGCTGCATGAACCACTTTGCTGTGGCTGCTGTTCCCACAGAAACTGAGCCTCTTGGAAAGCTCTACCACCATGTAATAATAGTGGAAACGTTTAGCAAAACCTTTAAATCACCTCCCACACCCAAGACAGTGTACAGCACGTTCTACCAGGAAACTGGAGGAAGAGCTGGGAGAGGAAAAGAGCTCCCCACACTTACTGGGCCCTGGAGACCTCCGTCCTCCCGGTCAATGCTGCCTCTGGAGAGCCTCATGTCGGGTTTCTGAAACAAAAATCCAACGAGTCACTCTGTGCTCTGCTTACCCAGTGATGTGCCCTCAGCTTAGAGGCAGTGTAAAGACAGGAAAAATCCTGTTAAAAATGAACACTGACAAATCCAGATGTCATCTCACTCCAGTCCCTGCGCCCCCGCTGCCGCCAGAGGAGCCTCGGCTGCTCCTCCACCACCCGCCCTCAGCACAGCAGTAAAAATGCTCTAATAAATAGCCAAAGTACCACTACCCTAATACAACACTGGAAAACCTGCATTTTAGTTTTCTCAAAGGCAGCAAAAGTTGGGTTTTTTTCTAAAGAAAAAAAAAAAAAAGCAAGCTTGCTTCCCAACAGCAAAATTCCAACCACAGGATGAGAAACGCTGCACATTAATTCCTGCTTCCTGCCCCAGGACGGCTTAAATGTACTTGGCTCTCTCTCCAAGCAAATGGGGCCAATTACTGGAGCTCTCTAAACACTCCATTTGGATACAGCCAGCCAACAAAGCCATCCAGATGCCCTTTTCTCCCCATACAAGCAACAAACAAATTTCTGTTTTATGTGTTTTAAGCATGATACAGGAACCCGGGGCTTGGCTGTTTTTAAAAGCAAAAATAAAACCATACTTTTCTTTTTTTTTTTTTAAATTATCCCCCCCCCCCCCGCAGTAATTTTTCTCACAGAATATCCTAAGTTGGAAGGGACTCACAAAAACCACTAAGTCCAACTTCTGGCCCTGCACAGGAAAACCCCACTCATCTCCCCAGCAAATCCAGGTTTGTTATATTTATTCTTCAAGGACAATGTTGATTACATGGAAAGACAAAGGAATAGTGGATGTTAGGCCAAGGTTAACGCTGATCTGAAGACACAAGCTCAGCAAAATTACAGTGTGCTTCTTGTTCACAAATTCTGGCACTTAAAAACAGGATCTGTGTGACTCCCTCCTACGAGACTGGATGAGGAGTCACTGATAACTCAAGGGATAAAATGGTCACACACAACATGAAAATAACATTTTTTATTTAGAGAAATAAGAGTGCCACTGTGTAACCAACAGTGGCACTAAACTGACCATATGTTCTTTCAGGGTTAATTTCAGGGGACAAATACATCCTTTTCTTGTTTAAAGCTATTTGAGATCCCTTCCTCCTTTAAAAATACTAAAGAATAATTCCAAGTCACAAATCCTATTAAAATGACCCTAAAAACCAGCAGGGCAGAAGGAATCTGCAAAAACACTAATATTGATCTTCTATAGTTCATTTGTGTTGCCAGTCTGTCAGAAGGGCTTACATTTAGGATTTTCATTCAGTCTTCTGCAGACTGAGTGTGGCACAGCCAGTGACAGCCACTGCCTGAAAGAACTTGCAGATTAAAAACAGACAAATCATATCAGACAGGGAAATATTTAACCCCATCTTAAACATGAAGAATTGAAAAAGGGACAAGTGGTCTCCTAATGATTTTCCAAAAATTTGTGACGAATTTCAAGATGAAAGCTACCGCTGACTCATCTCCAAGTTATTTCCTTATTACGATGAAGGAATTTTTTCTGATTAAAGTCTCTTTTGATATGAGCATGTCTGAAACTTCACTAGACAGGTAAAGTGATTTTCATCATATTTTTCAGCTAAAGCACATAGTTATCCTTGTTAAATATCTATATAAAGCACATGACAAACTACATTTCTATGACACTGATGCTCACAATTTGCCATCATTTCATGTTCATTTCTAGCCAGGGAACTGACTAAACTCTCTGGAAATAGCCAAAGACTATTTTATCACAGAGGTCTTTAATGCTCTTTGCACTTACAGCATTTTATTACTCAAAAAATGCACCTTAAACCATAGAATGGTTTGGGCTGGAACAGACCTTAAAGATTATCTTGTTCCAACACCCTGCCATGGGCAGGGAAACCCTTCCCCTGGACCATCTAGACCACGTCCCTCAGACCAGACTCCAGAGACAATGAAATACTGAGCATTTTAAAAGGGTCAGAACCACAGAAATGCACACTAGTCCAAATAACAGGACCCTTTCTCTTAGTAATATATGCAAAAAGTTAAATTAGCAGACACAATACCCATCTCCTCTCCTTATCTTGCTAAGAAGGTCCCTCCTTCCAGCATCCAAAGTCTCTCCACGTCACAGCAACAATTCCATTCCCCAAGTCCCCAGCAGCAGCCAACGTGCAGCACATGGAGTTCCCTCCAGGACACCCCATACACAGACAGCACACAACCCACAGCCCAGGAATTGCTGCAGAGGAAAGCTGCAAATGCTCATAAAATATCAAAAATGGTGATTATTAACTTGATGAATGCTTCACACATTATCAACAAAAACCCCAAGTCCTACTGACCACCCCCACACAAAGGAGGCTGTGGAGGGCAGTGGTGATGCCCTGGCATCTCCAAGAACCTGATCCTAAACAGCAAATCCCAAGTGTGCCAGGGGTGATGGCAAATCTGAGGGACCCTGAGCAGCTGCACCCCTGTGACCTGCACAGATACGCCTTAGAAATAAGGAAAAAATCCTTTAGCAGGACATCAACTTCTTTCAATTTCCACAAACATTTTCCTTTGCCCCATCAAAACCTGGGTAGCCAGGAACACGTGGAACAGAAGTGTTCAACTTTTGTGTCCAATGACTAAGAAAAGTCCCAATTATGTATTTATTGATTTTAATGTTCTAATAAATTTTAACAACTCCCACTTGACTGAATGATTTTCTGATTTATTCTTCTGTGTAGATGTGGAAATGTCAGAAGGCAAAGTATTTTACAGGGAAGGTGATTTTGATGATCAAACTTCCATCGTATTTTGAAGTATTATTCAACAGCAATTCTTCCATTTCTGCAGTTGCAAGATCTTTGAACCCCTCATGCTGCCACAACAGCAATGCATTGCTAAATTTTTAATACTGAGATCCTTCAGCTGTTTAATGCAACTTTCTCTAGGTCAACAATCAGCCTACACCAAACCTGTTCTGTACTTCACACACCATTTCACAGCCCCAAAGAACACTCTGCCATCTTTCCAGTCCCTGCCATGGCTCTGGACATCCCAAAAACCACAGAGAGAAAGAACTGTATGCTGTTAAAATCTTGCAGAAAAATGAAGTCCTTCAAAAGTAAATGGATTTTTTTTAAGAAAATAAATAAGCCTACTATCTGAAATCATTGGAAATGTCAAGAGGAATTTTCAGACAGGATGTGTATGTTGACAAACTGGGACATAGCCCACTTTATTTCCAGTATTTCTGGTTACTTGCTAATAAAAGAACACGTAAGCCTTGGAGTTCTCAGGACATGCTGAATTGCAATGTCTTGGTGGGATTTTCTCAGGCTTAAAATTAGAATCTTATTTTAGCAACAGTTCACATCAATTAGACTTGAATTGCAGTTCTCAGTGTCAAAATAGGACAAAACCACAACTATGTGGGAATTTCAGAAAAAAAAAAAAACAACGAACCTAAGCATGATAAGGAAAATATGTGAGTTATTTCTTCTTAAGCTACCCCAGAAAGGACTATAAATTTCTTAGTACAAAACTATTCTGTCTGCTGAGGAGTTACTAACAAGCATGCACATACATATCTTTATTTATCTGATTAAAAATAATGTACATAACATCAGCACAGCCAGAAAGAAAGGTTCAAACTGGAAACTCCAAATAAAGGAAGGAGCAAGCAATTAAATAGGCCTAAAAGAAGAGAAGTGTAAAATGTTCAGAGATAATTTTTGATTGTTTTAGATGGTTTATAGTGCAGATATTTCATCTCCCACCTGAATGTGCCCTGGACACGGGGAGAGACTGTGTCCTGTAGTGATCTGTATCAAGCTTTAGGTGTATTTAAGCTTTGTGTCTCCACACTTCAGCTTTCTCAAAAATAATTCACCTATTTCTGTCCTGCTGAAGATGCTCATCTCCACAGCACTTTTATCAATAGAACATGAAAATTTAATCATCACAAGTTTTAATCAGTGCCCATGAAAGCTGGCAAACCTGAAGTGCTGCCTCCCCTCCCTATCAGGGGATGGGAGGGAGTGTCAGTCCTGGATGCCCCAAAATCAACCCCTCCACCAATCCTCTCCTCACTCTCCAATGCAGGTATTTGGTACAATTTAAAATCAAACACTTCTTTAATCTTCACGATTTTTTATACAATGGATTTATTTTCGTTTGGGAGCTTCTCACGAAGAGAGACCTGTTTGTTTTCTCTCATTACAGCAGAATTTCTAGAATTCTGGATTTTGTTGAGGCTGCAGCTTGAAAATAACATTTTTATCCTTTCAAGTACTGACTAGCCCCCTGTTCTCCAAAGACCAGTTTCAGGCAAACTGCTTACACTGATAACAACCTCCCCAAAGACCAACACATTTCCATTTCAATGCCACTGCAACTGAATTCCCCATCTGGGGAGCCCCTTCCAGCAGCATCAGTGCTGTTTATCCCTGTACTAATATGAGTTGTATTTTCTCCCTGCAGAAGCAGCAATAAATTTCAAGTCGTGAGCAAGCTGGTGTTACTCTGGGGAAACAAAAATTGTACAAACAGAAACCCACAGAGGATTTTTCATCTTGTTTCAGTGTCTTTCAATAAATGATTTGCAGTGGCTCCCCTGTGAGTCCAACTCTCAGTAGTACAAGTGGGATGTGGTGTAGAGCCTGAGGACTGGGTAAATAGAGCTGTTTTTGGAAGTAGACAGTTTACACTGAGAACACTACACATGGTTACAAAAGTTAAATATTATAGTTAAGTACACTAAATATTAAAATCTGTCTCTACTCTGTTGTTCTCCATGCTGAAAAGGACAAATATTATTTGAAACCTGACTAAAGCAGGCAAGGGAGGGCCAGATTTCTTCTCCCTAAATCACCTGGAATGGAAACAGGGAAAGCCCTTCTTGCTGGAGCAGAAATGTTAACAGTCACTCACCAGAGGACACTGGCCAAGGAGCATGTGTGCGTAAAACCTGGCTTATTTCTGTGCTGGACATCACTACATGGCCTTAATGTCTCAATAAATGGCTTCTTTTCACATGTTTTGACTCTCATGTCTGCATTGTGGATATCCTTCAGGAGACCTTCAAGGCTTCCAAGAGTGACTCCCCCACAATGACATTTCCACATCTTCACTTCCTCAGGGCTAAACCTAGAAACTCACCCACATTCCTTCTCCAAGAAACACCCATCTATAAAGTGAATATTCTCCTGACACACATCTTGCTAGGAGCTCAAAGGCACCCTGTGGCTACCAGCAGCTCATTTAGCTCCTAACATGGGGTGCAAAGTTGTAATAGGCATTCAAGGGTGAATCTCAAAGTCAGTACAGTCAAAATGTTAACGTGGACAGAAAAATAACTGAAGTCTCTTATGGATTCCAATTCCTCAACAGAAGAGATGCAAGAGAGATGTTGCTTCCTCACAATAAAACTAACACAAAATGGAAACAACGCAGCAAATCTCTCCCAAACAGATGCTATGATTGTACTACAGATAAAAGAAAAATCAGCAAGTTCCTTCTCAATGTCAATTTGGGGGATGATAAACACCCTAATGGTCCAGAGACTGAATCAACAAACACTACAAATAATCATCATTTATTCTACACAATCAGAATTTTTTCTGCAGAATGTTCCCACACAACCTACTGCCACCACCTGCAACGTCAGTGCCTTTTCCAGAAAGCACATTGGTTCCACAAAATGTTCCTGACAATTTTTACAGTTTTAACCGTCACTGGGATGAGTTTGACCTCCTGGGTTGTGCAAGTCACAAAGCAACTGGTGCCACACAAGACTGGAAAAGCTAATGCCTAAATTAGGGAAGAAATTTTCCTTCCCCCTCCCTCTCTTCAAAGCAAGCAATCTGGGCACAGAGGTTTGTATGCTGTCATCCCAATGGGAAACTGCAAACTCCCAAGTGGACTTAGAAGGAAACCAGTTTCAACACCCATTAATCAAAAGTCACTTCTTAGCTTAGGCACAACGTGGATCTCAGCTAGAACATGTTGTGGCCATGGGGGCATCTACTAGCAGCCACAACACAGGAGACTTCCAAACTAAAACATTCCTTGAAATATGTCTAAGATCAAGCACAGGATTGCTCTCTGTCACAACCCACACTACAGCACTCTAAATTATCCCCCTGTCCTGAGAGGCTCAGGCACCCACAGGCTCCTGACAACATTCTACTCCATCTGTAGCCATCAGCCTCCAGTAGGAGAAATTTAATACACAATATGAATTCTGACAACTGGGATGCCAGAGCTCAATCAAAATCATACACCAGTGGCACTGACAACAAGGAAGTGTGGAGTTGCAGAGAAACAGCACTGGAAGATGCCATTACCAATGATTTCTTCTTCCTGCTTGTGGTGAGGTTCAGAGCTTTTCCCCTCCTCACAGAGCTCTCTCTTATATTATTTCTTCCCACTAACATGAGCCATTATTCCTCCAGGGCAAGAGTGGGTACAACTCTTAGCACAATCAGGGCCCTTAGATGTCTGATGGTTACATCTTTTTAAGGGGTACAGTACACACAAGATCCCTCTACGTAAGAACAAACAGGCAACCTTCAGATGGGCACAGAATTATACCCACAACTTCCCCCACACAAACACCCAACTGGATAAAATGAGATTCACCAAAAGCCACAGCTGTTCAAGATATCTGAAATACAGTTCTCACTAGCCAAACATTTATTTTAAAACCTGTTCCCAAACCCACATTTTGAGGGTCCTGTGTCCTGTAAATATTCTCATTTCACAGAAGTGACAAGTTTTAGCTAGCTGCAATACAAAACCAAAAATCAGAGGAATTAAGAAGCTCTGTGAAAGAAAGAATTACCAGGAATCGTTCCTCTTTTTCAAGCCAGCGCTGATCCTCCTCCATCTCCTGTTGCTGTCGTATCAACCTCTCCTCCATGAGGTGTGTGGGGAGAACCTGGCTCATCCCTCGGATGTCCAAAGTGCCTGAATCCTACAATCCACAGGAAGTTTATTCAGTTTCACAATTTAAAATGTGTATGAACAGGTGCAAGAACTTGGAGCTTATAAAAGGAAAGCTTTTTAGAAGTCAATTCTCAGCAGCAGTCAAGCAGAGTTTCTTCAGCTCCTCAAAAACTGAGGCAGAGCAGCGGAAGAAACTCTTTCCAAACTAAAGTTTTTATCTGCCTTGCTCTTAGTCACTGCAACCAAAAAAGATTTGAAAGATTTTGTTCCGTTTTTCAGCAACACTGTCACTTCCTGCATGGCACTTCATTTAAGATGGACAACAAAACCAGACTTATCGATTTTGTTTTCTTGGTCTTGAGCAATAATGTAACCATCCAGCTGTTTAAAAACTGCAAGATACATTTTTTTAAATCAAAACAAATGTACTATTCAGTGTTAGCCAACAGTGGCAAAGCACGTCACAAAAACATTTTTAAATTGCTTTTTGACTGAATATTTATGCCTGTCTTAAGCTTACAAATACTCCACATAACCTAAACCAATGCTGTCTGGGAATCATTAGGAAATAGTGTAGAAATTAGTATTTTAAAAAAAGCCAAGGGAAATTTGGTAACAAACTTCCCTGTATTTCACAGGTAAGTCTCAGAGATCACTTAAATGTTTATCAGGAACACAGGGAATAGAGCTGGTTGGAGGAGAAAGATAATTTAAGACAGAAGCTGCACAAACTGAATCTTTGTGCAAGGAACAAATGGAATAAAAAAGTGTACAATAGTGGAGAACAGGAAAAAAAAAAGAAGGTTAAAGGGGAGATTAATTTGATGTTCCTCAGCAGCTCAGTGCAATCATGACAGGCTGGAAAGCACCCAGAAGGAACTCAGCTCAGTAACAGTCTTTCAGACCATTTCATTTTCTCTTCTGGGTAAGTCACAAAGAAGCCTCAATCCTTCAGCTGTGCTGGGTATCTCCTAAGAGGTATTTTTACATGAATGTTCCCATCTCTGTGAACAGCACTAAGTTCCAGTAAAGCCTTCTCTTAGCAAACACCAAATATTTGCTATCACTCAGCTGAGATAAGTAGTAACAATTTTATCAAGAATTCATGTGAAGTGACACTTCATGCCCAGCCTCACAGAGAAGGATTTGTTTAAAAAACAATTCAGTCCTGACTCCCAGCCCACTGCAGTGAGGCAATTTTGAAAGCACCAGAAAAACTCAGTTTTCTTATAACAGATCTACCTAAATAATAGAAGTAATACAATTTATAATAATAAAAAGTGCATTGAAGTGTACAGAACACAGTAACAGATTGTCAGATCTCTTACCTCCATGTTTGGTTGCCACACTGAGATTTCCTGAGGCCGATGGTTCCAGGAATCTGCTTGATCCAGGAGAGAAGCCTGCCCAGGATAAATGCTGCCTGCCATGGCTGGTATCCCATGAGAACCAGGGTAGCCAGACACCTTTAGGGAGCAAAAAAACCCCAAACAGGCAAAAACAAAGAGAAAACCAGAGTTATTAGTAAGATCTGTGCTTCCCCATAATGAAAGCATCCCCTCCAAGACATCAAAATGAAAGCACAGAAATGACTCAATTCAAGCAGTCACTGAGAGAAAGAAGGGGAGGCAACATCAGAAGAAGGAAGCTGAGTCAAAATATGACACCTCTGTTTTAAGTCTTTGAGGATGCCCATCATAACGTAACTATTTCAGAATAACAGCAGCAGTACAGAAATACAACTTTTGAGGATAAGTATTTCATGATGCCTATCATACCAGCAGCATCAGAGCATGCTCTAACCTCTGCAGTCTAGGAGATCAAAGTCCTCTGAGGACAAAACGAAATCTATGGATACATATGTAAGAGCTACACATGCAGAACTCATGTTCCAGTTAATAGGAGCCTGCAAACGTCACCCTACAGAGCCACATAAAAATGTACCCCCTGCTGTATCTTACAGGCTTAAGGTTTGAGTGGCAGCATGTAATTAGTGTGCTGAGCTGAGTGGCCTGGGAACTTCTCCACAGGAAAATCCAAGTAGTTTTAATGAGCCTGAAGTAGTTATTAAATCAATGAAAACCTCCCTCTCTTCATGGAAAAAATCCCTTTGACTGAGACAGCTGTAATATGGCTGTGGCCTTGAACAAACCTAAAACTGCTCCGAGTCCTTTAAAGACAAACTTTTGTTCTGAATTTCTTCAGCAGTTTTAGGAAGAAAAGCAAAATCTGTGAGTATACAATGTGGTAGAGGCTAAAGGCAGCAGCTATCAGGACACAGAAAATAAAATACCAATGACCCCAAGGAAAGGCCCCCAGTTAATGCCATTTCATAAAGCAAGTGATTTCATAGCTCAGCACAAATGTTAACATGAACACCACATTCCTTCAATAAATATGGAAATGTCTGATGTGTTTCACTGTAGTTTCAGGAATCTGAGCACCACATCAGATGTGGAAATATTTGCCATCTGGAGTAAACCTACCAGGCTCAGTTTGGGGTTTTTTTCCTATGTAAAACAAAACTCATTGAACAGAACTGAATTAAAATAAACCATGAAAGAAGTGCATCAATCCCACCAGCTGCATCTAAGATACAGAACCACATCTGTAAAAAAAAATACACACATGGTATTAAATGTAATACCTGGTAATGATTTGGCTGTACCATATGCTGTGGACTTGGATAAAACCCTTCACTGGATCTGGGACTGGGGTAACCAGGTCTACTGGGCTGTAAACAAAAAGGAATTTTTAGAATCATTAAACACACACAACTAAAACCAGAAAATTATGTTTCAGTTAGACAAACATTTTACAGGTTTAGCAAACTTCAAAAAGAAAAAAAACCCAAACCAGATTTTCTGTAATCATAAACACTTTTTTTAAACAACTAAAATTAATTTTTCCTCTCTTTTTGCTTGGCAATGGATGCAGCTGAATTGTTTGTTTAGTATGTCAATAAATAATGCTTGCTCTGTGAATTCTTTGTGTTTATTTAATTGCTTGCACTAAATGACCTGCTCTGTTCTGCTTAATTCTAGAGAGAACATCATCAAAGAATATAAGTCTTAAATCAAATTTCCAGGTGCAATACAGCCTTGTTTCCAGTTTTTGCTGTTAATTTGTTGCTTTGTGACTGTTCCCAAAAGTAAATGCTTTTGCTTCAGTAAGAATAACACAAACCAAACAGATTTATTTGCATGGCTATTTCCATGTCGTATTCTGAGGTACAAAGTTAGTTCTTATAATTAACTTCTGTGTAACTAATTATATCAACATGGAAAGTGCTTTTGATCATATTCTGAATCTCCAAAGGTATAGTAGAGGGTTTCTTTTCTAATAAGGAACAGCACTGCTGGGTATTTCAGGAGGGGAAAAATCAACCAAAGAGGGAAAAAAAACCCCCAAATTTCATCCTTCTGCAAAGGGCTCTCTCAGTCCTTCTGGCAGTTAAAGGCAATCATAATTGGAGACTGCAGAATTTATCATTGCTTGATGAAAAAATTCCTTCTCATTCTGGATTAGAATGTCTCTGTCTTAGGTTTCTAACAGAAATATCACTGTGAGATACAAGTGATTTTGTAGTATGGATTGTGAGACCTGGAATTGTTTGAGGATGTGTAGGAGTTTAAGACCTGTAACAATCTGCAACTCTTACAATGAATCATCAGAAGGATAAAAAAAATCAGTTGTTACATTAGAAAATTAGATAATAATTCAAGAGACACTTAAAACCTCCTACCTACAAACATTCCACGTGTTCCAATGCCATTATTAAGCACATCCATATTTTACACAAAAGAAATGTATAAAAAACCTACTCAACAACAGCATCAGAAATGCAGTGAGGACATAGATGGAGATTCTCTCCAGTGGCAGAATTAACTGCATTTTTAACACGCCTTTAGTCAAGTGTTTCAGTTCATACATCACACACAAAAGTGCTCATTTCAAATTATGCATTAAACTGGTCCAATTTATGCAGTTTATCTGCTTCTGTAACTTGGAACATCGTCTGTTTAGAAAAACACCAAATCCTGCTAATTCATCTCAGATGACTAAACAGGTTGATGGTCTGTTTGCTGTTTCTAACTCTGAAATGAAAGCAGCAATTCCACTGCCCTCATTTCCTGCTTGCCATCAAGGTACCAAAATGCAGAACTAAGCTCAGAAATCTGATCTATCAGGCAACAACCTGGAAATGGAGAGGAAAACACCCCAAAATCCCCGAACACACATAAATCCTCCCCCCTCCCCTCAAACCAAAACAAACCAAAACCAACCAAAAAGAAGTTGCTGCCTTTCTATGAGTGCTGGGGAATGTGCGAAGCACAAGGTGCCACACAAATACTCCTGGAATTATTATCAACTCCAGAACCTGGGAGCTCCAGCAATTCACCACAAGCTATCAGGACACAGACAATACAGCCGTGACAGCATAAAAATCACATTTTTCAAAATACAGGCTTGAACTTTCAAGTAAGAACTTGCAAAAGTAACTCTGAGGAGAAGCAGACAAGTCACTGAGAGGGAAGAGGGCTCAGCAAATGATGAGGTTGGAGTCCCACAGCTGCAGAACCCATCAGTGACATCCAAACAGGACAGAAATGGAAACAAAGTGGAAACTAAACCACGTACGTTCCTTGGAAACAAACCCCTAATTTTTAGTCCAGAAGAAGGAAAATGCAATTAGCTGACTTCTGTCCTGTCACTAATGTGTTATAAATGAACTTCACGCTGGTCTGAGAGCTCATTAGCCAACAATTTACAAGAGTGCTACAAGAAAGAAGGAAAAGGAGAGGCCAGGAGACAGTTTTGTGGCAGCTATGGGTGTCTTTTACAATTTAAAGTAGAAACAGAGAATCTTTAATGCAGCATCACAGCACAGATCAGTTCTAAGCACAGTTCAAGCAGAGCTGGGTCATTTCAGGCAAGGATTCCCAGATGGGGACAGAACTGGCCAGAATACCACGGTTTGAATCAACCCATCAGGGCAGGCTTTGAAGAAATAAACGGAATAAAAAGAAAGTTTTATGTTTGTTTTTTTAAAAACACATGTAATTTGCAGTCTTAGCTACCTTGGGAGGAGCTTCATCTGATCCTCCTGAGTCCCAGGATACCGTGACCTGTCGCCTGGATTCCATTCTCATTCGTTCTTCTTGCTGCAGCTTCTCTTCCTCCAGTATTGTACTAAGGGAAACATATTGTAGCCAAGTAAGACTCCAGTTTCAGTGACTAACAAACCTCTCCCCACACAGCTCTTGCATTTTTCAGCCTAATAAACAGTACTTAACCTGAAATGCTAGAAAATTACTGAAAGCCAAACTTCTTTTACGTACACTGGTTTCATGTCTGAAAACAAGTATCAGGAAGAAATATTTCTGTAGGATTACCAGGGTGCTTTTAACAACAAAAACAGCATCAAATTTTCAGAAAGCTGTGACTGATCCTGCACACAATTTTTTATCCAAACAGTTCTTTTTATGTGCAATTACACAGAGAAGTCCTCAAAGACAATCAATCAAGCACTTACTTGCATGAAAGCTTAATCTTCACAAGAAAATATTCTACTGAACTGCTGCAAAGGTTCAAAACAAACCGAAAATGTACTTCACTGAAACTCAAGAGCTTCAGATCACTGGGATTTTTTTTTTTCCTTTTTTAAAGAAAGCAGTCAAAAATACTTCTTCAGCTCTTACGTTTTAGCCTAACCAGGAACACATTCAGCAAAGCAATTTAGCAAAACAGAAAGATCTGACAGTAATCGCTCAGCTCCTAAGCATTCAGGTCAAAAGGCTGCATTTTCACAAAGTACAAGACAGTAGTAAAACCAGTTTGCTACTTACCACTGTTCTGACTATTAAAAAGCCTGTTTGAAGCTGAACGTGCTCCTGCTGCCCCCACAGCCAGCCTCCTCCCAGCTCTGCTATGTGGCTTATTAATGTTGGATATTTGCCATTTGAAAAATACTCAGAGAGAAGCTTTGAAAGAGGGAGCTGCCAATTCCTTGGAGCCGCACGCTACGCGGACAGTCTGGAGATGTGAGCAGGGCAGATTATTTCCATATCACTGTCCCCAGGGTAAAGACAATCCTGTGGAGGAGCTACTCCAGCTTCTTTATCACTCAGGAGTTTCCAGAAACAAAGCTAAATTCTGAGTTTATAATCTCCCGTTCAGTCTGCTAAACAACCACCCAGAATTACTCATTCAGGGGATGAGATCAACTCCAGCAATCTATTCTCATCGTGCAACTTCACTGCTTGTTTCAAGAATAAATTCCTGCTGGAGACAAGAACTTTGCTTTTTCCTTACTCAGCCAAAAAAACCCCAAACTATGCCACTTCTAAAAAGCAGAGAAGTCATCTCATCTCATTGCAGCTAAATCAAGTTTACAACTATTGCTGCAATTTCAATCCATCACTGCTGAAGCAACACAAGAATGTGGAACAAAAGCAAAATCAGACAAGTTATTTGCAGAAGTCACCCTGCTAGAACTACCATGGAAACACAGCTACAGCCCAACAGAGGGAATGACGAGAGGATCCTTCTATTTTACCTTTCTCTTCCTTCAGAATAAGGAAATGCAAGATTTCCTGCTTGAAACCATAAAGAACTGGCACAAAATCCCTGCTTTAAAGCTACCTCACACTTCAGGTATCCTGTGTTTTTATGCAGCATGAGAAAACAGCCAACATGCAGCCACAGCCATGAACCACGATTATCATCTCTCAAGACAAGACCTCAGGATTAAAAAGCCTCACAACAAAACAAGACAAAAAAAATTTGCCCAGATTAATGAATGAGAAATGAATAAAACATAGATTTTTAACCAAGCTGTTGATACAGCAGTTGCTCTCATCTAAGCTAAAGAATAGAACCAAGTTGGCTGGTAGCAGCTGGCTAAATTTAGAGATGGCTTATTGACAATTTGGGGCCATGTCTGGAATTTGTCACAGCACAGTCCTGGTTTTCTATAAAAAGGAATGGAACCTCAACACCTCTCTCTGCTTTGCTATCAAAGCCATTTTATCTGAGGTGCCTCAGTGTGCAACACCATCAGCCTGTATCACCTGAAATGACAAATTTCTTTTGAAATTACTTTTCTTAACACAGACTCAGCTTTTTGTCTTACAACTGCAGCTCATCCTCCCTGCTCTCCCATTGCCTGTGCCATCAGGAGGTTCTTTCCCAGCAGCCCAGAGCAGCCTGGTCAGAGGCTGATGGGCCGCAGCAGCATCTGTACTTGGATGCCCTTGATTCTGCTGACAAGAATATAAAATAGAAATGCCTCAGAGAAGGCACTACTCGAAAAAGCCACAAGGAATATAAATGACTCACAGAAAGGTCTTTGTTTTCACAAAGGGAAGACCAGTCTGTGGATGTAGTACGAGTGTGCCAAGAGATATTTTTGACGTTTCCTCAGTGCAGCTGCTCAAGTTCTCTGAACAGTTTATTAGAATTTGCAGAAGGTCAGGAGAAGTCAGATCTAGGCATATTTTCCCAAACTGTATATATTTTTAGCAGCAGAGAGGAGTAAGCAGAGAATTCTATCCTGATGGTTCCCCTAGCAAACCCTGAGGTAGCACAGACAAATTTAACTCAACTTCTCAGTAAGGAGAAGGCTCAAGAAAAATCGCAACTATTAAAAGTTTGCACAATTGATAAACTTATTTCATTTACAAAGAACTTTTTACTGGAATTGGCCTGTGACAGTGAAAAGAAAACATTTATGGGGACGTTCAGTGTAGGAATATTTAAAATACTAAACTGCATCCTCATATTCCAAAGGGCACAGCAGCACCAGTGTCTCCTGCTACAGTGGTCTGGGAACCTACACCAAGTGCTGACCCACAACAAGCAGCTTTTTTCTTTCCCTCTGCCACCAGAAATACAAAGCTGGATGCAGAGGAACGTACTTGCACATACTGTTCTAATATGAAAGCATTTTTATATGGATTATGGACTATTCCTAATGGCCACAGGCAATGAACAGAAGAATTGCAAAGCATTTTGCAGCCTCCATCATGTATTTGAAGTATGTTAAAAGTCTTTTTTTTTTTTTTCAGAATGCTATAAAAGAAAACTCAAACTGCCCTCACTCTTACCAGTTTTCATTTATAAGCAACGTTTCAGGACCTACATCAAATGCAGTGACAAGAAGGCTCAAGTCCAGTTCTCCTCAGTTAATTATCTCACTGTTGTCATAAATCCAGACTTTAAAAGCATAGAATCTGTCTCTTTTTTTTTACTCCATTCTTTTAGAGTTGTTTTAATGTAACCTGCAGCCCCAGGATGCCAGTGAGGTCGAGCAGCCTGTTAAAACCTGTGACCAACAATGGGACACAGTGACACTCTCACCTCTGCAATGACACAACTGCTCCTTGTTTTGTTATTTGTAGCAGAGTGGGTTCATGAAAGGTACTTCAGAAAAAAACTGTTCCATGACACAGTGAAAAATGTCATGAAATGTCAGTAATTTGAAAGTTTAAAATTAAAATCCTTTTATGCTATTTACCATGTACTGCAAGACAAAAAATCTCTTCTGCACAAAACCAGCAAGGCAACACACAATTCCCAATTAAAAATATCCTACATTCTAACTCTGACCAAGTCAGAATTGCAGAAATAGCAGGGTAGCACCTCACTGCCCTGACCTAATCTGACTTTTAACCCCCCTCCACCACTTGAAAAAGGGACTTGGAATGAGAGGATAAATTACATTTGGAAATCCACAATCCACCCATTTGTTTCTGTGTTTGCTGGGAAGACTGACTCAACCACAGCCACTTCAGACAGATCAAATGCTATGAAATTACTACCCTAATAACAGTACTTAAATTCATATGTAGCAACAAATAACAGTACATAAATTGTGCAGAAATCAGCACCTTTGCCTTGCACAATCAGCTGCAAATTCAGTTTGGGCAAAGCAGCTGTTACTATGAAACAGGAAAAGCACCGAATAACAGCGAGCACATGAAATGCTTATGCTCCCATCAATGCTGTTCCAGATGCAGAAGGTTTTTCCCAAAGCCATGGAGTTTTTTTCATTAAGCCAGAAAGAAATGAATGCTGCTGTGCTGTGTCTGGCTCCAAGCAAACATCCAGCCTGCTCTCAGCTTGAAGAGACTACTCTGGACAGCATCCAGAACGAGCAGCAGCACCACCACAGGGAAAGGCCACCAGGGAAATGGCTTGTTTTTGCAAGTTCATGGGAATTTGAGTTCTGAAACCCAATCTTCCGTAGCTGCCTGAGACTGCCTCATCATCAGGGAATTGGCAACCTTTCCATTGAGAGGCTGGCTCTGTCTGCAGCAGCAGAAAGCAGCCCTAAAGACAACCCTGCTGCCTAAATTTGGGAGATAAAGGTCACCAGCTTGGAGTGGCACAAAGTTCCCTGCTTTGGTGGGAAGAGAGTAAAAACTGGATTTTAGGGTTGCAGTGGCCCCAGGAGGGAGGCTGCCCTCTCAGTATGACCAGAAGAGCAAACACCCCTCCACACTGGGTGCACTTTTCACATAGAATGAGATGGAAGGGGTGCCTGGAGGTCTCCAGTGTGATCTGGTGAAGCTGGGCTCCCTGCACAGCAAGGGCCAGGTGCTCTGAGCCTTTTCCAACCAAAATCTGAGTATCTGCCAGCATGGAAATTCCAGAGTCTTTCTGGGTGACTTCTTTCAGAGCTCTGGGAAACATTTTGATGTGCAACCAACAAGACCCTGCCCTGCTGTATGCCCTGAGTGCTGCTTCTGAGGAGAGCCAGGCTCTTGGGCACACTCTGGATTTACTCATCCTCTTTCCTTCCTGGTAAGATACTCTCCCTGACTGGGTTTACAAACCACAGCCATCTTCCAGTCACTTTTTTTAGGACTTCATTCTCATCTGTGCCAATCAGCTTTAAGTTAACAGTAAAACCTGGCTTCAAATTATCAATCATCCTGTACTTTCAGAGCCAAAATGAGAGAAAAAGCAAGTGAATTGCCAATTTCCGCCTATTACCCAAATCACACATCTGTGTCACATCATTTTCTTGCAATCCCTACCCAGCCCTGCCATTCCTCCCTTCGGGTTAACTCCACACAGTCAAGAAGATGGGAGATTTTCTGTGAGATGGGTCAAGTCTTCCCTTAATTCTACAAATTATCAGTCTACACAGGAATTCCCAGAGTAACAGATGGTGGAACTGTCTGAAATTTTAAGAAATAGAAAAGAACTTTAAGGCCTTTAAGTTCTCCATACCAGTAGCTCTGAGACAGCATCATAATTGTATTCAAATGGTCTGTCCTTTTAAGCACCAGTGAATTATCTTGAACCATGAACATTCAGTGACAGCAAAAACATGATACTATGAAAATAAAACATGCCACAAAGCACAACCTTGAAATAAAAAAAACCTGAAGTAAAATGGAAGAATTCAACAACAAATTACAAGAATGCCCAGTGTGGATTGTCAGTGTGCAAAACCTAAGTGTTACTCAAAGCTTGTACTGATTTATGCAAAATACATCCAGTGCAGTCATGAAATCCAAAAGTCACAACGTTTGTGACCCAGTTTGGTCACAAATATCAAAATGTGCCTGCACACTATCTCAGTGATGCTTCAAGGTTTAAACATCCCTCCCACTTTGGGGCTGGTGAAACGGTGATACCGTCACTGCAATATATTACTGCAGAATAAACTAAGGTGTGAATTTAGACCGGTCTGCAAGGTGTGTGCCCACACTCATTCCAAGATAAACACAAAGGTAGTTTAGATCCTGGTTTACAAAGGGCAAAGGAATTTCTTTCTATGATGCTGCATTTACTGCAGGCTCTGCAACTGCCCTTTGACAGCTGTGACTGCAACTATTGTGCTACATGTCATGAAAGTAACTTCCAACAGCACTCACCTGATGCTTCATTTATTTAAGATACATCTCTACCCCAGAAGTCCACAGCGTGTTTGTTTAGATAATCACTCTAAATTCTTTCTACCTCCTTCCCCAAGGATTGCAGCTAAAATTATAAACAAAATGCTAGTAAAACATGGAGTTTTCTTGGGAGAGGAGGTGATTCATATTTCTAGTTATGTGAATGTATTACCTAATCTCATTTTCTCTACCAGATAAGGCCCAGTTTTCCCAAACACCAGCAACAACCTGGCTCTCTGAAGATAAAAACTCAAAGCACCATGCCTTGTATTTTCCACAGAACCAAAACACTGTAACAGAGGATTAAGCGAAAAGAAGTATTTCTGAACAAAGGAAATGACCTCTCAGAAGTCAAACCCTACCTGAGTTGTGCTTTAAGTTCAGTAAACCTGGGTCTCCTGCTGGGGTCGTAGGCCCAGCACTTGGTCATAAGGCTGTAGAGGGTGGGAGGGCAGTTTGGAGGCATTGGGAGCCGCTCACCGTTCTCGATCCGCCCAATCACATCATTGTTCTTCACTCCCTGGAAGGGCTTTACCCCGTGCATGAGGATCTCCCACATACACACACCTGAGGAACACACACAAAAATACATTTTCGTCACTGTGAGCAAACAATGAGACCTGTCAAAAGAGAGACAGACCCTGGTTTTGCACTAATAATGCTATTTCTTCTAAAATATATAACCAGGGAATTGGTTTGGACCTACCTGAAGCAGAGGAGTGACTGCAGCAGGATCACACACACAGCACCAGCCTCACCTACTGATGAGGCAGAGTGACCCACAGCTGGCTAACACAGCCTTTTACCTGCTCTAAACCAGTGCTTGCTCATATTCAAATCCCCTCTCTTATGAGGTAGAATGTGTTTGCTTTTCCCTCTGACTCCTTCCAACTGGCTTGTTTCAACATGTAGGGTGTATTTTCACTTTGGGGGTTTTTAGTGTTGGCACTGGTCCGCATTTTTTGTGCTGAAAACATGTAATAAACCAGTTTCTATTGAAACTGCATTAAAAGAACACAGTCTGTCACTTTAGAATTGGCCAAAATGTTCCATAGGCTTAGTTCTTCTAACTCTGACAGTACTAGAGTTTTCTTCAAACTATTATAAACACCTCAATTCAAAATATTCAAATTTTAAATGGTAAAGAAGGTGAACTCTTACTCGACTGTCCTGCTCTTATTTCAAGTCTCATCAATTTTGTTCCCTAACACAGCTTGTATTCTCTCTGTACAGGCCACCAGTCAGCACCAGTCAGAGCAAAGGATGTCAGATTCACATAAAATGTTGTATATTTGGGGAAAAAGATCAAGGTTTCAAGGTATGTTCATTTGCCCTTATGTTTAATGAGCTTCTGGCTGTATTTTGTAGGAGGCCAGGAGCTATAAAAGACAAGTGGGAATTTAGCATTAAGGATCTGGAAATTGGGTATCTCACAGGATGATCTGTACATTAGGCAAGGAAATGTACATCAACAGAAAGAAAAAGTCAAAATATAACAGAGAAACAGCAAATTACAATGGTACAACACAAAAAAACCATACCAAAACCAACAGACAAAGATAATCTCTGTCATAACTATGAGCTAATTTCCTTGCACCTCCATTTCTGTCAGCTTCTTACTAGAGGTAAAAAGGCCCATGAAAATTTTGGCTTATTGAGCAGGAAAAGGAAAGAACAATACAGAGGTGGAAAGCACAGAAACTGGATTTTCAGAATGCACAGCCAAAACTGTGACAAATATTTTGGAAATTATTCATTTATAGCAGTCAAAATGAAACACTGGACTTGTCCAAGAGGACACAAAGAACCCTCCCAACTTGGTTTTCACTTACCAAACATCCACACATCGCTAGCTGAGGTAAACCGTCGGAAATTGATTGACTCTGGAGCCATCCATTTGATGGGTAACTTTCCTTTGGAAGCTACAGGGAAGGCAAGAGCGAGCAGGCTGTTATCCCCACTACAGAGCACAAAACCAGATTCTGTTCCCAGTGAAATAATTCATAGGCAAAAACAATCTCCAGTGAAGTACTTCAAATCTCGATATATAAGGCTATTTGGCTTTACATGAAATGGAGAAATGAACCAACAAAACCCAAAATAATAATGATAATCTCCAAAACCTCCCTTAGAGACCCCAATAACAAACCCCAAAACACACCAAGAAACGATCATGTCAAGATTATTTCCCCTCTTAGCAATTAAAAAGATAAAATGTAGCTCAGCAAAGTGAGACAAATGAAATGAGAAAACACAACAGAGTGTAAGGGGACAGATAATGGATAATTTAAAATATATGAAACCAGAAAAATATTAAAGATGAGATTTATGTACTCATGGTTTAATAATATACACCAGCTTTGCAATGCTACTGCTTGGTACCCAACATGCAATCTTTATTTTGCTGCTGCATTTCCCATTTATCAGGCACTGCAGGACATCTCCCAGCTGCTGGAGACACCAAAGCTCAGTATTCCATCCAAAATGGGGCAAAAATGAGGTTTCAAAGGCAGTTTTGTACTGAATCTCCCTAGTTCACTGTATGCTGAAGTATGCAGCATACAGTGACTACACAAACTCAGCACTCATCCGTACCCACATGTGAATTTGTTATGTTTTGCACCTTAAATCACACCTTGTGATCCTCCTTCTTAAGCACACAGAGAAATTTACTGCCATTATTAAACTGTTGAATAACTTGCCTTTTTATACAAATGCACCAGCTAGACCAAGGAAATCTAGTTAATTCCTCAATAATGTGAGAAGCAACTGTAAGATGAATCCAGAGGTCACCTCACCTTTGTAGTAAGTACTGTCTTCCATATATCGGGATAAACCAAAGTCACCTAATTTCACACAGTCAGTGGTAGATACCAGCACATTTCTAGCAGCAATATCCCTGCCAAACAGAAGAAACAGTATTTCCAGTAACTTTAAAACATGTGGTGAAGTATCATCACCTGAAGAAAATTTCCCTCCTGCCCTGCAAAGGTAAGGAACTGGTTGAAGATTGCAGTCCCATATGAGGTTTCCTAGTAAGGAGCCCAAGTTCTCATTGTGCAGAACAACAAGATCCCCCCTGAGCCTCCTTTACTCCCCTGCTGTTATTTATGATGTTTTAATATAAATATCTATGTATCTATGCATAGCTATTACTTTACACACAAGTGTTTGCATATACATTATCACAACACGTACACAGAATTAGATAGTCAATATTTAAACACAAGTGAATTGTTCAAGTTCAAAATTCATTGTGCTTAGAGTAACTGGAGTTTTGTGAACTCTTAGTTGCACACAATGAGAGGCTGAAGCCAGTCTCTTCTCCCTAGAAACTCATGTTCCCATTCAAGGGAATAAAATTCAAAACACACCGTGAAGGAAGTTTAAGTTCATTTTCTGGTTAAGCAAGTACTTGTATTTTATAAATATTTTATTTCCCCTCCTTTTTACTTAAGAAGCCATCTGCCCTTGTTTTGCTTCTCTGTATTTGAATGATTACAGTTGACTCACAGCTTGAAAAAATACTGCAACCACAAAGCAACAACTGAAAATGATTCCGACTGAAATCTGGCATCAGCTCCAAGTCAATCCAGGAGTGAACCAGCAGGTGTCACCCTTGAAAAGGTTGTCATTTTACTGGAAACCTCTGCAAACATGACACTCCCTAAAATTTTAAGCGGTGACATACAAAAATAGGCAGGTATAGATAAATATGTATGAAATCTTACCTATGTACAAATCTTTTGCTCTCTAAGTAGGCAAGAGCTGTGCTAAGCTGGTAAGCATAGAGTATCAGAGAGGCCAGGTCCAAGCTGTACTTCCTTACTTGCAAAAACGACCTCAGCTTTTTTGCACCAAGGAGGAAAAAGAAATAAATTATGACAAGAAAACAACAAAGCTGGAAAAGGCATATTTCAAACTGTGAAGTTTACAATGAGTATCAATGGGCATGACTTCCTTGTCTTAAAAGGCTGGAGGAGGAAAAAAAAGAACTACCTCCCATGAAGAATTGTGACTCTGCATTAGAGTTCAAGCAGTTTTTCTACATGAAAACTGTTAAATGAAGAAAGTAACTGTAATTCTGTGCATTCCTTTCAGTCTCCTTTTGAAAAGTATCTGCTGTTGCTGCTCCAGAACGAAGCACTACTCTTGGACTTTTGGGTTTTTTCTACCCTTGAGTGCAGCCTCCATTTACACCCTAAATCACTTCAGAAATAAACAGGAGCTGGTCAACCCAAACACAGATTGATCAGTATTGTTTTAGAAACATTAATTTTAATAATTAATTTTAACGTACATGTGTTAAAACAACTATTTAGCTCAGAGTGACCAGTATCAGTGCAGAATATCTGTCAGCTCTATTCCCAGTATAAGGCAGGCAGGACCTACTGGAAGGTGGCACTACAGCATCCTTATACACCAAAATAAGGCTTTGAAAAGTGATTTGGGCACTGAAAAGGAAATCTGTTGACAGAAAATGACTTCTCCACTACAGGTTTTTCTACCCATCCCTCCTATTTCTTTTGGAAAATGTACTGCAGTTTGATAATTGCAGTGACAATCATATAATGTTGTATGAAATATCACTGCAGCTCACATTTTCAGAAACGTGGCTCAAAGAAAACTAATCGATTATAAAAAGTGAGATCTAATTTTCTTTAAAGCATTCATCCAAAAAACATAATGAGGGACGTCATCATATCTAGGGCCTCTGCTGCAGATATTCTACAGGGAAAAAAAACCAAACAACAAAAACCACCAAAAAACAACTACAACGTAAGAAATTCAATGTTTCAAAGGAAAATGCAGCAATTGCAGGAAGAATAAAAGATGTACAGCTTCACTCTGGAAGGTATGTCTGCAAATGCTGTTTAACTGATTATCACATTATCATCATCTTGACAGAGGTCATGCTCTCACTCTGGAACTGCAATTGAATGCTCTGAAAACTCTGACTAAATCACTCTGGAATGAGGTGATGCAGTTCCCCTGGTGGAGGAGAAGGTCAAAAGCTGCCACTCCTGTTTCTGAGTCCGTAACTCTGCAAAGGAGTATGATATCATGCTTGATAGCATGTGTTAGTCTTGTGAAGTGTTTTTTCAGCCTTTTCTGTGAGCTAAAAGAGAGGAGACCAGAGCTGCACGAGGATTTCTCATACCTCTCCAAGCGTACAGAGCTCCATGATTATCCAGACTGGGTTTTCTGTAATAACCCCAATGAGCTTCACAATGTGAGGGTGATCAAACTGACGCATTGTTACTAAAAGGAAATCAAAGAATTCAGTGTATTACTTAAAACCTTTTTTAAAAATACAAAAGAAAGCTGTTGGTTAAGCATTTAGCCCATGAGCAGAGAAGATAATCACAAGACTTCAAACAACTGTTGCAAGCAGTAATGTCTGGTCATTCCATGTGCTGAGGGAAGGTAGAAACACTGATTGCTTGAGCTGTGCTGTTCTCCCCCTCACAAAAATGCAAACTGCTGTGGAAGGTGCCAGTCAGGTCAGGCTCTGCCTCTCAGCCCTTCATCTGCTTATGAACATAATTTAAGTTAATAAAATAACCTGTAAAACCAGTGCACAACCAGTTAATCTCTGCCCTTCTACTGGAAGAGGAGGTAAAAACAGTCTGTAGAATTCCATTACTGGAAAAAACATGTTTGCCAGATTATGATAGAGACAAAAATCTTATTTCATCATTACATCATTTTATTTTCCATGGAGTTAATTTCAGTATGATTTATGCAGTATGACATATGGATCACAGAATGGTTTGGATTGGAAGGGACCATCAAGACCAACCAGTTCCAATCCCCCTGCCCTGGGCAAGGACACCTTCCAACTTGCTGGCCCCAAGCCCCATCCATCCTAGTCTTGAACACCTTCAGGGATAGGGCAGCCACAGCTTCTCTGGGCAACCTGTGCCAGGGCCTCAGCACCCTCAGCAAAAAATTCATCCTAAAATCTAATTTAACCTGCTTTTTCAGCGTTGAAAACTCCATCATAGGCAAACCTCAAAATATCTTAATATTCCTAATATTAAAATATTAGGAAATAAATGTATTAATTCAGTGAAATAAGCAACTGTTCTGAGCGAATTTGCAATCTGAACACAAGACAAAGGCAACAGATGGGAATTAGAATGAAAAAGAGGAAGAAGAAATGGCAAAACTATTAAATCAAAATTGAAAACTACTATTTATGTGTTGATTACAGCAGCATTTCCTAATCTGTCAAACTTGAAGCACAATAAGGAGCATTCAATGAGCAATTATTTTCTACATTGCCAGGAGACAGCAGCCTACCTTGTGACTGCTGAGTTATTACTGTAAGCAATGGTATTTACTGTTCCAACAGATAGAAATGAAATGGAAAAAAATTACAGTAATTTACAATAACTCTGACATTCAAAAATAAGAATCCATTAGCTAGTAACAGAGGTCTTCAGAACAAGCTGAAAGAATTCCTTGAATAAAGGAATAGTGAATAAAATATACTGTAACATCTGACCACAACCAATTACTTTATTGATAGAATACAATACCTTTGCAACATTTAGAGGTATACAATAGCAGGGGATAATAGGCAAAAATTAAGGCCTAATTGCCATGTCTTAATTTGCTTGCAAAATAGAGGAATCAGTAACTTCAATATTCTTTAAAAAGTTTCTGTTCCTATTCACCCCAACAAAAAGCCTCCCTCCACACATGAAATGTGCTATTTGGGGAATGCAACATTTGTGGGCAATTATTTAGAAAAATGGCCTATTCTAGCACAGACTTTAATTCTGAATTTTCAAAGCAGATCTTTCATAGACACAACATTTCTAGCAAGGACAACTACCCGACCATCCAAAGCAATAAACTGGAGCAAGTGCTATGTTTTTTAATTGAAAAAGAAGGAAATAGAGCATCAGATCTAATGTTCCAAAACTGGTTCTAAAGCCCTACAGGAGTCAGACATGACCACTCAATTTGGAAAATCAAAGAACCCACATCCAATCATACACATGGGCAATGCAAGGATGTAAAGCAGTCCCCTGGCACATGTAGGCAGAGGGGAAAACATCAGGCTATATATTAATAAAATATTCACATCAGTGTAAGAAGTTTCTGGCACAGGTGGCCACAGTCTTTGCAAGGAGAAGTTACAGAAGTGATCCCAAAAGACGTTGCTTAATACTCACAGGCTTCTTGTAAGAATTTTTCTCTAACACTGTCTGAAGTGCAGTTTTTACACGTTTTGATTGCAACAGCCATAGCTGGATTTTCCTGAAAAACATTATTGAGAAATAGCTGAAACACAACCCATCAAACAGCCCACCAAAAGCTGACCCTTAAAATTCTGGTAAAAATACTTTGGAAGAAATTACTATTAAATGAAATACCTTTAATTGAGAAATTACATGTTGAAAGCTTCAGTGTTAAAATACCATTACAATCAAGACACCTTGCATACGTTTACATCAAATGTGTCTTGGCAATACTTAATCTGTTTCAAACCATGTTAAATTGTGGAAAAATTACGACAAAAGATGGTAACTTTAACTGAATAGTACTGTAAACTTTTTGTGTTATTGAGGAAGGTAAACTTTTGACAATATTTAAGAAAAATAGGGGGGAAAAAAAAGAGTTATGTGCCTAAAAACCACACTTGGCTTACACAAGCAAGCAACCCAGAAAGCCAAATTAAAGACTTAGTGGCTCTTCCAGAGGAAAGACTGGCTGTAATTGTGACCTCAGAATACAAAGGAAAGTAAAACAAACTTTTTTTTTTAACATATTAGCTTCACAATCAGTTGGATCAAGGCTTTAAAACCAGGTACAACAAAACTACATTATTTAATATCAAATGGACTTTCCCATCTGATTTCTCATCCTCTGAATACGCAAAAATGAGAAATTCTTGATAGGTTGAGAGCAGCTGAAGTGTTTTAAAACTAAGCTTCTGCATTAGGTATGGGCTTGTTCAAGGACCTGCATGTCTTCCTTCCAAGTGAGAAACTGGGAATTGTCCATTGCTTAACAGGCATTTCCTCACAATGCTACAGCACTGATGAATACTCTCAACCAATTTTTAAGGCCAGTAGGAGATGAAGATTCAAAGTTCCATCTTTGCTCATGCCCAGTCTATTTTAAATCTATTTACAGACAAAAATTACCAGACTTAGAACAGTATTTATATTTTGCAGGCTGAAGTGTCTTATTTTTGAAGTTGCTCACAAAAGAGATCTTCAAGTTGACTTTGCAGGAAAATATTGATCTAATTCTTTTCTCACACATCAAATGTCCATAAACTAACAAAAAAACCCCTTGATGGTAGATCATGATTTTATTCCCTTATGAAACCAGGACTGAACAATCAGCCTGTGGATGAGACCTCTGGATGCCTGCCAGACCCATCCCTCTCCCAGTGTTACACATCAAGTTTTTGAAATATCCTTTAACCAACAGCAGCATTAAAAGGAAGAACCTCAGTGTCTGCAACCAGCAAAGAGATTCTGAAGAACAGAGCTTGGGAAAGGTCTGATAATTGCGATTTTGTTGATCTTTTGGTTTTGGAGAAGAAGACAAACTAGTGAGAATGTATCAGACTGGGCACATTTTTTATACTGAGCAGGAAATGGTATTTTAAATGACACTTTGGGATTAATGCCACAGTTAATCAGCCTTTAAAGACAATCTTACTGGGCTTGCTTACAGCTGAGCAATAGGATCTTGTATCTTATAAACCCACTTTCCATTCAGTACCCTACACTTAGAGCCTGGCTGTGATCCTTCAGGAATACCTGGGAGAGGTGGATGTGCACAGTCACCAGAATCAGGACTTTTCAAGTGCAATGAAGAGGGATAAATGCCATTTTTGAGATTCAGATTTAAGCTAGCAGAAAAAAAGGCAAGGAATAGCCCCAGTATTTTTGCACTCAAGCTGAACATATAGAAGGGTAATAACACTACCACATTATTAGAACTAATATTACATCGATTTCAAGATTTCTTCCCAGAGTGCAAGTTACACTCTGTGACCAGAACATTGGAATTTAATGACATCATTGTTCTGTTTCACCTTCACATATCCCAATGTCTTACATGAAGTAAATCCTTATTAATAAAATAAATCCACAAGTGGTTGTTTAAAAATCTCAACACAGGATGCCTGAGTAAAATCCGGTTTCCACTTCACAAAGAAGAATGGAGACAGTTAACATTTTCACAAAACAGCATTCCATAAGAAAAGGGCCTTTAATTAGTTTTACTGAGCTCTAGATTTATCCACCATGCTCTAAGTGAATGAACCAAGTACCAAGTGTACTCCTTGGTACTCCTGTTAACTTGGACAGAATTAAATGGCAAGTAAGACTCTCTCCCAATACAAAGTATATCAGATGAGCTTTCTAAATAAGGGTATCAGACCAGACTTCAAACTTGTCTGAAATAGAACATTTGTTCTTACTTAATTAAATATTGCATTGAAGATTATTTAACCTACGAAGCCCAGGACCCTAACCAGCTGTTTCTGAAGTCAGAACGAGATTATTGTCCAGAACACAATATACAAGAATTAAAGTATACAATTATACAAGAATTCTTGTAAAAACTATCAAAAACTCCAACAATTTCTTCTAATGTGAAATATTTTATTATAAGCCTAAAATTTGTTGAAATTAACTATTTTTTGCAGCTTTCTCTTGCTATTTTACACAAAAATTTTGATCTATTTAAACTGAAATCTTAGTCTTTCCAGAAAAACACATAAGCACCATCCTAAATTACACAAGTCCTGCAAACCTCCCTGGTTTCACTGAGGTGCCTCTTGTGCATTGGGATTGTGCTGGATCAGTGTCCAAGTATTTTGTATTTTATTTCAGGAAAACACAGGAACTTTATTAGGCTTTGTTGTGAGAGAGACAGCGAGACTGTCACTGAACCAAATTTTTATTTGTTCTGGAAGACTCAGACCAAGACCTCTAAGGAATACTCTTTATTTTTTTTCACCTAGGAAAGTTTTATTGTTAATTTCTGTTTGAGAAGTGAGGCTTACCGGGCTCATGTAAACTCCTTGGTGCACATCTCCAAACTGTCCTTCCCCAATGCAGCGCCCCAGCTCAATCCTCTCCCTTTGAATTTCATAATCTCTGGCTACAAGAATATAATGCACTTGAAATATTAAGTTTCTGCTGAAGGGCAAGGAAATAATCCACAAGACACAAAACTCAAAGTAAGTCACTCAAATGTCTCACATATGAATAACTAAGATTAACATTTGCTGCACACCAACCTATAGAGATGCTGCACACACACAGTGGAGACCTCTCAAACCTCTTCAAAGTTTGAACCAAAGCAACGGGAAAAGAACCGTGAGATCTACGTTGTTAAATTAACTACAATGCACTTATTTCAGTGCAATAAACAGAATGAAATCCTTTTTAATTACAGCTGGTGAAAGACAAAGCACACAAACAGTTTCAGGCAACACAAATGATGTTAAACAAGGCCTCAGCACACATCCCTTTGGCTGTTTAAGAGGACTCCACCATGTGCTAGTTTAGATTTTGGAACCATCAAAAAAGCCCGGAGAACTTTTAAAGAGGTAACTGCAAGAAAAAAAATACAGGACCAACAGCATGGCAAATAAAGACAAAATGAAAGAGTGAAATTTTGAGTGCACTACACCTCTGCCAGTGTGTAACTGAAGTAGAATTGAGATGTTTGGTGGCCTTATGCAATTTTGTTAACGTCACGCTTTAATAGGCTGAGAATATTGCTGATAAAAATGGCTCAGCACTTCAGCAAAACATTTAATCAATTGCAATTGAATGATTTCATTTGCAATTTAATTTCTAGCAGACATGGAAAAATATTTCAGGAATAGCAGAAAAGCATGCACAGTATATGTTTTCACCTCTACTTGTATTACTCAGAGAAAAAATGATAGGCAACCAGCTTAGAACTTCATAACCTTGACTTTGACATCATTAACACTACAGAAGTCATCTAGAGCTGGCTAACAAGGTGATAAATGCCTTTTTCACCTCTTCTTTTAAGTACTGCATTTTCCTCTTTAAAATCCCAAAGCTAACTGGTTTAACTATAAATAAATAATGTTTATTAAATGAAAGTGAATAGTAAGCTTAAAAATTCCACATCATTCCAAACTGCAAGCATACAGGGATGGGTAAAGGGTCTCCTGTTACCTTCATCTATTCCATAGCTTTCTGCAGTGCAATTAAGAGAAAAATCAAATGCTTACTTAGAGCTTCTTAAAATCAAAACAGGACAAACATTTTTCAACATAAAAAAAAGAAATACACTGATGCAATTTAAAGTTTACATTAGCAGAAGTCAACGGCCCATTCTTGTGATCTTAACTGACTCAGTCCTTTGGGAGCTGAACACTTGAGACCCCTTCAATCCAGCAAAGCACTTAATGAATTTCCCCCACAGCCCATCTCATGGGTTTTGCATTGAAGTCATGTTCAAGGGTTCAGCACATCCAGGGCTGGGCCCACAAGTAATTACTTCCATGAAAATTTAAATAAAAAGGTTGGGGGGTGGGGGGGAAATAAATTACACAGAGTTAATCTGTTAACAAAAATAAAGGATAAAATTTATCACAGTATGTTTAGATCCTGAAACTATGTTAATAGAACATGTAGTGACTTAACTGCAAGACACTAAAAATATTCAGTTTATTTCTGGAAAACATATATTCTTGCTTTTCAAATACTGATGTTCAAATATATAAATATATATGTTTTGCAAAACATATATTCTTGCTTTTCAAAGATTTTCCACAGCAGTGGAAATAATGCTGTGAACACTGAAGTGATCATGAAATATACTGTCCCATGGTGAGCTCAGAAATCTACACAAGCTCATGGTCCTTCAGCAGAATGTGGTCCCAGCTCAGCACCATCCTCCCCTCTCACACTGACCAAACCTGATGGTTTGGGCAGGATTCCGGCACCAATGGATTGTCTGCTTCCAGAGAAATCCTTGGCTGCCCAAATGCAACTGGAATTTCCCAGATGCAGCTTTTAAAATCAAAATATTGGACTTTCACATTATATGAATTGGCCTTGATGGTTTGGGATTACATCATAATTCAAACAGGCTGTAACACAAAATCCTTGTGATGGCTACAGCACCACGGTTTTTACTTCAAAGATGAAGACTCAGCAGAAGTCTGAATTTTTATTTTTGTTCCTGCAGTCTTTCATCTTTAACAAAATTGCATGTGGTACAGTTGAGTGTTCCTCTCTTGTGGAACTAGAGAGCACCACGTCTGTCACACAGGAAGGTGAGATACAGTCAGACAGCAATCCACAGAGCTTGCCACATTGTTTGTTCTCATCACAGAGATCTTATCCAATCTTTAAGTGTTATGTTCAGCATCACAACCAAAAAAAAATCTCCACATTTTGAGACAAAAAAAAAGAATTTCACTGTGAAATCACAGATAGCAGGAAACCAGAACATTTTCTTTGCATATTTATGAAATTAAGGCTGAAATATTTCAGTCCCTACTAAACCAATGAAGCTTTTGGATAGGAAAGTTCCCAAGTTAACCATGGCACTTACTTGAGGGCATTGTATAAGTGTCTTCTTCATCTATAATCTCTGCATAGTCATCAGTCTCTGCAAAGGGAGGAATTGAAGAGTTTCGGGAAAAGCAGATGAAAACAATTCTCCAGAACAACATCTCCAATGTATCAAGGCTGATATGTCCCAAACACCAAGTTCAGCATTGCCAGGTCACATTTAATACAGCATGACTAAAACTTGCTCATGCATAATTCATGGTATGATAATGACCTCAGTGCCATTTGCATTACATCACAGAGATGCACTCAACAAAGAAGAAAAGGAAGATTCGTTTGTATTCCAAAAAGCTTGTGTTTTGCAATTAGGACTCATCTGAACTGCTGATTTAAAATCTTTTTAACACCAAATTCCATTGCAGTAAAGAGAAAAAATGATGAATGACTAAAATTGCTTTACCTTCAATAAAGTGTGAATAACAGTTTGCTATTTTTTATGTCAAACAGGCAGAAGACAACAATGATGTTCCAGGGCAGCTTCCCCCTACTGTCAGTGTGGCCAGGTGAGTTATTTACCACAGAATCTTCTAGAGCACAAAGACCTTTTTAAGCCACAGTCTCTTCCCCATTTGTCTTAACAATTTTCCTTGTTTAGTGGAAATTCACCACTAGTTTTGCTGTCAAGATAAAGTTTTCATGGGTAGGTTTTGGAAACAACCTCCCAAAATTTACAGAAAAATGACAGTGCACTTCATCCTGTTTAAAACTTGAGAGTCTTACATCATCTGTTCTCAAAAGGGTTTAAATGATGTCAAGTCATATCAGAAAGCTCTTTCCCTTGCCCTAAAAACTTTCAGTGTGTGCAGGTCATTTCCTAAAGGTCAGATCAATTTCTTCAGGAGTTTTAAAGCCACTCCACAACAGTGGGTTCATTTTTTCCTTCAAGGCTGTCAAATTCTACTCACCAACTTCCAACACCCAGAGAGATTCTCAAAACTGAGTCATTTCCAAACGCACTGTGCAGTTTTTGAGGTTGATATCAGGTGATCTGGAAAGCCTCTGGAAGTCATTATTTCCTCCCCCTTTTCCCCCATCTGCCCTGGAGCACATGGATACATCCCTACAGCTCCCTGGCATAATTTCTAGAGCAATGGCTTGGACTGGGACAAAGTCACAGTGAGTGGGAAGGATGGGATGGTCCCTCAGCTCAACCCAGCCCTGAAACCAGAGCAAGGCTCATCAATATTACACACACAGATAAGCAAGAGGCTCAGTTTTCAGGCAAACTGAATATTCAATTATTAGGAAACTGCAGGTTGCCTATAACCTTTGAAGTTCACTACACTACAGGGAGTAAGTGTAATTTTATGATCCTAGTTTCTTACTACTTAAATAAAATTAAAGCTGTTTTTTTTCTTCTGAACTCCTGTAGGAATATGTCAGCTCTTCTAAAAGCAGAATTGGGAAATTCCATGTAATTTTAAATTTTGCTAGGCAATTTCTATTTGGGACATAGCAAAACACAGTCACCTAATGAAAATGCAATAAATTATAAAGACAGTGCACAATTCTGACCAGGCCGAACACTCCAGAAGCACTTCTCTCTTTCTCGGCATTTTATTTTCTTCCCTACATTATTAAACGAATGTTTTTGTAAAAATAAGCCTCAGTTTGATTTGAAAAATAAGCTTTAACAAAAAAATCCCCAACATGATGGAGATAAATCACTCCGTTTCCTTCTAATATTGTGATAGGATTTTGTTGAAGATACCAGAAAGTTCTTAATCTATGTTAGAAAATGGACTGGATGAAAAATATTGTAAACATACCTAAGAAAAATTTTTCAAGTTTTTAAAATTTTTAAAATGCCATTTAACTGGTGCCATTTAAAAGATCCCAAACGCTTGTCACAATAGGTTACAGGACAGTCCTTTCAGAATGTGATCAATGGCAGGGCTTGTTCATCTCTCTATTTTAAATTAATGAGTTAATTCATACTAAAAGCATTCTCAGAACAGCACAGAGCACTTTCATGGTTTTGATTCATTGCCCAAAACCATCATGAAACCAGAAGTGTCTTCATCAGGAATCCAAATAAATTAAATGTACACAATTAACTACACAAATATTTCTTGTTCCACATTTAACACTCTGGAGAGGAATATATATTAAAAAAAAAAAAAATCCTACGTATGTCTGGCATTGTTTCTGGGAATCAGAGGAAAATTCAGTCAAGGCAGAACTGTGTCTGCTAAGGGACATTGCAGAACCTACATGGAGCCTAAAGCAAATCTGAGCTGGGCAGGGCTCTCCAGGCTGCTCCACAAAGGAGGACGTGTTACAGCACTCTCAAGAGATGAACAGATTCAGTGATTCCAGATGTCCTTGGTAAGTCTAGAAAAACTCAGATTTAAGAACAGAGCTCATCATGATGCCCTCCTGCACTTTTTAAACCCAGCACCATCATTTGTTATGACTCTTGGAGATGGCAAAATGAACAAACTGCTCTCAGGAAAAGGTAGTGGTGGTCACATACATGAATGAGCCAATTTGAGCTTTACTAAATCTGAGTGCATTTAATAAACTGTAGGGAGAAATATCCCAGGGTATTAAATCCATAATAGCTAATCCATGACCTTAGGCAGATGTTTGAACTTCCCTTTTTCATAATTCTTCCCATTTATCAGAGCTTGTAATTTATAAAAGAAGGTAAGTTCCAACAAAAAGCTATGTAGGGACAGTATCTGAAATACAATTTTAAAATTTATGACAGAAAAAAATGTCCTTTTGATGTTTAAGAAAAGAAAGAAAATTGTGTGGTATTATCTTTAGCTTATATCTGAAGAAAAGGAGATGAAAAGTTAATAAACCCCCTTCACATTTTATTGAAAGGAAGGTCACAAGACGTGATCTTTATTTCCTCTCATCACCCTCCTTTGCATATTGCTTTTATGGCCTTTTAGTGCCTCCTACTTAGAAGAATAAAGATACATGCTATCAGATGCTATCAGTAGCAGTAGTTTGATTCTTTCGCAACTTCAAATGGAATCCTTTAGAAAAAATTGCTAAAAATGTCTTTTAAAAAACCAAACCCCAACTTCTTTTCAGAGGAAAAAAGACTTCAGAAGTCTGCAGAAGTTAAATATTTTGCAGTAAGTTTCAAAGTTTTTAAAAGGAAATCCCAAACATTAAAATCTGTCTTTAAAATTATTAGTTTGAATAGCTGAAACCTGGTTAATATTCACGTATTCAATCTGCAATAATCTATCTTGTACAGCCTCTTTCAATGCAAGGAGCACTTTGATGCCTTTAAAGCATTACTCAGTGGACTCATTTCTCAGGTGTTACATCCACTGATCTCACCCACTGACCAAATTAATGATGATGTAACCACTTCAATCAAACTGGACACTTGCAAACCTCTAAACCTTCTTTGCATCATGCCACAAGTCTCATTGCAAACACATGCACCACCATATCCCTGTATGTTTGAAATAGAATTTTTCCTTTTCCAATTCCAGTTTAGCAGAAAGCATTAGTTGCACAGCCTGTAAAGTACAGTATTTATCAGCTAAGACCCAAAGCAGACCACTTTTTAACACTAAAAGCTGTATAAAATGTATTACTGAAATGTGCATTAAGTGGTATATGGAGATAAGAGTTGCATATTGCATTAGTAACACACAGACTAGAAAACATATTACCGTCCCCACTAATTTCATCTGCAGATCCAGGTGGCATGCAAGGAGAGAGAGAAAAAAGAGGGGGAGAGAGAGGGGACAGAGAAGGGGGAGGGGAAAATACACTATTAAATTCATGAGTAATCCAAAAGTATTCAGACTGTAGTTATCTTATATACCTGACTCAAGAGAAACCAGAAAAGCAGCAGAATTTAAGACTTCTCACCTAAAACCCAAGGGACAGAGATACGCTCTAAGAAGCTTTCATGATGAAACAGAGTTAATGACTTTCAAACACAAAGGTACACAAAAATTAAATTTGGAACTGGAACTAGTTCTTTTAATGCATTGTTAAGAAAAGTCAATTTCTGGGTTTGTTCAATACTTTAAGGCAGTTCTCCTACGGCCAGATGAGTCGTCTCAACTTGACTCTGCACGTACACTGAGGACTTTGGATAAGCAGAGCTGGTGTTGACCTTTCCAGAAGAAATGCATTCCTGAGCTATCACCAAGGCATGAGTGAGAAATGGAACCATCTAAATTTTAATGACACAGAGCACTGTGCACTTGTACAAGGCTGAAATTTAAACGACTGGCAAAGAGAGCGACTCTACGGGGAAAATTTCAAACAAACACTGGATTCCACGTGTACTGCAGCAGCCCTACTGCACACCAAATCCCACAGCACAAGCTAAGGCAAATATTTTAGACAGTTTTTATAGATACAGGAAATTCTTCTTACCCCTAATAAAGCCAAACTGGTCTAGACCAGTGCTGGACCAGTACGCAGCCAAAAGCATCGCTGTCGTCTGTGTTTAATTCAAAGTGATCTCAGCTGATGCTTATTGTTGCTGTTCTGTTTCATCCATAAGCATGCTGTGTCAGGGGTCCAAGAATGAAGTCAAAATATAGTTGCAAAAAAAAAGACGCCAGACAAGGGCTGAATAACTTTATAATAATTTGTTTGTCATTGTAACATACGATGCTCGAAAACACGTTCCCCATAAAAACGGGGACCAGCAAGCTGGTGATGCTGCACGAAAATCCAATTCAACAGGAGGAAAACGTAACAAAATTATTCTTGGAACTCTGTTTACCTGAGGCTAAAGTAGTTTACAAACAGTAACTGAGTTAGTATATTCAGCTTTTGGGTTAATAAGGCAGCCTAGACAAAGAGCAGAGCAGTACCCTTGGGCGGCGACTCATGGGCACAGAAGACGAAAGGCAGAAAGCGTCTAGCTTTCTTTACTTTATGCTGACAGTGATTGACTCCTTTACAAAGAGGCAAGAAAAGGAAAGAGAAAAAAAAACAGGAACAAATTATTTGGAAATAAAAGAAAAGAGAGTGAAGAGAACATCTACAACGAACGAACATAAAAGTAAAGGTTTGCATTACAATTCCGTATACCCAAATGAAAATACAAATGTCTCTGAAACTCTAAAGCATTTCTGGTTCAAATTTTCCTTCAAATTCCTTTCTACAGGAACTCATATTTCAGTTTTTAGAAGTACAATTAAAATCCATTAAAAAGTCAGATTATGCCAGCTATGTACACCATTCATTAACAACACAAAGACCATTGTCTATCCCAGAAGTGCAACCTGCTTTCCCAAGTTTGCCTTTTAAGTTCTACCAGACTTGTGTGACAGCTGTATTCCAGCTTAAATGGCAGTCACCAGACTTCAACATGTAAGTACTGACTCTCTGAACCCTTAAAACAACATAAAAGTATTTCACATAGCAGCTTTACAGAACAAGGGGAAACATGGTTTCCCTATATCCTGAAATAACAGCATTGACAGATTTTATGATCTCAAATCTCCCACCAGAGTTTTTTTCCCAGGGCCTTGCCAATGGATATTCCAGCTCTGCAAGGACCTCTGGGTGAACAGCCCATGGCACCCCACTGCATTTTTTAGCAAAGTGCTTATAAGGAGTGTTAATCAGGACAAGGGAAATTTTGGAGTAGGAAAAAGTACAAAGACACCACATGAGGTGAGAAAGAAGGACACAAGATGACACTCAGCACCTGAGGATACTTGCTCCTTTTATTTCTCTTGTTACCTGTTTGCTCCTCTCTGCTTTCCCCTTTTTCCTTTCTCCAAGGAAATGTGAGAAGTGGTTTAAAAAGCCAAATAAATAAAACACCTGCATCTTGCTGCTGGCAGCTCTTCACAGCCAAAACTCAGGAGTGAGGTCCCCCCACCCAGAGTTACAGAGGCTGGGGATGCAGATGTTAAAAGAGAAGCCCAGACCCACAACAGCAGCTACTGGGACAGTGAAGAACCAGTCAGTGGTGGGAGGAGTGCAGGAGGGTAGAAAAGGAGAATTACATTTTAACAAAAGTAACTTCTACAATTAACAAAAACTACCATCATAAAAACTGCTGGGTGACTGAGTAAATAGGAATCATTAATCTAGTGGGAAAATGCACACATCAGAGAGAAAGAATATTAATCAGATTCAATGCTATAAACTAAAAGAGGTCCAAGGAGAGGGCAAAATTCTTGACTAAGTCAGTGTATCAGTATTTCCATTTGTCTTGGTTTAACACAATTTAAAGGGGAACACTCTGAGTTCTCCCCCTTGATACTCCCAAGTGACTTCTCTTCCTAACATCACATGACAGACAATTTTCAGCACTGTCATTCTAGCACAAACATCAGGTAACACTTGTAAAAAGCTTCAGACATACTATGAAAGCAAAGGAAAAAATACTGCAGCTGGTTTAAGTGACTACTGAAAAGGTGTTGACATGAGAATGGGGGAACCCAACACTCTGTACTGAAACAGAAGAACAGGTATAGAGTCACTGCAGGCTACACAAGCTATCTAAAAGGGAAGAGATGCTCCAATTCCTGACCTGCCTGCTCAGGCTACAGAGCTAACTTAAGCTTGAAGTGCTGAAATGCTTCTCACCCTGACATTGATAGGTGGGGGGCAGAAGCCGCTGAAACCTGACCAAACCTATTTCAAATGAAGGGTACATTGCAAAGGTAAAGGTGTTTTTAATTCCTCCTGTGTATGCCCTGATACACCTGTGACGTGATGGTCCAACTCTTCCCTTGCATTTCAAACCCTGCCTTAGGATTTGCTGTGTAAAGTTTGTTCAACTGCTCTGCCACACTAAATAGAAGATGCTTTGTCTTAAACTCACCACATCTCCAAGTCTAGCCACAGAAGGAAGTTGATTCTAATGAATTGATTTTAAATTTTAAAAAAGAGAAGTTCTAACACTTCCCAAGGAGTCTAGAGAGTATCTTAATGAATACAACTTAGAAGAATTTCCAGCACTCCACAGCAGCTTCCAGCCAGGATATCACTGGTGCTCAAGAATGCTTGCTCAAGAACTGCAAGGGACTTCTTTATTTATTTAGTTCCTCTACTCAGTATTCACTAAAATCATCGTGAAAAAAAAATGAAAAATAAAAATAAGGAAAAAATCACTTTCTGTGCAAAAACTATTTTAGAAAGGAAGAGATCAGGCTTTTACAGCCTGTTTTTTACAGGACAGTTACTACTGGAGCTCCTCATGTAAGCAGATAACAAATACTGGAAGCTGAACCTGATAAAATCCCATTCTACTTTGGTTGTACATTCTTGAACCAGTCTGAGGAAAAAAACCCGTTAGAAAGAATAAATCTATTGATTTGTGAGCTTTTGAACTCAAATGCACACTATGGGGTTGGCACACCTGATATGTTTCTCCATAAGCAATAAAGCCCAAACCTGCATGGAATACTTCTCCAGTCATACCACACTGTTACTACTTGCACAGCAGAAGTGCCTGCTCAAATCCAATGAGAGGCTCACAAAGGAGAAGCAGAGAAGAGTAAAAACTCCTTAACCAGCACCACAGGCTGATGGAATCAATGCAGGAACTTCCTGGACACTGATATGGAAAAATCTCTTTAGACTGTCACCACAATTCATCCTGGTCTTTTTATGCATGAAAAGAAGCCTTTTATTCAGTCAGGCTAAAATAGGAAAAGATAACAGCACCAGTCTATTCAACTGTGATGGGAATCTGAAATACTGCAATTTATTAGCATTAAGGGCATTTTCAACTATATTATCTTATTAATCAGTGAAATAGCTGGGTGCACTAAGAATCAACTCCCTCCTCCATGAACCTGGAGACTAATGACTTGCTCAAGGTTTGTAAAATTAATCTGCAGTAAACTTTAAGCTTGAATGTCTTCCAGTGTTGTAACCATATGGCAGAGCTACAGCTCTAACAAAGTCTTTATATTTCTCAAATTACTTAATAATTACTTCATTTGAATTTATAACTATGTAATTTATGGCAAGACTCTTAAGTCTTTCTTTTCAGAAGTGAGCTGTGGAGTACAACACAGCTTAGCTGTGACACAGTCCTTAGTGCTCAAGACGCAATTTTTCATCTAAAAATTTACTTACACTTCCTCAGCTTTGTCTCCTTGGAGTGTCTTGACAAAATGGACATTAAAAAACTGCCAATTTTTCAACCTCAAGCAAAAGCCACCTTTTTCCCCACCAACTAATTGAAAAGGAGCTAAGAAATACAAGTCCAACACAAGAAACTCTTTCAGACCTGGGCACAGGGCAGACCTTCATGTGGAGCACAGGAATCACGCCACAGAGCCTGCACTGTGCTCTGCAAACAGAAGTGATTCAATAAAACTGAATTTGTCTTTCCATCCTGCTCACAGCTTTGCTGGTGATCAGCCTCAACCCAGAACAGACAGGTCTTTCACAGGCCAACATCTCCTTCATTCAGAGCACTCTGAAGTGGTGTAACATTGACATCAGGTGAAGAGATTTATTATTTTTTTCCTCTCCTGTTTGTTGTATTTTCACATTTAGCTTCTGCTCTATAGGAAACCTCCTGAAAGTCTCTTTTACTCACCAACTATACCACTGAGGTTTTTTCCCTCCACAATAAAATCTCAGATCTGCTCCTAAGCAGAACTTTATGGAAGAACTCCCATGTCACTGCCATAATCAGGAGTTAATCACAGTGATTGAAGACTGTTATGTTACAAACTTGTGATTTTAAAGCAGACCTGGAAACTTGCTGAGAAGCCCCTCTTTCAGGAACTAAAACCCTTCAGTTCTAAGAGATCAAATCCTCCATGGGGCATGTTACTGAATATATCTAAACCATGGGATAGAGAGGCAGTGGCACTACCAGAATTATTAGAAAGTCCTGCCATCATTTTATGATGCACTTAGAGCTGCACCCCTTAGAGTTTAAAATGCTGCTCGTGTTACTGACACCAGCTGCACCAGCTGAGGAACAGGATAACAAACCAGCTTCTCTTTAATATACTTATTTCCCTCTTAAACCTTTGTATCCTGAGGTTTTCTACTCAGGTGCCTTGAACACCTTTGCTTTATCAGCTGCAACAGGGACAGTATTTTCAGAGACCTTTTAATTTCTCCACCAAATAAACTCTTACTAAAGCTGCAAAATCAGCACCTGCTTTAAGCAAGACCAACCCTGTGGGACATGCTAAAATCCCCTTCAGACACATCCCTTGTGCTGGCTACTGCAGGACAGCTCATCTCTCCCTTCCTGTCGTCTTCCCACAACAGCTCCCTCCCCACAAAAACATTTCACAGCAGTACCTGAATATCCAAATGCCAGGAGGGGCTGCTTGGAATCACAGGAACCTTTAGGTTGAAAAAGACCCTTAAGATCATTGAGTGTAACCATAAACCCAACACTGCCAACAACTTGCCAAGACTTGCTCAATACTCTGCCTGTTCAGTGCTCACTGAAATACACAGGCCTGAAATGTCATATTCTGTGGCACTGCATGGAAAGTAGCATTTGAGCTAGGATTAAAAAAAATTCATTAATTCTCCAGGGCAAAGGAGGCAGAGAGATTAGGCAAGGGATGCAAAAGCATATTTATTCTTCTTAGTCATGTTTACACAAGCAAGGAAGGGGCAGAAGAAACCAAAGAACTCTGTGTCAGAAGGAATTTATGTTAAAAGGGAGCAAGCAGCTACTGCTGTGCTGATTTCATTTTATGAAAAACTTTGTGTAATATATAATTGACCAGATAAGTTATTATTTTTGGAAATACATCTTATCTGGAAATATAAGATCACCTTACCAAGGCTAATGTTTGCTATTTAAGAAGAAACTGCTGGCCAAAGCAAGCTCCTTTAGACTACAGCAGAGCATTTTAGTAAGGTGTCTCCAAGCCAAACAGTGGAAATATAGTCAATAAAATTAGAGTTAACTGGTGTGGTGCTTCTTACACATTTGATATACTATTTGCACAGAGCAAATAATTTAGCCTTACCATTTCCTGACTGTACATTCTTGGCTAAGTACAAAGAACTCATTTTTTTAATGCAGATGCAGAAGGAGAAGGAGGTAAAAGCTGCTATCACCTATTAGCTGAAACACTCATTGTTTCTAGTGAATCACAGCAACTTCAGCCAAAACATCAGATGACTACAAAGAAATCTAAAATCCAACTAATTTAATTTAGCTTATTCACAGTTATTTACAATCTTACACAAATGTGTTGAGGCATAAAATTACCATGCTTTTAAAAAGGAGGGGAATCTGGCAGGCATCTTAGTTGCACACAAAGACAGTGTCCACTGCAAGGAACAGAGAATTAGAGCAATCAAGGCAGACAACAACAGAAGAAACAGAAGCAGAAAAATGTGTGTGGTGAAACCTGGTTCAGTGACTCCCAGATCCAGCAATTTGCTGCTTTGGATTCCTGAAACCAACTTCATCACTTACTAGTTTAAAAAGGCGTTTTTTTAGAGGAGGAAAAAAAATCAGAAGTATTTACAAACCTTCTATCTTTGTGTGCTTTGAAATATTGGAGCACTTGGAAAAGACCAAGTTTTCACTTCACTAGACCAGAAATACTACAAGGTATGTTAATAAATACTTCAAAAAGACAAGGTGTCTTTCATTAACAGGTCCCTTTTTAAACCTGAAGAGCTTCAGACAAATACCTGAAATTTCAAACCACCAAATCATGTTTCACACTGGGTTTGGATATTGCTGGTTTACCCCAGTTTTGATGGGGAACTCACTGTGAAACTTCCCTTTTGAATTAAGCATGGTAATACTATTAATATATCTGACTTCTTAATTTTTTTGCTGAGCCTCTGTTTTAGATTTTTGCTATTTACCTTTAGCACCAGGAGAGGTCTCAAAAAAGGGGAGCAGTGTCAGTGATTTAAACCATCAAAGGCGTGGAACAGTTACAGATGTCATTGAGCTACAAAAGCTCATTTGATCTGAAACCTTTGGCTCTGAGCCACTGCAATGTCAGCAGAGAACAGCTCCTGTTCTGCACCCCACAGCAGCACCCCCACAGCTGGCTCTGCCCTGGCTGCTGTCAGGCTCTGCTGACCTGGGACAGGGCTGAGCTGAGCATCATCTTCAGCTGGTGCCTCCCTTGTTTCACACTGATGGGAGCATTCCACCTGACAGGAGGAGTGACTCCTCCACACCCACGTCAAGATACTTCTACATCAAGTATCACTTCATTCATAGCAAACTGACTCCTTTGGGGATTCAAGAGATCCTTACAGAAAGCAGCTCCTGAGAATAACCCCTGTCATGTGGGTTCAGCAATCTACCTCCAGTTTAAATTTACTAAGATGACATACTCAGTACATTTCAAATAACTTTGGGGGGAAAAACACAACAACAAAAAAAAGTGTTTATGTGTTCTGTGTCATTATATTACAAGAAGAACAAACCCTAGAGACTGAATATTAAATGACTTGGCTTAAATCATTCCAGCATTATGTCAGCATTTCCAGTGGTTTGTAACATGGTATAAAAACAATGTGCATCAAGCAAAATAGTTTTATTGTGGAAATTCCTACAATGCAAGAATAATGCCTAATTGGTTTGGGTATTGGCAAGAATGAGGATGATATTTTCTGGTTTAATTTTATTGCACTGCTCACAGGAGCCACCTCTGCAGCTCAGTGTCCCTGACATTCACCTGAACAACCAGCTCACCTCCAGCACTGCTACTTCTGTGGTGCTACAGCAAAGCTCTCATTTCCCCTTCATCCACAGGAATGTGATGCCCTCAGTGCCAGAGCTGGGGCTATTACAACTAACTTCCTATACAAATTTCAAAATGCTACATTAAAAAAAGTAGCATTTGTGCTCTGAAACATCCAAGAACTTCAGCAGAAGATACCTAAATTTGTAAAGTCACAGTGACAGCAAGAAAGGACCATTAAGTCAGCATTTGTCATTGTTTTTATTATTGAAAGTATTATCAGCATTCTCTGAAAAACTGAAGGGGTGAAAACACAAGGCTGCAGACAGCCTCTTTTGTCCTGAAGAAGCCTTTTTGAGGGTGAGTGGAATAATTAAAAAGTACAGCACTAATCACTTCAATTTTTTTTAACAGCTAAAATGAGCCACACAGGTAAGAATCAAGAGAACATGCTGACCATGCTTCATGCTTATCTACCTGATATACCATGCCTGCTTGCCAGGCACTGAAGGAAGAAGAGCTGCTATTTGACTCTGAGAGGCCACAGTAACTGTGAAGCTCTATTACCCCACTGCAGCTTTATCCTCATTTTAACTCAGATCCTCTCACCTGTTTTCTTGCAGTGTCTGTTTATTTGAGCTTCCTATGCTAAGGCATCTCAAACATCTTTTAGAAGTGGGTAAGGGTGGGGAAAGGAATCTGAGAAGTAGGAAATTAATCAAATGTCTCCACATCTTTCCTCCTTTTTGTATGAAGTATGTTGGGAGTTTTGAGTATTTGCCACTAAGTGCTCACATAAATGTTAAAGTGGGGCTGAAGCCTCCCTCTAAGTGAGGGGTGGGAAATCCACTGAGTCAACGTATTGGTTCCTCAAGTTTGTGACCAAATACCAGAAACCTACTGGAACAGATCATAATACAAATACATTTTTGCATTAAAATCCCCTTAAAAAGTATCATTTACTTATTTAGAAATACATTTTCCACTAAGACACTACTAAGAATCAATCCTTCAAAATTATTTAAGATTCTGTAACAGGAACATATTCTTTCTTACACATAAAAACTTTAAAAACACTATGTTAAGTTAGAGAATTCTTAAAAGCCTATAAAGAACAGAAACAGCATGTTTTACCTCACATACCCATCCTTCAATTAACTTGTCATTTTCAATACCAAAATTAAATACTTTTATCTAAACAGCTACAGAAAAACAGCTATTAAGTTTCTCCTTCCTGTAAAGCAAGGATTAATATTTAATTGCCTATTTTCCCTTTCCAAAGCTGCTCCTTGACAATTACCATATATGCAGGTAATTTCAGTTCTAGCCAACGACATTCTACTTCATCACAAAGTTAAGTGGAAATTCTGACCAGCAGCCTGGCTTTGAAGTAACTGCACAGATGTGGCTGTTGCAGAGAAGTTTCTCTTTAGAAACTGCAGCACAGCTCCAATTGGGGCAGTCCATAGCCCTGGAGCAGCAGTGAGAGTGGAAAAGCTGCCTGCACGTCTGCCAGCTCCAGAAATAAACTCAGGTCCTGGCTTTGGGGGAGCCTTACCTGACACAGAGACTGTGTGAGACCTCACTCCTTGCTTCTCATTGTTGGCCAGCCTGGAAAACAGAAGTTGGAAGCGCTGAATGCTGTACATTCTTCACAAACACTGGGAATTCATCCCAACAGGCACCTACTGGAACTAGCAGGGCTGAGCCACCTCCCCAGCCACAGGATGAGCAGGGGAGAGAAGTCAGAGAGGAATCTACCACTTCATCCCATCTGGGGGAGTGAGAGTGGGTGTTAATTAGCACAACGATTCACAGAAACCTGGTGAATTTAAAGGAAAACACAAAACCTAAACGGTGCACACTTTTAAGATGTGTGTAACCCAACTGTGCTTATACTTTCTGTGTGATCTGTGGGAAATGGAATATGAATTGAGTTTCTGTCTGTAAAAAGGTTTACCCTGTACTACTTTGAATTAATTTACATGTCAAACATAGGAAACCAATCGCATTTAAATGTAGTTATTTATAAATGTTCACTGTGGTATGTATATATTATATATTTATCATGTAGAAATGTATTGCCCATTATATATAAATGTTCATTATGTATAAATGTATTGATCACCACATACAAATGTTCATTATGTTATGTATATATTATGTATATGTTATGTTAGACATAAACGTTCATAAGGATTAGAAATTCTAACAAATTCTCAACTTTCCGTCACTGACATATACAACCACGATTTTAATGGTCAAGAGAGCACTGCACTTCATGCCTCCTGATTCAGAAATCAGGAATTTCAGCTGGCAAAGGCAACTCTTCCCAGATGTAAGAAGCTGCTGGCTGGTAGTTTTGTGTATTTGATAAAAGCTCTGCTGCCAGACTTGGAACACATGTGGTGCCCTTGTTAAACAGACTCAAAGTGTACAAACTTAGTTCTGGTAAACTGCCCTAAAAATGAGAAGCTTCTCCTTCCAACTCTATTTTACCCCAGAAGTCCCCACAAATAAAAAAGGGTTAAGCTTCATGTAATTATTCTGTGTTCCTCATTCCTGTCTATTTAAGTAAAAAGAAATTTTCCTGTTTCATGAGTGCACACTAAATTTACTGACTTTACTGCTTCCAGCCTTAACTTTTCCTCCCTGAATTTTACCTTCTCTCTTTCTACAGCATGAGAAAGCTGCCTGGTAGTGAGGGCTGCAGCAGAACCTGTGTGTAATCACTAATTCAAGAACAAATTGTATTCCATACTCCATCCAGTAGTTAACAAAATAAGAAAAATAGTTCTGGACTCCTTCCAAAAATAAAGGAGGAAACAGAATAAGGTGACTGGGTCAAAGCAGGCACAGCCCACGTCCCTAAAGGAGGAGGTAAAACACCATCAACCACTAAATGTCATTGGGTCTTTCAGCAGTTACCTCGTGCTACTGGACAGGGGTGGCACTGCCTGATACAGCTCAAGGAGGACACTGCTGATGTGTGACTCTGAACTGGGTCTGGATGTGGCCACTGAGAACAGTCAGATTACAAAAAAAGAGAGAGAGAAAGAAAAACAACCCCCCAAAAAGTGTCTTGCTTTAAAGACTGAAGTATAGGAGGCCACAACAAGGAACTGCTCATGGAAAGATGAGCCAAACAGACAACCATGCCAACATCCAGAGAGGATGGAGACCCAGCCACTGACATCAGGGGAGCAGAGAATCTTCAGGAAGAATTAAAAGCTCGTCTACCATTAGAAAACATCAACTCCAACAACATAAGGAATAATCTAAACCAGAGCTAAATCAGAAATTTGTTATTTACCTTAAAGTTTGGGAAGAAGACAAATGCAGAGAGGTATTTTAGCACACTCTGAAAGAATTATTAGATGCAGGTAATTTGTCTCAAGGCACTTTTGATAAAGTATCACCACAAAACCAACCAGAGGGAAAAAATGCATCTCTGTTTGCCTGAAATAGGATTGGTGTTTTCTAGGCATCCACAATTATTACTGGAGAACAGTTTTTCTATATTTAAGACAATAAAGAGGTATTTATTATGCAGTATTAATATTTAAATTAGTAACTGCTATCCTTTGTTACACTGAACCTAGATTCCCAGCTTTAATTGGCCTCATAAAGGAAGTTCTATTAAGAAAAGGTGCTGTGACAGATTTATGATAGCAGGAAGAAGAGTGTTTTCTGTATTTCACATAAGCCAAAAAGGGTACAATTAGGAAAAAGACGACCACAGACTGACTCACAGACAGAAACCAAAATTCAAAAACTCCTATAATTAAAATTACTCATGGATTCAAAAGAAATAGCCTAAATCCCAGTCAAGTCTTTTCCAAACCATCCTGCTTTTGCTATTGTCAAATATGATGGAAGCATTTATGCCCTTTTGTCATCAGATTTTCTTTCTGGTATCTTTGTGGTTTAATACTACTGTGAGTTTTTATGCCCTGTTATCTGTCCTGGAATCCAAAAGCAACAATAAAAATTATGCACGTGCAAGAAGTTCTGAAAGCATCACTATTTTTCAAAACTTTTTTTTTTAATATATGAGAAAAGGAAGCACAAAACTTACTTTGGTATTGATGGTAAAGCTCTTTCACCTTCTGTGTAAACAAAAAGAAAACAGGATTAAAGCTTTTGCAAGTTTTCAAATAACCTCTCTCAAAGTGAAATATAGACGTGCCTGAAACAATAATCATCACAATCTCTCAGGGAAACTGAGGTGACTCAAAAGAATGTTCTATACAGATATAAAGAGCAGCATATCAACAACAACTTCTCCCCACTCATACAGACCTTGAGGCAAACTCTCATCTGAGGAAACAACGTACACAGAATATAAAAGCTCTTTTTTATTCTTAACAAATAACTCCAATAAATCACTTGCAGAAGGTGTGACACTATCTCTTCTCTCTGGTAAGAAATGCTTTTCTTTTATCTCCAAGATGTCCTAAGTGCTAACATATAAATAAAACAACTGAATCCAACTTGGATTTCCAAGTAAGACAACTGAAATAAATCATTAAAGCACATATTATCATTTTGATTTCACACTGGCTTGAGACTATACAATAATAATGTTTTATGCCAGAGAGTATGTCAGCTTTTTGTACACTATATTCAAATCTTTGTCAGTCTTTCTTTGAAAATGGTAATGTGTGTAAGAGCTTGGATGTACATATTCAAGGGTGTTTTTTTTTCCTATTGCATTTGATGAAATCCTTTTTATTCCTGTGGGGAAGTTATTAATCCTTTAGCAAAACACCTTTTCAGTAGATTGGAGTATACAGGGAAGGAGAGAAGATGGGTAATAAAATGTGTGTTTCACTCTGTAAAATGTAGCTCTGATAAAGTGACCTGAGAGAATGGCCACACCTGCAGAAAATGGTGATGTACACTGTGGACTGGGCAGAGAAATGCCTGGTACCCAAAAGCCACACTCAACATCACAAAGTACACTATTTGGGATTATTTTTTCTGCTGTCTACAGGTAGAAAAGCATCATTTGGCTCAGCAACATCAGTCTGTTTTGATGTGTCTGATGGAGGGTGTTGACAAGGAAGTTGCAGAAAAGAAGGAAAACCAGAAGCTGCGATTTCAAAGCCCTGGAGCAGCTCAGCAAGGTGACAAGAGCAAGCACCTGGAACTGGGGGGGCAGAGCAAGGACAGTAAGATTAAATAAGCAGGTGAGGGATAGTGGTGTTGTGATATGTCAGGATACATGGTATCTTTTGAGAAGGAAACAAAAGGCAAGGATCTCAGAGATAACGTGGAGTAACAAATATGAGACCAACAGTGTGGAGGTGCAGCCTGGCAGTAAAAGACTTGGGGACACGTGCCCAAAAAAGAGAAATGTAATGGGCACGAGAGGTTTAACCTGGATGAAACCGGGCAAAAGACACCAAGCTTGAAGGAACAGGCACAACAGTCCTGCCCACTGCTATGCAGGGCTCCCCAGGGCTCTAAAGAATACTCAAAGAACCTGACTTTTTACATGACACCTACAGCTGTCAGCATGAGTTGTGAAATCATCTTGGGTTCTGCTTTACACCAATTTATGCTGCTACTGCTGGTTGTTCCAATGCTGCTCTTACACTTGGCAATGGATTTAAGACTTAGATGGTGCTGATTAATCACACATGTTACTGGTGGAACATAGTCTTCCTCTGTGTTAAAAGAGCTTCACTAAATTGCACAGTTAACCTTTTCATTCTGTATTTTTAAATCAAGGTAATGGATGCACAATTAATTAGCAGCTGTTCAAAATAATTCTCCTTGCTCTTTAATATGTAGCTCCATTGCATGTTAACTGCACACTATTCAAACTGCATTCTAAAGATGGAATTTTAATTTCCCCTAGAGCTTTTTTTTTTGTAGAGTATCATATTTGGGGACTTCAGAAACATCAGTGAATGATTTCATTAGATTTGACAGGAATGATTTCCTAACACTTGCAGGGCCACAAGGCTTCATATGTTCAAGGTACAGAGCTCAGATGAGATCTGACTGTTTTCCCCTCCTCCAACCTCCTAAGAGAGTGAAAAATACCACAGGTGGCAACTGAAAGTGAGTGTGAAGTCAACTACCACCTATCGAAGAGGATCTAAAGGAGATAAAGAGAGAATCTGGCTTTCCACTGTGGTATTAAATTTCATTAAAGAAGAGAATCTCATTCTGTTCCTGCGAGCCTCCATTCCACTTTTTGAACAGATTCCTGTAAGTGCAAACTGCAAAGCAAGGGTCGTAATAAAACATAGTAATTCATAACAAAACAGAATCTTGATTGCACTGTAATAGGAAATCCTTTCTCAGATTTGTGAGATAGGGAGAATGTGAATAGAAGCAGTCTTACAGAGTAAGTTGAGTAGTAGTATGATGTAGTCAATGAGTTCAAAGTAGAAGAAAAGAAGCAAAGGAAAGGTGAAGGAATTGAAGGGAAAGTGAAGGAAAGGTGAGAAGAACTGAAGCTGTCTGGAAACCTGTGAGGAAAAGATGGGGATACAGAGAAAAGCAGAGACTCTGACCCATGTTAAATGAGTATTTGCTTCCAGATCCACTGGGAAATCAAGCAGCACACATGGGTCCACCACACCCAGAACTGTTTCATCTGATCACCCCCCTTTTCACTATCTCCTGCTGAATTCCACAGCATATAAGTGGCTTTGTGCTCATTTGCATCAGAGCAAGATCTGGACCCTTGTCCTCTGGGCTGATGGGGTTGGGAGATGTGGACAAGGCAGCTCAGCCCTGGGAAGAAGGAAGGAGCACCAGACCTGCCTGCAAGCTGCAGCCTGGTGCCTGCAGGCACTGACTACAGGGACAACACATCCCACTTGTGTGCTGGAGACATGTGTCAAGTGCAGGGCTGTAAAAGGACAGGGGAAGCTGGAAAACCAAGCAGATGTTAAAAAAAAACAAACCAAAAAACAAAAAAAAAAAAAAAAAAAAAAAAAAAAAAAAAAAAAAACACAAAAAGGTCTCCAGGCATCAAAAAAACCTGATACACTATTTAAATAGTATAAGAGATACACAGGGGTTGTAGTACTAGGAAGATGGAACCAGGTGATTTTTAAAGGTATCAGCAAACCTGAACTATTCTGTGATTCTTCTGTGATTCTATGCCTCCTCTATCACTGGATATAATTAAAGAAAAAAAATAATCTGCATGGAACTCCTGATCTTGAAGACGCCTACATGTTCTCTGAACACAAACTGCTCACTTCAGGTACAGGCGTCCAAGCTGGTGCTCATCCTTTTACAGTTTATATCCCAAATAAAATACCAAATATTCATTAGCACCCCTGTAGGTCTGAAGTCAAAATTTCTTACTAACAGCATCCCAGTTAAGGCATATGTTGTTTTTCACAAGTTGAAACCCACAACATTTTTGCCCAATTCTATATTCTTTTAGAGAAATGGGATATGCAAGGCTGTACTGGGGTTTCCACTGGATTGTCCAGGTGTTTCCACTCTGAGCAGAGCTCCATGCTGGACACAGCAAAACCCAGGCAGTTCCAGTGGTCCCAGCCAGGCTGGGAGTGCCAGGGGAAATGTAGATCATCCTCACCTGACTGAAATTATTGTGAAAGCAAAATCAGTGAGAGGCCAAGCTAAAGAGGTAACAGAATTTTAAGAATGGGAACATACGCTACCATTCCATTAAAGTAAAAATGATGTCCAGGGTAAATCTGGGTGAAAACAAAAACTTCACAAACTATTTAGATTTGGTATTTTTGAACAGCTCCCTGGGCAGCTTGTTCCAATGCCTAACCACCCTCTTGGGGAAGAAATTTTCCCAACATCCAATTTAAACCTTCCCTGGAGCAACTTGGGGCTGTTTGCTCATGTCCTGTTACTTATTACCTGGATAATAACACCTGGAGACCAAGCCTCATCTGGCTACAACCTTCTTTCAAGTAGTTGTACAGAGTGATAAACAGCCCATAACCTAAAAGCTGATAATCAGTTCAACTTTTTATGATTTTTTTTCATTTGTGCTTTTAGCCTGTAAAAGGTAAGTGTGATAAAGGAAACACAAATATTAAGTGTAACATTTCCACATTGGTCTAAAAGGAACTATCAAAATATTTATGAAAAATAAAACAAACTAAGTGGAAAAATGCCAAAACACTGCCCACGTCTTAAAACATTACCAAGTGCCTTCCCCAAATTAAGAGGAACTGGATTGTGAATGGATACATGCCAGATATCACAAAACCAGGCTCTGTTAGTAATCAAGAACAATTTATGAAGAGACTTGCAATAAACGTAGATTTACAACAAAGACAGGATGGGAAAGCTCAAAAGGGGGATAAAACACATCTGTGGGATCAAGAGTTGCTCCATGATTTGTTTCTGATGTGTCTTACACAATCAAAGCTCACTGCGGGAGGGATGTGGGAATGGAGATCGTGACGGGGACAGCTCTCCTATGAAATGTTTCATGAATATGTTGGGTATTGCTATGAACTTCAAAAAAAGAACCTCAGACAAAACAAACCCAGAATTTATTTTAACTAGAGAGGCTCTCTTCATATATGCATAAAGAGGAGTGTTCCCAAAGTGCTACCTGATGTTCCTGTTCAATCACTGCTCATTTTCTCCATGCTAAAACTCTGTGTTGTAAGAACAGCACACAAATAAACACCCTGCATTAGAAGCACTGACTGATCCTGCATTCACACCCACAAGAAACCTCAGTGCAGGGCATAGGAAAACCAGAGATACTGCTCCTCAGAGAGCTCAGTCAGCCTAGCAGATGTAGCAGCTGCTGCTAAGGAAGTCAGGTCAGAGGAAGACAGGAATTAGAAAGAAAAATTGCAAATAGAACAGGTCAATTCTGATGGGCACCACCACCAGTGTGAAAGTGGTAATAACTGGACAAAGCACACATGTGCCCCTAAAGGAAAAGCAGAGACAGAGATATCCATTAATGCAGGGAAGAGGTCATGTGTAAACATGAAAAAGTTTTAGAAGATCAACTGTGGCTACAAGTTCAGGCTGGAAAACAGCCAATCCACTGGCATTAGAAGAAAAGTTTGGGGAGTGAATAATAAGGACTGTAGCAAACTCCAAACCATGACTTCTCAGAAAAGAAGAGGCACAAAAGACCTTCACTCACACATTAGTCTAGTGACATAGAAACCTTGAATTGTGATGCCTATTTTATTTTTAGAACAATAAACTATTATTATCTCTGATGCTAGCCTATCCTTTTAGTGTCTCATTTTGGGTCCAATGGTTCATCATCACCAAGTTGGCTTGGAGAGCTGAGTCTGTGTTGATGGAAGATTTTCATTTCTGTGGAGATAAGGCTGCACAACTCACACAGATTCTAACAAAGCTGCTTGTGTTGGAGCTAAAGGTCACTCACACACACTAAGGCTCAGAAATAAAAAAAAACATGCAAATTTAAGAATAATTTGAACAATTATCATGTGCTGCAAAAACATCGAACACTCTAAGATCACATTTCTTTATTACTGAATGACCAAGTTTAAGTTTGGGGATTTTTTTGAGCCACACACAGGTAGGATGTTATAGATGGACCAGGAAAAGAAGTGAATTATGTTAACAACATCACCCCAGGGAAAACCTGTGGCAGAAAAAAGCAAGAATGTGGCTAAAAGAGACACAGTTTCAAATAGGAGAGATGCTGGGATAGTTTGTGTACTTTCCGTATTAGAAACACAGAAGAAGGGAATAGTTTACTGTTTTAGAAAGCAGGGAAGTTGGATGAATTTCTATAGTTAAAGATGCAAGAAGAAAATTTCATTCTTAAGCAGCTTTGCTTGCATGTTTTTCAATAATTAAAGCTGTCTGAAACTGGAAGAAATTCTAATGAAATTTAATTAAATTCTCTCTAAAATGAGGTGTACCTGCAACCTCGTCTCACTGCTTGCAGCTTGTGAGATGCTACAAAAACAACTGATGGACACGATAAAATGTATCTCTGCTTTAGTTCCATTTTATGAGAGAAACTCAGGAGACCTCTTAAGGTTTTTATTTTTTAAAGTAAGATACTTGAGTATCTAGGAGAAAGGCAGAAACTAAAAAATTACCACCAGTCAGAACCTTATCCAAATGCATCCTAACCAACCTCACTGAATTTCCACTTGTGTACTGGGAGTTGTACTCTAAGATAACATATCCTTGGTAGGAGTGCCTTTAGTAACTACAATTACTAAAGTTGTAGTTTAGTACTACTACTACTACTACTACTACTACTACTGCTAGTTAAGTCTGGAATTAGAGTATAGCACTGATTACTGACATCAGTCCTAATTATCAGCCACTAAGCAATTCTTGATGCAGTGACAATTTACAATCAGTTTCTCATGGCTCCTCCCTGAAAGAAAAGAGCCTCCAAGTGAGGGTTTTTCTGCCACCTCCTGCCTTGTACTCAAATGCAAAATAATCTCTGAGCAGCTCTGAGGAAGGAGGTTTCCTTACCTTTCTGAGGCCTGATGATGAAGGACTGCGTGGCCCCGTTCACCAGCCGGCAGTAGCCGTCGATCAGGTCAGCCATGTTCTCTGCAATGGTTAAGGATGGTGCTGTCACTGTCAGAGGCTACAGAAGGGGAAAAAAAACAAGGCACCAACAAAGAGGAATTATTGTAGTTGCAAACACTGAGTGGAACAGCTGTGTCATTTCATCAGAACTTTACACACGCCTGCAAAGCGTAAACAGAAGAATGTGGGTGAGCAGGGAACCACCAGAGAGATTCTTGCTTTAACTTCTGTGCAGCAAATTTCACACAGGTTCAGAAAAGCACAGCTGGTAAAACCCTCCACCTAAATGTAGTGGTAATTTTGGCTTACTAAGTGTAAACCACTGTTGAATACAACTGCTGTGACTTTCAGGGTTATAATTAAGACAAGTCTGAAGAAGTTGCTTACTCCTTAAAGCTCTCACAGGTGGTATCTTTTTTCTCACCCTCTGCAGCAATATATTCTTTACCTAAAAACAGCCCTTCCCAATTTCAGAAAAGATAAAAAAAAATAAAATATGTACAGTGGAAAAAGATATGAGAGACATACAGACAAGCTATTAAGTTCAATACCACTAACATTAATCATCCTCTGCACAGATCTGCCACCCTCCCTCAATCCTGCTCTACCACTGTTTTCTGGTGCACTGGACCAAGGAAAAGATTTGATTTCACTTCCAGTGCTGCTTCCATGTAATACGAGGGAACAAATTTTCCTTCTTTCACATTTCCCCTTTACATAAAAGTGGAATTGCTCTGTTTCCTCTCTAGGATGCAGTACATATGCACAGGTTGCTATTAAATTGCATGTAAGAGCTACTGGTTTTTGTACTAAGCTTCTGCCATGGATATCAAAGTCTACAAGCACCAGATGCAAAATGTCAAACATGTAATGAACTTCACATCTATTTTAAAACCAAACCTGGAACTGAAGTCCAGTATAGAGAATATTCACATTAGGAATATGCTACACCCCACTCCTTGCAAGGAAAAAGAAAGTAGCAAATTTATCACCACATACAATATCAATAACATACCTCAGGTGCACCTGCTATCTTGAGTTGCAACATCCCTTTTCTGTCCTTGTCTTCACTGTTTGAATACTGAATGGTTTGCACTTGATTGAAGTCTGCTAGATGGGTTGGCTGCAGAAAGACAACACAAAGAATGAGGAAAAACAAAATCAAAATTACAGCAAAATTACAGCCTGCCTTTATCCCTGGTGTTGTAAAGGCACAGAGACACTTTGATCCCCAAACTACACAGAACAGAAATCTGTTCTCTGTTTCTTTCTGGAGTTTCGTTACCACTCACTGACAACACACATGAATATCCAGTGTCTGGAAAAGGAATCCAGCTCCACTGTGCCCACAGAGGTCACTGTTGAGTAGCGCCAGGCTCACACTGAAGTGGGAACAACCTCTTGGACGTCAACAGAGAAAACTCAACAGGTAAAAACCACATGGAACCCGTGCTGACACATTCCCAACATCCCTCCAGACTGCTGGAAAACTTATGTTCTTAGCTGTGTATTCCTGATTTTCCCATCTTTTGCTGCTTTTGAATTAGTTTCAGTAGAAAGCTGGATATGGGCTCAGCTTAAGTTGTGATTGCGAAGTTCCCAAACATTTTGCTGAAGGATTTGCCTGGACAGAGCTCCTTGCACCATGGGGGTGAACAGGAAATACTGAAACACAGCTGGATTCAAGTAAGGAAATGGCTGTGAAGGATATGAAGAAAGTAAATAAGCAGTGCCTGCACAAATGTGCTCAGCAACTGGTTAAACAAGCTCTACATTTGCACATTCCTGAGAAGGAGAACAACTCAGAATAATTCACGTTTCATTGGTACGAAGTCCCCACCAATGCTTCAAATTCTGCAAGTGAGCACTTCACTGGGTAGAAAAGCCAACAAATTCAGTGCTAAAGCTGACACTGTCTCTGTACCTAACCCCAGTGCCTTTCCTCTGATCCCAAATCACAAATTAATATCTGACTAAGAGCTGTACATGCTGAGAACTCCCAGCTCTGCTGTGTTTAACCCAGAGAACAGACTGGTCACTCCCTTTTCTGTGACATCTCATTCACAACAGGTCATGGTTGTTAACACAGTGACTGAGAAAAAAAACCCACAAAACAGAAGCAGACTTACATTTGCACCCTTGTCTGTCAGGTAACTGATTCCTTCTTCTGGGCCAATTGCCAGTTCCACTGAAATAATCCAGCTTGACTTAGGAGTCAAAGGAGAAAGGGCAGAATTTCAGTAATAAGACAAGGCCTTGCTAAGAAACACTATCATTCAATGTGATAATTACAGGTTTTAGTAATTAATATCTAGAAGCTTTTCATTAAATTCTCTAAGTGGGAAAAACCCTCATGACTGGTTTCCTGGGGATCTCTGCTACTCAAACTGCATTTCCATGTATTTTATCTTAGGTCTACATGAGAACTATGGTTTTCCTTTATTTCCTCTTCTGATAAACACTTGATATTCAAGTTCTTATTTCTGCTAGAGTCTCCATTTTCACAAACCTTCCAGACCAGGAACTTCTTCAAAATTTGCTTGAAATAGGTAGAGATTAACAGGTGTTAGATGAACATTTACTAACAGAAGTTGAGAAGTTTCATTTCCTTGTGGAAACAGCTTGAAAAGGTGCTTGACTTTCACAACCAAAGCATCTATAAAAATACTTTATTTTACATATAATTCTTACCCAACTAATGAATGATGATTTTTTTTTTTAACAGTCAATGGAGAAAGTTCTAAATAAAATCTATAAATACAATTTGTTGCTAATGAAATCCAACTGTCTCTACATGAAAACAGGAGATAAGCAAAAAACTGATGCAGAACCAAGCAAAAGCAATTGAACTTCAGATTCCAGAATGTATTCTGGTGACTGTCACATTCCTCTACTTACACCAAGAGCACACTTGAAGCATTCCTTGTCAAATCTGTACACTGGAGAGAGGATCTCAAAGAACTTCAAAATACTTTCTTCTCTATTGAGGTTGGCAAATTGTCGAAACGTTTGTTGGATTAATTTCCGTAGTGTTTTGGCCTGTGTATTAAAACATTTGGAGAACAATTATTTTAAATCTAATCACCGAGAGACATTTTCAGAGTTTTGGTCACTTAGCAGAACTAACAGTGTCTTTATCAATGAAATGCAGACAATTCTCAAGGAATTAAAAAAGCTTCAAAATGTAAGCTTTTAACTTCTGCTTAGGATCAACATTATTCCTGCTATATTATAGAGAGGATATCTAATTAATAACATTTTGAATAAGTTATAATAAAAGACCACTTGTTAACTCTTCCAAGAATATTTATTTGTTCTAAGTTCCTCATTTCTCTCAACTTCTGAACTGTGTCCCAATACAAAAAAGGCCCAATAATTTATACCTTCATATGAGCTTTTAAACCCAATCTGCCATTCTCTCTCTTACCTGACAATAACAAGCCAGCTGTAGCTGTATCTTAATCTCTGCACACAATAACTTAGACTACCCATAATAAAATGGATTCTTTCAGTCTGATAATAAGCAAAAAAAACTTCAGTATAAAAAGAGGAAATTTAAATAGTAGACTTAACTGTAAAAAGTAAACCAAACATTTAAATTAAACTATATTAACTATGTTGTCTGGCATTTTTTTAAACTGTTTTCAGGTTACAAATAACCACTTAGAGCAGTACAAACAACAGTTAAATTAATACTTTAAAAAAATGAATTATCTGCCTGTTCATAATACATAATCCCTGAAAGGCAGCCACTCATATGAAAAACAGGGCCTGAGAAGCAGTATCTCTAAGATGCCCCCAATCTGAACAAGCCATCAAGAATTGTGAATAAAGTGACTGAATGGTCTTAAAAAAGCCATTTCTAATCCATCTTCCAACTAACAACAATGATAGAATGCAAAATCACACTTATCTTCCCAATATGTCAAGGTTAAGAGAGGAATTACCATTGTTCCTCCATGCAAACCTATCTGAATGTCCCATTTTAACAGCAGTAAAACTCTCTATTCTCCCACACTGCCTGTTAACACCCCAGGCACTACACAAATACCAACTTCCTTTTGTCGTTAGCACTTGCAGCCAGATTAGACACTCATTTTTAGAAAGCCTTCACAGAACGTTCAGAAGTCAAAACAGCCAGAAATGTTTATGTGGAGTGTTTAGGAGGAGTTACTCCAGTAGCAGTCATCCAAGGTTGTTCACAGAATGATCAGTTTTGCAATGATGCACATATAGGTTGGGAAAAAAAGCCCTCTCAGCACATATTGTATTGTCAAATAAACAAAGAAATCCGTGTGTTTGGCGTAATTTTAAATTATTCTGTCAATTTAGCAGAACCAACTATCAGGTAGATCATTAAGGAAGCTGCAGAGCTGGACAGGGTAAGAAAGCCTTTGGCAGTCAGGAAACTTCCCTCGAGCACCCAGAGCCGCCTCAGGCTTTGTCAGGACTCAGACACTCTCCACTGGACCACCCTGTTATCTTTATTTTTACAGAGAAAACCAATTTCAAGGCAACTGCAAACCTCAGCCTTTAGCTTATCACTGGCAAATACCAAGAGCAAGACATAACAAAATAAAAAAAGCATTTGCCAGCTCAAGGTGTCCCAAGTATTTCAGCCACTCAGTTGATGAAAGATAATTTATTCTGCCCATGTTTGTTTTCCACCAATTCCAGCATCACATTACTGCAAGAAATACCGACATGTGCTATCTGGCTCTTATCAGCACACCAAAAAGAATTGGTCACTTTAAATTTTAAGATCATGAGCAAGATGTAAAGATAGAAACTCCATTAGTCACAGGATGGTTTGGGTTGGAAGGGACTTTTAAGCCCATGTTGTTCCACCTCCCTGCCATGGGCAGGGACACCTTCCACCACCCCAGGTTGTTCCAAGGCCCATCCAACCTGGCCTTGAACAATTCCAGGGATGGGGCAGCCACAGCTTTTCTGGGCAACCTGTGCCAGGGCCTCACCCTCCCCACAGGGAAGAAGAATTGTGAAGAAGAATTTCTTCCCAATATCCCATGCAGCCCCACTCTCTGTCATTGTGAAGCAGTGTGTCCAGTCACTCCATCCCTTATCCAAAGTCCCTCTCCAGCTCTCTTTCAGCTCCTTTAGGCACTGGAAGGAGTTCTCAGGTCTCAATGGAGCCTTCTCTTCTCCAGGCTGAACAGCCCCCCAAAACCACACCTCTTCCATAACAGAAGCATCAGAAATATCTGCAAATAGCAAGTTCAAGCAAAATGCACTGAAAACTTGCTGTTAAAAACGTTTTTAAGAACCATTGTTCCCCCTCTGTGTTTGTTCAAAGCAGAGAGAATTGAGAGAAATAATTAATTTTATATTTCACGGCCATTGGGAACCCTCCTCTGCCTGCCAGTTCAAATTCCCTGGTTTTCACAAAGTGGAAGAGCAATTCAAGGATTTGGACCTGTACTGTTTTGAATGAGGATTTCATTTTTATTGAAAAACAGACACACTTCTGCTTCCTTTATTTTTCTTCTCCACATGTCCAACTTTTTTTTCATGTCTTTACAAGGTTCCGCTCAGCTTCACCTTTTGCCAACTCTTGCTACTTCTTTCTGCTATTCTCCCCACTTCAAGATTTCCAAAGTGCAGTTTTCTTGATCAGTCAGTTTTCTGGCTCCATAATATTATTTTTGAGACAGTTATTCATACTTTTACGTCTGGAGCCTTTTACCACATTTTTTCCCGTTAGCAGAAAATACAGTTTCAGATAATTGCTTAAATTAAAATGCAGAGGGGATTACTTAAATCCACTTGACTTCATTAGCTTCTGATTTTCAAAAGTCTTTTGAAACAAAACCTTGTCATGACAGACCTTTTGTGTTTACCCATTTAAATCACAATGCAGATTCTTTCCAAATCTCAAGCTGAATTTTATTCTTTCTATAAAGCTCCACTGCTTACCAAAACCAACTCCAAAATATCAGTTTGTGATTTATACTTTCATGTATGAATTTTAAGAGACATTTTACCAGGACATTCATATTGAGGCGGCTATAAATGTAAAATACTTGGTGACCATTCTTAATCCCCCTTTTCAACACATTTTGAGAAAAATTTGCATTTTGTACTCTGAGAACATATGGACTTGAATGGGAGCGAGATTCAAGTAACGTTTATAGTCTTAGCTAGGATTAATATAAGCAGAAATAACTGGAAATCTTCCTTGAATAAGTTGGATAGTTTTGAGCAAGGAAGGCATCAAGTTTATCAAGTTCCGAGTAAATTTTTCTTTTTTCTTCTATGTTCCCTTCCTCTTTCTCCATAAGTCTCATTTTTCTTTTAGGGAAGGAAAACAAAAAAATAGTTACTTGATACAAGAGGCTCCAAGGACTTGTTTTGCACTTTTACCCCCAAGGTTTGAGAGGCAGAGCTGTGCCCCTCTCACAGCAGCTCAGCAAGGCCCTGTGAATCACTTCATCCTTGTCCTGCCAGCTGCATGACTGGGATTTAGATCCCACCAATCCAACAGACACAGCTTGGATGTTTTTTCACAAGGCAAAACTGCACAGCAATTCCTTTTTTTCTTTACAGCAGTATAGGACTGACTGGGACTGTAATTACCTTCACTGAATCCAGTAAACTCTTCGGGAAAAACCGTCTCAAACCAACATCTTTCCTGAAAGAAAAAACAAACACACCATTAATATCAAAAATATTGTGTAGTATCATCTTTCTCTTTTCAGGGTGATGCTTTGGGTCTGTTTTTTGTTTTGTTTTGTTTTGTTTTTAACTAGCATATACAATTACTAAACCATTTTCCTAACAAAGTCCTTGAAAATCTCAGAGTAACAAACAGACTACCATTAAAATTCTAACTTAGAGCCACTCCCCATCAAATGTGGCACAGCAGCATCTTCTAGTTTAAATCCCAAAGGATACTGCACTTAAGCAGATACCTGTGTGGAAAGCCTGTATTTGAAATGGTGGCTTGGGCACAGAGTTTTGAGAATAAAAACTGTTATTTGTACCTGTTTTAATTAATTTCAAGAATACAGAAAAAATATTCTTTAGAACATGTAGTCAACATGAGAAGGGAACAACATGAAAGTGGAAAACCCTGATAAACCTCTATTAGAATGGAGCAGAAGATACAATAAGGAATTATAGAATGGTTTGGGTTTGAAGGGACCCTAATGACCATCCAGTTGCCATGGACAGGGACACGTTCCACTAGACCAGATTGCTCAGAGCCTCAGCTTGGCATAAGGAATCCAGGAATCCATAAAGGAATACTCATGGTATCACCTCACTAAGCATGCTGACTGCAATTCCACTACTGTTTTACCCTTTGAAGTACTATAATTAAGGGGTTGTTTAAATTTCTACTATTATTTTTTCCTCATACTGAGCAAATTAAAATTACCAACTTCTTCTTGCTAGCAATCTCACTTTTTGTAAATCAGGTGACTGTGAGCTCAGATTTTGCAAACTGCATTTATCAAGCTCACGTTCACACTTATAAATTGGGTTGTAGCCCTGGTTTGAAAACCAGAGCCAGCAAATATTTCTGTGCTCTGATGTGCTGCATGTAGCTTATGTCTGGCGTGTGCTTGTGTCACTACAACTGAACATGAGCTTTAAAAAAAGATGCTCGAGAAGTTGCCACTGATATTAGTGCAGAAGACACCACTGTACAACGAAGTGCAAAAAACTCACATGTAAAAAAGGGAAAACTAAGAGAAAAGTATAAATAGGAAAAGGATTTATAGCTCAAAGGCGTTATTGACTTTTTTTCCTTTAAATTTAGGACATTACCATCTCTTAGCAATGTTCTTATCTACTTCTGGAACAAGTATGAAAGCAAGCTTTCCATGACTGCATGCTTTGAACATACACAGAAGTACATCTGCAATTCTTACACTCGGCAAAGCAAGGAAAAGCCGTTAGCAAGTGGAGATATTCAGGATTTATTTACTGCTACCTAACAGCACAAGAACAAAGCCAACAGTAAAGTGAGTAAAAAAAGCCCACTCAGAAGAATAAACCAGGGTATTTTTAAAGCTCTCAGAAGATGAGTAGTATACAATTTCATACTAAAAACCTCGTCAACCAGGAGGAGCAGAATGTTCATGTGCAGCACTGGCATCTGTGCAATGACAGTAAGCTGCAGGATTATAAAACTTCATAAATGTTAATTCCTTCCATGCATTTCTTCTCAAATGCAAATGATACTTGGTTTATCATTCCACACGGTTAAATGAATCTAACACACTATTACCATCTAAATAATATGCAAAGACATTTTGACAGGAATATATTAGTTTAACATTAAGCATTTGAGAGAGAGTTGGTGCTTCTAAAATGAAGCACCTTCTATCACCCTGGTATCCCTCATCTTAACAGTCCTGCAGCACACGGCTGCCACAGCCTCATGTGATTCATTACTAGGACAAGGTGTAGAGCAGCCTTTTGTACAGATCTGGGTGCAACAAACTGAGAAGAAATTCTTATGCAGAGTACAACAGACCACAACTTGCTCTTAACAAGACTTGTTAATAAAGCATTCCCTGTGTTTAGCTCAGACAGCAAATTTATTTACTGGAGGAGAGTTTAACAAAAAAACCACACAGATTTAGTGCCCTGACCAGCAACAACTTATGGATACCTATATATAAGAGAACAGGCATTGGAAATTGGAACATACAAACAGTTTTACACACACAACCCTACAAACTCCTTCCCAGCTGTGCTGTGTGGGGGTGGAATGGCCAACAAGGGAAACACCAACTCAGGTCTCTGGATGAAGGACTCAGACATCTGGTTTCTGACTGCCAACAAGAGATAACCAGCACTGAGAGCCTGGTTCATACAGTTCTACTACAGCTTTGTACTTAACCTCATATACTCCAGCCTACTTGTGGGCTTAAATCTAAATTCAATTTTTTTAATGTACAAACTTCAACTGGATTAGTAAAACACCAACTACAGATAGGTGATATTGCTTGTCTTACAATGATAAGCAGCTTTAGGCAGCATATATATTTTATCTTTCACCTCAATTCAAGTTACAACAATAAAAGTAACATCAGATTAACATAATAGACTTTAACATGCCTTTTACCAAATTGTGGCTGCACCTGTTCCTTCCTACAGCTCCCATTTCTGTACTTGTAATTATCCCTGTTCTCGCTAACAGGCTTCACATTTATTATGAAAAAACTCTTCTTTCACTCCATGAAGGCCCAACTATTAAAGGCTACTTAACAATTTGATCCCATCTACCATTTCCCATCCAGACCTGTTCTTGTATGACAACCTGATCAAAGACAAATATACATCAAATAGACATCTGACAAAGGCAAGCAAGGAGCAATCACACCCAATGCAAAAAAGGGCCATTTAAAAATTGCTCTCAGCTGGTTAAGTGCCTCATGATGTACTTAAACCAGCAATCCCCCCACAAAAAATTCCAAAAAGCCTCACTTGAGCAATAAAAATTACTTGTGCAGTTAAACATTTATGGGCTATTAAGGTGGTAAGATCAAATTAATGCATTTTGGGGATCACTGGCACTTTTTACAGACCCTTCCCAGCTTGTAATTATCTATAGTATCGTCAGTTTAAGGTGGTTTTATCCTTCACCTCTCCCAGCTAAATCCCACACAAATCACATCTTGGTTCTCAAAAAAGAAGAAACTTTTGAAATGCACAATCCTTCATGGCATTAAGCTGTTACATTTTGCACATCAGGGTTTTGCTTCACTTTGCCTTTCACAGCAGCAATTTATTACTTCCCACCAAAGCTGTTTTCCCACTGTTTGGAAAACACAGACTGAACGAAAGAAATCACTGTTAAACTGGAAGCAGCACCACACTGAGTCCCCCTGGAACTCTCACCTGCTACAATTATTAATTTATACTTTGTGTGGCCTGTTATGACCCTGCTTTCCTTTGTCTCATTGTTTCCAAAGTCATTAACCCAATTACTAATGCTTGTAGCTTCTGACTTGCCAAAAAACTGACTTAAAAATACTCAAGTTCTTACTGGAACATATGTATGTAAACTACACCAAACATAACTCACATACTTTCAAACCTTTTTTTATATCCCCTTTTAGACTTGTCTATCTGCCCATCCCCTTTATTTTTATTAGTCTTTTCTCATTTTGTGATGTATTTCCTCAACCCGGATATTTCTACTAGTATTTCTACAGACAAAAACCTGAAGTCCTTAAAAATAATTTTAAAAAATCCCTAATTCAAACAAAACCAAAGTTTTAAAAAATCTGGATAAATATAGGAGCACTACAGAAATATCAAATAAGCAGGCTATTCATCAAAGTTATCTTCACCTAGTAATATCATAGATCCCTCAAAAATCCTTCTAAACCTACTCGTTGTATAGAATCTTACCTTCCTCCTCGAAATGCTCTAACTTCACATCTCTAAGAGTTAGCACCTATATGTCATTAAAAATAACATTAAAAAGTCGAGACTTCACTGCTGCAACAACCTTTTATCCCAATTTTGTGTTAAACTGTACAGGATCTTTTCACAAGGGTAGTTAGCAGGGATGAGCATATCATTGGTGCACGTATGTCTGAAATTTTATCCACTATATAGATACAAATAAAACCAGTTTTCAGGTTTTTGCTAAAAAGCTGAAGGACTTCAGCTTGTTTTAACTGAAGCCATCTCCTGTACAACATGAATAAATAAACAAAATATTTCAGTACAAGGATGCTCCTTGGTCTTCTTAAAATTTGTGATACACAGATAAACAATAACCTTGTTAACTGCAAGGTCACAACTCAGAAAATGCCCCCACTGAGCAAACAGAAACAATAACACCACAAACATTTTCAAGTAACTCAAACTTTACCACAAATGAGTCACAACTCAGGAATGCAACTGGACACAGAAAACACTGAGGAATAAAATCACCTCACAACCAGAGTTGGTGAACCCCACAGACATTAGCAAAATTGCTAAAAAACACAGTAAGCCTCCTGCTCAAGTTTAAACTACTCCAAACCTGTTCCTCTGGACCAGAGTTAAAGGCAATTTTCCTACTTCTACATCTCAGTGGGTTTCATCACCTTTTTCTTACATTAAAGCATCTTAATAACCTTGATGGAAAAGAAAAATTACAACAGAAATCTTCAGTCATTGAATTGAATTTACTGTTCCTGATGCAGAGAAGGGACAGTTCAAACCTCAAGCTAGAACACAATACTTACTCTAACACTTCATAGTTGGACTTCTTTTCTAATGCATTGCCTCTCATCTCTCCGTAGGATCTCCTGAAGTCAGGAAAAATATTTGAAAGCAACAATTATTGGATAATTCAGCCTAAAACTGCAACATCAACATAAGGAAATCTTTCACTTAGCATCAGGAAACACTGGCAGAATAAATTCAAAGGTCAGTATTAAGTACATTATTATTCCACCTCAACAGATCAGGTTTTTATCTTACAAATTAACTGTATTTTCAGAACCACTTTAAACCACTGCTGCTACCACCACAGGAAGTGACCTAACCTGGCCTTCAGCAGCTCCTTTCTACCTCACACTGCACTGCCTTGCAAGAGCCCTCCGTGCATGGAACAGGGAGAAGCAGGGGAATGATGAGAACTGCTTCAATCCAGGCACGTTCACATTAACAAGTAAACGAATAAATAGGAAAGCTTTGTTAGGAGAGGGCTTAGATGGGTGTTTTCACAGAGAAAATGGACCAGTAGTGCTCATTCAAAGAGCTTCAGTAGTTCATCTATGAGAACTATCTCATCAAAATGCTCTGAAGAGCCACAGCTTGAGAACCAGGGAAGGCAGGACCTGGCTGACAACATAATCACGGATTATTATATTCATCACATGTTTTGAAATAAGGCACAATGATTTTGTAAGTGCATAAGGAGTTGGCAGTTAGACAAAGAATTTTTGTTGTCTCTGTGGCTACCAGCAAAACTTGTAACAAAGGCATCAGGTTCTCCTGTGATACCTGGGAAATTTCATAAGCCTAAATTTTGTTCTAATTTGGAAAGTACTGTTCAAAGGACACTTTTATTCTCTCCTAACAAGTTTACATTTGTCACTCATTTCTTATCAATTTTACTTCTTCCCTAATCTCCCTGTGTGAGACATCAGCATAACTAAAGCAAATATTTCAGGCTGGAAGCTCTCCATAAATTAGCAAAACCCAACACACACATTTCAAAGCTGGGAACTCTCTCAAGGATCTTTTAATCTGATATATTTATCTTTATTTTCCAGCTGTCTATACAGTTGACAAGAACACCAAAAACACCCAAAAGGATCCTTAAGATTTAATCATTTCAAAACAGCACATTAAAAACTGAGTAAATACAGAGAGGAAAGGTAGCAGCATTTATCTATAATTACATTCTTTAGCTGTAGGATTTATATATGCAGAATCACAAGACTATTTACTAAATAACACCACAGATGCATTTTTTTAAAGCATACTTCAATGTAGTCTACAGGCCTTTGATTTATTCAGATGAAGAATTCACCCAAAAGGCAGTATCAAGATGTAATTAATTAAAATTTTAAAATAATGTTAATTTAAAAATCACTAGAAATTAGATACAATACAGTCTATTCAGTTCTTCTTCAAACTGCTTTGTAGCAAAAAAAAAGTCTTATGATGTTTTATTCAACTCTACTGGTCAGAAATTGATGAACTTTAAGCAGTTTCAAAATTAATGTATATATTCTGTCAGAGAGATATTGAATAATAAATTGAATTATCAGCTTACCGGATTTCAAGGCAACCTAGTTTCAAAGCAATTTCCTGGTCCACTTGATCTGCTATTTCTAACATATAGTCATTTTTCACCTACAGCAAAAGAAGCAGGTAGGCATCACAGAAAGATCAGTTCAGTGCCAACACAGATTAAAATACTCCTCAAACAACTTTCAAATGAATACATCTTAATTTTCTGAAATGACAATTCACAGTCCAGCAAGAGAAAAAAGAATTTGTGTTCATATTCTCCACAAATAAGCTGTACTTTGGGAAGAAACACATTTCAATGAACTTGATTGAAAAATTCCTTATCAATGTCAATATTGGCTACTTTTTATTAAATATAATCAAAATTCACAGAGGACTGAGCAGATGGTCACACCTGCATTCCAACTAGGAGAAGGAAGGCTGTGTTCTTGAACCATCCTGGCCAACAAGATTTAATTATCTAGGCAGATCTAACCATGCAAGTAAAACTGATAAATGCCTGGGAATTACAGTGAAAATAAAAATAGAAGTAAACAGAGAAGAACGTGCAGATTGTACTGCAGACTGGCAGTGTGCAGTAGTAATGCTGAACTAACAAGAAGAACCAAGAGTGAAACTGGGTGGTGACCACCTACAGTAGGAAACACTTCCCATCTTCATTACATGTCCTGGACTTGTTTCAATTACCAACATGGATGTGGGCAGAATCTTATTTTTTAGGTAATACTTTCACCAGACTGGAGTAAGCAACTTATACAGTAACCAGCAACAACAAAAAACTCAGGCAGTAAGAGAGAACAGAACCAGCGCCCAAGAACTTCGCTCTGCAAATCTTGCACCAGTAACAGATCCTGACAGCTTTTCCCCAACAGCTCCTGTTATCCTCTTATGAAAACATCAAGTTGCTGTTGAGATCCTAAAGTTGCAGCAAGTCCCGAAATACCATAAACCTCCATGTGACTGACTTGCAGATCAAAGAGGGGATGATGCACTATGAAAGCAACACACTTCACCAAGTGGGCTTGTTGAGTGATGACAAGTTGTAAGAACAACTATTTCAAACTACTAGTGCTATGAAATGCATAATTTAGGAGATAAGGAAGTACAGCAGTGGAACGAACAGCTGGAGGTGTCCTCCACTCAGCATTCTCCTCAAAACACATGAGCATCTACCACAGCATTCCCTAAACACCAGCGTGGCAGCTGGCTCCTGCTCCCAGCTACAAACAAATCCCCAAAAACTTCCTAGATCTGAATTGCATGACAAGTTTTAATTTGTTATTGAAAGACGTGAAAGAAGAAATATGATAAACTATGCAAGAGTGAGGATAATGAATTATTACAATAGCTGAAACATGAGAAAAAAGCCTCTTGCATTTGAATTCATACAGGCACTCAATATGACAAAATAATGAGCTTTTAACTCTTCTCAATTCAATTCCTACAAATACTAATGAGACAGGAGAATAATTGCCCTTCAGCATCATGTAGTGTGCTATTTGTACACACATATGGAAATAATAATTCTGTATTCCCACAGTAATAGTATACACAATATGAATTAATAATTCTCTTCATTATGCTCACAATTTTAAATAATTGGATTTAGATTGGATATTAGGATGATTTCTCCACTGAAAGGGTGGTCAGGGATTGGAAACAGACTGTGCAGGAAAGTGGTGGAATCACCATGCCTGGAACCATTCAAAGTATGGATGCAACCCTTGGGGACCTGGTTCAGTTATGGATGTGGCAGTGCTGGGCTAGTGGTTGATATTCCAAGTCTTTTACAATCTAAATGGTTCTATGATCCTATAAACAGCAAAATGTAATAAATTACACCAGGGTCTCTACACATGAGAAAGGACTTTAAACTGGTCCTGCACTAAAACTGTCAGACAGAAGCTCAGGGCAGGTATATCAGGAATGGAGTTTCAGGCCCCATGAACTGCCATGAATGAATGACTTTTGCAAACATCCGTGAGAGGTGAAAACAGCCCAGCCCTCCTTACCCTCAGGTCTATGTGGGGATACCTCAAAATGAAAAAAAGTGTTGGACGTGAGGTCGGATCATATACGGATACCCAGAATTTCTCATGTCCTTTTTCTGAGAATTCACCTTCATGTACAGCCTAAACTACTTCACCTAACAAGTAAACCTATTCACAAAATCCCTTGGCTAACCTGCCTTACATCCACCCAAATCAAATACCCATTGACTGATCACTTATATTTCATTAATTTTTTTTTAACTACAGATTCAGTTTTTTGAATAATTTCAACCATTTTGCATCACCAGGAAATTTCAAAGCCATTATCCCTTTATTGCTTGAGGTATTCAGACACCAAGAACTGACTGTAGCAAAGTAGACTCTCAGTCCTGACACACAAAACTTCCACTTGCAGGAATGATGCTAATTTAAGGCCCACTGTATTATGATCAAATGTGGATTCATTCATTTTCACAGCTTTTTGCCTAGTGGATCCCAGTGCTCCAGTGCTCGATTTGTTAAACTAAACAGCTAAAGAGCATCTCCACTCTCATGCAAACATGATTTTAAAACGCTGCTAGCCTCCTATTCCATAAATAAATAAGCAACATTACCCAAATATTTAAAGTTTGGGGTTTATCTCCTCTTGCCCTGCAGGTTGTGAGTTTTTACAAATTCCAGTCATGTTCCCAGTTTGACTCTGCAACTACAGACATCAGATATTGACTAAGAAAATGTAACAGAACATCCCCCATTCCAACAAAATGGAAGGGGAAAAAGAACTCTTTTACATTATGTACACCTACTTATTTTAGTGTTTAAATTTTTTGAGTTATAAAAAGAGATTATAAGCTTCAGGAAACCTATGACAAGAATCCAGTGGTCTGGATTTAACAGTGTCCTACTATGGACAGCCAAAAGTGCTTGGTTTTTCCCTTTTTTCATAAACCTGCCTGCACACATTCTTCTTTCAATTTCAGCAAGGAAAAAAAGAAAGCAGATTCCATTTCTACTCCCAGAATACCAATGAGAACTTCTCTTATCACCTTTAATTTTGCTTGACTATTCTCTTTGAGATGGCATCAGATCAATGCATGAACTAATGCCTGTGCAGAGATTAGATAAGAATTTCACAGGAGGTTCAGCACAACCTCCTAAGGAAAAAGCCTGAGCAAATATTAAGTGGAAGAGACATAAGAGATAATTTAATGGTAATTAAATTCACTGTCACAAGGCAATTGAATAGTTTTCCAAGAAGTCTTTTGTGTTTGCTCAATTATAACTTTTATTATTATTATTATTATTGTTAATATAATTAAACGAGAGAAATGAGAATATTTTCTGGGTTAGACAAACAAAGACCCCATCTTCAAGAGCACAAAGCCTATATACATACAAAGGCACAAAACCTCAACTTTTAGAAATCTAACAAAACCGATCAGGTTTTTTTCTGCTGATTACAAATTCAGAACTATGTTAAAAGAGAGGATGAATCTTCTTTGTGGGGACTGGAGATCCTGTTATCTGTGAGCTTGCCATACTCCCTGGCAGTATGTGCAGACCTTTGGCTGTACTTCCTATGGCTTGGAAATTCAGATAACAGTGTGCAATACCTGGAGAAGCTGAAGAACACATTTATCAATATAAACATAGATACATAAACCCACACAGCCTTTTCAAGCAGATCAAGCACCACTGCCATATTCTCCTCTGCAATTTAACTGTTCAGAATGGGATCTCTCCAAAGGCTAAACCAGAAAAAAACCCGCAGGATGCTATTTGACACACCTTCACTTTACCTACTTTGAAAGACAAAACTGAGTAATATAAACTTGTCACACAAATCTGGTTTCGAAAAAGCCACCCCAAAAACCCCAAGCAGCCAAACAAGAAACCAAACCAGCAACCCCTGATCTCCTTCTCGAGCTCAAGCAAGTCTTTAAGGTGCTCCTGCTAAACCTGTGTGCCATTACGTAATTTATACCCCATACGAGAGACCAGATGCTCTGGCAATGGTAAAATTACATGAAGTCTGTATTTTTCTCCAATACTTTACAGTCACAATGTTACAGCAATAAAAATGCAACAGTCACAATGTTACAGCAATAAAAATGCATAAAGATCAACAAGGCAGACACTTGGATAGATACCACGATTAAGAATTCAAGTGTCAACACCGCTAAAATCCCATATACTTTTTATTTAGTAACCATCAAAACCCAAAATATGATATCTGAAGTGAGTCACTTGCTGTATGTTGCTTGTAATATATTTTCTTCCACTGACTTACTCATTTTGTATTCCCCCATAATGTGCTTATCTCAACTCCCTGAGAAAAATATATTGGAAAAGAGTTTAAAGGAGAATAAGAGACAAAAGTAATTTATTGCTGCAAACTGCTGTGCTGATTTCAAGACCCTTTTCCCCTGGATTTTTTTTTGTATGTTCTAACAAGTTTAAGTCAGATTTACAGTCAAGCAGGTGCACGCTTTGGGGGGAAAGGATTAGTCTACTTAAGTTCCATTAAACATGGAATAATGGAAATAAAAACTGTTTCAGGCTTCCAGGCAAGTATTACTGCAGTGCCAGTATCAGAAGAAGCAACTCTACCAAAATTTGCTCATTCACAGGGTGGCAAATCAGAATTAAAGTGTGACCTGAATTTCACATTTGGAGCTGACTTCTTGGCCACAACAGCTACGAACAGTCTGATACAAAAAACGGCTGCAGTGTGGGGAAAACAGGAATGCATAAAGGCATCTCTCAGAGGTAGGAAAAAGAAGTCTTTCACATGTTCTAATAAAATAAATAATGAAACAAAATTATCATTGCCCCCCACACACAAAATGCACATCACCCACCATCAGTGAATGAATGTTTAGAAAGGGCAGTAATACCCAAAGCAAAAAAAGGATTTTGAAATCCAACAATCCTACACCGTATTTCCTGATTTAGTACTGCCCTGATATTCAGCAACAATTCACTTTACTTAAAATACTTTTTATTCTTCACAAGATTTAGTTGGTTTTTTTTTTTCATCCCATCTTTTAGCCAGAACAGAAATTTCTCTTCTGTCTCCAGTATTTTGGCCATTAAAAGTTCAAAGATACTCCTAAATCACAACAAAAGAAAGGAGGTGAACACAGCGAGAACTAAAAGGTTTTTCTCACATAGAAGATGGGCACATAAACACAAACCTGGTTTTTCATTTCTGATGTCAAGACTTATAAAATATATCTTCCTTTACTTGAATGGGGAAATTACAGATGGTGTCACTTCTAAATTCTCAAAATTTAGTAGAAAATAGTGAGCAGTTTCCCAGCTACAGAAATGGACAGCAAATTCCAGACGGAACAATTTAAAATAAAAATTGAAAACAGAGGAAAGCCCATGCTTGTGGAGATGGAGAAATTAGAGAACAGCCCTATGCTATGATTTAAGGAGAAATCTATCACTGGCCTTGTATTTTATATACCAGCTGCTACTTTCAAAAGCCATCTGCTTCATTTTCCTGCACACGAGTTTTTTATGCAGCTGCAGTATTTCAGAAGAAGGTTCACCCAGGCTGACAAGCAGTTCATAAAAACACCATGCTGGATTTAGATTTCTTTATTAAGAACAACAGCAAAACAATTCTGAACTTAGCAAATGCTTTCCAGTTTAGGGATTCTTTTTAAAAAAAGCTATTAGATATTGTGTCTTAAAAAGATATTTTAGGTTTAAACTTGTTTATAGCCTTATAAATTATTACATAAAATTATCAAACTTGACACTGAGTTCTCAAGCATATATACTGTGGAAAGCAACAGTATTCAAAAAGACCAAATACCAATAATTAGCCACTACTGGCTTTCCCAGCTTAATGTTAACAAGAAATTTCCCACAGGATAAATTCCAATTTTTCAGGAGGACAGTTTAAAAATAAGCAATCTATTTCTCTAGCTTTTCTTTCAATCTTTATGACCTACTTGCACAACTTAGTCCTTTTTTATTTCTATTTTTTTCAAATTTGCACTGCTTTGATCACTGCATTTAAACAACCCTTCAGTGACTAAGTTCCCACTGAAGAGTTAAGACCATACTCAAAAAGTATCATCCCAAATTATGAGATATTTAGGTAAGCAACAAAACAAAGAAAATGTCTTCTGTACTCCATTCAGTACATAGCACACAAATAGTAATTACAATCATTTAATGAAGCATGAAAACAAAGATTTATATTACATCATTTTCTCCTTATCCACTTGCTCTACACATTTATTTTTATCTGGTGTTTTTGTACATTGGGAAATTATGTACTTCTGCTTAGTTGGTGAAATTTAGATTGAAAAAATACAATCTGTCTCTTAATTGTCCTGTATATGCAATAATTTGTTTATTCTCAGTAATTTCCCTGGATTTATTTTTAACAGCTCAGGTGTGTTCTAGCACCTGCTTTTAAGCATTCAAGTTTCTAACTCTGGAAGATAATTTGGTGCTAGGCTTTGTACATTATAATTCACCCTAAGCTACCACAGAGTTCAACCAGGATCTTTGTTTTACACCCACACACAACACTTCTGGTGACACCCATCCCAACAAAATCCAGAGAAATTATTCCTGCAATTTACCAGTTCCAGCTTCTGTAATGAAAGACCAGAATACCTCAATATGGGAAAAGCTGATCTTCAGCAACCACTCTTGTGACCAAGACCAAAATCCAAGTGCACCACTCATTTGTTTTCCCCACAATTTCCCATTCAAAATGAAGGACGCTGCTCTGCTCTGCACCTGCAGCAGGAATGCCACACAATTCCACCCCAATCCACAACACAACTCTTCTGTCAAAGAATTATCTCAGATACTCTCTGGTTTCAGCTGTATTGCTCCTTGTGGTGTTAAACACACCACAGAACCACAGCAGGACAGACACATGATTGGGTTAATGTGGAAGTCACCCAGTATAAATCCTGATATCTCTAAGGACCAAACTGCTCCTCCATCCTTGTTTTCCAACAGCAGCTTCATATAAGTCACCAAATTTTTTTCATCACTGCAAAATCAGCTTGGAAAAACAGGGTCCCAACCCTCACTACTACAGCTTCAGAAATCTGATGCAGCATTAACCCTGAAAGATTCGTGCCTCATCTGCTCTGAATGAAGCCCCATATGCACAAAAGCCCAATGCCTGCTTCTTATGTCATCACTATCTTTAAGAGCTACCTTAATGATCATAATGGTAGTTTTTAAAATACACACAGGATGGAAACACATATGTGTTCCCACCCCTATTTACCCATCTGATAGTATTAAATTTGCTACTGGAGATAAGTCAATATTAGGGAAAATTAGGGCTTTGGCCTCATCTAGGGGAGTTAAAAGCCCAGATCCAGTATCAGGATAACATTCATCTGCCATCTGCCCTCAGCTGCTCCTCCTCTTCGTGTCCCAAGGTCACAGTCTCTTTATTATCTAGGAGTGATCTTTGACATCTCTAACTAATTTTGGAAGCTCCTCTGCTAATAATAAGGGCATTAGAGATGGGCTGGGGGGAAACCAACTTCTGACAAGGCATTGTTAGGGGCAGAGCAGCTAAAAATGATGCCGTCTGTCCGAGTGGGCTGAGCTCCAGATGTCACTGCAAGAGACGCTGCTGCCTCGCAGCCCTTCCACAAAGTAGGACTGGACTCTTGGGACTCAGACAGAACTCAACCTACTAAACAAGCCTTGCTCCCAGCTAATTTTATACTTCTCCTTTCCAACACACAGTTTTGAGTTTCCAGATCAAGCGAGTCCATGCATCAACGTAAATCAACTTTTCTGTGGATTTCTTTCTGTTGTTATACACAACTTAATACGCTAATTGCAGCAACACCGTGTTCCAGGCTAAATACTAAAAAGACACGTCCACACATCAATACAGGGAAACCTGTCCCTGGCATGTTAAATTTATCAGGCTGAATTATGAGCAATTCGAGAAAAGCCCACCAGGATGATTTTCACCACTCTGGCTGACAGGTGGAAATTTTAAATCAAAGCAACCCTTTCCCTTTGGCCTGAGCTTGGCTGACCGTTTAGGTGTTAAGGAAGGAAGTTTCACATTCCTACCATACAGCATGAAGGGAAAGCAGACATTGGGCACACAACACTTGTAGCCAAAGTAACTCCACAACTATACAAACACAGCAGAGCATAAAAAAAGAATGTCAGCATAGTTAGGAGGGTGTAAATCAACTTTTACAGGAAAAATTAAATACTTCATGGGATAGTGAATTTCAGCAATTTCAGAAACCTAGCCTTGCCAAGGAAATCTCACTTTTAATTGTCTTTTTAAGCTGTAAAGAGCAGACAGGAGTGGTTCAGATTAATTTATATCTTTATAAAAAATATATATATTTTAGTACCTCAGGAACAACGCCAGCTTTTCTCCCAATGTCCTTAGTTTCCTTCAAAGCTTTTCCTGTCAAAGTCATTTGCTTTAGGTCTCCTATTTTTATTAGGGTGTAAGAGATGTTGTTATTTAATTAGGTTAAAGAGTCTAATTCCCAGCTTGCATTTCAAATTACATCTCATGCACCTAAGCCTTATAAAACTTTAATCATTAAGTTATTACAGTAATTGCCTGGACTTAAAATTCCCTACATGTCAGGGACAGAGTTATAAAAATAATTTAATTTGCATGATGTATTTATCTGCCACAATATAAAGAGATATTTCATTTAATGAAATACCTTTTGAGCGTGAACATAATCTTTACAGACACTACAGAGACAGAGAGAAGTGCCAATTGTCCACAAGAAACTTTTTCTCCTCTTTTTCAGAGAATGTTTTTCCCTTACTTTTTTTTTATAAGAAAAAGTATATTTTTTCTCTTTTCTTTTTAAAAATAGTTTTCTTATGAAAATGAACCTGCACTGTACTTGTCTGGTGAGACACAGAGCCCTTGTGACACAGAATTCAGCTTAATTTTTTCAGGGCATCACTGACCTGCCCTAACTTCGAGATCATCCCTTGCCTGCAATTCCTTCTTTCACAAACTTTGGTTAATTTAAAAGCAAATTCAATACAGAGAGTTCAGTCCTGTGGTCTCCTTTATTATATAGATGAACCTCTCCAGGGTAGTTCCACACTGCAGGCTAAACAAAGCAGCAGCGAAAAAATTCAACACTGATAAAAACCATCTTTTCTTGTTCGCTGGGATCTAAAAAAAAAAAACCCCAAAAGTTACTTTAAAAGTCTTCTGTTTGAAGCACAAGGACAGCAACAATGGAACAGCTGATGCCCAAGAGCTGCCCCCACCCCCCATACAGATGCTTACTCTCTTTTCATCAAGGGATAAACCATCTCCAATTACTGCAGGCTAACATGTTATTCAAGGATAAATGTGTGCAGGCTCTTGTCCCACAATAAAAGGAAGGCAATTCAAGTAGCTTACGTCTGATTCTCATTACATGAATGTTTTTAAAAGCTGTATTCTATCTTGATTTGAGATATGGCTTTCGTTCCTCACTTGGCTACTAAGGCAAAGTAGAGGAACCTGTCCCCTTTATTTCCACTTCTCAACAGCCACGTCACTGGAAGACAGGGAAAGGGAAGACACTCACTAGGAATTTCACCAACACTTATTTAAAGCAACTTAAAATACTCCCAAAAAGGACAGGAAAAGGGTGAGATCTTATTTCATTACTCAAAACCTGCCATTTTTAATTCTCCTTTTCTACCTTTGTTAGTTTTCTCTGAAAAATGTTTAAAAAACATACAAAACTCCTAGATATTTACAAAACAGTCAACAGAACACACACAAAGGATGCTACTTCTTGATAAAACTTAAAAGTATTTTTATTCACTGTACCTCACATTCAAGGTTTTGTGGGTGGTATTAGAGCCCACTTTGGTTCAGATTTGGGTATTCTATACCACAGGGCACAACTGAAGGCTGGCACATAAAACCTGTGCAGTGAGCATCTGCCAACTGTGCAGACAACCATAAATCTGGCTTTTCCTGATTTTTGAATACTTCAGCCTCACAATTCCAACAGCACTGGGTGGGATCCAATTTGCCTAATTTGGCTGAAACTGTAAGCAGTTGGGCCCAAGGGAGTAATGCAGTCGATGCAGAATCACCATCTAAATGCTCCACAGATTGAAAAAAGAGACAACACCCCTGAAGTCCTGTCACCCACTACCTCTGACACCTGCCAAAGAGCAGTAACAAAACAAAAAGACACAGTTCCAACATTAGTTTGTTGATTAGAGCTCTCAAATGGGATGTGAAATGACATGACTGGAACACACAGCTCCTCCAGTGAAGGGGAATGACCTAAAGATCAGCCTCTCCCCATCTCTGGCCTCAAAGCTGAGGCACAGCCTGAGCACAAGAGGCACCGCATGGCATCGTTAGTGGGACTGATTCTGATGTTATTAACGAGTTGTGTGGTTTCCCCCTGATCCCACACACTAATTTTAATCCCTTGCTGTACAGATTGCAGAATGAAAGGTCTCATTAAGTGCCCTGCTTTACACTTCCAATTAAGAGCAGCTCACGCCCACCGCAGATGGCAGAACGAGCGCCACGATCACAGCACACAAAACAGTTCTGGGCACAGGTTCTTGATTTGTTCGAGACTCTTGAAGATGAAGAATATTCAAAAACTAAGAAAGGTCACAACATCCTTAAAACAGTCAAAAAATCAAGGAGAAAATAGTGATTTCACATATCGAGCCCAAGCTGAGAAGCTTGAAATGCAGCGATTTGCACAGGGCAGTGCACTCGCTGAAGTGAATGGGAGTAGTCATGCATGTGAAGGCACAAACGTGTGCCAGCTTTGGGTTTAACAGCCTGATAATTGTGGTTTGGGTGAGCTGGATGAATAAACCCTGTCTGTTGACAGTGATTAAGGTAACATTTTGTTATCTTTACAAAATGTTCTGTACTTTTCCAGAAAATGAAGATCACTTGAGGATTTAAACTTTTTTTTTTCAACAATACTGTGGCTTGCAACTCAGATTCAACAAAATCATTATAATTCCAAAATCTATGGGTACCATGTTTCTTTTCCTTCTCCATTAACTTTTTAATTTGTTGCTGTAAATTTTTAAAAGACAAACAACGTGTTCAGATGTTGCCAAGCTAGTAGTAAGGTTCCCTGTCTCATCATGACAAGAAAATCACAGGCATCTATCTGGTCCTCCAAAATCTTTTTTACTCATTTGTAACACACAAGACAGCAATGTCTTCGAGTTTTACATTGAGAAAAGCCAATCTGACAGCAGAGGTGTTGTTTCTGTCAGATTTTTAAAATTTTGTAACTGGATTCTTCTATGTTCCTTATCTCTGACAGTTACTTCTGTGCAGAAAGCTCAGGATATCTAAGCATGCATGTATGAATTCTGTACATTCTGTTGTTCTTGCCTACACACAACATGATGCTCTGACTGAGAGCAGTGGTTAGCAAAAGATGTTAAAATGTTGCAAGAATGACACTGAGATAGGAACAGAATGTGAAAAATCGTATTTCCCAGTTTTTTCATCCCCCCCTCTGCTGTAGGTCTGGTTTATGATGCAGTGTTACTGCTTAAATTCTTCTCTTGCCTTCCTTTCATACGTCACCACTGCTGCCTTAACACTTTACCACATACAAGTTATTGTCCTAGTTTATCTAAGAGGACAAGTGAAATTTATGGAGCAAAGCAGAATCATGGATAGAGAATGACAGCTCTGGAAAGTTCTGCACTGATTTCTATGACAACAGAGACCCAAATACCTTACAGAACCTCAAAACAAAGAGCAGTGACTCTTAAAGAACTGGATTCAGAAATACCTCACTATAAGATGAAAAAGAAAAGGGGAGAGAAAATAAATGGGATGATGTGCAGAGGAAGGAGACAAGAACCTCTGATTTTCATTTCATAACAGCACTGGGATTCAGGGCATTGCCAGATACAGGCAGTTGTCAGCTTTGCCTATCACTCCCAATGACCTTCAAAAACTTTCTATTCTGAGCCATTTGTATCCGCTTGTAATGATTTCTCCAAATTTAGTTAGAAGTTAACAAACATTCCTCTGGCATTTCAAATGTCTTCCTTTAAAGAAACAATTCCCTGAGGCAGAAAGGAGAGGACACTGCAGGCCTGCCAGGTATTGAACAGGAAAGCAATGGAGTTCAGGAAATTATTTTCGAGTTCATCACCCACTTCTGCGTCATGGGAAACAAAATCTCCTGTGTTTAAAGCCTACATGAAGGAAGTCCCTTGCTGATAAAAGAAAAAGGAACATGATTTTGTTGTACAAGAATCCCTGGCAGTACTACACTAAAAACTGACCAAAATTCAGACATTTTAGGCTGAATCCAGCATTATCACACAAGTCACTTAAACTAGAATGTGAAGTCCAAAGAAGCACTGCAAGAGAAGTGTCTTTTCAGAAGTCACCTTCATTACATATCAACACAAAAATTGCATCACACAGTTAAAAAAAATTAAAAGCAATTTACATAAGATAAGAATGTGTGCATAATTGTGCTTGCTGAAGTTAAGGGACAGGGTAACCATTTTAGTCCTGACTCCCCTAAAAAATATCCCCACCAGGTTTTATTGGGAGCTTGTCAGTTTAAAAGCAGATTAAAATCATTGAACTGAATAAAATTAGAATTTAGGGCCTAATTTATAGAAACTTTGATTATTACACAGTTTTAATAATCCGGGAAATATTTTAAACCCAAGAAAATAACCTAAAAATGTGAGTAGAAAAAGCATTTGATGGTTTGTAGTGAAACTGTCACTTAGACTTGCAAAAATAAAGAAATTCATCAATTTAATCAAGTGTGAATTAACTGTAAGAAGCCAGTGAACAACAGTCAATTTTATCAGAGTTAGGACAACTATCACCTGCAGAATCACCTTGGTTTTGGAATATTCCTCACCACTTCTCAGGGAGAAAGATGCCATGGGCTTTGTGCCCTTTCTGCTTTATATATGCAACCTTAAACTTCTTCTGTTTTTCTGTTTCTGCAGAAACATGCTACCCACATACACAGACCCAGAGTTTTCTAAATTCAGCAAAAGACAAAGTAGAAGAACTGAACATACCTGCTGATAGAAAAAATTTAGAGTTGGTTTGTCCTCAGTGAACTGGTTTAGAAATCCTTTTGGCAAATACCGAATTCTCAATTCATATCTGAAAAGCAAGAAGAAGAGACTGTTGAGCAGAACTAAAATAAAGATTTCCTCGCAACATTCTTAAAAATAGGAATAAACTCAAAATATTAGAAAACTAATGGAAAATTTCCTTTTTGGTTATTCAAGAGAACTAAAGTGGAATTTTTCTGTAACTGACATTTCATATAGATGTTTACAAAGGACCTTTGTAACAGAAGCAGACCAGAGCCCTGCTGCCTTCTCAGGGCTTCAGAGAGGACTGAAGCATTAAGACTTGGAGCAGATAAGCTCCAGATCCATGGGAAGGGAGGCCCCAGTTAGGTGACAACATATGAGCTGCCAGAAGCACTGACATGACCCCTGGCAACAGTTTTTATCTCTGGTTCTCACAAGCAGGGATTTAAAACGCTGATCCTGCTGCTCCAGGAGTGACAAACAGTGTCACTCACCAGGGAGCCACATCCTACAGCAGAACAAGGAACAGGACTCTGCTCCTTCTCTAATTAATGCTCTAATATCTACGGATTTTTCATAGGTTTTGAAGCGATTTCTCTGTAAAAAAGTTTCCTGCTCCTTTATTCATTATCAAGACACATGCAAAAAGCAAACAGTTTTGAACCTGACAGTCATATTTTTTAAGGTAATTGTACACCAGAAGTGAGGGAAATTCAGAATGAGCCTTGACCTACGACCTACACCAAATCTGTATCCCTTCTCAAACCTCAACTTCTGCTTTAAGCCCCTAAATTTAGTACTATTTCTTGTCATAAAGTTCTGCTTTCAATCCCTAAATTTAGTATTATTGCTTGTCCTGTGGTAACAGCCCATGGTGTTTGACATAAACTGTTTGCTTCCTCCTCTGTCACATTCCTTCAATGAAAGTCTGATAATGAATGTCTCCATCCCTTGGGCTGTGCCAACATAGCATATCCTAACACTCTTAACAGTACTTCCCAAAGTATCTTTAACAATCTGCTCATGATAAGAGCAAATATTACAACATTTCAATTTGTCGGTTTCAGCAAGACAAGAACTTCTTTTCAGCAAGTGATCTAGCTGCCTGTAATCAAGATTTACCATTGGGGATTTAGTAAAAATTTACTAGGATTAGGTGCTACCTAGGTTTCCACTGCAAGCAGAAGAGAAGTATCCTTACTGTGATGGTGTTTTAACTAAAAACCAAGATGTGTTAACCCATGACACTTATTTACTTTGAATTCATTGAAAATACATTGTCTGTTAGAAACCATTAAAATAAGGAAAAAATTTGGAAATTGTAAATACACACATTCTATACAAACAAAGAATACAACAATGATGTCTTGCTGTAGTATGGCAATATATTTTGTAATTCCTGTGCACAGAAAAAATGCAGTTAAATTAAAGAGTGAAATGCAGGTGAGGCTGAGAACACCTGACAGAGAATAGATTTACACTGGATATAAGGAAGAAATGTTTTACTCTGAGTGTGGTGAGGCTCTGGCACAGAGAAGCTGTGGCTGCCCCATCCCTGGAAGTGCTCAAGGCCAGGCTGGATGGGGCTTGGAGCAACCAGGGATAGTGGAAGGTGTCCCTGCCCATGGCAGAGGGTTGGATCTGGTGATCCTTAAATGTCGTCCTCAACCCAAACCACTCTGTGACACAAGGACACAGACACAGATAAACAAAGACTCAAAGTCACAATTGAGACAAACTCTCACAGATTACTCTCAGATGTAAAGGAACACAGAATCACCTTCTATTACTGATCAGCCTTTACATCTCATGATCCCCAGCAGATAACTATTCATGAACTAAAATTTAGGTATCAGCCAAATTGTACCTCCAGGTATTTACGTCAGGGAGAGAAGGCAGCATGAACACAACTATCCACTGCAGAAAAAGCAGAGCCTCTCCTGGCTTTTGTTCTGCCACATCCACTAAAATTTACTGCCGAACACAACTGCAGAGACTGACATGGAATAAAACAAGTCTGTGTAAAAGACTTCTTCCTTCCTTTTTGGAGGCTCTACAATCCAGCGCATTTTAGAATGACAAAACGGTTAAGGCTGGAAAAGACCTTTCAGATCTTCGTGTCCAACCATCAACCCAGCACCACCACCATGATCACCACTAAACAGTGTCCCCAAGTGCCAAATTCACACTTTTTTTGGAACACTTCAAGGATGGTTACTCCATTGCTTCCCTGGACAGCTTGTTCCAGTGCTTTCCTTTCCATTAAGAAATTTTTCCTAATATCAAGCCTGAATCTCCCCTGGAGCACAAATATGGTGAGGAGCAGCTGAGGAAGCAAAGGAGGTTCAGGGGAGACCTTATCACTCTCTACAACTCCCTGACAGGAGAGTGCAGCTAGGCAGGGGTCAGGCTCTTCTCTCAAGTAACAAGTGGTAGTAGGATGAGAGGAAACCATCTCAAGTTGCACCAGGAGAGGTGAATTACAGATCAGAAAATTGGATATTCGATATCAGAACAGATTTCTTCATGGGCTGTCAAAGATTGGAAGAGGCTGCTCAGAAAAGTGGTGGCATCTCATCCCTGGAGAGATTTAAAAGACATGTAGATGTGGCACTTGGGGACATGGTTTAGTAGCAGCCTTAGCAGAGTTAAGTTAACCACAGGGCTCGATTACCTTAGAGGTCTCTTCCAGCCCAAACAATTCTGTGATTCTAGGATGCAGAACACCATTACTCTTAGGGATTAAAACAAAACAAAACAACAAAACAAAACAAAACAACAACAAACACAAAACCCCCTCCACAAACAGGAAAATCAATCTCTTTTCTTTACAGGGATGTGTCTTCTTAACTGATCAGCCATGAAAGTGCTGCTTTTTGCAACAGGATCTCGTGAGAATATCAGGTAAGGCTCAGCTGGGACAGTCACTGTGAGTGACCTTCATTACCTATTTATAACCTAATCTCTGCCTGGGCCCAAGGGAATGAAGAAGCTGACTTCCAAAGGCCAACTCAAGGATGGGCTCAATTTTCAACGTCCTCTAAATTTACTGTCTTTGAAATGCAGCCAACTGACAAGGATGACATGTCCCTTTCTCACAAACCAGGTCTGCTTTCAGAGCAAGTATCTCAGCTGATGATCACTCCTGTTGAGTTTGACAAATGATTCCTAGAAGATCACCACTCTGCTTGCTGCTCAGAAGCACTCTGACACACTTCACAAAGGTGGGCATCAATAGGGTTCACAGGTTGTAAAGTGAAGTGACCTACTCACAGCAGAGTGAACACCCCTGAGCAGTTAGTTCTAGGAGCTTCCCTGTCAGTAACAAGTACCACCATGGCAGCTGGTGGAGCCAAAAAGGAAAGGATGATCCAACTCTTAATAACTCGTGCAACTGAAAGAAATAATCTTGCCACTCCTACCCTTGCCTCCAGTAGGTTCTGATTCAGTTCACATCAACAGAAAAGTAACCAGAACAGAGAAGATGAGAACTAAAAGGGCAGACAAAAGGGAAGCCTTGAGTTTAGCCTTGAACTGCATCAGCTCGCTGAAGGCTTGCAGAAGTATTAAAGCTCACAGAAGGGAAGAAAAAGGACTGGATAACTAGAAGCCAGAGAAGAGAGAAGACAAGAGTGCAGGATGTGTTAGATCAACTTGGTCAACTCGTTAAACCATCCCACAGCTGATCTAGGCTTGTATCTGTGCCAGGGCTTTTGTATCACAGCTACCAAAACTCAACAGCCCAGGACTGCTGGGGTGTCTCCTACCTGCCAGAGCCACAGCAAGGATGTCACCTGGCTACAGGGACCTCCTTTACAAACCCAAACTACAGTGCTAGAAGGTGTCTGCCCTGTGGGGAACAGGCTGCTCTGACACACACAACTTGTTACGTGAACCTCTTGATATTTCTTCTGTGTGACACAAAATACCAGCAAAAGGAACAGTGCTCTGGCACACAGCAGTTTTGAAGACATGAAGGACAGCAGCTGTGCCTGCTGTTCAAGGCTCAGTATTACACAAAATGATGAGGGTTGGTGTTATCTATGATTTAAGAGCCCCACATCCTGCTAACCCTGGCTCATCCAGCTGGGTGATGGATTTTATTCTGGTAACTTTTGTGTGCAACCTACTGACAATCCATGTAACTTCTAGTACCTGGATTAGTCCAGAAGAATTCCAAGATGTAATTACTGAACACTGTGAATACACAACCCTTTCATTTGGATGATAAAAATAAAACAACCACGTGGGGTATTTTGTGGTTTACTAACACTATAGGAAGCTTTTAATTTAAGAACCATTCCAAGACTACTTCCCCTTTAGTAATCTAAATATTTCTACAAGTACTGTCATATGATCTTAGACACTTTGTGTTATGGCATTACAAATATGACAGCAGCATTTTGATTATGCACAGCAAATCTCTCTGGGTTTAAAAGGTATGTCAGGCTGCATGTATTTGATAACACATTAAATGACACTTGGAAAGGTATTGAATAATTTACACCTTATCATAGCTCTTTCATGAGCATTTTACACAATTCCTTTCCACAAGCTTCAAAACAATATCTAACTTTGTTTTTATAACCAATTAAATGTGTTCTGCAGTGTGTACCATGCGAGTTGTATCGCCTTATAAAAATGGAACTGACACTGGTACACTACATAACAAATTTCCACAGCATAAATTATTCACATCTCATCACCACATGATAGCACCACTACCACAGAGAGGACTCAGGAATCTTCCCCTTTCTAAGCTGTGATTTCACAGTATTATCAATGAAAAACTTCATGTGAGGGAAAATACCCATGTAGATTACAGAAACAAAAATACATACACAGAAGAGAATATGCAACATTCCAGACACAGGTTCTAAACATTCCTGACTTCCTTGAATTTGTGGAATTTGTTAAAATCAGATCCCTAAAGAGAATTTACAAACTGAAGATTGCCAACTGCGACATCTGCTAGAATACAGTAATTCCATTTGCAAGAAATTAGCTATAGACTATTTACAATAATTTTGCAGAAGGTATGTGCAGGCTCTAAAATAACCACTAACTTCTGCACAGATTGTGGTTATGAAGATAAACCACAGAAATACATGCACAACGCCCCTGCAATGAATGAGCAACCACAGTAATCTACTCTTTGGTTTAATCTCTATTTGGTTTACTGGTATTTTACAACTCTGAGCTCCCCATTTTCTCTAGTAAATGACTGTGTCTTTCTGCAAATAAATTTTCGTTTCCTCTTGTCTTTCTACCAGGAAAGTGGACAGAGCTTCCTTCCTTCCTCTCTGAGCAGGCACCACCAGCTTACTCTCCTAAAAAGCTGAAGAAACTTAGGTCATGCCACTTCTTTTAAGCAACTAACCAGCATCATGAAAGACCTCAGCAAATGTGCCCAGGCTATGAAAAACGCCCAAAATTCTGCAGCTATCTTTCTACTGTTCACTATTCCTGGTATAACTTGAGAAGATCACAGTCAGAAGGAAGACAGGTATCACTTATTGCTCTGGGCCTCAATATAAATAAGTTTAACAACTGAGAAGTTTCATAACAGCAGAGGGATAAAATGATTTTTAACTACATTTCACTCTTTTCAAATCACATTTCTCCTACTCAGTCTATAGACAAGTACAACCAGTACTTAACAATATCTTTTTGGCTTTCTTTAAAGAACAAGATTTTTCCTTTTAAAAACTGCAGCTATGTGCTTATACCTCAACTAAGAAAAGCATTTCTGTCCTAAAACTTTTAAGTATGACAAAACTTGCAGATTTCAGCACAAATGATTAGGAGATTTCTGTTCCTATTTTATGCTTCCTCTAAATCCCAGGTTCTTCAGTTTGCAGGAAACCCCTTAAAACAAAAACCCCTTCAAAGCAAACAAAACATTGTTCACAGCTCTTAGTGAGAAGTTTGGTGGGTTTATTTCCCCCCATTTCACCAGCTCCATTCCACTACCAAAAGATCTTTCTTAGTACACCAAATTACAGAGTATTTTTTACAACAAGGCAGGAAGACTTATATGACTGACATTTAACAGACTTATGCTCTTACTTCCATTCTTCTGGAGGGTGGGCTAGTTCAAATTTCTCTCTCACATTAGACACCCCCATGTCCAGGTGTAGCCAGTGAACTTCCTCAGACTGCAGGTGACTGAGCCGTAACCCATAGCAGGCCACATTTTTCACTTTGTGACTGTCCACAATCTTCTGAATTATGCCCTAAAACAGAGAAACAGACACTCCTTACAAGCTGTAAAATACAGTAACTACGTATTTTTAAAAAATTTTAAATATTACCATGTAATACCCCACACAAAACATTAAGCAGCACATAGGTAGCAACTTTATTAAAAATGCTAAACATATTATATTGTAAGCTACTCTTTCACACAACCAGCTACAATTGCTGAAGTTTCACCAGCATGACTTCAGAAAACACGAATAAATATGGTCCATGCATCTTATCAGACTTAGAACAGTATTTCCTCTATGTGAAACAGAGTAACATAAAAGCCAAAATTTCCAAAGGGGGTTTGTGGATGAAAGCAAGATATATTAGTTAAAAAAAAAAAGAATCACCAGCAGCTTTTAAAAGTTGCTCTCCATCAAGAACCAGTAAATCATCTTGGACTTTCATCCTCTTTAGTGCCCCAACAGCTAGGATGTCACATCACAGCCCCTTGGTTTCCTTCCCCCTCCTTCCCCAACTCATTTGAGATTCAGCTGAGATCCCTTATAAAACCAGACAAGAGACAATTATTTGGGGACATTCTCAAACACAACAAATGTTGTTTGCCCTGAGGTAAATGGCAGAGTTTGAGGACCTCTTGCCCAAGAAAGGAACATTTTACATAAATAAACCTGTAGCAGACTGCTGTGTAAGACATCAGAAAGGTCTGACACACAATAACTAAAAATCCAATGTGCTAGGGGAGCAGGGATGAGCAACCTGTCAGGTGCAGCATGCCAGGCTGTCCTGCTCTCATCCCGACGAGGGAGCCAGCAGCAGCTCCGCTGCCGCCTCACAACCCCGGCAAAGGGAAGCTGTGTCTCTCTGCAAGGCAGCAGACCCCTGCTGCAGGAACTCAGAGCTCAGCAGGGGCTGTCGCTGCTCCCAGACACTTCTCTTAGGTACTCAAAGGCCTTTGTCTCTGTGCCTGCAATGCTCTGAGAATTTCCTACTGAAAATGCTCATACAGGTACACACAGACACACAGAGACACGTAAGTTGCTGATTCTTGCTCCGAATTCCAGTAAAACATCAACACACAACCAGTGGAAGTTCTACAGGAGCCAGAGGTGGCCTTCCAGAGTGAATTAGGCAAGAGGGTTTTCATAGGATGATACTGTGGCTCTGGGAGATAAGTCTGGTGAGAAATAGCTGAGGAGGCCCAGCCTGGAGAAAAGGAGGCTCAGGGGGGGCATTAATGCTCTCTTCAACTCTCTGAGACATGAGTGTGAAACCAGGTGGGGGTCAGACTCTTAGCCCAGGGAACACAGGACAGGATGAGAGGAAATGGCACCAAGCTGCGCCAAGGAAGGTTTAGATTGTGTATTAGGAACAATTTCTTCACTGAAAAGAGTAAAAACCTTGGAACTGGATGGCCTGTGGAAGTGGTGGAGTCATCATGACTTGAAGTGTTCGAAAACCATGCGGATGTGGCACTTGAGGACGTTGTTTCGTGGTGAACTTGGTCGTGGTGCTGGGTTCATAGCTGGATCTGATGACCTAAGCAGTCTTTCCCAACCTAAATGAGTTTGTGATTGCTTCCCAAAATTTATTCTTTAAATAAACAAACCCCAAAGAAATTGTTTAAACCCCTGATTTTGCAAATTAAGCAAGCAGAAAACTAACTGCAAAAGGAGAATTAAGGAAGCACTAAATCTGAATAGAGGGGGAAGATGACACGTGTAGGAGTGGAACCATGCTGTTGGTGAGGTGATATCAAGCTGTTAAATCAGCTCATACATCTCTTCAAACTGCAATCTTTAAATAATCTTTCAGAAGCAACACAGTGCACAGAAAAATGTAAAACAAAATTCTTTCAAGCCTCCAGGAAGGAAACACAAGCCATGTTTACTAAGTTCATAGAAACTGAGTTAGAAGAAGTTCATCAAGCCAAACAGAACCCTGTGTCCACGAGCAGCAATATGAGCATCCTCAGAAGCATCTTTTTGGTTCAGAGCCTGCAGTGCCCCCAATTTCCCTTGTCTCCCATGCCCTGGGGTTGGACATCCAGTGCTAAGTGGATGGCGAGCCCAGACCTGAAGGAAGATGGACAGCAGCAAAGCAAGCAGGAGGCTTGCAGAGGCTGGTATTGTGTGGGAGGGAAACTTCACAACACTCTGGGCAAATCCAAGCTTTCAAGCAGCTTGCAGCACCACAGACTCACCAGCCACAGCCTGTCCCGACAGCCAGAAGGTGCCCAAGCTGCCGGGACAAAGGTCTGAAGCAAACGAGCAGCTCCCTGCAGGCACCTCGGTAACACAACTCAAGGTAAAACAACTCAAGCAGGAGCCAGAGCAGCCACAGATGGGTGCCAGGGGATGAGGCAACACCAGGCAAGCACACAGGAACACTTCCCCCAGGTGCTCTACAGGAACATTTCCCCCAAGTGCTCTCCTAACCTCAGACTATTTTTATCCCACTGGATTTCCCAAGCCAAGCATTGTTTCTGTCATTCATCAGCCTTCAGTGAAACTCTTCCAATTACTCATCCTGTCTACTCCTAAAGCAGTTCACTTTTTGCAACCTTCCCCAGCAATTCCAAAGGTCTACTAACAGGTCAGTGAACGACTTAAATCTGCATTAAATGTAAATTGTTTAAGTTTGTTTCTTGCCTGCATTTGAGGCTCTTTGTATCACAAACTACAAAGGAGAACAGTTGCCTGTATCCCTGGAAACACTCACCACCACTAAGCACTCTCAGAAGAGACACAGGCATATTTAACCTCTTCCTCACCCGAAGGACAAGCTCTGCTTAGTTAGTAAAGTCTAACATTTTGGCAAGCTCTCATCCAAAGGGAATGGTGCCAGCTTTTCTATATGCAAACAGAAGAGATTCATTCATTTTCATCTCTTCCTGCACCCTGCACAGAGCACATAACAAACAGCATTACATTTTGGAAATCCATTCTTTCCCCCATCTCTGACACTGTCAGTTGATAATGAAAATGGAGTTTCATGTACTTAGACAATAGTTATGCCCGCTGTGATAAGAAATGGCTTTGGAAGGGAAAAAATTATGGTAAAATTATCTATGACCATGAACCACGGAGACTACTGATGTATAAGGCTCAGCTGAAACCATTAGTGCTTACTCAGGAAAGAATCAAGATGGGTATCTCAGACTCTCTCCAGTCTTTAGGCTGGGATTTCCAAACGGCTGAAGTCAGATGTCCTAATTCCCCCAAAATCAAGCGACATTTTAAGCCTCTCTCTTTTTTTTTTTTTTTTAATCATCAATCAAGTCTAAATCTATCACAGAATTAAGAATAAAAATAGACATATTTTCTGATTTATGTAAGAAGAGTGAGGTATGCAACAAGGCAGTTGTTGTCAACCCAAGAAAATAATTAGCAACAATCAGTACATGCTGCAACTCAATAAAAAGCACAAAACTAAGAAGATAGCAGAATGAGAGCATAGAAACTCAAGTGCAAGTGTTGGAAAATATATTTTAAAAAGCCATGTATTGTCAGGAAGGAAGAAATGGTGCTTTATATGAAACAAACACATGAAGTGCTTCTCCTCACTCTTGTTTAGGAAAGCTGCAGAGCTCATTCCAGGTGCTATCAACCCACAGTCAGAACCAAAAACTGGAGAAATAAGGAAACATGATGATTAAGACACTCAAAATGGCTGGTCTGCAGTCTCTAGTAAAACACCTATTTGTTTATATACTTCTTTATTAATAAACCAGAGGATTTGAATTTTAAAACATTTAAAGAAAACAAAAAGAGCCCTGGCTGCTCTTTCCAAACAGTCCAAGATTAATCTCCAAGGCTTGCACTGGCACTGCAGCCAGCCTCAGGTCAGTGCATTTAACTCCCATCAGTAGTAAATAACATGTTGGTTGAGTGTCCACAGGTCCTGGGCAACCTCCACAGACCCAGTGGAGACGCCTGGAGTGTCCAACAAAGCCACTGCCACCACTCCAGGATGGGTGACAGCCTCTGTGCCTTCCCCAGTGACTCTGTGAGAAGCCTTGCCAAAGCAGCCCAATGTTTTCTGTGGCAGTGATGAGAATGCGTAATCAGAAGTTTCCAGACAAGTAACTTAACTGCTGAACCACTGCACAAAAGCAACTACAGCATCCTGCTGAGACATGTCACCACAATCTTTTAGCTGGAAGCACGGCCAAGGGAATCTGAAATCCCTCCAGACTCTACTGCAACCAGCCTTTGAGCTCAGGAAGCTCCTCAGATGGATTGCTGAGAGGAAAAAAAAATGGGTAAAGACCATCAGTTTCAACCTGGACACCAAACTTCTGACCTCAAATTAGTAACAGCGAGAAGCACTTGTTGGAGAGCTTGACTCCAGCAGAAACCTAATACAGACTGAGATTTCACTTTGGGTATAGGGGATCCCTACATGAATATAAATTCCCATGAGGAGCTTTCATGTGTTTGTTGGCAGCTCCCTACATCTGCAAGGCAGTCACACAATCATCTGCAACTTGAATGCAGTTTACTGTAATCACACTGATTTTAATTAGGTTTCTGAAGCTGACATTTACATGCTGAACATAAAATAGACTAGTACAGCTGAGCAAGAGACAGTGGGAAGTCTTCAGAGGAATTTCCTATCAATAACAGGCAAAGGATAGGTGACCTTTCCCTCCCTTTACCCCAGAGAGAAGAAGAAAAAGCTTTTTCTATACGTAGAAAACTGGATAGCACTCATTTTACTCATTTGTCTAAAGAATCCAGAGATATGCATCACAGCTAATTTAAAAAATAGATTAATATTTGCCCTAAATTAGGAGAATGTGCCCAAAAATAGAATTTACAGTACATTTAGGAGAATGCTGAAAAATCAAGACAGAGCAGAGAAAGGCCGAAAGGCACACGGTACCCTTGGCTCTCCCAGTATGTATCAATAATACTTTGCTTCTGTAAATGAGTGAAAATGAATTGCTTGCTTGTATATTAACAAGACTGATGTGCTACTATGAATAAATTGAAGACAGAATAATATACTCCCAGTGTGACTACAAACCTAATTTCCTTATTTAGTAGGAAGGAGAAAGTTTCTTGCACCAGAAAAAGTTTTTAAGTAGCAGCTCTGACATAGGCACAGCATGCTAATGTTTGTGCAGCACTTCAAATATGTCAAATACTATTTATATATCAAGTATTGCAACTCCTGATGACAGATTTATATGGGAGGCTTAAATGAAAAGCTGAACAAAAGTGAATGGCAAAGGTCTGATGAAAATTAATTAATAATTTCCATAAAGAAGAACTCTAGAATGTGCTCACTACACCAAAATCTGGGCTGTCCTCTGATAACACCATGTCTGACAGTCAAAGCAAAAAGACCACATTCCTCTTTTTCTCATTACTGTGCTTATCCAGCAAACACATTTGTGTATTGTATGATAAACAAGACTGGGAAACTGATGAGGCTGCACAAGAACTCTGCCCCTGAAGCCCAACAAGTTCATATTGAAACCACAGCCTGAACACAGGCTGTACTGGAGGCCAGGATCCTGGCCCCATTCCAGCACAGAGACACCTCAGCTCAAGCAACACATCCACCCAAGTGCCTCAGAGCCTTTCATATTCAAGCCATACTCGGATCTGTCATCCCAAATACCTCTCCACGCCCACAGAGAATTCCACAAGGATCCTTCCAAGCACACGCTGACAGCACTGACAGAGCAGAGCTGGGACAGCCCTGCTTTACAGACTTCTTGGATTAATCAGCACTTTTCTGATCCTACTGCACACTTCCCAAATAAACGCAACACTGGTTGAAAAAGTGACAATATATTTAGTTTTCCAAAAGCTTAACATTCAAAGCAGTGTGGGCAACAGGGTGAGGGAGGCAGGGGACTCTGCCCCTCTGTTCAGACCCCACCTGCAGAGCTGCATCCAGCTCTGGGGGCCCAGCACAGGAAGGACAGGGAAAGGAGCTGTTGGAGCAAGTCCAGAGGAAGCCACCAAGATTGTCAGAGGGATGGGGCAGCTCTCCCATGGGGCCAGGCTAACAGAGTTGGGGCTGCTAAACGCAGAGAACAGAAGCTCCAGGGAGAACTTAGAGCCCCTTCTAAGTGCCTAAAGGGGCTCCAAGAGAGTTGGTGGGGGTCTTCTTGCAAGGGTATGAAGTGATAGGATACAAGTAAGTGGCTTTAAATGGAAAGACAGTAGGTTTAGGTTAGATACTGTAAGAAGGTTTTTTACAATGAGGGGGTAAAACACTGCACCAGGCTGCCCAGAGAATGTGGTGGATGCCCCATCCCAGGAAACACTCAACGCCAGGTTACACTGGGCTCTGAACAACCTGATCTAGTTGAGAATGTCCCTGCTCATTGCAGCAGGGCTGGAATAGATAACCTTTAAATGTCCTTTCTAACCCAGATTTTTCTGTGATTCTGTATGTCACTACTCCCTATCCTCAAATGCACCAGAGCAAAGTCTAAGGGCCCCTTTGGATCCAGTTTTTCTACAGTTAACCATTGATGCAGGACGTTGACGTGAAGCCATCTACAGATCTAGATGTCAAAGGGCTATTTAGATTACATTTAAGATGTTATTTTGCATGTGTGTCTCATCTAAGGGTATTATGAGTATTTTGCACAAGTAAAACAGCCATTCTAAAGCCCAAGGGTACCTTTTTCTTAGTATACTGATTATCACTATACCGTACACCTTTCTGTTTACATTTCAAGATCCATAATTTTGAAATCTTGCTACCTTTTTCAGGTTTTCAGAAGGGAGACGCCTACAAAATAACAATACAATGATGCCTTGTTATCTGATACAATTCATGCAAGCACACAGCAGAGAAAAGGAAGGAAAAAAAGGTAAATTGTACCAATTTTCTAGCTCTTATAGTAGACCAGGAATGATTTTATAAATTTTTACATACATCTATCTATTTGATGTTTGAATCGCTGCACTCCAGTCTGCTTCTACACATCAAATAGTTCCACTGCCTCAAAGCACATATATCCTCGTACACACACAGAAATGAGATTTGAATATGCAACCATTGCTGTAAAGAGCTGACTTCACCAAAAATACTAATGCAGCTTTGACTCTTGCCAGCTCTCACAGCCTCCTTCTGCAGAAATTTGTGACCAAGCTGCTTCCCCATTACTAAATCTAGTAAGAATCTATTTTAAATCTAGCAGAAATCTATTTTTAAAAAGAAATCCAGTAGATCAAAAGTTATCCAATTAATAAATTTGCATCTCCTTGACAGACTGTAATAGATACACCAGAGCAGCTCCACCCCATGCCCCTTTCTCCTACAACTCTTCAAGCTTCTGGCTTGGGAGGAACTGAGCAGCAATAAAGCACATCTGGCCATTCCACAGTTGGTTAGCAGTGAGTTCAACTACTGGCTACTGTCAGTCAGTCAGAATCAGGATCATATATCCAGCTGTGCTCCAGAGTAGCCACAGTAGATGTTCGGCACCTTTTGTCCAGATATTGGCTTTAAATAACACGGTTTTGAAAAAGAAGGAGAGACTTGAAGGTAAGCAGGTGGAATCACATCTAGAACTGAGGTTGGACTGACAAGCTTCTTGCCCTTTTTCAGAACAGGCAATATCCTTCTAGGGAAATGTCTGAAAACCAGGAATGCTGCTGCAGATGACAAGGGATGTTCATCAATAAGGCTTTAATACTCTATCCCCTCTGTTGTGCACGGTGCCAGCATAAACAGGCATTTCCTTTCTCCCCACAGCCTTCTCTGCTGTGTCAGTCTGCAAGACAATGCAGCTAACAAGATTACAGAACTGATCTGGATTTAAAACAACACCAAAACAATCGCTCATTTTAACTTGGACTGAGTTTGCCAAAACAGTCACACCACCTATGCCAGCAGAGCTACAGTGGTAGCATGAGAAAACAAACAGCAAGAAGGAAGCTGGCACAGCTACCAGATAAAACACGTGTCTTAACCAGGATAGCATTTGAATTGCAGACCTTTGCACTACAGGATCTTTCCATTTCTCCACCACAGCCTGCATCTCCAATCAAATACTCTGCTCTCTTCCACCAATAGGTGAAAGGAAGTACAGCATGGACTGAATGAGAGATGCAAACAGGAAAGAAGATGCAACACACAGGAACAGAGTAAAGCAGCTGAATTAACTGATTTAGTGAAGATGCAGATGAATGTGCCTCAGTCCTTCCCCTGAAGAGCTCGGCTTAGGGAACAAACCAGAATACACAAACTTCCAACCTGTACATGTGCCTTCTACCTGTGAGAAGTAAAATCTTGCAGGTGGGTGGGGAAGCCGATGAATTTGTTCTGGTCTTTTTACAAATGTGATGGGATGTAGCCAAGGCATGCTCCTTGCATTTAGGTTTTTTTGAAGTTAGATAATATCCTTCCCCTTAGCTAAGGATGTACTTTGAAAATTCAGCTTTTTGAGTTCTTATTCTGTCAACATTAAGGAAGCTGACATTTCAAGGTGGTGCACAGAAAAGGAAGAAAAAGACATTTGAATTGAGAACAGGTTAAGAGAACCCTGAATACTATTTGTTCAAGAGCTCTAACCACGCTTCTCTCCAACTACAAAAATAAGGACAAATCTGACAAATCTAATGGTATCTCTATCCAACTTAGGTTTTAGAAAATATAACAAAATCATAAGAAAAAAAACTTTCTGAGAATCAAGGTAGGACACATCTGGCAATAACCTGGTTTGAGATTTGTGGTTGTTATTTCCACATAAATAATGTCTTTACTTCTCACAGCTACTAGCTAAGAATGAAGGACAAGCTTTAAAGGCTAGAAGTTTTTAAAAAGATGTAATCAACACAAGCTGGGCACCTCCAGGGTGGAAAAGGATACTACACAGAAGATCTGGACTTCACCAAAAGTCACCACTAAGGACTCACACAAGGTTTTTCAATGCCTGTTTTTTAAAAATTCCAGATCTTCTCTACCCTCTCAGTCTGCTACATGCATTGCACTTTTTTTTTTTTTTTTTTAAGTTATGGCTACAATTCTGCTTCAACCACATCTGAAAACAGAGCTGGCTTTTCTCCTAAGTGCTGATCAAGACCCGGTGGCAGTGTTTACTTTCAGAGTGCACTTGAGACCAAAAAATTCCATCTCAGCTACACCTACCTCCTCACATGCCACACCTGAGGCTGTGAGCAGGGCAGAGAATTCTCTCCAAGCCTGAAGCCTGGAAATCCCTTTGTGCATAAGCACCTAGACACCACATCCAAACGTGTCATATCGAGTCACACAGCAAAGATAAGCAACCTTTCTTCCCCTGGCAAATGCTAGGCTGTGTCTACATACATATTCACAGGAGGAGACCACTGCTTCCACATTCATAAAAGCCTTTTCTTTCTTTTGGAAATGAAGCATGTCTTTAATACAACACCAAAGAGGGAAATTACAGAGAGCATGCCAGTTCTTTGAAATCCAAGAAAGCACTTCCCAGAACTCAGAAGACGCATCCACTGCCGAGCACAGCCTTCATCCCTCTGAGGAAACAGCCGTCTTTGAGGGACTAAATCCATCCAGAATAAGCAGAGGTCCACAGCCCAAAGTTCTCCTCAAAGCAAAGCCTATGTGCAGTAACCACACTGTTGTCTTGGTGAAAGATATTTTAAGATGAACAGCAAGGAAATCTCAGTCCAGCCTTTTAAGGGACTCCTACAGAAAGCTGGGTTCTGTTCACATGAGCTTAGCCACCCGAGTTTTAATGAAAAGTGTTTCCCTTCATGACCAAGAAATTGTGTAGAAGGCATACAGCTAAATCGTTTCTACTCTATGCTCAGGATTAGTATCTTTTTTTCCTTCTCTGGGTTTTTTTTTTTTTTAGAGGAAAAGGCCTTTTTGTCACTGCTTTGACTGTCAAATACATCCTTCATTCACAAAGGCAAACCTCACTCTTAGAAACAGAAGCTGTTAGGAACCACAGATCAGGAGAGAAAATCCCAACTTTACTTTCCCTGGTGCATTCCATAAAATCCTGTCCTGGTTTAGGGCAAATTTGAGAGGGAACCTCTGAAGGGGTTCCTCTGAAGAGCAAGCCCAAACGGCCCCTCCCCCCAGCCGGTCCAGGAAAAGATCTTTCTTAGAGAAAAGTGGAAAAAACTCTTTATTTAACAAACAAAATGACCACAAATGCAAAGAATTAATAATATGAAACAATAAAACCTCTGGCCGCTCTGCAGAGAGATGGCAAACAGAGACAGTCCTTGCCGTGGGTGTAGCTCAGCTCACTCAGTCTCTCACCAGCTCCGCAGCTCCAGGCCTGGCAGGCCGCAGGTGCCAGCCCTCGCTGCTCCTCTGGGTTTGTCGGTCCAGAGCAGATTTAAACAGTCCCAAGGAAAAAAAGGAAGAGGGGAAAAAAAGGTCCAGGAAGTCTTCTCTGCCCTAGCTAGCTAAACTAACTAAAAGCACAGGAGATCTCTGTCCCACCGCTGTCCGTGCCTCAGAACGAACGCCGGAGAGAGAGACCTGGGGGAGTCAGGCCGATTCTCAAAACAAACTGCGCGCTGCTGCTTTCTCCCCCTTCGCTCCCAGAACAAGTTTTAAAGGTACAGAACTGAATATACAGCACAAACAGAGCAGACGATTGGGGATACGAGCAGCAAAAGTCACCCTACCACAAATCCTCTGGCTTTAGCAGCAGAAACACCTTTAATTGGCTCATCTGGAGATTTCAGACCAAGTATGACTTCTGACACTTCCAAATACTGGAAATTTCCCCAGCCATCACCCCAGTAGCTGTGCTGACCAGGGAACAGTCTCGGAAGACCTTTTTTCTTTCAATTGCAGAGCTGTCTCAAAGACATTCACCTTTGAATATTCCTTCAGAGCTCCCTGGAAACAAACCCTCCAGTCTCCACCCTCAGGTTGTAAATCAGAAGCAATGGCAGAAGTCTCCTCCACAAAAGGAGGCACAAAAACCTTTCAGACTATTTTAATCTTAAATTATTCAGCTTGGTCGAAGAGCAGTCATTCCAATGGAATGCAGGCTTGTACTCCAACAAGGGTTTACTGTTTCTAAAATAAATGTCATGGTAATACATCAGTGCTAGACCTTTACTACCTGCACATTCACATTCAACAGTCATTGTCTCAGTTTAACAAAATAACAAAAGAAGGACATTTGCTAAAAGAAGGAAGTTTTAACAGCTACCCATCAGAACAATACAAAACTCATTCTTTTTGGAAACATCCATCCAATTAAAAGTACAAGTAAAAATTAAAAACTAAGGCAAACTTCAAGTAAGTTCTACATGCCTGTTCTTTTGATCCTGCTTTTATAAAAAAATGGCATAGTCTTGCTTTAAAAAAACGGTATGTAACTGCCAACTGAACTCAGCACTAATTTCTTACAGCAACTCCAAGTTTTGTGTCCTTAAAATCCATAACCACAGGTATTCCTGAGCTGGAAAAAAAACCAGATTTAACCTCTGCTTTTGTTTTCCAGGATTTTACATACTTCTCTGGAAAGACAGCCTCCATTCAAGTACCACATTAAGAGCCCTGGACATTTATCCACAGGAGATGTTTGCAAGGTTAAAAACGTACTGAGACATAGTTTTCCTCCTCTTGTACCAAGTAATGCACTTTATGAAACAAATCAATCAGATTAGAGATAGCAAACCATTAATACTTAAGTCAGGGAGCAAAAACCTTTCAAGTGGCACCCAAAAAACTTTAGTCCATACAAAAAAATGTATGCAATTGATGATAATGATTCCTACTGCTGAACCCCTGATCTGTCCACTCACCAAATTATCCCTGAACACAGACAGGAGCTTACTGACTTGATAAGAGATAGATTTTCTGATCATCCCCAATGAAAATCCCTGGATTTCACTCCTCCACTGAGGAATGCTCTTGGGCCTTTGCACATGCAGCCATGCTAAAAAATAAACAGTGGGAAAGGGAGATAAACGTTCAAAACTCTTTAGGGTTTTTTTAAAATTTCATTTTCTTTTGCACAAAGGGAACTTAAGAGGGCAAAAGGAGAAAACAAGTCTCCTTCACTCTGTGGCAACTCTCTCCCTCCAGCAGAATCATATCTTTGCAGTGGAATTTGAAGAACTGTTGGAAGGAAGGAGCAGACAGGGACCTGTTTCTACAGCAAGTACCTCCCAGCAGAAAACAACCCCACACACCACCTACCACCCTGCAAGATTCTGCTCTTGGAGGAATTAAAAAACAAGCAAACCACAAAAGCATTTGACAAGTTAAACTGGGCTTTATTATACTTTAGATACCACAATACCTCAAAAATTACAAGGATAAATGCAGAAAAGGTAAGATCTCAGCATTAGAGAGAATGTAAGTTCACAATAAAGTGTTTTCATGCATATATAACACTTCCACAGAACTCTAAGATTACAGATACTAATCTTTAAAAAGTCACAACCTTTGGGTTTTTTTCCATAGATGAACTGGAGGACAATATTATAAAAATATAGGCAGCAGGTGACTACCAGGGGGAGAGGATGGACCAACAGACTTTCTGGGGAGAAAAAGGGACTCTTCAGAGCTCTGTTTTGTCACACTATGGGGGAATAATTTCCAAGAGTATTTCTTCCCGAAGTGATGTGCACATCATATTCAAACATTTTAAGCACGTAAATACACACATCTTACAATTAACACGTTAATTTCTTATTATTTCTTTAAAACATGTAGACTGTGATTTAATGTCACTTTCATCCCAGCTCTCATTCCTGCCTTGAGGTGTCACACAGGTTGGTACCACTTAAAGCTCCCGAATTTACTCAGAATATACAAAATATACAACAGGTCAAAGATTGTTTTAAAACAAACCATGAAACTTTTGCATTTATTTACTTTACCTCTCATTTTTTTAAGGTAACACTTAGCCTAAAGATGGCATAAGAATGCTAAAAACAGACTTACTCGGACATCAGTAGCATCTCCATGGCGGATAATGCTGGCCCACGTGGTTGGCTCACTGCTGTTTTCAAAGTAGTGGAAAACCTTCAGGACTCGTTCCATGGCCCCCGGGGAACGCTCCATCCCGGTACTGAGGTGAGTCTTTGCACCTGAACTTGGGGTGTGATTCAAGTTTGGGTCAAGGTAAGCTGCTGCCATGGTTTTGCTAGATGCTAGGTATCGGTCATATTCTAGGGAAAGGGAAACAAGAAAGAAATTAATTTTAGTTATGTATGAATCTTATACATCTTCATACGAGGCATTGACCAGAAAACCATGAAGACTCACTTCCTTTTTGGAAAGCAACTAAAATATTCATGTATCTACAAACATAAAAACCTACCTTGATGACTACCAGAGAAATTGCAAGCCTCTCAGAGCAAGTGATCTGAACTTGAACACCTCAATTATTTACAGAAGTGGTATCTTTAGCAAAACCTCTTCCATTGTTTCTCAGTGACTTAACCCAGGTCCCTGACAAAGCCTTCAACACCAAATACCAGCTTTTAGTTCAAACAGGAATTTTCATCCCTAAAATCTGCCATGTCTGGTCTTACAACAAAAGCCTCTAAAGAAGCATAAGGAAATCTCAGCACTGAACTAGAGGCTCTCCACGAAGAAGCCACACACCAACACCAGGTTCTTCTGTTTCAAGGCTGAAACACTGAAAGCTTCACTCCTCTTTGTGCTAGTTTGGGAACCAGTGGGGGACAAAACCATTCAGGATCTAAGTTCATTATTCAGTGAGGAACTATTAAGAAAACAGCTATCACTCTTCTCAGCAATTCCTGAACAAGTGGGTAAGTTTTATCTTCCACCAGCCTGATGGCAAAAGGCACAGTCGTGGTAGGAGTCTGCATGTCAAAGGAGAGAGAAGAAAATTGCCTCTTGGCTACTGCTCCTAATTAGTCAGCCACAAGCAGATGGCATCTTCGAAATCAATGCAGTCCAAGAGAAAAAGAGCAAAGAGTACCTCCTCCCTGCCTGCCAGTCTACAGCATCATTCCAGTCTGCTGGCTGCAGAGAGCAAAGGACTGCAGGGCTTTGCTCCAGGGCTTGGACAAGCGCACAGAGCTTTCCCTACCTCCTCATCCTCCTCACAGCAAGCAGCCAGTAAGAAGGCAGTTTTGAACGTGAAGTTAAAAATAAACTGAACTTGATCTTTTTGGCATACTGCTCTGAACGCCCTCCTGGTAGTAAACGGAACGCCTGAGCCCAGATTTACTTCACTGAGAGGCACAAGAGACCCCTCTGCTTCCAGCTGAGCTCCTGTAATGCCTGGCTGCCCCTCAGAGCTTCAGCCACTGCCCTGCCACCTGCCACGGTGCTCTGCTGATGTCCCTAAAAACTGGCTCAAAAAACTCTCGTGGGGAGTGGGGGGGGGGAATCAAAACAAAACCCCAGGTGATTTGGTTTTCAGGACTGGCTTAGTTTCATGCCTCAGCTGCCTAAAGCTGCCAAACAGGAAGGGAAGCAGAAGCAGCCAGGATCAGACTGAAAGGAGAGCATCTCCCCTCCAGCAGCAGCTGGTGATAACACACCATGAACTCAGCTAACAGGAATTAGCACTAGCAATATCAAGGCTTGAAATCTTCAGACTGTAGATTACAACATTTGTGAGGCTAAAACCCGACTGGAAGTCTTAAGCTTCTGTCTATCTCAGACCCACCAGATAAAAAAGAAACAACAGTCTATCTGGGCAGGATGCCTTTACCTCTTGAATAAATGGTTGAAGTGCTGTTCATCCAAGGGAATGGTAAGTACTTACACTGGACAGACAAAAGGCCTCTAATGTCCTGCCCTCAGGGAAGAGGGTAAGAGAAGCCAAGGAAGTCTCTGCAACACTCCCGAGTGTCTGATCCTTGAGGGACTTCCCCCATCTGCCAGAGTTTCCTACCTCTGTGAAAACTCAAGAACCATCACAGCTTTATAGTTCCTCTTTTCTGGCCATCAATACAAATGAATTAAACCAACCTTAGGCCCACATTAAGGCCTCTCCTCCTGTTCACCTCTCACCAACAGACACAGATCTGAAAATGCCAGGAGCCCCTCAGCAACTCTTTGACTTCTCCTCACCAAAGGAGCCCACGAGCTGTTTTCACACAAACATTGACTTTAAAGCTGAAACAGGCACAAAAATCTCCCCTCTGGCACACTAACATCAAAACAACAAGACTGTGCAAGCTCCAAACTGCAAGACTCCTTTCCTGTGAGGTTAAAATAGCCATTGCTAAACCCCAAAGGTGTGCAGGGTGGGGAGTTCCACCAAGACAAATTCAGGCAGGTGAACAGTCCAACTGCTCGAAATGAAATTGCAGTTTTCAGGCTCAGACAAGGCTGCTGACCTTGCGCAGGATGCTCTGCAGCCTTCAGAACAACCCACCCTACACCTCAAGGTCACTGGTGAAACTACTGAGCTTTATTCAAAGTTTACATAAGCAGACAGCAGGGAGAATTGCTCCAACACAAAGCAAAATGAGTCATTTTTTCCCAGAGGAGAACCAAAAGAATGACAGCTTTAGTATTAATTCACCACACTCCATCCACTTAATACACAAAATCATCAGGCTTTATGTGACTGAAGAACAGGGAGAAAAGCTATCAGGGAAACACCAAACCAAGCATTTAAATGTCTAGCCATAAGCTTAAAAATGGACCATCTACACCCCTTGGGAGCAGCAAACAGCACAGCAATGCAAGACTCCAGTACCTACACAATGAAGTGCTCTTACCAGGTGTCATTTCAATGGACAGACAAAACACTATTTTAATGTTTCCATATTCATCAAAATGTGGAATTAGACATCAGACTGACAGTACTGGCTAAGGGGTCAGTTTTCACAAGGTTGTATTTCACAGAGGTTTTTCAAAGTACAACAACTCCCTCCACAAAATTAAAATAGCAGTTTTCCTTCAGAATGTGATCATCGCTGGTTCCTTACAACTTCTTTTAAAAAGCCAGACGCTTATTTTATGAAGCACCAAAACAGCAATAAATCTGACAGCTCCAGGTATAGAAACACATGCCATATCTCTGGTTATGGACCTATTAACATTCCCATTAAAACCAGCCCCTGGGTTTGAGTTTGTAATGTGACTGTAAAACTCTGCCCCGGGCCAAAACTTTGTAAAACACAGCTGCTGTTAAACAACTATTTTACAAGAGCTGCCGGGTACAAAGAAAGCTCAGATAACAACACCAATGCTTATTTGGGCTGTTCTAAATTCAAACCAGACTGGTGTGTAATGCTGCAACTACACATCTCGGTTTAAATGAGCAGCTTTAATCCTCTTGGTATGAAATAGACAGGTAGTGTGTGCATGGGCCAGAAACAAGCTACAGCCAACTAAAAGAAGGCGGATTTAGATTATATATAAATCATAAATTTTGGACAGAGCAACCCGGTCTAGTGGAAGGAGCTCTTCTTCCTCATGGCAGGGGAAGTTGGAACTAGATGACCTTCAAGGCTCCTCCCAACCCAAACCATTCCATGATTCTATGACTTAAATCTACTGTATTTTATTGGATCTTGTGGTATAAAAGGCTAATGGTCTAAAGTCAGGCATGGTCAAATTTCTTTGTATGCACGGCTCTGTGCCAGCATCCCTTAGAGCTTCCAAGAGGAAAGACTATTGTTCTCCCAGTGCTTGCACTTCAGAGAAATCACACGGATTTCTCAGTAATGTCAAGGACTATTCCAAGACTGAGGGAGGAGCGAAGCAAACCAGCCCTGGCCTGGTGATACTGAGTGGGTCTGCTCAGACGCTGTAGTTGTTACCAGACTACAACACAAGATCTATTATTGCTCAGATAGATTTTCTTTACTGTGGTGGGAGTACCTGAGATTTAGACAAGTTGAATCTTTCTAGAAGTCATTTCCTCAATGTGACTACTGACACATTCCCACATTTGCTGACTTTATCAGAAAACAAAGTCAGTGTTATGACTTCCAGTAGCACAATCAAAGTTCTAAGTCACGTTTCACTACCAGCTTTGAGTACTCAGAAATTAAATCATTTCCACTAACGAGACAGTCAAAAGTCATTAGAAAATATTTAAATCAATTAACTGCAAATTGGTTAATAAAGTGATAGTAGAGTCATCTCATAAGGGAAATGGTTTCAATGCAAATAATGTCTTCAACATCAGCAGTTTGATAATAAAAAATAATTTAAAAAATAAACAACACTTTCTCTTATTAGTGTTGGCTGATGGCCAACAATGCAGCACTAACAAGTTCATGTTACAAAGAACCAAGCTGTAATTATTCACACTGTGACTCCACGTTGTCCTTTGTTGATACCATGAAATCTTATTATTCTTTAACCTCCACATTCTGATCCCCATCTTAGGCTTGAAGGCATCGACATCTATGAGCTAAAGACCCTTCCAGGTGGCATTTCTGCAAAATAACTTGGTCCATGTAAACACAAATGTATACAAATCTGAAAGAATCTATAAAATCTATCAGAAAAGTTAAGAATCTATAAAAATACAGTAAGAATTCAGAGTTCATTTCGTTCTCTGGTCCTGATGTAATAATCCTTCTGCAAGACTTAAGATACTTTCAAATATTACAATTTTTGAAGTAAATAAAAGCCTTTAGATTGCTTGCACCTTTGACACACAACGCTGCTTTACTGAACAGACTGTAAAGCAGCTTTCCAGGGGACCTGGACATCTTGGTGGACAACAAACCAACCATGAGCCAGCAATGTGTCCTTGCATCCACCAGGCTCCTGGGCTTTGTTACCATCCTGACAAGAGAGACGTGGACATTATGGAGACAGTCTAATGAAGGACCACAAAAACAGTTCAGGATTTTGAGTGTCTGTCATACAAGGAAGGGCTCAGAGAAATGGGATTGTTTGGCCTGGGCAAGAAAAGCTCAGCAGGATCTTCCAAATGTGTATAAATATCAGTAAAGATGGAGCCAGACTGTTCCCAGTGAGGACATGAAGCAATGGACATAAAGGGATACAACAAGAATTCCCATTTTAAATATTAGAAGAAAATTTTTGCACTGCACAGGTGGATGAACACTGCAACAGGTTGCCCAGAGGTTGTGGAATCTCCATCTGTGGATATTCAAATCACAGCTGGACACAGTCCTGAGCTACCTGCTGTAGACTGACCCTGCTCTGAGCACTGGCAGTGGACAAATCTCCACAAGTGCCTTGCAACCTCTGAAATTTTGTTATTTGGAGATAAAAACTAAATTAAGAATTTATTTCACACTCCGAAATCATATTATCCATAATATGGATATGTAGTATCCATAATACATCTCACATCAGAGAGTAAACATCTCGTGCATTTCAAGCTCAATCCATTTTCACAGCTTGTATTAAATCCTGCTGTAACTCACCTTGCAAATATTAACTTGACTATCTCAACCTCACAGACAGGAAAGGTGTTAAGTACAATTTTAACTACAATCCCCATACAAAACCTGTATTTCTGGGGCCTATGTTGAGAGTCAGCACATTGCTGACTTTTGGTATTCCATTGCCTGATACCAACACATCCATGCCACAGGAGAGAAGCAGCCAATGTTGCCAGGTGTGTAACAAGTTCTTTTTGCATTTCCTTGATGTCAACATCTTGTTATGCATTTAAGGATGAAACCTGGAGAAAACCATTAGATTTGTGATTTCAAATTATGGATGAATGTAGAAAGAAAGGCAAAGGGCTATTTCTTCCTTTTATCCTCCCTTTAGCCTTCAAAGACATGCAGTAATTTCAGCTATTTCCATAAGTCACATTGGAATGTCCCTGTTTGTTCCCTGCTGAGTTTATTTTTCTTGTACTTTTTCTTTCAGCTATCGCTGATGTTCAAAAGCAGAAGACAAAAGGAGCAATGCTTTGTTCCACTTTATCCTGCCTTTCAGCTATGTTCACTGGTTTTGGTAATATTTGCTATGACTATGTCTGTCTGTCTGTCTGTCTGTCTATCTATCTATCTATTTCTCTTGGTTCCTCTTTTTTAATCCCCTCCTGCTCACTGCTTTTTTCCCTATTTCTCCAAATATATGTATGTTTAAGTTCAGTATTTGTAGCCAAAAGAAGTTATCAAGGCTCTCAGGTCAAAGTATAAAGCCAGACACATTAAAACGATTTTAAAATCAAGTTCTTAGTACCCACTTTAGCCTAAATCATCTCACCAAGTACTTCACTGTTTCAGTATGAAATGGAAAAACAGTACTGGCAATTCCATTTTTTCCCCTCAGGGAATATTGCCTGAACAGTTACTAAATCTATGTCTCAATACAGTTCAAAGATAATACAGACCAAAGTCAAAACAAGTTTAGCAATACAAACTGCCAATATAGGAACTTTATTTCAATTATAAGAATGTTTTAGGAGATTAAATGTTCAATACAGCACAAAGGAGGAATTCAGAGACAGACTGAGCTACAAGACCTACATGAAGCAAAGCAATACGACAATCCAATGTAAGACAAGTGTAACTCACTAAAATCAATAAATAATAATAAATAAATAAATGTATCACCTAAATTAAATGAAACAATGACACACTCCCTGTACAGCGACTGTGGACAAAGGCTGCTGAAGAACTCGGAGTGGATTTTGCTGAGTGCCAGAGAAACAGTAGCTGTTACTGGGGTAGTGCACCTTGGGATGAAGGGACTGAGAAAGTTTCAGGGGACTGACCAATGGTTAAACGGTTGTCTTGTCAAGCAGCAATTTTTCACATGTCCCAAGATGTCTTGTATTCATCCATCCTGCATTCAAAACACCACTCAATCTTCTCACTAAAAATCCCACAGGATTAAGTCCTAATGTACCTTTAAATACTCAGTTTAACCCAATTTTATTGTAACATTACATAATCTGTGCTACCAGCAATTCCCCTTGGAGTTGGCACCGTTTTCTATTTTTAATATTAAAAAATTAAATAGTGAGGAAACATCAGTTGTGCTGGGAATACAAGAAAATCAACGTCTGTACAAGCTTTAATTAGAACACAGTATCCAGTTAGATGCTCGCCTAATTTCTCAACAGCACTCTGAACTTTCACTGTGGTCCCTTGGCACCACTGAAATTCAAATAAACACTAATCTCCTCTTGCATTTTCTGTTGCTTGCTTCTAGCAAGCTCTAGAGAATTAGAGGGGTGCAGTTTTATTTCAAAAGGCACCAGAGAAATGAGCAAGTAACAACTGTGCAATTTTAAAATAAAGATTTAAATTAGTTTCTATGTATTTTGAAGCTGCACTACTTGTTGGCAGCAGCCCTTCCTATGAACGTTGAAATAAGCAACAGAAGGAAGCTGTAGGAATTCAAATGATCTTCTCTAACACTCCTGTCTGAAACACTGCTCCAAGGAGGACCCTCATAGCCCAGCTCTTCTTCCAAACAGCTTTAGATGCAAATACAAGCAGGGAGAGTTTACTGTCCTTATAGAATAGTAAAAACTAATGAGAATTGGTGATGATGCAAGTGTGCTTCTCCAAAATTAAAAACCAGAAGAGCCTGAAACTGGAGGCAGCTGAGGAGAGCAGTGAGGTATCCTGGCTATGCACTATCAAGGCTTAATACATTTGGCTCTGGCCACCACTCCATTTTACCTGGATTTCCTAGTTTTTTATTACTGAATGACATTATCCCAGTCTGTAATTCAAAGTGTTCCAACTATCTTTTAATTTTTAACCTCCTTTAATAATTTTAAACATCAGATAAAAGGCACTTAGGTGCTCAGGAGGAACAAAATGACAACAGCCTCACTGTTGCATTGCATGACAGTGGCCTATTACAAAACTCAATAACCTGTAAAAAGTTTTCCTTGGGCCTGTTCTGGCTCAGGTATTTTTCAAAGCCAGTAACAACAACCTCTGGTATATAAGTAGAAATTAAGAAAAAAGTTATCCTTTACTCTATACTCTGGCTAAATCGAGCTAGAAGCAGATAAACATGCATATGGACCATTTCAAGATTTTTATTTAAAACAGTAACAAAAAACAACAAAACATAATAAAGCCTTAAAAAGGCAATTCAGAACACTTCATCTACTCCAAACAGATCATCAGGGCCCTCTTCAGACTTCTGGTGTCAGCACCAATGATTCCATATTGCTTTGTATCATAACACATTTTATAGATTCCCACCAGCACTTTCACCCCAGTGGATGCTCCTGACGTGCTGTGTAGGGCTGAACCTAAACCCAGGACTCACCACCTCAGAATTCCACCTGCAGCTGGAATTCTCCCTGGGACATGGTCCCTTGTTCTCACACTCTCTCCACAAAAATAGGGACTTCTCTACTGTGCACTGTACAGCCAATGGGAAGGGCATTCAATGCTTTTGCTCTTTTTAATCCCAATGAAGTTTTGAGGTTCCTTGTGGGGTTTTCCAGTGAATGTGCCATTAAATCTCTGAGCAGAACCATCAACACTGAAAAACTCTGAAAATTGGCATCATCCAAGAAAACACCCTTGGCCTCCACGCAAAACATGTTTCAGTCTTTTACCTTCATTCTACTCACACACCGTTACTGGACCTTCCTTGAGCTTAGATTAATTAAAGCATGTCTAATATACTACAGGTCCTGAAGTTCAACATTTATACTCTGAGAAATAAGGAATTCACAGTTTTAAGGGAAAGCTCTCACTTAAATAACTCAGTTACAATATAAAGTGGGTTCAGAGTGTGTGTTTTGGGCATTTCCTCAACGTGCAGTAAACAGAGAGGAGTAAGACAACAGCTTAATACGGAAATTACAGTAGGAAAACTAATTCATTTTTCCTACAACCATCTCCAATACGTATGTCAGATCAGCTAAAAATTTCAGTCATTTGTGTATGAGACACAAATGACCAAAAGGGTTAAAACTTCTTAGCTGAAGAAGGTAACACCTGCAATTAGACCATTCTACTTCCAACTGAGTCACCACTTCCTGAAGTTTTAAGGGGAAGAAAGCCATTCCAACTGGTATTAACCAGCTGAAATACATTTAATTTAGGGCTTCCTTCAAGAAAGCGCTCTGAAAGTGGAATTTAGCACTTAAAAGGATAAAATATTGGGTCTGTGGTAGAAAATTAATTGGAACCTGGAAGAGGTGGGTTCAATCCCCTAAAGCAAGACAAGATTCAGTACAATTAAGCTTCATCAGTTTTGTCACTTCCAATTGTGGAAGGAATCATGCAGGAACACCACAAGAATAATCAATCACGATATCTGGGGCACTATTTTCATCTCCTCTCCAACCCCCCTTGACAGGAGACATCCTGGGTCAAAACCTCATCATGCTTTGCAACACGTGTGTCATAAATACAACACAGCCTATGCCTAAACCTCCATCAGCCTCTTCCACTAAAGCAACTGTTTGGGTTTTTCCATCTAGTCTATCTCACCCCGCCTGAGATAACCTAGATATTTGTTACTGGCAGTTATCTAATTTCAAACAACAGGGAATGAGGTCAGAAATATCTAATTCAACTGCTACACATTTCAAAAACAGAAGTAAAATAGAGTCTTTGCAGGTTCTGTGACAGCCCATCCGTGGTGAATTAGCACAGACACAAGCACAGACCCACCAGCACTGAGGTCCCAAACCACCAGCGTGAGCATATCCTCATCATGGCAGGGTTGCAAAGGAGACAGGGGGTGACCTGTTCACATCTTCATGGTTGAGAAATTCAGACAAACCTGAAGGCATCAAGTCAGTAGGTTTCGCTAGCCCCACAAGAATTTACTGCATCTTTTCAGAATATATTTGATCATGGACAGGCACCAAGAAGCTCATAAAGATGCAACTTACTTTACGGTGCATTTTTCTTCTATTCAATTATTTCCCTGGAAACAATAAATCAATTCCCACCATCACAGTGATGAAATATGCAATTTGTGTGCGACAATCTCACCATTTGCAGAAACAGCAGGTGGTAATAAATTAAGTTGGTGTTACACAAACAAGACACCTCCATAAGCCAACACCACACACACAGAGCTATCAATCCATCCTCCTTCAAAGCTCTATTAGAACATACAGGAATATTAATTGGGGGGGGGGGTGCACTTAAACACATGCAGTTTTTAAATGCTGAATTGACTTGGCCTGAGAACACAATCCTAAAGGATCTGGCAATTAAAACACCTTTGCACATCAGCTTCAGGAAGCAGAGTTCTTACATATTTGCAATCTGTGCTCTTAATATGCTTGAAATTATTTTAAAATAAATACTTCATAGCAGCTAGAGAAAAAATAGAAGAACAATCTCCTTCAGCAAGGAGTGTGTGTGCTTTAATATGGATGAAAATATTTCTGCACAAAACCTGAATGTTGTTGTGATAATCTACCTTCCACACCACACACAGGCAGCAAGTCAGAGGTATCTAGGTCAGAAGTACCTAGAAACACTTAAATCCCTGCACAAACTGAACAGGACCAGCATTAGGAAAAACTGCACAAATTGATAAAATTATTAAACATTCCAAACAAAGAATACAGTATTTCATCAGATTACTAACTTTAGCCTGAAGTTGTGTCTTTGGGGTCTTTGTGACTTGGAAGAGATTCTGTCAATGCTTACTAAAGGCAAAGGGTGGTTTGTCTTCAGCACCACACAACCCCTCGCCAGCCGAGAATTATGAATTAAGTTTTTTTCTATTTCAGCTCCAAGATTCAATACAAAAGTCAGTGGAATTTCCAGAACATCTCCTACACTGTCCAAAAATCCAGGGAAGTGCAACTAAAATAATGAAGGGGCAGAGCAGGAGCCTTGTGAAGGGAACCTAAAAAAGGCAGGACTCAGACGAGAGCTTGATCAGTATTTACAAAATCCAAGAGGATGGATAAACTGATATTAAAAGATTCTCTAGAAAGTCTCTAATTAAGTAGATACTGATGAAAGGTAAGGACAGACTGTAGACAAGAACCATGCTCACAGTCAATCTCCTGAGAGAGTCACAAGTAGGAGATGGTGTCCAAAGAAACTGAATCACTGATGGGATAATTTTTTCACATTAAGAATATCCATAAAAGCTTCACTTTTTGCTTCTGTTATTGAAGCTGAAATACGGAATTATGGAATGGTTTGGGTTGGAAAGGACCTTCAAAATCATCTCATTTTAACCCCTGCCATGGGCAGGGACACTTTCCACTCTCCCAGGTTGCTCCAAGCCCCATCCAACCTGGCACTAAACACTTCCAGGGACAGGGCAGCCATAACCTCTCAGGACAACCTGTGCCACGGCCTCACCACCCTCACAGGCAAGAATTTCTTCCTAATATCTAACCTAACATCCTGTCCTTCCTCTTAAAGTGATTCCCCCTCATCCAGTCACTCCAGGTCCTTGTTCCAAATCCCTCTCCAACTCTCTTGGAGCCCCTTTAGGCACTGGAAGGGGCTCCAAGGTCTCCCTGGAGCCTTTTCTTCTCCAGGCTGAACAGCCCCCACTCTCCTGGTCTGTCTCTATAGCCAAGGTGCTCCAGCCCCATGAGCAACTTAGTGGCCTTCCCTGGACTTGTTCCAAAGGTCAAATATAACCCTTGGGAATTCCAAAAGGTTCAGATGAAAATCCAGATACACAGCTTTGGCAGCTTTCTCATAGACTACATTTATCAAGTCAACATATGCCAGTGCAAGATGACAATTTCCAGGGTTGGAAAAGCCTGACATCAAGTCAGAAAACTAAAAGAAGTCAAATACATTTTTATTATAGAACAAATAAGAAAAATAAACAACTCTATAAAAAAAGCCCATCTAGGAACACATTCAAAAAGCCTACGCCGTACATTCTGATCCTTTAAAGGGTTCATGTAAGTATGTTAAAAAAAAAAAAAGGAAATTAAAGATGTCCCATCACTCAGGCCATATTTTTAAAGGGTTTTTTTGGTAAAATATTTTCTTGCACACATTTTAAGTTCTCATGTATAGTTTAACATCCAAATATCATTAAAGGAATTTGTCTGGTTTCTCAGACATGCCTGTGTTAGAATGAAATTGATATATGATCATTTCTGAAGAGTATATTTGTACAGAGGTTTGAGTTGATTTTTCAAAGGCAAGTAAGCTGTCACCAGAGGCTGCTTCACCAACTTAATAATTTGTCGTTGCTGCTGCCAAAGCTGCAGAACTCACTACCCCTTTCCTCCCTGCCAAGCACTTCTTCATCCACTCTTCCTGACCACGGAGCCCTTGCTTCCGAGTCCTCCTGCTACTGCTGCTAAAATGATTTTTGTGTTGCTTTTTACACATTAAGACAAAATAAATCAGTCCAGGCTTATTTATTTCTGGTTTTGGTGGGGGTTTAGTTTTTCTTGGGGTTCGCAGTCTAGAGCTGACACTTCTAAGCCTCTGCTTCTAAACCATTAAATAACATTTACTGATTTTTAATGCCTATTCAAGACAGAGGTGAAAAGACAAAGAGGGGGGCAGAGAACAGGTAGGAGACAAGGAAGAACTATTCCACTACAATGATTAAAGAAGGCAAAAAAAATTCGGTGAAAATATGAGTATTACAAATTCAAGTGTAATTTCCAACTTCAACCCTCTCTTTTCCCTCTTTCTTTAAAGCCTTTTATCAACTCTTAGCTGGTACCCAGACAAGTTTGACCAACTAAAGGACAGATGTGAATAAAAAGACTAAGACTCTTTAACATGGGCAGAAGTTGATGAAATTCTCCGGGAACAGGATAGACAAGTAAGGCTTGTTTGCATCTGATACAAGGAAGCTGATGAGCACTTGTAATTTGCACCAAAATCAACAAAATAGCTGATCACTGACTATCATGACACCATTCACAGGTCTCCAGGCAGGCACTGGAATTTCAAGAGGTGATAGGAACTTTTAACAGATAATGAGCTGCTCCTTTTCTGGCCATTTGAACACATGACAGAACAAGTAACTACAATGAAATGTAAAGGAAAAGGTTAATTTGAGATATGCCTGGCGAAGTCATCGGCAGCATAAGCACAACTAACCTCTAATTATTTCCCATTATTTTGCAAATGTCAAAGTATGGTCTTTAAAGATGCTCAGCATTTGTCAGAAACATGATTTCATTACATTTTAATCAGCTGCAGAATATTTCACTGAGCAAGTGAGTTTCATGACAGGAATTCGAACAGAAAAGCTCACTTAAAACGCAGTTATGTTCTTCTGTCAAAGGCAACACCACTCAAAGGAAAATTTGAGACATTAAGAGTTAATACGATTTGCTCTGAAGAAATGAGCTGCAAATGATTTTCACACTCCAGAAGGAAATTAGTTTTCCCACTTTAAGAGGTGAACAGAAGAACACTTTGCTAATACAAAGAAGAATACAGAGCAGCATACTTGATGAGACTTCATGGTTTACTCTACCCCTTTAGGCAAAATAAATACATTTAAAAAAAATAAAATAAAGATCAAGCCCCTAAACGAACAGCCCCAAGCCACTATATTCCACTTACTACAATGCTGTGTATTTAGAAAGTTTTAAGAAAGAGCAAATGCTGATTCATTAATGGGCAACACCGATTCCTTATTTAAGATGTCAGTTAACAGCAACTGAGAGCATCCCTGTTCCACCCTTCTTCGTGGTAAATGTATTTTTCACAGCAAGAACTTGAGCTGCACAGACTGTGACACTTAGAGCAAAGTGAGATAGGCACAGAAAGGGTGAAGCTGTAAGAAAAAAACTCCTCCAGGAACAGATTTCTCCACTGCAGGATCGGCAGCACAACCCACCCCCATATCCCCACTCATTTTAATGATTCCCTTCCATGCTCGAGGTCAGAAAGCTCCATTTCTTTCAGGACTTCTTCATTAGACTTGAGGTTTCTGCGGCCAACTCGAACAGTGAAGACTTTTCTCAACATCAATGCATGCTTTTTTTTTTTTTTAAACTAGGCAACTCAAGATTCTTCATTGTTTTAGTTAATCAAAATAAACTCACAGCGTAACGATTTTGGAGACGTAGACAACTAATACCAAAACTAAACACAAGCCTGGTTCAGTTTCTATTTACTTCATTTTTATGATATACAAAGTAACTTATTAAAAACATCTCTTATCCATCTTCCTTTGTGTATTGCAATTCAGTCTTAGTATTTAACAGGAGAGGACTTGAAAAAAAGTTAAACTATTTCCCTGGTGAATCTGCCTTCACTGTTAAGTTCTGTCATCTGCAATAGGTGATTAAAAAAAAAAACAAAAAACCCCAAAACAAATAAATAAACAAACAACAAAAAACCCTAACAAAAAGTAACAAACAAACAAAAAAACCACCACACACACACCTAAAATCAGAGTTGTTACTTTTATGAACTGGACAGATGTCCAGAAAAAAAAAAAAACAAACAACCAAAAACCTTTTTTCCTCATTTTCCAAATGTAAGTCATAAATTTTAAACTGGTTTTGTTCTTTTAGAGGCTAATTTTAAAAAGACAATATATTGCTCTACAGCATATATTAAGTATACGGATTGATCTTGGCGTTTTAAAAGGCATTTAGCAAAGACGTATACAAATATAAGATACTTACAAAGAAATTATTTTGAATAGAATTTGTCAATTCTTATAGGACATCTTGCAGGAGAGGCTTAAATTCCATGTTTGTTTGTTTCAGTGCAACAAAATTAAGATTAAAGGGAGATAACAAATTATGCTGGGAGTATGCCTATGAGCATGTTGTTTTGACAGAAAGCTCTGAACTTATAAATCAAGTTATTATAACATTTATATAATATTCTCTTACATGCTAAACAAAACAGTTCATCACAGTGATAAAACAAACAGCACCTCTGTGGTCTGAAAGAAAAGAGAAAAAACCCCCCACAAAGAAGTAATAACTGAAGCAAAAAATAACAGTCCATCTAAAAATTCAGTGCCAAACTACACTGTACGACCAATGTCAAAGAAAATGCAGGCCATAATTAACAAATCCACAACCTGAAGTGCTCAAGATCCACATTTCTTCCTCAGTAGGGCCTTAATTCTGCAAAGCAACACCCATCCCTATGGATTTCCAGCAGATTGGAATACACAAATGTGTTGATGGTGGAAAGTGCTGGAATAGCTGAGTGCACATGGATGAGGAAGGAGGAAGAAGCATTTAGCACCTGAAAGGACCCGGCCCTATAAAATCTGCCCAGTCAGTCACAAAGGACACATTTTATGAGCAACTTTATTGCAGTGCAGGAGGTTGTCCTTGTGAGAACAGAAGGGCACAGCTCACGTCCTACCTACTGCTTGATTTGAGACGTACTTTTCCTAGTAGAGAAAAGAAATAAACCAGCCCATTTTTATTCCCATTTACAACAAAACTGGAGCAACATTAATAATGTGAGTGCAGACTGGATATGCAGACCAAGGAAAGTCTGAACAAGAGAAGGAAAAATATTCAAGGATGTTATGGTAATAACCTACAAAAAGTTATAGATTAACTACTGCTTTGTATGATTATTCTAGGGCTGAAGCATCACGTGTACCACAGACAGAAACAAAACTGAAATTCATGATAATTGCTACATTAGGAAAAGGGAATGACTCCCACTTCCCTGAATGTAGCATTACTCCAAAAAATCACAACCTCTTGTTTATGTTCCTACCACTGAACAGGAAAATACTCACTGGACTGAGGCATCAGTGACTGATTCATAAAATCAAATTATTATTATTATTATTATTGGCAGACATAAAAAACTATTTCAAGTTGATGTTTGGTGCTCTCCCTCTTTATTTTATGTCTCTAAATCCTGTGCTCATACTAAACTTTCCAGAATTTCCCAATACCATGCTGAAGAAAGACAGAAGATTTGTGACTGCAAGTTTCAAAGCTGCCTTCATTTCTCAATCTCCTGAAGATGCACAAGCCATTGCAACCACACAAGTAACTTGAGATACCTGAATGTAAAAATCCCTCAGCCAGTATTTTTGACCTCTGTGTACTCATAAATACAGATCCAAGTATGATTCCATCTAACAGCCACTTTCAAGTATGAGAATTTCTCCCCCATTTTGATGTTTTCTTTCTTGTTCCTGAGGTATTTACATCCAAACCCTCCCACTGTGGTTTATTTTACTTTGGCTTGACTGTGATTTAAACATTAAAAAAACAAACTTAGAGATAAATCTGGATTAAACAGAAGTGACTGGCTGCCATTGCCTTTCTCTACTGGATAAACATTAAATGTGTGTTAACTTGCCAGGCTTTTTCTACAGGATGAAACAGGAATTGTGAACATGACCTTGCTGTGTATCCAGGAGTATCCAGGGTGTGCTAGTCTCTGATTTCAGATAATTCTCATTTCTAGCTTGTTCCCACTCCCATCTCAACATCACTGCTCCCTCCCAGAACACACTGGACACAGAAAAAGCACAATTATTTTCCCTTTAAATTTTAGGAATGAACAATTTCAGAGATTCCAGACTAAGTTCAGTGTAAGCAATTAAGGACTTGGATAATTCTGAGCAGAAGACTTTCTGAAGGAGGGTCTATCACAGAAATTATCTGGCAGCCACGGTGACAGCAAGTGCTCCTGGTTCCTGCTGCAAAACCTTGATTTCCATCAGTGTGGCACGCTGTACTTCAACTGCACAAATGTACCACAGCCCGAACTGGGAAGAGAAGTGAGTTGTAGCAGATGAGAGCATTATTCCAAATGCATTTTTATTGCAGCTCTAAACGATAAGATATTTAAATTATATTTAGATACCTAAATCTGGTACTTCAAACATGAAGTCCAACACTACTGGTCAATATAGGTCACACAGTTTGTTCCAAGAAAACTAAATTAAAGCAACCAAAACCAGGAAAAAATTTTTTCAGTATTACATAAAACAAGAACCTATACAAACACCAAAATTACTCTGGAAAAAAGAAAAGTAATGGATATTTTCCTACTGAAGAACTGATGATGCCTTGCAGTGCAGGAGGTTGTCCTTGTGAGGATAATATTCAGTTTATATATCCTGTATCTATGAAACAGTGTATATAGTATATAATATACTTTATAGCATATACTCTGTGAAATACTTTGTGTATATATTTTAAAAATATATAAAAGTAAAAGATTGAAGGGGAAAATCTTTCATTTCAAGGACAGAACAGGGACAAGGAAGAAATTCTCTATTGTGAGGGTGGTGAGGCCCTGGCACAGGTTGCACAGAGAGGCTGTGGATGCCCCATCCCTGGAAGGGTTCAAGGCCAGGCTGGACAGGGCTTTGAGCAACCTGGGATAGTGGAAGGTGTCCCTGCCCATGGCTGAGGGGGTTGGAATGAAATGATCTTAGAGATTCCTTCCAACTCCAACCATTCTGGGATTCTTTGGCATCCTCCCAACTCTGTGTAAGAAAACCCCAGGCATTAAGTCCTCACAATTATAACCAGAACAAAATCCCCTTAATTTTAGGTTCAGAAACACATGCAGAAAAGCCCACATTCTGCTAAACCTCATTAGTTGATAAAACATTAACTTATGGATCTGACAGGCACTACCCCTAGGTGCCCATCCCACTTCCGTGCCAGAGGACACTGATTGGAAAAGCTCAGGGTGCAAATATTAATTTCTTTGCTGCTCTTGTGATAAACATGACATGAATCAGCCCTGAACTGGGAACAGATACACAGCTCCCTGTCACATAAGCAATGCCTCTTCCCTCTGGGAAGGGGCTGGTATGGATATCTGCAACACACACATGCTCTTAATTTGACAGGTACAGCTATATACAACCTTATATCAGAGACCTTTTAATTCTGCCAGGGTGAGTCAAGACTGCTGCAATCAAACACCTGAATGGACAAAAAAGCTGCTGTTCAAGTACCTGGCAATGCAATTTGTTGTATGGGAATCATTTGTTACGATCAAACTGAAAAGGTTGCTGTACTCCAAAGTATCTTTGTTGCAATTCTTCAGATTATCTTGACCAACCATCGTGACACAGCCGAGACAAAACCCCCTTTGAGCTGGAACCCACTGAGATTTCAGGAACATGATTCCTACTATCTCCCCATACCAGCACAAACAGATTATTGCTGTGTTGCAAACATATAAGCAGAAAGGTATCTTCCAAAATCAGCTAAGAAGCTACAGAACACACCCAGTTCCTTCCCACTCTCCTTCCCAGAAATAAAGATGCAACAGGACCGCAGAACATTACTCACCCTGCCATCACTTATGATGAAAATGTTCCTTGCTTCAATGACCTTTATACAGATGTTAAAGGAGAAAACTAAAACAGCATGGGAATCCATGACCAAATAACTGGCAATTAAGTGATTAATTTTGCTTCATCAAGAGGTTTTGTTCAAGTGAGGAAAGTCTGGTTTTACTTTTAGTTCTACAGTACACCCAACTTTTTACTGAACTTCAGCTTTCAGTCTCAAAATACCACACTTCAGTTCATTACACTCACTCATTCCCTACACAGAACATCACTGAGTGATCACTCAGTGAGCACCTGCTGAGAGCCACTGTCCCAAGTCATGGGAAAACTGAAGCACACACTGATTTTACTCCTCTATTTACTCCAGGAGACTTAGGCCATGGAAAAAGCTGTTTCTCCTTACACATTTCCTAGGTAAAGCAAGGGACAATGCTTCATTTGTAGATCCAACTTAAAGAGAGAGCACAAACCCCCAGTGCTTGCTGTTATGGATCTGAAATCATTGGCAGGAGAAACACCACTTCAGAAAGCAGTGACAGTGCTTGGGGAAAGGATTAAGCAATCTCCCTTCTGGCAAAGTAACAAGCCTCGGTTATCAAATAAATAAATGAAAAAAGGGGGTTTGTTTACAGGTTATTTTCAATGAAATTACTCAGGAGGATTGAATACACACAGAAATGCTTGTCTTAGTATCTGTGCTAAGCTACATTAAATATCAGAAGAGGACAATCCTATCCTCTTTCCATATGCCAATAAATACAGAATCACCCAGTGCTGGGCAACCCCCAGTTCCCTCCATACTTCAGCAACCCCTCAATTACCTCCACACCTCAGCAACCTCAGTCCTTGACAACCCATCAGGAAGAAATGGCATTGGCAGTTCTCAACATGGATTCAACAGGAGATATTGCAGTTATCTCATTGCTTTTGCATGCTGATGAAATCTTCATGAATGATACAATACTATTGTAACTCCTCTAATCAAATAATTTATGACATCCTGTGCTTAAGCTTCTTTTAATGTAATATTTACAAAGATATTTCCTTATGTCTGGCTTTTGTTTGTTGTGCCAGGATATAGAATTCAGCATCTTGTACAGGCTTCCCTACAGAGTTCTTACAGTATATATTAATCTACAATGTCTTCAGTTTTTAATAATTCCATGAACAAATCCACATCAGGTCATGAATTTAGTAATATAAGTGACAGGTTCTTTTCCCAGACAATTCATGAAAAGCACATACTTTTTGCTGGCCCATCAAAATTTTTACAAGACGTAAATTTGCAACTATTCTATTTCAGCAACACTACCCCAAGTGAAGGACTGAGACAACCTAATACATTTCTTACAAATATAACACCAGCCACAAAAGCTAATTTCAGTACCACAGTCCTACCAATAAAAGCTTCCAAAAGAGACACTGCCCAATGAACTGCATTTGCTAAAAACACAAAAACAGGTAAGAGATCATCTCTCACAGCTAATGTTCAAATAGTGCAACTGTTGCCAGGCTAACTGGGCAAGGCAAATCATGCACGCCTGTAGAGGTATTTTACACACAGAAAATAAACACACAATGGGACTTGTGATAAAGAAATTTCAAATATAAACTGGATAAGAAAGCAATTAGGACCATAAAGTCCTGGTTAACTTTTCTGCTTAATGCATCATTTCCAACAATGAAACAGTCAATTAGGTGCCAATTTCCACACTGTGCTTTTAGGCCTGTTTTCTAATGCTTCTTTAAAAGGATATTTGAAACATTTTGTTGTCCTTCTTGAAGTTTTAGGTTTTTTCCAGGCAGCTCAGAATTTAATTCCAAGCTGGTTCACTGGCTCATTACCAGGTGCTACAATTGATAAGATCACACATCTCCATTACCCAGGGAACACCAAATGCTCCCCCAGCCCTTAAAACAATCACTTTCCTTTCTTGGAAAAGTATCTCAAGCTCCATCTTCCATTCCAGTCGTCTTTGAATACGGAACAATCACCCCAGTGGGAATGCAGCAGACTCCCGGAGCTGCATAGTTCCTGTACTTTTAAGAATATTAAGCTACCACACGCTGTGCTGTAATAGTGAAGGGAAAAACCTCCCTTGCTTTTCCAGATTATTTTCCACCTTTGAATATATACAGGCATATCAGGAATATGATACTCTAAGCAATCCAGTCTAGTGGAAGGTGTCCCTGCCCATGGCAGAGGAGTTTGAACTAGAGAGATGATTTTTAATGTCCCTTCCAGCCCAAACCATTCTGTTCTATGAACTTTTTTTAACTGCCTTTGAAAATTAGTAGTTTGATGAGATTATAATTTCTCTACTTCCCACAAAAACCTCCAAAAAACCCAGGAATTGAAGAGATGCTTTTTATGGTTTGTAAGTCTCACAGCTCAAGAAGCTACAAAGTTATTATTAAATTTAACGAAAGTTTAGGCAAGATTACATTCCGAAGGAAAGGGCCAATGTAGCCCATCTAGCTAGTCAACAACAAACTGTGAAAAGACAGACCAGATTTTTCTAGTTGTAGTGCCCTCAGACACCAAGGAAAAAGCACCTAATGTCACTCCTGAACTACACCTATAGATCAACAAAATAAAAAAATGCAAGAGCAGGTCCATTCTGAAGCTCACTGAATGCCTTTTTGCCTTTCTGATACACAAGAACAATTATATTTCCATGTCACATATACAATGTCTGTGTCAAAGAAGCAGGATATCTTGCTTTAGAGATTATTCACCTTCCTACAACTTTCATAGTAACAGCCATTTTCCTTACTCCATCTCCTATGACTGTGTCCCTCTCAGCGATCACCTAAAAAGCTAAGGACCTGTTGGATTGAAAGTTATCACTCTTAGCTAAACAGCAGAAATATATGACGTGGAGATGAAGGAGAAACAGCTCTGAACTCTTCTATTATGCATCCAAGTATCTTGCTTACATTCAACACATGACCAACAGGTCTCATCTGAACACACCCCTTGAATCAGCAGGGCTCACCAGAAAATAAACTCACAACATTTAATTTAGAACCACTTCTCTCTTTAAAAAAAGACTGCAACATTTGTTACAGGGCAAAACTTTTTCCCAGCAGATTAAATACATTTCACAACATAGGTTTAAATTTTTAGTATTTCTTTTAATCAGGATAAGGTTTCTGACTGAATTTGGCTTAATTTTTTTAAGCCAGTATAGACTTTCCATGCTAGTTTGAAGGGCTGAGTTCAAGGACTGTGATCACTCTGCACTAACAACTCACATGGCACTGAACTACACTGATTAATTGTTCAAAAATTACTAAACAGAGGTCTTCTGGAAGATACTCAAGGAACTTCCTCCTCCTTGGGGTGGATACTTCACAGACCTATAGCAGAGCTGCCCAACTACCCTTGGCTGTCATGTTTTATGCTGCTTTCACCCAGTTATTGTGTAAGGTTAAAATGGCAGGAATTCACAGGAAACACAAGAAAAAAGTTCACCAGCAAAAGTATTGAAGTCAAAGTGCAATACATTATATTCTTAATGATCTTAACAAAGTTCAGAGATGGTTAGTGAAAAGTCTTTAATGATCCATTACGACTTTCTAGTCTGCTATTACAGGCAGAAAAGAAACACCCCTGTATGATACCAGCACAAAGTTTCAACACTGAGCTGGCAAAGCAGTGATTGCTCAGGGATCAAGACTTCAGCATCCCCCGAAGTTGTAACTGAGCTTCAGGATGATTATTCCACAAGACCTGACATTTTAAGTTCCAAATTACCTAATGAGAGGGAGGAAGCAGCCAAAAAAGTCTTACTCTTATCCTCACTAAAGTAATACAGACTTACTGAGAAGAAATATGCCAGCATCAAAATGCACACTTCATTCACCCATTAAAAAAATACCCTCAAATCTGGAATGTGCAGATCCAGACTAAATTATTCAATACAATAACACGACTTAGATTAGATTTAGATGTGAAGAGGAGGAAAAAAGCAAAAACATAGATTTACACAAATACTTTCTAAAGCAAGCAAATATCTTATTCTCTGCTGCAGTTCTACAGACAGAGCCACAGAATTGGCTGCAATTAGGTCATCCCACGCTATCGCTAAGAAGATTTGACGATTTCAGATTTAAGAATGCTAAAAAAAAAGTGGAAGCTCTGTATGAACACAGACTCACTGAAATATTTCAAAGCCTTTTCAAAGAACAAACATTTGCTGAGATCACACCTGGTACAATGAAAGCTTAATCTGTCCCATTCAAAAGAGAACAGAGCACTTAGGAACAAACTTATGGATAATAAAATACACACATCAAGATCACGTTTTAAGACATCATGAAATACTTAAAACTTTTATCAGTTTTTTTTTTTTTTTTTTTCTACAGGTAACTTGAAGCTTTAACAGAAAACCAAAGAGCCAGAATAAAGAGATCAGAACTAAATGGTTGTCTCATTAATATATTACCTTTCTTGGACTGCAGATACCTCACAGCCCTTATCAAAGTAGGCCAGATCCGTCTCATTTCCCTAAGGTTAAGCCGGCGAACAGTACACAGAGTAATCATCGACTAAGGCATGGCCACCATTCAATGACAAATATAGCTCAAACTATTTCTCATCTGTCCTATTTTTTGGGGGAGGCAGCAATGAAGCTTTTTCTAGAAACCATCACAACTGGCAGCTGTGAAAGATCCTGGTGCCTTTGTCCTCTTATGCAACTCCTGGTGCCCCTCTTCTCCCCTCAACAGGAATAACCAGAGATTACAGGGCTGCTCTCCATACTCTGGGGCAGAGGGGATGGACAAGCAACCTTCCCTGAAACGATGAAGTCCTAATAACACAGGAAACCAGTGGAAGAGGTGGGATCATTTTAATCCATTTTAATTGCTGGAATGGGGGGGGGGAGGGGGTGGGATCAATAGCTTTTATCACAGCCCAGTGCAGCCATCCCCAGCCCTGCTTGGGGGCTTCCTCTGGGAGTGGAGTAGGTGGGAGAAATTGATACCTTAATACTAACCAGCCTGAACAGCAGATGGCAAAAACTTGCTTTTGCTTTCAGAAGATTCTTCTTCCCTACTTTTAAAAGCTACTTTCTGGGAGGTACCCTCATCCTGACCCTCACAATAGTCCAAGGAGATGAATTCCAATTTCATCTAATACTTTTGTTATACAATTTATGACACACAGATCTGGCATTGTTGTTACCCCTTCACGGTAAACAAGTTTTACTAAAAGCAAAGGACACTCTGTTTTAGCTTTGTTTCCCACTACCGTTACTCATTGTTTACTAACTATTATTCCCCAGTGAGCTGACAGGTTCTGCACTTCACGAAACCAGGGTGTGGTGTTCCAACTTCTCCCATTTTTAAGTCCTTTCTACTCTATGTGCTACTATAATATATCAATGTGTGGCAAAAAATCGTTTACCCTGAATATTTCTGAAAGGCGCAGAAAGCAGGCAAGACAAAGTCAGTGTTAAATACTTCTACGTGTGTCCTCCTAATCACTAGACAATAAAAATTGTCAGTAAATTGAATATTTTTTCAAGAAAACTAATCAGCAGCTATGCCTATCAAATCCTTAGTTAAGATACGTTTGCCCTGAACTTCTGAAGTAACTGGCTGTCCGTGATCCAAGATTACGGTGACGCAATACTTCACTGCCAGTTTCTCTTCCAAAAAAGAAAGTACATTGTAATGAAAGCAAGCACGAGGAAAGTTATGCTTACAACCAGCAACACTCAACTTTTTACAGTTGTTTTCCATCTAAGGAAGATTTGATTCTTTGACTTCTAACAGAATTTCGACCTTAATCCCTGTACACTCACATCCACAACTCCAATATGTAACTGACGGCCAGATGATAATACGGTAAATATTAATGTCTTGGGGTGCAAATTAACATTATCACGTGAATGACTTTCCCATGTCCATCTAACTATTGTTAAGCTTCAATTTCAAGTCCAACCCTCTCATTGTAATAAATCCATGCTCCATGGCTACTTATTGTCTCAGTTTGGAGGTGGATAATAGGAGTAGCAAATTCGGAGATGATAAGTAGAATTTGAGTCTTCCACTGTAAACGCTCCCTTGCGATCAGGATCAGACACTTTAAAACTACTTCTTTTAAAAGGTCAGTGAAAACAGAATCACCCTCACAGTGCCTTCAAAATACAAAGATCACAAACAAAGCCGTCAGATCCTCACATCAGTGCAAGTACAAACCAAACAGCTCAAGCGCTCTTTTCATTTCAAATAATTCTTAAAGGCGGAGAGAGAGAGAGAGAAAAAAAAAAAATCCGAAGCATCCCAGCTGTCAGGTGAAGCAGCTCCTGCGGAGAGGCAGCTCCGCACTGCAAGCGCATGACCAGAATATTTTATTTTCGAGCTTGGCTTTGATAGGAAAAAAACCACAGAACCACAGGTGGTAAAACGTTAAACTAAGAGGGAGAGGAAATACATACAGATACACAGATACACAGATATAAATAAAAGGTCGGAGTACCTTTAGCCCAGCACATGGGGAATGGGCTGCAGCCGCTTTTCTCCATGCAGCCCGCACCTGCCCGCCTCGGGGGCTGCTGCCCGGCCACCTCCAGCAGCCACATACACAGAGCGTGCTCGACGCCGGCCAGCTCCGGCACACAATGTCCCGATTCAGCGCTCCGGGCTCTTGCGGGGGGAGGCTGGAGCCGCCTGGACGTGCCGGATCCCGGGCAGAGGAGGGAGCCCCGGCCCTCCCCGGGGCGGTGCGGCTTCACCTGGCTGCGGGGGGAGCGCGGTCCCCCGGCCCGCCCGGGGCTCCAGCGCGCTCCGCAGCGGGGAAGCCGCGCCGCTGCTTCATCTCCCCCCGCCCCGGAGCATCATCCACCTCCTCGACCTCCTCCTCTTCTCCGGGAGCGGTGCCGAGGCGGAGTGAGCCCTGCGGAGGAGGGCGGGCAGGGGCGGGAGGCGATTACCCGGCTCCCATTAATATGCTAATCCCCGTCTGCTGCCCGCGCCCGGCAGTCTCCGGTTCACCCTCTGCGCAAAAGACAGAGCGCTGGAAATGCCGCCCGGCCCGGCTGCGGACCGGCCTCGCTTCGCCGCCGATGTTCCTGTTCCCGGCTGCCCGGCACCGCCCCTTCCCCTGCCGCACCCGCGTTTTGCCATCGCTTTTACACATTTGATGTGTCCGCTTATCGATACAAGCGCCAGGTATCCTGAAAGCGCAAAACTTCCCTCTAAAAGCATGGGAACTTCCCTATAAGCGCTGGAGAACTTCCCCAAACTTCAGCAGGAATTGGGGTCACACCCTCCAGCAGCACTTGTCTCACTCCATGAGATTATTGATGGAAGAACCCTGGCAGTGCTGCTTTGCCCTGAAGAATGAATATCGCTGCCCACGCCAGTCCTTAGTGCCACATTCAGCCCCCTCTAAACCCGGGGCTTCTTTATTGATTTCTCATCAAAAGGCAAAGGTCATCACGAACATTCACCCCAGATGGTGCACGTTTGTTTCTTCTTAACTTTGCAGCACCTAACATCAAAACTGCTTACAAACAGTTCTCTTTTAAAACGGTGAGTATAAACACCGCAAAAGCCTATGTTTATAATAATCACACATCCAGGCAGAATGTGTATATGGATATAATGCAAATACCCATTTTACTCACAGCAAAGTATTTCACAAAAATTATAAATAACTGATTCAGCTAGAATACGTATTAAAATCAACAGGAACAAGACTCACACATCATTAAAGCTCTTTACATATTCCACGGTAATCTCTTCTCACTCCCAGCCCTCAGCAGTAAGGCGTAAGGCTTATCCAAGACTAGAACCAAAAGGGAATTAATCTAAAGCCAGCAGCCTTCAACTTAACCTATCTGCCTACTTGTAGCAGCATGCACTTGTCTACAGCATATGTTTAATTACTATTCTTTACTGCCATCTCATTTCTCAGTACACTGACTGGCCTTGCAGAATTAGTGGTGTATGTCAAAATTCTCGATAAAAAAGAAAAAAAGAAGAAAGGAAGCAGCAACTGCATTTAAGTATTGTCTGCTTCTCTATTTAAACGAGAAAAAATATTCACTGGAAAAAAAAAAAAAAAAAGAGAGCGAGATTAGGCCACAACCAGGCCCATCAGATGTTCTGCATCACTGCTCAGGCACAAAGCTCTTTCTGGGGCTGAAGAAAGCCAAAGGGAACTGAAGACATGCCTGGGTGCCTTCCTCCCCCCACCACAAAGTTTTCCAAGCCCCTCAGTGCTACACAGACAAACAAACGCTTCTGGAGACAAGGTCGATTATATTTACCTTCAATACTAAAGCAAAACATGCTACAGTAATATTTAAACCCCCAATTATTGTAGTTGTGTGGGCACAGAAGGGGCACAGGCAGGCTCAATGCCTCTGGTTCACGCTGCAGCTGGCAGGGCAGGAAAGCTGCTTTTACACATCCAGCTCTGCCATGGGCTTCCTTAGTGACCTTGAGCAAGTCAGACTTGTTTCCTTAGAAAAAGGAAACTGCAGATACTTCTTCAGTTTTCCTTTAAATTGGTTTGATCTGTGCTCTAGGGTGTAAAACATATTTTAAAAAATGTGTTTCTTCCATAAGAAGAAAGTGTTTTCCCAAAAAACAGATAAAAAACCATCAAGAAGTAAAAAGGGGAAGGTCTAAATTAAATTTTATTCAGGAAAACAAAACCCTTTAAATATCAATTGATAAGTGCATTGCCAAGGAGACTTTTAATAAACAGAATCTGTGGACTCTGTATTCTTTACACTTTTAACAGATGAGGTTAATACAGATTATCAATCCAAGTGTCAAGAGATACTGCCTGCTCATATAATACTGGTATTATATTCATTCTTCTCAAGGACATACCTTCTTGTTTTTGTATTAGACTACAAAATGAAGGTGAAAACTAAGTACTTCACAGCATAAGAATTTTTTGAATTCAATTTTAGAAGCTATCCAGCATTTTACACTCTTTACACTCTACACTCACTTAAACCAAGCACTTCTGTGATGCTTTTTAAAAAAAAAAACTTACTATCTATCTCTTATTGTTAGAAGTACACAGTAGACTTACGCTCATTCTCTTCTTTCAAGTAACATGATCATCTTTTTCTGCACAAAAAAAGGCCAAAAGCACAAAACTTATGTTTTGAAGATATTCATAAACCCCAAAATTCCAAGTTGCAGGGTGGAAGGCAGGTAAGGATGGCACAGCAGACATAGCACAAACTAAGAAAACAAACTTGAGAAATTAAATACATCTCCAGTATACTTAATATTGAGTATTTACAACACTTTATAAATACTGCTCATCAAGTAGGTACCTGAGTAGCATTTATGTCAAGTGATCTGTTTTAAGTAATGCCAATCAGATTATACCATTTACTGAGGTAAGAAACATCTGTCAGAAATTAGGGCTGTGGAACAGGAGCGTTGGTTCTTCTTGTGCAAGATGCGTTTGCTGACTCACAGTGATAGTATCTGCATAGTAGTCTCTGTGTAAGCGATGATGATAACAGCTATCAAAGAAAAGCCTAAAAAAATTATTACAAAAAAAAGAATTAATAAGTTTTTACTAAGAATATGTAGAAGCATTGGCCATTTTCCTGAAGCACACATTCTCACCAGAAAAAAAGCTCAGACTACCCCAATAACAACAGACGGGCCAAGGTCAGCTAAGAAATGGCATTTTGCCCCAAGGAAATTCAAGTTAAGACTCTTCTGCTGTGACTATGATTTTGGTTGCTCAATTTCAGCCTTCTTTTAAGTACTACTGATTATCAGCATCAGCTTTTGGAAAGAAAGAGGAGAGGAAAAAAAGTCTGAAGCATTTTTTTAATCATATCAAGGTATTCAGGTTTTTTTTAATTTTCATGGTGGTGATGAGCTTGTCTCCTATTGATGTCGCCTTCAAAAACCACAAAGCTTTGGGGAACAACAGGGTTTTGGTTTGTTATAATTGTGAGACAAATAAAAGGTTGTCCATTTTTTTTTCCACTCAAGCTTATCAAAAAAATAAAGATCTAAAAGGCCCATCAGACAACATGGCAAACCTCGGCTTTCTTCACAGTTATGTCCAGAGCCAGAGCTCCTGGGGCTGCCCTGGAGATCTCATCAGCACTGAGGTGACCACAGTTCCTCCCTCAGTAAATGGCATCATTAGGAACAAATCTCTGCTATTCAACTAATTTTTTTTCACATCAGTTAATATCTCCATTCATGAAATTTTGATCAAACTGGCTGGGCAAGCTGGAGCATTGTTACGAAGGGGACCAGGACACAACCAAACAGGGAATGATTGTCCAAGTTCCACTGAACTTGGAGAAACCAAACTGAAGTCAGGATTTGGAAACTGTGAAGCAGACAGACAGATCGGTACCAGAGCAGCGTTGGAAAGCAGAAGAGAAATTTGCTTTTCAGTTCCTCTTCTGCAACACCTCAGCCACCAGATGAACAGAACAGCAGCAGAGATCTCCAAGGGAGAAAAGAATGGCCCATTCACTTGTTGAAACAAAAATTAAAGAGCTACAGCCCAGAGCACAGCAATGACATCAGCATAAGGGCTGGAGGCACCTCTGCTCTGGATAAGGATGAGGGAGTGGGGAATGGTCAGCCTGGAGAAGCTCCAGAGATACCTTAGAGCCCCCTTCCAGTACCTGGAGAGGGATTTTTGACAAGGGCACATGGTGGTAAGACAAGGAGGAATGGCTTTGAGCTGAAAGAATATGTGTTTAAGTATTAGGAAAATATTCTTCAATATGAGGATGGTGAGACACATCCAGAGAAATCATGGATACCCATCCCTGTAAATGTTCAAGGCCAGGTTGGATGGAGCTTTGAGCAAGCTGGTCCAGTATAAGATGACTGTGTCCATAACAGGGCAGTGGGAAGTAGATGATCTTGAAGGTCCATTCCAACCTAAACAGTTCTGCAATAATAATAGTGATGCTTATTATTATTTTGGACTCAATAATTTATAGTCTTAGCCACTTCATGGGCTACCAATTATCACTCTAGTAATTACTAGAAGCTGAAGAACAAAGGCATTGTTTTGAAGGAGATCTGCATATTCATGTAGGAGGTGGAAGAATTCATTGCATTCATCTTGCTAATAAAGTTTTCAAAATTTACCCTCAGAGCAAGTGCAGGATTTTTTTGGTAAAGCCACAAATGCTTTCTACCATGACAATTGCAGCCCGTACACTGAGAGTGCCTGATGAATGTTCTAAAAATTAAAACACGTTTGTTGATCAAGTGACCATCTCTGCATCCTAATCAATTTGCTTTTCCTTGTTAGTCTCCAGAATTCCCCAAACATGCTGTCCAGACACTGTAACTGTACTATAACCTTCATTCATCTTCATTACCTCAAGTTAGTTCTTCATGTGAGATTTTTCTAAATGTTCTAATTATTCTTTGGGTGTATGCATTATTTAAGAGTGGAAAGTATTATCTACCCTAAGCTTCTTCTTAGCCTAAGTCAAACAAACATCGTCTTTCTTCACAGGAACTACTGGAAAATGGTGCATTATAAAAAATCCAAAACAACAACTCCTGGCCTCTGCCTTACTCTAAACTCAGGTCTGCTAAGGCTGTTTTGGAAATCTGCCTTGGATTACCTGGTCTCTAAATCTATCATCCTTGCCCCCAAGTAGCCCCTTTCTGCTCCACCCACACCTTCTCTAGCCCAGTCTCCTCCAGAAAACCCTTTGCCAAAGGGCACAGAGGAGAACACGGTGATGGGCTCCAGGACCTCCAGGGGTCTCTGGAGACCGAGAAGCTCCATCATCATTATCCTGCCACCAGACATGGTCTTCCTTATTTAACTATGAGCATTTTGACAGGCAGAACTGAAAGAAAAATTTTATTTTACTTGAAGTGTCAAAATCCAAGCCCGGTTTTTCAACAGAAATGATTCAGCACAACTGAGAAGCAGCATCACCTCCATGAATTCATTTTCGACTTTGCAACATGAGCGAACTCTTAATTCCATGCTCCAGACTACATTAGGCCATTTTTCTCCTGAAGAAGAAAGAGAGCACTTACATAAACTCATTCTAGAATATAAACTGCTGAGGATCTCTGCTTAAGACATTCTTCTAGCAAAAAGTCAGTCCAATACTCAATTTATTGTTATTTTATTTCCCCACTTGGTGAGCTTAATAGTAGGATAACCTTGGGTATATCCATAAAGTACCAAGTTTTAAACAACACTTTGTGACCTTCTGAACCATGATCACCTGTTTACCCTTACGGTCTTATGATCTACTTTTTAAAATAGTAGTTGACAGAATTCACTGGTTTTATTTTCAAATCCTAACCTATTGGTAGTAGTGAGGTGGGAAGCAAAACAGATGAGGGTGTTGGGAGAGAGCAGGAGGAATGCAGTGTTAGTGAGGTTTCCCATACCTCCCGTTCCCAGGGGTTCCTGTGAATGCTGTGCAGCAGAGCAGGCAGCAATGCAGCTTCCCAGCCTTTGCTGTTAAGACAACAGATGTTAAAAGGGCAACTAAGTTAACTTTATTTTTATTATTCCATAAATAAAGACTAGCCATTTTTTAAACCCATATGGGTTGTATTAGTTTTCAGGCACGAAAGTTGTAGCAGATTTCCTTGTGGGTGGACTAAGCTGCTCATCTTCTCCCACTTCCTTCCATTTACTTTTTGAAGGCTTTACTGAAGAGAAGGGTAGTCAATGCTATGAAAGTTGAAAAAGGTTTAAAATTACTCCTTTCTCAGGATGCTGATCCAAAATCTCTACTTCTTGTTCTAGGCTATTTACAAAAAAACCCACCCAACAAAACCATTTCTATCCTCAAAACATCTTTGAGAAGTTCATTCACTATTCCACTGCTTAAAGCTAAAATCTGCTTCATGCAGACCTGGAGAGAAGAGGTGTAAAAAAGAGAAAAAGTGAATCTTACACATGCTATTCCTTATTTTACTGCAAAATAAAATCTGATCATTTTGGTCTGTGACAGATTCACTGTGCTTATCAGTTTGCATTGCAGATTTTCCGCCTCCAACGTGGAGTGACTGGAGGAGTGAGACAAAGCAATCCAAATGGTCATCAGAACCTTTCCTGACCTTATAAAACTTCCCTTTTTTACGGCAAAAACCTTCCATTTATGAGGTAAACATGGTAGAAGGTATCTGAAGGGGAAGACCTCAGCCCTTTGATGCTGTTTAAAGGAACTGCATTCTATGAGGATTACTTTTGTTCAGTGGAAGAGATCCATGAGTGAATCAGTTGACCTAACAGATGGTTTCTTAAAATCCACCTTTATCAATTCAGGGGTAATCTAGAAATAATTAGCCACATCTTCTAAGAGGGATACAGGAAAATGAAGTTGCTTGTGGGTCAGCAAATCTCTTCAGTGTCTCATTTTATCTCAGCTGCTTTCTCTCTCATCTAAGAACCAAATAAACAAAGTAAGAAAGCTGTCCAGCCACACAGGGCCCAGTTATTTACCAGAAATGGTGTCACCTGAACATGTCTTCCTTGTCCTGCTTCTCCTCCAGATGCCAAACACAAAGTTAAAATAACAGCTCATCAGAACACCTGTTAGTTGCAAGCATCTTTTTAGAAAAAAGCTGAGCCTGACTCCCAGTGTTACAGAAACCACAGATACATCAGCAACTCCTCAGACTCCCAAGTTATTAAATGCAATTACAAACTGAATAAAGCAGCAATCCATGACATCACAATAACGCAGTATTATTCCATTTATACATGAAAACACACTGGTAGAACAGTTCATATCGTATTTCTTAGTGAAGGATGAGCATAGCATAAATCCCTTATGTATAAATAAACTCTTATAGGTTAAAACAAAGAGCTATTTAAGTTTAAAATTCCAGAGTCACAGAATAAATCAACAAGCCAGTGCTGATACCCTTCAAGTCTAAGAAAGCAGAAAATTAAAAATTAATTATTAATTTTTACAGAACATCTTTTTAAAGTTTTATAACACAAACATTAAGGCTGCTCTATTACCAAGCAAATTCATTGCCTGAGCTATCAAGCAAAGAAAAGCATATTTAAAAAAATAAGAAAATATTGATAAATAGGCACAAATCTCCTTTTCCCTCTGTAATAAGCAAAATTTGGATTAAAAAATTCCAAAATATAGTTCGATGCTTTGTTTGGGAGAACCTCTAAGTACAGACCAGATACAGCTGAGCCTCTAAGTCACAGAAAATTCAATTCCTATTCACTTTAATCAACACTTCTTCCTATTTCGTACCAAGAAGGGACATTCACTTTACAGGAGCTTCCAGCTAAATTGCTGCTTCATGAGACCAGCAATAAACTTCCAAGGAGCAGCTCCTCAGGCAGTCATTTTATGCTGTTGCAGAGAATCAAAGGTCATCCTCAGCTAACACAAAATCTTTTATTCAATGCAAAATCCACCACCTTAAATAGCCTCATTTGCTCCTCCAATTACACAAGACTGCACAGTTCTGCTGAACAAGTTCTGTTTACCTAGGAAAATGCCTGTGGAGTGGTATCAAAGAGCTCTGAAACATAAGAACTTGTTGCTTTGTTTCAAAAAAGGCTTCCAGGAGCTCACCACCAAATGCAGCTCAAGTCAGTGGGGATAAGCAGCTGCTACAGGATGGAACAGCATTCAGTGTGTCAAAGGCAGCACATATCCCCTCTCTGCACATGTTCATAGCAGTGAACTGATGAGCAGACCAATGCAGCCTCTGCTCTGTAGCACCAAACTCAGCTGACCTTTAAGTGTAGTAAGCTTTACCCAGTGACTTGACATCTTCAGCACAAAAGGTTTTGGTGAAGCTGAAAATAGATGTGCAAGAATGCTGATATAAAACTGAAAGTAGGCAAGACCAAGATGTACAAAAACCAACTGACACAGCTGGGAAAGAGATGGTTGTCACAGCCCTTCTTCAGATCTGAGGAAGGGATGTTAAGTAAGTATCCTATGTCTTCAGATGATAAACAAAACATCAAAAAACCAAAAAAACACCCCTCTTTCTGATGGCAGCCTGAATGACCTACTTTACCAAACATCACAGGCCCAACATTGTCAGCATGTAACAGCATCTGACAGGGCCAAGAGCTCCTCTCTCGTGCAGTTCTGAGCTGCAGAGCACAGCTTCCAAAAAACCTCTGGTACTGCTCTTCACAATCCCATTTGATGCATTTCAAGACTCAGTACTAAAGCTTTTAAGTGAACATGAGACCAGGACAAAAAAATACCAGTGACTGCACAAAGAGAGGAAGAATATAAACGTTGTCCTGCCATACAGACATGAGGAAGTGTCATAACCTAAACTGGGAGTAGCAAAGTTCAAAGACCCTGAAATCAATGCACAGTAGTATTTTTTAAATTGTGGAAGATGATGTGAAACTGTCATTTAATAGCTTAAATATCTTCAAGGAATTACTTAAATCACATCTACCTTGGTAGGACAGAATTCCTTCACCCCTCAAGTTTTGGAGGACACAGGTCATTAGACAAAGCCTGATCACTGTCCTTAAAATTTCTACTTAATTCTCTACTTTTAGAAGTTCTATATAAATATCCCAATAATTATGTAACTGATGTTTCCAGAACCTCAGTTGTAGTCACTACCTCTAACACCTCACTGTGTCATTTGGCTTCCTCACCCTTCCCTGTTGCAAAGCCTCAAGTTTCAATAATACCTTTCACTCTACCTCCTGGAGGGCACATGGATGATCAGGAAACAGTCAGCAAGAATTTCAATGCTCATCAATAATTTTTACTGGGACTAAAAGCCTAAGTAGCATTCTAACCTTTCCTTAGTGTCATAAAATACCCTGAGTTGGAAGGGCCCCACAAGGATCACCAAGCCCAACTCCTGGCCCAGTACAGGACAACCCCAACAATCCAACCATGTGCCTGGGAGCTGGGTGATGAATCTTTTCCTATATCCAGCCTAAACCTCCCCTGACACAGCTTCAGGCCATTCCCTTGGGTCCTGTCACTGGTCACCACAGAGAAGAGATCTGTAGTGGAGATCAGAGATAAGTTCAGCTGCTCTTCAAATCCATGAAAATTTGCTCCACTAAGACATGTGATGACAAAATGAATCACAACATAAAGTCTATTAATCCTGGAAACACAGTTCCAGTATTTCTCTGTATTAAGCCTTTCACAAAGAGAGTTACCACAGATAACTCTCCCAGATTGCCATGGGAAAAAAAAAATCAAACCATGTGAAACCATTCCAGTAAGTCATCTGAATGGACAATAACTAAAAACTTTAAAGATATTTTAAGAACCTTCTTAAAGGAATAATTAGTGCACGAAGATATAATCTGGAAAACATCTTTGTGCCAGAGTTAAACAATGTAAGAATTTCTTAAGAAGTTTCACATCCATCTCAAGTGTAATTCCAGTCCAGTAATGGAAGCACAGGCATTTAATAGACCTCTTCTGTTATCCTGACCCTTCATCAGAGTGAAGTCCTGAAGAAAAATGTACTTGCTACAAGAACAGACTTTGTTGTAGTTAAGTTTCACCCTTCCTGAAGGGTGAAAACCTGAAGAACATCGGCTTTATATCTGATAAAATAATTTTTTGCAGTTTTTCATATTCAAATTAGTGATCCCCAGGGAAAGGCCCGCAAGACACAGCACACCTATCATGAGGTGATGGGGCATTTTCTTAAATACATTCTTATTTTAAATATTAATATTTTCTTCTGAAAATAAAAAAGGGGGTGAGCCATAAGCATCAACTTTTGTTATTACTTCCTTTTCCCAGTCTCTCGCTGCACAAATAAGTTATGAGCTAAGGACACAAGGAGAGCGTTCAAACTTTACATTAAGACCAGTCAAGGATGTAAAAATAAAGGAAAGATCATATAATCCTTTATTTATGGTCATTTTAGGCGTAACTTACAACAAAATAGTTGATTAAAGTTCACCATGCAATGTTTTTCCTCTTGGTTCACTGTAGTCAGTGATGTTCCTCTTCAAACAAGCTCATGTGTATTTTGGGAGAAGATCCCAAGCCACTCCCAGGTCTTGCAGAACAAAACACACACTAATAACTAACATCTTGTATAAGCCAACTACACAAGATCCAGCTTGATATTCAGATTCTTTCAGTCACACTGTTATCCCCACCCTTCCTTTACTCCATAGCTGTTGCTATGAAGACCCTGGGTAGTAACACACTCCAACACTACAGCAAGGGGTTACAGAAATTCACAGAAGCTGCACTTTCAGTGGAAGAGTTGTATAAAAACACTGAATGCATCATGGGCAGCAGCAGAACAGACTAAGGAACACGTATTTAGGAACCATGATTATTGGACTCTTCAGTTTGCCAAATTTCATCTTCTCCTTAAGTAATTCTGCACCAGAACAAGACACTTTCAGTGACTGCCACTGAAGGTTTTGTGCTGTAAAGGAGCAGCAGAATCTCATTCCCAATATCCTGGTGCCCTGATTATAGCACACTGCCCTCCATGTGCGAGGCTGGCTCTGTTCCTGGATTTGTTTTTTCTCCTGTAAAAGAAGATAGATGAATTCTCCAATCACTCTTAGCAGATATACATCCCCTACCTTGCCTATACAAAAACTTTTACGAACCAAAAAACCCTCCTACAACAAAAGTGTAAAAAAACAATCCCAAAACTCCTAACCACTTATCAAAAACCCTTAAAAAATTCTTTTAAAATGTGCAACCACACAATGTCCCAGTTTTGTAACTTCGAAAGAGTCCAGACAAAATTTTAATTCAGATCTCCAAGTACATAATTTGGATAACCCTTGCCAACATCCCTCCAGCTGTTTCTGCATAACCACCACCAGCCAGTTTGCCAGCAAGAACATCCATGTGGCTGTACAGAATGAAATGAACCTTCCTCACTCATGGAATGCCTCAGCTGAGTGTGAACTGCCAGGTCCTGCATATCCACCCATTTTTAATTTATCCATCCGTATTTAATGGTACAGAACCCACAAGGAATCATTTCTACTCTGTGTTCCTTTGACACCAGAACAGGTAAACATCTTCTCAGAGTACATAAGCATCCTGTTCCAAGCAAAACATTACTACAAGTTATTTATTTTTTGACAGCATGTAGTACAGAGCTCTAAGTTCCGCTGCAATTCCTCTGATATTGTACCAACAAAAATCCATAGTTCGGATTCAACAGTTTCTGTCCAAGGTGTCCCTTCCCCCACCAAAAAAATAAGCCCTTCAGAATTTTTAAGGTTTTCTTCTTTTATATTTTGGCCAAAAGCTCTCTAACTTGCCTATTTTTCTTTTTTTTTTTTTTTTTTTTTAAAGGAGAATGCAAACTGTTAGTTATGTTTAAAATAAAGCATGGAATGATGCCCACTCCTTGCACCCTTAACTACACAGATTAGCCACCTCTCTGGAAAACTGACAAATCTCTCTGTGGTAAACCTGGCTGAGGGCTGTCACCAGGTGCCCACATAACACTGAGGCTCAATTTCCTTGTCCATCATCCTCAGCAAGAAAATAAATATAATCTTGTTATTTCTAAAACAAACTTTCCAAACTAGGAATAAAATCACATACACAATCTAAAAGAACGAAGAGTATGTGCAGCTGATTTCATTCAAAGCTGAACTGCGTAACTGTAATTTAGGATATTTCAGGTTACCCAGGGTGGAGCAGCCACAGCTTTTTCTGCCACTTGCAAAAAGAAGTAGAACAATTTTCCCTAGGAAAAGTACCCTCAGCCCTCCAAACAGCATTAATTCCTAAAGACACCACTTGTAATATCAATTTCTAAGGACACAGATAAAAAAATTCCCATTTGTTTTAAATGAGCAATTAATTAAAACAAAGAAAAGTATCTCAGAGACTATACATTCAAGTGGTACATTTTCATATGATGCACCCTTGATTACTGGAATTCTTCCACTTTGAGATGACTGCCCAGGAATAAGCAAGAACAATCCTCACAGCAGTGTGGTTGTCTCCAAAACCATGGGAGCAAGAACTACAGGAAATGATCAGGGAATGTGCTGAACTGCTGATTTTTTTGTTTATTTTCAAGTGTCAGACTTTATTGATCCACCTTGTTAAGATTCATAGGGGCACGGGACAGGGGACTTGAAGAACCTTTCACATCATCAAATCTTACTCCCTGCCTCCACATGCAATAGTCCCATTAAGTGACCAATACATCAAATTTCACTTTCTTTGAACATAAAATCAGTCTAGAGCAGATACCATGGGTACCACATCATTCCCAATACGCCTGGTTTATGTCCTGATTTTTTTTTTAATACTACTCTCAATTCTCTATATTGAAACTTCTTTTCTTCTACCTCTCTCTTCTCCTTTTTCCTCTTTCCATATACACACTCCCAGAAAAACAAGGTTCTGCAACCAGGGCAAGTTTCTTAACTATAAATCATTTCACAGGCTGCCCTGGCAAATGGGGGAGTTCCTGACAGCTGCAAGAAAGCAAATGGAACTTGAAGAGGGGAGGGTCTGGATGACTAAGGCTGGTCACCCTTACCTCTGTTACTGACACAGTGATGGAAGTAACAACGCTGGAAGCCATTTCTGAACAAATGAGAACAATAAGGTGATGAGCAATTGTCAGCAAGGATTTATGAAAGATGCCTGATCAACCTAATGAGCTTCTTTGATTAAAATACAAGTTTGGCAGATGAAGAGCTGCCATTTCTCTTCACGTCAAGACTTTCAACACTGTCCCCTATGACAGCAACATAATAGACAAATTGATGAAGTTATGGACTGAATAAATGGGCAGAGATGGCCTGGAAACCATCTGGACTGTCAGGCTCAAATTTCTAAGGAAAAACACTACAGTTTACTTAACTTACAAGTTTCTTCAGGTGTTTAATATATCCCATCACCTCAATATTACTACATATGCCAGGCTCACTAATAAAAATGTTTTTCTTACCAAATCATGCTGTTGCTCTTGCCCTGTGTGGGCAATCACCTATAAAATATGGATGGGGATGCAGGGAAAAAGGCAGTGTCAAAAGCACAGCCAATGTAAGCCAAGAAAGTTCCACTGGAAAGGTTGACAAACACACAGATTTCATGTCAAGGTCTAAGCTGTCACCTCCCCCAAGCCTTCAAAACAAAAAATGAGGTATTCAACAGTGACAGTTTACAAAGGATAAATACATTGCTTTTCCTAATATCAAAGGTATGTAACAATGGGAAAATGCATTTTATGAAGTATAGATGATTCATCTATAAAAACTACTCAACCAAATTCTAAAACAGAAAGATTTAATTCACAAATAACACGAGAAACTTCTGCCAAGTGACATTTAAACTTTGTCAGCAATAATCTCATCCAGTAGTAATAGCAGTTTCATGATAGGGAATTTGGAAATGTTGAAATAACACCTGCCTTGCTGGTAGTGAAAAGAATTCAAGCTACAGGCCATATCTGCATCAAAAGAAAAATCCTCTCACATTTTCAGAGCTGTACAGGGCATGCAAGCAGCTATTCTAACTTGACAGCACCAATACTGCATAAATTAAGATGTTTTCAGTCATCACACAAATAAAATCATCCCAACCGAAGCCATTACAAACACATGAAAATTAAGTTTACTGTTGCATAAAAATCAGAACTCTTAGTAACATCCGCAAAAATTCCTAAAAAAAAAATAAAAGCCTGATTTTCAAAGGGATTACTGAAAATACAGCTTCTAGAGAAAAAGTGCAGGTTTCCTTCTGTAATCTCTTCAGCGCCATGCCAGGCATTCTGAAACGAGAGCAACTGTTCAGTCTTAGTGCCGCTTGTATTTAATTCTTACTTAACACTGAAGTGACAAATCAAGAAGTCACTATTTTGTACTTTTTTTCCTTCTGCCTACACAGTTGGTTACCTTTCCCCCCCCCCTTTAAGCAGGGATATTAACAACAGTTCTGTGCTCGTGCTACTGAGTTTATTCTCAGCTGCATGAATAATCGTTGCATAATTTATTACCCTCTGTAATACATGTGAACATTTATTTTAAGAATTCTGCATAACCTCAATTCTGTCAATTCTTGCCTACTGCAACTCTGGCAATACCTCAACTGATTTTTAATTTTCCATTTTTTAACATCACAGGAAGTACCCAACCCTTTGGGGCTTTTGAAATTCTGGTTGCTGTATTTAAGTCCATCACACAGGCAGGTGCAGGTTTAGGGTAAAGAATATCTATTACACAGCACAGCATTAAATATCCCATCTCCTGCCCAGTGGGTAAGAGGAAGGGGAAGCAGGAGGTTGCTCCAAGGCTGTGGAAAGTGCCAGGAGATGAATCTGTTTTCATTAAGTGGATCGTGTTCAGGCCCTCTGTAAGCAGCAAGGCCAAACACACCAACAGACTGAATGAGGACATGCCTTTAGTTCAGAAACATCTTTAGGTTGAGCTGAAATTGCACAACTTTTTTTTTTTTTTTCTGGCCTAAATGAGGAGTTGGAAGTAAAAATAGTTACAAAACCATTTAATATTTCAACATAACAATGACAGTGTGCAAATGGTGCTTACCTAAATTGTATATTATTCAGCAAAAAGTGAACACAAAAGCATCAGACTTAAAATATGCAGCATATCTGAAATCAGAACTAGGCAAAAGATGTGTATTTCCTATTAATTTTCTGATACTTTATGTTAAGGAGTCAGCAAGATTTGATTCACCTGATATTATCTGGAGGAGTCATCCAGAACAAACAACTGTACCTGAAATTCAATCTTGACATACAGTTTTATTGAATTTGTAACCAAAAATCCAGTATATGCTTGTTTCTTACATTTGTCTTTATTTTACTCTAGTTCTTTGATACGGTTTCTTGCTTCCTTACTATTTCTTTATTCTGGTAATGAAGACATATTTGTACTGCAGGATCAGGAAACAAAGGACCAGCTCTTAGGAAAAGTCACCTACATCACACAGATGCTAGAGTTGTTTTAAATTCAGAGCGAGACAAAATCCAGGAGGGATTGTTTTTAATGCCAGCAGTGTCAACAGAGAAAGTTTAACTGCATTTACCAGAGGAAACCAGTCTTTCATGCCCTCCCCCAGGCATGCTGTGAACACACTTGTGTTTCAAGAGAACTTCGCTTACAGACAGAGCTGTGTTCTCTACCCACCTTCAAAATTCTAATATTTTAGCAAATTGTTCTCCAAGCCCCTCCTGGTTCACATTCCAAAAGTTCTCTATGCTCATCTCTATGGCCTCAATTACAACGCAGTAAAAACCCAAGTTACCCATGAACTTCAAAGCAGTGATACAGATGAATTCAGGATAACTCTCCTGAGTAATGATTTAACTAATGACCTCATCAACTAATGCATTCCCCAGCACAGAAACAATCCTTCTTTACAAGGTTTTGCTATGAAATAAAAGTTCTGGATGACCTTCATATACCACTGACTATACCAAATTTATGTATAATCCAACATCAAACAAGACACTACAATAAAATTGACACCTGAAGTAGTCTCCTTACTGCAAAGTCTTCAAACACTGCAAAAGCCCCCCCCACCATATTACAATGAAAATTTAGAGTACTAAAACAAGGTGGCAAAAGTGAGAACATTTCTAGTGACATCTATTGTCCACTGCTGCAAGTGGCACTCAGGAGAAAAAAAGTTCTTTAAAACTCAAAATAAGAAAATACCATTATTTATTGCAAAGATGAGTTCTGATGATTAAAACTTCCCACCTGAATGCAGAACTTGATCTTTATTCAATTATATTATATCTTTTATCCAGGCTGCTTTTCCAATTTATCAGAATTCTTTTGAATTTTAATCACATCATCCAGTGTGCTCGTAACTCTTTTTGTGTTGGTGTTACTAGCAGATAAAGACAAACCAAGTCCATTTTCACAGTCATTAATAAAAATACTGTAGTACCACAGGACAATTCAGACTACTGTGAGACTCCAGCCTTCCCTTCTGGCAATATTTTAAGCATTTTTTTAAAGCAAGTTTCCTTAGTTACCTTACCAGGAGGTACTGCCAAATCTCTGCTACAGGTAAGCCACGCTGGGTCGTTTTTATATCCTCTGTAAAGGCCTCTTGCCATGCCATGGGAAAAGCTCATCCTTGGAAAACCCTGGGAAGACTTCTGCCCTCTATCAGTACTTGCAAGATGCAGTTAAGGAGTACAGTTAGGACACTCCCACACACAGGCTCAAATTGAAAAGAATAATCACATTGTGAGTCAGATTAACACCAGCCAAATTCTTCAGGTCCCAAATATAAAGTCAGAAAAAGTTTCATCATACATCCTTGTCCTAGAAGCTGCAGAAAAAACCCTAACAACAATCCTTATCTTCCTGTCAGCCTGACCTAAACACCAGGTATTTATTTTTCTAGTATTTTCTATAAGTGCCTGCTTGACAACCACTGTCAGCATTCAAAATCATTTTAAAGATGTCATCCTTAAAAGAAAACTTTAAAACACATTTAAACTTCTTGTCACTGCTTCAAGAAAACATGATTTTTTTTTGCAGAAGAGCTCCTCTGAAGTTCTTGTGGAAAAGACTACAACATATCAGCTATCAAGCTTTTAACTGAAATTGCCATTAGATTCCAACAGGAAAGAGCAGGTACCTTCAGAGCAGGTGTTAATATCAGCAAGAAGAAATGAAAGAATGGATACATAAGCAAAATCACCACAGAAAAGGGCAAGGATAAAAGGCAGTAGGCCTAACAACAAATATTCAATCCCTTGATCAATCAGGAGTAAAAGTGCACTTCAGTCAGGATTCCAGAAGTCACAAACAGGGAACAGATGGACAAATTCTACCTGCCATGGAACACGAGACATCCTCACTCTCAGCTCTGCATCACAGAACAGAGCATCTCCAGCCCACAGCACAAGTGAATGCAAGAATTTTAAAACTTTGTTAAAGGCCAAATGTAACAAACAATAAAGAAAAAAAGCTATTTTTAAAAATCAGGTCAGCAGGGTTGGGGTTTTTTTGGTGGGGTCCTTGTTTGATTTGGGGGGGGAGGGAGGGATGTCTATTTTCAGGTTTAGAGGTGTTTTTTTGTTTTTTGTTGTGTTTTTGTTGTTGTTGTTGTTGGGTTTTTTGGGGTTTGTTTGGGTTTTTTTGTTGGTTTTTTTTTTTGTTTTGGTTTTGGGGGGGGGGGGTTGGTTTTTTTTCTTTTTTTTGGGTTTTTTTTTTTTCTTTTTTGAACACCATGGATAGAAGAGTCCAATAAAGCAGCTTGGACACAAGTCACCTGTGACTCCAGCCAAGTGAACACTGTGTCACCTCCCCTATTATAACCTGGGGAGATTCCTTCCACCCATAAACCCCCCAACACCATTTCCTAGAGGTGGTTCCCTCCCAACAACCACTAATACCATTTGTAGCTGCTCCTAATCTGCTCCCCTGCCAGCTGAGTCACTTTAAGCATTAACTACCTCACACATATATTTAACAACTGCCTATAAATACACCTCAGTTACCTCCTCCCCTTGTCAAAATACACCATTTAAATGGAAAAAAATCTGCACCTCAACAGGTTTTGTTTTGACCTCAGATCCCCACATGACTAAGTACCACGACAGTGCCAGTAAGAACCGATATTCTGATTATATAAAAGCATGACTATATTGTAAGCAAGCCCTTAAAAGCTGCCTGCTGTCACATCAAGACATAACTGAGAAAAAGAGAACTTACCTGCTGGCAAGGGAAGTCTTGAAATATCTGTAACAACAAAGAAATACATTTAGAAACAGAAGAAAAAATAGCTCTGCAATTGCATTGACCTCATAATTTTTCTGCAAGGCCATACTTGTTTAATAAAGCACATTATCTGAAGCCATTTGCTGGCTGCCAGGAATGCCACATGCAAATCAAAAGCATTTTCCTTGTCTCACCCTGTTCATTAACAGGATTAAGCTTTGCTCACCTAACTGAAGGACAAAGACTACACTGAAGGCAAGGAGTGTAATTACTGCAGCAGAATACAGGTCACTACACACCATGGAGTGTTACATACAAAATTCACCATCATCACCTACAGATTTTCAGAGCTCAAAGTGTCAGGGATAGTCTTTGCAAATGAAGAAAACTCTACAGAATGTTTTCTTTATTCTTAAATCTTTAGAGAAAAAGTAGCCAAGGTTGCAAGCAGGTAAGCACAGAACACAAGGAATAACATTAAAAGAAAGGACACTGATTTTTGTCACCAAGGCACATTAGACACATTTGCTGAACATTTTTATAGGAAATGCTAAGGCTGTCTTGAGCTGCAATGACCACTGTCTCAGAGTCTAAACAGAACATATTAAAAATTATACACTAAAAGTATATATTTTATATTAAACTGTAAGTCATTATATTGTTCCTGCCTGCTTTTCTACTGTCACCTCAGAGCACATCATCATGACTGGGACCTGAGGAGCCCACCAGAGTTCACAGCAGAAACTAGAACCCACAAAGAACCAGAAAGAAAGAAAGAATTACTCAAGTCTGTAAGGACACAGACTGGGACACACATCACAGGGCTAATGAAAACTGAAATAAATACGGGGAGGGAAATGAGAAAGGGGAACCAGTAAAACAAATGCGAGAAAAACTAAACTAAACCTCAGAAAAAGGTCTGCACAGTTATTTGGTTAAAGGAAACAGCAAAATTGAGTAATAAATTGTTAACACTGGGTACAAAACCTATATAGAAACTGAACTTGACCACAGGTGTAGCAGCTGAAACAGATGCAGAGATTATAAGGGCAGATGGTCACTGCTTTGCTACCTATTAGAAGAAATAACGAGGCTTAATAAATTTATTAGCCCTGCTCTCACCAACAGATTGTTACAATTCATGTCTGTGGCTGGAAAACATTGAATACCAAAGAGAATGACACCTAAAATTTAAAGGCAGCCCATGAAAAAATTCAAAAATGAACTGCACTGCTCTGAGGAGATGATCAAACAGCAACACAGAAAGTTGAAACACACTTAAAGCATAAAATCAAAGTGGCAACAGGACACCACAAAAAAACCCTGGAGAAAATACTGAATGCCTTAGTCTGGTAGAACACAGTATTTTAAAAGATAGTAAATTGCATTTAAGAGATGCTCATCATGCTGTCTGCTTAGGAACAAAACAATTTTACATGTAAGAAATGCCCTGAGAAAGGATATACGGCCAAGGAGACACGGGAACAGCAGGAAGCAGAAAACCCAACAGGTCCTGCAGAGAATCCAAATCAGCACATATGGAATGGAGCTTTCTTCCATCAGAAAGGGATTTGCAGTCACAATTAATTTGGAAAGTTACATGAAGATAAATGTTGCATCATCTTTTGTTTGTATGTGTTTAATTGTTTCCATGCTCTTTTTTTATGAAGTCACAAAAAAATTCCTGCTTGTCACCACGCTACACAATACCAACAACTGCAGCCACATGAATAAAGCATCCAAAACTGGATTAGAAAATACCAGTTTAATTTTTCTACCACAATAGAAATTAATGTCTAAATTCCATTTATAATTAACAACTACAGAAATATTTAAGTTACTACAAATACTTTAAAGTGCATCAAAATCTTTAAAATTTTGTGTATTGGGTATTTTTATTGCAGCATTTATTACTCTGGAAACACACTATTTGGTTAAATGAGCACACAACAGATGTCAGGAAAATAATGGCAAACATAACCCCAGAAAAATATGTTATTACTGTTACTACATACAGGCAGGGAGAAAACAATCACATCTCAGGATTTAAACAGAGAAAAGCTCTGCAGCTAAAACACACACACATATTTTTAATTTCAAGCAAGACCTGATCATATTCCAGTGTTTGCCCCTAACACCTGAGCCACTGTTTCCTCTGTGATCTCTCCCTGCCAGTGGTCACACAGATCTTGTTACTGCACCAGCACCTTCCCAAATGGGGCACTGACACCATCAGCACTGCTGCTATATTTAAGTCAAACACTGTGAAGACTTCTTCCTTCCATGTTCCACTGCAAATTGGTCCCACAAGTGCATTAACAGAAGAGATGCTGCACCCCTGGGACAAGTGGACTGAACAGCTTCCTGCAACTGCACCTTCTTCTATTTCAATTTAGTGCAAGAGACTGTTTTCTACCATTAATTGACATACATTAGATCTAAAAGCAAGTTGGACAGAAGAAATTGAAGCCTGAAGGTCGTATCAGTATACTCAAAACTGCAGATGTGCACTTAGCAAGTTACTTGTACAGTATTTGGCAATTATTTCCATTAAATACCAAGTCCTCTATAGGCTGATTTTGTATCTTAATTTTAGCAAACACCACCACTACAGAAATATCAATTCATAACAGCATAAATGAAATAAATATTTCACGATTCCAAAGATAACAGTAACGATTGCACTCCCTTGTGTATCCAGACACCACAAAAATAAGTGAAATGCTCATTACCTTCAGGTGTTCCTATTAGTGCAGTCACTTTAGGAACTTTCTTACCATTGAATTTCCCCCATCTCTCCAGCTCACTCTCATCTCTTCTGGCTTGAAACCTCCTAGCTTTATGCTCAAATATGGTTTTTCATTTAACATCTAATACTGAAAAATGATGAGTGGATTCTGGCCATACTTTGAAAACTTTCTTCATGGAGAGGTAAACAGAGTACACACTCAGGTAGCTACTCATAAAAGTTTGCACTTACAAACTTGCCTTCTCTGCTGTGTAAAACTTCCCCCTTTTTGAAGCACACTACAGCATTTCAATCTCTACAGAGGAGAAATTCAACTAGTGCTGAGATTTGAAGAGGAAAAAACCCAAAGTTAGGGTTTTAATCTGGTTTGGGACTAAAATGAGAGGCTTGAGAGCATTCTGGAGAGCTGTCCTGTTGGGAAGGATTCCCTCCCATCAGGGAGGCCTGGACTGACTTTTCTTCAACAATTCAGTTTTTGAGTGCTTGGAGTGCTGTCACACAAACCACATTTACAGCAGCTGTGCAACACGAGCCAATCTTACTTTTTTATCTGCTCCGAAGTAGTTCTTCAAAGTGAAATCTAAAATGAATCATATTTCAAGTGCTGCTGCTCCTACTGATCCTTTCAAGGGATCACTCGTGTTCTGCATTTATATTCTTAAGTATCTCCCTGTGCTACTTGGCAGGGAGCAAACTGCCAGTTTGAACAGGCAGAAAGAAAAATTACTTTCACATCATAATCTTTATCATAGCCAAACTTTTACATACTTTGTAAAAGCTAATCAGCTCTCCGAGAAAACTGGTTTTATCCAATGTAGATATTGGGAGGACAGAGCAGATGGCCTCAAGAGCTCCTTTCCAAGCAAAGTTTCTGTAGCATTGGACACAGATGATTGTAACAGACCAGGAACAAGCTGAAATGACATTAGAGGTGCTACAAAATAAGAAAGTTCCTCAGCCATAGAAAACTTGCCAAGTAAACCAGTTATGTACATGAATTCATTATGGAACAGAAAGGACAGTGTTTTAGAGAAAGAACACTATTGTTGCTTCTATATGCACTGAGATGGTTTTGGGCATTATAGTTTTTTTCTGATTTATGGACATCCTGAGGACCGGATCTCTCTACCACTGTATTTGCTTTTATAAAACTATGCATTTTACAATGCAAAGTTTCAACAAGTGTTTTCTTTAAAATGGAGCCACAACTTTAAATCCTCCTTCCAAGAGTAACATCTCATCATCGAAAATGGGAATGTTTTGTGAGCTTCCTATTCCTGCCTCAAGGTAAAACGAGACTATGGCTCTGTGGACAACTCCAGAGGCTCAGACTCTGCCCCATCTGCAGCACTGATCTCTTTCCAGAGCTGTGGTAAGCAGCAGACCACAAGAAATTCAATCCTGTTCTCCTGTAGCATGAGCTGGCTGACTCCAGCCTAACAGCATTCCCTTGAAATTAATTCAGACATTCAATTCACCAACCAATGTCTCTTTCCAGGGAAGAGTGAAGGCTCGCAGCACACGAGGAACCACAGACCACAGTCCCCAAGAAGCGAAGCAGACATGTCACTGGACAACAATCCTTGCAACTAAATGAGGAATTATCACAGATCCAACAGAAAATGCAATCTTCTCGTTTAGCCACAGTACCAAAATAATTTAGGAGTACAGATGCGTATTCAGCTTTTAGCCTTTGTGTGGCTGGTCCCAAAGGATGTTGTCTTAAAGGCTGGATCCAACCACCTGTAAAGTCTCCTTTCCTATATTCTCTGGCAGGCTAAAAAGGATGTTCCTCTGGTCTTTAATGAAATTGAGATATCATCATCTATGTAAAAATATTTTTCTTTTTTTGAAGAGCAAATAAGTAAACACAAAACACAAGTCATCTTTCAAATAAAATGCTTTGTAAAATTACATTTGTTGAGAAACCCAAGGATTTATTCATGACCATCTGATCTACTGAACAGAGACCTTGGAGATGGCATGAATTCATCCTGACAGCACACCTATTAAGGAAAAGCTATTAAAAAGTTTTACAGTATGATTAAAAGACTGTATAAACCACCAGTTGCATTGTTCCATATATGTGTTTTTTCCACTTGATCATTAAAAGTACATCTCATTTGTAACCTACATCTAACCTACTTCTAATTTAGCAATCTGCAGGGCTGAATGTTAACAACCTTTTATTATATTGTTTCATGTTAAGGCAGTTTTTCAGGGCAATTTTCAATGCAACTCAATGAAACCTTTTCATTTACTAGCTATGTAGAATGAAAGGCAGAAGTGCCTCACTGTAAAGCCCCATTTTTCCTAAACAATTTATTATCCTTACAAGTCTTTAGATGTTCCAACTCTTTTGGCTTTCAGTAGCAGCCCTGATCAGCAAACACCAATACCTGACACAGTATTCAAATGTCAGTCATGAAAGCACTAAAACCACCATTTGCTTACCGAGATTAGGGTTTTTCCCCCCTATTGACATATTTATTGCATTTGCCTTAGGCACAGCAGCAGCTGAATATCCAGCTTAGCTGCAAATCTTCATCTGTTACCCTGGGGAAGGATGGAGGGGGGACAGTTGTAGGACAGACACCTCCACCCACTAAACCTGGCAGCAGCTCTTTTGTGCTTTAGCCAGATCAGAAGAAATTCGGCACACAAAACCACACATCTTGTGTTTACAGCCCTACTTCACAGGAGATCCACGTTGCACTGGAGTCCCTTATTATCTTGGTTTAAATCTTTGCTTCAGCTGTGAGTATCAGCAGTAATGATTTAATGCTCTCATTTCTGTCTGCTGAAAAGGTTAACGAGCAAGCAGCCGACAATGAACTGCTGTGACACCCCGCAACGTGCACAGCCTGTGCTGTGCTTTTGAGAAGTTCTCTTTAACCACTCACTAGTTCGAAGGCAAGCTGCTGCCTCTGAAACACAAAAGCCACACAAAATTTAGAAAGGAAAAATGAGAGGGCCAACTGAAATACTGCACAGAACACAAAAGAGTTTTTTCAAATTAGTGTTTGGTTGATAAAACAGGTGCAAGGCATCTCTATGGTGTGATGATCACCACATCTGACATACCTCAAGTGGCTTTAAACAGGCAAAAGCTTTGTGGCTTTTGTGCAAGCATCAGCTGATTCATCCCGTATCTCAGAAACACCTTCAGTTCATATCTGCTTCCGTAACTTCCCAATTTGTTGTCAGTTTACTGTCACATTCCTCTCCCTACTCCACTCTTCTATTTGTACCTGCTTTCCTCTTCCCACTTGAAAACAGAATCAATATTCAGTCTCCTTAGCTTATAGCATCTACACCAGAAAAAAACCATTCAAGTTTGAAATCTCAATTTCCCCTCTCCTACTCCTCCAAAATCACCCTGCTTATGCTTCTTAAATACTAGCTTTTGAAATTGAAAAAATACAAACTCTGATTAAGACCATCAGAATAATCCACCTGTGTTTTCCTCCATCTCAGCTGAACTCTGCCCTGAACTCTGTATGCACCTTGACACTTCAAATTCATTTATATCACATCACTGAGCATGACCACTGAGTTATCTATGCAGCCACCAGGAGCCAAATTTTCAACCAGGAACACTGAACAGTAGGATATTAAATGAAAAGGTTCTGGTGGAAGTTACATTTAAGGAGATTAAGAAGAGCAAGAGAAATCACTCAGTCATTACTCAGGGCAGGTGGGATCAATCTCATTACGTACTGAGTTACAGAGTGTGCAGTATCTAAGCAACTCAGATAAAGAATTTAGTCTCAATATCTACACAAGTACTATATGCACCTTTTGCCTATGGGGAAGAGAGGTTTGGATAGAGAAGAAGGTGGAGCAGTTCCCCAATAATTGGTTTTATTCAGCATCACAAAATGAGTAAATGAACTGTGCAAGTCTGCAGGTCATACTAAGCTCTTATGGGTCAGCAAAAGCCGTATTAATGGGGGTAAAAAAGTCAACAAGGACCTCACAAAATTAAGCAAGTTGCTAAGACAGCAGCTGCACTTCAACACAGAGCTGTGATGTAATGCATCTGGGGAAAAAATTCAGAGCAATACCTCCTTAACCAAGTAACACTTGCACTTTCTCCAGTTCCAACTGCGGGAGGAAGGCTGAGTCACTGTTTTCTCTGAAATCATCAGCTCAACTGGAGTAGCTGGCCAAAAGCAATAAAACTTCGTGTCTCATTAGGAAGGGTACTGAAAACATGGTACTTATATGTATTACTGTGCAAAACTTTAAAAAAGCATGAACATGTTTTGTCCAGTTCTGGTCTCTGCACCAGAAAAGATGCAGAGATGTCTAGAACTGGGCAGCTGAAGTGACTGAGGGATGGAGCAGCTGCCAAGAAAGGCCAGATTACCAAATCTGGGGCCCCCTCAGCAGGGAGGACATGAGGCTCAGGGTGAACATGATCACAGCACAAGTGGAGGGGGTGGGGAAAGAAGAGATAAAAAAATAGAAAAAGGAAAAGCAAATCGATGCAGCACCACCATTCAACAAATCCTGCCAGTCTGAGCATCTGAGGAAACTACTGGAAATTAGGTACAAACCAGTAAGAGTGCCTTTTCCACAGCTGGCACTGAGCTCCCTGCAATTCCTGCAAGAGAAAAGCATGGAGAGAGGTGCCACCAGCCACTGGGCCAGGCATGCAGACTCTATGTAAATAACATTTTCTGCTGCCATCAAGGGCCAGTGGTGGGCTGGGCAGTCACTAGTCTCATTTAGCAGTATCTCTTGAATCAGCCACACTGTGGCCAGTGATTGTCCCCCTGCGCTGGGTTCTGGGGAGGCCACACCTCAAATCCTGTGGTCAGATTTGGGCTTCTCAAGACAGACATTGAGGGGCTGGAGCACATCCAGAGAAGGGAACAGAGCTGGGGAAGGGGATGGAGCACAAGACTGATAAGGAGCAGCTGCTGGAGCTGGGGGGCTCAGCCTGGAGAAAAGGAGGCTCAGAGGGGATCTTCTGTCTCTCTCCAACTCCCTGACAGAAGGTTGGAGCCAGGTGGGGGTGGCAGTCTCTTTTCGAAGTAACAAACAATAGGACAAGGGGAAATGGCCTCAAGTTGTGCCAGAGGAGGTTCAGCCTGGTCAGGAGAAACTTTCACAGAAAGGGCAGCCTAACACTGGAAGAGGCTGCTGGGGACATGGCTGAGTGGTGGCCTTGGCACTGCTGGGTTAACAGCCTGAACTACCAATTTTAAAGGTCTTTTCAAACTAAAATGATTTTGTGAGTCTCATGGTCTTAAGCTCCCTGTTACGGCTCTGTGAAGTCACAAGCTTAAACATCACCTGTAAGAACACCTACTCATTCAAAAGTACTGTTCAAAGAATGTCAGCCACATTACAGGAATATTCTTATCCTTTACTGGTTTATCACAAAAGGAGATGTGTTTAAACAAGCCCAGGAAACTTTAAAAGCATTTAAGATGTTTAAGGAGGGACATGTGTGTGCTGGCAGTAGTTCAGATCTATCAGGAATATATCTCCAGCACTATGATCTGTGATCATATAATCCTGATGGAAATATTGTGACATTTTATGAACGTAACGATTCAGGCCCTCAGGCAGGCTTAGGGAAAGCTGTAGACATGTATTCTATACGTGTGCAGCTACCCCCTATTTGTACTACAGAGCGCTTGTTCTTCCAAGTGATAGCTTTAGTGGATGTTTTTCTTTCAAGAAACATTGTCTTGACATTGCTTGCTATGATTGAAGCTCCCTTGTCATTTTCCGTGAAGGACTTGTGACACACAACGTGCCACCACAACTCACCCACGTCTTCAAAAGGTGACAGGTTTGTGTAGTTCCTGCACTGAAATACAAATTAGCTCTACATGTCAGCAAAGGCTGGTTTGTGCTTTAGGTATGACAGGAATTTAGCACAGAGCACGGAGGTGTTCCAGAATGTAAAATAAATGTGTTTCCAGGTAAAGAAATGAGTGCCAAGGGCACAACCAGAAGGGGAAAGAATGAGGAGAAATTACTCCAGGCAAAATATTAAAAAGCTCAAGACAGAGCTGCACATCCCAGATCACATAAGAGAAAACTGCTTTCTGAGTGTTTTTTAGAGGGGGTCAAGGGGAGTTTTGTTTTGGTTTCAGAATAGCAACTAGTTATAGAAAAATTTTGAGCAACAGATTAATGATGTAACAAAAAAACTACCCGAAGTTTCTTCTTTGGAATATTAGAACAGTATTTCGCAAGTTTTGTGTGGTTTTTTTGTTAAAACACAAATTCTTAGAAAGTTGGGCGAGTCAACTTCCTTTCATGTTTCACCACTGTAAAATTATGCTGTTTCCATGGTTTTGGCCCACACATGGATTCCATTGTTACAGCAGTTTTTCAGGAGCTGGAATTAAAGTTTTAATTTTTTCTTATTTGAAGTTACAGATGGGTGAAAGAAGGTTGAGGATAATCAATGCAGCTAGCACTCAGTGAGGGAGAAAAAATTTCAGCGTTTTCCAGTAAAGAACATACACGAAGTAGTTTGTCAGAAGTTTAACAGAAGATTATCACCTCTACACACACACTGTTATCTAAAAAAAAAAAAAACAAGGAGGGGGGGAGGGCCTTAACACTTCCACTATGAAAACACTGACTTACTATCTAAGAAATAACATGTTTTATTGCTCACAATGGGATTACTCCAAAGTGTTCACACTTTGTTGTTTCATGCACTTCTAACCTCAGGAACGTGAAGAAGGTGACAGCAGCTGCACAAGTTTTGCTCTATACAGAAACCTGCCTCAATAAATAAGATGAAACCTATTTGTAATGAGAACACCTGGGTTTTCTTAGCCCAACTATGACACACTGGATGGAGAAGGAATTTGCTTCAGCTGGAGCTTGTTCTCAAAGTGAAGCACAAGATCCCTTCACAACAAATGGGCATTTACAGCCAGAGCTACAGAGGCTGAAATCAGTTCTACAGTGAAGGCACGACAGTTTTGGATCTCAACCATGCAAGAAATAAGAGAACTGAGGACACTCAGTGTGCTAGGAAAAGTCCAATAAATTCACCACCGTATGCATAGGAACAACTCCTTTAATGTCACCTGGGTGTTTCTACAAGTCTTACACATCCTCCCAAAGACAGAGATGACACCACTTCCAACCACTGCAAACTTTGAAGACACACACAACATGCTGCCAAAGTGTCATTCTGCTGGGGAAGGGGGGGTTTAATAAAAAGCCAAAAAATATTTCCAAAACTGAGATTACAAAGGAACATTGATTCAAGAAGCATCTAGGTCAAGTAAATTTGTCAAACACCAGAGCAGACACAAGGCAATGAGAATTAGCAAGGAGATAAAACCAAATGCTGTTTCTATCATTTCACAAGAATATGCAGTTCTTTGTAAGCTAAAAGGACACAGAGCCTATCTCAGAGGGTAAATAGGAGTTTAGGGGCAACAGAAGTAAAGACAAAAATCAGGAAAAAGCAGACATTACAGAGTAATATATTATGTGCTCATCTAAACTGAGAAAATCCTTTTTTCTTAATATGTTGCATGTAAGCAGTAGTTGTGCCAGGCTGGTTCCCTCCTCACACCACAACAGTGATGCACCAGCAGAAATACAGAAAAACTTTTTCCTAGTTTCTCCTCTGCTGTCTCTGTCCCCTTTTATAAAGTTTTCCAGATGGAAAATAGACAGAGAATGAATTAAGACAGCAAAAAAAAGATGACAAGTGAGGCAGGGAGGAATCATGGGCAGGAAAAAAAAAAAAATCAGGAAAAGAAAAATACACACATCCATAAGGACAAAGAAACCCAAAGAGATGACTGACAAAACTAGATTATGAAGGTAAAGAGGGGGTAGTGGGGGAACAAGAGTGCAGACAGAAGAACTGCAGCACACAACATGAGACAGCCTTTCTTCTCCTAATTGCTTCTGTCATGTAGCCGTCAGGGAGCGGCTCAAAGACAGCGGTGCTGGTGTAACGGGAAACCCCCCAACACGTCTGTTCTCTGCAAGAACCTGATCAAACAGGAGACCCAGTTGGTTTGACAGAACACAACACACGTGCAGCTTCCATATCCCACTGGCTGTGCCTTCCCAGCTCGGCCATTACTCATCTGGGCAAAGGGAACAAGGCAAAGAGTTTGTTTCCAATTCGGCACCGTGCGAAGTCAAGCGCGTATGATTAATGGATTCTCATTTCCACAAACCCACTGAAAAATTTCAGCTTGGCATCATTAAGATTCTATCAGCCTTGAATTGCAATTTAAGATAGTATTTTTCGCCTTAATCTGCTGCTCTATTTAATCAATTTAATGCACAGTAAAAACTTAATTTGACAAAATTGAAAGCATTATTTCTCCCTGCCTCTGGCATGAAACAGATTAAGACCACCAGAAATACTTGCAGAAAGATTTAGGATTCATTACATATTGGGTGGCAGATAAATATTAGATATGCTATAACCTCTAAATCTAAAAGCCGTGGGTTTTAGTTAATGCTGCAATTACCCCCCAGCAGCTAACCCAAGTCACGCTTCCTACACAAGCCATGACTGTGATTTTTGAAGTCAGATCTCCTAAAATACTATTCTGTACAATGCTGACAAATTCCACAGACAGTAGGGAGAAGGAACAAGGACAGTAAGACAACTTCTGATTTATATATGCTTTACAACCTCCTGTGTAGGCTTCTGGCTGGATACACAGGCTGGATAAAGGCACAGGTCAGACTAGAACATGTTCTAGGTCCAGGATGAAACAGCAAACAGCTTACACCCCTATAACTGGTGGGCGCTTAGGAACGAGGCAGGGAGTGTATTAGTGAAGGCTGCGTGGTGCTCTTGCAGGCAAGAGACTACACTTTTATTTTCTGACTTTTTTTGTACATTTTACAAGTTGCTTACCCCAGAGGTGGGACCCTTGGGAACTACTGGTCATTTTCCAGAGACTATCACCGAAGCCCCTCCTCTGGGAACAAATGTGGGAGCTTCGATGGTTTACAGAAGATGACCTTGTGCATCAACACTGTGCCTGGGAATAGAATTTCCCAAAACCAAAACAAGCAGGCATGGGCATGGCAACACACCCCTACCCAAAATTCAATTTAAACTACTTTAGATTATCCACAGAAGCTGAAAAGACAGTGACAGAAAGCTGCCACATAAGTATGTCTGGAGGTCTCTACAGACAATCTGAAGCTCCAAGATAACTCAAGTTACAGGAGACACATCCACAGTTCTGTCCCAGAGCTGGAGGTACCCAAATGGTCCCCAAGTTGGAGATGCTTCTCCAAGAAGCAGCTCCTCTCATCCCATGGCCAGGGCTACAGCACGATGGCATTACTTATACCGTGAACAGAGCACTTCTGCCTTCAGGGCTGTCAAACCAATTTTCTTCATAAATACCTAACAAGCCAATTTTACAGGCAGCAGCGGGGAGAGGAATCCTGACGGCGTGCTGCTCACAAAGCACACTCATTACTTTCTTAGCTAAGAATCACTAAGTCCCTTAGAAACTCTAACTTGACTTTTAAGTATTTAAGTAGAGTATTACAAGTTTATTTGAAACGTATTTTAAAGCTATCATGATTTTGTACCTAGATATGAGCTCTTAGAGAAGAAAAATCAAATGCAAAACGCATCTACTATTAAAACAGTCTGAAATTTACTATTCCTGCTGATGTTAAAAACCAGTGCTGCTTCACTTGAAAAGTACAAATATTTCAGCAACAGCTTTTTTCATTTATGTCAAGGGATTACATAGTGTATACACTTGTACATTTACATCTTACTTCAGCTTGCTTTGTTGATATATAAAACGCAATACTAATGGTGAATACCTACCCTGCTGATGTGTAACAATTCTTCATCAACAAACCAAGCTAGCTGGGGCATAGAAGAAATCATGATGCAGCCCTTTAAGAATTAACAGAAAAGAGCCACAAATATCCTAATTATATAAGGGCATTTGGGACAGTCCAGTGTAGGCTGGACTCAATGAACAAATATTTTCTGCACAAAGATAAGAATTCAAGACCACAAAGAAGTGTACAGTATAAATGAAGCTTTTGCCTCAGCAATGAGTGCTGGGAAGCAGAAAAACATAAATCTTTTGTACCACAATATAATCCATAAAAAAGGGCAGCAAGAGTAATAAAGCCTAAACCAAGAAAAACATTGTTAAGCTTTTAAAATTCTTCACTGATACTGCAGTTTATTCCTTGCACCACCATTTCACAAGAATGAAAAAACATCAGCTCACTTCTTTTGTTAATTCGAAGAGAGATATATTATTTGAGGATTATTCTCCAAAAAGCTTTTCCATTTCTGATCATTCATTAGGCATGAAAACAGGGATGATGAACAAAAAGAAACCTATCCAGCTTTCTCTGCCTCTGATCCAACTTAGACAGAGTCAGATGCCACTGAATCCAACCAGAGTGAGAACAAAGAACTGAACTTGGTCACAATGATGATCCAGAGCAGAACTGACAGTTGTTTCATGCACTTCTAACCTCAGTAACGTGAAGAAGGTGAACATTTTTTAATTACTCTATAATCTAGTTTTCAATTTATCATGTATGAAGTGTCAGGTACCCCGAGCACACTAAATTATTTAGCATACATTGTAACTGTATCTTCTGCCTCTCACAATGTGCAGAATACATATGCAATGCTTATTAAAATTTTTAAATTAAAATACTGAAAAAAAATTCAGTTCATCAAGGTCTCCAGTTCCTCGGTCTTCCCTCTCCAAATTGCTCCTGAACATATCATAAGACTCACCCTGTGAATTCAAGCTTGAGGCATAAATGAGAAAGAAAATGATCCAAATTAAAAACCTTATCCAAATTTCCAATCATTATTAAAGAGACTCATTTTCAAGCCCTTCAAGATCTAATCAGGTTCAGAGTGGACGCGAAACTGAAATTTGCTTGAATACATAAAAGTAATTCTGGCACAAAATCAGGTAGATACTGCACAAGGTTGCCAGTATTTCAGGAACTTCTGAACACATCTTTTTTCACTGATATGAAGAAAGAGATCAAATTAGAGAACTGCAGCCTGTACTTACGCCAGTGTCAGCTCTGGTACAGTTAATATTTATTTCGTCATCCTGCAAACTAAGCATTTGTGACAGTACAAAGGAATTTCAGGCTGCATATGCAAACAACTTGTCACAGAATTGGAGCTGGAATAATTTCTGCTTGTATTTGTCTGCTGCAACCCCACAGAAGAAGAAATGCACAAGTTCTTAGTAACATGACACTGAAAGCTCAGAGCAAACCACAGGAAGCTCAAAGGACCAAAAAGAATTATTTTCACCAAAGTGACAGGGACGTTTACTCTACTGCCACATCAATGCAATTTAACTAAATCCGTTTATCTCCCTTTTCCCCAATTCCTGAATCACAGAGTAACAAAAGTCATGAGGCCCGAAGGAAACCTATGAAGTGTGTCTCCATAGTGAAGAAAAAAAAACCACAGAAATCCTCTGGAAGCATTTGGGGAAAACTGGGCAACTCTGACCTCTGAACTGCTCAGGTCCCTGGAGCAGATCTGGCTGCATTAGGTCTGTCAGATGCCTGAAGCACTCCCCAGTAACCCAGCAAGGCTGGAATCACAGAATGGTTTGGGCTGAAAGGGACACTTAAAGGTCACATAAATTCCATCCCATCCACCACAGGCAGGGACACCTTCCCCTAGACCACACTGCTCCAAGCACCATCCAACTTGGCCTTGAACGCTTCAAGGGATGGGGCAGCCACAGCTTCTCTGGGCAACCTCTGCCAATGCCTCACCAATAACACTATTTTACCTTCTTAAAATATTAAACTATTTCAACACATTGTGTTAAGAAACACCATTGTTAAATTGGAGAAACTTTTCTGAATAGGTTAAGAAAATGTTATTTACTACACACTTTTATATTCAACACCAAGCAGTGCTCAGAACACCCATGAGCAAGGAGAAGGCACCACCAAGCATCACTGTTGCCCCTTTATCCTAAAGTCAGCACAGTTCTGAAACTCACCTGACCCCCCAAACCCCTCCTTCACAGTGCTCTGGATGGTTCAAAGTTCCAAGTGTCTCAGGTTTGGGGGATATCCAAGGGGAAATCACAGAATCATCTAGGTTGGAAAAGACCTCTGCAACTGAGGACCTCAGAGGTTTTTTCCAACCTAAATGATTCCATGATTCTGGGTGTGGCTGCTGCTGTCAGCAGCCTGAAATCAGTTCTGTTCAGCTGTGGTTTGAAGCTTCTGCCTCTTGCAGAGTTTGGTAGGAACCGGTTCATGGCCAAAAAGGTACATGGGGGAGAGGATAACAGAGAGATGGCAAGCAGCACAAGCCTTGTTATTTAGGAAACAGAGGTAACAATAGACAATATTGTCATTAAAAACACAACCATAGAGGTGGGTATGGTCAGGGGTGGTAACTTGCAGTGGTTTCATCCTGTCCAAGTGACTTTCTGTGCTGGGAACAAGGGCATCATTTGGTCCAAACTACCTGTGAGAGAGAACAGACACTAAAAGACTTAACCCAGTGACAGATGATGACAACGTACCAGCTAACATTCATTCAGTTCATCTCAGAAAAGCAAAACCAAAAAGGATTTTAGATATTCCCCACACAGACTTCTCTAATGAAGACATTGTCACATCTGTCTGTAGACATTAGACAATGTCAACAGGTCTGGTAATTATCTACAGCTCTAAAATTTAAAATCTACAAATTAATTAGACACTGTTCCAAAAATCACAAAGTGCAGCTTTGAGGTTGGGCAATGACTTTGTCATGACTCAACCTAAAAGCTCTTGCCAAAGCACTTGAATGCAAAGACTGCTGAGCTTCACCTTCCTGAAGTGTCCTTACATCCAGAATGTCTATTTCTGAGAAGTCTGGCTTCTGAAGAAGTCAGTACTAGTATTATAAAATTCCAACTCCTCCATATCTTCCTCAAACTACAAAAAATCAAAGATATACTGAGAAACAATGGACCGACTTTATTCTTTTAGGACTTAAAAGTTCCAAAGGATTTGACTCCCCATTGCCTTCTTGGCCTCTATTCCAAACCCTAAAACTACAGTCATTCAAAATGCAAATATTTTGCAGTGGGGATAAGCAAATACAGACTTTGTCTCACAAAACATTTCAGTGATGCTCCCTTTCAAACAGATCATGAATGGATACATTTGTCTCCTTATAAACTACTGGCCATCTATTGTCCTCTAGCCAATTGTAACATTATTAAGAACCAAATGAACAGAAATCCAAATACTTTTAAGTAGCATAAAATATTAAAAACAATTCATATGGCCTCAGACAGCAGCCACAAAAATTTATTTTTAGGGACAAAATCTTCTCATTCAAGAAAAACACGACAGATTATGAAATTTATTTAATTCCTGTGTATTAAGTTGTGAGACTAAGTGAGCTGAAACCTATCAGGGGAACACTCCTGGGCTGGATTTGCAGCCCTGATTAATGCCTAAATATTGATATATGTGACTGCAATCTCCAGAAAAATCGAGGTCTTTTGGGGTCCTTGGGAAACTGAATGACATGAGGGGGACAGTGTCAACGTAAGAGTGCAGAAAATTATTCAATTCAAATTTTCAAGTATTTTACATGCAATTAAAATTACTTTTGCCAATAGAAAACTTGCCAGCAATAGCTTGTTTCTTATTTTCTTCTATCCTTATTTTCCCTTCATATTTACAGGCATTTCAAAGAGCAAATTGCAAAACAAACCTAGTTAATATTGTTTGTGAAGTGGGTTAAATACATGAACCATGTATGTAGAACATACAGTAATTTATAATTCAGATGCCTTGGTCTCGAACTTCCATGTGTTAGTTTGGAGTCGGAGATCAATTTACCACAACTCACAAGTGCTTTGAAGCTCAAAACCCAGCAATGCACAAATCAATATTTAATTGGCAGTCAGTGTAGGAGTTAAAAAAGTATCAGAAGCTATGTACAAAGTATATACTACAAACCACAAAATGAAATAAATACCAACATGCACTACTAACAGCCTCAGGAATTAGAGATGAGTATTTCAATGTAATTTCTTTTCATGTCTCCTGATTTTAACAAAAATTTTTGAACAACCAACCCCTTTAAGTTACAAATGGTTCGTGTGTATCATTATTTGCATCATCCAAGACCCTATTTTTCCTGCATATTTCTCTTTCTACCACACCGAATATGATAGTACTGGAGAGGTTTTCTTTTCCTTGGGCTGTTCACATCCGTGACTCCATCCCTCATTTAAATTTCTGCATTCTTCAGAAATCTGAGATACACTGGGCAGATCAAGACATGTCCCTGCTTCAAAACATATTTTAGGCAATTTTAATGATATGAGGGAACTGTAAAATGAGAAAATGCAAAGTTACCAGGATCTCCTGAAGAGACTGTGTGTGACCTCAATTAGCCATCAGATCAGCTACACAGAAAACATGGATGCTTGAAAACACAAAAACCAGGATTAACTGAATTGGGCCAATCTGCAGAAATTCTACAGTGCTGCCACTTAACAGGCCTGAGAAAAATAGTAACTCTACCACCCCCAAAGCAACCAGCCTTTTGTTCAGTTTCTGTAATCTTCTGGAATTAACTAGAAAAATTTTAGCCCCGAGGCCAAACTTTGTGTCCTTCCTACGAACTGCTTTTCAGCCGACCACAGGCTCATACTCATTTATCTTGAAAAGTTATTTAAAAAAAACAGGAAAAAAGAGATACATACTAAAGCAACAAATTTAAACTCCATCTAACCCACCCAAATAACACAGAAATTAGGGTTTTTTTCTGACAAAAGTATTTCACAGTTCAGATGCAAATTGAGGCATTAAATGTTTTCTTTAAAAATATAAACCAGATGACGAATTTGAATGAAGTGACTTTGTAGAGCCTTCCAGCTGAGTGCAACACTCCTTCCCCACCTCACTGTTTCCACACCTTGCCCATTAAAAATCAGGAAATGCAGAAATTACATCAGAAAAGCATTAGATGCCAATAAAAAATAAACTCTGTATTAACATTTCAGCTACCTTTTGAATTTGTGATGCTCCCCTGAATGTAACAATCATAAATTTTCTTTGAATCTTTAGTGGGAGTTTTAGTCAGAAAAGCTAAACTGGCATCCTCTGACCCCCATTTCTCATACTCCTGGTATACAGATAATACAGGGATGGCAGCAGCATTCTCTGGACATGGATATATGAATATAGAGACCAACAGGATATTAAGAAATGTAAATTACTGCTTCTCTTATGTCCTTCTTTCTCCTTTATGGGGGGAGAGCTGCAATAGGTTATGTCTTCAAAGCTAAGCATTTACTATCAAAAGTAACACCAACACCACTAATTCCTTGTATTAACATCAAGATTCAATGTTTTCAATGTCACTCTAACTCTGGATTTATTGTGGAGTTCTTACTCAACGCTTCACTTCAAAAAGATGAAGAGTAGCTGGTGAAAGTTTCACACCACAGATGTTTATACACACACACACACCCCCGAAGAAAATCTTCCAGGTACCTTTGGCTTGGCTTACTTCAGACCTTATCAAGAGGAACACTCTGAACTGAAGCCCAGATTTCACCACCAACACCAAATGTTTTATTCTTCATTGAATACTTAGATGACTACAAGATCTCCTGGAGAAAGTGAGCCTTGAATTAAAAATAAAGCCACCAAAAAAACTGTTTCAAAAAGATGCAGAATTCACTGTTCATTGACCACCTTCATTTAGGACCACTTCTGTTTAGGATTTAGCATAGAGTAGAAGCAGAAGGCTCAAACTGGATACAAATACATCCTATGCCTAGGATTTATTTTTTTTAAGGTATCAAGGCTTCATACAGGGCCCCTAGCACCACACAAAAAAGGAGGTGCAAATTAACATCCTGCTTGCTTGGGCTTTTTTCCAAACCAAAAATAATTATGTAGAGGCTTCTAAGGTAAATTATTCACCATATTAAGAGTCCAATGCAAATTTCTATGTAGAGGGATTTATAAGAATCAGCATCAGTCACATTAAAGGCATAAGAATACAGCCTGAATTGTTATGTTTAAAATAACTAGGATACAATACAGTTTAGACTATTAAACTACCAGGAATATTACTACTAACAGAAAAAACAAAAACAAAACCAAAACCAACCCACACACAAAAAGACTTCCAGAAACAGAAGGAAGTATAATATTCATGTACTATTAGAAAAAGCCTACCACTCCTTTTGGATATTGCTCTAACAAAGATCATTTAGAATAAAGGATTAGGTTGAAGGAAGAACTCAATGACTACAGCTATCCCAATTCCTTGGGACCTTCAAACTCAGTACAATTCTGCCAAGCTTTTACCATCCTCTCCTAAAAGTTCAGCTGAGTAGACTGATCCTGAAAGAGGGAAATGACAACACAGCCACCTGCTTACAATACATACAAAAATAACCCGGAATGCCAAACTTGGAGTCCTGTTGACAACCGTGACTTTTTCTGTGCCCTTTTGCTCTGCACAATCTAAATCCTAAAATAAGAAATGACCTTTTTTTTTAAATGGGAAACCTGGTAAGCAATTTAAAGACTGCACCTTCCACAACACAGCTGGGAGTGGACTGCTAACAATAAACTTTCCACTTGTTGTTAAAGGGCAGCGTTTCAGTGGCACCTGCAACAGCTATTAACTCCTGCCAGGTGATCAAGGCTCCCTCTTGGTACAGATGATTTCATCTCATTTAATGCATTCATTTTCAGGTGCAGTTATAGACTCTTATTGCCTCTTTGTGTACTCTTCATCCTCCTTAATAAAAAAATGCTGCCCAACCTGCATTTGTGTGGCCTCTTGACAGGGAATTCAGCAGTCTGCTTTACTTCTTGCCTGGAAAAGAGAGTACTGATACACAGCTACTGGTCAGAAAGAAATAAAAGAAATCCCATCACCTTCTCATATTCACTTAGTCTATACTCAAGACAGCAGTATGTGTAGGCAGTATACAAAAGCATAAAAAATAAACCACTATTTTTGCTAATTCTTGTTATTGAAATTGGATTTCATGAAACTTAAGCACATGGAAACACTGCACTCTTTCAAAAACTCAATAGCTGCAAAAGAAATTGCCATCTAAGGAATTGTAATGCATCAGGAAGACTTATCCAACATATCAAAGGTACAGAGAATAACCAAACCAAATTATCTACAGATATTTAGGCATGAAGGGAAATCAGGCTGATTCAAAAGTTTTACATGGAGTGTTTACATACAACTGATGTGTCTTAGAAACACATGAGAAGGAAAGGAGTCTCATCAGAGGCTTCCAACATCATCCCATGATTTTCCACCAGCTTTAAAACTAGGAAGGAACAACCATCCCTGCATAAACAAAATGAGATTACAAAGCAGGACAGAAATACCAGAGAAAACAGGGAGGGTTCAGTAAATCAAAAATGAACAAGGACTATTGGCTCAGTTGGTCAGGGTTTGACGTTGATAAAACCAAGGTTGGGGGTTTGATCTCCTTGTGGGCCATTCACTTTAGAGCTGGACTCAATGATCCTTGTGGGTTTCTTCAAACTCAAAGTATTTTGTGATTCTATCAAGACTACTGAAATAAAGGAGAAAATAAATAAAAAACGCAGTGTTCTGTTGGTACTTGTGAACAGGGTGTGCCAAACATGAGGGAGACAAGCAATGGTTTCACTTTGCACGATGCTGATAAGAGCTAGGCTAACGCAGCAGGAGTGAAATTCCCTGCCTCCCAGGCACTGCTAATTAAAACACATTTCAGAAGTGCACTTGAGCCCACTTCCCTTCAGAGGAAGTTCTCCACGAATGTCTGCCAGGAAATAACCCAGATCTTTCCCTTACCACAGCACACACAAACCAACTTTGGCAACCCCTGGGCTGGCACTTGCTCATCCTGCTGCCTACCAAGCTGGGTTTGTTTGTTTTTTTTTTTCCCCAAGTATTTTATGACATGTCAGTACATTTGTATCCCCTTATGCTCCTTCTCTTCTATGCACACTCATTACAACCTGCCCCACACTACAATTCGAGATGCTACACCACTAACAAATACTGCCATAAAACAGAACAAGAAGCCTGGAAAGCTTCACTCAGTTTTTAAGGTAAAAATGGAAATTTTCAAGCCTTGAAAAGATTTCAATCCATCTAGTTTGAATTTTGGTCTTCTTATATTTTCAGGAAATTCTCTTCAGGTTTTCTTCTTACAACACCAAGGTATATTAGGACATGCAAGGTTGATAGGGAGTTGATTCACTAAGTATCTGAAACCTGGACATATTGGAAAGTTAAGAAATCTACCACCTAGCAGTGAGGAGCACATTATCATTGATTATTTTGCGTAAGAATGGTCTTGTTCAAAGATTCAGAATATCCTACTGCTTTTAGAAACTTTCCTAGGTCAGCCTTCAGTATTTTTCTAGAGTAAACAACAGCCAGTGCAGACCTTAACCCATCAACCAAGATGCAGGATCAAAGGCCCATTGTACATTACCACTGAGCAAGCTAAGTGCTCTCAAAGAAGTAGAACTACAAACTTTACCTCAAATAATAACCAGAATATCATTACTTAAATCTTCATTTAAACAGCCTGGAAGGGAGCAGCAGCAGCACTGCATGGCTATCCATGGCATCATCAGAATGTGCTGCTCCAGGCCCATTACAGCTGCATTACAAAGCGTTCTATTTACAGAGTCAGACTCTGTTTTCTGCTTGATGTTCCCCTATTCACATTCACCAGAGGGCTAACAACCAAAACAAATATTTTGTTTGGGATACAGAAGACCTTTGGCACCTCCAGAGGGAAAACTGAAGCTCTACTTCATTCTATCTCAATAACATATTCCAAGATAATCCAGACAGGCTGAAGTTTTATTGAACTCCATGGAGGGATGAGACAATGCAGGACAATACCCCAAACACTGAAATTTATTTCCCCAAGCCCACTTAGTCCCATGTAAGAGACAACAGTTGCTCTGGGGACAGGCTGAGGAGCATCAGCTATGCTGAGCAAAGGCCAGGACAGAGCTCAGAAAGGCATCAGGCACCACACAGAGTGATTTGTGTTCCTTACATCCAAGCTCATTGCTTTGAAAACCCTGGTGGTGCCTGTCAGCATAGACAGAGCACAGAGCCCTTGGAAGGGCCCAGCCTGAGAGAAGAGGATGTTCTGTACTGAACTCACACACGTGGGAGCCCAGCCTGCCTGGAAGAAGCTGAAGTTTATCATAACCTTGGTGGCAAAGTAAATCTTTCTGCAATGACCCAGAAGTCCAGAATAACAAACCAGACAGGAAGCCCAACAAAATTCCACTTCCAGAAGCCAGGAGGAGCTATAAGCATGTAGGTCTTCCTGGCAAAGAGCAACATCCATTAATTAGCTTTACACTTGAGAACTGAGTGGTTGCTCTTTAAACCTTTAAAGTGCCAACTGAAATCTTTTGAAACAAATTTTATATCAAGAGAAAAGCCCCGAATGTATTACAGCAAAATTACATGCATAACATCCAAAATACACAAGAACCCAGATCTCAGAGATTTCACTAGGGAAGTACTTCTAACCTTGAGATAAAAGGGAACACTAATTTCTCCATCTGCCATACTGTATTTAAACAAGTGTTATGCTGGATACAACAAGGTTTCTCATCCAATACTAGTTTAATTCCACCTGAAATAAAACTGTAAAGTTGGAAAACACCTGAAGTCACTTGCAGTAGAGACACAATCCAGAGAACATCCTTTGGAAGCTGTTCCTTAGGTGGAAGGGCTGGCAGCACCTACAGTCAATGGCTGACTAGCATGTTTGCAATCACACAGTAAGTACATGTAAAATTACACATTTTTATCTACACAATGCCTGCCCCAATACCATGCTCAAACACTGGCCTGAAGAACAAATCAGAATTATAAAGCTAAACAGAACTCCTGCTCATAATCCCTTCCTATTGTATGATTTGTGTCTCCTGCACTTATTACCTGAGAATCATAGCATTATTTTGGTTGGAAAAGACCTCTAGACCATAAAGTCCAAGCATCAACCCAGCACTGACAAGGCCACCATTAAACCATGTCACCAAGTGTCACATCTACAGATCTTTTGAATATTTCTAGGGATGGGGACTCAAACACTTCCCTGGGCAGCCTGTTCCAGTGGTTAACCATCCTTTTGGTGAAGGCACTTTTCCTTCCCCTGGAGCAACTGGAGGCCACTTCCTCTTGTCCTGTCCCTTGTTTCCTGAAGAAGAGCCTGATCCCCACAGGGATCCCCACAGGGATCCCCACAGAGCCTGATTCCTGTTTACAACCTCCTGTCAGGGAGTTTTAGAGAGCAGTAAGTGTCCCCCCAAGCCTCCTTTCCTCCAGGCATTCAGGGACTCTCAGTGATGTTAGCAGAGTCATTTTGTCAAGTTTCCTGCTTTTATTTTATGGCCTTGATTCCTGCTAAGTTAAATACAGAACTGCCAAGCGATTTCAGTGCTGTTCAAATCAGCAAGAGATCTGCTCTGAGTGCAAATTTCAAATGTTACAACCAAAACAGGCATGTCAGAACCCAGACCCAAAACTGAAACCTTTCATCCTAAGTTCTGTGACTCCATCCAGTACAAATACTAATAAAACCATAAGATGAATGGCTGAAGGCAGCACTACCACAGCACAATTGAAAGCTCCATCCTGTAAGAGGAGGGCTTGAATACTGCCATGAACAGACAAGGGTAGTGGGAGCAAACAGGTCATGATTCTGTGGAACAGGAGTTATGTGATCACATGATGAAAAGACTATCATGGTACAAGTAAAAGCTTGACTTTATGCAATATGAATACAAGAAGTAACAGTTTACAAAGCATCTGGATATGTAAGAGATGCAGTACATTTTTTGTCACTTCCACCGGAACTGTCATTGCAGTATTTGCATATACAATACCCTTTTCAAGAGCAAGTAGCACTAATCCCTTCTTCCTATCAAATCCCCAGCCAGAAATAAATTAAAAAAAAATCCACCAACTTCAATGTAAACCTGACAAGACAGAAGTACTTGCAATCTACACTTAAGACTTCTCACTGTTTCCTTATTCTGCATTATATTTCACAGCCTTGTTATTCACTGGGCTGGTTTTCTATAAAGTCTTATCTAGGCAGGTACAGCAAGATATTTACCTAACAAACCAATAAATACTTCGTTGTCATGGTTTTACCAGGATATGACTCATTGGAACCATGTATTCCAGGGAGCAAATGGCTTCAGTTCACAAAACATACAAGTGCACTTTTTTGCTTGTGACATCACAACAGTCAGAGCTGTTCCCTTTCAAAAGGTCAAACAAAATTAAAGGAAGCATTAAGAACCCCCTGAAATCACAGATCTGATTTGCAAGCCTTTATCTATGATAAAATGTTTTGCTCCCGCCCCCTGCCCTTGTTTTCTGGATTTCCCACACTGTTAGTTTTCCATGTCCAGGAAATATTTTTCAAGTGTCTGAGTTGCCATCTGAATCGTAAGTCAGAATTAAAATGAGGCATTAAAGTTACAAATTTTGATTTTAACTGATAAAAATATCAGTACTCATTCCAACTGAAATACTTTGGGTTTTTTCCAACTTAAGTGACAAAACTGAAATCTACTATTTTTTAAGCCATTCAAACTTTTTCTTTGGAGTGGTGAGACTAAATGGAATTCCTTAGAAAAAGCTAACTGCATAATATAAACAAGCATCATCCCATACCAGAAAAGGGATGGTAAAAAATGGAGAGGAGAAGCAAATATTCACCATAAACTTGAAAACTGACGTTTAAGAAGGGCTTTCCAGATGAAATCTGGCAGTAAGCTACTGAAGAATAAAGATATCTATCCCTGCAAACTTAGATGGTCAGGAGACATTAAGTGACCCTCTGCTGATTCCTGCAGTCTTATATCCATATATTATGGATACAAGACCACAGCCTGAAGCCCCATTAGGGGCCTGCTCCATGTAAATGCAAACAGCCACTTCTCCTTTGCTCTCAAATATAGCACAGTCCAAGTAAGAACATGAATGACTCTAAACCAGGGGATATCAAAGCTTTAAATAAGGGTAACCACACCCACAAGTTAAATTCAAAAGTGCTCCTGAAGTAGCAGGAGATGAATTTTGTTACCTGCCAGGCCTAAGCAATAGAAAAAAAAAATTTAATACAGGCTCCCAAACCACCAACCACAGGGAAGGTTGTAGAACGGGGACCAAACCACAAAGAAAAAGTAAGGATCCAACGATTTATTCCAGCCACACTCAAATGTAAGAATATTCCCAACAACCATATATATGAGCAGTAGTAAAGGCAGAAGTCAGAAATACCAACTATACTGAGGAGTAAAACTGAAAATTTCAAATATATCCATTCACCCTGGACGTAGGGGGGGGTCACAAGGAATCAAAAATATGCAGACCAGAAATAAATTCCTATAATACAAAGAATACTGTGGCTGTAACTTCTCTACTCCTGCTTTCAGCTAAACTTCTTCAGATTAGGCCAAGCACCCCTACAGCAAAGACTCTGCTTTATTAATACCCATTTCCTCTGTACTACAGAAAAGCAGAACATGAGAACAGAGAATTATTAGTATTTTGCTCTAAAAGGCAGCGCATTGGACTAGTCAGACACTTTTCAGCCAAGTGGCTTTAGTAGGTGAGAAAACACCTTGCAAGCTCCTCCCATGGACAATAAATTAATTGCTGCACAAGTCTGCCCACCTCTGTACCCTTGGGCTGAATGGAAGGACCACGAACAGGCTGTCAGAGAAAAGCCAATTCCAGGAAGCTCAGGGAAAAAAAAAACAACTCAAGAAATTCTGTTCTAACACCTACTGTTTAACAATCAGGATTTTCAACAATAATTACAAGGAAACAACAACAACAGAATCTCATCTCTGCTTTACCCAGAACAAAACTCAGTGTGAAATTGAAATCATTAGCTGTTGTACATACCCTAAGTAGACTTTCCAGCTCTCAGCAGCAGGTGCTCAATGCAGGATGAAACATGAAATCTGAAACAAATATTTAGAATTCATTAGGGTATTTTCTTAACTAATGTCCAAGTAGTCAAATATCCAAAAAACTTAAGAGCAAATTAACCAATATTCATGTTATGAAGACAAGATAACCTCCCTAAGGAACCAGCTGCAGTACATACCCTATTTTGCAAGTGCAGATTATTAAACTGGAAGTCCCTAGGAAAAGAACAAAAAAAAACCCCACCCTAAAACAAAACACAGGAGTTTGCAGTAGTAGGAGCCAGAGACTCGTATTTTAACTCAAAACAGACAAGTTGCCTGAAACCCTGTTGGTCTCATGAAAGCAAACTAAAAAATTCCCAAATTAAATGGATTTGTTATTTTGAAGAAGGAGGAGGGTTAAAGCATCACAAAATGTACCTTTATTACTGATAATATACATTTAATAGCAAAACCAAGTGAGTGCTGAAAACCATGATGAGTGATTCAAAACATGAGCAGCATCCAGATCTAGAATTAGAAAGTGGTTCCCTGGAAAATAAAAAGTGTGTGGGAGGAACTAGTGAAAAGCATTTATTTCCTCAGGGTATGTGCATCACAGGGCAGCCAAGCCAGTTCTCAGCTGAAGTAATAAATGTATAGAGATACTGCTCAATACACACATAATATACAGAAAGTTGTGGGTTTGTTTCTTAAAGAAAACAATTGATCTAAAAGAATTCCAGGGCCAAGTAATGGAAAGAGTTTAGTTTATTATTTTGATAGTTGTTTTTCTTCTTTCCCTTTCAAACAAATATATACTAAAGGGACAAAGACACTACCAGTAGAAAGCCCAAGCTTATATATCATGCACTTAAAACCAGATTTCTAAGAACTGTTTCCCAAACTTTTTTCACCTCAGATACGTAATTTTCCACACACATAAAGGCTACCAAAAGATTTCCACAAAAAAAAAAAATCTCGTTAGATAAAGTAACATAAAAAGTTCAAATAATCTCTGCACAGTTTCTTTTAAGTTTTCATCTAAGCTGTAATAAACTGGGGGTGGGAGAGAGAAAAGTAAAATACTTTAATTTCAACATGAAAATCAGAAAAAAGAGACACAGCCATTTACCTGAAACACACATCCATACCATGGAGAAAAAAAATCAGCAAGAACTTGAACTGCTTTCATGGTGCTGCACAAGATAAATGGCACTGCCTCCAAAACCTGATTTTATGGTTAACACAGAATCTGCTAAGTCAGGCTGTCCCACCAGCTCTGCCAGACTGAGTGGCAAACAACAGCTTTCCCCAGAATCACGCCTGCTCTGAACGTTTTTATGGAATTAGTCATGATTTGGGACAATTTGTAAAAACACTGATAATTAACACAGTGGGAATGATATCATGGCAAGTCCTTTATGAAAAGGCAAATTGCTCATTAGACTTTCTCAGACTGAGAAACCCGTGCACTTATTGATTTAACTAAAGATGTTTCCTGATAAGGCAAAAGCAACTTTTAATTTCCAAGGCCAGTAGTAATGACCTTTCCCTACTCTGGGAAGTTACATCAGTAGCACCCTTAAAACACTTGTTAAAATAATTGTGTGTGTAATACCATGGGACTTACATGCAGCATCAAAAAGCACCAAATACTAGAAAAATATTATTTTAATTGCTGAGGCATCAATAATGTAAACACTTACAGGCATGTTAAATTTTCCACACAAGTTCTCCCACTGATTTCCAATAGAACCACCCATGTGTGTAAAATTCAGTGTACAAATGCATGGCACTGTGATTTGATGTGATGTTGGAAGGCAATCCCAGAGGACAGATAAAGGGCCTCTCATTTGCTCTTTAGCTGCTACAAGTAATGCAGTCAAGACAATCCAAACATGGGATCATTTCTTCCCCCTTACACCAACAGCCTTTTCCAGGCACACCTTCCCAATATTTGTTTTCACAGGTTACGTACTGATTTACTTCATTCATCAATTACTTAGGAAGCAAGTGGTGACAAGAACTCGCCTATGCTAAACTCAAGTCCAACCAGTTGTAACACTTCTCAAAACACCAATTAGTCTCCTTCTAATAGGGATAAAATGCTGAAAGCTTCTAAAGTCGCCAAAAGGAGATTAAATGTAAAAAATGGTTTGGGTTGAAAATCTGTGCTTTTATTTTGACTTTTTGTAAAAAAAAAAATCTATGGATCTTAAAAAATGGTTTCTTAAAAGTAAAAAAAAAAAAAACAACAACAAACAACAACAAGAACAAGTATATCTGCTCAGGGGAAAAAAATATAGGAGAGAGGGATTTTTCATAGCTTTTGAAATTGCTCTACCTTTTTCCATATGGGAAAGGTTTTTAGTAAAGTGAGAATATTTAAACATTAAATTTAACACTTTTTGTGGTGAAAAGCTATTCCCTTTTAGACTTTTCCCAACCAGTTGCAAATCACCCACTTGGTCCAGTTTTGCATCCTTATTTTTTCTTGTTCTATCTACCCCCATAATACCTTACTCTCCTCCTAAAATCAACACAGAATTCTACCTATCTGTAATCAAAAGAAAACTTGAAGATCTAAATGTTCACATAGAAGGTCTGAAAGTTTTGTCCTCCAGTATCATTCTATTCCCTCTCTAATTTGACTCCTTCCCCAAGGACACCACTGAGCAAACAGACAACTTCCTGTATCCAGGAGTAAAAATCTTAATTTATCTTCTAGGTATGGAGCTCCTTCCTCAGCTTCCTTATGTTTCCAGCTACCTTAAAGCTATTGATTGTGCTCTTCAAAGAAAATTTGTCCTCTTCACTTTTTTCACACACAAATACCTCTCCTTCCAATCCCTTCCCAGATTCTCCATTCCATTTCAACACAGCAGTGACCTCAATGACCTCAGTCTCCACAAAGCCAAAGAAGGACCACTAAAGACCAACATTATTTGTTTCACTTCCCTCTCCTAACTCTGATCCACAGCAATAAAGCAAATAAACAAGTTCATGCACTGCAACTTTTTTATCCTTACAAAACACTTTATCTGGTCTCTGATGATGCCCCTTTGGCTCGACAAGAAGTCAGAGGAAAACTCCACAAAGATCACAGCAGACAGGAAAGACTTGGAAGAGCTCTGTCACTGCAGGCAAAGAATGGGAACAGCAACTGCTGGGCACAAGTAATATCTTCTTTAGCAGAGATGAGACAATTATAGCCAAGTTATCTGCAATGTTATTATTCCTGTAGATGTACTCTCCTGTATCTTATACAAACAACCAAATCAAGTGAACTTTGGCAATCACTGAGCAACCACAAACAAATTTCCATCAGTAAACTGTACACTGTTCATAGGGAACTATTCTCCAGCCACTTGTTTTAAGGAAGCAGAGAGGACCTAAGCTTTAATATTTTAAGAAGATAGGAGGTAAAGCATTCCATACGTCTTTTGAAAAAATGTAGTCTGTATGAACATATATATTTAGGACACAAAAAGGGGGGGGATGAAGCTGCATCAGGGAAAATTCAGATTGGACATGAGGAAAAGGTTCTCCACAGGAAAGGTGGTCAGTCACTGGAACAGGCTCCCCAAGGAAGCAGTCATGGCACCAAGCCTTAGTTGGACTCAATGGTCCTTTTGGGTCCCTTCCAACTTGCACATACATGCAACCCTGGATTATCTCACCACTCCCCCACACCTCAAGCAGTGAGGGCAGCAGACCTGCCTGGAGCACTTTCAGCAGCAGCAGCAGCAACACATCCATGCAAAAGAATAATTACAACACAGCCTTGAAGACAATCTTTTACCAAATGACCCTGGGCTTCAGGAGAAGCCCCAGAACAGTCAGGGCAGTTACTAAATTCTAGACCAACTCAAAAGTTCTGTTTGCACAGACAATACTGTGAGGATTTAATAGTCTTGTTTCAGGATAATTGGCATACAAGTACTAACTTCATCTCACCATTGCCCAGTGACTTGGCCACCACAGGAATACAGTCCATAAAGCAGAATATGGACACCTCATTGGATCCAAGCATAGAGCCTAAGCACATCAACCCAAAAGACACCCCCCTATGGCCACTGTTAGCTGCACCACCAGTACTTCTGCTGAAATTTTTAACCAGGTTGCTGTAACTTAACTGGGGAAAGAAGTACAAACATCAGTAAGATCTCAATTCCATATCATACTAAAAACACATGCAAGAAAAAGAAGTCCATACTTACTATCACCTCCTATTCATGTGAGCCATCAGATAAAATCAGCTAAAAAGACAAAGCTTTAACAACCATAGAACACAAGTTCAACATAACACTTCAAACTGCTGTAACACAGACTCAGTCCAAAAAACTATCATATTTCAAGCGACAGCTGTGCATTAAGGACTCACATTATATGCACATGGGCACCACTCACCCCTCCCCACTTCATTTTGACTGTGCTCCAAATCCTTTCTCAGACTTACCACTTTCATCTTGCCTTTCCAAAACTGGTCTCGACCCAGCTACCCACAAGGTCTTGCCTTGCTTTTATCCTTCTATCAGCTTCAAGAGTAAGGTATTCACAGAAATGTGTTTTATGTACATTTATTTTCACAACTTGTGCAGTACTCACCTGGGCTTGCATGGACTTACAAGTGGGGGAGATCTTGGGAGAGGATACAATTTCCAACCAGTAAGGGTGACATGGGGAGGAACATGAGGCGGGGAGTACAATGCACAGACCAGTGAAAGAACACAAGGGGAGGGAACAGCCCAAACCAACCACTGGGGCGTGGAAGGTTGGGGGATTGACTGGGAAGGGTCTGGAAGAAGGGGCAGGGTTAGGGAAGGATTGACAATTCTGGACGAGGAGGGAAGGGCAGGTCTAGGGAAGACAACCAGGGGAAAACCAACAATACAGGGGGAAAGGAACAATACATGGATAAAATACAAAATATGGGTGGTGTATAAAACTGGCCATTAAAACTTTGCTGCAATTGGAAACACAATAAAAACACACCACAACATAATGTGACCAATGTTCCTGCTCCCACTTAAGAATATTGGTGCTCAGTACCTATTTCCACAGAGGTACCAAAGGCTTCTGAAAGACAGAATTTCAATGCAATCCCCATTTAACATTAAAAAGCCACACAGATAAATGCATTATAGAACTCCAAAATCTGTTTCCTAGGAAGAGAAGTTCTGTTCAATACTCTCTCCAGATTGTGAAACAGTTTAAAGGTTTTGTTTGCCTTTAAGAGAAGAAAAAGCTGATTCAGTTGTAAAATGAAGCCAACATTACACACTCCTGTCTTGAAGAATTCCCTCTCCTCTTCTGATGAAAGGAGAGCAAGGCCCAACACTGGCTGCTGGAAGCCCTGGAAGAGCTTGAGAGGAGCAGTGCTGCCCTCACACAAAGAAACCCCCACTTCACTGAGCTGAATGAGCAGGGGCTGGGAGCCTATGACACAACTAAACTTTCACTTCATTTAAACCCCCGTCTGAGGATTAATCGTGTGCTGCACACCAGCTTCCTCTAAAGGGGCCTAATCTTCTAAAAAAATTCACTTGGTCTTTTAATAAATTCATATAGGTAGCAAATTTCCAGAGTACCAAAGCTCAATTTCTTACACAAACGAAATACTGTCAGGAGCTCCAGGCAGGAAATGGAACAGAAGTGAATTCAGTGTTACCTCCCACTCCTCCTTTTGACTTCAACCTTTGACTAAGTTTTACAGACGTTCTGACTGATTTTTTTTTCCATCCACAACCCAAAAAATAGAGGGACTAAACTCAATCTAATATTCACAAAATGTTTGAGAAGAGACCAAGTCAGAATATTCCCCCCAAAAAACATATCCCATATACTTTTTTCCACTGTTTCTCTAATAAATTTCAATCCTCAAATTGTACCATCAAAATACATGGGCAAAATAAAAATAGTGTTTTTCGCCTATGGAAATGGATTGATTTTTCCTGTTGACCATTGATTAATATGTATAAAACAATTTCTGTACATATTCACTAAGGAGTATAGTAACTGCAATCCTCTTCCTTGGTGGAGATTTCCTCCCAGTCACCAGTTGAAATCCCACAATTTACAAAGACAATCCTAAACAAGAAAACCAGTTTTTAAAACTGATTAAACAGTTTTTAATGCAGATTACAAGAAAAAGGTTTCCCTTTACTTCCACAGCAATTGGGGGAGTTCTTAAATGACATTTCTCCAGACCAGACAACCAACACAAATTCCCACACATTGCACAGATGCACACTCTAAGCTTCACCTTTTAGCCCAAAGACACCATGAAAACCCAGATGCAGCACTGAAGTGTTAATTTCAACAGCTTTTACCTCTAATTTTTAACCTAGTGATTAAAAAGCTACCAGATCCATACATTTACTCTTTCCTGAGGATCATCTCAAATGCAGGCTGCTCCATGAATCCCAGCTTTTAGCAGCAGCTCTACCAAGTACAGCCAGCCAGGATTACATTTTGTCTTCACACACACTTCCACTAAAGATTACTTAATTTTGCTTCCCAATCTCTGCAGCAACTTGTTCCTTCCATGGCAAAATGCTGAGAAACATTCTGACTCGCTTTAAAACAGATTTCCTGTGAGTTATGATTAAGACAAAGCCTAGTGGTAAAACATCAAATACGAATTATTATACTGAAGAGCGACAGACTGACAGAAAAACAAAGAAAAGAGTCAACAGAAGTTCCTATTATTCTGAAAACAAAGCTCATCTTATTAGCATATAATAATTGTAATAATATATTGTAATTAATTAAAGGACAATACTAAAAGAAATAAGAAAAGTCATCCTGAGGCCACTTCATCAAATTGTTCATGCAGTTTAAAAGTCTTGCACGTTCTCCTCCTTGAAATTGGATAAAACAGTAGCTAAACTAATTGTTGTAATATCAGTAACCAGCTATAATGCTGTTCTCCAAGCCCTATATAGGTAACATCTGTAGAATGACAGTTTCATTTACAGGAAAGTTCTTCTATCTGTGACCTTTCCAGCCTTCCACAAAGGAAACACAATCTGCTTTGCCTGGGACAGATTCACATCAAAGCTGCACAGTCTCGGGCAATCGCAGAGATAACAGAGAGCACGCGAGCTCAGAGAGAACTCTCAGCTGCTGGGGTTACAGTCAGCTACCTTTTGATTATCACCATAACCCTGCAAATAACAACCCCACAATCTTTATCTGTTCTCATCACTAAAATCAGTGCTGGACAGGATTCAAGAGGTCACCTTGTCAAGCTGTCACTCCTGAGGTAAGAATGAACAGCATCTCCTTTCTGACAGGTGTCTAATTTGTTCTTGAAGATTGTCAGGGATAAGTCCCTTCCCTAATCTATTCAAATGGTTTGTTATTCTTGGAATTAAAAGTCTTCCTCCCCAAGTAGCAACTCAAATCTTTGGTCCTATTATTTAAGTCAACTAATTCTCATTTTAGTCCCTGTAATCCTTTATCATCTTTATCCTCATAGTAGCTTAATGCATGGGAAAAACTTGAATTCTTGTCTCTTGTTAAGTCTTAACATCTTAATTTTTTCAGTTCTTGGATGTCATATTCTCAGGCATCTGCTAATAAAAAGCATCCAAAAAAAGAAAACCCTTTCTTGATGTCCAGTGCCCAAAACTAAAAATTATTATTCACCCCCCTGCTACCACAGCAGAGCATTTCTTTACCTGCACCAGCAGAAGAAGGTTAATCACAAACTGAGCACCCATCAATCAATAACCTGCACATCCCAGTTCACGTAGCTCTTGCAGGATTTTAAAAGCATATTTTGAGCACAACATTTGAACAACGAAATTCAAAATGCACTAAACACAGAGTAGTAACAGAGGCTGTAGAGCTGAACAAGTGCAGGAAACAGCCGGCTTTGTGATTTATACAAACTGAAGTGGAAATGACAAGATAATTAATAAACTCACTGAAATCTAGAAGCCTCTAGGATATAGTACTTAAGCCTGAAATAGAAAATGAGAGCTGATAAAAATTCAGAATTACTTCTTTAGCCATTAATTAACAGTGTTCCCATAATGGAGCTGTTAACACCAGAGTAAGAACTGAAACTGTAATTTGTAACATTTGCAAAGAGCTTCACTGAGAGCGAGAGACCAACACATGTCAGCAGTCTGCGAAGGTTTCCTGGGTGAAAGCTGGCAATGGAAATCAAGTTTAAAATAAAACAATATTAAATAGTTTTTGATACCATTAAAAACGGAACTCAAGAGATTAAAACTTTCCAACTTGTGGCTCATTAATTGGGAGGTGCAAATCTATGTACATGTATTATTTATCAGCCCTTTTTCTGCCATACTTCTAAAATGAAATGTATTTTATTTAGCAAATGCACTGAGTCAGGCACAATAAGGGGTAACAAGCACACTGACAAACATGAATTAACTGCAATGTCCATGCCAAGGTTCATTCCAAGCTGTAAGATGGCACCTTAAATTAACAACTTGGATCCAACATCACGGGTTCCGCTTCTGGTGACTGGCACTTCACACTCCACAGGAAGCACCTCAGAACTGAGGTGTTTTTCTGCCAGGATTCACTGTCCTTATATTAAAGGGGCATAAACAACAACACAGCAGCTGAATTAATTCTGCCATTGAAAGGAAAGAAGAAGCCACAAGAGGAGAAATAACATTAATCCCAACTTCTGATACTGTGGCTGTGTTAGTGGTTCCCATCTGCCTGCACCGCTGGTTGACAAAACCAACGTTACCACCATGAAGGGTCCTAGACAGGCAAAAATACAAGAACACCTCCAATCAAGTTCTGGAAGTTGGTGGAGGAAAGGGGGAAAAAAAAGGGATAAGGACTTACACAAAACTGAAGTATGAAGTTCACCTCTTTACAAAAAGTTAGTTCCAACAACTGAGTGACAAAGCTACCTGTTACACATCCCTTTTGTGCCTACACTGGGAGATCCATTATGAATTAACTCTGTAAAGAGCTTCCAATACAAGAACATCAGTAAAGCAGCAAAGGGGATGGAACAGGAGACTGCTAAAACCTGAGGTACACCCAGGCATAAAAGAACCACAAGAGCATTCAGCCACCAACAAAAGGAATTTCTGTTCGAAAAGTGTATGAGAAACAGCAGGGGGGAAAACTGGTAAACAACTTGGTTGGTTAACCAAAAATAAAAAGGAAGTGTACTCTTTTAAACACTGACTTTATTTTTCTTCTTTCTGTCCTAACCTTTACTTGAAAAAAGCAGGCAATAAAAATTCCAGCATACTAACCCATTTACACAGACTATTTGCCCCTCTGAAGACAGAAAGATTGGAACTGCTCAGTTCAAAAGAATAAAAGAAATCAGGAATAAATACCTGTGTGCAAGTAAGAAAATGGTGGCAGATTTTGTTTTCACACCTTCTTTCATAGAAAAAGAATTTAAAAGATTGCCTGAAATCAGTAGGAGGAAAATCTCTTCTGAAGATCACAGAATTTCTGAACCTCAAAGCTGCGGAGTATTACTGAGAACAAACTTGCCTCAGCATTCATGCTGAACATAAAACCTACAACAGACAGGATGAAACAGGTATTGATTGATGTAAATCTCCACCACAGAGTGTAACTCAGACACTGGGATTTCTAAGTCTCTCACTAGTACCTTCAATGGAGTAATCTTGGATTCACTGCTAGAAAATTACCTGTTAAATGCTGATGGAGCAGAGACCTTACTGGCTACTGTACATCTCATGGGTTATATCACTCTGCTTAAGGACTGGGAAAAGAAGTGGATACCTGGTTAAAGAGGTGCATTCACAGCTGCAAAACACATCACTTAACTCATTCTGAGCCTCTGCTAAACTAAACTTCAGGTATTGCCCTTGAAACCTAGTTGTTTGCAGCAAGAAAACAGGAGAAAAGATTTAAAAAAAAAGGAAAAAGAAAAAAATATCATCTGCTGCTTCAAATCCTTCTTACAAACTTCAGGGGAACTACAGGAAAAATGATCTCTGCCTTCCAAAGACACTTTCGAAGCTCAGACAGTCTGCTCCCTCTCTTCTCCTCTGAACCAAAATAAAACAAAAGCAGGAATTGCACATTTCTATGTGTGGGTAAACAAAGCAAGGCCTGAGCATGGCAGCAGGAAGCAGGAGCAGTTCAGAGTCAGCAGAGCCCTCTGACCCCTTTCTCACTGTCCCAAGCACCGGAACAGCTTCAGCTCAGTCACTTCTATCTGTGCAAAGGCAGCAAAAGTGCCTCATTTAAGGACTCTTGACACATACACATGCTAAAACTTCCAAATTTGTTGTTCGTCATAGCTGGACTGACAGCAGTGGTTGGACGGTTTGCTTATACACTTCTGGGGGAAAGGAAGGAAATTAGACTGGGGTCTTGAAATGAGTTCTTGAACTCACAGTTCCATGGGCAGGGAAAGAGTGAACATCAGAGGAATTAACTCTAAAGTGACTTATACTGCACTGTTACCAAGTTGGAACTCTGCAGCAAAATTAAACAGAGCTGAGTGCTTGTCAGGTTGCCTTCCCAGAAGAAAAACAAAAAGCAATGCTTCCATGCAACGGGAAGCTAACAAAAACTACTTAAAACTTCTTTCATATGCCCTCTTCTGCACTGAACATGACAAAAAGGGGCAGAGGAGTAATGCAAAAAATCAGAGGGCAGGAAAATGTCTTGAAGTCATAGGCAAAAAAGGAAATCCAATCCAGGAGAGTTTTGCCAGTTCAACCATGGAGTGCTGCAGAGCTGAAGAACATTTAAACCCACCCAGAATTCAGACTAATGAATCAGACGTTCTCTAACAAAGCCTGCTGCTTTCAGCATTTGTTAATTACCTCTTCCATTCTGATTTTTACTTGACAGAAGTTGCATTCAAACCCTGTACACCAGATTTCAGAATCTTCCATTTTCCTCCTAATCTAAGAGCAGACTGTCTGAGCCTCTAAAGTGTCTTTGGAAGGCAGAGATCATTTTTCCTATAGCTCCACGGAAGTTTGTAGGAAGGATCTGAAGTAGCAGATAATATTTTTTTTTCTTATTTTAAAATTTTTTCCCTGTTTTCTTTCTGCAAACAACTAGTTTTCAAGGCAATACCAGAAGTTTAGTTTAGCAGAGGCTCAGAAGGAGTTAAATGATGTGTTCTGCAGCTGTGAATGCACCTCTTTAACCAGGTATCCACTTCTTTTCCCAGTCCTTAAGCACTGCCTGGACTCTTGAGTGATATAACCCATGAGATGTACAGTAGCAGTAAAGTCTCTGCTCCATCAGCATTTAATTGGTAATTTTCTAGCAGTGACCATGAACCACTGATACCACCACTGAGCTGCATCTCCACATCTCAAGCACTGTCAGAGCCAGAGGGAATCAGTTTCTGTGCTTCTCCTGCCACCTCTGAAACTTCCACACACAATTCCCCGAGTCAACTCCCTCCAACAATCCTTCCCTCTGATGTGCTAAAAGGTGTATGAACTGCTGAAATAAATTACGTGGAGATAGTAGCTTGGAAAGCTACCACACACCTGGGTAATCACAGCTGTCTCTCTTGTGTCTGCTTTAATACAAATCCAGAAAACCACATCAAGCCACACTTTTTTGTGCTTTTGGTTGTTTGATTATATTTCTGTGTGGTTCTTTTAAATAAAAGCCCCAACACCCAGAAGTCTGCCCAAATACAAGATTTGTATCCCAGCATCAGGAGCACAATGCTAGACAAGCAATAAAAACTCTTACATTAGGAAGCTTACATGGTAGAAAAAACACAAAAGTTACACGGGAATGGGATAGGGAACATAAAAATTTAAGCCTACAACCCTAAACTCACAGGTTTTAAAACTGTTCAACCCCTAAATTACCCCTTTCTTTCATAGTTTTCCTTATTAGCCATCAACCACTGCCTAAATATGGAGAACAGGACATGAGGAACAAAAGCTTTCAGAAAAATCTGTTTGATCATCTCCACAGAAGTCCTTCCTCTCCTACAACCAAAAATCCCCTGTTTAAACCCAGGTATCTATCTGGATATCATGTTTTCCCCTTAATTTCCCATTCTTTCAGCTTCCTGTTTTTGTGACACATACAATAAACCACATTCATTGAACACTGGTAGAACACACAACTTTCAAGGCTTTTAAGTGGCATTATATACAAACCAAGAGACTCACTTGAAATTGCTAACAATTTATAAACTCTACTCTTGTATTAATCTGCACCAAGGTTGTAGGTTTGTTTTTCTTTCCCCCAAACACTTAGAATAAAAAAGACAGCTTTTAGTACCTAACTATCCTGCAAAAGTTACCATTCAGGGAGGTAAGGATCACTGTAGTTCTGGTGCTAAATAAATGCATTCTAAACCGACTTGTAGATTGTTTCTCCATAATTTCTGCTCTTATTTCATACAGGAACTCCAAGTGATGCAGTAAGAATTTCTTTGTTGCAGTTTTTAAAATTCTGACCTGTAATTAAAACCTTTACAAGAAATGAAGTCAATATGTCCACGTTGTCAGTGGTACTTGAAACTTTAGAATTACACTAACGAGACGAAAGGAAACACACATTTAGTCTGGAAACCACATCTGATGGAGTTAAATCAGTCACACCAGGAAATAGATCTGGAATATGAATTCCAGTGCGAATTCCTTTTTAAGCACCTTCTGCCCAGTTACTGACATTTATCCAGAATGTGAAAATACACTTTAGCCTGTAATCTACATAAAATGTAAAGTCACAAAGGTCCAATTTAAGACAAATAAAACTACATGAGACTAAGCAAACCTTGTGTGTGTTTTATAGAGATTTAACAGCAAAATTACAACCTGTTTATTGTTACCAATATTCTTCAAAACGACACTTTGAGAAGACAAAGTTCTTTTTCGTAGGGAAAAGGACTTTCCCATAAATCCTAAAAGATGTAAAATGAATGGGAAAAGCCCGTATTGTTATTATGAATATTATATCAAACTAAAGACCATACTACTACACAGTGCCTAACAGGGAAAATAATATTATTTTGTTATACAAGTGGCAAGAAATGAATTATTGATTCTTTAGTTACCCTCCTAGTGGAGAAAAAACCAACCCATCACATTCATAGATGCATGAAAAAAAGAAAACACAACCTCCTAAACCATCAAAGCCACCTCTTGTACTACTTAATCTCTAGAAAACACTCCTGCTTTTCTGCCCTCCTATCATCCTCCCCAAAATATCTATTAGCTTGGTGGAGTTCACTGAGATGCCCCAATCAATTAATACTCAATACAGTAAACCATTATATTACCAAAAAAAAAAAAAATAGTGCCCTTTCCACAACAGGTAGCACATTCTGAAGCAAAGTCACACGAGTAGGTATCTCGGTATCTTGAAAGAATTTTTAAAGTTATTTCAGCAAATTACACATTCAAGACATGAGTGCTATTCTAAGAAATATTCCTTTCTGGATGAAGTATTCCAATAGGCTACTAGTTGATTGCTGTGTCATTACACATGCTTAGTACCTTTAATACCCAAGGCTGAAGCCAAAAACAGCATAGAACTTTTGAAAAAAAAAAGTACTATGTCATTTTCCTTTCATGTATACATTTTAACTTTCCTGCAAAATAACAGGTCAACCAACACAAACACCAATCCCAGCCATGTTCCACAAAAACTGCATTTAAGACATAAGAGCACCAAAGACAAATTAATTTCAGAACTGTTTTTCTCTTGCTGAGTGGCCTGTAGAGTTTTTGCAGTCCTGTGAGAGACAATTTGTCCAGCAACCAGTGTCTCTTCCCTTTTTGTTCTGTTAAGAGGATTCCAGATTTCAGGTCCATTAAATTTCCTGCATGCATTGATCTCAAAGATACACACACATTCTGCAGAGAACCTCAGCCACAAACCCTGCTTTACGAAACCCAAGGGCTGTGTTCCCTATCCACAAATCACACCATACAGGCAAAGGTTTTCCCACAAAGGAGGCAAGGTAACAGCCTGATTTCAGGGGTTGCAAAAAAAGGGCCAGGTGGAGAAAAGACGTGGTGGAATTTTGGATGTGGTCAACATCAGTGAGATAACAAAACTGTTCCAAATAACTGTGTAACATTTAATATTTTCTGGCCCCAATCCAGTTGCACTCCTGACCTTACCCAGGTTTAACAGAACCAGAGACGATAAAGGCAGATTAGCTTCGAGGAATGCGGGACTTTTCCAATTAATCCAGAAGGGGGGGAAAAAATATATCAAACAACATCATGTCAAAGGAGTGTGAATTTTAAAGGGACACTGCAATACCACTTCACTCTTACACTAACATTTGTATTAAATACCTCAACATGAATTCTCAAATGTTTCTCTTTTCAAGTGAAACATTTGGTTTAATGTCTTTACTACAGCACTGTTCTTATCCCAGTGAAACGCCAAAAACTGGGCTCCAGGCTGACACTGCTCCAGTGCCAGGGCCTGCAGGGTACCCTGCTCCCAGAGCACTGAATAGAGCTGACTGCGAGGCAGCGAACACAGAAACAGCACAACCAACACTGCTTCAGCCAGAAAACAACAAAAAAAAAAAAAAAGAAAAAAAAAAAAAAAAGAAAAAAAAAAAAGAACGGGAAATCAAAGAGTAAAGTCTACCCCTTGTCCCAAAAAAAGCATCACCAGAGCACAGGAGGTCTGGGAAGGGAATAGATGTGAGAACTGGCAACGTACAGCATATGCTTCACAATTAGTCGCGGGGATTTGAGGAGAACGATTCTCTGTTACAGCTGCAATTCTCACTGTACTCCAAAATCAGGTTTACAAGCGGAAAACGAAAAAAATATCAGATTTCCCCAAGAAGTGCAAAGGCTCCTCTGTGTGATCCAACTTCTGTGGCACCACCGGGCCGAGCACGAGCCGCGCTGAGGGGACGCCGCTCCCCTTCCCCGCTGCAGACGCCGGGGGCTGTCCCCGGGTTAAGGGACCGGAGCGCTGCCCCGATTCTTTGTGGATCACACCGTCCCAGCGAGCGCAGTAGCAGAACCAACCAAAAATAAACCCCCAAAGCCCACACACCTAAAAAAAGCCCCAAACCCTAAAGAGAAGAAACCTCAACCACTTCCCCTGCGCTCCCGCTCCAAGAGGCAGCCACCAATTTACGCGCTCGCCTGAGGAGGGGAAGGGGCAAAGCCAGGCAGTCCGGCTCCAGCAGCGAGGGGACACCTCCTCCTCCTCCCTTCCCTTTCCCTTTGTTTACTTTACGGACCGTCCCGCTCCACCTCGCCGCCTCCCGACACATCCGGTGGGACCGGCCGGGGCTGCGGGGCGGGCAGGGCGCAGGGGGCGGCCGGATCACCCGGGGTGGGGGACAGGGCAGGCGGGGCACCAGATGACCTCTCCCTGCAGCCTTCCTCCTCGTCCATCCCCTTCCCATCCTGCCTTCCCGGGGAGGGAAGCGGCTCTGCCGGAGAGACCCCCAGCCCAGCGCCCGGTGTCTCCTGCGCCCCGGTGTCCGCGGCAGCCCCTCCCCGGGGACATAGGAACGGGCGGCACCAGGGACGATCTTCCCTTCCCTGCGGAGCTGCCGCCGCTCCCCGAGCCGGGGGCTGGGGCGGGGGACACGGAAGGAGACGCCGCTGCCCCCCTACGCCCCTTCCCCGTGATGTAAATCGGGGCCGCTTCGCCCGCCCCCTCCCCGAGCAGCGCTCGCCGCCGGCACTCACCGCGCTGCGGGCACGGCCGCCTCCGGCGCCGCGGCGAAGAGGAGAAGCCGCGGCGGAGGAGGACGAAGAGGAGGAGAAGGCTCCGGAGGGTCTGCGCGGGCAGTGCCGCCTCCCTCCTCCTCCGCTCCCTCCCTCCGTCCCTCTCTCCCCGCCCTCCCGGCGCGCTGCACCATGGGATGCGCCGCTGCCCCCCCCAACATGGCTGTGGGGGGGGTCACGGTGCCGCCCCTCAGGGAGCGAGGCGGGGCAGGTGGGGAGGGCGCGTCCCGTCCCCGCGCCCGCCTCAAGGGCTCTCCTCTTCCTCCCTCCCTCCCTGCCTCTCTCCTTGCCCGAGGTAGCGCAGATCCTGATGGGATCTGGCGAATTTGCTCGGGGAGAGGCGAAGTTTAACCCCCTGTCCTCGCTCAGTGGCACCGGCTGGCACAGTTGTTTTCTTGTTCTAACACTGGGATATTCCCGTTGTGGAGTGTCCCTCCCTGGAGGTATCCCAGATCCTGTGCCTGTGCTCTGGGATGACCCTGCTTGAGCAGGGGCTCGGACCAGGTGACTGCGGGCAGAGCCTGGTTCTGATAACGCCAAGGTTGTGGGTTTGGTCCTCATGTGGGCTCGTGTGGCTCACCAAGTTGAACTCGGTGATCCTCTGTTTCTTCCAAGTCAGAATATTCTGTGTTCTGTGACCCGCTGTGGTCCCTTCCAACCTTACCCAGTCCGTGGTTATGTGATTCTGTGATAATCTCTTCTGAGGAAATATTTGGAATCTACTTAAAAATTACCACAGCATTTGAGTGCCCATCAGTCATTGTGTATATTTAATAACAAGTCTGAAATCACAGGATCATGGAATGGGAAAGGTTGGAAGGCACCACAGTGGGGTCATCTGGTCCAACCTCCCTGCTCAAGCAGGGTCATCCCAGAGCACAGGCACAGGATTGTGTCCAGACAGTTCTGGAATATCTCCAGTGAGAGACTCCACACCCTCTCTGGGCAATGGTGAAACTTTCTGGGCATCTGTTACTGCCTGTTCCTCTTGTCCCACTGCTGGGCACACCAAGCAGAGCCTGGGCCCTGCTCTGAGCCCTCCCTGCAGACACTGACAGACAGGGATGAGGTCCCCTCTCAGTCGTATCTTCTCGAGGCTGAACAGCCCCAGCTCCCTCAGCTTTTTCTTATAAAAGAGAGATGTTCCAGACCCTTCATCATCTCTGCTGAACTCACTCCAGGAGCTCCAGGTCTTGTACTGAAGAGCCCAGAGCTGGACATTCCAGATGAAAAGTGGGAGTCAGTCTCTTATCCCAGGCAACCAGTGACAGGACAAGAGGAAATGGCCACAAGCTGCACCAAGAGAGGTTCGTGTTGGACATCAGGAAGAATTTTTTCATGGGAAGGGTTGTCAAGCATTGGAAGAGGCTGCCCAGGGAGGTGGTGGAGCCACCATCCCTGGAGGTGTTCAAGGAATGACTGGACGTGGCACTCAGTGCTGTGGTTTAGTTGACATGGTTGTGTTTGCTCAAAGGTTGGGTTCAATGATTTTGGAGGTCTTTTCCAACCTTAATGATTCTGTGATTCTGGGAAAGAGCCATTTTAAATGTCTTTATTAATCTTTCCCTTATCTCTCGTAGCAGTTGAACTCAGTTTTTGCTCTCCTGCCTACTCCAGGCAGCTGGAGCTCGAGCAGATCCTAGATTTCCACCTCTGGAAGTTACCATGTGCCTGGAAACTGGAGGCAGGGGCACAGAATCATAGAATATCCTGCATTGGATAGGACTCACAAGGACCATCGAGTCCAGCTCCTGGACTGCATCTAATGAGGGTTGATAGGGAACTGCTCAATATAATCAATGTATTTGGAATGTGAATTTCACTGATAAAATCTGGGCAGTTTACTTCGGGTAAGACAAGTCCCACTCTTAAACTTCCCTACATTTATTAGTTTACCAGGTACCATAAGGAAACTCAAGGGGGACGTGGAACAAGTAGGGACCTAGATTTTAAATGCAGTTTTTTAGGTGAATCCCACCTGAAATGTCCCAAGCCCCTCCAGGGGCCAATCCATTAGGCAAGGTCTGAGCATGATACAAATGCACTGAGCACCATATAAAAATGATTCCTAGAAACTCTGTTTTAAACAGCAGTCCAGTATTCCCATCCATCATTTGTAGAAATGCTGGGACATAACCAGCAAGCTGTTGGATATCCTGGAGACAGGATACCAAATACACTGTATCCTTTCTACTGAAACTGGATCACTATGCAGAAATTAAGGAAGGAGGGAAGAATTATTTCAGTTATTTTATGATTATTGGTCTTGGGATCACTATTGATGCTCTTGCCAGAAAAAGGTAGAAATGTGCTAATTAAAATCACTGATGCCAGAAAGTTGAGAAACATCAATAAAGACAATGTTCATGGTAACACACAGGAAAAATCAAATGCTCCTGAGGACTGGAATGGTAAAAATGGAAGGAAATGACTGAGTGAAACAGGAGAGTGTGTTCTGATTAATATACAGAGGAGGGGTGGTATAAATACTGGAAAGAGAAAATGAAAGGGAAAATGGAGCTTCATAAATTTTTATGATACACTTGTTACCAACAGCAGGGAATTGCACTAAATGACCCTTCCCAGCATTTGATCCCAATTACTGATCATTTCCTCCTTTGTCTCTGCTTTCACCCAAAGATGTCAGAGTGCTGTAGCCTCTGAGCAAACTTGTGAAGAGGATAGTTATCCCCGGTTTTCACACTGGAAAGCTGAAACAGTATTTGAGTTGCCAAAAACACAAATAATTCACTGGATGAACAGGCCTAAAACCAAACAGCTCCTCTCCAGAGCTGTGTCCTGTGCATTCAGGACAGCAGCAATCCCTACTTTCTGTCATGCATTGTATGTTCAATTGATTTCATATAAAGGTTTAATTAACGTTCTTCATTTAGGCATGTTTTCAAATGCCTAACAGTTATTATTCCTGTATTTTTAGAACTTTATGCTCTGCAGATTCTCTGAACAACATTGGTGTACCAATTCTCTCCAATTTACAGGTGGAAAAACTATTAAAGAGTTATTTACGTGATTTATGGAGGAGAGAGAAGAAAACCAGAGCAGTGGTAGAGCTGTGAATCTGATTCTTACATTCTGTTCTATCTTCTAATAGTTTCACTTTTTCATATGGAAAAAAAAGGATGTTGTCTGAAGTCCCTGGGAGATTTCCCATTGGTTCTGATGGGATGAGGGCAAGTCCAAAGTAATCTATCAAATTGATGGTTTGTAGTAAATCCTGAACATTCTGTTTCAGGTCCTGGTGACAGTGCTTTTTTTGGTTTCTTGTTCCTTTCCTTCATCAGAAGATTGTTTGTCAAAGCAGAAGCCTTCAGTAACATACTGACTGATACAAATGTGAGGGAATCTCTCGTGTCACAGAATCCAGGTTTTAGTCAAATGTAGAGAAAGCTTCATAAAAGCCAATGATTTGAGCTCTGAGCTGGGAGAGGGGAGCTGTGGTGATGTCCAGTGAAAAGTTTCATTTTCCAAACCAAGAATCTCAGCAGAAACTCACGAGGCACGAGCAGGGTGATAGTCAGGGTTTCTGTCAGCACTGTAAGGCACTTGCATACACATCTCTGCCATTTTCCCCCCTCCAGCTTTAGGGTATCATCCAAACTAACTGCCTATGAGAAAGGCACTTCCAGTAGTCCCTCCCTTCCTTCCTTCCTTCCTTCCTTCCTTCCTTCCTTCCTTCCTTCCTTCCTTCCTTCCTTCCTTTCCTTCCTTCCTTCCTTCCTTCCTTCCTTCCTTCCTTCCTTCCTTCCTTCCTTCCTTCCTTCCTTCCTATTGAGATTGCAACAAATGGCTGTCTGATAACCCCTATTTTTCTCAATTAAGTGAGGGAGAGCCCTGTTAATCAGTCCAAATCTTTGCTCAGCTAAACTTTTGTAAGTTGTGACTTGCTCCTTTGTCTTCTAAGACCCTTGTTTTCTTCTGATTCTTGAGAACTTGTGTAGAAATATAAAAATATTTTCTTGCCTGCTGTGTCTACACAGAGCTTGTTGGTAGGTGGAAAAGACAACTGTCCCCTATAATTTATTATGAAATTATTAATATGGAGGGAAGACAGTTTAATACTACTGGTATTATTTGAGCAGTTCATGCCATTACCTCATTTAATTTACAGGGCTTATTAAACCTGGTATAAACAAAAAGGTAGGAAATGTCATTATAGTGTAGCATGTATTGTCTTTCCTTCTATTAAGTGACAGAGCTGGGGGTAATGGCTCTGAAGAGAACGAGTTCTTTCCGGTGTTTGGGAGCACAGCTTCAGCCAGGCATCCTCCACTTTTCTGCAGGATGGTAAATGTTCATTAAAGGAACCAGAATCAGCAGGTTGCTCTGAACTGTAGGGGTATTTCAAGCTGTGCTGATGAAATAGGGTTTTGGGGGGAAAAAAAGGAGAAAATGGCAAGATGCTAAATATTTCACATAATGCACAGTAACGTCCTTTATTGTAAGAGGATTTTTTTTTAATCACCTAAATCAACCTCAGATGAAGAAGTCAACTGCATATGTGAGGAGTCTACATAGTACTCTGGCATTGGTGAAGGGAAAGTACATAGTAAATACCATTAAAGGCACCAAAATGTGAATGTTTATACATCTCTGCTTCTTTTTGGATTAAAAAAAGACATATATATATGTATATAGCATTATATCAGCATTTCTGGGCAGTGCCTGGAGTAGGAGCTGAATGGAAAGTTGCCAGTGGAGGTTTTTCTAATTATTAAACAAAGAAACCCACAAAGAAATTCTTAAGAAAGGCTCCAAGGGAAACTGGCAAACCCACACAGGATCAGGAAGGAAATTTCAGGTAAAAAATCTGGAGTGAAAAAAACAAATCAGCAGCTGGGGGACCCACTTGATGAGTTGCTGTTATTAACTAAGACCTCCAAAGCAAATGTTAATGTGTTAATTAGAGGCAGGGTAATAACCTCCTAGATTTCCCAGTGGGAAACAAAACAAAACAAAAACAAGACAATTTCTGTTCTGGATTTAACTGGCTGAAACCAAACATGGCATGAAGGGAACACTCTCAGTACTGAGTCTGCATTTTCTGATGTGGGTTTGCAGCATCACTGCCCCAGTGGAACAGTACAACTCTTACCTCACCCTGCAGCATGACCGGGTGCAGTCATGGGACCCAGGAGTTCATTTGTCTTTCTAGAAAATCAAACAAAATCCCTCCCCTGACTGGTAGCTTTGATTTCTAGAAAGAAAGGAAAGATCCCACATTGGCTTAGTGAGACTGGTTCCAAGGAAGGAATGAAGTCAGGACCCTCTCAGGTGGAGCCCTGGTGCAATGGCAAGGGAAGTAAAATTCCTGATCTATCCTGAAAGGCCAAACTTCCCATCTTGTCTTTGCATTTTATTTTGGCTTCCAAGACTGAAGTTAACTTCTTGGGTTTTGTTGGTTTTTTTTTGTTCCTCTCCCAACCAAACCTCAGGCAAACTTGGTGCTGAGCCAAATCAAACCCTGTATTTTAAAATTGCATTCTCTTGAGACCCAGAAACATGAAGGAATGGAAGTCTTAAGGATATCTAGAAACATGTGAATTCCTTGACTCATATTCTGCTGTTTTCTATAATTTTGCTGCCTTGAGCTGTGGTGCCCAGGAAGGCTCAGGAGGGAAGAAGGGTGTTCAGGACTGTGCTCAGTCAGTGGAGCACACTCCTGGGACAGCCAGGATTGGAGCCCCAGGGCTTACATTCCAGGATTGCACTTCGTGGCTTTCCCAGTAAAGACACAGCCTTTCAGCTCATTCAGTTCTGAGCCAACCCCAGATCTTACTGCTGTCAAAAAATCTCTATTTTTTTAATGTATTTTGTCCTTATGCAGTCCTAGTTCTTTGCCATTAAAACATCAAGTCAGTTTTTTTTGCAGGAACTGTGACAGTTGCATCATACTCTGTTCTCTGTAAAATCCCTCCCCAAATCCCTCCAGCTGCTCTGGAAGCTTACACTTTTCCTAGAGCCCCTTGATGTGTAAAATGTGTGCGATGTTTTGATCAAAGGGGTTCTTGTACTTAATGCAAATTTCAGCACACGTTCAGCAGTCAGATGTGAGTGTGTGGATCCAATCCTCCCATCTCCACTGGGCCCCCGGGACATCCATCCAGCGAGCATGGAGGGCAGGGAGGAGTGGTGAAGAATACTTCTGCTTCTTTATTTTTAAGCCTATCTTCAGCTTTCTCCATATATGATAATTTTAGCTAATATTCTGAATGCCCATCAGCGACAAGGTTACAAAACTTGTCTTTTTTTTCTCTCACATTTTTTCTGACATCCAAGTAAACAGCATAATGAAAGATCTCCTTTCTGCAATTTCTTTTGGACACTTCAAATGACATTTTAGATACCTGAGAATCATTTTCTGAAAATGTGTTTTCAAACACAGACCCAAGTACATTAAGTAGAGAGACCACTTTCTGTGGGAATTAGTGGTCATTGCTGATCAACCTCACACTTAGTGAATGATTCGGAATATGTATGAATATTGATCCTTACAATGTTTTCTTTATTTTCCAGTCTCTGTCTGTTCATCTGTGCTACCTACAAATTTCTTTGTCAGTTTGAAGCCAATCCCCATTGTTCCTCTTAGTACATGCCCTCGGAAAAAGCTCCTCTCCAGGTCTCAGGGGTGAGTGTTCCTGTCCTCTATCCTGTTTCAGAGAAAATCCTCCTGCATTACACTTCCCTCTTGGTAAAAAAAGATTACCCTAAGTTATAGGTGAGATGCTGCTGACCTGTGTGAGTTCATTTTACACTGGCTGCATGCAGTCCCTGCTGTCCACATGAAATCTTTACTTGGGAACCACTGAAACAGTGACCTCATAAATTTAAGTCAGCCAGGACATAGAAAGATTTCTCTCATTCCTCTAATTTGTTCATCCTGTGCTGCTTTGACAGCTGGAATAAAAATGGAATCAAAGAGCATTGTAATTTTCTTGAGCTCTTCAGTGGCCCAATTAAAAATTGATCATTTATTCTCATTTAGGATTCTGCAGAAAAAGGATACTGCTCTTGCAGTAAAACAAAGTTTTTCAAGAGAATCTCTGGATCAGATTAAGTATGAAGCTAAAAAGCATAGCAGGTGTGTTAAGAAGACATAGTTTTCTTTTCCATGTTGCACACAGTTCTGCCCTGGTTCTCTCAGTACAAGCACAACAATTTTTTGGGGTGTTCTGTGAAGTGCCTTTGTGTCTGACTGCCTCAACACCTCACCTCAGTTTATTTACTTTGTAGGAAGAGTATTGCACACCAAAAAAAGGTGAGAGAGAAGACCTGCAGTTTGACTTAAAATCACAGACTCATGGAATGTTTTGGGTTGGAAGGGACCTGAAAGATCATCTCACCCTGCCAGGTGCATTTCAGTTTGCACTGAAATTTTGTTCTTTGGGGCAATCTAACATTCTTGCATCAACATCACCATTAGGCATAGCAAAGTGAATTGATAGCAGGTGTATCTTTTGTAATACAGCTTTTAATTAGAATTTGTTCTTGAAATGTTTCTCTCCCTCTGTTCTTGAAATGTTACCCTCTTTATTTAGGAATGTTTTTTCCACATCACAATATTAACTTTGTAAGAGTATTACTTCTCAGTATAACAGATATACAGGATTTTAACTGTCACATTGTTTACAAGTCAGAACCAGCAGTGCAGTCTTTTTATCTGCTTTGAATTTCATGTAGTTTTTAATGTCATTCAGTGTTTTGATTCTAGTTCAGGTTCTAGTCCATAAAACTGGCATAGCAACGTGATCCTATGGAAAGATACCAGGGGTTACAATTAGGAGAGGTTCAGAAAAGAGGCTGAATTTGCTGAACACTGAAAACAAAGGGTACAAGCCAGATTTTTTTCTCTTTCTTCCTACAGTTGTTGTTTTCCCAACCCTCTTATCTGTATCTTAATAAAAACCCTCCTACAGTTTCAGTGAGGGACTGGAGCTGTGTGTAACAGAGAAGCAAAGGTTTCCTTACTGTTTTGTTTTGATGTTGCTAGATCAGCTCCTGCGTCAGACTTTTTTTAAAATCTGTTTATGTTGAGTTAGTTACAGGCTGAGCTGCTTTGTTTATTTACCAAGCAGGTGCAGCAAGTGTGGAGATTTTTTTCATGCTCCTGTTAAGTGTTTTTTTACACGATGATTTAAATCAGATTAATGTGACCAAAATGTAATAAAGAGAAGCAGTAAATATGTTATAAAATATGTATAAATATGTCATAAAAAAATCCTGTTAAGACATTTGGCAGATTTCATGCTTAAAATGCAAATTCTTGTCCATAGAGGTACACATTGATAGAACCATGGAATCATGGAATGGTTTGGGTTGGAAGGGACCTTCAAGATCATCCAGTTCAAACTCCTCTGCCATGGGCAGGGACACATTCCACTATCCTGGGTTGCTCCAAGCCCCATCCAACCTGGCCTTGAGCAATTCCAGGGATGAGGCATCCACAGGCAATCACTGCCAGGGCCTCACTATCTCTCAGTAAAGAATTTCTTCCTAATGTTCAATCTAAACCTGCTCTCTTTCAATTTAAAAGTATTCGTGGTATAAATAAAAAAGTACTCCTGTTTTACAAAAACTTATTAATAAAAGCAGTTATTAATTTTCCAGTTGTTGTTATTTTGATCACAAATGCATGTATTCACTCTTACCATTGGATTTCTCTTTGTGAGTTGAAAAGTTTCAAAGCAATTATTTACATTTTTTCATAGGTAATTGTATCCCAAAAGAAATCTAAATAATTTTGTGCACAGGGTTGCTCTCTTACACAAGTTCCTTTAATGTGGTACCTGAGAGATTTAACCACTGAGCTATTTGAAAGCAGTGTGGTTGTGGAAATGTAGAAAAGTGAATTTTATGTACGTGAAGTTTGGCAGTGGAGCTTCTGGAATTTCAAGTTAATCTGTAATTTCCCTGCAGTGCAGACTATGCCCTTTCTCTAGGGCTGGAGGAGAGTGCAGCAGTTTTACTTACATCAAGTAGAAATTAGGAGAAAATCCTCAGCACGTGTTCTTCTATGGATAGATCCAATCCCTGCCCCACTTCAGTCAGTCTCTGCCCGAGAAATATTTCACAGGAAACAAAAATGGAAAAGAACCAATTCAATAGCAATAGGAGTGTTATTTTTAAGCTACTGAGCTGAACAATGTCCCCTCAGAAAAATAACACAAATGTATGACTATTGACCACAATAAATGAGGAATTTAGGCTTCTGTTCTTCTTATGCTGCAGCTGTAGAGTGAAGTATTAGAATTACCGGAAAGTCACCTGTGGAATATCTGACATCCTTAAATACAGGCTTGATGATGTTTATTTTTAAGCACATGGAGCAACAATCCTTCATTATTTTGCCTTTTCACTCTGAATTAAAGTATTTGTCTTGAATTTCAAGAGACAACTTGATGCATTCATTCATGAGCTAAAATAAACCGCAGTGAGCCCACAGAGGAAGAGATTCTATAGGAGAATGGCTTTTACTCTGTTAGACTGGCCAAATATTTGCAGCTTTGCAATGACTCATCCATTTTCCTCTCTTCTTTGGCAGAATTTTGGAAGAAAGGACTAAGGAAGGAGCTAATGATACTCCTAGAGGAAAAGAAGATCAAGTCCTTTTTTTGGTGCCTCATTTTATCTGAACCAAATCTTTCGTTGCTGTAGTGTGGCCACAGAAGTGAGCAGAGCTGCCCCTGTTCATCCCAACTGAGGAACAAGCCTTTAATCTTCTGCTTTTTTTTTTTTTTTTTACAATATTTAGTATCCATTATTATTTTTATGCAAGGAAATACTTGAGATTGGGGATGTATCCTGATAAAAGTTTAGCAGCACATAGATTGGGGCCATCCTGAATGTTGGGAATAAAAGGAAGCTCATAAATCATCAGTGCAGTGTTGCTGCCACCAACCACCTCATGGCATGAGCCTGATCCTGAACTGGAATTCAAGCATAAAGCAGTCTGTCTGTGGTGCTGTGTTTGCCTTTTCCCTCAGGTTGCAGGTTAAATAGTTCTTTTCTTTCCCTTCCCTTCTTTTCTCCTGTTCCTGCCATCCTTGGATAGGGCTGGGCCATTTGCTGTGGCAGAGAATTGGGGTTCTCAGGCCTGCAGTTTTCTAATGTCACAGTCCTTTGGGACAGGGTTTGGAAATATTAAATCCTCAAAAGCAACACTCAATTAAACTGATCTCATTTCTGGTTTTTCATTCCAGCCCTGTACATTGTAACAGTGTCAGTAAAGATGCTTGAGGGATTGGGTTGGGAACTGGGCTATGGAGCCTGTCTGGCAAAAAAAACCATATTGGTTTCTTGACCTTATACAATTGTTAAATATAATTAAAAGTTGGAAGATAAGTACCCACAAGTGTGCATATCAGTTGTGTAAACCAGAAGGGAGGAGAAAACACTTGAGGTTTACTTCCATTTACTTAGTTTTTATCTCAACACTTAAAGGGATCAACTGTTTTCTAATAAAATTAGGAATACACACAGAATCATAGATTCACAAAATATTTTTGTTTAGAAGAGATCTTCAAGATCATCCAGATCCAAATCCCCCTGCCAGGGGCAGGGACAGCCTATGTTAAACCAGGTTGCTCAAAGTGCCATCCAACCTGGCCTTGAACACTTCCAGGGCTGGGGCAGCCACAGCTTCTCTGGGCAACCTGTTCCAGTGTCTCATGGCTTTCACAGTTAAGAATTTCTTCCTAATATCCGACCTAAACCTGCTCTCTTTCTGTCTGAAGCCATTCTTCCTTGTCCTGCCACTCTATGCACTGGTAAATAATCTCTCTCCATCTTTCCTGAAGGCTCCTTCATGTACTGGAAGGCCAGAATTAGGTCACCCCAAAGTCTTCTCCAGGCTGAACAACCCAATTCTCTCAGCCCTTCCTCACAGCAGAGCTTCTCCATCCCTCTGATCATCTCTGTGGCCTCCTCTGAACTGGCTCCAACAGCTCCCTGTCCTTCCTGTGCTGTGCCCCAGGGCTGGATGCAGCTCTGCAGGTGGGGTCTAACCCGAGCAGAGCAGAGCAGAGCAGAGGGGCAGAATCCCCTCCCTCACTCAGGCCATGCTGCTTTTGATGCATCCCAGGACCCAATTTGCTTTCTGGACCATATTCAAATTCCTGATCCCCTGCTTTGTGCCTGAAAGAAAAAACAAACCACACTCAGACCTTTGTGTCCAGAATGCACCAAGGACAATTGCATGCAGGCAATCGAGGCTGTGAGAGTCATTTCCATACTTTTTCAGTGCTTCTACCTGCATGTTTCAATAACACCTGCACTACTGTGATGTATCATCTGAAGAGCTCAAAGCACATTATAGGTTCAGGTTTAGCTAATGGATAGCAAAAGAAGGAAGGATTCCCATCTGCAGGCACATCAGGAGGTACCTGAATGGATAAAACACCTCGCTCAAGGTCAGAAAAAGAGTTGGTGGCAAAGCTAGAGAACACTGAGAGGTGAATTAATATGTCCTGATGGCAGCCAGCTGCCTTGCTGCAGCTGTGCTCAGAACATTGATCTGATTCTTGTGGATACGAGGGAACTTCTCTAGACAAAAGATCTCACATAAAATCAAACCATTTATCAGCCCTCAAGAGAGGCAAACTGTGAAGTGTTGGGCTGTCACCACTGTAATGCAGGCAGCAATTGCTAGGCACTAAAGTGGTCATGTTTTCCCTCTCCCTCCTTGATGCATGTTTCCATAAAGCCTTGGTCCTGTGGAAAAGCTATTTGCCAGACTCTTAGCTAGGTAAGCACATATTCTGGTCACAGAGTGCTTCAGCCTGCAAACCCTTTACTGTTTGTGCTTTTTTAAAATGCGGTATTCAAGGACTTTGCATTTTGACTTGCTAGTCATGTTTCTGGAAGCAGAAGCACCTAAATTATAACTCAGTCCCCAAAGGCCTGAAAAGAAATGTACAGCTTCAATATTCACAGCACAAGTGGTGCAAAAGGTTGCTTCACAGGCAACCTACAAACTTGGCAAACTAAGGGTAAATTAAAAACCACTGAGTTAAAAAACTTCAGACAACGTTCTTAATATATACTTTAACATTTGGTCAACCCTGTATTGATCAGGTGGTTGGACTAGGTGTTCGTTGTACGTCCCCTCCAACTGTAGTTTTCTATTCTATTCTATTCTATTCTATTCTATTCTATTCTAAACAAAACCACCAAAAAAAAACCCCAAACCACCCACCAAAAAAAACCAAACCAAAACAAAACAAAACCAAAACAAACAAACCCCCAACAACAACAACAAAAAAGCCACAACACACACCAAAAACTAAACCAAGGTGTGCAGATTATGCTGTAAATCCATACTTTTTTCCACCATCCATCAATTCCCACTGGAATTGTCCAGTAGCAGTGAAGGGAGAGTAAAAACCTCAGTAAGGAGCCATGCACATCTTTGATTCTCCCAGCACTACCTCAGCTGGTGGCATTCAAAGGAGATAACAAAACAAATCACAGCTTCCTTGCCAGGTGGGTAAATATTAAAACCACTGGAGAAAGGGATGAGCAGTACTTCACTGCCCACAGCTAAAGCAGAGATACCCCAATCTCCTCTAGCTCCAGGTGAGTCTTCGTGGCAGAACCAACAAACCCCATCCCACCATGAGGTCACACAGGGGAATGTATCAAAATGAATAAATCATCAAGTCTGGTGAATACTTCAGAGGGTGAAAATGTATTTCCCTTTGGCTGATCCTTGCTTTTATGTCATCTTGAAGTGCTTTTTTTACTCATCCTTTCTTACAGAAGACCACAAGTACCTTTGTCTCCCCTGCAGGGACCTGAACATATTAAAAGGTCACTCCTAGATCAAAATGAATATGCTTTCAAAAAGAAATATTTCCCTCAGTTCCCAATCATGTCACAGTAAAGCTGTAAGAAAAACCATGCATGGTTTACCTGCATGACTTTTATCATTTATCAGACCATATTGAAAACCAGAGTCATTCTTCTTCCACCAGTCTCTTGTTCTTGCTAGTTTTACACTCACTGAAGCAGTTATAGTGCCAGAGCTTGCAAGGAAATATTTAAACACTAATTAACTTGTTAATTCTGTGTGTGGGCAGGCCCCTTGTTCCCTCTGGAGCACAAGTGATTTTCGAGATATTTGTTTGGGATTTCAGGGTGTTTGCATATTGTGTATGGCTCCCTGTGTATGTGCTGGTATGTGTGTGGGATGCCTCTGGCTGTATTTGCCTGCAGCTGAGCCTGCACCACATTCCCCTTGGAACAGGCAAGTTTTCCAATACGAAAGTTTAAAAAAAACCCCAGTCCTCTCCTATTTTATTTCAGCCACTGGATAAAAGGCAGCAGATCACATGGCTCTTCCATGGAGCTGTGTTATGGTGGCACAATAATTGTGTGTCCCTCTTGGCTGTGGGGTGCTTGGGGAGATCAGTTTTCAGCATCTGTCCAACAGCAGTTCAGCCTGGAGCAGTCATGCACTGCAGAGGTTTTCCTGTTCGATTTTTCCAATAAAAGCGTGGTGTTGCTAACACCAATCTGATTTTCTCTGGGAGGTGGTTAAGCATGTGGCTAGAATTTGTATGAACAATGAATAAATTTGCTTGTGTTTCCATGCTTCCTTCCCATCCTGCTGCCTCTTTGAAAGTCCTGGTCTAGAGGAAGGTGTCCCTGCCTGTGGCAGGGGGTTGGAACAGGGTGATCTGAAAGGTCCCTTCCAACCCAAACCATTTGATGATTCTGTAAGTCACCTCTGCTATGGCACATCAAAAATGGCTGGGAGAACAATATTGAGACTCTGCACTGAACCTGCATAGAAAATACATCCAGGCTGTGTGTTTCTGTGTGTTGCAGAAAGTAAGTTGACAGAAAGTAAGTTCTTAATGGAAAGTTCAGCCCTCAAAGCATTAAGAAATGTTGGTATTATGAAAAGATTTTAAAATGTTTTGAGCAACTGTGACAATGGCTGTGTCTCAGTAATCCAGTTTATGATGTGGCCCTTCTTGTCCCAAAGCTGTCTGGACAGAACAGGAGTGAGACACACCTTGTGCACACCCATTTGTAGTGGTTTCTTCTCCCCATTAAAGACCAAGGCGCTTCCAGGGGGAAAAACAGGTCACAGCTTTGTAGCTAGAAATCACAGAGAAATCAGGGACACTTATGCACAGTTCAGGTGGAGCTGCTGTCACTGAACTTTAGTTGCAACAGTTTTATTTCTTAGTATTGGGGGAAGGACTATAGATCCTTTAGGAACAAGAAAGCTTTAGGGACATGGGAGGCACCTGTGGTGCAAAGAGCTGAAGCTGGGAGAGGTAAGTCCCACCCTTTGGGAATAAACCCCATTTCCAGCCAGGAATGCTGAGGTAGCACTGAAGGACTTGTTGCTTCATGCCTGCCTGACAAGAGACTGGAGGCACCTGAAAATAGCTCAAAGCAGCCCAGCTGCTGTTATCTCCTGCAAGTATTCCCCAGAGCAAGAGTGAGGTGCTGCAGGCAGCCACTCGCTCTGCTCCTGCAGCCTCCTACGGACACTCACCCAGATGTTTCAGCGTACAGATGTGCCCTTTGCAGGGGAGAAAACACCCACCCATGGCCTTTAAATCAGTTTTTCCTTTGATTTGCTTCCTTCTGTGGGATTTGTCATAACATTTTGAAAAGAACCACGTATGTAATGTGGGTAAAGTTGAGCATTAACCTTAAATGTTTTTTCTCCTTGTTACATTACCCTTAATAGTGCCCAGGTACACTCCCTGTCTGTTGAGAGCAGGAATTACCCAGTAAATGTCAGCAGAAGCCAATGTTTGGGCTTTTATTATCACTTGATAAACCCATGTAAACCCCATTAAGTCTGAGAGAAGTTCTATGTGTGTATCAGGGGAAAAAGGGACCATTTGCTTTCAAGTGCATGTAACTAATTAAAAATTTAAGAGCATATAGTACATAATTGTATTAGACTGTAGGTTAATGCTCCTGAATGAAAAAGGCAGATGAACTGAAATGCTTGTACAGAATGAGAATCCCTGGCTGCCTCTGTGCACTGAGCCCATGTGCTCTCTGTCAATGGCCCCAGTATTCCCTGCTCAGGCTGGCTCTGGGGTTGGGGGCTGATGGAAACGGGCAAATCCCTGGCTGTGACTTTGGTCAGGATCTGCTGGGCAGGAAACAATGCAGGGAAAGACAGGACAAGCCTTGAACCTCTGAGCTGGTTTCACATCCTCTGCTGAGCTGGTTTGGTTTTACTACCCAGGGCAAGCAGCACCAATGTCCTACTCCCACCTTTCACCACAAACCAGCCCCTCACAGCCATCAGAGAAGCCCAGGTTTAAAGGCAGGCTGCTCTCCTGGGAAGATCCCAGTGGCAGCAGAGCCTGAATTCCTGTTGTTATCAGCCTTCAGAGCAGTTCCAGAAGTGTGGGCCTGCAGGAAGGGTGTCACCTCTCCACAAGCACGAAGCCATCAGCCACTAGAATGGTCCAGACAGGATGCTCATGGGGGGCTAACCTGGAGCAGAAAACACAAATCTATTCCTTCTGCTTCCTATATAATTGTGTTTCAACACCCAAGACTGATGTGGAGCTGTGTTAGAGTTAATATAACTGTTAAGTAGCCAGTCGTCTTTGATAAAGACACAGATAATTGAAATGACATAAAACTGTATCTGTCCCTGCCCAAACAAAGGCATGTGTAAGACACATGGATAGAAAACAGCTTCCATAAAGCTGAAAAAGAAGTCCCAGCCTCTGGCACAAAGATGGTAAACACAGTCCCAAGGAAAAGGACCAAGGATTAATTTCTTTAATTGATTCTTCTCCAGATCAAGGAAAAGAAACCTCATAGGTTTTTGTAAATAAAGAGAATGGGACCAAAGAAGTACCCAGCTCTGCTATAGATTTAACATCTGCCTAGGAAAAACTCACAGGGAAGTAAAACCTCATATTTCAGTTAATGTACATTTCTGGCAATCATTACATTTTACGGCAAAATCCACGGGCAAGTGTACAGTCACACTTTTTAACGTGACTATCAGCTTATTCCCATTTCCTTACAATCCTTCTATGGCTTCAGAAAGCCTCAGCATCAAAAAACCCAACCTTTAAAGTTTCTATCATGTGATTTACACCCCTACAGCCACTGCTGGTTTGAATTTCACATCCATTCTGGAAGTGAAAGTTGAGCTGATTTTTTTTTTTTTTTTTTTTTCTTTTATGATAAAAGAGCAGCCACTGAATTAATAGCAGGTCAGTATGAGATATATTAGAGCGTGGTTTGGCATTTCTGCTGAGAATCTCCTGTCATCTCCACCACCACCCACAGACGCCATGGCAACCACGCTGCGGAGGGGCTCGAGCGCACACACTCGAACGTGCTGCTACATGAATGCACTTCTTGTTTTGCCATTGTGATGCTGAATTCATTTCAGCTGCAGTTGCTCCTCCCTGGAAAGCTTCGTTTTCCCACTGAAGAGAAAATAAACAAACAGCTCCAATTTTGCCCTTTTGGAATGTAGCAGTTGTGTAGGATTCAGCTGAGCGGGCAACTAAGGAAAAAGTCCTCAAATTCTATCTTGCACTTGCACAGAAGTTTTTAGCAGTGCCATAAGAAAGTTGTCTTTACAGTCAGCACAAGGTTTAACTAGAGGAAGCAATAATTTCTTGAGAAGTTACTGCAGAACAATACTTGTTTATTCACCAGTGTTTGAATATTTAAGTAGTTCATGCAATTACTCTTAAGTACAGCAGCCTGAGTTTCAGCAGAGCTGCCTAAAGCTTGTGCAAGTCAGTAATTTGCTGCAATTGAAAATATGCAGCTTGCAAAATACAGGAACACTGTTTTTAGCACATTCTTATAATGTGTTAAAGACACTTTTAAAGTGTGCTAAAGCATCCAGCTTGTTCTGCAGCACATACTTTCTTCACAGTTTGTTCTCCTATGAAAAGCTACCTCCAACGGTGTGGGCTTTTCTCAGCTACTGTCTTCATCCCACTCTGTTACACCCACTTCCAACTTCTCCATAACCCTGTATATCACTTCCAGGCATTAATTAATTACGCCAATCCTTCTAGGGTTCATTAGTCAGCTATTTCACTTAAACACTGCCTTACATATTGTCCGAGGACAGCCCTAAATCCAAGAACAAATTGTTCCTGTTACATATTCACCATTTTTGTTTTTTTCCTCTCATTGTGCTTCCAGCCATCTCCCAGCAGAGTTGAGAAGAAAACCCCCACACAAAGGGAGGGACTGCACTGCAGGCAGGATCTGCAGCCAGATGGAGTCATCCTGATGTGAACCACCCGTCTGACCTTTGTGTAACTGTCGTGTTTGGCTACTGGCCTTTGAAGTGATGGGATAAGAGGTCTCCAAAAGGGGCAGGTAGGACAAGGGAGATAAATGCTGCTGAGATATGGGCTCAGTAAATAACTTATTTTTAATGTTTTTCTCATGTACAGTGTTCCAAAGTGTTGCTGCTCTCCAGCATTTTCCCTTTTCTCCTGCTCAAGCTGGTCAGTGCATAATCCTTCCTGGATTTGAGGGGAAAAGGCACAGCAGTTCTCTGCCTGAGCCTGTGATTTCTGTCTTCTGGTTCAGCTTCTCTCTTGAGAGATCAGATGAGAGCTTTGGGAGTGCTTGCCCTGAGGCAGGCTATGCCACCAGATTCACATCTCTCAAACAATGCAACATTTCGTTGGCACCAGGATCAGAACAGAGAGAAAAACCACAGAATGAAAACAGAGCTGGAGGATCCCGGCCCCAAATTTGGCCACATTCGTGCTGAAAATCTGGTGTGCAACAGGCTCCTGGTCCCTGGCTGAACCAGCTGGGGGACCTGTCAGAGTGTGCCATAGCTCTGGTTGGAGCAGGCACCTGGACTCCTCTTTGAGAGAAAGGTCAGTGTGTCTGCTACTAAGATGGCAGGACAAGGTGTGCACCTGGTGTGGGAACTCAGAGCAAGGCTGGTGGCATGGGACATTCCTGTTAGCAAGACTAAAGACAAGTGATACTGAATTTCTCCCTGGAGGTCCTTGGATCAGTGTCCAGCCACCCTTTAGCTTTTTTTTGATGAGCTAAATGGACGAAGCTCCTTAAATCTCTCCCTGCGAGTCATCTTTTGCAGACTTGTGTACATTATTGTGCCTCTTTCTTGAATTGTCTCCAGCTTTTCAGCCTCCCACTTGCTTTGTGGATGCAAGAGCGGGGCACAATGGGTTGGCAGAAATTTCAGGAGACAGGGAATACCCAGACAACATTATCACCCTCTTCTCCCTGGATTTCCTCTGCTTGTACATACAAAGATTAGGTCAGTTCATGGACAGCTGATTACTCACCATGACTTGAAACCCTTTTTTGGTCATGGCTTTCCAGTGTAGAATCACTGCAGCCCCTGTCAGTCAAACGTCTTCTTTCTCCAATGTTGTGACTTAACTTGGCTGTACTTGCTTACCTTCAGATTGCCAATTACCCATTGGTATCAGTGACCTGGGTTCCTTCTTTTGACCATTTTTCCAGCCTTTTTCATCTGATTTTTTTTTTTATAATGATTTAAAGGGTTTTTTTTCCTAAGTTGTTGATAAAATACAATAGTGTAGAGCCAAGAAGTAGTCCCTACGGGATCTGTCCAAACACACACCCACTCTAAGAAAATTTCTCTGGTTATAATAATATTTAAGACCTGAAGTTAGCCAATTCTTAATCCATTTAATGTGTTTCACAGTGGTTTTGTATTGTTTTAGTTACTTCATCAGCATTTTGTACTGTTACAAGACAAATTCCTTACAGAAGCCCAACATCAATTCCCTCATCCGTCAGACTTCAAATCTAACACAAAACTTCCCTGAGCTGCATTAAAACTGGGGTAATGGGAGATATGGTGTTAAAATGCCACATTTGGCTATCAGCACCAGCATAGTGTTATAAAAGTTACCTTTGCCCTCACAGCCTTGCTCTTGGCAAGGTGAAAATCTGCTGCAGATGGTGCTGGTGTTTCAGGCTCTCCCTTCGGAAGCCGGTTACATGCTCCACTGAGCAATGTCCTGGGAGAGAGTCTGATTTTCCAGGGCTAATGCCACCCCTTTGTAACCAGAGAACCTCTTGTTTGTAATTCCATAAAGGATTTGCAAGCTGAAGGGGTTAAAAAAATAATTCTGGCATGTTGGAGGTAACCTCAGCCTTCCATTCAGATATCAACAGAGTGCAGCACCTCAGTGACTTCTCCAGCACTTGGAGGGCAACATGGGTGGAATGAAACTTCGAGACAGGATGTTTGTCCTCTTCCCCGAGGGTGTTTGGTGTGATTTTTATCAGGGAATTAGATTAATCAGATTGTCTTTCCTTTCTCCAGCTGTAGCAGCATCTCAGATGGTACACTCCTAATGTATTTGCCCTGATAGAGAAGGAAGGAATAGGGCTTAGGTCATGGTACATATTTTAGTGACCTGTAAGTGGTATGGTCAGCACAAATTCATTCATTTCCTTGGGTGCAAAGAGAGTAATTTAAACAATCATCCTTTTCAAAGACACCTTTTGAACCCAGAGAAAGGACCTGTAGAATTTGCTGATCTGCTGCAGGAACGAAATTCATGTTTGCAGCAGTCCTGAATGTCCTGACTTCACATAAAGGTAGACAATGAACAAATTACATATACACACAAAATTAAAATTAAACAATTATTATCTGGATTTAGATTTGAGGATGAACAGGGTGCTAATGAGATAATGTCTAGGCATCACATGGTTTCACTTCTTGGCATAAGAGTGTGTAATCATATCTTCTACACTGTCTGTACTACACTGAGGACGGATTCTAGAGATACCTTTTCAGTATTCCATAGCTATTTATTGTTATACATTCATTAGGATTAGATAATATATAATTTCAATATTTCTTAGTGTACCTAAATTCTGATTTCATGGTTGTATATGAATTATATATAAAGTTCCAAAGACCATGAGAAAACAGGAAACACTGGCACAGGGAGCTTAACTCAACAAGGGCAAGGCTGTTCCACTGGGAACTGAATCTGCTGCCTAAAAATGACTCGTTTGTGGTGAGGCCCAGTAACACTTTCAGGTTCACTTTGATTGCAAAGCAGGGATTTTTCAGCAGCAGCAGCCAGAACAGAAACCATTACAGGGATGAAATAGGAAGGCAGCATCTCTGCAGCCAGGCTTTGATTCATGCTAGTATGCAATTAGGGGAGGCTGTGGTTGCAGGACCATGTGACTGACCACATGCAAATCTCATTCCAACCACAGCAGCCACCCAGTGTAAGGTGGGTAATGTATGATCTGAGTTCTTATCACCCATCAAACTCTTTGCGGTAGGAGTTCATTCATATAAATAAAAGAAAAGAAAAGGAAGGTCAGCTCAGAAGGGATGAGCATGTGGGTCAGTTGGGAGATGGAGCAAATCCTCTCCTGATGATCTTGCTACACCTGTAGGTCCTGGTGGTGTTCCAAGAGTCCAGCCCAGCTGAGAGCAGGCATCATGAGGCAGAGCTGCATTTTTTTTCTCCGCCCCTGATCTCCTGAAGGGGTTGAAAAAAATCATTGCTGCTGGAAATCATTAATCACTCTGAAACTAAACCTGGCCTTGCAGAACTAACTGTGCAGTCAGAGCACTGGGAAAATTAGGAAGGAGAAGAAAGTGGTCAGATGGTTTCTAGATGTCTCAAATTTGGGGGTTCCCATATTTCATTTCTGTGATTATTCTGTAGTCTCATAAACTACACTCTTGAGAAGCATTTATTTTTGTGTGACGGGAATTTTTCATTGGACAGTTACATCCAAATATTTAAATTTATTATTCCCCATTCACTTCTGAGTGGGGAATAATAAAGAAATAATTATGGTGTCCTGCTACTCCCTGATCTATCTCCTGATTCAGTCTGCTCCACTTGAGATTGAATGAACCTGTGTTGTGCTACCTAAAACAGGGGGAAAATCCCAGTTACAAAGTCTCTGTGTTCACCACCAGCTCTGAAGCCTCTTGATCTTCACTGGGACAGGCAGGGAGCTGTCTAGAAAGCAGAAAATCCTAATATAAACTGGTGGATGCAAACTAAAGGATACCAGTTGGATGCTGGAGTTTCTTTCTGGATCATTAGCTTTTTACAAACTTTCTATACTGTGATTCCTCTGTAAAAATGTCACTCAATAGGAGCATGAGGTTCCACTTGCTGATCCCTCTCCAGGCTCCTGAAAACAGATGGATAAACACATGGGTGATCAGTGATGGTCAGTGATGCACATTTCAGTCCCACTTTTGCTGTCAGAGGGAAGGTGCTGGTTCCTCAGGACACAGGCAGCTGGAAGCTCCTTACCCACCCTTGGGGTGCAGTCTTCACTTCCACGTTCAGCTTCAGGCTCTTTCTCTCTCTCAGGTTTTCAAAGGTGTAACAGCAAGTTGGGCAGCTGAATTTTCCTGACACACTCTCAGCTAGAACTCCTGAGTCATCTTTTTTAAGATTACTTCAGCTGTCATTTTTACACATCTTTTATGCATGTTTTTAGTTTCTCCTTTGGGTCTTTGCACTGGTGTAGAGTTGCAGCAATCATCAGTCATTTGTGGCTGGCACAACCATGTGTGAGGGAAATGGAGAGAAACATTTGTTTGGAGAGGAAATAAAGGTGAACAATCACATGGACCTTGCAGACACGTTGAAACACAATAAAACACAGATGGTTTCAACTTTGGCACTGAGGGTGTGACGTTGTTTAAACACAGGCATTTAAAGGCCATACAGATAATTTCCAGAGAGGAGAAAGATGATGCTGTGGTCTACTTTGCAGCTTGGACATGCCTCCAGTCTAGCAGCAGTCCTGTATGTAGGACTGCCTTGCCCTTTGCTATCTGGCAGGTGGCTATCTCCCTGCACTGGGCTGGCTGTGGGATTTTCCCAGCTGAAACTCTGAAGTTGCCTGTTTCACCCGTTTGGTGATGTGACGATGTATGTTCATAATTTGTGAAGCACCTCAGGGTGAAAGGCCTTCTGTAAATGCTGTTATTCATCAAGGAATAATCGTGTCTGTCCTTTAACTGTGAGCTGGAATCATTCCCAAACCCTACCGCTACGTTCAGCTGTTTATTATTTTTACTAGAGCAGCGCCCAAGGATGAAATGGGGTGGGGGTGCCTTGTACTGAATGCTGTGTGAATATAAATGTCATCTTCTCACTGACAAGAGAGGAAAAGGCTGTGGGAAGGGAAGTGTTTTATGTGCTGGGTCAGACAGTCCTTCTTTCCCAGCTCAGCAAGGACAATCAGAGACCAGGACTCTACATTTTTCCTCAGACTGAACCTAAAAGTGAGACCTACAATGAGAACAGCCCCGTCTGAGCAGCTGGACTCCCCTTTCACTGATGACAGCAAAGATTCATCCCAGGGGCACTTCACCCAAGCAGGTTCAGCGCCAAATTTAAGCTGAGATGAACCACATCCTTCCTGAACCTGCTTCTCTTCCATGATTACATCATAAACCAAACCCAGATGTAGACATGAGTAGGAGAGGTGCAGGCTGGGGTGAGAGGAGCACCCAGTGAGAGAGACTGGGTGCTCCCTGTGGGGAAACCCCACAATACCACTCTGTATAAACAGAAAGGTCCCTTAAGATCTGTTGACTCAGCCTTGGGGCTGAGCCATACACCAATCCCCAGCTCCATCCCCCTTTCATTTGCTTTACAGGAGATAAAGCAATCAAAGATCTGAACCTTCCCAGCTAGAAGCAGCAGTGTAATTATGGGAGTATGTACATCCAACCAGATCAGGACAAGTAGAAATACTGCAGTGAATTAGATGTTGTGTGTCTGACAAGAGACCAGTCAAAGCTGCAACAAACCTCCATTTATCCCCATGGGAATGTAGCATGTCTTATAGGATGCCAAGGAGAGTATTCATGTTAAAAACAAACAAAAAAAGGTCTTCTGTGTGAATTAGTACTGAGTGTTAGTGCCTCGCAGAGGGATTTGGACTCTCTTAGGTTTTTTGGGCTGCAGCTCTCTCAGGGCAATTAGTAGCCTTGCTAAAAGTGCACCTGCTTAAAGCTGTGATGAATCATTATGGGTTTAATTCCATGATTAGCTAAAATGCAGCTTCCGGAGACAGCACTTTGGGGCTGGAACTTGTGCACGAACAGAAGTGCCTGTGGCTTCCCTGCTTCCTGGCTCCTACTGATTTAGAAAGGTTCCAGCAGAGCCTCTCCTCCTTTTGGCATTTTAACATCCATTTTTGGCAGGGCTCCACCATATCAGCAGCGTATAAAAATACAGAATAAAACAAACATAACAGAAGGAAGTAATTGTGAACAACACACAAGGCCCTCCTGGTGAAAACACTGGGCCAGCTTATTTAAAGATTTCACCTCCAATCCTCTTACCTGTTTCTGCTGCCTGTTCATTTGGATCTCATAATGTCCAAGCCTCTCCACTAAGCTGAGACCAATTTCTTTTGAAATGAGCCCAGGTTCTTGGGAGCTGGTTGGAAAAAAATGGAAGTATTAGTTATGAGGAAGAAATTCTTTACTCAGAGGGTGATGAAACACAGGAAAATGTTTCCTAGAGAGGTGGTGGATCCCTCATCCATAGGAACATTCAAGGCCAGGTTGGACAGAGCTCTGAGGAACTTGATCTAGTTGATGTCCTTACTCATTGCAGGTAGATTGGACTGGATGAATTTTAAAAGTCCCTTCCAACCCAAACCGTTTTATGATTCCATGAATTGCAGTAAGATTTTACAGAATCACAGACTGAGCTAGGTTGGAGAAGACCTTTGAGATTATCAAGCCCAACCTATGACTGGGCACCTCCTCATCAACTAAACAATGGCACTGAGTGCCGCATCCAGGTTTTTTTTGAACATGTCCAGGGATGGTGACTCCACCACCTCCCTGGGCAGATGATTCCAGTGCCCAATCAGTCTTTCAGTAAAGAATTTTTCCTGATGTTTAACTCCTCCTTGTCTGGTTGAGGATTTCAATGATGCTCTCTCTGCCGAGTGAGAACTACTCCTCACCAGGGAGAGGGATACCAGTATCTGGTGTAGTGCTTGTTTGAACTGGTCCCATTCCCTTCCTGCTGTAGTTATGAAGAGTGTTTTCAGAGACTTTGAGGAAATATTGGGTTATTTCAGGAATGGCTGCCTCCTATGCCTGGAGCAATTACTGCTACACCTCCTCTCTGGCCTGTTTACATCTCCCTGGACCAAAAAGCTGCCATTGATAAGGTCGTGTTTGATACAACCTTGTGTGTTTTTCTGCCCCAAATCCCATGGACCTGCCAGGGCTCAGCTTTGTGAGCAAAACCACTGCAGATGCACTGCACCAGGTGTATCACCAAGCACAGACTTGTCCTGCTGCCCATGAGCTTTGCAGCACTAAAATTTGTAGCATCAGTACCAAGTTGCATTGCCTTATTTTCCCATTGTAGCAATTTATTCTTTGGACTTTGTGCTGATATTTAAAACACCCAACAACCAAATGTAAACACAGGCTCTGACTCAATCGTGGTGTACTTTAAAAGACACAGCCTATAAACATCCTTTCCTGCTGAGGCCCAAACAAAGGCAAAGGTTTTTCCTCTGAGCAGGATGCTCAGGTTGGCTCTGCATGTCTTCTGCAGATGCTGTAGAGTCCCCTGCAGCTCTCTACTTCTATCATATTTCTTCTATGAATTTTATTTATTACTCCCCAGGTGTTTGACTGACAATGTTTAATAGCACTCCTCAATCACACTGCCTGGTGCAGCAGGGCAGAGGCAATGGTTTGCCTAAAAGCAACTTCCAGAATGCCACTGGCAGATTTGTTTTATCCATTGAGGGAATTCACATACCCAAGCAAATTGTTTAATTTCTGCTGGCTGTACGAACACTTTGCTCCTTCAATCTTCATGTTTCTGACAATGACAGGAATTGCAAATGTTTGTTCATTAAAAGAAATTGGAGCTAATTGCCAAAATGGAGTGAGAAGAGGCTGATTTGTATGACTGGAGCATTAAAAGTGCTGACTACAACCTGAGCATGGACAGGTGAGTGAGTGTCCAAGAGAAAAAGTGGAAAGAGAAAGGAAAAGAGACTGTGACCTGTTTAGTGTTAAATGCAGAGATATTAAAGCTGTAACTATCAAAGCTGGGGGGGGAGGATATAGTGAGAGGTGAGTGTGTGGTGCCTGTAAAGGGGATTACAGACCATGGGTTCACATTAAGAGGTGAGCTGCTCCTGGAGCTTTTATCCATAATAAATGGAAAGAAATACCGGGTAATGGGAGATTTCAATCATAAAGATGTATGCTGGAAGTCTCATATAACCAGAAATAAATCTCTTTGAAGTTCCTCAAATGATGTGTGATCATTTTCTAGTCCAGGAGATATTGCACCCAACATGAGATAACAGTATTTCAGATTCCATTCTGACAGATTGGTTGGAAGCTGATGGTATCTGAGGAACATATGGCTGGGACTCCGTTTCAATAGAGGCAGAGGATGGACCAGCACAGTAATGAATATATTGGGTAGCTCCAAAGGGATAATTTCCTAGGATTGAAGCAGCATAAAAAGAATGAAAGTTGGGCTTTCTATAAGAGGATTTTACCAGCTGACCAGCCACCTTGATTTCACAGTGATGTGAGAGGGCAATTTTGATTAAAATACCATCCTGCTAAAAAGGCAGGATGTCACTCAGTGTGAGATAAATGACTTAATAAACTGATTAGGACAAATAAAATCTACATTAAAGCGGACTGGTGCAAAGCTATGCTACCCCCATACTGCCAGGGAAAGCTGGGGGGCAGCTCAGGGGGAATTTTGGCCTTTGATGGCTGAAATGCTGCATCCCATTTGTATGTTCAGGTTTAGAAAAGGTTGAAGACTGGGATGAGCTGGTGTTGGTGGAAGGGAGAAGCTGAAGACAACCCCAAGGATCACCAGAAATGCTTTGTAGCCAGATGTAGGAGCTTTGAGTGGCTAGTTTATCCAAAAGGAGCAAAGGGGTGACTTCCCATTTGTACCTGTGTGCTTTGTGGGGAAGCACCAGGTAACTGGGTCAGAAACAGGGCTAGAGGAGGAGATTCTGCTGTGTTCTCTTGGAATTGAGCTGGTGGTTCTTCCTGCCTTTAAGAAATCTCTGAATTGGTGAGATGCTGGTAAGAACACTGGTGATATTTGATTACACAAAGTTTATTCAGTGTTCCACGCTGTTTCCTGGAATGATGAAGCATTGTCTGCCACAGGGAGCAGATCAGCAGGCTGCTGGGTGAGGCTGGTTCCAGCAAGATACACCTGAGGAACAGGCTCTCTGCCTTTGTATGGAGCCTCATGAACTATCAAACCCCATGTCAGAGCTAGTAGATGGGAATTTGGGGTCTTGGAGTCCTGGCATGTTACTAGGAGAGTTGGAAAAAAAAAGTTCAAATTCAGAAATACCGTGAAATGGCAAAATATTGTGGAAAAGGCTGGAGGTTTTATGTAAAGCTGCCTTTAGCTATGCCACAACACTCACCTCAGGGGACCTGTATCCTCATCTCAGCTCTGCTGAATGGCAACAGGCAAGTCACTACCTTCCCATGTGTCCATTTCCTGGCTGTAACAAATATTTTAAAGAGCAAATTGGCATCTCCTGTACAGAATGGCTCTTTAAGTGCTTGCTGTTGTGGTTACATTATGATTCCAAGGCAGGAGAAAGTTTCTTTCTCTTTGCATCAATAACTGAGTTTATCTAGAGCAGGACATTTATGGGTTCTGGAAAGGCAGGAGTGATGCCTAAACTGGCCTGAAATTCAGTCAGCAGCTTGTAGCATCTCCATGAGCCTGTGAGTACTTCTGTCTTAAAATCATGACGGAAATCAAAGAGAGAAGTCTTTGAAGTTTTTGCAAGGGGTCAGATGACTTTATTTCTTAGGATTTCTCTGGTAAACAAAGCTTTCTTATCTTTTTTTCCTAAATTACATCCCTTTTCTTGAACACACATATAAATATGGGGTAATCTGTCTATTATTACAGTGCTTTCCCAGGGAAAGGAGGGATAAAAAGACATTTAGGATCTCTCTGGCATTTCAGAAGTGCTATTATCCAGTGGGTCAATAGGTGTGTTTTAGAAAACTGGAAGAAAGAGCCTTGACCTTGCTGAAACTCACCCATTTGCAGAGTGAATCTACAGGTGTAGAATTCAGACCTGCAGTAAGACCTTGTGTGCTCACAAATCCCTCATGGTACTCATGCAGAAGAGTTACTGTGCTGAGGGGCACTGAAACACTTGTTCCCAGCCACTCTGCCCTGGATTTGAGAGAGGGAGAGCCCCAAAAGACTGAAAACATCACAAAGTCCAGCATGGAGAAAACTTGCACAAAAAGTTCAGCTGTGTCTGTGAGATTTAATTATTTCTAACTGCCAGACATGGGCAAACTCACTTACTCTGGCCTAACACCACTTGTTTTATTTCTAACACGAGAAGGGCATGGAGGCTCTTTGTCTGTAGTAAGTGTTATGAAAGTTGAAAGCAAAAGGGGAAGAATAAACCCCTCCAGCTCCCCATGGCTAATCAGGTATTCACCTTGAATGAGTACTAATGAAAGCAGCACCACATCAAAGGGGAAGCTGGCTCCAGTTGAGAAGGTTATTAAAAAGTTTAGGAGTATCAGGCAGCCCCCAACCAGCAGAAGTGACTGCATTTCATATTCCTTTCTGAATAGAGAAATGAAGCCCTGTGCTTGTCTGCTCAGCTGTCACCTGCTTTGGGGCTGTCAGCATCAAAAAGGGGCACTGGGGGAGTTGTCCTTGCAGACAGGGGTGGGTTTTTTTTTGTTCAGGGACTCAGCTTTTCTCTTGCATTCCTCACACAGACATTACCAGAAGGTAACAAACCCACCAGTGCTGACTTGATTTTTGACGCATTGGTGATAGCAAACTCCTTTCTGTCACAGCAGTAAAAGTATGTTAAATACACTGAAGAAAATAACCAAAATGTCCCACTTGCAAACACAGTGGATGAAAAATAAACATGGTTTTGTGATAGCAGCTTACTGGGAATGGGACACTTCCAGTGTGGCCTCCAGCTGTACACAAATGTAAGAGGCAAGGAGGGAGTCCCAAGCTGGGATGGAACCACTCCAGTGCTTGTAGGTTACTTCTGCTGCCACAGAATGGATATTTATATCAAATAGTGCTGCAGGTGAAAAGCTTAACCTCTTTGCCAGGGGCAAAGACTGAGCATCTCCATATCCCTCCATCCTGAGCTGCAGGATCATGCTCCTGACATGCTCTTTTTAAATCAAGAGCACTGAGATTTCTTGGTGTATGAGCTTGAAGGAATCTTTATTTCTACCATCACTGGGGAATTTCCCCCTCAACTTCAATAGCATAAATGCATACCTGCAGGCTTGTACACTTGGAGACTGGGGTAAAAATTCTTCTCACATTAAAGGCTTAAAATCCCTAATTTTTCTACCATTTTGGACTTCTGTCATGAGGCCCTTTGAGAGTGAGCTGAAGGCATCCAGGGTTTTCTCTACAAATAATGGCACAGCCACCCCCAGCTAAGTGATATCTAATGTTGGGCCATTCCTTTAGTCAAAAACTCCCCTGTTGGCATCGACATCCAGATTTCAGAGTAAGCTGATGCCAGCTGAAGCCACAAGAACCTGCTCTGTTGCACACCTGAATCCCGTGATCTTCGAAAATGATAGAGCTCCTGCTGAATTCCCACTATGGAAGATTCCAGAGGCTGAAATGATTGCCCTGAAGGCGTAAGGTCCCTCCCAAGTTACATGGCAGAAGGAAACGTGGCTGCTTGTGGTGGCTGTTTTGGGGATTTTGCTCACTACTATTTTATGAAAAGGTCTGCACCTGTGAAATTGAGGCAGGAAGGCGCCAGAGCAGCAAGAGGAGGCACCAGGAACAACCGTTTGGATGGAAGAGACAAAGTTTCCAACAAAAAAAGGCATTTTGGCCCTGAGTGACAGGGAGGAAATAAAAATAGAGAGAGCAATGACAGTCTCTGCCATTTGTCTCTTGCCTTGCCAGGGAAAATAGGAGTTTAACTACACAAATACACTGAAATGTGCCAATTTTACCTGGCTCTGTCATCAATTTCTTTTTCATCCGGAGTTTCAATAACCATGTGGTTTGTATGAACTGAGCATTAGCTCACTTCAGTCTCCCCACAGTGTTGTGGTTTACGTGGTTCACTGATTTTCCTGGGTCTGGCTGAAGTGCAGATATGCTGATGCTCTGACTGAGAAAAAAGGAGGCCAACATGCTTCTAAGTAGTTAATGTATTTATCCACTCAGTATCCAGTGAGGTAGACAAATGGGTTTTTCATGTTAAAGAGGGGCATAGAGTCCAAAGGGGAAAAAAGAAGTGTTATTAAGTGTTCCAGAGCTGCACACAAAATATATTTTTGTGCATTTCTCTACATGTGTGTTTTCCTAAATGGGTGGATTTGGCTTAGAAAATGTTAAAAAATCCCAACAGAACCAGGAAGTCCAAACTGTGGCTTAAAAATTACTTTTACAGAGGAGTCAAATTAGAGTAATGGAGGGGGCCCATTAGCCCAGGGCTGACCTTTGTGGATATGACCTCTCTGCAGCACAAGGGGCTGAACCCCACAGGTCTGAGAGCACCGTGAGCCCATCTTGCAGGAGACCTTGGAACTCCTGCCTTGGAATTCCTGCCCTGGGGCTTGGTGAAGCAGCTCCCTGGGAAGTCTCACCCAGGAAATCAGGACCAGCTCAGCCCATCCCATTGACCTCACCAGGGGTTAAGGGAGGAGCCCTGACCTCCAGCATCCTTTCCCCAGCTGTGTGAGCTGCCTTTGAGACCTTCATTGTTCAAGTCCTGGAGAAGAATAGGCTGTCCCCGGGAGCAAATTGCAAGAAAATTGCCACACAGGCAAAAACTGTCCTCATGTCCTGTTTCCAATAGAAATGGATTTTTTTTTCAGTGCCTGGTTTCAATAAAAAGCCCCGAAAAGAAAGAATTGGAGGAGGCAATGCTTTTCTTGGAGTGCCAGCAAATAATTGCAAAAAGTTGCTTGTTTTTAAAAATTTGCATGACCAGGGATAACGCAGGATGCTCAGGGCTGTGCAGATCTGCCAAATTCTGAACCAGTTCTGGATTATTCTTCTCCTTGAAAATGCCCTGGCCTGGGCATTTTTCTTCATCTCCTAAAGCTTCCCCTGCTGCTGGCTCTACCAAGGACTGGAATGGAAGCATCAGCTACTGCTCAGATGCCCAAAGGAGTGTTGAGCCCCGGTGGTATTTCTGTATGAAGATATTGATCCTGGCACTTGACAGACATCACACAGATATTGGGGCTGGTGCTGATTCTCTTTGGCCACTGCAAGGTGACAGCATGGTCAAGGTGGAACTGCACCAGCAACCCTCCACTTCATCAAAGCTGGGCACTCCCTGTCCCTAACAGCCTCAAAATAACCCTGAGACAAAACATTGCCAGAATATTACAGGAAGTCTTGAATTTATGACTGTAAAAACCCCAAGCATACAGATCTATGCTATATATAAATCACACTGTGGGTTTTTTTCCTCATAATTTACCCATTTTTCCAGGGAGTACTGTTTACTTTGAATTTATCTGTTTTATTTGTACAAAGATAAAGCCTTCTGGGTTTTGTAGCACCATCACTCAACTAGTGAGTCGCTCAAGCTTTTTTGCCTTGCAACTAGTAGTATGTCCTGCTAAATTCCATTTGCATGTCTATTCATGCCACAGAAATTATCACACCTGCTGGCAGGTGGAGCATGTTCTTCGTGGGGTTAAGGAGCTTAGAGTCAAGAAATGTAGGATTTTTTTTTTTTTTGAGTTTTAAATGTCACTCTTATTTGGAGCTTTTAGCCCAGACTTTACAAACTGTTGACAATGTGCTGACACCAGAAGCACGGGTGGGGGCATTTTTGCCACTGAAACTCCTGTGACAGGTTCACTGCCCCTGCTGCTTCCTCTCCAAGCTCAGCAGGTCCTGTGACATCAGCAGTGCCAGGACAAGGCAGGATGCCATACCCCACAGGTACAGGATGCTCTTCCTCCATATAAACACATGAGAAGACTTTGGAGGAAATTTCTATTAAATCTCTCTGTTTCACCCTAGAACAGTTGGCTTGGTTTTTTGTGCTGTTCTGCCAGTTTGCTATAGAGACATTGATGTTGAGTGACAATCTGAGCATCTTCTTTATTATAATCTTAGATGAATACAGTTTCTTCTCTGCAGGATCAGCTGAGAGGCTCCTGTGGGCAATGTCAGGAGAGCCTGCAAATACCACAGGCATTTTGAGCAGTTTGGGGCCAGATGGGGTAATGCAACCTCCCAGTGCCAGTGTGGTTCTTGTCCCTCTGAGTTCAAAAAAGCTTTGTCAAAAGTTCTAGAAAAACTTTGCAGAAGCAGAAGAATAGACAGTGGAGGGATTGCTGCTGGGGGTCTGCAAAACTATTGTTCCTAATAGGGTGGGGAATTGCAACAAAACATTTCAAAGTCGGCTGTTTTGAGGAATCTACAGCCATAGGTGCTGCTTGGGCTTTCCCATCCTTGAGTCCATCATGATCCACTCTATAAAACAAGCTCCCTCTTTAGTATGTGGAATAGCATGGGGGGAACAGGATCAAAACTCCTGCTGCACACCCCAGACCACAGATAAATAGAGATGACAATAGTCATAACTAGTGATAACTAGTGATTACAACAGTGATAAATAGAAAAGAAACAGGGCCATGGATATGTTGCAACCAGCAGCAGAAGACAACTCTGTGCTTGGCTTTTCCCACCCAGGACACAAAGGAACACGGAGAACCTCAGAGGCAGCATTGCTTCATCTGCTGCTCACAATGGGCAGCCTCGGGGTGTTTTCAACCTCCCTGATCAGGAAGAGGGGGACAGAGTGTGGGAGCTTGGGCAGAATATTCAGGATGGCAAACTACTGAGCTTCTTGGAGGCAATCATAAGCATTAGGGATGGTGAGGGTCCTAAAGAAAGAGAAGAAGACTCACAAGGGAGGTTGTGACTGGCTGGACCTCATCCTGCTGTGCTCCCAAAAACTATGACTTCAGGGAATGACGTGGGAAGCTGTCCTGCCCTAATGGCAGAAATAAGACAGCTCTCCTTTGAAATGTCTGGGCAGAGATTAAATGTGCCTTGCTGGAAGAAAAAACTGCTGTGATATTGTGCCAACGGGCTACAGAGCTGTTGGTGTCAGGATGAATTCTCTCTGCGAGCAGCACGGGGGCCCCGTGCCTGTCAATTACAGAGTTTGGGGAACGAATCCTGCACTCCTCCTTGCTCCTGCAGCAATGCAGCTTGGTGGGGCTGGAGCATGTTCTTCTTTTCCAGAAGCCAGGAACTCATCGCTCCATTTTTTTGTAACATGATTTTCGTAGTTCAAAGCAAGCAATGCTTGTTTTAATTAACAAATATGTTTCTCTTTTCTTGCTTCTTGGCTTTCTGCCTGGTCCCCCGTTTTCATGCCTTGAGAATAAAATGTTTCATTCAAAACAGAATCCTCTTTGTCCCTGTGTGGCTGCTGCTCAGAGAGGTGAAGGAGCTGGAGAGGTGGCAGCAGTTTCAGTTTTTGCGGTGGAGAAGCAGAGAGGGAGAAATGGGCTGGATTACAGAAGAACGGCAAAGAAAAGACAAGTTTTGTAGCACTCACCACACTTAACTCTTCCAATTTTCCAAAAGCCGTGGCAAATCCTGTTTATGCAAATCCTCACCTTAGCAGCTTTCAAATATTTTTAGAGCCACTGGTGTGAACAGAAGTGGAAATTGGAAGTATATAATCCCAGCAAAACTCTACGTACCTGTGGAGTTCACTGCAAAATGTGTGAGTAATGATGTGGCACATTTAACTGGTGTTTGGTGACCTCTACCCCCAGCATCAGCTGTTTTTTCACAGCTCTGCTTTAGCTTATCAGCCCTCCTTGATATTGGGCTAAACTCCAAATAAAGCAGGGAAATCAGCTGGCAATTCATTTGATGTGCTGCATTTTTTTTTTTCTCCACACTTAATTGAGCATTCCACTTCGAGTAATCCTCGGCATTAGATTAAATCTCTATTGATCTCATTTTAATGAGCTCACCACTGTGACCAACAGCCCTTTCTCCCATAGCAGATGGAGCTGTGGCCATCCAAACATGCAGCAGAAATACCTTGTTTCAGAGGGCTGACTCCTTCTCCTCCCCATGACCATCCCCAGCACCCCATTACCCCAGAAGAAATGTCCTGCCCTTTGCCCTATGCCTTTGTGAGGTTCCTACTGCAGGGAATCGCTGTATAAACACCGCCAAGGGCTTCCTGCTCAGAGATTTCCTTGCTGAGCAGACAATGTCCATGTCCATCAGAGTGAAGGCAGGTAGTGGAAGGCTCTGTGTGAGCTTTCTCCCATGCTGCAGGGAAACCAGTCACTGCTTGCAGCTCTGACTGCCTGCTTAAGGGGAAATATTGCAAATTCAGGTCTGGGACAAATCAATCTTGTGAGCTACAGAATTGATTTCGCTCTTGCGTTTAAATTTTCACTTGAGATTAAACTATAAAATTAAGGAAATCTCCCTTTCCTTCCTTATAATGAGAAAAAGAAAGTGATTAATGAGTGTTTAAATCCTAATGACAAACACATCCTAATGACCCAGCACTTTATGATTTGCTGCACCATAGCATTTTGTAGACTTCATGGATCAAATGATCCTTAGGGTCAGCTAATCACACCTTCTACCTTGCAAAGGTCATGGGCACTTCCTCTGTGATTTTTGTATACAGTCCAACAGCTTATATTGGAACTGAAGAGTTTAACCCTTTTTGAAAAACCTTGATGTAAAGACAACATTGGGGTGTTCTTAGGGAGGGAGTGGGGAGCAGTGTAGTGCTATGGATGAGACAGTCATTCTCCCATGGCTTAAGAGCTTGAGTCATCAAAAAATGTCATATACTAAGTAATATATTAAATCTGTATGCCCAGTTTTTGTGGATTTCTAGCAAATGGCATTGCCCAAGCAGAGCTGAGAGGCAGCAACCAGGACAGAGACATTTGTCTCATGTCTTTTAGCATGAAGTGTGCAATGTGAATTTGCCGACGCTGCCCATCATAATTTTCAAGTTTGGTTATTGCTCACTTGCTTTCTTCCTCTTCCTTATCTGTGAGAGACAATATGTCTTGCATCAGCAGATTGTGATTAATAGTCATGATGTGTAATGACATTAATTAGCAATAGCTATTGCTAATGATTAATAACAGCAGCTAAGTGAAACCTTGGCTGCAATGATTTATTTTGGTACTTTTATTGAGCTGTGCATCTGGCAATATTGGGATGCTGCAGCAGCTTCAGGGAGGAATGTCAGTGTGGGGATGTGAAGAGCTGAGAGATGTGCTGAGTGAAGTAGCTGCATGGCCTTGTCCTTCCATATTGCTGGACACTGATCCACTGGGAAATTTGGGTGCTCCAGTGGGAGGGATGATGGAGGCTCATCATGCAATGTGTGGCGAAGCTTCAGCAAAGGTCATAGGATCATCAAATGCTTTGGGTTGAAAGGGAACTTATAGATAATCTTGTTCCAACCCCACTGCCATGGGCAGGGACAGCTTCCACTAGACCAGGTTGCCCCAAGCCCCATCCAGCCTGGCCTTGAACACTCCCAGGGATGGGGCATCCACAGCTTCTCTGGCCAACCTGTGCCAGTGCCAGTATAGAATTTCTTCCCAACATCTAATCTAAACATCTCCACTTTTCATTTAAAGGCCTTCCCCATTGTCCTATTGCTATCTGCCTATGTAAAAAAAGTTTCTCCCCCTCTTTTTTAAGTTCCCTTTAGGTACTGGGAGGGCTCTAAGGTCTACCCAGAACCATCTCTCTCCAGGATGAGCACCCCTTCTCTCTCAGCCTGTCTCTGCTGGAGCAGAGGCTCCAGCCCTCTGATCATTTTTGTGACCCCCTCTGGACTCGCTCCAACAGGTCAATGTCTCCTTTGTTGGGGACGTCAGAGCTGCATGCAGTGCTCCAAGTGGGGTCTCACAAGGGCAGAAGAGAGGGGAACCTGCTGGACCATTATTAACCGTGAACTCCAAAAGGGTTTGGCCAAAATGTAAGTTGTGTTGCACAGATTTTTTATAGCTCTTTCAGAGGGAAATGTTGTTTTAATGCTTTATCTTGTTTTGACATTGGATGGGAAACAAGCCAGAAGCACAAACCAACAATCTCCACCGTTGCTAGGAAAGGCCTAAAAGAAATTCCATCTTGAGCATCCCTGTACTTTGCTGAAACAAATTGGAAAGGAGAATTTGCAATAGGGGCACATAATTGTTGTCCACCACCCAGCTGAATGGAATGGAAAGGAACAGGCTTGTCTTCAGCATGGCCTTAGTGCTGATTCCACCTTCTGGGAGAACTAAACTTGCATTTGGATTAAATACAATTATTCCTTTTTTCCTCCTGCTTCCTATTAATTATATGCAATTTACTCTGAAAAGATCTGTTACCATGCTAATCTTAGCAATTGCCTTACTGCAGTGAAAACATTGCACAACCCTCTACGTCTGCAGGCGCTTCCAACGACGAAATTTCAAATTAAAAAGCAGCAACAAAAATATCCTGGACCACTTCTACAATTTCCCTCTGTGGCACAAAGGTTTATAAGAGAAACATTTTGCTTTATTTATAGCCACTTCTGCTACTGCTGCAGTTGTTTTTGTGGTCTATTCTTTCTAATTTAAGCTGCAGCATGAGGCAGTACCCGGTTATTTGATTTGTCTCGAATGAGCCACGCAAACGAATGATGCAGGCAATGTAATAATAGTCCATGCTGGGCAGGGACCTACAGCCTGGGTTGTACAGAAACATCCCACAGGCTTGAAGGAAATGTGGGGCATCAGAGAGCAGCATGGTGTGAAACTTTCCAGTGACAAGCTGATGGCTGGAATGCAACTCCAGGTAACTCTGATGGAAAGATCATCCCAGTTCTGAGCACAGGGAGATCCCGTGGTGTTTTACACTGTGCAGATGAGAAAATGAGCACAGGAGGAGATGTGAAGAGGTGAAAACAACTGTTAAACTTGGACAGAATTCTGAGTTTTGAGTCAGAAGTGGCTCCTGCACCACAGGCTGACTTTCTCTGCAGACTTTGCTGGAGCTCCCAGTCAAGTCTGTGTGAAGGAACCCTGGTCTCTTGTGGCCCACCTCATAACAATTTTTGGAACACTGGACTGGCAGCGGTCAGGTAACAGCCACCAACAGACTTAAACAGACAAGATGAACTTCTCTGACATCCAAGGAGCAAAGGCCCTAGAGGGCCCTGCACTGGAACCAGTTACTTGCAAACCAGTTCAATCAACTATTCAGAACAAGGCACTGTCTTTGTAGTGAACTTTGTCAAGTACTTTGAAGACCCCTACAAGACACATCCATTTTTATTGCCATCACAGCTGGTGACAGTCTGTGTCCTGAAAGGTTCAAAGGATCAAGTCAGCAAATTCTTCTTGGTTAATACAATGATCCTGGTGGAGTTGCAGTCCAGCCAACCCTGCCTAAGCAGTTACCACATCCTGAAAACTCCTGGACATGAGATCAAAAAATCATGGAATTTTACAATATCCTGAACTGGAAGGGATCCACAAGGATCATTGAACTCCAAGTCCTGTCTGCACAGAACAGCCCCAAAAATCACACCTTGTGCCTGAGAGCATTTTCCAAACACTGCCTGAGCTCTGACAGACTTGGTGCTGTGGCCACTGCCCTGGAGGGCATGTTCCAAGTGCCAGGATCCATCTGACTAAACTTGGATCTACAGTGTGGGTCCTGAGAACTCACCCTGGTCATTTCTGCAATCAGTAGGGTGAGAGGTACTTGTCAGTTGAACACAAGGTGTAATTAGTGTCCTGAAGAAGACACCTGCATGGTTTGGGTGAACAACACCCTATACTTAATGCCAATGACTGAACCAGTTCTATCTTTTATGAGCACCCAGACCATTAGTTTAGTTTAGATGTGGATGTCTTGTGTGACATTAAGTGCCTCTGCAAAGATGACAAAAGCTCTGCCTGGTTGTCACTGCAGAACTTGCAGGTCTCCTGTGTGTTCAGTGTCACACCTGCCAGCCCTGGATAGATATCAGATAGAGGGCTGGGGTAACACAGAGTAGCCTATATAGCACTGGATGTCTGGTAGCCATGGCCACTTGTATCCTAGCCCTGCATTTTGTAAGCTGCTAAAGTGAGGTGAGATGAATTATATCGTGTCCTTGCCTGATCCGAAAAGTCTTCTGCAAAATTCCTCTGAATGTACCTAACCAAAAGCAGAGAGGGCACTTAGGGTGACAAACCAGCTGAGGGTGGCTTTGGTGAACACTGCACTGCTCCCCACAGTGCTGGGCCCCAGAAAGCAGCTTTGAAAGCCAGGTTGACAGGAGGGGCCCATATTGTAGCCCATGTGCTGCCCAGAGGTGAGGTCTTAGAATCATTTATGGGTTGGAAAGGAACATTAACGATGTTCTGGTGCAGCCATGGGTTTTGTGTTTCCTTTTGGAAACCTTTCCTTTTCCATTCCACACAACCTCTGGGCTGGTGTCTGTGGTGTCACATTGTCTGTACAAAATGCCTTGCTCTCCCCAGGGGCTGCAGAAGGATTTCAGCGTCTCTCACTGGGATTTTGCTTCCATGGTGGGACCAGTTCTGCTGATCCATTGTGGCACAATAAAATAGGCTGTACCTGGCACAGAGTTACAACCAGAGTGAAAGTTTGTGGGGCTGCAGATTCTCTGACCTTAGATTGGTGGTAAATGAAAACAGGAGACTGAAATGAATTTCCATACCACGATGTAGCTGTCTGACTCACTAAGGTAATCTGAAACCAACTTTCAGATTTATTCTCCTCTGCTCTTGGTGCAGCCTGGTGTGCAATTTTTCAGTGGCAGCACTGGGCTAAGTAGAGTCAATGAGGGTTAAAAGGGCTTAAGAAAAAAAAGAGAGTCATGTTTGGTTATTATTATCTCATATCGATTCCTGCAGGATTTATTGGACAGCCCATGGAATGTTGTACTGACACAACTGAGTGGGCAGCAGGAGGAGATGTTGGGATTACTCAAATTGACATAGCAGTGAGAGAAAGTGTTTGCTAGCCTATGGCATGAAGGGAAAGGACTCCTTTAAAGTGAAACTCACTGGAGTGACTTATCTATTCACTCACTTATCTTCTCACTGACTTATCTACCCAGATCTCCATCTCCAGTGCAGTAAAAACAGACTAAAAATAGTAGAAGACCAGGTCTTTTTAAGGTTTTTTGAAAAGAACTTGATGTACAGAGATGTTCATGAAAAAGACTTCTTGGTGGATAGTATAGAAAACTCTTAGTAGACTCCTCAGCACAGTTCATCAGCACAGAGCTGTAAAACGAAAGCTAGAAATGAAAGTGAGGCAAATCAAGACAAAAACATCATTGATTTGAAAAACTGAGTATCAACACAAACCATTCTATGATTCTATCTGAAATAGGTGATCCTCCATCTCTGGGGACTGTTGGGAACCTAGGAACTCATGGTTGTAACTCTTCAAGCGAGCTAAGGTAACTTGGCATCTCCTTTCGCACTAAGCAAAGTGCTGAGCCCCACTAACTGCAGTTAAAATCTCAGCCTGTGTTTCTTATTACCACTCTACATGGAGTCTAGCCCCAGTCTAAGTGTAATACATTGAGCTTATTATCCTCATTTTCCAGCACAGCAGAACTGAATGCAATTACAAAGCCTCTTAGAGGTGATTTGACTATGCAGACACTCTGCAGCCTGCTGTTTTTTCAGACACATTTAGTGCCTGTTGAAGAACAGAAATCCTTCTAGGCTGATATTGGAGCCATCTGGTGATGTCTTTTTCAGTCCAGTAAACACTTCTGGGTTCAGTTTAGAGGATGTCAGTACATAACAGCTTATTTAAGAGCCAGAACTGGGTGACTATGAAAAGTGCATACACCTTGGGGATGATGCAAGTGTGCAGCAGAGATTATTCCTAAATCTAATGGTAGAGAGGAGATACCTGAATAATTTCTGTTTAACCATGGGTTAGGGGGTTGAGTGGAATTTTAGTGGCATGCCTGAAAAATGACAGCAAGCCTCCTGTTTTGTGGAGTGATTAGAATGTCAAAGTGTTTCTGCATTGAGTGGTCTCCTGCTGTACTGCTTGGAGCAGAATAACACCATTGATCCATTGGGCTGCATGTAAAGGATGCACAATGTCTGTTACACACAGGATTAAGCCATGTTGCTCTCCTGGAGGTGTTTCTTGTCACCACACAAAGACCCTGGCTCAGCACCATGACCAAGGGAAGCAGGTCACCTGGTGCACCTTCTTCCCACACCCTGGCTTTTCTTTAGATCTTTCCTGGCCATGGGACTGGCAAGCTCTTGTGAGCTCACACCTATGTCTGGCTTTGCCCTTGGTGGCTTCTGAACTTTCTGCTTCAGACCAAGGTAATTTATGCAAACAATATGACTTGGTTTCAGCAGCAATTTAGAAATAACCATCTTCTGATGGTATTTCCAAAGGTCTTTTCATTACTGGGTTTTCTCTTCATTGAAGTGCCTCTCGGTAATTTGAGCTGCAGCTGTGACGGTTCCAGGAGCCCGTTTGCTAATCGATAAGATACGTGCTTACACATCCAGCTGCTCACATCCCTCTCTGTCCCTCCAGGTCAGCTTTTCAGGCAGCAGATGTGTCCCTGTCACCCCCTAGTTTGCACACTGATTCGGCACGCTTTGCTTTCTGCATCAACGCCTGCAGCAGCACAAGGCATTGCTGGGAGCCAGGAGAGCACTGCAGATCCTTCTCCTTCAGATTCCTCCCTAACAACTTTGCCCTTTCTCCACTTTTCTCCATAGGCTGAAGCAATAGGAAAAGCTTCCAGAGAACTTTCAAGCAGATATTCCCTGTGTCCCTTCACTTCCAGACACGGGAGGTTCTCCCTCCTTCCTGTCTAACAAACTACTACACCGTGTCCATGACTAAGCCACATGCTGGTACCTGTTGCCATCAGGAGCTTCACTTGCTGCCCTTCATTTTCTCTTTTCTCTGTGGTGATCCTCGTGCCCCCACGCCTTAATGGGATTGCAGGTTCCCCTGGTTGCAGCCTGCCTGTCAGGCTGTGCGGTGAGGCATTTGCCTGCTCTCAGGTGATGTCAAGCCATAACTAATACTTTTAAAATTAACTGCTAGAGGACAAGGTTGTGAGATGGTTCACAGACATTTCGTTATTATGAGCCATTTTTTATGGTGGAAATTAATTCTCACAGTCATTCATGAGTTCATGTTCCTTTCCCTTGCAGCCCTTTGCTTCTGCCCTGGCATCCACTGCTGTTCTCTGCATGGCACAGTGGTATTAGGAGGCTGAGAATGAGATTTAATCATATTTGTGATCCTAATTAGCAGGTAGGTGTTGCTGGAAAGGATGATCAGGCTCACCAGACTGCATATTTCTACTAAGTCCTGTGTATTGATCCTGCTGCATGCTGGTGCTGGCAACTGCACCAGCAAAAAAACCTTCTGTGGCACAAAACCTGGAGGGCTCTGTGCTGGTTTAGCTCCCTGGACTGGCACAGCATGGATCAGGGACATAGCAGTGAGGTGAAAGGGAAGTTATGGGATGTATGTTGGGGTCAGGGACAGCATCAGGGAGCCGGACATCCTTCTTGGCAGTACATAACCCCTCTGGGGCTGTGTATCCTGTAGCAGCTGCCCTTCAGTTCCAGTGTGAGAAGTGAGGTATTGAAATTTGTTTCAAAAATAATTTCTTTGAAAAACAATTTGTTTCAACAGATGAAAGCTCTTTTCTCCTTCAGAAGACAGTAAATCAGATGTTATTCAGTCTAGCTCTGCCCCTTCTTAAGGGAATGAGATGAGCAATAAAGTGAGTCCTGAGGTTTGCCTGCCTTCATAATCCCATCTCCCCCTCAGCCTCCCATGTCTGCCCTGATCTCAGGAAGCTTTGGGACAAATCAGAGGATTCTTGAATTGGTAATCAGAGCATCCCTGGCCTGGGAGAAAAATAGAAGCAATAGCAGGTGGGGAGGATGTGATTCTCTCAGTGCAGGCAGGTGGAAGCTTTTCTCCATGACAGCAGACAGTGGTTCACAGTCACAGGGGTCATAACACAGACCCCTGAGGTCATCTCTGCAAGGACACAGGGGTTGCACAGCCTGTACCTCACACACGTACGTGGCTTCAGGCGCTGCGTTTATGCTCACCTGGATTACTCAGCCTGACCAGGGTTTACTTCCTGCACATCTGTGTTCCTGCAAGCAGAGCTCCACAGCATGAGTCACTCTGCAGTGTGGCAGCTGGTTCCTGATGGTGTCTGCTAAAATCTTTACACCTTTTCAAGCTTCCCAGGCAGGTAAGCTTTGTGGTGGGAGCTCAGTGCAATATATGGGAATGGGGTTTGGGAAAAGACTCAAAGCAATACATTCCTTGGGCAGCTCATGGGTCCAGAAAGATCTCTGCAGTCAATGCAAATCTCAAAAGTGCTGGTATTTCCCTTCATTCAAAAATTGTTCAGACTTATAGAGGGATGAGATGAACTCCTCATGGGAAGGGAGCATGCTTGTTTGCCTTTCTCTGGTTTATTTTTGAGGAAATGACCTTTCTGAGTCGTTTAGCAGCTGCTCTTTCTCCATCATTTATTTTACTTTCAATACTTTCCAAAATTTAAAGAAGTCATAACCACACCACCCCAACAAGGACAGTATGAGAGTGCTAAGATGGTTTAGCCGGGCAATCAGCGCAGATAAATTGATTGATGAATATGCACCCTCAAAACCAAAAATCATCACAGATATGATCAGGTAATAATTCATGTTGGCTTATTTGATGAAACCAGACTGTCACTTGCATGAAATTCCCTCTGAAAAGGGAGGGAGAGGTTTGTCTGTCTGGGAGCTGTGACCATGCTTCTGATTCACTGCACAGACTCATTCCAGCACACTCTAAATAACCTCATTCCCTGGGGACTGACTGCAACCAGCAGCTGCCAGCAACCAACTTGTCTGGTGTTTCCTCCCCTCATTGGCAGGACTCCCCACCCCCAGGATTTTAGGGACCATGGTGAGAAAGAGGCATTTCATGCCCCTTGGGGGTGCAAACAAAGGGAAGCGAGTGCTCATCTTTCAGTTCTGACAATGTGGAAAGGACTGACTACAACAGGGAATTTTGCGTATAAGATTTTGGGGTAGATAGAGGAATCTACCATGGGGGAACCATACTGCTCTTTGAGTGTCATGCACTCACTTCTATAGCTGACCAAAACCAACAATAAACACTAAGAGAAAATTCTGTAAAAAATATCCCAACTGCTGTGCTTCCAGCACCTGAAAGTCACGCTCTGGAAAATACAGATCCAGCGGGAGCTGGATTAGTCCCAGCCCTTCAGTTTAACACGAGCTGTCAGCTCTTCAACAGCATAAGAAGCTGAACATCAGGTTGGTATTGTGCTGCTGCTTTGTAGGAAGCAGCAAAAAAAAAAAAAAAAAGGAATTAATGGATGCAGAGGTAATTGTGATGTGCTGTGGAAGTCAGAATGGCTTTTATAAAGGGAAGTCCTGCCATAGTCCCCGGAGTTCTCTGAAGGTGTCAACAAGCCTTTGGATAAAGGAAATCCTGTTGATATAACCAGCTTGTATTTCCTGAGAGCTGCAGACAGCATCTCTCACCAAAGGCTTTTAAGGAAAGTCAAGGCGTAAATGGAAAGGTCCCTGGATGAATAAAAAAAGGAATGAATTAAAAAAAAAAAAACAGGAAACAGAGAGTGGGAGCTCATGGTCAGGTCTTGTGGTAGAGGCTGATCAGCAGTGGTGTCCCCTGGAGGTATGTGCTGTTTGCTTACAAACTCATTCATGAACTGGAAAGCGGTAAACAGTGAAGTGACAAGGTTTAGTCATGATATAAAAGTCCTCTGGGTATTAAAGATGATTAAAAATTGGGAAGAATTGCAGAATCTCAGTGACTGGACAGAGAAATGATGCCCAAGGGGAAAAGCAGCCCTTAGCTCACATGTGGCTCTGAGCTGGCCAAGAGGGAAAAGTTGGGTCTGTAACAGTTAGTTTCATGGAAATATCAGCTAAGCATATTGTAGCAGTCAATAAAGAAAATAAAATGTTGGGAATTGCCAGGAAATGGAGCAGAGCTCAAAATGGAGAATGTTACTGAACAAACAAACAAACAAACAAACAATAATAATTATTATTTAAATACATAAATCTATGGCTCTTCTAGCTTGAATCCTGTGTGCAGCTCTGGTCCTCTTGCTTGAAAAGAAAACCATAGATGAAAAAGGATTCAGAGGATTAAAAGGCTGATAAGAAGTACATAACTACTCAGTATAAGGGAGAGCTAAATAAGTTAATTCTTCAATTTAAGAAATGCCCAGGATAAATCTATAATATCATGAACATCATGGAGAAGGTGAAGAGCTTGATTTTTCATTGCACTTTCCAATAAAGGAAGAAGGAAGCAGTGATTTTAAGTGGGAGAGGACAAGCTCAAAGGAAACGGAAGGAAATTACTCTTCATTCCTGCAGTTAAACTTTGGAACTTCCTGCCACAGTGTGGTGTGAAAACTAAAAGCTGATGTGGCTTCAAAAGCACCCCTTCAAGAAGGTTCTTCAAGGAAGAGAGAGATTGGGGGTTATTAATATACCAAATCCACCTTTTCAGGAAGTCTCTGAACTGCACATGATTGAAAAATGGCAGTCTGCTTTTTACTCTCTTCCCAAAGCATCTGCTTTGCCTGATATCAGAGTAGGAATCTTAGAGACAATAACTGTTTCTTGGGCTGCACAAAATCAGGAAGTACACTGACCATCAGCAGCTTCACAGTGATCAGAGTGTCACACATTTTTGTCAGTGTTGGGCATTTAAAACCTTGTCATGGTTTAATCCCAGCCAGCAACTCAGCCCGACACCGCTTCTCACTCACTCCTCCCTGGTGGGATGGGGGAGAGAATTTGAGAAGTGAGAAAACTTGTGTGTTGAGACAGAGACAGTTTAATAGGGGAAGAAAAAGCTGTGCATGCAAGCAAAGCAAAAGAAAAAAAAAAAGGAATTAATTCCCCACTTCCCACAGGCAGCTGTTTAGCCATGCCCAGGAAAGCTGGGCTCCAGCACATGTAACAGTGACTTTGGAAGTTAAACACTATTACTCTGAATGTCCTCCTGTTCCTTCTTGTCCCAGCTTGCTGAGAATGATGTCCTATGGTATGGGATGTCCCTTGGGTCACTCAGTGTCCCCTGTCCCATCTGTGTCCCCTCCCAGCTCTCTGCACCCCCAGCCCACTCCCTGGTGGGGTGAGGTAAGGAGCAGAAAAGGCCTTGACTCCACGTGAGCTCTGCTCAGCAATAATGAAAACGTCCCTGAATTGTCAACACTGTTTTCATCACAAATCCAAAACACAGCCCCATAATTGCTATTATGAAGAAAATTGCCCCAGGTAAGACCAGCACAGACCTCAAGGACCTGGCCTGGGAAGCAGACAAAGCAATGATCTCAGACATTCAGGTGCTATTTTCCTTTCAGCTCATTTCCATCAGTCTGTGCTCATCATTCCATCCTTTGGCCTATTATTTCCAAATTTTCATTTCTCATATGGGAGCACCATTTGCAGTCATTAGAAGATTGAGGATTTTCCTCCTATCCACTGCATAACAAAGGTACAATGATCACAAAAGATATGAATTCTTGGTATATTATTTCAAGTGCTATATTTAACTAAATTATCCCCTCTTTTGGAATTGTTTGTTATTCCTTTGGTGATAGAACAGCATCCTGTTTGCTTGCACATACTGCAGCTGCAGATTTTTTGTGAAATCCTCATGGGTTTCTTGAAATAGCTTTAGAACTGAAACCTCACAAACACTGCAATGCACTTCCAATTTATTTAACCAGATCCCAGTGTGAACCGACTAATCACATCATTGTTCTTCAGAATGCATGACCATGGTGTTTGATTAGCACAAGGGCTCAAAAATACCCCTAAATTATGCAATTTTATCATTACCAAACTACATGACTCAGCTTGGGCAAATTCCAGAAGGTGTGTTTGCTCCCAGAACCTTAACTCAGTTATGCTGCACATCCTACGTGAATAATCCATTGTCAACCACAGGAAATGGGGATCTTGTTCAACTACCACAACCTGATTACAGACAATGATCCATAAACTGCTGGTTCTGGGTAATATTAATCACTTTCCTGAACATTTGAGTTTAGATACACAGATAAGTACTTAATTTATTCAGCACCATGAATTTGGAGAGCTTGTAAGAGCTAGGTTGTGCTACTGTTAGAGAAACAGCTATGTGTCCTAGTAATATTCCTTGCTTTCCATATTCTACAAATATTTCTCTTCCTCACAGGGAGAGCCTAAGAGCTGGGATTGCTAATTGTTTTTTGAAGAGGTGATTTCACATGAAGGTTTTATTTTGTAAACAGAATAGAAATGAGTCCAACCTAAAAGAAGCTTATGGATTAAGGATGTTGGTGTTAATTATGCATAATAACATTTGGGTAGCTTTGGAAAATCAGAATCTGAACATCTGCTGCTAAATAACAGTGGAAAGTAGAGTTGAAAACCTGGCTGTTAAAAGATCCAGGCAAAGTAGCCCCCAATTAATCCCTGGGAGATGAAAGATAGATTGGACAAACTGCCAGTGCCAGGGGTTTGGGTCTTCCCAGACACATATCCACTGTCCTCTCTAGCAAACAAGGTTCTGCTAGCTCTAACTTAGCCCTTTGGTTTCAGTTTAAACTCATTACACCTGACCCACTCCCATGGAACATGAAGAGCAACTTACAATCTCCCTTTCCACAGCCACCTTGCCCACTCTCATACAGTTTTCTGAGCAGCTCTGGGCAGGAGAACCTGCCTTCTTTACAAAAAGAGAAATGATGATGAAAATGTTGGCTTCTATGTACTGTCCAGCATGTTACACAGATCTGCAGAATATCAGCTTCTTGCTCTTTGGTAATGATGTAAACCTAAAATTAAAAGAACAAGTATGGCACATCTTTAATCCAGCCTACTCTCCTCAACCAAGATGATGTTTTTCAAAGATATCTGGACACTGCAATGATCTCCATGCAGAGGCTTAAAAATGCATCAAAAATAAAATTAATAAAATAGCATCATTCTCCACCTGAAATCCAGAAAAATTACTAGGAGCACTTGAATATTTAAAGTCACCAAAGAGCTCATTCCCTAATGGCACCATCATGACGAATCAACATGTTGGGGTCACTAACATTGTATTTCACTGAGGAGAGCAGAAGGACTTCCTAGAAAGGGAACTAATGACAGTGCCTTCTGCGTGACAGATGATCCCACATATGGAATCCATTTGGCCACAGGCAGAACCACCCATCAAGCAGATTACAATGATCCTCAGCTCTGCAGCTCTGTGCAGCTCCAGCCACTCCGCCAGGACAGACGGGTTTACACCGAGTACTTAAATATTCATTACCTCCATCCAGCAGCTTAAAGAAAAAAGAGCAAACTGTGGAGATACAAGACTCTAAAGCAACAGCTGACAAGATAGGAGATGCTTTGCTTGGTGCATCTGTTGCACAGATTATGGATAAGGAGTTGTCCTGCTGAGTCACAGCTTTTCTAGAAATTCTGTATTGGAGGACACATTTCCCATGTGACAGGCTCGGATCCTGTGTGTCTCAATCTCAAATCCCTCAGGGTATGAGGGAGCTGCCTCTGTTCCTTCTGACACCTTTTCTTTCAATGCTTAAAGATGATTGGGGAGCAACAGCGGAAACCAGAACAGCTGAGAAGGTGTTAGATTTCTGCCTGGATACAATTACACCACCATATATACGCACTGTATATATGATACAATATACATACCATCAGGGCACTGATGGTGATCAGGGCACTGTACCCAGTGGAGATGGGCTTCTCTGTGTTTTCATATATAAATCTCTTAACCTTATTGCTCATCTTATGCTGCCCCTTGTTTTTCTCAGTGACATTGTGTTGAACTTTGTGCTTTTTGTGCAGGTAATACTTGGGGTTTTCCCCTGTTTTAATGATTATCACCACTGACATCAGAGTTGTGGAGCAGGAAACCCCAGTGAGTGCTGACTGAGCAGAATTAGGTGGCACCTTAAAGTGGCTGGCAGAGACAAAGCTCAGACCAAACAATTTGCTCAACAATTTATCCTGCACACAAATGCTGCCCTTGCAGGCTGAACTTCTAATGAACTTCAAATTACAAACAAGGTTACCAGCAGCTTATCACTTGGTTCAAGTGCTGAGGATAAAGAAAGACTGCAAGCAGTTGCTAAAAAAACACAGGAAGAGGCAGGAAAAGTGTTCCATTAAAACAAATTAAGGGCAGAGATTGGTGGTTTCTGGGGTTACACTAAAGGGCTTTGATGAACGGCAGCTCCCAAAGGATGGTATCAATTATCTGCTTCAAGCCTGGACAAACTGGTTGCTGTGTAAGCATCAATTCACAGACAGTCTTTCTTACGTCATCTTAATTCACATTAGAACAGTTGTCTATTCCCTCTCTCCTTCTCAGCCTCATTCCTTCTCTCCTCTCACCAGCACAAACCTTTGTTTACACGCTGGTTTTTTGACTCACCTGTGACATTTTTCTCTTTTTGACCCTCCCCTTCCATTACCTCTGAATACTCTTGCTCCTTTCAACCATCTTTGTCCTGTCCTCCTCTTTTGGTCATGCTGTCCCTGGAATCCTTCCTCTATCACAGACAAGATCACAGCTATCCAAGGTATTTTTCTAGCTCTTTGGGTCTTTAAGACTGCATCACCTCAGGGAAATCTGCCATTTGTCAAAAAGGGAGAGGGCAGCAGGTGAAATTTAAGGGTTGTGCTATTATATATGTCTATATGCTATATAGACATAAAATCTAGCAGTTAGTCACATTTGGCTCTATTTCTGGCACTTTTCTCCCTCCGCCTTCTCAGAGGTCTCATCCTCTTCATCTCACTATTTTTTCTCTTACAGGATACTTCCTGCTGGCAGTCCCATATTGTATCAGAAAGAAAAATATTGAACTTATTCTCCACCTGCTGCCTTGAACCCTCTTCTTTGGAAGAGCTCCTTCCCTCATCTCTACTGCTGCTGCTTATCTGTAACTGCCCAGCTTTCCTCCATCATCCTTCTTCTTTTATTACAATTTATATTCTTTCAATTTTATTTTATTTTATTTTCAAATTTTTTTCCTTTGTTTTTTTTCTTCACTATCTCCCCACTTGGTTCTTAATTAGTTTGTTAATTTGGCTAGGGGTTTTAGGCCCCGATTTTCCAGGGGTACTAAAGCCAGGACAGCCACAATCTATTTTTTCTTTTTCTGACCATTTGCAGAATAGATGTTCAGTTCACTGTTTCCTCATATTGATTTCCTCAGCAGCTATTCACAGGGTTTATTCTGTGAATTGATTCAACATTAGGGCTGTGTTATTTCCACCTAGTTGGAGGAGTGTGATGCTGTTTTCATTCCCTGCATATTCAAGGGCATGAAAGATCAAGCATGAATATCTATCTGATCTTAGCTATTCATTCTGAATGTGGAATGTGGTCCCTATCAATGCTTTTACCTGAAAATAATTTTATAATTTGCAGAGTTATGAACTTAGACATTAAATATAAACACTGACTTTTCTGCTGTTATATCTAACATTGATTAAAATTGGAAATATTCAGAAGCAGTTCATTTTCATACCGTTCCCTTAACTGTAATTGCCTCTTTCTCTACCCAGATAATAAATCCACAGCAGAGATGACGGTTTCACGATTTTTAGTTCACAGATACTTCCTCCAATGTAGGTAGAAGAATTAATAGCAATGGAGAAAATTCTGTGATTTTCTTGTCTAAATGAGGTAGATATGGGCTACTATTTGAATCTCTAGTCTCTGATTTCATACATAATAATCTTAACTATCCTGACATATGGAAAAATGGAACAACTGGGAAGCCCATGTTGGGTTGGATAGTTCAAGAAAGCAAAAATCTAAACCAAAGCCTGTGTTTAGTCCTAATGACTACTTGGTCTGAATGCATTTACCAGAAACACCTCTGTGGAAACCTTGCCCACTGAGAGTCTCCATTTCCACTTTGCCTCTGGGTGGCCTCAGGCTGGTGTGCCACCAGGGTGGCCTGACAGCAAATGAGGAGGACAGACAAGCTTCTCTGTTGCTTTTCTCTACCTCTGTTTCCTCCATGATTCTCTTTACTTAGATAGTGATGTGGTCTACAGCTTCTTCTAAGCTGAGCATCCCAGTTGAATCCTTCTGCCAGTGAAACAGGATGTTCTTATGAACCTCATTCTATCAAAGCAGAAGATAAAGTGACTTGCCATGGTCACAGGTATCAAGTATCTCACAGAGCAAGGCCATCAAACCAGCAGAAAAACCTTTTGGAAATTCTGGAGTAGAAGGTCCTCCAGAGAGAACAGTAATTATCGTGATTAATTAAGGTGGTCATGTGGCAGAGTGCTGTGACTTTGCTAGCTTGAACAGTGAACATTCCTGTGGGAATGTGCCTGGGTAGAGGGACACCCCAGTGACAGAGTGACAGAGCTCTGGGAGGAAGGGAGGAGCTTGAGGATTATCAGGGAGTCTGAGAGAGAAACAGACTGCTGGAATCACACTCTGCCCTCCTTGGGACAGGCCCAGAGGTAGACAGGACAGATGACACAGAGGATTTCTTGTCCTCTCTCTGCCTGGCTGAGCTGAGTGACTTAAGGGACAGGGAGCAGTGGCACTCAGCCCTGCCTGGCACAGCAGAGGGGTCTCCTCTGTGACTGCCCGGCCTCACCTGGTGCCCCAGTATCACAGATATGAGGCTCTGCAAGTGGAACAGAACAATGCCGAGCGTGATGGTTCCTCTGGGTGGGAGGTGTTGCTGAGGTTAATGGTTTCTCCAGGTGGGAAGTGTTGCCAAGGGTAAGCCCTACACTATGCTGTGCATCAAAGCTGCTTCCATCAAAGCTGGGTTGGTGTCATAGGAGACTTCCCTTCTGAGAGGAACAGAGAGCCCAAAATGAGGAGCCTGGTGGACACAGTCCCTTGGGAGGCAGTCCTGAAAGGTTAAGGAGTCCAGGAAGGCTGGACATTCTTCAAGAAGGGAATCTGAAATTCACAGGAGCAGGCTGTCCCCATGTGCCAAAAGACATGACAGAGGGGAAAAGAAAAGCCTGTCTGGACAGAGAGATTTGGCTGAAACTCAGGAAAAAAAAAAAAAAAAAAAAGTTGATGATCTTTGAAAGAAGGGGCAGGCAACTCCCGAGGACCACAAGGATGGTGTGAGGTTATGCAGGGAGAAAAAATTCTAATTTGGGCCAAAACCCAGCTAGAACTTAATCTGGCTACTTCCATAAAAAACAATAAAAATATTTCTATAAATAAATTCATAACAAAAGAATGCCTAAGAAGAATCTTCATCTTTTGTTGGATGCTGAGGAAAACATAAGTGACAAAGGATGAGGAAAAGGCTGAGGTACTTGGTGCTTTCTACAAAAAGACATTGAGGTGCTAGAACATGTTCAGAGAAAGGCAGCAGAGCTAGGGAAGGTTCTGGAGTACAGGTCTGATGAGAAGCAGCTGAGACAGCTGGGGGAGCCCAGCCTGGAGAAAAGGGGGCTCAGGGAAGACCTTATTGCTCTCTAAAATGACCTGAAAGGAGGTTGTCACCAGGTGGGGGTCAGCCTCTTTTCCCAAGTAACAAGTGACAGGGCAAGTGGAAATGGCGTCAAGTTGCACCAGGGAAGGTTTAAATTCAGTATAAAGAAAAGCTCCTTTGCCAAAAGGGTTGTCAAGCATTTGAACAGGCTATCCAAGGGAGTGGTGGAGTCACCATCTCCAGAGGTATTTAAAAGACAGTAGCTATGGCACTTAGGGACATGGTTTGGTGGTGGACTTGGCAATGCTGGGTTAATGGTTGAACTCAATTATCTTAAGGGTCTTTTTTTAACCTAAGTGGTTCTGTGATTAACTCTTATGATGTCCCATAAGCTAAGGATATGATTCTGGCTGCATAAATATGTCATTAGAATTTTGTAAAACCTTGGGATTGAAGAAGAAATTTGGCCACAAAATATCTTTTAGAGCAGGATAAAAGAGGGTCCTAGTCCAAGAGGAATCGGGCACACATAATTCCTAATGAAATCTATGAATGCTGCAGTTTCTCAGCCTTAGGCAGCACAGAGGCCAGGGGGCTGGGAAGATCAGGGGGAAACTGGTAATGGAGCTGAGCAGAGTCTGGCTGGCTCCATCTCACAATGCAACTGGAGAACATCTGTGTTTGGTAAGAGACTGTGATACAGTGGCCAGAAGTATATACACTGTTCACTTTCTTTTGGGATGGGTTTGAACTGCTTGAGCTCCCTCTGCCACTTTGTCAGGGCAAATAAGAGACACCCACCCTGGGGAATGAGGAATCCAAAGTCAGGTACAGCTGCCATATGGCACAGATGTGCATTGGAACTAAGAAAACTCAGCTCAAAAAGTCTGGGCTGGATATGAACCAGTATTAATTCCAGAGAGGAGCAATCTGACCCACCCTGCAGTTGCTGAGTCAAACCGAAGTCAGTGTCCTGGAAAATGCTGCAGAGGCTGAGAGGAGCCTCAGCGCTGAGCAAACCCCTTGGACAGGGTTGGACAGCTGAGATGAGGTGTCTTCAGCATCCCAGTGTTTCCAGGGCAACCAGAACTGGAATTCAGTTCTGATGAAAGTTCACCAAATCCGAGCTTTTTCAGACATAATATTTTTCACCGGCTGAACTGGCATCTTTGGAAGTTGTTTCTGAACAGTGGCTCTAGTGTGCATGGCCATGTCAAGCATCAGCAAGGGCACAATAGTCAGACATTACACATTTCTGGAAATGAGAGGCAGCTCCTTTGCCCTCAGTACTGGTATTGTTCCTTGGGAACACAGACATCACTGTAACTGTTGGACCCATGGCCATTTGGTGGGATCACTTGTTTCTGAAAGTTTTAGTAATGGAGACATCAGTAGAGGGTGGAAACAAGCCCTGATATCTCTTTTTTCCTGATGGTATAATGTAATTCCCTATATAAAATAGATATGAAAGCATTTGTCTTCCTTCTGGGTTTTGGGGGTTAAATTTTTAGTTTTCAGTGTTGTAACTGTATATGTTCCTGTTACCACATCAAGATTTCTCATGGTTTGGGTTTTCAGTAAATTCCAGTGCTCTCTCATTTGTAACTATGTCGAGCAAGTCCTGCTGTAAAATAGTAATTTGCTATTTCTCATCCCTTTGAATGACACTTTGCTCTTTTATTATATGAAAGGGAAAACAGGCACTCTTAATCCATGTGTCCTAGACTGTTCATAGTTTGATTTATTGCATCTTATCCTTCCTTCGCAGATAAATGGTTCCAATCCTTTCGGTTTTTTGTTCATCGTTGAGAGAACGCTGCTTGTCCCTGAACTCCCCAAGCCCATTATTTATTTTTGAAACAGACTAACAAGCACTGAAGACCATCTTCTGATGACAGCAATCACATACATTGTGTAACTGAATTATATAACCTTTCATCCCATCCTTTATATAGCCTCATCTATGTTTGCTTTTTGGATGTGGCCACACAGCGAATACAATTCTCAACTGACCTTTCTCCAGTAATAGCCAAGGACTTTTCCTGAGTCAGTGCTTATCCTAATTTATCGTGGCACAAAGGCACACTGAACTGTGACAGCTCCATGGTATAACTCCCAGCTGTGCACATGTATGCCACAGCAAGGCTTTCCACAGAGAAGAGTTATCCCCAAATCTCTGGAATGGTCTCCCATGTAGATAAGTCCTAATTTAGGACCACATTCCAGTCTCTAGAGTCAGTCTGGAAAGAATCACAGAGCTGTGTAAAGGAAAAATAAATGTACAAGCCATGAATGTTGCCATGGATAGTGGAGCAGGGAGTGCACAAGGCTGGTGTGACAGGGTGGCTAAATAAAGTGGAAGTGACACAGTGAAAGACCTTGAAACATGCAGCACAAAATAAAATATTTCCTCTGAAGACAGATCACTCAATTAAAAAAGAAAAAAAGCCCAATTTCTAGGCAGAATGAGCTGTAAATCTCAGTGAGAATAGAGACAGAAATGTTCGTCTCAAGTTACAGTGAAGGGCAATAAATCTGCAGGTAATTCTCAGAGCGACCGTTCAGCAACAATGATGGACAAAGGTCTGCAGGGCTCTGCAGCCTGGCTTGCAACTCCTCCTGCTCGTAGGTTTAGCTTGGAGAATCATACACCAGGTCAGGCTACTGGAATTGCTTTGGGTACTACAGGCTGGAGACCACAGCCTCAGCAGGCAAGAGCGGTGTACTGAGATACAGGTGATGACAAACATAAGTGTCTTGCCAGTCCCAACAGACCACTTACCAGAAATTTAAGAACTGAAGGCTTCAGCTGAAGCATCTCTGGTGAAACTCAGCAGAGCTTTGACAAACACTGAAGCTGCTTTCACAGCATGTTTAATTATCAGATGTAACTCAAATGGCTGGGGAGCCACAGTTAGAGAGGGAATCAGTGAATCTCAGGCAGACAATGGGCTGTTATTTCCTTCACAGCTGCTCAGAACTGAATTTTTTCTAAGAATGTCGTTAAAAGTGCCCGGGACTGCTGGCATTTTGTGTTGCCATGCTCCTTTGTGCTGCTCTCAGACTGACAGCCAGACAACCCTTTCCTTCTGCTGTAATTTGGAACCTGTGTGGAAATTGTATTCTTTTGGGAAGGTGCAAATGGAGGGCTTGGTCTCTTACACTGCTGTATACCAGCAATGGTCTCTGTGGTCAGGAAAACCAAATGTCTGAGGCCAGAGGAAGACAAAGAGAGAGGAGACTGATGAACTGGAGGGTTTCTTTATGTGATGTCTATTGCCTTGCTTACTGGGAAGCACTGGATACAGCAGCATTTCCCTCAGCAGCTGTAGTAATCCTGTCCCAGCCCATATCTCCAACACAATCTGCTCCTAAAATAGCCTGCTCCTCTGCACAGAAGTAGGAGATCTCATTTTCAAAGCATTTCCTTTGCTGGTAGTCTCCCAGCTTTTACTCACGGTGCTGCTATCCAACATTGCTGCTGTGAACGGGCAGCAACGCCCATGCAGAGGGAGCAGGAGAAGGGACCCAAGGAGAGGAAAAAATCACCTCCCTCCACAGAGCAGGAAGCAAGGAGAGGCCACACACAAAAGGCAAGGTGTGGTGCTGCCTGAGAAGGATAGAGGTGGGGACAGGTGGTCTGGCAGGTGCCTCTACACAGCCCATAAAAGATGCTCCTGCAGTCATGTGGCAGTTCACAACCAGAAGCATCAAGTGCTGCATCTTGTGCAAAGGCCACTGAGAGGTGATGCAGGATGCTACCAGCACAGACTTGTTCATGGTGGGCAGAAACAAACACATTTGTCACCAGGAAAGAGCCCCTATGCTTACAGCAACAGCTCAAGTAGTCTGCCATCTCAGCTGCAATGGAAAGGACAGGCCTGCTCAGAATCTCCAGGTCCCAATCTCTTGTCTTGATCCAGTGTTTTCTCAGGAACTCTCACTCAAATCCTTACTTTCAGTTACTTTACTCAAACCTTTTGGTCCAGAGTAATTCATCCTTGACCAGCCCATTTCCCTCACCTCATATTTTCAGTCCACTATAACATTTAAGTAATTTATTATAGACCATGCTTGCCATCTCTCCAAAGTGCAAAACTATCTATCTATTTATCTGTTTATTTATTTATTTATCTATCTATCTATCTATCTATCTCTGAAGGTTCTAATATGTATGAACACAGTGTTTCTGATTTCAGCCCTGAATTTCGGGAGCCAATTCCCCAGCACTGCACAGGGCTCTGGTAAGTGCATCTCAAACAGGATTTACCTCAAGCCTCTAAAAAGCACATGTACACAAATTAATATTCATTACTAAATTAATATTCAAGTTCTGTCTCTGTGATAATTTATCTTCATAGACCTGGGTTTGGCACTGTACGCTTCCTTCACGCTAGGATCCATTCCTTTCTCCCCACCTGATTAATGTGTTGTTATGAGGCTTCAGGTAAATGGCCAAACTTTAATTTATCTGTCCTTTAAACCAATTGTTCTTTCATGACTACAATTCTGTCTTTGTTATGAAAATCTTGTGCTTTTCTCTGCCCTTGGGACATCACTGCTGGCTAAGCATTGCCTCCATGTACCATAATACCAAAGAACTTCCTTCTGAGCCTGAGCTCTCATATCCTGGTCCAGCAGGAGCTCATCTCCTCCCTTCCCATCCGCCTGCACAGCATGTGATAGACAGTGGTGGATTATTCATGGGAAAGAAAATGTGAAATTTTGAGCTGGCATTTTTTCTCACTTCCTCTGCTAGAATGATAATTTTAAATATTTGTATAAAATCCAACCTATTTCCCCAGTGGGTGTTTGTGGGTTTTGTTTGTTTGTTTGTTTGTTTGTTTGTTTTGTAGCAGAAATCACCTTGTAGTAAAGTGTGTTTTTGAAGCTAAGGTAAGGTTTTGCCAAGCTGTTTAAATGCAATGCAGTTGTCAGAAAACAAACTTCTTCCTTTTATAAAAATACCAAATCCACCACTTCCTTTCCTCCTTCACCATCCCTCTCTGGGCAACATTTGGAAACAGTCTGATTAGTGGTCCTGAACATAACTCAGCAAAATCCTTTCTTGGAAGAGTGCTGGAGCTGGACCATAAACCAAAGGCCCTATGATCTCCTTATTGTAGCCAGATCCTTGCTCATCCCACAGATCCTGCTGTTTGGGCAGAGCTGAGAGAGTTGCCCAGCAGCCTTTTGCTCCCTGTAAAACGTGAGCAGCCTCAGCAGTGAGGTGGCAGCTGCTGCTGGTACACGAGGAGGATGAGGAATTACTTAGGAAGTGGTGGGACTTTCTCATCACACCAGAACCATCTGCATACCAGAAGAAATCCCACCAGGGGTGAGGAGGTGACTTCCTTCCTGGCAAAATATCCTGCTCCAGCTGCAGCAGGGCAGCGTGCGTGGTGAGAGGTGGTCACGTCTGGAATTTGTGCATCTGTGGCTTGGCTTGGCTCACAAGGGCTCCCCACAACCTGCAAAAGGGATATTTTCCTCCAATTTTCCTTCTCTATTGTACTTGGATGGTAAGAATTTCACAGAAAGGACTTTGTTGCAGGCCCCCACAGCAGGAAAACGTTTTAGTGATGCAAAAATAGATGGATGGAAAAAGAATTCCTTCGGATCCTTGAAGATTCCCTACATTAGAGGTGGATATGGGATTGAAGGGAATTTTCCAGAAGAAAAGTGATTAGTGCAGAAATCATGGAAAACAACTTAAGACTTCCTAGTTGAAGGGAATATCTAGCAACTCTGGCTTTCAAAATGTAAATAGGAAACAGTCACAAAATCTTATCTGTACTTTGCAGCTAATGAAAACACTAGTCTCTCCTGGGAGCCAAGTCTTTGCTCTAATTTTAATGCATATTCTTAGGTTTTCCTTAGCTGTGACTAATTTGTGCTGTCAGGTGTGCCTTTTTTGACATTAAAATGCATATCTGAAGTGCTACAACCTCTAGCCAGAATATTTAAATTAGTAAGTATCCACATCTCAGAGCCTGTCAAGTGAGGGGATGGCACTCAGCTGCCCTCATGCTCTGCTGAGGCATGGGTACAAGCAACCTCTGCTCCCACAGGAGCCTGTAGGGAATTCTTCCCAGGTGATGTGCTGTGCTGGCCTCTGGCATTTTGTGGGCTGTGCACAAACAGCACTTGGACTGTCAAGCACAGAACATTTCAAATCTAGATCCCAGTAACCACCTAGAATGGGTCTAAACAGCTATAATTGTATATATTTAATTATAACTTTATTATAATCTGTAACTTCAAAGACTTCGCCCACCTGCTTGCCCTGGCTGTGTACATGTCACAGATTAAACCTGGCCCTGTTGATCACATCATAAAACCTCTATCCCCAGGCCACAGAGCCTTTTAGCCAAGGCTCTAATGCTTTAGGAGACCCTGGGGTTAGAACTTGGTGGAGTGGGGTGGGCTGGGATGGCACTGAATTAGTCCTGATTGCTGTTCAGCTGCTGCTACCTCTGATTCAGCTGAACCCTGTGCTTAGCTCTGCACAGGCATCCAGGGGACAGAGAAGAGAGGGCTGGAGGAACCCAAAAGCAGGCACTGGCCCCAGCTGGGCAGCTCCCCCTGCATGGCAGGTATTACATGTAGTGGGGACATACCTTATGGTGTCAGTGACAGATGGAGTAACAGGGCTGAACTCAGGGCACCCTGAGTTCAGGAGAGTCATTCAGGCCACCTGCTACCCACAACTACCAGGCCGTTGGGGGCAGGTTCTGCCAAGGCTGTTTAGGAAGTCTCTGAACTGTTGTTAGAAGTAAAGATGGTATAGTAATGTAGTAAAATGTTTAAGTGCACTTCCTTCTGTGTATAGTTTGGGATCCACATGGCTGTTCTCACCAGTGGGCCTGTAAAGACCAAAAGAACTATGGTCTTTTATTCCAATAAAACCAAGGAGACTTTCAGTTGAGGTGTTCTGTGCTACCTAATGTTGTACATTCAGACATGGGAGAGTAGGCAGGGATTTGGACAAGGGCCAGAGATGAGATTGCACATGATTTACACTTAATGTCAGGCATGTGACTTGCTGCCTACAAGGCGAGGAGTTGTTTGCACATAACTGTGTCTGCATTGTCCCTGCAGCTGAGCAGAAACAAATGATTGTGCACTTGTCTGCAGACATTAACCCTGCAGAGTAGGGAGGCTTATTCCACCAGAGCTGCATCTGCAACAGCCGGTACTAACTCCTGTAAAAGCACAAAAGGTGTGGATAAGTGTGACACAATTAACTTCACGACAGTGAATGTTTTTCTACTGGGAATGCAGCCAAAGGAGGCTTTGTGTGTCTCCACAAAGTTGTCAGCTCTTCTCTCCATGCCCCCTCAACAGAATTTATTTTCTCTAAACAGGGAAATAAAAAGCATATTTTGCAAATTTACCTATCTTTGCTTTTTGACATGAAGATCAGATAAAGACATAGATGTACAGCAACAGCATATGCAAGCTGAGAAAAAAAATCCATTCAGTGCTGGATTTCAGAGGTAAAGGTCTGGATATTCTGTGCTGCCTAGAAAGAAACGTGCACAGAGAGTGAAACTGTTGTTATTTTGTACTGTCAGAGCATTTTCATTCTGTCTAATGACAGCTGTGCCTTCCTGTCTTTCTCCAATGCTGGCTGGAGCTAAATTCCTTATTTTCTGATTGATTTTCTGTGGAGACTTTCAGAACTGTGGCACCTGATGGATTTTCCCATCCTTCCTCTTCTTGCTAATAATATTTACATCTGTTTTCAGTCAAATAAGACAAAAGGGCAAAATGCTGAACAGAAGTTCATGCCACCTTTTTGATACACATAGATGAGTAGAAAAACAAAGCACCTGTAAGCATAGCTAGTAAAGCTGCAACCTCATGCATCATCAGAGAATCCAGGTGGGAAGGACATCTTGTAGGTGCTGCTATTATGGGAAAACCTTCACTTGGTGATTTTTCTTGGAAGTCAGTCAATCAGGGCACAGATCTTCAGGAAATGAGGATTCACTGCTGCCGGTGCTCAAAAATCACTTGTGCAGGTACATTACAGATTTTGCAGGTTGCTATGAAGACTTCTCTTTGTAATTGGTTTAGAAAAAAATGGTGCACAGCTATGTCATTGCTTCCTTTTAGAAAAGGCCATCAGTGTGTCCACAACCCATGCTGCAAATACAATCTGATCTTTGAAATAATTCATGTACTACTTAACAAAACATCCAAATTTACTCCTCTAATCAGAGGTTTGGAAAGCACTTCAATTCAAACCCACATCAAAACAGCACACAATGGCCACTCTCTTCCACATCCTTCCCTAAAGATGCCTTCAGTGCTGCTGTTTCTCATATCTGTGATAGTAGCAAGTGGTGTTTGGCTCATACCTGTTGAACTCTAAACCTCATGGGACCAAATTTCATCTGTGGGTTATTCAGGTGTTCGTTGAGTGCTGCTTCTTTATGTGAGGACTGCACAGCTCTGCAATTCTGTTGCATCACAGAAATTAAATATCTCTTGAAGTGTCAATTAATTAATCTTTCCTGGTCACATCTGTAGTAGTCTGGGAAATATGAGATGATGGGTTTTAGCTTCCAGGGAGGTGGCCAATGTAGCCAAGGCTGTGGAAGTTGCTGGGATAAATCATGCCTATAATATCTAAAAATTTATATATTAATGACTTCCTCAGATAGCAAAAAATCCAACAAAAGTTTTGGCTTCTAAATAATCTTCTGAGATTTTGAATTCTGTATCAGCTTGTGAATTGTTCTGCAGACTTGTGTGGTGTAAATTGGTCATACTGGACAGAACTTGATCGAGGAAAGTGGCAGAGATCAGGATTTTGTTCATTAAGCTTCTCATATTTTCAAGCCCGTTTGGTAACCAGGCAGTGGATAGAGAGATTCCAGTCATTCTGCATGTGACCTGGCATACTTTTCAAAAGTCATTTGGGTGTCTGAGCTTTGAAATGGTGACTATCACAGGAGTGCAAAATCCCCCAAGGGGGAGCATTCCAAGCTTTGCAAGAACAGGTATTGAAAACAATCAAATGTCAAATGTCATCATGTTTTCAGGCAAACAGAAGGAAAAATGTTTATATTGACCCACAGCAATTAACAATCCCAGCCAAGCCATGTTTGCCACCACTCTGGAGTGTTGTGAAAAGAGGATGGGTGAAAATGAAACTGGCTCTTTAGCTGAAGTGACATCCTGAAAAGAGTTAACAGCTACAAACCCCTCCAGAACCAGAAATGCCTACAAACCTCTTTAAAAGTACTGCCTAAAGTTTTAGTGTAAGATTCAACAGAAGCACTTCCCCTCCTTCCAGCTCTGCCACTACTGGCTGTCTGTGCTGGGTGTGATGGGCTTGCACGGGGACAGCGAGGAAAGCCAGACTGGAGTAGAGCAGAAGCTCTAGACTTGGGTCAGGCTGGGACATGTTGAGACTTCCTGGGCAATCCCAAACACAACGATGAACGATGTGTAGGTGATTATAGTGTCTGGCAGCCCTGGATGGTGGAAGACCTTAACTGGTTGGACTCAGTGATCTTGGAGGTCTTTTCCAATCTAAATGATTTTCTGAGTCTATGATTCTATTCCCCTGACCTAAATGCTAAAATTTGCCAGATGCGTTAACGGCAGGAGATGGTCAGAATACGGCTCCTAGTGGTTAAAGACGCCCATGACACGTTTTATATGAGCTTGGCTCATATTTATGAGCTCTTGGGAAATTAGATGAGTAACTCTTCCCTTTCCCTAGAATTATCCATTGTAATCGTCCTATTTTTTTTTTAATTTGATTTCTCATCCTTGCTAGAATGCTTGGACTTCCTCTGTTGTGAGAAGGATGACAGCTGTGAGAAAAAGGATGCAAACATAGAAAGATGAATAGTGCCCTGACTCCCAGCTTTCACAGGATATTTTAAGTAACTCATTTTGCCTTTCTCTATCTGTATTCCCCATTTGTTCACTGCTGTGCATGTTGCAAGTTGGAATTTCTGTCACAGAAAATGATCCCATTGTGACTGGAGCAATAAAAATCTGAAATGAAAAGCTAATCCTGCCCCAAATTGCTTTTGAGGTGTAAGACATGAAACAACAGATGGGTACAGTCACGGAGGGGAATTTAAAGCAACGGTGAAGCAATCCTGATGAGTGTGATAGGCATCCAGCACAGGGTATGAGCTGTTGCCAAGGCTGCTCTATTGTTGCAAAAGAAATTTTAATGAAGGATTTGAGAAAAGCTAATGAGAGAGCTCTATAAATATTTTTGTAAGCCCAAAGCATGAGAGAAAGTGTGAAATTGATTGTTTGAACATCTAACAGTTACTAATTTGTGTAGTAAGTATGATACCCATGAATTCATAATGGAGGTTATGAAGGTTAATTCATGACCATGTCTAAGTTGTTTAAATACCATTGAAGAGTATTGTTAAATGAATCAGGCCAGGGAAAAGCCTTAGAATAATTTTTTAAAAAGGCAGCATGATTTTAGCCAGGCAATAAGTGTAGGAATTGGAAGCTGCTAGGCCATAACCTTTTGATATCAGCAGAGGAAATCATTAAGATGAAAATTGCCAAAGGGATTTTTAGCAATTGCAGCCTCTGCTGTATCAGATTGGGTTTTATTTTCATTTTCAGTGACTAAAATACTGGTGGTTGCTCTGACTTCAGTACAGTGTGTTGATTTCAGGAAGTAAAAGACATCTTACTGGGGGTGAGAGAAGTATTTATGTGTGTTGGCATGGAGGAAAAAAATTCACAGCAAGACTTAGAGCCAGCACATTCCTGTCAAAGCAGTAAGCCCATCTCAGCATAAGTGAGGAACTGTAATGAAGGGAGCATCATAGCTAAGCCCACATAAAATTTGGTTTTGAAACTATTATTTGGAACAGAAAATAACTGTCAAAGAACTTTAACTTTTAATTTCATAGAACTCCTCAGAGGCAATTCCTGACATGGCCCACTGACCCTGAGCACTCTTCATCTGCTGTCTGTAGTGAAGACAACTGGGAGAACCACTCTGAAAAAGGCTTTGTATGAAGTTACAGTTATTTGTGACATGTAGCAGCAGCTTGAATATATTTCCCAGAAAACAGACCCTCCAGGTTTTGTATCCTTTTGAATTACTGCAAAGATTTGTCTATTACTATTTCTTAAACTTATGAGATTTTCTCTGTCCTAGTTTAAAGACTTGAATTGGAGGTTGTCAAATCTGATCTCTTTCAAAAAGCCTTTAGAAAAATCTTTCTAATGTGATTTGTGCAGGATAATTCAGGCCTGAGCAAATGTGACCCCCTCTGTGCCCTATTCCTGCCTAGACAGAAGCAGTCGCCTGCAGCTGTGTCCATCTTGCCCTCAAAGGATTATTAAAGTGCCACTTGACACACTAAATGTATTTGAATGAATATTTTCTGTCATTACCAATTGAAATGACTCCTGCCTTCTCCTCATGACCTTCAGAGTTGGAGCCCACAGAAGAACAGCATTCTTCCTCTTCCAGACAATTATGTATCTGATCACCCTACACCAAAATGGAAGTTTATGACATGGGAAATATTTCCCTGTCCTTGAAGGGAGGTGGTGGGTTAGATGATCTGTGTGGGCTGATGTTAAATTAATTTAACAAGTCCTGAGCTCTAGTTTCAGGCAAGCTCAGACAGGAGTTCACTCTGTGGCTGTGGACACATATGCTGGGGTATTTTATCAAGCCAATTTTTTTTAAGTCTCTTTGAAACCTGAAACAGGATTGCTGAGTCTCAGTGAAAATCAAATAGGCAGTTTTCCAGGGGAATCTGAGACTAGGCCTACCAAGAGTTAAGTGGCTGTAGACAAAAGGACCTGGGATTTTCTCAGCTGGAAGACACTGCACATAAAAAGGAAGATAAAAGGAGTACTTTGTGGTGGGGGAAACCCGAGAGCTCAGTTATAGGAAGCAGTTCTCTCCAAATAGATCCTTCTGAGAAAACAGGACTTTGATTTCACACCCCGGCAGGATTGAATAATTGTAGCTTTTTCTCCTCTGTTATCAGCAGCACAAGAGAAGGGATGGGAAGTCCACAGTTCAGCTGCATTTTATCTGATTTCTGTTTTTTAGAGACAGGGTAAATAATTTTCCCTGAAGTTTCCTCAGACATGTCCTCAGCTGCCAAGAAACCACAATCACCATAGATGTCCAATTTATATTGGCTGAAACCACAGTCACAGAGGCAGCCTTTCTGAAATTTTCTATTAAGCTATTTCAAACTCAATATATAAAAACATAGTCAAAACCAGTAGGTACTTTTGAAATTCCTTGCCTCCATTTAGGATGTGCTTACACTCCAAAGAAAGAATAAAAGAAGAAAGTACACTCTTCATCTGTGCCTGAAAGGTCTCCTTGTTTATTAAATTTGAAGAGCACTAGCTGAATAAAATATACCAGATGTAATTACCTCTGTACATCTAGTTCAGCCTTTCACCTGCCCTGTTCACAGTGTTTGTTTGCTTTGAACAGATGGAGCAAGGTAAATAAGCTGGGTAAAATAAATCCTGTGGAGCTACTGTACCTGCTTTATCTGCACAGATGTGAAACAAAGAAGAAGGCAGCTCAGGTTCTGAGCGTCAAGGCATGATGGCAACCAACACTGTTTGCCTGACAGAGAAGAAACTGCACACTGATTTTTCCCATGTGATATTATGGACATTAGACATGGTGAAGAGAGGTGCAGATAGAATTATTTTTTTTCTAAACCAGAGGAACCAAATAACAGCATTACTGTGCATCATACAGAAAATCCTACTGATACTACTCAACATGAGTGGGCTGGCAGGGAAGGAAAATCCAGTTTGTTAGTTTTTGTTCATCTGAACTATAAACTTTGACCTAACCCCTCAGGCAGAGTCATTTGACAGTCTTAGTAATTGTTAGCAGTCAAAACAAAAAGGGAAAAAACCCTTCATAATCATCTGCTTAGTCATTCCAATGGCAGACTAAGCACTTCAAGCTGGGATTTTTTCCTCATCAGTTGTAGCTGGAAAGATGCAGACATGCAAATGTTTCTTGCAAAACTTGCAATTTTCCCATATGCATGTATTATTTATTCTTGCCTCTCTGTACCCTTATTAGAACCATTAATCTGAGATTTATCACATCAACCTTTAGGTACCATCTGAAGTATCCAAGCTGAAATCCAGTCTAAGCTCCTTCTGTTCTCAGTGGTCTCACCTCAGTGTCAGTTTGAATGCTGGTCTAAGTTGCTCCACAGTTGTTACAAGCAGGAAATACACTTTCAAAACCTATCAATCACCTTTATATCCTGCTGGGTGTAAGAAGTATCTATAGGCCTGAAGCATGACAGGCTGGAGAGAACACTTGCTCTGGTCTGCTAACATAAAAAACTACTTGGCAGTGATGCTCAGAAATTCAAATGCTGTGCAACACCCTTACCTGTCACCAGCTTTTGCATAGTTGGTTACTTGTGGGTAGTCTTGGAAGATAGGTAACAAGAGTAACAACTGTTTTCTTACACCATATTAGCCCACACCACCAGTCAAAATGGACCTTTGCTTACAGTTCCCTGATGTGCATCCAGGATGTTTGCACACCCTTACAAAGGCAGGCTCCTTCCAGGAAGAGCCTGTGTGTTTACTTCATAAAGAGTAAACTCCATAAAGAGCTGTCATATCTGCCATATAAATGCATCAATAGCATACAGCATTTCTCCTCTTTTTCCCAGGAAAATCACTGTCATAGAACCACAGAAGAGTTTGGGTTGAAAAGGACTGTGAAGATCATCTTGTTCCAACCCCTGCCATGGGCAGGGACAACTTCCACTAGCCCAGATTGCTCAGAGCTCCATCCGACCTGACCTCAAACACTTCCAGGGATGGGGCATCCACAGCTTCTCTGGGCAACATGTGCCAGGGCCTCACCACCCTCACAGTAAAGAATTCTTCCTAATATCTAATTGCAAATCCACTGTGACATTCTTCACTTGGCATTGCTAATTCCTTAGCTGTCATTGGGCCTGTAACTCTTCTGCAGCTGCTGAGGTTTGGGAGCTTTGTTTCTCTTTGATCTGCAAGAACACAGTTTGAAACATTCAAAGCAGGTTTCATCAACACATGCAAGATAAACGCTGCACAGTACTCACCAGTAAATGTGTGCAGTCTTTTCCCAAGCTTGTACTTTCCTTATTACTTTCAGAGCTACCAGAAGTATTTTTTTTTCCTGCTTCTGGAAAAAAAAAAAAAAAGTGGACACTAGTGAGAGCAGAGGATTAAAACTTAAAAAGAAAATAGCTGCAGTGGAGGAAGGTAGGGAGTAGGTTAGATGATGGATGATAGCAATGACTCCTGCTCACCTTTGGATGTAAAACCAATCAGTCCTTCAGTTTGCAGTAACTCTGGTTTGCCAGCCTTTAGTACTACCTCGCTACTACTGCGTTCTTGTCTTTCTTAACCTGTTGAGAAATCATCTATGTTAAATGTATCAAGCTTGTATTTATTCACCCAAAAAACCAGCAATGAAAGCAAAGAAATTAAACTGACAATCGAAAGAATTTAAATTGGCAACTGAAGGTTTTATTGTTTCAGTCTCTGCAGTGGTGGATTTGACCTTGGCTGGCTGACAAATGCCTCCCAGTTGCTCTCCCTCTCCCTCCTCTACAGGACGGGGGCAGGAATGTGGTGGAAAAGCACACAGACCAAGATAAAGACAGACAGATCCCTTACCAGTTACCATCATGGGCAAAACAGACTTGGGGAAAATGATTTTAATTTATTGCCAATTAAAAACAAAGCAGAATAGTGAGAAGAAAAGATACAGCTGAAAATACTTTGCTCCCACTCTCTCCTATTTCCTAGGCTCAGCTTCACTTCTTTCTTCTGAACTCTTCTACACCCCTACCCCTCTCTGTTCAGTGCAGGGGGATGTGGAATAGGGGTTGTGGTCAGCCCATGACACTTCCTCTCTGCTGGTCCTTCCTCCTCACACTCTTCCCCAGCTGCAGTGTGGAGTCCCTCTAACAGGACAGAATCCTTCATGTACATCTCTGGGGTGGGTCCTTCCCATCATGGGCTGTAGCTCTTCAAGAACTGCTCCAGTGTGTGTCCTTTTCATGGGATACAGACCTTAAGAAGCAGACTGTTCCACACAGCTCCCCCACAGGCCAGAGCTCCTGCCAGAAAACTGCTCCTAAAAGGGCTCCTCTCCACAGGCTGCAGAGTTCTCTGGTGTGGATTCTTCACAGGCTACAGCTTCCTTCAGGGAAATCCACCTGCTCCAGAGGGGTCTTCCATGGGCTCCAGAGAGACAACCTGCACAATCTTCTCCAAGAGCTACAAGGGAATCTGCTCTGGTGCCTGGAACACCTCCTCCCCTCCTTCTTCACTGACCTTGGTGTCTACAGCATTGCTCCTGTCACATTTTTCTCACTCTTATCAGCTGCTGTGCAGATTTTTTGTCCTTTCTTAACTTTTCCCAGAGGTGCCACCAGTGTAGCTAATTGTCCAGTGGTGGGTCCATTTTGGAGCTGGCTGGAGCTGGCTCTGACACAGAGCCTTGGTCTCTTCTCACAGAGACCACCCCTACAGCTCTTCCACTGACAACACCTGGACATGGTCACTCAATACACCATCTCTTATAAAATGTAGAATCAAAGAAAAGCTCAAGTTGGAAGGGAACTCTGGAAGTGTCTAGCTTAATCTCTTGCTGGAAGCAAGGCTAACAAGGAGATTAGAAAGGCTGCCCAGGAATGGGAATTTTACCTCTCTTTATCAATTAGAAGGAATTTAAACTGGATGGGTAGAAGATTCGAAGGAGGGGAGGCTAGAGACTAACTTGCAATTGGGACTAAACCATTACTGATGGTGGCTGAATGTCATGAAACTGTAAATATTAAATCAGTATTGGCATCCCCATGGTTTGCAGTGAGTTGTGTTCATATGACAGCAGTCATGTTACAACTACCACTAACTGCTTCCACTCTGCCTTGGGGCAGAATATGCAATGAGGGTGAGGAAAGGTGGAGAGAAAACATTCCCTAGGGGAAAGACTTCGAGTTTATACTGCATTTAACTAAATCTGGATCCTCATGGCTTTAGGCACCACTAGAGTACAAGTTCTAATGACTTCTGCAGAAACCATTGAGAGCTTCATTTCCAAAGGTCGAGCAGTCTGAAAACTCTGCAAACTCTGTTCAGCTGAAAAACCTAATGGTCTCAGCCTGCATCCTGACCCTTTGCTTTCACAGAAAGCCTGCATGTTCCCCTGTGGCAAATCAGAAAAGGTCTTGTACATGACAAAGGAGAAAATTATTCACTGGGCATTTCCATTATGCTTTTCAGTGGTGCTTTAGCTACAGGGTGAAAACAACATTAATAAATGTTGAGCACTGAAACCAGAGGATACTTAAAAAGCCCCCGTTTTTCAAGTGTGCATAGTTCAGGGTTACTGTGATCACAGGCAATCTGACCCCTGCCATCCTAGGGAATGAGAGCAGATGCCTGGCTGAGACTAAGCACTCACTGACACAGGAAACAGGATGAATGAGATGACCTGAGCTAGAAATCTCATGAGAAAGCTGTGAAGAGCTGAGCATGGTCTTTCTACCTTGAACAGAATGGGAAAAGAAATCAGTAGCTGTTTCTTATGCACTGGCAACCTTTGAATCTTCATCTCATGCACCTTCTACTTTTCCTTGCTGGCAACTGGAGGGGTAAGCACACCATTTCAGAGCTCTGCTATTGACTACAGAGGTAACCATGGATGTTCTGTTATAGAGCTGGAATGTGTTGGAGTTGGCTTTGCTGTCTGAAATGAGACAGGTAGTGAAAGATAATAAGGAGAAAATTTTGGCTGATGATGCAAGTGAGATGCAGTTAAAATTAATATGAAAGCAAGGCCAGAGACTTTGCATATTTATGCAATCACTTGTCTGGAGGATGTGGCTGTTATATTTAAATTCTGATATTTATTTTAACTTAGCAGAACTGAATACCATCTGTACTCAGAGAATAAAGACAAAACAAGCCCATCTTGCTTGGCTGTGGGTTCTGTAAGCTCTTCAGAGAAAAGCCTGTGCCATGGGGCTGTGGGGCACCGAGCATCAGTGGTGTTATAATCCCCACGGGATATTTAGGTGCTAGGAAAAATAAATTCAATAGTTGGCTTAGTGCTGAATTACAAATTCCACTCAGTGCCAAAGCTGAAATGCTGTTTATGTTTAAGGCTTGCTTATTGGCTGTGCTGAAAAACAGAAGGCTTGGCTGTTATTATTTGACATGAATTAGAAAGGTCCAGATCACTTGGAAACTCGAGGGTTGCAGTCTCCCAAACAAAATTTGCTGCTTTTTAAAGATGTAAATTTTGAAATAAATGCAGCCTTTACAGCATATTGTAACTCTATACTGCAGCACAGTGCCCTGTAGCACTTTCCTTGGCACTGCTTTAATAATGTCTTTGATTCCTTCCTGGTTAGCTGATTGATCTTGTTACAGTTACTCTAAAAACTTCCATATTGAGATTCAGCTTTTGCTCCACAAGAGACTGAATGTTTCTGGACAGTGCATAAATAAATTACATTCTTTCCTTTGAAATCTTTATCATAATTGCATGATTTGCAGTGGTAATCATGCATGTCATTATGAAGAGGTGATCATATCTTGTTCAAGTCAGTCAGCTGTCTAGTGGTGCTGCAATATATTGGCAGCAAATCTCTGTAAGAAAGCTTTCATGAAAAATCTTGTTAAATGTGGGAGAAAACCCAGGGAAATATGAATTAAACAAGAGACTTTTCAGGAAAATCTGTGTGTAGATTCATTTATAAACTCCACTAATGTGCTTTCTCAATTAAACAATGCTGCTTTCTTGTAATTATAGCCACAGAAAGACAAGAAAGACACCAGAAATTTTGGTGAACCAGCTTTTATGAGCACCATGTACTATGGTCACCAAAGACACATGGATTCTATCAGTGTATGATTGGCTTTTTTGACCTATGAGCAACTTGCAGTGCCTGAAGGTCTGAAAGGCACATGGCTGTGCCAAACTGCACATTCCTAACATGTTCTAAAAATCACCTCTCCTTTTGTGTAACAGGGACTATGCAGAATGATGTATTTCACAATTTATATTAATGTCCCTTCCAGCCATGTTCGGTGAAGGGGCCAAAATGCAATCTGCTGAAAGCTGTAAACCAGCTTTTCTTTAAAACAATGGAGAACCTTAACAGAGATACCAGAAAGCAGTTGGTTATTGTTGTGCTGTTTCCGCAGCCTTGGACCGGTGCCCTGCTCTGCAGGATGATCGAGCTCCACTCGGAGAAACGCCTCCCGCCCCCAGGCATTTCCAGTCTCAGGTTGCAATGCCATAATGAGTTGTGTGGGATTGATCCTGAAGAAAAAAAGCAAAAAAGAAATAAAAATTAAAAAAAAAAAGGAGGGGGGCTGAAGGCTTGATTTTAAGAAAGATGCAGCAAGTGAACTTGCCAATACAAAACATGTAGTTGGGAACAGAACAAATAAGAAAATGTTGTTTATGCCTTCAGTCTGCGCACTGTGAAACTCAAAACAATGTGTATTTTTTAGCCTGGACATAAAAGTAATTATCATTCTCTATAAAAGTACTAATAAATCTATTTTTAACTCTGTCTTGGGCTATATCTGGTTTCAGTTTTTCATGCAAACTTACTTAATACAAACAATAATTCTATATGTTTTTATATTACATCACTTTTACTCTCAGTAGGTGAACAGCATTGGTGGCAATCTTACAGGAGCTGTGAGCACTGAGTCACTGCTTCTCTTAGGTGAAAGCTTTCTCAAATCATATGACAAAGTCCTTTTCCACTCCAGTAACTGTCTTTGCCCTCACAACAACTGTTAATAAAATAAAAGAACTCTCTCTTCTTCTTTTTTTTTTTTTCCCCACAGTCACTATGAACACTCCTGTAAGATAATAGCTTGGCAGGTAACCAAGTTACCTGCCTGGGCTCCTAGTGCTGTGTGTGCTCTGCAAACACAGAAAACTAAGAGCCACCCTGCAGAAGAATCATCCTGCACCAGGAAGGCCAGATGTCATTAACAGTTTGCTCTTTCTGGCACTTGAAAATTGGACGTAAGGCTAATCTTTGTGGAATATGAACCCACTTTTATAATTTTCAGTCATTTCCATTTATGTCAGGTTAAGTTACTTCTTCATGTAAAATGTTATATTTTGGTGGGTTTCTCTTATAGAAGATTACAGGTGAATCAGCTCTGAAAAAGTCTCTGACCACCACAGAACAATAAATTGAAACAAGAAAAAGACAACATTAGATTCAACTGTGCCAAAAAGGAAGCCTAAATTGCTCTAAAAATTATTTCTTAAAATATTTTTTGATGAATAATTCACCCTGGTAGGTGAGATATCCTCTCTGCTCTTCAACTAACTGGATGCCCTACAGAAAACTGACAGAGCCATTATGGAGGAATAAACAAGAACCACAGAAAACAAGATAGTGAGGACACACTGTCAGTTAAGGTTTCCAACCCAACATTTGGGGTGTTTTTTTAACATTAGAAGTGCAACATGGAAAACAAGCACAGACTCCTGGGTAATGTTTGTACAAATGCCCTTTTCTCTATAAAGTCAGTTGTGCAGAATCCTCCTTGCTCTCACTGTAGAAGTTGACACACGATTAACTAGGAGTTAATTATTTATGAAGTTATGTTCTGCCCAGTTTCAGTCATACATGACACAGCAACACGTGCCTAATTACTATATTTGATGTGTCAGGCAATATGTAAATACACTCCTTTTATAGTGCCAGCACACCTAAAAGTAGATGATATGTTTAGCCATGCAAATAGGTGACCTTTGTTCTCTCTCTGCTACACTGTTAATCTCTAAGGAATTTGGATGCAAATAAAGCAATATGGGCTAAATTATAGAATCAAAGACAAATGCTTTTAGAAGGGATCTTTGGAGGTCTCTAGTCCAACTCTTTGCTCAAAGCAGCAACAACTTCAAAGTTAGATCCAGTTGCTCTGCTTCTCATCCAGCCAAGTTTCAAAAACCTCTGAAGAAGGAGGTTACACTGGCTCCTTGGAGAACCTGCTGAAGTGCTTAATCATTCTCATAGTGAAAATGTTTTTCCTTGTAGTCAATCAAAAATCCCTTGCTGCAACTTTCAACAGTTGTTTCTTGTGCTCCCACTGTGTGCCTCCGAGTGTGTGTTGCTCTTCTTTATGACCCCTCTTCAGAAGAGTGGCACATGGATTTTCCTTAGCCTTCTCTTCAGCCACTCCGTCCTTCAGTCTTCACCCACAGTGGCATCCACAGCTTGCTGAGGACATCTTTCACCCCATGGGGCACATCCATGGTGAAGATGCCAAATATTTTTAGCCCTGTATCAAACTCTGAGGAATGATGTTCACTCAGCTGTCAGATTTCAAGCTGTTCACCTCAACCCTTTGAAACTGATGGCCCAGCCAGTTTTCAACCACCTTGTGGTCCATCTGTCTAGTCCACATCTTCCCAGCTTTGGATCAAAGACATGAGATTGTTCTGTCCCTTCTGTGTTTATAAAAGATTTTCATGAGGTTTTGCTCCACAAAGTAGCACTGTCTGCTAGGAATGAGGAGCAGCAGCATGGAATGCTGACAAGGTAGGATGGTCTCACATTACCCACAGCCACAATGGCTAATACCTGGGAATTCTCTGTATTAGGATACTTGGTCTAAAGGATACTTGGTCTGTGCTGCCTTTTTGTGGTTCCTCTTAAAGCATTTTTTATCTGGAGATAAGCAGGGGTCACTTGGAAGCTGGTTATTTTATATGGAACAGAAGATGGCTATTCTGGTTGGATCCAAGCCTGGATTAATCTTCTTCAACAGTCGTGTTATCTGAATATTTAAAAATGAAAAACCTTTTCATATATAAACAGTTCACCAGCTTAGAGAAGATTGTTTCTTATATAACAAAGGTTATTTTGTTTACATATGCTGTTTTTTTATTACGAGAGTGATGTAAGGACTGCTACATAAAAATCAAGAGGGAAAGTGTTTGGCTTTTAACATGCATTGAACTACACTAAAATTAATTAAGGGTGAAGTTTACTATATGGTGCTTTTGTCGAGCTATGAAACTGCTGATAGATCTTTCCTGAACACAGTGGAGTATCCCAAGAGATTTGCCAGATTCCAGGGAGAAAAAGCAAGGATACTTTATTAAATAAATTAAAAAAAAAGCAAAAAGCAGTTCATAGTTATGAATGATGATATCTATGCTGATGTAATTTAAAGTTTCTTACAGTGATGTAGACAAGAAGCTATTACACAAAACCTGGTCTATCTGAAATTTTATTTTCTGTATCTGATTGACAATCTTTGTGCACTAACTGACCTCTTCTCTCTCTTGTCCCACTGCTTCAGGAATTCTGAGTCTGCATTTCTCTTATAGCAATGCTGTAAAAGAACAAATGTTATGAAATCTTAATGCTACTATAAAAAGCAGCTGCAAAATCTCCTTGGCTGCCCAAGATTGTGCCAGATGGTAAAGGACTGGAAGTATAATAAATGTCATATTAAGTCAGTCAGATTTGAGGGACACGTTAGGCATCCCACATAAATAAAACACTGCTAAAACTGCCCCTGGAGTGATGAGATTCAGGAATAAGCTCTTCTGTAGCCTTAGGGATATCTCACAGTATCTACAATGCAAAGTGTTTCTAATATTCAGAGCACTCACATTAGTCTGGTTCTTTGCCAAGGTCTGACAGCTCTGTGTTGCTACATCTTTCTAGATGTGGGGGCTGTGATAAAGCTAATCTCCTTTTTTCCCTCCTAGGACTTTCACCATTTTTTTTTCCTTTAAGAAATAAAACTACAGCCAGCCTCCTTATCAGAAATATAGAGGTGATGAGAAATAAGTGCTGCATTGACACCCAAAGCTATTTCCTTGGGACTCAGTTATTCCATCACAGAAAAATTGTGTTCATTTGAAAGGTCATTGACTGTACAACTGCCTGAGGATTTTCCCTGTTTTGTTTGCTATAGTTCTAATGTCTTGTTTCCTTAATATAACCCTCCTGCTGTGTTAGTACACGGAGCCCCCGAGAATGGCAGAATCATCCATGTCAGAGAGAACCTCAGGAGATCTGTAGTCCAACCTCCTACACGAAGCAGGGTCAGATGTCAAGTCAGCCCAGTTTGCTCACAGCTTTCTTTGGTCTTCTCTTGAAAACCTCTGAGGATGGAGACAGCACAGCTCCAGGCCTTTGCTGCCTGATTTTAGTAGGTGCTCTGCCTTTCTCAGAGGTGACAGAGAAACACGACAAAATCCTTTTGCACATGTGGATAAATCACAGGGATGTGAGCTTTAAAGGGGTGTGTTTCCCTACAAAAGGTTGAATTGGGGGTACATTTCCATAGATCAAGAGCTGAGGAAATAGGAGGCAGTAGGTGACTTCTCCAGCACATGGGAAGGTTCAAACTGAGAACACAAATCCCACAAGCTGACACATTGTAAAACCTGCTCCACGCTGGCGCTTTTTTTGTAATGCCAGTGAAGCACATCCATGTATTCTTAAAGAGATGCATGACAAATGACAGTTAATGTTGCAGAAAATTTGTATCTTGTAATTCCATAAATGGTGACAGCAGGAATCAGACAAGCCAAGTAAAAAAGAAACAAGATGCAAATGAAACTGTTAATAGGTGCAGAGATCTCTGAATGGTCTTCCTTCCCCTCTGACATGTTTATGCTGAACCTGGTGATCTCTTACAGAATAATTTTAAGGCCAAAGTCATTGCACTCAGTTGGACAATACCTGTAACAATAAAGAAATCTCAGAATAGGTTTTTATAGCATTATTAAAAATGGCAATAAGTCTCTGAGGCACTGAGAGAAGAATTTTAAGTCTGTGCAGGGCCCTAATTTGAAAATCCTGATTTGATTTGCATAGTCAGTAGCTGCTTGGTTGCTAATTTCAGTGTAAATTTAGAAAGTGAACCGTCCTGAATGAAAGAAATGTTAAGTCTGTCAGTAAAGATCTTTCACTGCAGATTCACAGAAATCTCCTGCTTCATTATTCTGGAAAGAGGAATATAAAATGAGAAATGCTAACGTTGGAGAGAATATGTCAACCTGACTCCCTGAGTTTTGTTCAAAATAAATCCCTCGCCCTATGAATGACCTTGATGTTAAGAACATAAGACTTGTATTTAGAGATAAGGAGTTTAAAATCCTGAGAGGTGGTGATTTTAAATGAACTTCCAGACTGCAAAGAGTTGTCTGATATGTATTAGAGCAACACAGGTCAAGCTGTGTGTCGTGTCTTCTCTTTGGCTAGAACACACAGTTCTTACTGAACATAATAAAGATTTCTTATTTATGCAGTCGTGCTTAGCATAGACACAGAAATCAGCATCATGGAATAGTCTGGGTTGGAAGTGACCTTTAAAGGTCACCAAGTCCAATCCCCCTGCAATGATCAGAGCCATCTTCAACTAGACCAGGTTGCTCAGAGCCCTGTCCAGCCTGACCTGAATGTTTCCACGGAGGGGGCACCCATCACCTCTCTGGACAATGTATCTTCCTGTGAGCCAGGCAGTGGAAGGTAGCAATGGTCTGAGTTTCAGTTCTCACCTACAGATACTGCTGTGCCACAAGCTTGATCATAAGCCCCAGAAAGGGATTTAGCTATTAGTAAACCTACAGAAAAAGAGTGATGGCTGTATTCAGTTTCAAAATGAAAATTCCTGCAGACCTTACACCCATCATGGTGAAACTCCGCAGGATGCACAGGCCGTCAGTTAGTCAATGTGTTGTTTTCAGCACTGTTTGGAAAGGGGCACAAGCATGAGTGAAAATCAGACATCTGTATGTTGGTTTTCTGCAGTTCTCCTGCTTATTTATCTGTGTGTGTTGGCGGGGGGAGTGTGGACTCTTTCTTTAATCTTCCAGTTTTGACCATACCTGTAAAATCCCTTGACAAATTCAGCTTCAGTTGTGTCGTTGGCTTTTCTGATCCCATCTCCCATCTGGGCAGTGTCCCTATATTCTTCCCAGGATACCTGTCTCTTGTTCTACTGCTTGTGCATTTCCTTCTTACACTTCAGGAGGACGAGGAGGTCCTGACTGACCCATGCCATTCTCCTGCCTTCTTGCTTAATTTCTTACACATGGGAATTAAACACTCTTGCACTCCAAGAATTCTGTCCTCAGAGAGCTGCCAGCTCTTTTTTAGTTCCTGGAGAGTAGTTTCCCAGGAGGTGCCATTCACTAATGCCTTACAGAGCTGCAAATTTGCTCTCCTGAAATTCAGAGTCCTGACTCTTCATCTGGCCCACATCCCTCACGACTGAGGTGTTTGCAGTGTAGATGTCTACAACTCAACAAGTCACTCAGTTATTTTACAAGCAAGATCACATCAAAGGAACACAACTGGTGAAAAAATTTTCTCTCCTTAACAGAGACAGTCTGACTAAAACAGAAAAACTGTATTTGGAAGGTAAATTAAATTTTATGCCAAGAGAATCTTTAATTATTCAGATATGGCACTGTAGGTCTGATAAAGCCTTTCCCATGTTGAAGACATATCAAGAACAGCAGTTTTTTTCTTCATTCAGCAGCCCAGTACCACCTCAGAGAGTTAACAAACAAACAAACAAACAAACATTTACTATATTTATGATCTTACAAAAAGAAAACACATATTGAAAGCTGGCATTTCTTCCTCAGTTGGCACTTTTTCTTAGGAAGAAAGTTACTCAACTACATGAATCTCATTTAGCATAGAGGAGTTCTCTATGATGAATGATTTTGCCTCTTACCAGTGACCCCATATAGCAGATTTCCTGCTTCCAGGGTTCTTGAGATTTTACCAGATTAACATTAGTACCTTTCATCTTGGAGTTGTTTTGATAATAACTTCACCGTATCTTTGCTTTGAGGGCTACATTAATTATGAACAAGAATCATCCAGTATTTATATTGCAGATAGCAGAGAAATCAGAAGATTATCATGATACAGATTAATTAGCTATGGATGACCTGAATTGTTTAATAGCCTTGGTTCATTTGTATTTTTTTATAATATGCTCAAATGCTTGGTCATAGTCATAGGTCAAGCAATGTAAGATGTAGGATTGTCATCTTGGAAGCAATAACCCTAAGAAAACTATATTGTGTTGCAGTGGATAACTAATTAAACACTACACCCTTTCTGAATGATTCATGTATCTGTCTGTCTCTGTTTTAATTAGGGTGGGATATCACTCAGAAACAGCAATGTGATTTACCACTCAGCATTCAGCAATAATACAGCTTTGGTTTTGGTGTTCCTAATTCAAAAATAATACTGGAAAATTCTGAAATTTTTGAGAAAAGATGCACACAAGGGATCAGGAAAGGAGTGTTAAAAATATGAGTTGAATCTCCTAGAAATAGAGATTGATAATCTTGAACTCTGCAGAGAGGTCTTTTCATAGTAAAAAATCTGTTCAAGCAACAGCCAATGTAATATGATCCAGTGACAAACAGCTAAGCTAAAAAGTGAAGCTAAAAAGTGAAACTAAAAATGAGATGCCCAACATTTAACAGTGACTGTTAACAATTCCTACTGCATGGCCTCAGCCAGAAGTTACAGCATTAGTACAGGACTCACTCTGATTCTGTGACCTGGGCTACACAGGCTAAACAAGATCATTTTAACAATCCCTTATCACCTGAAAGTTCATGAATATAAATCTTTGAGCCTTGGATCTTCTTCTACCACTTTGGAGAAGTGATCCCTGAAACTTCTAGGTTTTCAAGAATTTTCTTCTTTTAGTCACTGCTATATGAACAGTTTCCTATATCCTCGATGTTTGTCTTCCTCAAAATTTGAGACAATCAGAGGCAGTATACTCCTGAGCTTTAACACCACAAAAAATCAGATAATAAAACCCCCATGATATAGTAAAATTGCCTCATTCTTTATACTTCTTGAGAAAACCTGTTTTGACCCCTGAACTGACAAGAAGTTCATGAAATCCTGGAACCATTTATTTAGACTGGGAATGTTTGTACATTTAAAATACCTGAACACTAATCCACAAAAAAAGTTTGTGGTTGTGATGAAACTTTTATCTCATACCTCCAGTTTCAGAGAAACCAATCTCTAGTTTCGGGTACTTTATGCTCCGGTCCAGGAGGAATTACATTCTCCCAGTGAAGATCTGCACAGAGCCAATACATACGGAGTGACTCACGGTGTGTTTAGATTACGCAGCTCAAGAAGAAATTTTTAAGTTCCCTGTGCTGTGCCTCTGCTGCTCCAGAGGGGAAACACCAGGCAGCCTCCACCAGCTCTGTGCTTACAGTCCATTGAAACTGTGACCAGCGGTAACATAAACAGAAAACTCCCGTGTAGTGGCAGTGACACAGTCCTGCTGAAGTGACAGTCCTGCTGAGTCACCTGCAGCAAACAGCAGGGAATGGCCGAGCTTAACAAGGCCATGCCAGACCATGACATCACCCGTGTCTGACAGGGTGACAGGCAGCCCTGGGGCACCTCAACCCCTGCGGGCCAACAGCTCCACGAGGAAAACAGCTCGTGGAGAAAAATTAACTCGACCTTGAGTCGGGAAGTGTCTTTCCCAGGGGTTGTCCCGGTGAGACAGTGAAACGAGGTGAGGAAAGAATCACGGAATGGTTTGGGTTGGAAGAGAACTTAAAGACCATCCAGTTGCAAGTCCCTGCCTTGGGTAGGGACATCTTCCACTACGGGCAGGCAGCTCAGGCAACCCCACCCAGCCTGGTCTTGAACACTTCCAGGGATGGAGCAACAACTGGGGACTCCTCTTGTTTGACTGAGGTCCTCACGTTGTTGCTTAAAACTAGCAAATACGATAATCCTTTGTTATGCCAACCTGGAAATCGCATGACTGTAAATCACAACCCCCATCACAAGTTTTTAACGGGGCCAGTGGTATCTCAGCCCCTCAGCTCTGCACCCTAAGTCCTCAGTTCCTCAGCCTTCAGCCCTAAGCCCCTCAATCCCTCAGCTCTCAGTCCCTCAACCTACAGCCCCTCAGCCCAGAACTCATCATCCTCCAATATCTGATCCTTCCAATCTCAACTCCCAGCCCCTCAGCTCCCACCTCTTATCTTTCACCCCTCAGTCTTGACATCTCAACACCTCAGACCGAAGCGCCTCAGCTCCAAGTCCCCCGTCCCCTCAGCACTCACCCCCGCCCAGCCCACCACACCTCCTGCCATTCGGATTGGCCACAGCTCCTTAGAGTGACAGGCGATTCAGCCAATCAAAGTGCGCAGAGTAGTGACGGATGGGGAAGGTTCCCGTAGGCGGCACTGGGCGCTCCTTCCCGCCCCGCGGGGAGGGACCGGGCGGCGCTGAGGGCGGGAAGGCGCCGCTGTCCCGAGGGAAGGAGCCGCTGCCCGCAGGGAAGGAGCCGCCCTGTCCCCGCTGTGCCATGGAGGACGTGCTGCCCTCGGGCCTGCTGGAGATCTGTCTGCTGGTCGGTGCGCCCAGAGAGCGGGTGCGGGCGCTGCTCCAGGTGAGCGGGGTTCGGGCGGGCGGTGCCAGTGCGTGGGGCCGGGTTTGTCAGCGCATGGAGCTGAAATATCCCAGCAGAAAGTTGTTTTGACAGGTGAACGTCAGCAAACCGGGGAGAATTTGGTAGCGGTGCGAGGTAGCTGCACTTTTCCGAGGGTCTGAGTTTAGATGGAGAACTCACTGTAGGTTTAGATAAGCAGCAAAACGCTAAACGATGCGTTCTTTACTGGGTGTTACTCCACGTCCTGTCTTCCGCTGGAGAGAAAAGCGAAAGACTAAAGGCTGGTGACTTGTATCCTCAGGAAAACACGAGATCTAAACCCCGCTGAGGTCAAGTGCTTTGAGTTCGGCGTAACCTGAACCACTTGGATACGGCAGGAGCTGATGGGTCGGTTACTGCTTTGAATATGTGGTTTATAATTTGCTTATAATTATTCACTTGTGGGCTCACAGTGACAGCCTTCCTTCTCCTGGTTCTGCTTGGTTCAGCTGTGCTGACGGATTTGTTCCATACCTACGAGCTGCCCCGCAGTGGGAAGAGCTGTGGTGCCAGCACGTGCAAAAAATAAAAGCCAGACAGCTCCCAGGGATTTCAGTTGCTCTGCTTGAACTTGAATTTGATTGCGCTCTAATAGCATTAGATAAAGAAGTCTTTGTTGGGCATGTTGCTTGTTCACTCGCTCAGGAGACGGCTTTTGCTGATGTCAGCTTCTTAAGTGATAACAGCCAAGTAGAGGTTCACATTCCAGGATCTCATTCATGTGTACCTTCAGAATGGGAAATAGTTCCTAAGTGTCAGCACCAGACTTGTGAAATCAGTGTGTACATGGTGCTTTATCAGAAGCGTGAGAAGTAAACCCAAAGGAAGGGGAATTTCTTACTCATTCCAGTTTGCTTAGTTTGTTCTCACTGCTTTCTGAAAAAACACCTGTGGAACAACAGATAAGAAATCGGCTATAGAAAGCAGAAGCCATTCTGGTATTCTGATCACACTTTTGTATCTTTGCTCAAGATATAAAAAGAAAGTAGTCCTTTCTTTTGTCGATATGCACTTCAGTAAAGTCCCTGCAAGCTGTTGCACCACGGGGATTTCAGTCACTGTCTTAGGGCAGACTTACAGATTTACTCCACTTCCTTTTCCTGCTGCAGCACTATCTACATGAGGAGAGTGGAATATGTTTTATGGCTAATATTAATGACTGTAGAGAGAAAAGACTCTACTGAGAGATGATAACATTCCAAATGAAAATAGTGAAATCCTGATAGCGCGTCAAATTGTGATCTTCACAGTGTGTTGGTGTATCCTTAACTGTATTGGAACATGGAGTGATAAAGCAAATGAAGTCAATGGGATTACGATATAACCCACCCCCATAGTAAGAAAAGTTTTTTATGTGACTGACCTGCTGTTGTTGGGGAGTCCAGGGAAAAAAAAAACAAGTAGTTTCCCACTGAAGCTCCCAAACAGGAATTTCTGGGCTGTCATCCATTGCTTATCCTTATTGCCAAGAAAACTGTCATTCTGAGATTTCAATTTGAAAAGATCAAAGGCTGCTATTTTCAGCTAGAGATTTCTTTCTTAGCACTGGAAGTGTGTATTTTGTAAGAATGAAACATACAGAAGTGATGCTTCTTTTCCCTAAGTTATCTACAGCTATAAAGCTGGGTTTTGGTTTGGCAAGCGTGTGCAAGCTGTCCATGATATGTCTCAGATCTCTGACAGGTTCCATCGGTGGGTTTTGTATCTGCCCACCACAGTCAGTGGTGCAGAGCTTGTCTTGTGCTCTCTGGCTATGGTGATGCAGATGTAACCACAAAACAATTTTTCCTGCTTGTAATGCCTCCCTGGCTGTCAAGGTGCCTGAAAGAAATGAGGTGTGATCAGATTGAACATCGGTCAGAAGTGTGTGCTTGTTGCAGTGAAAAGCACCTGGAAAAGCTCTAGAAGTGAATCCATGGGAACCCTGGGAATAACAAAGCCAAGTACAAGGTGCTGCACCTGAGTCAGGGCAATCCCATAGCAGGGATGATGCAGGGAACCCTGCCAAGAAGGACTTGGGAGTGCTGGTGGATGGGAGGTTGGACATGCCCTGGCCGTGTGCACTTGCAACCCAGAAAGCCAAACATATCCTGGGCTGCATCCAAAGCAGTGTGGGCAACAGGGGAGGGAGAAGATTCAGCCCCTCTGCTCTACATGGTTTGCTAATCCAGCTCTGGAGCCCTAAGGACAGGAAAGACATGGAGCTCTTGGAATCGGGTCCAGAGGAGGGCCACAAAGATTTTTAGAGGAGCACCTCTCATATGAGGAGAGGCTGAGAAAGTTGAGGCTGTTTGGTGTGGAGAAGAGAAGGCTCTGGGGTCATCCTATTGTGGACTTTTAGTACCTCAACGGGCTCCAAGAGAGCTGGAGGGCGATTTCAGACAAGGGTATGGAGCAATAGAACAGGGGCAAATGGCTTCAATTGACAGAAGGCAGGGTTAGTTTAGATATTAGGGAGAATTTTACTTTGAGAGAGGTGAGACACTGGCACAGGTTCCTCAGGGAAGTTGTGGATGCACCAGCCCCACATCATGAATTGGGTGTTCAAGGTCAAATTGGGTGGGGCTTTAGGTGGCTCAGTCTAGTGGAAGATGCCCCTTGCCATGGCAGGAGGATTCAAAGGAGATAATAATTTACGGTCCCTCTCAACCCAAGCTGTTGTGTGGTTGTTTGAAAAGTAACTGTGTAATGGCCTGCATCATGAGGACCTTGGCTCACAGGCAAAGGGAAGGGATTATTACTGTTATTGTTGTTACTCAAACCCCTCGAGTTCACATCTGGAATACTGTCCCACATTTGGGTACCTTTATACTGGGGAACTCCTGGCAAACAAAAGTGAGGGCTGAAGAAGCTGCGCTGAGGGCTGGGGCGTGAGGGAGGAAGAATCTCCTTCCAAAGGGACTTCTGAAACTTGACTGGATGAAAACCAATGCAACCAGACCTAATGTCAACCTTATCATTAGTCTAAGCAGAGAGTTGCACAAGAATCTGCAGAGATCATCCTACAATTGATTGGGTTGGAAGGCACCTTTAAAGATTACCCAGTTCCCATGCCCCTACCGTGGTGCAGGAACACCTTCCACTAAACCAGCCTGACTTTGGATGCTTCCAGAGATGGAGCATCCACAGCTTCTCTGGGCAGCCTGTTCCAATGCTTCACTACCCTCACAATAAAGAATTTCTCCTTAATATCTAATCTAAACCTGCCCTCTGTTGATTTAAAACCATTCCCTTTTTTTCCTATTACTACAACCTAATTGTTCTGCCTAATCTAATTTTTCTGACGCTTGATACTTTCCCTACCTAATTATTTGTTAAAGAAACCAGTTCTTTCAGGACATTCAAAGTGAAATTAACTTCTTCAGTGATGGGAAGAGGAGAACGAGGTCAAGGAAAGACCAGACAGCTGAAGTCATGGTCTCATTTGTCATTTCAACACACTACTGCTTGTGTCTAAATAGTGCAGTCATTGTAAAAGTCTGTCCTTTTCAGCAGTGCTGTTACAGAAACACTGTCAGCAAATGGGGCTGGAATAAAACCCCCCACTTCAGTTTGTAAGAAGTATGATGCAAGGAGATTTGGTAGCAAGAAGCTACAAAAGGGAAGTATTTCAAAGTGAAGAAGTAACAGTAGCAGCAGAAAAGATAGAATGTTCAAAGAAGAGCAGAAACAAGTGAATATTGTTCTGTTGCTTCCTGCTCACTATCCCTGAACTCAAGGAGTAAGAAAACGTGACTTTGGCCAAGACATTAATATGAGCTGACTCAAATGCTGGAGACTGAGTCAGTGGGTCAGTGACAGTGCTGACAGTGCTGTTCTGTGTGGAAAAATGGTGTTTAATGTCTCTGTAGTAGTTCAAGACATCAAGGATCTGCCATTTCAGGAGCTGTTAGGCTGTGAGGCCATTAAATCACTGGCTGCCATCCAGCACTTCGGAGCACAGAGATGCCTCAGTGTAAGTCAGGGATTGCCCTGTCAAAGCAGCTCTGTATGAAAACCCCAGCAGGGCAAATCTGCCAAGTTGAGATTGCTACCATTGGAGTACGTCTGTGGTTTTTTTTTTGCGTAACAGCCTCAGGGCTGAGCCTTAATTCTTAATTTCTTCCTGAAACGTTTAGCTCCATGTTAGTTTGAGGGTGATCATGGTGAATTTATCTGTGTTTCCAGTTTCTTCACTGCCTTTGTCAGCTGCCAACTAAGGAAATGACACTTGAAATTCTTAGCATGCGAGGATGTGGCACTCAGTACCCCAATTCATGATGTGCTTTTTAAAGTCATTGCTATCTTTTGACTATCCCATGGGATACTTACCTGAATTTTTCACTTCTAGTGAAAAACCTGAATTTCACTTCTAGTTCAGACTCTTGGTTCATTGAAAGTGTTTTTTCACTTCATATTTTTAGTGAAGTAGGTTCTTTAGAGTATCCTAAATTTAAGATACCGTAACTAATATATCATGAAATATTCCTTCACATTTTTCCTATGATGCTCAAATGTGAGAAAACCCCCACAACTTATTAGTAGATGTATGCTGGGATGTAAGAGCTAAGATTTCTGTCTCAAAACCTGGACAGTGGGAGATTGGCAACAGCTTTCTATGTTGTAGCTACTGAGAAAAAAAAATAGGGAAATGATGGGTGAGGCCAGCACTGGTTCTCAAGGAGCATCTTGCATCATATCTGGTGATAAAAGCAGCATGTATGCTTCACCTCATCTGACTTTGAAGATGTTTGCAAAAAGTTGAAAACGAAACAACTTCTTACCACAGTGAGGCTCGCCTTTCCTGTTTCCAAATATCCTTTGTTTAAACAAAGCTTTTGCTTGTTTTTTTTTTTAAGTTGCAGGAAGAATTACAATTGCAATGAAGTAATTGAAAATGCAGCTATTTGGCTGGACTATATGGTCAAGAATACAAAAAGTGCTCCTAAGTACAAGGAAATCTCTCTGATCACTTCCTCCTTAGCTTTTCATTGCAGGGCAGTGAGGGCTTTGAGGCCAGTCATACTTTGCAAAGCTGCTTGCAAAAAATGTTGTAATTTCATACGTGCTCTTGGGGGGGCCTGTTCGACTGAGTCATCAGCATATGGAGGAGTTCTCATGCCTTCAGTGTCTTAAAGTGTGTTTGTTGTAACAATGATTGTAGTTTTTAATTATGCTTTGTTAATTGCCTTATAAGGTTAAGTGTTGTCTTGTGAAAGTCTGTTTGTGTTGTTTGGTGTTTTTTTCGGTACACGTTATCTATTCTGAGTTGAAAGGAAGCTTTTCCTGAAATTGAATCAAGACTTATCTCAGAGGCTCAGCTGTTTCTCTTTCTTTTCATTTGTTTATTGCCTGGTTTCTCTTATTGCAACTGTTTATTTTAAGTATGGCTAAAGTATATCTTAACACTGAAAAGGAGGAAATACGGTATTTGATACTTGTTAGTTTCTTTTGCCAAAGGCATAATACTGATATGTGGCATTTTGAATGATGAAGGATTCCTTGCCTGCTAAAAATGCCCATTTTCCTTGCATTAATGTGCATAAAACAAAAACTTAAAAGGAAAAAATCTGTTATTTAGGAAGCAGAAAAATACATTCTAAACCCACAATTTTAGAGGTAGAGAAAAAACAGGGTTAAAAATTATGAAGAATCCCCACATATCAGGATGTGTATAAACCTAGTATTTGTTTTGTTTGTTGTTTTTTTTTTTCTATAGGGCACTCAAAGAAGACTCAGAAGTCTTCCTCCCCTTGAGCCAGAAGTTCTTTCTGTATTTGTACCTCCGTTTATCAGCAGAGATGATGTTCAGGTGATCAATGCTGGTAATAACTTGAATAAAAGCAAACGCCGGTCCTTCCGAAAGAAAAAAGAGAGACCCAAGATTGAAAATGTGAAGATCCTCAATGGGGCACAGAAAGCACCTGACACAGAGGATGTGACAGTCCCAAAGGACATTGATCTTATTGCTTTGCCACAGCTCTGCTTCCCAGGTACACTGAGGGTTCATACTTCTTGTAGAGAACTGTTTTAATGTAAATATTTCTTGAGCCAGAGTTCAGCCCTTATTGTTTTTAGCCCTTGTTGATAAATCTTGGTTTGAGTGAAGTGCAAAAATGCACACACGTGAAAAATTATTTTTCACCCCAAAATGGCTGAGTACTCTCTCACTTTTCATTTGGTGTTTTGATATACCTGAAGTAGTTAATATTTCCTCCAGGTTTAATTGGAGAAAATTTTAATATGTGTGTCATTATTGCAGACCTTTTTAATATCTTGGGGAAAAAAAGTGATTTAAACCCATTTATTGTATTTTGTCACTGAAAATGCAGAATAATTTCATTTTTGCTTCTTCAGTAATGTGCAGCTTACAGCCTCTGTAACAACCTTTAGTTCTAGTGGACTGTATATTACATTTTAATCCCTTAAAATGAAACATTTCTCTTGAAATGAAGTGGCAATGTGCAGTATTTGTCATGAATTCGCTTTCACACAGCCGTAGTTAAATATGTAATTAAAACTATTGTTGCTACCTTCATTTCAGGAGGACTTTATGTAACTTCTGAATCAAAAGAGGACCACTTCCATTTCCTGGTCTTCACTGACGTCTGTGGTAACAGAACATATGGTGTTGTTGCACAGTACTACCAGTCTATGCAAGTATGTTATTTAACTCATTCTTTTATTAAGACATATTAAAATATATAAAAGCAAAACACTTTGAAAATTATGTGAGATTTAATTTATCAAATTAGTTAACAGGTGTGTTTTTATGTTAGAAGGAGTACAGGACAAATCATACTTTTATATTGCCATTTTAAATTAAGTAGTTTGGAACACTTTGCATTAGGAAAAATTGTTACAGATTTCATTTAGGAGATTTGGATATTTAGGAGCAGACTTTATCCCCTGGATGTTTTTTTGGCAAAGGTTGTTCTTTCCAAACAATGAAAGGTGTTCTTTCTACATACATTTTGTGCTGAAATTCTTTTTAATACGTGCTGTTTAACTCCTGTAGGCTGACATTCTTCTGATGACCTAAAGGGAGATAGACGTTCAAATCCCTTTTAAAAATAGAGGGAATTGAATATCACATCTCTAAGGTTCTCAAGAAAATATCAGCCATAAATTCATGATTCACATAGAGACATTAATGTGCAGTTTTCTTGCAGGATGGCTCCACCTCCTCGAATGGGCAAGGCCATTGGGAACCTGCACAGACTGGGAAGGTGCCTGTCTGTTTTGTACCCTGTGCTGTTTGTGTTATATCCAGATACCCATATTTTACTGCCCTCAAGGATTGTCTCTCCTGGTAAGATTTGCTCCCCTGTGTGTTTCTGCTAGAAATGACTACAGGTTTTTAATACCTGAATTTGCTTGATGTGGTCAGGAGAGCTGTGTGATGCTAAAACAATGGTTAGTTTTATGTTCAGGTTATGTGGGAGAGGAAAAAGAAGAAATGCTATGTCAATGTTGCCCAGACAGTAAGTGCAAATTCTTAATACCAAGGGAATTAGTTACAATGTTGTCTTCATTTTCTTTGGAGGTTTTTGCTAATTTGTAGGAATTGGATATTTTACAGATACTATTGTTTTTTTTGGAAGAGGGTTAACTGTAATTTTGCCACTCTTATGAAAATTGCTTTCAAAGCACAAAAAAGCTTTTTATAATGCACCAAACAAATGTCATAAGAATATGAATGTATGTATTAATAAGCAGTTAATGACACTTTAGGGAGATAATCCAAGTCATTTGAGGAAATTAAGTGGTTACTTGGGTGTTGTAGAACTAGGAGGGAAATTGTTAGGTTACACTGGTTAGAAACAATCAAATACTCTGCAGTGTAGATGATTTAAAAGGTAAGTGAACATGGGTCTATCTTATTATGAAGTAATTTATCTTATTTTGAGGTTACTTTACTGTTAAATTACTAAGACCTACTTGCATCTATTTTGGATTAAAACCTCTCACATTGGGGAACCTGTCTGTGTACATTGGACATTATTGTGTGTCTTCACTTGCAGACCTGTTGCCCAAAGGTAGGAAAGAATGTCTTCACTAAATTTCAGTCAAGCTTTCTAGAATCAAATCTGAATCCAGTTGCAGGTATTTGCTTCTTGTACATAAGTTGAAAGATATTGGGGTATTAGGCTGGAACTTGAGTCTTTCCCTTTGTTCTGCTGGTGCTCGTACCCTGAGCAGATGAGCAAGGGAGCACTCCCTGGCTACCAGCTGAGGTGCATCCCCAGCCTTTAACCTTGCTCCTGACCAAATGAGACCTGAGCACTCATTTCCCCACCCCATGCACCTCTTCTTCCCCATGCTGTGGGTTTAGATCTTCTTGGAGCACAGACTGGCTTTCCCTGGGTTGCATGAAGAGAACCCTGAAGGAGCAAAGCAGTGCCTTCCTCCTGGGCATTTTAGCCACTGACTGAAATAGGCTGTGAGATCAGAAATTAGTCACTCTGGCAGCCCTTTTAAGGGCATGTACCTCTGCTCTGTCATTTTTAAAGCATTAGTGAAGGGGTTTAATGTGGACAAGAGACTTCAACATGATGGAAACAGGATGTGCACAGGTCAGTGTGAAATCAAAATAAATGTTCAGTGAAATAAAAAGGAAATGTTTGTTTTCCTTTCTCCTTTCCTGCTCAGATCACCGCCCCCCCTTGAATTATATCAGCCCTTGGTATTGCAGGAACTGATCCACTGCTGCCTTTTATAAGTCTCAGATCTCAAGTCACTGCTAATCTGCATGTGGAACTCTTCCAGCTGTGGCTGCAGCTGTGGCTACTGTTTCCATCCAGCTTTTTAGTGGGATTCCTGCTGCTTTTATACTGTGAGCTCAGCCTGTGAGAGGGCTCACCTCACACCAGCTTTCCATTGGAAAAATTGGGAAATAGTATGGATTCAGCTTGGCAGTTATAGTACTCATCAGTGGTTTATGTAGAGTATTCATAAGTGAGTAATTCCTTCTCTGAAGTGAGACATCTCTGAGCTGGGAGAAGCAGTCAATTGGCAAATGGATTTTAAAAGAGCCTACTGAGGGAAAAGTGGGAAAATCTTCAGGACAACCATGGAAAATTCCAGATGTAGAAGTGTTTCTAGTTCTTGTATCTGTTCAGAGGAGACAGTAACTAGATAGAGTTAACCCTCTAGATCTGCTTCTGCCTCTGGGTGGGTATTTTAAACTTTGTAATTATTTAAGCATTATAGTTAAACACCTCTGCCTTGATCACATATAGTAGGGTTTGGTACCTATTTACAGCACTGATGTCCACAGATGGCTTTTCTCTTTTGAGTCTGTACTGGTTTCTGAGAGGAGTTCAGATTGATCAGTACCCTCCAATCTGAGCTTAAAGTGATTTGTAAATATGTGAATACTTATAGGGAAGCTCAAAAGGACAACAACCTTCCATATCAGTCTTGTCCTGCTCTTTTAACAGGGGAATATTTCACACAGCTGCACTACACTTCTCCTTTTTTGCTGCTGCATCTGTGGAGATGGGAGTGTGTGTAACTGGAAGGAGAGGTGGGGGGAATGTTGGTGACATAGAGCTGAATTTGGTGTTGGCATTTCCCATGGTACTGGAAATTCAACTGATTAGGTTTCCATTAAATTTTATTCCGTATTTTTTTTAAAAAAATCATTTTTCTTGTTAGTATTTTATGGCTCATTTCAGAATGTCTGCCCTTCTGGTTTTGGTGTCTTGTTTTTTTTTTTAGAAAAAGTGTTTCACTGTGCCAGAGTACACTAGGGTGGAGGGAAGGGAAGGGAAGGGAAGGGAAGGGAAGGGAAGGGAAGGGAAGGGAAGGGAAGGGAAGGGAAGGGAAGGGAAGGGGTGGAGAGGTACCAAATTTCCTTATTTTGGTTGTACTACTGAAATGTTTCCATGTGGCATGAAACAGCTGCTGGAGTGTGTGGCTGTTCTGAATACACAATAAACAATTGCAGCCAAGACCTCTGTGATATACTTTTGAGTGTAGTGCCCTGTACAGCTGGAGATGTTCTGACTTTTGGGGACATTACAAAGCACCGACATTATATTTCTGTAAATCAGAAAGAGAGTTACTGTGTGTCATCAGGTGACCAATGGGTTAAAAATCTAATTAAGTGTTTTCATTGCTTGAATGTACTTAGGTAGTGCTGCCTCTTATACTTAACAAATAATAACACCTTCAGCAGCACACTTGTATCCTTGGTATGCTGCCCAGATGTTTTGCAGGATGCTTCAACTGATTGATCATTCTCCAGTCAGGAGTCCTGAAAGCACTTGCTGGTGGACCTGAAACCATCTATTTCTAGAGTGTAGGCCTTTCATTGTGATACCCAGTGCAAGAATGCTGTTGCTCCTGAAGATCTGGTGTTGAAGAAGCATCTAAAGAGGTTCTACTTCCATTCAGGATGTTTTTTTGCAGCAAAAGATTTCCTTTTCCTCTAGAATTCCATGCATAGATTATTTTCTTCAGTACCTAAGTGCACAGAATTGCTTATAGGTGAGATGGTACTTGTTTTCAGTTTGAACAATCATCAAAAGTACTCTTTTTACGTAAGTATTCCTAGATAAAATCCAGGTTCCTAAACTTTTTCAAGTGGCAGAGTAGAAATCACAACTGAAAACAGAACCAGGCTGAGATGCACAGGCAACATCAAGCTATAAATCCATGTAGGTGCCTTCAACTGCTAGGGAATCTGCAAACTGTCATCATAGTAATGAATCTTTGTACTCTGTGCCATTGATTTTATAACTAATTTCCATATTGCTAGCACACAGTGCTTCCAAATCCAGAACATTTTGTGTGGAGTGTGTCTGCCTTTCTCCAAAGCAAGCACATGTGCACCTAAACTGTTTCACAGCACGGTGGCTGTTGGATTATTCTACATTTTTTGAAAAGGTTCAGTTTAACTTGAGAGGTTTTGGCACTTTGCACATGCAGTATTACCTCAATCTGTTATACTGCATGAAAAGTGAAATATTCCTGGCAGTAATCTCCTGGATGAACTCCTGTCTTGGATGGATGAATAGGCTCCATTCAAACAGTAAATCTTCCAACCTATGTATTCATCCTTTCAGCTGCCTTGAGAAAAGGTGGGAGTGTGCAAATAGCTCCCAGTACTGAGGCAGTACAAAGGGCCTATTCTGAGCTGCTCTTGCCTTCTGAAACACCTGTCTGTGGACAGTTAATAGCTGTAATGAAAGGTTCATAAACTCCTTAGCTCTCCACTTGATTGTTTCAGAGATTACTTCATTTATTTCTGCAGACGTTTTCAGTGCAGAGCTGTCAGCTCGCTGTTAGCCTGCATTAATGAGCACCATGTCCTGATAAGGGAGCTCTGACTGTCCTCTCTGTACATCTGTTGCTTTCTCAATCACATTGTTTCTGTTGTGACATTTACTGGGTATCTTGATAAAAACTTTTTGTCTGAAAGGAAAGAAAAAAAAAAAAAGACTTTTGCCCCTTACTCTTCCAAATCTGAGGCATCACTAAGTATGACAGAGTATTTGTTTAAATTGATGGTTCTACTGTCTGGTTTTCTTTGATAATTCTTGAATTCCCCTTTCTCTGCACTCCTGAAGAGCTGATGGACTTTTGGGAATATGTAGGTAACAGCCCAGGGCTTTCTTCAAATAGGAAAATACTAAATTTAAATATTTCATTTAAAAGTGCAGTAATATATGACAGAATATACTTTTTTTCTGGAATCTAAATGCTGTACACAAATATAGTGTTATGGATCCTTACGTATCTCTTGACCTATTCTGTTGCTTCCTTCCTGAAGAGCAAGTGTTCTTCTGCAGGAAACCAGTAAATCTGCAAACTGAAGTAAAACTTCAAGGGAGAAGACAACCATCTTCAGTTCCTAGTTCCTGTATATATAGATTTGCAGGCCTAGATTTCTGATTTTGTAAAGATTTGAGGTTTTTGCTATAAACATGCAAGTGTATCATCTATTGAACAAAATGCCCTTTGTGACCACAAATACCTAAATTGGTAATTGTTACATTTCAGAAATGCTGTGGGAGTTCATCATTTTCAGTCTTGATAGTGTGTATGTTTAAACCTTCCTGAATTGATGTGGTGTATAATATAAACCATGTGACCTTTGTTAGGGTAATACAGTTTTAAACCAGAAACATTTGGCAGGTTTGCACAAATGTTCTCATTCTTTGTGTGGGCAGGAATGACAGCAAAGAGCAGTGTCCATACAGGCCTAACCTTATGCTAGATATGGCTCTTGCTTCACATTCCTCTGCAGTCAAACTCAGGTTTACAACCTCTCTTTTCCTCTGGTGCTGTTTTCCATCTCAGAGCTGGTGTCTGATGCTTGGGATGGGAGAGACACCAAGGCAGTGTTGCAGCTGTGGGTGTTGGTTCCTCAAGCAGTCTCTGTCAGACACTTGCTGTAGCTACACCTCACCATCTCACCTCACACATGGTTTCCTTTGGCCATCAAACCACTGTGCTGTGTCCTCTGATGGATATAATGCAGCAGTATTTTATGCATGGGAGTACAAAAAAACTCTGCCTTTGACGCAGCAGCATCATTAAAATTTAATGAAGCTGCTCAAGTATCTAATAAATTAGAAATTAATTAGCTGAAATAATAGCTTCATTACTCCTAATAATTTTTTTCTCGATTATCAGCAGAAAGAGTTTTTTGTGTTTGCATGTTACTATTGATAAGTAATTTCCTATCATTTAATTACAGCTTACTAGTGCAGCTACGACCTTTCAGGGATTTAGATGTCGAGGAGCACGTAAAAGAATTTGCAGCAAAGCTGTTTTTAATCCCCAGCCCGCCACCAGGACCACTCCACTTGGTAATTACTCCTCCTGAATTTCATAATGATTTAAACATTATGTCTTCTAGGATACTAAGATGCTGTTTTCAATAAAGTGGGTGACATTTATGAGTGTCAGGTCAGAGATTACTTGGTGATGTGAAATTGATGTCAATACCTGTGCTTTAAAAATCAGGCTATGCATTATTAGTAGAGAAAATAACAGTATGACCAGGGTTCAGGCTGGAGTGCTGGCATGCCAGTCATGTTCTTTAGTTTTCAGTACTCCTCTGGGAAGGCTTTGGCTCCTGCCAACTATTTGTGGTCTGAGATGATGCCTGGGCAGGTCTGGGAGCAGCAGAACAGTGTGTAGTGGATGAAATGTTGAATTGTCTGCTGCCTGGATAAGACCAAGCTGAGAGGGGAAACTCACATCAACATTTCTATTCAGTGCTGTGTATTTGTTCCTTTCTGACCCTTCCCGAGTCAAGCCAGTTGTCAGCTTGGGTCAGTGATTTCAGCACACACTCTGTTATCTACTGCAGTGGCTTCTAGGGAAGCAGAACTTCAGCCATGGACTTCTCCTTAGCTGCTTTCCTTGACCCTGGGATGAGGGGTTAGGAGTGGAGGAAAAATAGCATAGCTGAAAAATATCTGAGTGATTGGCTAAACCAGCTGTGAGGGCTGAAATATGCAGCACGTGCAGGACCCGACCCCCAGAGATTTGAGCTGAAATAGCTGAAACACTGAGACCTTGTTCCTTCTGGCTTGTTTTATTTTCTTAGCATGACAACCTAGGCTCACTTATTTTGTTAATATTTTTTTCTAGTTACTATATGAATTTTATCAGTAGTTTCAATTTCCCAGTTGTATCTACAAATATAAATTCAAAGATTTTGTTATGCTTATAATAAAGCAAGTTTAATGCTGTTAAAAGAGGTTTTTAAAAAAATCTTACTGGCCAATCATCCTATGAGAATGAAAGGAGAAAAGTTCAGATTAATCTTTCAAACTAGTAATTGAAATGTCTTTCAATATTTCCCTCTCCCTTTATTTCACTTTCCTGCAGTATGCAAATACCTGTCTTCTTGCTCTCAATTAAAGTTAATATTTTGTAGTGGGTACTAAAATCCTGAATTAAATGTGCTGTGGGAATATTTTCATTAAGAAGTAAACAGAGACCATCTGTTATTACAGGTATTTCATATGAAACCCCTTCAGATAATAATTCCTTCTCGAGAGGATCCGGACAGTCCAATTATTGACTTGAATCTCCATCTTCCATTGCTGTGTTTCAAGCCAGAGCAGGTGCTGCAGGTAAAACTAACTCATACTTTAAAATGTTTTAGAGGTTGACAGTACTGGTAATTTGTAATTTAGGAAAAAATCAAGATGTTTATTTGCTCAAAAAACTTTATAAACCCAGGAATTCAGAATAGTCTTAGTTCTAAATATTAGAGCTACGGCACAATAAACTTCTTCTTATGATATTTTGTTATTTGCAGGCCAGATTAGATTAAGGCACATTGCATTTCCTTTGCCTGTGGTCTAGAAATAGGTTCTAAATTTCTTAAGAATATATTTAAAAATGTAACTACCCAAGCCAGTTGACAGATTTTATTTTGAATTTCACTACATGCATTTCTAAAAATTTATAATATTTTTTTTCATGTTTAAGAAAGAGGCCTGTGGGAAGGATTGATGACAATTGGCACTCTCATACAAATAAGGTGTAAATGGTGTGAAAATGCAAAATACAAAAAGCTATTTGCAAAGAATTTTTTTTTCAGTTCTTCACACACCCTTATAATAATATTGCCTGGAGCATTCTTTTGTAGGTTTCCTGATCCAACTCCCTGCTCAAAGGCCACCTCTGAAGTTAAATTAGGTTGTTTGAGGTCATCAGTATTATCTGAGCCACTTTCTCTAAGAAGCCTCCTCAATCATGAGAGTTGGCAGTTCTGCCTTATTTTGGGGGGATTTTGCCCACATGTGCACTTTATGAATAAAAGTATCTCAAATCCTAAATGGTGCAGCCGATGGATCTTGAAATGGACATTATTTCATTTTATCAATCTGTAAGGTAGCTACTAAAAATGAGAATTTTGAGGTTGACTCTCACAAACAGATGAAATATTTGCATTTCTAGTGTGTTCTAGATACCTCTTCGCAAATATTTAACATTGTGGGTTTGTTTTCCAGATTATGACCTGCATTTTGACTGAGCAGAGAATCGTTTTCTTCTCTTCTGACTGGGCTCTGCTGACACTCATTGCTGAATGCTTTATGTTGTACCTTCATCCTCTTCAGTGGCAGCACACTTTTGTGCCCATTCTGTCTCGGCAAATGCTGGATTTTGTGATGGCTCCAACATCTTTCCTCATGGGATGTCATATTGATCATTTTGATGAAGTGAGCACGGTATGTTTTACACCATTACCACTCCTGATTTTTACTTGCAGTGCATTTGTCCCCTTCCATGTTAGAGCATATTGGATTACTAAGTGTTTATGTACTGGGATTAATGTCTATTAAGGCAATTGCATTTATTTATCTTCAGTGTAATTGTTTAGTTATCCATACAATTTTCTACTTGTGGAAAAAATTTCGGTCCTTTTCTGGTTTACCTCCTTGAAGAAATGAATTGTCTGAGGAATATGTAAATGAGAAGTAAATATTTTCACAATATAAATGTATGTACAGTCATTCTATTTCTTTTGTTAAAAGGAAGGTGAAGATTTAATTCTAATTAATATAGATAATGGAGATATTTCACATTCAAAAGTGGTTGAAGAGGAACTTGAGATTCCAGATGTTCCAGCACAAGCAGCAGAAACTTTCATAAAAAGGTGACAAGATCTTGAAGATACGTTTATCTTAGTGCATAAATCATGCTTGATGCTCCAAGTTTATTTTGTATTATTATTATTATTTAATTTCATTTCATTTATATAAACCCCATTGTATTTTTAAAAAGGGCAAATTGAAAATTTCAGTTAATTAGTATAGAAGTGGCTTTAAGCAGTCATTATCACCAAAATACTTTGCAGCAACTGGAATGCTTGTTTCTTTTTTATTATTGATAGAGATTATACTCTGAACTTTACAAAAAAGACCGAGTGCACTGTGATTTAATTGAGTGGGGCTCCCTGGAATCTTGTTAGCTTGTCAGCACTTGTAAATCAATCTTGCACTTCTCTAGCTGTAAGATGCATGGGCCTAAATGACTTTTTTTTTAAAAGGTATGAAAAAAATTGTTGGTGTTAGGATGTAATTGAATGTTTTTCTTCTATGTGTAGAGTGGAGGCTCTGCAGCTGCACTTTGATCTGGAGCTCTGCCATCTCCGAGCCAGCACAGACCTTGGTGAGCTGCAAACCCGCAGGAGGGCTTGGCAGCAGAAACTGAACATGGATGTGCAGCAAACCATGTTGCAGTTAATTGTTAATATCTTCAGGTAAGTGGGTGTAGTATTTTCTATTATAAGAGCAAGTGGTTTAGACACTTTAAGCATCAATATATGCTTAAAAATTCTCATTTTGTCTTACTTTATAGATATTTTGGAGAGTTTAGGTTTTGTAAGGGAGCATGAGAAGGAGGTCCTGTAGTCTGATGAAATATGAGTCATTGATGTTTTGATGTATATATACATTGCTCATGTATACATGCTTATGTATATTGAATATCTTAGATAAAACTCTCCTGATTTTGAGCTTGTCTTTTGTAGGAAGATTTCAGGAAGAGAAGTGCAGTCCTTGGAAAAGCTTAGGGCACAGCAGGGATATCAGTCAAGTTTTGGTCACTCCTGTTAGAGGCACATGAATTCAAGCCAAGACAGGGTAGAAGAGCTGAAAAAGCAGGAACAAGAGTTCAGAACACTTGGGTGTGTTTGGACTGAGAATGGATGAGTTATCTGAAGAGTGCAACACCTGAGAATGAAGGAGGGAGAGGAGATGTTTAAGCAAAAGGACAAAGTGTTGGCACAAGAAGGGACAACTGGCCAGGAGCTGGACTCAATGATCCTTGTAGGTCCCTTCCTACTCAGGGTAGTCCATAATTCTATGGTAAGAAATGTGGGATACTGGCTGTGCTTGGGACTGGCATTTTATTGATGATATGGCCTCTTGCTGGAGGTGGTTCTTCCCTTTGGATCAGCTACTGAATTGCTCATGGGAATTCTTCTTGACACACAGTCAGAAGGTGCTGGTTTAATTTGCAGAGTCTAAATACCAGGTGTCTCTTATTGGATCAGCTTAAGGAGTGTTCCTGCAAGTGTCTGGACCCTCCAAGAAGGACAGTAGCTGCTGGGTGTGGGGAATACAACAGCCTTTACAGATAGCTGATTATGGAAACTGAAATGCATTTATTTCCACAAAGGGATTTTGTGGATTTTAGTGTTTGGCAACAATAATTCCAGACAAAGATCAGGAGAAATGCATTTTTGCTCATAACAGCTTGAACTCTTTAATGCACTAAACATTTGGCTGCAAAAAATGAACAGATGCTTTGCTCTCTAAGAGATAATAAGTATCACCAAGGGGATTTATTCTTTTGCTTTCTTTCTCCTTTCCTTCAAACTTTTTCTTTGTTCTTTTTTTCAGCCTTGCTTCTTCTATCTTCTAACTCTACCAGCACCCAGGAGTGAAGGAAAGTAACTCTCCAATGCAGTTGTGCTGCCAGTTGTTCTGTCTTCAGCAAAGCATTGTAGTGATTTTGTGTGTGTGGAGGTTCCATGTTTAAAGCAGACAGTGCTGAATTATATAGAATCATGTAGAACTATGTACTTTTATTGACCATACTTTTTCCTGACCCCAGCTGGTTGGATAAACTGTTAACAAGATGTAGTAAGAACCCTGTTTTTCATGTGCCTGTTACAGATGCAATGTGATGGGACAGTGTGAGGTCAGGTCACATCTTTCAAATTGCCCATGATATGTTGTCTTTTGGATTATGTACACACAATGGATTGTGTGTAATTGAAGAACTGTGTATGCAAATGGAATTCCAGGACTGGAGCCTAAGTCATGATTTACATAGATTCTCCCTCATGTTTTACTAAATTTCACAGAGTGTAAGTGAACTTGGCAGCAGATAGCCTACCTTACTTCTTCTAAAAATTTGAATTTTTTTCTGTGATTCAGTAACCAGACTTGTTCCTCAAAACTGAGTTTGCCTTCTGATGCTGCAGCACATTTCTATTTTGTCTTCTGATGCTGCAGCATATATTTAGTAGTACCAATGCAAAAGTTGCTGCTATTGCAAAAACATCTTGCTTACAAATCTCCAAGCAGATTTATCTGTTTATTTATTTTTGTCTCCAGGGAGGTAAAAGACCATCTAAATTATGAACACAGAGTGTTTAACAGTGAAGAATTTCTGAAAACAAGGGCAATTGGAGACCAGCCATTCTACAAAAAGGTAAATTCAGTGCTGTGTTTATCTGTTATTAATAAATCTGTATTTTAGGATTAATGCCAATATCTGGAAATGTAAAGGTAACAAAGTGATGAATCCTACATGAGAAACAGTTTTTGTTGGATAAAGCTTCCAATATGTGCAAATATTCTTAAAAACAAATAGGCTAAAAAGGAAAAACTAGAAGGAACCTCTTAATATATCCTAAGGAGAGAAATTGATTGGAATTTCAGGATTGGAATTGACCAGGATTTCAGATGAATAAAAATAATTAAAATATTTTCAGCAGCAATTTCTAATGCTATAAATGAAATGGTAGCAATTCTATGGATTGAAATTTAATATTAGTTTAAAACTCAGATGTACATATTTAAGAAGAGCTTTGAGCAGATGACTCACTTAAATACCAAATAGCAAAGTGCCAGGTTTGCTTTCAAGTGAATCTTAGAAAATAACACAATATGGAGTAGTTATCAGTGGTCTTTGGAATTGTATTAGGAAAACTCAAAAAATCTATTAGGCATCTCCTGGACATACAATTGCTAGCAAAATATGCCACCTACTGGAGGAATACTGGAAATTGGGAATCCTAATGCTTTTGGAGATGCTCTTTTACATTGGACATTGCAAGTGGATTAGTAAGAGGTATTTGAACATTTTTATAACTGACATGTTGAATTGCCTCAAATCCCAGATTTCACCTTGTTTAACTGTGCAGTGATGAGAGGTGCACAGGTGGCTTTCCCTCTTTTTAATTCATACCTGACATTTTTTTGCCAGGTGTCCTTTATCCCAAAAGTAGCAATTTGATCTTTTAGAAGTTATTTCTGGATGGCACCACAATAATTAACTGAGCAGGGAACAATTTTGGGGGTTACCAAAAAAAAAAGATGATTCACTTGTTTATTCAGTATGATGACATAATGTTAATTTAGATTGTCCCAAAATTCTTATTCAGAACCACAAACAATATTATCAGCACTTGGTTTGGGTAGAAAAGCTAATATTAAACTTGTAGCTCTGTTTTGCTCAGCATTTCTCATTTTTGTTTGGTTTCACCTCTTGGAGGGCAATTTGAGATTCCTGTTTGCCACTAAGCAAATATCCAAGTCTAGAAGGTGAATGGAAACTTCATTAGTTTTCTCTTGAAGCTTTCAATGTTTTTTTTTATTTTTGTGATTGCTAAATTGGAAGGTCTCAGTTTTGCATGTGTAAAGGTAATAAAAACGAGCAAAACATGCTAATAAAAATGTAAATTTATAAATGATCCACAGTTAACTCCTTTGTGTCCCACAGGTTTTAAACACCTACATGTTTCACTCTTTCCTTAAAGCTCGTCTGAGCAGAAAGATGGATGCTTTTGCTCGCCTTGACTTGAGTACCCAGTCTGAAGAGGACAGGTAGAGTTTTCTCATTTCTTACTCTGGCTTTGAATCTTCTGTTGGTATCAGTGATAAAAATCCTTTTGACTCTATTGTTATGAGGTCAGGTCATTTATAAATAAGATCTTGATTAATTGTTAACTCATTTAATTATTGTTAAAGAGTTACATAAACAGATGGCTGTTGAAATTGTAGATTTAATACTATTATACAAAAAAAAAAAAAAACCCAAACAACAAACAGGGAGTAATTTAGTATATATGTGTACTGAGTTCTGAGACCAGTAATGTGTGGTTTTTCTTTTCCTCAGGCTAGATTTGGTGCTGTTCACCCCCAGGAGGCTGACCATAGAGAAGATGGCTTCCAGGCGAATGAGTGCCGAGCGCAAGGCCAGCCGGCGCATGGTGATCAGCATGCCCAACCTGCAGGACATCAGACTGCCCGAGGCCCCCACCAGGAACTCCTCACTTAGAAAAGTGGAAACAGGTGCTGGTAAGGGAAGATTGTGATGGACAAAGACATTTCTCTTATCTTTTGGGGTGACATCACTGAGTAACTGTCACAGAAACGCTGTCAGCTGCTGGAAAGAAATTTTGGGCTGAGTGACTTTGAGCTGGGGCCTGTCTGTGCTTCCCCTTGTTGTGAAGTCAGTCTGTAGCCTGCTGTAAGTTTTGCTGGATCACAACAGAGTGATTGGCCCCAGTGGGATTGATATTGGAGAATTGATTCCTGAGTCTTCACCCTCCTTATGTCCAGTTTTCTACTACCTTTAATTTTAACACATGTTTAAGCTTATTACTGTTTGGGAAGAACTCCGTGAGGGTTTGTGGTTTTTTTTTTTTTTTTCCTTTTTCTTAATTAACTTTTCCAGAATTGATGTTATCTGATTAGGGAATATTCTCATAAAAGGGGTGATAGATACAGAAATGCATTTGTGTCCTTAGCACAGCTGTAATCCTTCTTGTTTCTTGTAATTGCATGTTGCTGTGATGGGGATTCTGTTTGTTGTTTCTAGTATTGCTGGTTGTGAAGATATTTACACTCCTGCTCCTTTCCCTGATCGATGTACTCTCTTGGTGCTTGTTTCTAGCTGTGAGGACACCCTCCAAATCCATCACCACGTTCAAAATCCCCGAAATTCACTTTCCTCTGATGTTCCAGTGTGTTCACTCCTACTACACAGACTTCTTCAACCACCTCAGCAAAGCTATCAGTACCTTACCCCCCGAGAACTCTGCGTTGCTGGCAAGGTACTTCTACCTCCGGGGCCTTGTTAGCTTGATGCAAGGGAAACTACTAAATGCACTTTCTGACTTTCAGAACCTAGAAAAAACAGACTTAAGAATTTTTCCTACTGATCTTGTAAGAAAAATAGTGGAGACCCTGCCTCGCTCGGAGCGCTTGCAGGCAGACCGCAAACCTGAGCTCAAGAGGCTGATAAGTCGAGTGATGGAAAAACAAAGGGAAGTCCCAAAAATAGATGACCACATAAAAAACTTTGAATTGCCAAAAACACACATGCAGCTGGATGATTTTGTGAAGAGAATTCAGGAGTCTGGGATTGTCAGGGATATAGACACTATCCACCGGTTATTCGATGCCCTGACAGTAGGTGAGTATAAGTTTTTTGGGGTGTTTTTTGATTATTATTTAGCATTGTCACATGAAAAAGGGAGATTTACTCAAAGCCTTAGTGTTGGTTGGTCTGATTGGGAAAGCTGAGCCCCTTGTGCCTGAGCAGTCTGTCAGTGTTCCATTGTAGGGGCCCTTCACTCAGCAGCTGCTGCATGGGGGGAGGTTCCACTGGCTTGTCCAGGGTCACCTGCCAAACAGAGAGACTTCTCCTGGGTATCCTTTACCCACTGCCAGCCACTGCCAGCACCCTTGCAGGACTCACATTAACAGCTTAAAGAAGAACACTCTCTATTAGTAAAATTATCAGAGGTTAAAGTTTGAGAATTGCTGGTTGTAATATCTGACTGCAAAAATACATTTAAAGCAATATATTAATTCAAAGCATTGTATGGACAAGCTCTAATCCCCAGTAAGAGCCAGGCTGAAATAATTATTCCATGTGCCTAGAGTATGATTCTTACCCAGTAGGGTGATCCTATGTGGGAAAAGACAGGTTCAGCCTGTTGACTGATCCCAGAATTTATATGGAGTCTTCTCTAACTTCTCCCTATTCTTAACTCACTTTTATACTATTCCTTTATGTTCAGGTGGAGCTGGAGTGACTTTAGTCACACATTTTACTCACTGAGGGGTGGTTGTACCTGGGGGGAGTATATCAGAGAGATATACTGAGATACCCTTGGGATGGGGACATTTGCCTAGAATGTCTATACTTACATGCACAATAAAGAGGCACAATTTGGCAGTTACTGTCTTTCTAAACCCATCTTCCTGTACAAATCTGTGTAACAGTTTCTCACACTAAAGGGGTGTTAAATTTTTTTTTTTAGGACAGCAGAAACAAATTGATCCTGAAACATTCAAAGACTTCTACAACTACTGGAAAGAAACTGAAGCAGAAGCTCAAGAGGTGAATCTCCCACCAGCAGTAATCGAGCATCTGGATAAAAATGAATGTGTCTACAAGTTATCCTGCTCAGTTAAAACCAACTATGGTGTGGGGAAAATAGCTCTGACCCAGAAGCGCTTGTTCCTGTTGACTGAAGGAGGCCACCCTGGCTATGTCCCCATTGCTGCTTTCAGGGATATAGAGGTGAGCATCAACTCCCTGTCCTCTGGCATGCCTGTGGATATAGGTTGTGTCCCATTCTCCACAATGAGCTGGCTCTCAACATTAAATTCTAGTAAGGGGAGTGGGAAACAATGCTGAAGTCACTGTGTGAGTGGTTAGGTAAAATGCTGGGGGTTTGGACCAAAAATTTCATGACTGAAAATCAAGAGGTTATAACCTCAGAGAAATGTAGAGTGCAGCACATAGGATATGGAGTAAATAAGTTTCATAACATGAGCTTTAAATGTGCTCATGTGACTGAGGTATCAGTGGGTCAGCTTATATCCACTGTGGAGCTAAGGCTGTATGATGATGTTTAAACTTACTTTCCTAAATCCAGCTCTGCTTAATGGTATGTATGGACAACTGAAATAATTACCTGTAATTAGAGAAAGCTGCCCTGTGGGCTGAGTGCTGAATTTTATCTGTTATTTGGGTACATTCTCCTTGTTTTCTCTTTCCTGTAACTTTCCAGGACGTTAAGAGCACAACTGTAGCTTTCCTTCTTTTGAGAATACCTACTCTGAAGATTAAAACATTATCTAAAAAAGAAGTCTTTGAAGCCAACCTTAAAACTGAGTGTGATCTCTGGTACCTGATAGTGAAAGAAATGTGGGCTGGAAAGAAAATGGCATATGATCACAAGGTATAAGTACGAGAATTTGTAACCAAGTAATATGAATAATTTGCTTTCTGTCTCTGTTCTAAGTAATTCATGCACTAGTCTTAGAATTTCGTGGTGCTTTTCTCCCATGAAGAAAGATCCAGCTTGAAAATGGGTATCCATCCTATGTCTGCTGTATCTTTCCATATGGTTTTGTTTGCATATCCTGTATCAAGGCTGTGTCAGATCTGAAGTGTTTCTGTAATAACACTGGCTTCTGACTCCCTGCTCCAAGACCTGGCTTGGAACATGGGATGTGGGAGTGGGGTCTGGCAGCAAGTGACAGGAGCTGTGCTGCAGGACAGCAGCTGCCTGGTGCTTGTGCATGACGTATTGTGATTTTGAGCATGGTGTCTTGTAAGAACAATGAGCAAGAGATAAACTACAGTAAGACTTCTTTCTTCAGGATCCTCAGTATATCCAGCAAGCACTGACAAATGTTCTCCTGATGGATGCTGTGGTTGGTGCCCTGCAGTCCTCCAAAAGCATCTATGCAGCCTCTAAACTGTCTTATTTTGACAGGATGAAAAATGAAGGTCAGTCACAGCAATGCTACAAAGCCTGTTGGTGTTGCATCATCTCTTTCTGCTCTTTCAGTGTGTATTCTGTTTTTCAAACTGGTGATGTGTAGAAATACAAAAAGACATTAGCATGATTGCACTTTCACAAATGCAATTTATTTAATAGTAAATAGAAAGCTTAGGGTTTGTTCTTTTTTTTTTTTTTCCTTTTTATCCCCCCTCCCCTTTTTTTTTTTGGTGTGGTGGCTTTTGGTTTTGGTGGGGTTCTTTTGTGTGTGTGGGTTTTTTTGTTTGGTTTGGTTTTGGTTCTTGCTTCTGTCTCCATCTTGGATGCTGTGTTTTTGTCTTGGTTTTTTAGACTCCTTGGGTGGTGTATGTCTTTGCTACCAGAATTTATACAAATACTGTTTGGGCTCTCAGCTAAAGCTAGAAGGAAAGAAAAATGTGAGAAATGTGAATGAATGGTGTACAATTGCTATCTTGTAAGAACTGCAGTCCTATTTCAGCCTTAAATGTGCACTTCATTACCTTCTAAAATCTATTTTAGGGCCTATGATGGTCCCCAAAACAACTTCAGAGACACTAAAGCACAAGATCAACCCCTCAGCTGGTGAGACATTTCCACGGGCAATAGATGTTTTGCTTTATACTCCAGGTAAGGTGATGTGTTGCTCTCTTTAGGTTAGCCCAACTCTAATTAGCCTATAAAGCACATTATCTCATAACACCTGGTATTATGCCTGCTTGATGTGCTCACATTCTGCCATGGATTGGTTGTGTATTGAATACTAAACCAGAAAAATAATTTAAAAAGAACAGTAATGTTGCATATTAACATACTCCAAGGCATAGTTTTCACTGTCTTAATTTGCCTTTCTCTGCACATGTACCTTATCACAGACTTCAGGTCTGTGTTTGTTAATGGGCTGATTTCTCATTAAGATTTCTGGCTCACTTACTGAGCCGGGTGGGTGGATGGATGATGCTCCCCCATTGATCAATATTCATTGTTAGGTTTTTATTTTTCAGTAGAGTCCTGTGGGGGAGTTAATTTGAACCACAGTGTAAGGAATAGTGTGGAGGGTGTTGGATTCAGTGGTGCTTTTCTTCCTTTCTTAATAGTATGAGAGGCTTTGATGGAGTAAACAAGAGTGAGTGGATTTATTAGTTGTATTTATAGGGCTTAAAAGCCTTCCTGCAATCTCAGTGAGCTCAGCTCTTAGTCATCAATGAAAGAGATTATCTCTGCTCTGAGTATCTTTGGAGTGTGAGATTAAATCATTGGGTGAACTCAGCAAACAGATGATAACAAGCACAAATGCATTGTGAGAACTGTGTCAGTCAATAACTGATGATGTAAATTCCAGAAGATGCATTTCATTACAAACCTGCTCTGCCTAATAATGGCTTTCCCACAGGCCTCCAAAAGTATTTTGTTTTCTTTTGCCTCTCTGATCTTCTCTGCTTTATTTTTAGGGCATCTTGACCCTTCAGAAAGACTGGACAATGCTCATCCAAAACTCTGGTGTGCTTTGAATGAGGGGAAGGTGGTGGTCTTTGATGCCTCTACCTGGTCTATCCAGCAACCCTGCTTCAAAATGGGCCGCTCTAAACTGGTAAGACTGGCACAGAATCACAGCCCCTGCTTCAGCTGGGGGTGGTTTTGTTGCTGTAGCCTGTCTGACCCTGAATCACATTGTTCCTTAAAAATTGTTTGGGCTTCAGTTAACCTGGAAAAGCGGAGGTATTTGAGAAAAGCTGAAAGGAGGCTAAATGGTTTAATAATTAAAACAAGTCAACTGGTGAGAAGTGATGGATTGTATTTGGGAGGGCCTGATGGGTTCTTGGGGCAGGAAAGCAGGGTTGAAACAGCTGAGGAGAAAGAATAAAAGACAATCCAAAGAGAAGATGAGAAAGGGGAATCCTAGGAATAGATAAAAATTCACCTATACTGAAGAACTGGAGAACTGGAGATTGGGAAGAGGTGTAAGGAAACCAGGTAGATGCTATTGAAAGAGAGATGGAGCTCTAAAAGAAAGTGTCTCAACCAGCAGGTGGGAGGGAGTGCTTTGTGAAAGGCCACCTGAAAGAGTAACTCTCTGTGAAAAGGGAGTCTGAACCAGGCATGCAGCCTGGGTGAAAAACACAGTTAGAGAGAACACACAGGAAAAGGGATTGGACATGTCACTTGTGAAAGAAAAGAGAGATTGCTGTGAATGAGTGTGGGAGGGAGTCAAAAAAGAAGGGGTAAAGCTGATGGTGAAGAGCTGGGTAGAGGAAAGATGGAATTCCAGAAGAGTCAGATACCTGAAAGAAGACAAAAAAAGCTGGCAAGTGATGGCTGGAGGGAGATAAATGAAGAGTGTGTGATGGAGGGGAAGGACATTCCAGAGACAGTAGAGGACACAGTATTTTCTTAAACACTACTTTGAGCTAAGTAGGAATTGTGGATATATTGGACATTTAGCACATATTTGGCTTCCAGTCCAGAGGAAAGGAGCACACTAACTTCTGTGATGTCCCCTGTTGTAGCTTTTAGTTTGTTTGGGCCAGGAAGCACACCTTTAGTCAGTCCCTAAGATAAATTATTAATCCTGTTTACTGAAGGATAAATTTTGCAAAGAGATCTGTCCTCTCATTATTTATAGAGCAGAGCAAAGGATAGAACACTGGAGAGCCAAGCCTTCATCTCCTACAGTGATCACCGGCACACTGTAGCATCTGAACACAGCCTTTTCCATGTTACATTAAAGACTGATTTCTCTTCTAGGCTTTATTTATTTAACCCAGCCTTTTCTCCCCAGACTTGCATGGTCATGGTGGAACAGAGTCAAGTGTGGATTGGTTCTCAGGACTCCATTATTTATATTATCAACACCCACAGTATGTCTTGTAATAAGCAACTGAATGATCATCGCTCTGATGTTACAGACATCATTGTGGAGAAGAAGAATGGAGCACCCAGGTAGATCTAATTTGATTTTCCTAGATGTTGAAAGAATTTATTGTTTTAAGTGGGAGGGTTTATCCTTCTGATAAAGTTTTCATTTAGCTCATTTTTGTAGCTCCCATATTGTGCATGTCAACTAAAATTTTCTTTTTTAAATAAAGAGTTTTAAATAAACTGTGTAGTTTGCAACAAAGAGGATAGAGGAATGCTCTTTTGGATGAGGATGAGAACAGCCAGGAAGTGGCAGCATCCAGTGAAAAACTGATACAGGTGCAGTTTGAAGACCACTTCACTTTTGCCTTGAGCACATCATTGACTACATGTTTACAGCAAGCTTCTGGATTTTTCCTGCCTGATAATAAAAGAAATAACACATTTATTGTTCTGTTCAGGCAATATGCTTTTGATCTTTTGATAGCACTGGGAAGAGTGTTGGCTTAAGGTCTTAACCTGCTGTCTTCCCATGAGAAAAGCAGCTCCAAGGTCAATAGGTCTGCCAGTTGTGCAGCAGGTGTAACTGGGTTACCAGGAAGAATTTGTTTAAGTGTTGTTGGAACCTTCTGAAAAATGTTTGCTCGTTATAAGACAACAAATGTGAAAGGTAAAAAGAAAAGGGATAGTATAATTTGTTTTCTCAGGTGCAGTAACAAAGGGCACTTTGAGATATTTTTGTTCTAACTCCAGAGAAAATTCATCAGGCAAGATTGTTCAGAGGAATTATAGAGAATGTTTTGTTGTGCTCCACTCCTCATGTATGATTTGATGTGCTCTCATTCACTGAGCTGTTAGCCTGCAATGTTTCTAGTTGATACAGAGTTTGTAAAGGATAATCTTGAAGATCATTAAAAAAATGAACATTAATTTGGCTTACTGTAAAATTGGTTATTTTGCAAGTAAGTCTCTTCAGTGTGTGCATGCACTCTTTTCTAAACATGAATGCATACTATACTTCTTTATTTTCTTAATCTGTGCCAACAGTGAAGCATATTCCAGCAGTTTAGATGGAATGGTGATTGCTTGGAACATCAGCACTCTCAAAGTGAACCGTGTCTTTCAGCTGCCCTGCCAAAATCTCACCTCTATGAGGCTTCATAATGACCAACTGTGGTGCTGTAAGTCCCTTCCTCAAATCGTAATAATGACAAAAATCATCTTCACATAAAGAAACAAGACACTTGTTGGATGTTCCATTTTATTTTGCTTTTTTCATCCATGTTTTGTAGAGATGGAAGAAGTGGGCACCTCTTACTAACTCTGTATCATTAATATTGAAGGTACCAGAAATTGCATTCTTGTAGTGTCAACTCACGAGTTTCGACCGCAGATGAAAATCGAGCACCACCTGAAGGATGTGTGTTCCTCTTTTCTTGGCTTCCAGCTCTTTCCCGAGGTATTTATTGAATTTACTCTGTTGGTACAGTTTAAAGGAGTCAGGGCCATGGGGCATTACAAGCCCTGGTTATTTTGATACATTTTAAGTCAGCAGTGCTTAAAGGTGTCTTTCTGTGCTTTAGAGAGATGAAGTGTGGGCCTCCTACTCGGGGAGTAGTGACCTGTACATTTGGAACACCAAAGACCTTTCAAGTGCACCTCAAAAGGTTCATCTTCAGGATTGCTCTGAGATTACTTGTATGATAAGAGTTAAAAATCAGGTGAGAGACATCTGGGCTGGTTTTGCTCTTGTGGATTTCTTTACTGAAGTTTTTGTTTGTTTGCAGCTGTCATGGGCTATCATTGCCTCCTCACTGGGTGTGTGCATAAGTACACACAAGGTTTGGAATGTTAATTCCTCTTGAAATCAGAGAAGCTAAAGACTGCCCAACACAAATGGCTGTTGTAAGTGTACCCCAAAATGCATGGCAATGCATCCTCATCAGTAATTAAATGTGTGGTGACATTTATTAGCTATTGACATTTCCAGGGAACTGTAGAAACTGAAAGTTTAGGTCCTTTGATATTTTATCTCAAGGCTTCTCAGACTAAGCCTTGAAAAAATGTTACCAGACAAACAACAAATGCCAATTAATTGGCCTGTTTTTGTAGATGACCTTTTCCTTGATTAGTTGCCACATCCTAATTCAGGACAGACCAAAGGATCTGATGGATTCCTGCCAGCATCTTGTGTCATTGTTGCTATTGGCTTCTGTGTACCTGCTTTTATGTGGTATCAGTAGCTGTGCAAATGGTAGTAGTTGTGCTACCACAGGGGCTCATTCAGAGTTACTTTGCAAAGAAATAGCTAATGTATATAAGGTAATAGCTAAAAGTTGCTGAGAAAGCAGCTTTTGGAATCTTCTTTTCAGATTTTGCCTCCTTCTTTCCTCAAAAATGTTTTTTTAAAATGGAATAGGGAAATTTTCTCTGTATTCATCCTCTGGTTAGACTTTTGTACTACAATAGAAAATAATTTTAGGATATTCTTCCCCAAGGCAGAGATTGATATATTTAACCTCTGTTTCAAGGGAGTGAGTGAATTGTTTGAAACTCTCAAGGCATTAAGCTCTCTTTTGTTCTACTGAAGAACTTTGTTCCTTTCTCTTTTCTTCTTTAATTTATGAATAAGTTAAACAGTACTGAGCCCAGTACTGACCCTTGGGGGACACCACTAGTGAGAGGCTCCAACCAGACCCTGTGTCACCACTCCAACTCCTGTTCCCTCTACACATTAATGAGTTATGGACAGTGAACTTGCAGCCTGGCAACAACATTAGTTGTTAGGCTTTAATTAAAAACAAGCCACTGTTTTTCTTTAGGAAAGTGGAGAGAAACCCAACTGCATGCTGTGTCTATCTGAAGTAGGATGTGTTCTGTCTTGGCCTGTGTCTTTTATTACCTATTGTTCGACCCAATTGCTGTGGCTGTGATTTCATTTTGGACTTGCTGGTGCCACAGTCCCTGGAAAACAGCAGATTCATGAATTTCACTGCCAGCCCTGTACAGAGAAGTATTTTCTTCTCAGTGAAACTGAACTATTACTGGTTCCCACATGTCCCTGACTTCCTTAATTTCAGGGTGGAACAGTGGTTCTACTTTCAGCTTATCTGCATTTCTGTTAGTTCATAAACCTTTTGTAAAGGCTCCTTAGCTGGCCTCTCTCCAACCTAAGGAGTCTTGGCTTTTCCATCTTCTCTGTGAGGGTGGTAAGGCCCTGGCACAGACTGCCCAGAGAAGCTGTGGCTGCCCCATCCCATTCAAGGCCAGGCTGGATGGAGCTCTGAGCAACCTGATCTCATGGAAGCTGTCCCTGACCATGGCAGGGGGTTGAAATGAGGTCCTTAAAGTCCCCTTCAACCCAAGCCATTTTCTGATCTTTGCTCATATGACAGCTGTTCCTTTCTCTTGGCAGTTTTAGTTGCTCTTCCCTGGCTTTTCTCTGCTCTTGCAGTGCAAGGGGCACACTGTGCCCTACACAGGGGTAAGGGAGGGCAGTTCCGGTGCCGGCACGATCGGCAGCTGAACATTCCAGCAATGGGGCATTGGGGGTTTCCTGGACTGAGGGAACCAGAGGGGAGCAGAGACACCCACCAGGAGCCCTCAGTTCATGTCACAGCAGCTGAGGAGACCTAGAGGGGGCCAGGACCAATGGTGCCCAAGCCCCTTATTTATATTGATGAGGAAATTTTCAGTGTTTCCTTTTTCCAGCCAAGCACGAGGGAACCCTCACTGTACCATTGTGCCACATAAACCTCCTTGACTGTGTCCTGGATTGAAATGTGAAATAATGAAAATGGCTGTGGGTTTGTTTTGTTTCCCCAGCTGTGGGTTGGCAGCAGTGGGAGGCTGCAGGGCAAGAGCAAAGGGAAGATCTATGTGGTCAGTGCTGAGAGGAAGAGCGTGGAGAAGGAGCTGGATGGCCACGCTGATGCGGTGAGGGCGCTGTGCTCAGCAGAGGACAGGTACGTTCTCAGCGGCTCTGGGAAGGAAGACGGGAAGATTGCCATTTGGAAGGCTGGATAGACAAGCTGTTCCTAATGTATCTGCCTCCTCTGGGGAAAGGCAAAGACCTGGGACTGTGTTTACTTCAGCATTTTGCATCTATTTCAACCACCTGGCAGTGTTATTGTCTTGTATTTATTTGGTTTCTGTCGCTATATTGTAGAAAATGGAAATCAAAATAATTCTCCCCTCACACCTTGTCCCACTCCTGCACATTTGGTAAAGGAACAGAAATGGGAGAAGACAGGTCACTGTCTTGGAACTGGACATGGGGTGATACTGAGGGTTGGAATTACCTCCCCCAGGCAGGTTATGTTGGGAACACCAGAGCCAAATCATTAATTCCATGGGAGCTCTTTCTCAGCATTGCAAGGTTGCTTAAAAAAGGATTTGATGATGACTTTACAGCCTTTAATAGGTAGAAAAAGGGCACTTGGACTTACAGAGTTGTCACTGTGAACATCTTTCTGAGCTCAGAGCTGTAGGTGGGCAATGTCCCTTACCCTTGGTGGGATTTCTGGGGGTGTTTTGTTTAAAATGCAGACACACACAGGCACTCCCCAACAGCACTGAAAGCTCCTCCAGCTTAAACAAGGTATTTCCAATTAATATTTTAGTTTTTAAATGTATTTTTTCTTTGAAAACAATGCACAGCACTTGGCATTTGGAACAGTTTGTGAAACTGATTATTTTTTATCTGAAGCACTAATTTATTTAATTCCTGTATATATAATATTTGCTTTTGGAAGCACCTCTCAGTCCCTGTGCAGACCAACCTCTGCTGCTTCTCCCTTCAGTTCCTGTTTCTGCAATCAGAGGAACTGGTGTTGTTTTGGGTAGAACCTGCTTAATTTTGAAGTTCTGCACAATCCTGAAACCCCTCCTCAATCCCTGGAGTGAGCAGCAGGGGCTGCAGCCTGGAGGAGTCTCCTGAGCAGCATTCCCTGGTTGGTGCCTGATGCACAATGGCTTTTCCACTGGTGACATTTACTGGCAAGTAGAACAATAAATCTGTGCAGAATAGTTTTGTCTGCATCAGAGCAGAGTGGAAAACAGTGTCTAAAAGACTGTAAATAGAAGGACAAAATGGGCTGCTACTTTTCTTAATAAATATAAACCAGTGTAGGGCTAAATAGAAGGGTATAAACAACTGGAAAATATTATGACTAGAAATTTTATGACTGTATAATATTTTTGCTGTTAAAAGTTTTTATCATATCATGGTAACAGAAATTTTACTTTTTTAGCTTTTGTATCAATTTAAGAATATTAAACACTATATTCATACTCTGGCCTCTGTAGTTTGTTCTTTTTCCTGTGTAACTTGATACTCAAAAATGATGATTTTAGCACTGGCTTGCATCCTCTCTGTGTGCTGTAAAGAATAATTGCCTGGGGTTTTCTCTCTGCGTGTTCTTCTTTCTGAAACAGCTTCTGCTGTAACATGCCCCCTTTTGAGCCCCATATCTGTGGTTTTCAGGTTCCTTCTTTGCACCCCTGGCTTGGCCAGGCTGCTTGGGGTAAGTGGCAGGAATTATTTACTGAATTCAAAGACACACAAGGACTATTTGTGAACTTTCCCTGGCTGCAGAAATGAACCAGCTGCACCAACCTGCTGCCCACCTGCTGTTGTCTTCATTGATATTCATTGCTGGCACACTTTTTAAACCTGTTTTTTTCTTAGCTGGTTTTTTAGGTGCTCACTGACCATCTCAGCTTTGCTCCAGGATTTCACCTGAGGGAATGGACCTGCAGTCACAGCACTGTGAGGTTCTGTTCAGTTCTCAGTAGAGTTTCAGGTATTTCCTGTGAGCCCCTTGGTGGTGGGAAGGCACCTCTGAGCTCCTCAGAGCCCATCTTTGCCCTGCTGCCAGCTGAGAGCTTGGCCAGGTGTAGTTGTCCCTCTGAGTCACTGTCTCCCAGCAAAGGGACAAAGGGAGCAGGAGCTGGCCCTGGCAGGAGAAGGGAGGCTGTGAGTGACCAGGCTGAGCACACTCCATCCCTCTCTGGCCCTGAGGCCGTGCTGCTGTTGGGGTTGGTCAGCCTCTGTCTGAGACTCTGAGTCCAGCTTGTGCTGCCATCCCCTTTTCTTCTCTCTCAGGGAAATGTTGCCTGTTTCTTGGAAACCTCAAGGCTAATGTTTGTTCAGGTCCTTTTTGCTGTTTTTTTGCTTTTTGGTTTTTTATTTCCCAGTCTCCTGACCTGAAAAACCTGAGGGGAGCAGGAAGACTTGCCAGGAGCCCACAGTGCTCTTAGTCCTTGGTCCAGTATTTGGAAGTGCTGAGTAGAGCAGGGAGCTGCACTCGATAATCCATATAGGTCATTTCCAAACTGAGCTGTTCTGTGATTCTTTGATCAAACCAAGGGATGGCAGTGTCTGCTTTGAGAAATAACCCAGCTGTGGAGATGGGAGCTGCTTGGAAATTCAGGCTGTTGTGCTGGCTGTGATCTCCCCAGTAGGGCCATGCAAGGAGGGAGGAAACAGCCCTTCCTCTGCCTCCCAGCCTGTGCTCACAGGCTGCTGGGGGGGTTCATGGGACCAGGCCCCATTTTCCTTCAGTGCCAACTTGAATCCTTTTGGAGGCAAATGGAATTAAACCCCCTCCTCCCCCATGATGTGCATTCCTTACCTGTCTGTATCCATTTCATCTTCCATTATAACCTACAGGATTCCTCCTGGCATCTTACTTCCCTCTCCATGCTGAGTTCCCTGGTATCTTGGCACAGGTCCCCTGCACTTGGAAGCAGTGGGCCACCCTGTGCCACCCCAGCTGTCAACAGGGATACTACTGCACAAATGCTCAGAATGCTACCACCAGCCACACTTGTCCCCAGGATTTGGGCCATTGTCCTCCTGAAACGCATCTTTGGCCCTGCTGGGTGGCTGCCCCTAGCCCCTTTTTGAGATGTGAAGGGCTGCCCAGCACATGGGACCCCAGTGGCAGGGGATCACCTGGGAGATGGTGAAATCCCACAGGCATAGCTTGTGTCCCCAGTGAGCAAAGAGTGTTAAACAGCCAGGCTGACCCTGCTGGGGGTCTGGGGGTGCATGAGCTCTCAGCTGGTGATGGACATGGGGACCATGTGGGGACAATATACCACCCCTGCCCCCCAGGATGGGAGATACCCCAGCTGCTGCAAAGCCTGGAGAATGCAGGGACTGGGGCAGACTGGGCTGGGGGAGGGATGATACTGGGTTGTTTGCTGTTCTTCGTCCAGACTGGGAAATAGTGCTGGAGCAGCTCCTCTCCAAGCTATTCCAAACCACTCCAAGGCCACTGTGGTTTATTCTGTAATGAGCAATAGCTCAGGGAGTGTACCAGGTCCATTGTCTTCACCATAGCACACTCCAGCCACCCCAGACCCAACACCCCATGCCCAGCCTAAGCAGGGACCTGCTTCTCTTGGACAGTAGTCCTACTCCCAGGGCCAGGGATGAGTTACATCCCCTGAGTGGAGCAGGGGGATCACCCTTAAGGAACAAGAGCACACAAGAGGTTTCTGCTTCTTGTCCCTCTCTCCAGGCCTCATCCTGCTACGGTGCTGGAAGGGATCAAGAAGGCTTCTTCTCCTCCACCTGGCAATTGTCATTGTGCCAAGAGAAGACAGGGATATAGGACAATCCCTGGTACTTATTCCTCCCCTCACTTTGGGCTCTCCAGGTATAGTCCCTCAAGGCGAGGATGAGCCCAAGATTCTGCTGGGCAGAGTGGGGCCAGAAGGGGAGGCTCTTGCCCTCATTACTAGCTCACAAACTTCAGAGTAGCTACTAGGAAATCACTCAGCTCTATCACACCTAAACCCAATACAGCCCCTCTCTGGGTGTCCTGTAGGTATCTGCAGAGGTTCATGCACCAGTAATGGAGGTCTCTGCTCTCCTCTCTGTACTGGTGAAAAAGCAACTGCATAGGTTAGGCGTGATGTACAATTTATTGTGTTTTATGTTTTCACTTCTTCCTTGAACTCGTGTCCAGGGAAAACTGTGTGGATGAGCTTTGTTTAGCCAAAAGGGGAATTTGCTTAGTTGCCATATTGCTCACTCAGCATGTGAGAGGTTGTGGCATTGGTGTCTGCATTCCCCAGCGTTTTTAAGATCAAGGGCCGGGTAGTGCCCTTCGATGAAAACACCAAGGTGGGTTGGGGTGTTAATTTTGTGGAGGGTAGGAAGGCTCTACAGGCAGATGTGGCCAGGCTGGACTGATGGTGTGAGGCCAGCGGGGTGAGGTTCAAGAAGACCAGGTCTGGGTCCCGCCCTCGTGTCCCAAGAAGCCCCTGCAGTGCCCCAGGCTGGGGCAGAGTGGCAGGAAAGCTGCTCAGCAGGGAAGGTCCTAGGGGTGCTGGCTGAGAGTGGCCAAAGGGGAGCCAGCGTGTGCCCAGGTGGGCAAGGGGTCCGGTGGCCTCCTGGCCTTCTGTGTCAGCCACAGTGTGGCCAGCAGGAGCAGGGCAGTGAGTGTCCCTCTGTGCTGGGCCCTGGGGAGGCTGCGCCTCGAGTGTTGTGTGCAGATGTGTGCCCCTGTTCAGGTGTGCTCAGTGAGAGATGCCTGTGAGAGAATTAGGGTGCCAAGGAGATCATTGGCCAAAGTTAACAATGGAGAATTTATTGAACAATAAATGTGGGGTAGAGAGATATGGATGGGAAAGAAGGGGGTGAGAAGGAGAGAGAGGGTAAAGTGGGGGTGGGGAAGAGCTCAAAAACAGGGCAGTCCAAGAGGCTTGGCTCCAGCAGCAGGGTCCTGCCAGTCATTTGCCACCCTGTGCTTCTACACTGGGGATCCCAGTGGTTCTTGTGGAAGTGAGGACCCTGGATCCATCATCTGGCAGCAACACTTTTCTCCAGCCCATGTTGCAGGTATCCAGGGAGGCATTTTTGGATTTGCCACGTTGATGGAGGATGGGTGTGCCTTCATTTACCTGCAGTGCTGAGGCCTAAGGAGTGCTGTCCTCCTTCCTCAGTCAGCTCTCCCTGACCAGGCTGCCTTGCTGCTGGCACGGGGTGAGGGCCTGTGGCTGGCAGCAGGATGTGCCCTTGGCATGTGGTTGCCTTGGGCACCATCCATCCATCCATCCATCCATCCATTTAACCATCCATCCAACCAACCAACCATCCATCCGTCGGCGCGTCCCAAATATCTTCCTCTCCCTGGTGCTGCTGCCCCTGGGAGCGGGGTGTCCTGAGGGCGAGCCGGCATCTGTGGGCACGGTCCTGCTGCTGTCACCGGGCTCACTCCTCTGGCTGTCCCCTGAGGCAGCTGAAGGAGAAAAGCCGGCGCAGAGCCCGCCGGGCCGACTTGACCGCGGAGCGCCATCGCCGTGGGGCCGGGGGCTGCGGGACGGCTGCGCTGCCAGCGGGGCAAGCGGGAACGCGGCGTGCCAGGGGCTGGGCAGGCTCCGGGCAAGCATCTGCAGGCGGCTCAGCCCCGCAGGGCTTTTCCTGGGGAGGGGCGGCCTGGGCACGGCCGGCCTCCATCCATGCTGTGTCAGCTTCTTCCACAGCATGGGCAGGCGAGGGGCAACCCGCAAACACCTTTGCCTCTTTGGGCAGTGGCGTGGGGAGAGGCTCACTGTGCCCGTCACTGCAGGGATCGCTGTCCAGGTCAGAAGCTGCTGGCTCTTGTTCTTCATCTTGTGGGTGGAGTGGCCACGCGCTCTCTGGCTCACTGTCCCTCCCTCCTGCCACTTCTCTGTCAGGGAGCTCCTCTTGCTCCCAGTCTTCCAGTAGCTCCTTGACCAGAGCGTCGCAGGACAGCGAGTCATCAGAGCCATCAGGGCACACTTCGGCCAACAACTGGTCGAGAGTCTCCAGCTGAGAGCACTTTGGTGCCTCTCCTGCAGTGTCTTTGGTCCCAGCACAAGCGCTCTGCGACTCTGAGGGGCCTGCAGCTGGCTCCAGGGTGGGGCTTGGTGCATCCCTGAGGATGCCCCTGGACCTCCTGGGGCTTTCGCTGTCATCCAGGGAGGAGCAGACGGCTCTAAACTCCACTTCAAAGAGCCTGTCTTCCAGCTGCTCCAGCTCCTCTCTCTTATTTTGCAGACGACGCACCAAAGCCTCCTCATCCTCCGGGCACAGCTGCCTGCGACGCGCAGTTTGCTGGGCTGGCCGATGAATTCCCTCCGCCTCCTGGCGTCCACTTCGCCACCTGCTGGTTCTGCAGGTGGACTTGAGGGACCTGTTCTGACGCAGATAGGGGCCCAGGTCTCTGAACAGGTCACTGCAAGTGTTTCCCCCATGCCCTTGCAGCACCTTGATGAGCTCCTCAATCTCAGAGTGCCCCAGGTGCTTTGACGCTGGCTGGGTCCCACTGCAGAGCAGCTCACCACGTGCGGGTTGCACGGGTGGCAGGTGAAGGGCCTGCCTTGCTGCCGGCCCACGCCGTTTGTGCAGCAGTGGCTGCCCCTCCCGGGGCTGGCCGTGGGCATTCGCCGCCTGCTGCTTCGGCATCTCGAGGGTGCTTTGCCAGACACTGGCCACGGGCACCTGTCGCTGTGGGACACAATAAATGGAGGCAGGGAGTGATAGTTTCTTCAGAAGGCTGCAGTGGACCCCTCAGCAAGGAGGAGGCACTGCTTTATTTTCTGGGCTTCTTTTATGCTTTTTACAAATGTGCCCACCATAGAGGTGGGACCTTTGGGAACCATTGGTCACTTCCAGAGACCACCACGCGAAGTCCCTCCTCTGGGAACAAATGTGCAAAACAAGATAGCTTACAGAACGTGACCTTGTTTACTGGTAAGAGTGCCTGGGAACAGAATTTCCTAAAACCAAAATATGGCAGGCACGAAGCGTGGCAACAGGCACCCAGGGGAACTGCTGCCTCCTGAGAAGCTGCTGCCTCGTGAGAAGCTGCTGCCTCCTCAGAGAGCTGCTGTCCGTGGAGTGGCCACTGCAGGAATTTATAGCCCCCACGGTCATAACACGGGCCTGCGTCACAATGGCCTGTGGGCACAATGTCATCGTGGGTCACAAAGGCCTGGTGGGCACGGCCACCCATTGTCCCAGAGGCCTGGCGGTTTCCATGCAGCTGCCCCTGCTCACAAAGATGTTTTTTAGGCCTTGCCCCTCGTCTTTGTCTACGCTTGTTCTTCTCCCAATGACCGACATCTTTGTCCTGTCCCACCTTGTGTGTTTCTCCCCTAAGCATCCCCAAAGAAGCCCAGTGCCGTGCCAAAGTGTCATTCCCATTCAGCCTCCCATGTGACCCGGCACTAAGCACAGGCAGAAAGCTGGTCAGAAAGGCAAAAAACTTACTTGAATTTAATCTGCCACTACTCCAAAAGACAATAAAATTTTTTTTGATAAAAAAGTTTGGGAAAACACAGAAATGCCAAGGAAATTCGCCCTTCTTTAATTGGTGCGCAGATGAGGGGAATGTGGTCACAAGGGCTGAAGAAAAGCCCTTGAGCGTTCTTTTCTTTAGCCTTCAAGTGTCAGATGGGTTATGCGGAGGACAAGCAGTCCCCTGAGCTGGCACACAGGGCCGGGGAGCAGGCCAGACCACCTGCAATCCTGGAGGAAGTCATTAGTGACCTTTGGAGCTACTGAGACACTGACAGGGCTATAGGGCTGGCCCAGGGTCCCGCAAGGGTGCTGAGGGAGCTGGCAGAAAAGTTCACTAAGCTGTTCTCACATCCTTTCTCGACATCAGTCCTGGCCAGTTGGAGAGGTCCCACATGACTGGAGGTGGCAGTGCAACATCCATAGCCAAGAAGGGCCACAGGGCGGGTGCGGGCAACTGCAGGCCTGTGAGCCTGAGCTCGGGGCCTGGCAAGGTTCTGGAGCAGATCCTGGTGAGGGGGATGATCACACAGCCCGGAGAGGATAACTGAGGGATGAGGCCCAGACAGTGTGGGTTGAGGAAAGGCAGGTCCTGCCTGGGCAGCCTGATCTCATTTGAGGTGAGGGATCTCTTGGGGCTGAGGGAAAAGTGGCGGATGGAGTCTCCCTGGAGTTGAGCCAAGGCTTTGACTCTGTCTCCCAGAGCACAGTCCTGGAAAAGCCGTCAGCCCAGGGCTTGGGCAGGGGCACTCCTTCCTGGGTCAAGGACTCTGAGGATGGCCGAGTGCAGAGAGTGATGGGGAGTGGTGCCGCACCCAGTTGGTGTCTGGTCACTAGAGGTGTCCCCTGTGCCCACTGCTGTTCAGTGTCAGTCCTGCTGATGTGGCCAAGGGTATTGAGGGTATGCTCAGTAGTAGATTTGTTATGACACCAAGGTGGGTGGGGGTGTTGATTTTGTGGAGGGTAGGAAGGCACTACAGGCAGATGTGGTCAGGCTGGACTGATGGTGTGAGGCCAGTGGGGTGAGGTTCACTACAGAGCAAGGTCTGGGTCCAGCCCTCGTGTCCCAAGGAGCCCCTGCAGTGCCCCAGGCTGGGGGCAGAGTGGCAGGAAAGCTGCTCAGCAGGAAAGGCCCTGGGGGTGCTGGCTGAGCATGGCCAAAGGGGAGCCAGCGTGTGCCCAGGTGGGCAAGGAGTCCGGTGGCCTCCTGGCCTTCTGTGTCAGCCACAGTGTGGCCAGCAGGAGCAGGGCAGTGAGTGTCCCTCTGTGCTGGGCACTTTGAGTGATGTTTTCAGTTTTTAGTCCCTCACGACAGAAAGGACACTGAAGTGTTGCAGCCTGTCCAGGGATATGCAACGGCACTGGCGAAGGCTTTGGAGTACAAGTCTGGTAGGGAGCATTTGAGGGAACTGTGGGGTCTCCACCTGGAGGAACAAAGGTTTAGGGGAGACTTTATTACTCTCTACCTCTCCCTGACAGGAGGCTGTAGCCAGGTGGGGTCGGTCTCTTCTCCCAAGTCACAGAGTGACAGAATCAATTATGTTGGAAAAGACCTTAGAGATCATTAAGTCCATCCTATGAACAGGACAAGGTGAAACAGCCTCAACTAGCACTAGGGGAAGTTTAGACTGAGTATTAGGAAGAATTTCTCTGTGAAAAGGCTTGTCATGCAGTGGAAGGGGCTGCCCAGGAAGGTGGTGGATTCACTGTTCCTGGAGATGTTTAAGGAAAGACTGGATGTAGCTCTCAGTGCTCTGGTCTACTTAACAAAGGTAGTGATGGTTCATAGGCTGGACTCAATCAAGGAGGTATTTTCCTGTGTAATCGATTCTGTGATGATTCTATGAAAAATGAACCAAACCCCAAGTGGGCGTTGACTTCTCAGAGCTGCCAATACTCGCTCTGAGGAATTTCCTTTAGGAAGGATCACAGATGAAATCAGTCAAGGAAACTAGAAATCAAATGGGACAAGCGAGCTCTTCACTCGCAAGTTTATCCGCCATCTGGTGTTTGTGATCTGGCTCCAGCTTTCCCCTCTTGTTCGCAGTGGTCCGAGAGGTTGATGAGTTTGGAAGGGAACTGATTTCTTTGGGAGCTACTTGTGGCTATTAAATCATAGACTCAGAGGTGATTGGGGAGACCCTCAGTTCCTCAGCCCTGGTGATGGGAAATTCTGTGTGACAAAATCCCTGGTGAGGGATTCAGTGTGACAGCCACCACCCTTTGTCAGAGCAGAGCCTGGAGTTGGGGACACACACCTGCCTCAGGTATCCCCATTTTGTTCCTCCTGTGCTCTCCTGGGCTACACCTGAACCCTGCAAGTGTCAGGTGAGTTCAGAACCATCTCTGAATTGCAACCTCTGCATTTTTGCCAGGTAACATTTGGCAGTAGCATTTTTGGAAATATTCATGAAGCTCTGGGGTGCAGGTGAGTGTTATTTGCCTTGCACAGCTCAGGGATCAGGTGTCTCTCTGCTCACCTTCCCTACAAACACCACAGGGACACGAACCACCAACTCTTACTGAAATGTTTATTAAGATTGAACTTCGGAACAATGGATTGGAACACAATGTCTTGTGGAGTAGAATATTTCTAAACTGATTTTTTTCTTTTCTATGCATAAATGAAAAAAAAATCAAGATTATACAAAAAAGAACAGAAAGTGCAGAACACAATAAAACAGTTCTCATGCAACAATTTTTTTAACCTTTAAACAGAAAATAAGCTCAACAGTGTAGAAATAAAAATCATACATACATTATGCCGTCTACGCACTCAAACATTCATCTGTGACATCACTTTTCTTTATCCCTTTTTCCTCATAAAACAACATTATGTGTTTAACACATGCTTATAAACATTGCTAAACTCAGCAAGAGCTATTATAGTGCCCCAACTTAATAAGTTGATAAAAAAGTAGTTGTCATATGGCCAGTTCACAAAGGAACTAAATATTCTTTTTTCTTTTTTTTTTTCTTTTTTTTTTTTTTTTTAATTTTTTCCCCGCTATGAGATGCCTATATGCAGCTTTCTAGTAATATGAGGCATTTAAAATAAGCTGGTCATTTGGCTACTTAAAGGGCTTAGTGTTCATGTTACATCAGGCAAAACAAATTCACATTGGGAACTGCTAATTTGTTGAGAGAGAAGTCTGGATTTTGGGGTTATTTATTACAATTTGGCTGTCGCTAAGGACTGAGTAGGTGCACAGTAAATAAGGTGACACTGAGTTTGACTAAATGCTCCCAGAGTTTCACCCCAAACTTCCAAATTTAAGAATAAATGTGCCAGAACAGGTCAAATTGAACCACGCTCTGTATTTTTCCTAAAATTTTAGCAGGTTGCCAGGGCATCAAAAGCCCTTTAATTACAGCAGATGTGCTCTATTGGTGGGGGATGTATTTGTCCCTCCTGGGCACCCCTTGTGCTCCCTGGGGCGAGGGAAGCTGAGGTGGAAATTGAGGTGAAGCTGCTTGGGTTGAGGAACCAAACCAAATCGGTTTTCCAGGAGGTGATTTTAATTTAAACGACAGGAAAACCTGGAACACCTTAATAAGCAGATCAGTGGGTGCGAGTGCTATGCCAGGAAAAGGAATTGAGCCTTTTTGTTGTTTTCTAAGGCAGTTTCTGAACTGCTGAGCCTCAAATTCAAACCCCAGTTGGTGTTTGAGCTGCTGCAGCTCCTTTGGATGCAACACGACAAAGAGAAAACTTTGGGTAGCTCCACTTTTTCCAAATGACCATTTTGTGACATGCTTTACAAACGTTCAGCTTTGTCATTTAAGGAAGGAAAACAGCTAAAGGACTCTCTGGAACCATAAAGTTTCTGCAAAGAAAAATAAAATTTGGTATTTCTTCCACACAGTCATCAATAACATTTCTGTGCAACATTTGGTGTCCATTACATTTATTTGGCCTATTCAAAGGAAACGAGGACAAAACAGCTGCAAAGAAAACCAACTTCTCTTTCACGATAGACACTTCAGATGCCGAAGCTGCTACATGTGCTTGGAATATCATGCAGGAGTCCATTTGTTCATTTAAATAGGATACATATTTATAGCTGAGCTTGTCTCGCATCGGACTAGAATGAGAGAAACCTGGAAGAACTCAGTTGAAAAACATTGTGGACTACAGTGACAGTAACACACAACCCCCAAAGGTATTTTGGCCCAAGCAGTGTGTCTGGAAGTGTACAAACACAGAAGTACAGACACACACTCATCCCTAAAAAACCCCAAATCTCAGCACCTGCCTCCTGCGCTTCCCTCCTGCCCAGATGTCCCAGCTCTCCCAGGAACGAAGTGTGACTTTCTCTACCTTTACTCATAGATGTGACCTCAACCTGCATGGCTATGAGACCTGGCAGCCAGGAAAATCCTGCTTTTCGTGGTGGAGGAAGCCAAGCTCACCCCACACCAAAGGCAGGGGGCATGTTCTTAATGATGGAATCAAGGTTTTAATGAGGTACCTGGCAAAAAGCACTGTGGTTGCTTCTGTCATTCCAAGTGCTGGGGGGTTCAGATCTAGTGGGAGAGGGATAAGAAAGACTCAGTCCTTGCCTATGAGGAAAACCTCATGCAGCCTGTTCCATTCTGGGGTCTGAGTGCCAGCATTGGCATCATCAAGAAAACCAGGAGGGTAAATTTGCAGCCACCTCCTTTTGAGATTGATGTGCTGGGAATATTTCAGGGCCTAGAAAAAGGCTCAAAATGAAAGGGGAAAAGGACATTTTATGTTTCAAGAACACAAATCTCTGTTGGATTTACTGATCTCCTCCTTCCTGATGATGAACAACTCCTATCTTTCCACAACTGCTCCCAGCCAGGGCCAGCAAACCACCAGATTTGTGTTATTAAGAGGCTATTTAGGCAATAAATCTCTATGAAAGTCATCAAACCAGCAGGAAGAGAAACATTCCTAAGAAATTATTGCTTCTGTAGTCTGAAACTGCCATCATAGACAGCAGAGATCTCACTGGACTGTTGGAATAACCCAATGGGGCCAAACCCACATTCTGCCTTTCCAAGGGGTGAAAGTTAAAGCTTCTCTGCTCTCACGTGAAACATCTCGAGATGTGCAGCTGATGGACCACAGCCCTCGAGGGTCCGAGCACTAGCAGTGCCTCCTGTCACACATCACTGCAGCACAACGTGTTAAAATTGTTTATACTATTGAACAACACAGAATTGAACCACTAAACCCTAGTCTTACTACACTGAAGGTCCAATGGGATGACTTCAACTAGCCAGGAATACAAACAAACAAACAAAAAAGATGTTCGTTGTCACCAGGAATAATAAAAAAAAGCCACTTCAAACTTCTCTTTCCACAAGCTCTGCAACAAGCACATAAAACTGTATTACTTTAATTGTGACCAAAAAAAAAAAAAAATTAAATCATTTCTGTATCAAAAGATAAGGTAAGGGACAGATGAAGAAATAAGTCATTGCCCACTCTACCCTGAGAAGTGCTGGGGCTAGAAAGAAAACTTTCACATCCAAGGAAAAGCCCTTGGGAGACCTCAGCAGGTGAAGCCAGTGTGGGGGTTTCCCAGGCTGGCTCAAGGACAGGAGGAGATGCTTTGGCTGGGGCTCCCCAAGTTAATTCTTCTGGCAACACTACAAAAACTTCAACGCATTTACAATGAATAATTATTTCCTTTGCCTTTACCAGGGAGTGAAATCAGCTTCCTGCCGTGGCAGCCTGTGTATTTCTGCATTATGAGCCCCATAAATAACTCCAAACACGGATTATAACATCCAGTTCTTAGAAATGAAGCCATGCTAAATGTTGTCCGTGACAAAACTGGCCCTGCCCTGTCTTTGCTTGAAGCCTCTGGGTTTGAAATGAAAGGTCCTTCCTCCCTCCTTGCCCTTCCCTGGCTAAGAACACTCCATAAACATGGGTGAGCTCATTTCCAAAACGGTTTCATGTTCCCTCTGTGGGATGTGAAGTCAGAGGGAGCTTCAGCCTCTCCTCCCTCTCTGCAGCTACTTGGTCAGTGTGATGGTGCAGTGAAAGATCTTGGCTTCGAAAGTGCAATGTAGAGTAATGGAGGTTTGACCCGTGCTGGTCCATGGAACCCTTAGGAAAAGGATAAGGCTGGCACCAGTCAGAAGATGCAGGTTTTTAAACTGTTGAAGAACCTTTCCAGGAGTAGAGATTAAAATAAGGAGTACTTGACAGTGGCTATTTAACCAAAAGCAGAATCTTCAGAAGGCGCTTCAAAACTAAAATATTAAAGCCACTTTAAAATGTATAACTCAGCATGTAACTTAGATGAATGCCAGTTCTAGGGTGAAACACAGCACTTGTCTCTCACACATGAACATCACCAGAATATATTAAATGTAACTGAGATGATAAAATTCATGGCAGAATTTCTCACAACTCCTTTCTTCAGTAAAGTCTCATACTCTTCAGTAGTATCACTCCCCTGGCTGAACACAGTTCACAGTACATGTTCTACATTAAAAAAAATTCACCATAGGAAAAAAAAGACTTCCTCAAGACACTTGGAAAAACAAATAAAACCCCAAAGTCCTGTGTGATTACATGTACTTCAGTGCTCTGTGATGTCACCAGCCTAAAAACATAGTCACCCTTGATAGCAGAGGCCATACACATTGACTGGAAGCCTTCAGAGAAACCCACGGGTGCCACCTTCAAATACACCCAAACATCCATTTCTCAAATACATTGACAATTCAAGTAATTCAATAAAAACTGCTTTTCATATTGAAATACAGCTTCTGTGTCTGAATGCCTGGATTGCAGCATGATTGACACAGGCATTTGCAAATCTTGGAGGAGTTTGAGGCAGCAGGAATCTCACACCGCACTGTGTTTGCCTGTCCAGCACATGGATTGATGGCAGCCTGGGAGGCCCAAAGCAAAATGAGTCAACAACATCACAAACATGTTTTACAAATGACAATCGGAAGTGTGTGAAACTCAAGTTTTGAAAGTTGCTTTAAATGGCTGCTGGATAATGATCCAAACCTATTTTAAATCAAGTTAGCACAACTCTTTCAACCTCTTTCCAGAAAAGTATCTTTGCACTGCAGCTGTGTCCTGAATCACAGAAGGGGACATGGAGGACGTGCTGACGACGTTGGTATGGCAACTCAGAAGAGCTCCGGCCTACAATTCCTCCAACACAGGGACTGGAACAGCAACACTTGAATTTTAAGGCCTAAAAGCTGTTCTGACACAGATTTTTATACACCCAGACTATGCCATAAAGTGACAGAGGTAGGCCTTGGGTTCTCCTTGTTGTACTGACCCCGTGCCTTTACCTCGGCTGCGGCATTGCCAGCCAGGAGGTAAAAGGATTGTAAAAAGTGCAATTAATCAATGACTTCCTTTCCCCACGGAAGAGAATCCGCACGCCCCCTCCCACAAAGCTGACCCCAGAGATGCCCTTTCTCCATGGCAGCTTCATCCAGAGATGATCAGGTTTAAATGCTGAGAAAACCCCCGAGTTCACCAGCATGTGAAACTCTCAGCTAAAAATTGTCACAGCGTATTCCAACGACATTCATAAAATGCAGCACTTGTGATAAAGAAACCTGTGAGTGCTGGTCACCTCTCCCAGCTGCTGCTCTTTCCATCTACAGCTGATATCCAGCAACCAGTGTCACCCTCTCCTGACAAGCAGCAGATTTGGGAGTGGTTGTGAATAGTATGACTAAAAGAATTCACGGCAGTTTCTTAGAAACCGCAGTAATTGCTTTTTTTTCCTTGAAAATAATTGCAAATCAAAGGATTCTGCAGTAATTGCACTAACAAAAACATGAAGTCTAAAGTTAATGTAGCTGTCAGACCAGTAATATCATGCTTGTGAAAAAAAATCAATTGATGTCTAAGCATTTGATTCAGTTATTATGCTAGTGAAATCTGAAATGTTCAGACAAAAAAATGGCAAGAGACTATAGGTCGAGATAGCTTCCATTTTCTGTTAGTTTAAAAACAGCCGAAAACTTAATTTTTCTAACTGCTAATTGTATACACTGTGAGTCTCATGCAGATTAATAAAACTTATTTGAAATCTAAATGTATTCTTAATAAAAAAGTGTTCAGAAATGACGTTTCTAAGTTGTAGAGAAAGCAATTAGCATCAGAGCGACCTGCTCAAACCTAGAGGAAGGACTACAGAATTTAATTTACATTTTTGCACGAAACTGCCTTTTCTTCTGCAAATTTTAGCTACAAGTAGTGAAGTTCCTAATTTGCTTTCCTGGAAAAAAAAAAAAAAACCAAACAAAAAAAACCCCACAACAAAAGTTCTTGATCCTGCACCTGCACTCCTTGGAATGTGGGTGAACAAGTGTCGGCGGCCTCACACGGCTGACTCGCCCTCCGGCTCCGCCGCGGTGGCTCCTTTGCGCGTCAGCTTCAGCACTGTCGGCTTCTCCGCGCCCGCGCCGCTGCCCTCAGCCGTCTCTGGAGGACCCAGTCCCTTCTGCTCTTCCTTTGGCTCTTCATTGACTTCAGGGTAAATCACCAAAAAAGTCGCTGTCAAAAAACCCAGGAAAGATCCCACCGAAGCCACCATGGGGATGACTCTGACTGTGCCAACCACGTCCACCACGCCGCCGAGCGCGGAGGCCACCAGGATCTGGGAGATGTAAACCTGACACGACAGGATGGCGCAGTCGATGCCGAACCCTCGCTTCGAGTTCCCGGGGCTGTGGTGAATGTACTGCAAAAAGACAAGAAACATGGTAGGAGGTAAAACAATGGATGAAAGCAATACTTAAACACCAGAACCTTCCTTGAATTTCTCAGGCCCATGGTCAACTTCATATCATTTTTGTGCAGCACCACGACACAACTCCAGAGCAACAGCCTCCTTATCTGCTCATCAACAGGATGCTCCTCAGGACTCTGCAGCATGAGGCAGGTATTGACTGGGTCACTTCTAGCCCAAATCAGCTCCAAGACTAGGTTTTGTAAAAACAATTTTACATGAAATATTTGGTGTTGCCATGAAACATTAATTTTATGATCGTAAAAAGGAATAATCCTCCCAATCGCAATGCAGGGACTTATAATAAATGTTCCTCCTGTAATTTGTAATCCAAATGGAACAGTGGAATGACACTGTCGGGAAGTAAAATTGTCCTTGTTTCCAGCAGAATTGTTTTGCTTTATGCATCTCCAAAATTACAGCTGCTTTTCCAGACTCACTTCAAAATCTAAGACTGTGAAAAACCTGAGTAACACTACCACACCACATCCAAGACAGGAATAACAACTAGATATATAGTAAATACTCCAATAATAATTTAATTTCTCTTCATCTGCCATACACACCCAGACTGTTTTATACCTCAGCACAGGAAAAAGAAATCATGACCCCCTCTGAGCCAACTCAGTGCCAAGTCTATCTGATTCCAGCACCACCTCCTGCTATTTACTATCCATTCAAGCTTTGGCACACATCTCAACAAAGCACGTATCTTCAACAATGGGATTTAACAAATCTATTTTGCCACCATGATCTTAAGAGAAACATAAATGTTGTGCCTTGATTCACATATATACTCCAAATATTCCACATACCTGTTTTATCTCATGGTATTGTCCCAAAAGAGCGTAGGGGCAGTAGGAGATGCTCATGGAGACTATTCCCATGGTGCTGATCATTATCATGGTGACGTACACGTTGGGGAACATGGCCATCACTGCAGTGCCAAGGGAAAAACCCAGTGTGCCCAGGATGTAGATCACTTTTATGCTAAGGTCGTAGTTGTCCAAGTATTTCTGCAACAAGGCTGCAGGGATAAAGAATAAAACAGGAATCATAGAATGGTTTGGGTTGGAAAGGGCCTTAAAGACCAACCACTTCCAACCACCCCTGCCAGTAGCAGGGACACCTTCCACTATCCCAGGTTGCTTCAAGTTGCATCCAGCCTGGCCCTGAACACTTCCAGAGATGGGGCATCCACAGCTTCCCTGGGTAACCTGTGCCAGGGCCTCACCACCATCATAGGGAATAATTTTTTCCTAAAATCTAATCTAAACCTACTTTTTTCAGTTTGAAGCCCTTTCCCCTTACATATCAGTTTCCTCACTAAAGTCTAACGGGGATTGATGTGGCTTGGAAGCTCTATATCCTGTTTAGGAGGTGGATGCTCATACTTGGGCTGTCTGACCAGCACAGCCCAGCCCTCACTGGGAACAGGATGTGTTCCTGCTTCAGAAAGAGCCTGTCCCCACGGTACTGAACTATGCAGATATGCCTGCTATATGCTGCAAAAGGTAGAACTTAAGTTTGGCAAAACCTTCCAATTTCAAAGTCTATTGCAAGCCCAAATTATCTGCAGAATGACTTTCAGATATACATATTTATAATTCTGATTTAAAAACAGTCTTTGCAAAAACTCTTTTGCATATGCTTAAATCTTCTACCAAGCATGATTTTAGTTTCCTGAAGGCTTGTTAAATGCCACTCAATATCCTTTGATTTCATTTTGTGCTTTATGCCACTTTACCATCTGTTCATATTTCCACCTCTACACTTGGAGGGACTTTTTAATATTGATACTTAAAGAAGCCTTTCCCCTTATGAATGCAAGAAATGCTTTTCCAAAATATCCTTTACCTCAAAAAGGAGGTGGATGCCAACAGAAGCAATGCTGTTTCAGGAGGGCCAGGATTTAGATGACCCTTGTGGGTCATTTCCAACTCCAAATATTCCACCATTCTACTTTTACCTTAGAAATACATGCATGAAAGTGCATTCCACTGTGTGACTGCACAGTCTCTTACCTGAACAAACAGCAGCAGTAGCAGCATAAATCACCAGCCCCCAGCATCCCATCTGAACTCCAGCATTGTAGGCATGCAGCTCAGTCGAGTTTGAAGGGGCCTGCAACAGACACAAACACCAACACGCTTTGTTGTACTGAGCACATCTCAGAAACGAGGGACTCTGAGCAGGGCTGCCCACGGGAACTGCTCTCCTACCTTTGGATCGCCCTGGAAGATGACCTGTCCCATGAAATCCGTATAGAACACAGCTTCAGCAATGATGGAAAACCAAGTCAGGAGGTGGCAGACGCACAGCCTCAGCAGCTCCTTCGGCATCTTTAGCATCGACAACCACAAGAGTCTGACGGTGGTTTCGGTCTCGCCCTCTTCGCTCTCCGTGTCCCCGCTGGAGTTGGTGGTGCCGCTCTGGTTGCGGTGCCGGCAGCGCTGCCGCTGCCGTTTCTGCATGTCGTAGATGTCGTTCATGCTGCGCGAGGACTTGATCAGGACGATGGCGTTGGCCCGGCGGAAGCGGTACCGGTGGGAGCCGATCTTGCCGTAGTAGGAGAAGGTGTAGGACGGCTGCCGGTAGAACATGTGCCGCCGCCGCCGCATGGAGTTGGAAGTGCTGGATTGCTTCATGCCTATTCTGGCGTGTCCGTTGAGGAACTCCTTTGGTAGGGAGCCGTTGATGTTTGGGACTTTATCTTCATTTAAGCGATTATCAAGCAACATTTCTTCCTCCTTCTCATTCTCCCTGAGGAAAGCAGACAGGTGGTTGAGTTTGGACTTCATGATCTCCTGGCTCGTGTTGTGGGGAGTGTTTGGATATGAAGCATCCTGAAAAATGGAGGGCTCGATATCATGCAGGAAAAGCAGCTCCGATTCAATTTCCAATGTGGCATCGGGCATGTGCAGAACTGAGTCACTCTTGCTTCTCACAATGTTCACCTCAAGGAACTCCATATTGAGGTCATGCTCCGACTGAACCTCATCATGGAACATGGAAGCTCCATACGGCTCTTCCTCACTAATTACATTCAGACGATTCAAAGGAGGGAGACTGCCACTGAATTTGGCACTGGAAAGTGTGTCTCCTTCATCATCGATCCTGTCCTGCTGAGGGTTATATTGCTCTTCTTCAATGCTAAAAAGGTGGAGAGCAACGGAGACAGAGAAAATAATGGCTGCAAAGAAAAAGAGGACTTGCTCTTGAGATTTAAAAATGCTACCCAGAAAGGTCTGTGTCCAGTCCAGCCCTCCTAACATATAACCAATCGCTCCTCCAAGACCTGTGGAACAGAAGAAAGTGAGAAGTGAGCTCAGGAAAAATCAATTCAGCCACAACCTGGTCTTCAGGAAGACTGAAGAGCTGCCAAAAACATCTCATCTAACTCCCTACCAGCTGAAAACGCATGGATGTTCAGGGCCATGTCTTGTTCTTCACTGTCCACCACATCCAACAAGTAGGCCCGAATTGGCCCTTCGGTTGCATCGGCGCAGAAGTCCAACACCACAACCCCAAGCACCGTGAGAACTATTCCAATGGGCTGCTTGTCTGGGACATCACCAATGGCCAGACCTGGGGAGAAATGGGAGAGGTATCTGAGCATCTCATTTAAAAAGGGCAAACTCCTAAGAACAAGCGTAACACCTTAAGAGAGAGGTGGCCAACACTGCAAACATTCCTTTATGGAGCAAAACGGCAATTTCAGCTCTTTGGCACAGCATCATAGAAGGTCTGGGACACAGATGGTTTTTATGTTCTTAAGACTGGCATTTATCAAAATGTTATTTTATAAAGCATCTCTTAAACCTCTGGGAGCACTGGATATTATTTCGTATTCGTCCCATGTATTTTCCTTCGGATGCCGAAGGCTGTTTTTGTAAAAGACAGCCATGGTGGGAGAGGGGAGTATCCAAAATAACATATTTCATCTCTCAGATACATCCACAGGTACTGCACTGCTGGCAGCATTCCTGACACCATGCTTAGTGTGCAGTTGTAGCAGTACACCAGGATAAAGTGAAATTTAACCCCTTCATCTCTCTCTTTGCTTTTCTTAAACATTCTTATTTTCTAGATCTCTCTTTATAAGGAAAACTTTTAAGGATGAAGCAACACAAATGTATTTTGCATTGCAAAAAGCATCAGTCAGTTTCTGTTGACAGCATAAGATGAAATGCTTTTTGTCTACTGAGTAGAAAGGCAGCATTAACGCAGAGCTGGATAATTTGTCATGAGATGAACCGGTGACAAAAGCATGAATAACTCGAATCACAGAGATTTAGAAGTTACACATGCAAGGCTGATAAAACCATTAGTGTAACTGATTAAAACATCTGTGGAAGGAGATGGAATAGCTAAGCCACCAAAAGTCATCTAAATCTCAAGCGTTAATTCCTGCATATTGAATCCTCATTTATACCAAGCCCTTTGAAGGCTAAAGAAGTTTTTAAGTGTTCCACACTCAGCTGAACTGTACCATAGAAAACACAAACAATGTGTTAGATCTGCTGGAAACCTGAACAGGGCAGGAGAAAACAGGAGTTGGGTAATATGTTGTCCTAGGACATGGCTGTATCACGACTGGAATTAGCCAATCTCTGTGTTCCTGGTACCCCCTCCCTATGACTCCCTATGCCAGAGGCCACGTTATGAAAGAGGGTCTGATACAGTTTTTTCAGCATCTCCTGTTGTCCCAAGTTGCAATTAGGATTGCAAATAACTGGAGACTGAGTATAGGAAAGTGAAGAAGAAAAATCAACAATATTTGGTGCTGATTTATTAGAAGGCTTCAAAATAAGCCTATAAACTGAGCCAGAAGTTTGCTTGCCTGTATCAATGGCTCATGACATAAACTACTGTATGGAACTGAGAGCTTATCACTTAAAATCTTGTAAGAGGGTTGCAGTCTAACATCTTGCAAACATCTGGAAAAAGAGGAATAAGTCTTGGAGACACTAAATACAACTGATGACAACTAAATGCAATTGATATCAAACCATACAGTCACCCCAGGATAATACCATATGATAACAATTGAAATAAATAATTTTTATTGTTTGGATAAATTAAAAAACAAACTAAATGTCATCTATCTGAATAGTTTGTCCACTGCAGTTTACGGGTAATTGAAGCCTGGCTTTCCAGTCTGGCTTAAACAGGCTGAGCCAAGGTAACTTTCCACTCATTTCCCTCAATTAGTAGACCTGTTTCACAATTCAGCTGCATCTAACCCCAAAAAAAGAGTGCCAAGAGGATGTTATTAGGTGCTAAGTTCCTTTTGTTTGCATCAGTCCAATCATGTTGTGAACATTTTCCTAAACGTACTTGCTGTCACCTCTCCTACAATAAATTCACAAAGAGATTGTAGATTAAATTCGTAGTAAACTATGTTCAAGGGAAACTATTTTTACCAGCTTTGATGGGGGCTCAGGAAAAATTATTTTCCCACATAGCTTTTGATAAACAAATATTAACTGTGTTCTGGACTTTTTCAATACCGAGTCTAAGAAAAGCACAAGAAAAAGTGAAAAGATAATTTTTGAAATAATGCTGGAAACAGGATGTGTTGCCAGATATGCATTAAAGGGAAAATGGATCACAACAGGAAACATTTCCCTGTGAACAGGTTGCTACAATTTTCCCATGTCAAGGATCGACCAAATTCGTCTCAGGGACTGCAAACATTAAGCTGGCAACCATTGTATTAATAACATTGTTATTAATATCAGTTACAGCTACGATTGCACAATGCTCAGCACGGTGCTGTAATTTCTGAGTTCAAATAATAACAGGCAAGATGGACAGAGCTCAAGTGCAGGGTTGTGGAGATTTCTAATGATTTTAACATTAACTATGAGGTAAACCAAATGCAGAACATTATCTTTACTTCCTACATTAATATCTCAAAGCAGGTGCATTAGCAGGGGATGCATGTAGGGGATTTCCTTGTTATTTATTTACCTATCACAGAGCCATTAAGGAAAAGTGCAACTCCAAAGAGGACACCGATGCAGAGGGCAAGGATGAAAGGCCGCCGGCGGCCCCAGCTCAGCGTGCAGCGGTCACTGGCCGAACCTATCAGCGGAGTGAAGATCAAGCCCAGGATAGGGCTGAGGAACCAAGTGAGGCTGTAGTATTGTTCAGGAAGACCTAAAACGAAGACAAAAATAATGGAAAGGTTATGTGGTACACACCAAACATCTCACTCTATACATGAAGTTTTGTTACAGCACTGAAAACGGTAAATTGAGGGTAATTTACCTACAGTGAACTCTCTCCCAAATTAAAAAGTCATTTAAGATTCTTTAGCAATGGTTAAAGAAACAGCTAAGGAAAGTACAAATTTACCTTTAAAATACCTGGGCAATAAGAAGGGAACAGTTGGAGTATTTCTGCTACTGAATCCTCTATCAATTCTTGGAACATAAACCCAAAGATTTTGGGGTGCTTGGAAGCTGCCTGGCTGTTACATACACAGATCCCCTGCTCAACAAAGCAATTTTAAGATTCAAAATTGAACACTATAGAGGTGCTGTTTTCATCTAAGATCACCTCCACAAAAGAGTTATTAAAGATTTAATGGAATGAAAGTGAAGGACAAAAATTTGAATGTCTTATGAAATGTCCCATTTCTAAGCACAAAAATGTTTACTTACAAAAACGAATGTCAAACAATAAAAACAATTAGCAATTATTCATCAACTTAGATAAATCTTTGCTCATACCCACTGCCTTTGCTTTCTTTAAGAACAGAAATTCATAGGATCAGATGGGAAAAAGTTAAAATTTACAAAATAGCACTTACTAGAAAACAACAACTTGCTAGAAATAATAATTTCTGGAGAAGAAAGAGCTCCCAAACCCCGCTCTCCACATCCCCAGCACGAAGCAGTGGCCTGCAGATGGCAGACTGGCCACAGCAGCAGCCACGCTGGCTCCTCTGGGACCTGCCTGCCGCTCCTTTATCAGCACAGAGCAGGTAACACTCCGACACGGTTCTTAGAAAAACGTTAAAAACAAAACAATCTATTTCTTGCAGTCCAACTGATGCCAAGACAGAAAAACTCAGTGTCTTTATCCCAGGAAGGAAAACCATTTATTATCCAAACCCATATATGGTGAGTGCAAGCAGCATTTGACCTTTGCTGGCAAGATCAACCTGTACCTTGTGCTCCCTGTTCAGCAGACTGAGGCATCCATTACCAAGCAGGATTATACCAATCCCTGCCCAAAATAGCCTCTGATGCAAATTTGGAAGTCTAATCTGCTGCTGTTTAAAGTAGCACCAAATCTTGACTAGCAAGACTGACTTCTTCCACGAGACAGATCAGATTTTCCCAAGAGTGTTGCACACTCTATGGAGATACAGAGTTTATATTATGGAAAATAAGCTATTTTTTGGCATGAATAACCAATTTCATCATCAGGATTCAAAATCCAGGTCTGAGGCCAAAGTCTGTGTGATTTGAGTCAACTTTGGCTAATGAACAAGCTAACAGTGACAGCTGCCCTGATGATTCCAAAGTTATTGAAAGAGACCTGCCCCTGCTGAAACTTCCCAATCTGTGTGTGCCATGAATCTTGTGCCACAGGGAATGGCATCATGGTTCAGCCACCTTTCCTTCTTACAGGCAGCTGCAGGCCTGTACTGAGGCCAATACTCCACATCAGTACTTACCATGGAACTGTTGACTCCTTTAGCACAGGATTTAGATCATTTGGAAAGGGCTGTGTTTGTACAGGTGGCACTGTGTTCACATCATGAATCAAATCACTATCTCCTGCTTAGCTTTTCCTGCTGTTTGGTGATGTCTTGGCTGACACAGAATTTTTAGCTGAGATATAAACTCTGTGTGTATTTGCATATTAGACCTAAAGCTCTTGTTCAAGAAGCCATGGTGTCTCCAGACCACAACATTTATTTGCATCATCCAGCTTTTCTTCATGAACACTATCCTCATCAAAGATGCAAGTTAGGAAGCCAGCAATTCAAGCAGAAGTGCAAGGAAAACTTCCATCTCCCTGTGGTTTTAACATTCCCTTTAATTTCACCAGGTTCAACAGCTTCCCAAGCACAAAAGCAGGATCAGGCACCTCTTGTTTAACTGGCACCTCACCTGCACCAGGATGTTGACACTTACCAGTGCGTGAGCTGGCTTAAAAATTAATTAATGATGGGGAAGAGGAAACATTTGGTTCAAGGCAAGTAAAACTGAAGGCTGGGCACGATTCATTTAGGGTGAACGATTTTTCTGCAGGACTTGGAAGAAATGGCAATGTGTAAACACTCATCCCATTTCGCCTGGACGGAGCCATCCTGGGAGCACTGGTGAAGCACCCAAGGTTGCTACTGAGAGAGGACAAGTCCCTGCAGAGTCTGTCTCAAACACAGCGAGAGACTGCAGCTTAACCAATGTCATGGATCTTTATTGCAGTGATCACCAACATCTGGAATAACTCGATGGAGTTTCACTGCACAAGGGCTGTGTGTTGAAAACAGACATTGCTTTTCTGAATTATGTTGTGACTTGTGAGTTATGAGCTGGGACATCTCAATTGAGCTCATCCATCAGTAAACACTTGCGAGACGCTGGGAAGGTTTTGCAGTAAATCATAGAGAGACTTTAAATAAACACAGGGGTGAAGGCTGGCAAGAGCTCTGTCATCAGCCTAACAAGCCTCATCACATCTTATGTAAATAAACAATCAGATAGATTTAAGTAAAATGGACACAAAGATTCTCTTAAAAACTGAACATCCATTGAGACAATTTGTTTTAATGGAGACTGCGAGCAGAAACAAGGAAACACTTGGTACAAGGTAGAGCAGGGACAAGCAATAGGAGTGCAAATCAGGGACACCAGGGATTGGCACAGCTCACTGTCCCTCTGTCCTTGAGGCCACCACTTTGTCTCCAGCCTGCAATGACACTTCTCTGTGTTGTATACAGATCTTAACAACAAAAGAAAAAAAGTTCTGGAAACACACAAACCATTTAAAATGATGATTTGAAATGACTTCTGCAGAGAACTAAAAACTGTTTACAAATATTTCTCCTTCAACTGGACAGTACACTAAAACCTGCATATTTCTAAACTGGACAGATAGGTATTTTTTATGCTTTATAGCCACAGCTAACTGCCATTAAAATGTCCTAAAATTATTTTAAAAAATTCAGTACTTGACTTCAAGTAGTTTCAAGATCAATTTTGCACATAATAACTCAAAATCAGATTAAGGTCTGGTTTGATTTTACAGGTCAGTAAAAGGAAGGAAAAAAGGTTTTTTACATAACCTCTGATACATGACTAAAATGAATGAGTTTTATCTTTCCATGTGTGAGTCAGAGGAGAGAGGCTGAAATGCTTTCTTGGGAAGAATTTATTTTTACTTATTGCAAAGGGTGATCTTCCTAACATCTAAGTATTATAAATAAAAGCCTAAATCTAAATATTTACAGTGAAAATGGCTTACTTTGCAGAAGACATGAATCTCAACGATTTCAGAACAAGCCATGGATGTAGCTTTTATGGAAGGGTAAAAAGGACACTTGAAACCCCAAGAACATTATGTTTCAAGATTCTTCTTTAGAAAAACCACTTTGATTTTTTTTATTGAACTACTCATTAGCAGCCAAAATATCTATCTTTAGAAAAAGAGGCCATGATAAAAATCTATACAAGAATAGCCCCATGCCAAGAAAAATGGAAGAATTTCTAAAAGCTTTGAGTGCTCCCCCAAGTAAACAGGAAAGGGATAACTTTCAAGGGAAACATGAGCCATTCCCACAGATTGGGTAATGGCAGGAATCACTGACATGAGCACAACCTGCTTTCTCTCTTGCTGGAGAAGCCATGCCATGGGACTGCTTCCACAAGCTAAGTGGCAGGACCCTGATAAATTACATTCCAAGAGTAGGCCAGCAGTTTATAAAATCATCATGTGTGTTTTACATACAGTTATGCAGAATTCCAAACTGTTACCATTTATTAAGTGACGTGTATAGCTTTACTGTAAGTATGTAAACTGTGAGATTGTCACATCAGAATTTACTTGGTTACTCAAGTGGAAAACAACTGAGTGGGGTTAGAGAAGACTCCTGGTGGGAAGTGGGTGTACATGAAAACTAAAAGCACTACAGGAAAAAAATTAATCTGCTGTTGGGAGAATTCCCTTCTGAACCTGACAGACTCCTCACCTGAGCAATGCATGGGCAGACAGAGCAATCATTGTAGCAATGGGCAGGAAAGTGAATTCTCCAGAGTTTCATTTTCTATTTGCTTTCTAGATCTGAAAGTTGAGATGTACAGTTGATAAGCTCGGTCTGCCCAGTGAACCAAAACTCTGAAGAGCTCTAGTGTCCAGAAGAGTCTTCTCTCTCTGTACAGATTTAGGTGTCACCTCTGATGTCTGTGCTCAGCATTGTTGCTGGGAAATCAGACTTTTGTAAAGCTCAAGCCATGTTCTACCAGGAGTTTTCCAGGAAAGAGCTTTCTGAGGCACTGAGCACAACCTCTACTGTCCCATAAAGTGAGACTTCAAAAGGCACCTCACAGATGCTCTTCCTAAAATTCACCCTTCATGCTGGCTGAGTCTGTAGGACCTTCATCATTTCAACAGTAGCTTGCTTTAGTGCTAGACATTTTCATATAAATGAGAATATTCCAGACAGACAAGGAGAACTCCAACCCCAAAATACTATTCCTCCCTTAAAAGAGGCTGTTCTGGTTTTAGTATCTTGAATCCCTGCATACATGATATGCATATTTAGGTTGGCGTGCATGATTTGGCAGAAGAAGAAAAAAAAAAAAAAAAAGACTGAAAATTGAAATACTTCTAGAATTTGTGTGTATATGTATGTGTGTGTGTGTTTAAACAACAGAAACCCCCCCACCCTTAGTCTTCCAGAGGTTTTCTGCCTCACAAGAATGAGCTCCAAAAATGAAACTTCATAAAAATTCTGTCTGCAAGGGCGTTAGAAAGGTGAGGAAAGTAATTGCATATGCTAATAGGTCCTTTCTCTGTAAATGTATGCTGCTGAACCTACAGAATGTCACCATTTTATGCAATATTTTAAAATGGGAAGACAGTTCAGAAGGCAGCTGAGGCAGGAAAGACAACAATAAGCAGAAATGTAGAGACAGACGGACTGTTTTGACACCAAGAAGTTCCTTCTGACGCCCCCATTCAGTGGCAAGGACTCAGCTGGGGGGTGTATTTTAAATAAACTTGGCTACGGCTACGTGCTGGGCCAGCAGCCCTGCAGCATCCAGTCTCTGACGTGAACAACAGATGCATGGATGCTGGCTTGGACTGGATTTCAAGGCAGCACAGCCATGAGATTGCCATCCATGTGACAGTCTGTCCACAACCTCTTACAGCCAAAAGTGAAATGTCCCAACTGCTGAGGGCTGCTGCACCCCTCTAGAACAGACCACAGCTCTGCTGGGACTGATCTTGCATGGCCAAGAGTGGTTCCACGCAGCATATGCCTTTACCAAAGGCTGCTGAGACTCACATTGAGGCTCAAAGGCCAAAGCAGCTGCATCCCATTACCAATTTAATGCTGTTCCTTTATTTTGTCTATGATTTTCCACCTCCACACTTGCCTTGCCAGGTAGCAGCTCTTACAGCAAACCACCATCCGCCAACTTGGAAAAGCAGCCTGGTGGCCTCACGGGGGAAGAATAATAACTGGAGGATTATTATTTAGCCTTTTACTGACAGCTAATCTGAGAAAACACCGAGGAGGGAAAAAACATATTGGATAAACAAGGTTAGTATTTGTGGTGTGAACTGAATGTGGAGCAGGTCACAAGGCAGACTCAGAAATCTCATACAAATCAGTGAGAAAAAGAGCAAAACACAACAACAACTTCTGTTAGGAGCGACGACTGCCACTGAGACCCTTGTAATATGGCATTTCCCAGCCAGCTACAAACAAACAGGACACTGGCTTCTAGTAAATAAGGGTTTGTTTTTTTCCCAGACAAAAAAAGTGCCCAACAATAGTGGGACCAGCACTGCTCACGGTTCACAGGAAATGCTCACTGTGTCACCATCAGTCTAAGGGCTGCGTGAGGTCACGAGTTACATGGAAGAAAGATTAAGTCACATGCAGCAGTTTCTATTCAAAATCTCTTTTTGATAAGTTCTATTGGGGGGAAAATAGTTCTTTATAAGCTTAACAATAAGATCTGATATGGGAATAGGATGCTAAGGTCCTATTTTCATTTGTTAGAAATCATCACCTAGAGACTTGTTTATACACTTTAAATAAACACCATACAAATTTCTGAACGAACACAAGAAGCTGTCATGCCCTGCAAATGCTTTCTATTCCACAATTTCATTCTTGTATAAAATACTGCGTGCTGCTAAAAATATTTCACATTGATCTGTTTAAAACTGCATTGCTTATACAATCTGCTTTGTTTAGACTATTTTTAAGGAGTGTACCAAACAGAACCAATGCTTGTCAAAAAGCTGTGAAAAACTCTGGTATTGAACTCTGGTATCTGTTTTTATCTGTTTTTCATCTTATACATAAAAATTATAGGAAGCACTGCAAACTCAAGCAGTTTAACTTTGGAGGATATATGTGAGGAGTAAGGGTTTCAGAATATTTCCATGAATTCAGCCAAATATGCATTCCCTTACATTTAAAATAAAAATACAGACTTGCCCCACATTTGTGTCTCCCAGACTGCAAACAAGCTGCAATGCCTGTTTTGTCACCATGAAACTTTGACCATATATTTGCTTCTTGCTCTCTCCCCTCCGATTTTAGGACTTTTAATGGCTTAGAGTGGGACCCTGAGCTGCCAGAGAAACCATATCTGAGCCAACATATGTTGAACCAATGCACTGGAATAGGCCTACTTGGTGGTCTGAGCACTACTGAGGTACAGTCAGCACTTGTACATAGAGTTTATTGCACTCATAGGAAACCACATTTTAACTTCTGGATTGAAACAGGAACTCTGACCAACAGGGAAAGGCTAAAAAAAAGCACAGCAATTTCTCCTGGTGCCCATGATCTGAGCAGTGAGTGTACAAGCTTTTAAGAAGGGAATAATTTTAAGTACTTCTTGAAATCAGAGTCTGAAGCACGTGAGACAAGGAAGCCTCTAATTTGCACCCCTAATGTGACAGCATCTTACAGCTGCTGGGGTGAGAAGAAATGAAGCTTATACAGGACTTGATTTTTAGGTGAAAATTTTGCTTTTCATTCAATGACTCCTGCCTAGCCTCTATAAGGCACTTGCTCAAGCCAAACTCTTGTTCAGAAGCCACTGGGAAGAAGCAGCAAACAGCACAACAACACTGGTGAAAAACTGACCAATACTTGTGATCACAGGGCTCAGTTCAGTTGCAATAGAGCGGGTGGAAGAACTCAGAACAAAACTGTGAGGTTTTTCATTGCTGCTTAGCTTCCTACATTAAAATGATAGCCCGGCAAGCTGTCAAGCATCTTGATCAGCATTTCAGAAACAACCTACTGCATAAACAGCATCTGAAAACTGTGGCTTCAATCTTCCCACTGGTAAAATTCACCTCCCGAAATTCCTCTTGCGCCTGTCGAATCAGAGCTCTCGTGCTTAGCCTGCAACATTCACGAGCTGTCAGCACATGTCCACATCTCACAGGCAGGAGTACGTGCGCTCTGCAAGCCAAACACTGAGGGAACACAAACATCACTCACTTGCAAGAAGTCTCTCCTCTCCCTTGTCCCCCTCCTGGGTTAGCTCTTGTCAGCAGGGATGGCTGCACAAGGGCTGGGATGCTGAGCTCCCATCTCGCTCAGCTGCTCTGGATGATATACAGGGCTGCCTCCTCTGTGCAAAAAAAGGAATTTTTTGTGGGACACAAGACTGGAGGGATAAGGCACAATTTCTCCATTGGATGGGGTTATGGGCACTGAGGAGAGTGATAATCAAGAAAACAAATAATTAACAGGAATACTGCAGAGACATGAAAAACATGGCACTACAAAAACCTGACAGCCAGGGGCAAAAAGCAGAAAATTCTTTCCAAAACTACCAGCAGAAGTCAGCTGCAGCCACCCTGGAATGGTCAGGAAAAACCCAGAAGCCCAAAGAGAGGGCTGGGGCACAGCCTGTCTTCTAGGACAGGAACCTGCTTCCTGCATTGCTGTGATATTTAAATCTTCTACAGAACATTCAGGCCTTCAAAATGCACACATATTTCTGCTTTAGTCACTCTCTATCCTAAGTGCAGGACTCTAGACAAAATCTGCATCTACATTAGAGACAGGAAGAAATAATTAATAGGAAAATTAAAATGATGACAGTAATCTTAGAGATGTAGGAAAACTGTCTAACATTTCCTTAAAACTTGTATTTCAAATTTTAGATTTCCTTAGGAGTTGGATGCGAACAAGTCAACACTGTTACAGCAGAATTAACTTCCAAAAATTTGGGAACTATTTCACGCCATGTCTGCACCTAGACTAGAGCCATCCATTTTGAAAGACCAGCTAAAACTGGTAATAAAACAAAGTCCTTGCTCTTCAACAGCTTCAGTACAGAAATATTAGTGTGGTGTTTCACATACAGAGTCCTGGAGGTGTTTTTAAGCTGCAGAAGAGTAATATCTCCTTCTGGCAAAGCTATTCTGCCTTTTGAAACTCCCTATGCAATAGCCTGACAGCAGCAACCACGGTGGGTTAAATAATACTTCTGGAAAATGGAATTAAGGAAATAAGTGACAGGCCTCTTAAAGGATTTCATCACCCAGCTCTCCCATTTTCTGTCTCTGCTCAATTATTGCTTCTCAACCTCCTACAACTGTCCTCCCCTTCTCATATTTGGCAACTGTGGGAGTCGTCAGTGTTTCATTAAGCTCTGCTGCTGCGTGGCTGTTCTGCCAAAGTTGTAGAAAGGTTTATGTGGCTTTCCTGACGATTTCTGGTTTATAACCCAGTTTTATGGTGCTGTGTCAGGAAAGAGAAGCGTATGTTAAGAGAAGTGAGCCAAAGGTATGTGTGGAAGGGGGAGAGGGGAAGCAAAAGCCTGGGAACAGCTGAGGTTTGAGGCATCAGAGAGAGAACACATGGGCTGATCTGCATGCAGGCAAATGTGATTTTCCTTTTAGCATGATCACAAATGCTGTCAAGCGTAGCTTTTAAAGCTTCCATTATTTATTTTAAAGTTTCTAACCCTCCTACTAGCCAACTTCCACAGAGGCAACCTATGATAATTCAGGTAGAACACTGTTTCTAGCTTACTGCCTTTATAACAATCTAGTTTCCTACTTCCTTATCCAATATTGACACATATGTCTATTACTTGATTTATTTGCTACTCCTGCTGCTGCTGCGGAGGAATCAAAAGCAATGCACATGACCTGCCCTGCTCAAGGGAAGGCCAAAAAATCAACTGGTGGTGTAGATTTTTTTTAACTGTAGCCAACTAGCAATTCCTGTAGGTTCCACTGAATTATATCCTTATCAAACCAATGGTATTTATTTTTTCCAGGGTACAGTGTAAAGTGCCAGCTTTACTTCAGAAAGAAGCTGAACCTTTTATGCTCAAACACTGAGAATGCCAAACAAGCTTTCCTCATGCTGCAGCAGGAAAATAAGCTGCAGAGAGAGCAAGGAAACACAACATTGCCAAAGGCTCCCATCTACTGCTGAAGCTGATTCACTCAAGTTTTCTAGATTATCTGTGCCAACCTTTTTGGCTCTTGGGAAACTTGTTTTTAACTTTTGTTGCTCTCTCACTTATTAACCAATATTTAGAAATATATCACTTTGACACTAATAAGAAATTTGCATCACAATGTTTAATGAGCTGAAATGGAATACAGATTAAATCTGATGCAACTTCCAGTATGCTGAACCAGCACTAATAGAAAAAAATTCTTTTTAACTAGCCCTGTAGAGCAGTTTTAAGGGTATAACAGAGGTGTTTACATCAAGTAAAAAACTGAAAACTTTCTTCAGTGTTCCTGAAAAACACAGGTTGTGTTCTGTATCGTAGAACCACCCAAGGCTGACTTCACAATGTCAGGGTATTTAATCCCAGCTCGTCTCCTGTTGCTGACCAGTTAAGCAAGCTGCAGACACAGAACTCAAAGGTCACACACACAACATCAGCATCCATTTCCCTTCGCTCCTCAGTGTCTAAATGTATGCAGGCCCATGTATGAATGCAGCAATCAATAAGCTGTTTCAGCACACTGATCCTTCCCTTGCCCTTATGGGATGTAATTAAAAGGCATCAGCCGTATGCGATGCCCCACTTGGGCTCAGCGCATTACGTAACGCTGCAGCACTTCCCGCTCCTCTGGCTGCAAGATTACACATCAATTACTGTGACATGTGTTGCCTGAAGAGATGCAGCATCCCAGTTTATCCAAAGCTCAATAGGGTTTTTCGTCACTGTTTCTAGAATATCGACAAATTTATAAACACGGGACTGCGGCTTGAATTCCTTGAAAATTCCCAAACCCAGGAGGTTCTTCCACACACAACAGAAAATCTTTCAGCGACCTGTTCCGGTAGTCAACAGTGGAGCCTTTGTTGCAGTGATTAACACATTAATACCCTGGAATATGACTATCTACTTACATGGCTGAGTCAAATCCCAACCAAAAACTCATGTTAACCCCTAGTTTCAACTCCAAGTAGAGTCAAACCCGAACTGTTAACTCTGGGTATTTAACCCAGATTGAAGCAACCCTCCCACCTCCTAAAAACAAAACAATAATAATAATAATAATAATAATAAAAAAAAAAAAGAAGGTCTGGTCAACGAACAACTTTGTACCTTAAGAACAAGTTTTTAATTAAAATCATACTGGTTTAAGGGAGACCTATTCAATAGGAGGCTGCCCAGCAGCACCACAAGACAGCAGTAGGTGCAGCCTGTGCCCTCCTTGCTCTGGTGCTGTTCTGCTCCACTGGACAAGGAGTTTGTGCCCAAAGGAAGCTTTGAGTACCATTCCACACTGCTCTACCCAGACCTCAAGAGCAGGTAAAAGCCTGACTGACATAACTAAGTAAGGGCAAGATGAACAGCAGGGCTAGGACATCCCAAATGTTCTGGGACTTGCTCATGGCCAAGACTTTTAAATCACCATTGTAGCAAACACTGGGCTAGAAGACATTACCAAGATATATTAATTCAGATATATTAATTCCTATTCACTGCAGCAGAAGTTTCCCCCATGTGTCTGTTCCACCCCACCAACTCCCAAACCCTAGGGAATCATAAAGGATCTGGTTCACCCTGCCAAACAAATGACTGGCATATACATAGTCCAGTATGGCATCTGCTCAGTGTATCCAGGAACACAACTTGAAAAAGGAAGGCAAGCAGACCTGAGGGTAGCCAAAAAAGTATTTTTTTGTTCAGCAGGCAGCCAGACAGAATCCGGTCAGCACAATATTTGCGCCCTTGAATTGCAAACAGCGAAGAAAACAGTTCATTTCCAGCCTCGAGAGTAAAATGCAAGGAGCTTGTCTCTGCACATTGATAAAAATCATTCTTCCCTAGTTTTTAGACTTGACTACACGCTTGGAAGTCACATGAAAACAGTGACTTAAGGAGGTGTTTTTTTGGCCTGTGCACCCCTGCAGACACCATCTGAGAACCTTTTTCTTCCCAGGGATTAGTGACCAGACAGTTGATCTTTACATTTCAGCTGGGATCACATTTTCAGAGTCCTTTTAAGGGTCAGAAGGTGGAGCAGGCAGCTCCTTCTATAATTACCCTGGTTGACCAAACAGAAAAAACCATAATACTTAATAAACATTATAGCTACTCAATATACACTCCATATTCCAAAAGCCATTTCCCCCTCAAACTGACAGAAAAGAAAAAAGCTGAATTGATCCTATCTACACTCCTTGGACCATTGACATCATGCAGTCTCAAAGTGCTTTGCTTCCCTTTTCAATACTCAAAGCCTCCCAAAAAGGCACCATTCTCACGATAGGCTTACAAAAAGTGTATTGTTAATTGTTACCATGCTGAAAAATCAACCTTCTGGACTTTCTAAAAGCTTTTGGACCACAGGTGCCAAACAACAGGAATAAACACTCTGCCTGGGATCATTTTGGTCACAACTGTGCTACTGGGAAGCTCTACTAGAAAGAGCAGAGAGTGGTAACACAGCATCTGCTTTTAAATTATTTGCTGTTTAAAAAGTGCTGCTGAATTATATGAACGAACATATAAAGAAACACACTGATTCCTCTAACTCATTATTCATTGTTTGCTTTAAAAAAAAACCAAACCAAACCCACACAGGTGTATTTTGCAAATAACCTATTCTAAGCCCCTAAAGAGAAGCTGCATTCCTCTATGCAGTTGCCTTTATTGAGGTTAATTCCTCATGTGGCTACATCAAGCGGAACAGAAATCCTATTAGTGCTTTCCCCGTTTGCTGCAACAAATGAACAGCATGTTGGAGTTTGCAGGCACGGTTTTCCATGTACATTGCTCCAGGATAAACACTGCAGTTCACCAGAGGTTGTAATAATCTCTAGATATAAGAATGAGGACTATCAGACCGAGAGTTTTAATCAACTGAGGATTTTCCCTGCCAAAAAATGTGGGTTTTCTCTGTAGCTATTCATGCCACCAACCACCTGCCTTGTGGTAAAGCATTATAGAAAACCATCCTCTCAGATGAAATTTTGGGGCTGATTAAAGACAGTGTTGGTGGTTATGGAACCTGCCTCAAGCTTTTCAAACTTTCCTAACTTGCATGTTTTAGCTTGAACATTAACTTACATGAAACACATTCTATACATGTACAGGGGAGATTTAAAAGTAGAGCTGCCTTCACATTGAAGTCTTCTAAATTCTAATTAATAAACCCCTTGATCTTAGTATTTTGAGCTTGCAGGGTCATACTACAGGGTTGCTCTCATAGGAAATTTTAGTAACTAGAGCAGAGTCTCAGGCATCACTCCAAATAACTTGCTGTGTCCCAGAGATGTGGCTCCCCCATCCTCATTCAGCTGTTCAAAAATTATACAACGGCATTTGTACATGAAGGATAATGAGATCCATGGAGTCCCTCTGCACCAAATAACAGGAATTGATAGTCTGTAATAATACAAGATGAATAAGACTTCTTAATGCAGACCCTTAAATGTGATTTTTACTCACATGTATTATGTTCCCCAATCAGTGAAGCAACACATGGAAGAATAAATTTACCAATAAAACCTGAAGTTAAACAACCAAAGCACAATCAGCACAAAAGAGAGCAAACATTTTCTTTCCAAATGTGCAAGTTATGAGTTAGACCCCACTGGGAGGAAGCAGAACAGCACTCTATTTCAACAACCAGACAAGTATTTTTATTATGTGGTGAAAACCAGTTTTCTTTTACATTATTGCCCTGCATGTAATTTTTTCTTGCTATTTAAACTTATAAAAGAATGAAACAAGTTATATATTATATATACATGTATTTATTATTATATATGCTATATACATGTATTTTATATATATTTGTATATGTGTATATATTTATACATATATACAAGTTATATGTAAGTTATAGGTGTAGCAACGCATCATTACTCAGTCATCCAACAAATAGCCTGAATAATTTTTAAGACTGAAACCTAAATAATTTGCAAGATTTGGCAATACTTTCATACCTGATAAAAATTGTACGAAACTCCTCTCCTGAAGGTTACAGCTTAAAAACACTTGAAAACTCATTTTAAACAGATTTGCCACATCAACAAGGTAGGAATACACAGTGCAGAAAAATAACCTCCCTCTCCAATTATCTCCATAACCTCTGGCACACGCTGACTGCTCTCCAGACTGATGGAGTCCCTGGCACAAAATTTATGATGCGTGACTTTGACTACCTCAGAGAAGGGGGAGCACTTGGTAGACTATCGCTTAATTAAATTACAGAGAAAGAACCACCCTCAGCCTTTTAACCTCAAATATCCTGAAAGCTCCCCCATGCACTTCTTGAGCTTCTCTACTGTTACCCAGCAAGTCATTGAGGAAGGGGTGTCAACACTGCTGCTCACCACAGGTCTAGCCATGACCTCCGAGATGTCAGCCAGTTTGGGCTTGAAAAGTGTGTTTCTGGCATAGTTCTGTTGGTTGTAATGAAAAGGAAACAAAAGAATTTAAGTTCTCTTTTAATTTCATACAGATGACAAAGTTTCCTTCTGCTGTTATTTAAGGCCAGTATCATTTGCTTTGTGTTAGAGGGTAGGTTTAGATTGGATATTAGGAAGAAATTCTACCCTGTGAGGGCCTGGCAGAGGTTGCCCAGACAAGCTGGGCTGCTCCATTCCTGGAAGTGTTCAAAGCCAGGTTGGATGGAGCTCTGAGCACCCTGGTGTAGTGGAATGTTCTCTGCCCATGGCAGGTGGTGGAACTGGATGGTCTTGAAGATTCCTTGCAGCTCAAACTATTCCTGGGATTCTATGTTATAAAGGCATTAATATCAGGAATACCCAAACCCCTTTTGCTAAAACAGCACATGTAGTGCAGAACCACTACAGAGGTGATAAACTGACACCAAAGTCTTGCAACCAGAAATTTGTTTAAAGTTTTGAAGAATAATGACCTAAGGGGAGAAAAAAAGAGCAAAGCACAGTGCATCTGCTCTTCGTTTCTGCTGCAGCTTGGAAGAAAACAGCAGATCAGATATATCAGTGACATCCAATCGCTGCATAAATTGTTTAAATTGCAGCTGAGTATGACAAACAATAATTTTGAAGTCACCTGATGCAGTCCATGTAAGACAGCAGGTATGCCTGTAATGACTCTTCCTTGCCAGAAAATGTCTGGCTTGGTAGGACACTGACTCTGACTTTCCAAATCAGGCAAAGAAAACATAATGAATACCACAACTGTCTCCACTACAACTAATTAACCCCAGTAAACAATCATTTATCTGAATACCTGAGACACTTTGGTTTTAACTCATGAAGATTTTTCCCAGAGTGCCCAAGTTTAATACTAATTTTAGAATATTTAATTTAGTATTTATTTTCCTACCACCTACATGAACTCTTAAGGGCATGAACTTGATCTCTGTTCTCCAAAGAAATATTTTACTTTCTAGAAGAGTCCAGATATAACATTTGTAAGAGGTACTAAAACACTTCCAGATCAAGAGCTCATTTAAAGTGGGATATTTTTGGAATTTTCAGATTATCTGGGGGGGTTGGGGGGGAAAATCTCAATTCTGATAGACTGAATTAATGAATGACCATTGTTTACAGAGCAGCACAACTGATAAAAGCAGGAAATTCGTGTTTTTATACAGCCAATAAAGAGAACCCATTGAAAATGATTTAGCTCAGTTTATCACTTGAGCCAGAAAGAACAGAACCCTGGGATTCAGAGGGGGATAGAAATTCAAGGTGAAGATGATCTGAGCAGAAGTAGAAGTTACACAAAATTTACTGGCATAATAAAAGCAATTGCACTGCTTCATGATGGGACACTTGCCAGAGACAAAGCTGATACCAAGGACAGAACCAGGCCACTATAGGGACTGAGCCTTTCTGTTGATCCTTCCCCATATCAGCACCTCCATGGGGAAAAGTATTCTTGCCCTGGAAGTGTGTTAAGACATTTTAGAGCCGAGTATGGAAGCTCCCTGCTCACATGGAGCACTCCCAAAAGCCTGGAAAGATGGCACCTAACTTTGCTGTAGAAAACTGTAGCCCAGCAGTCACCATTCCCTAAAAATAATAGAAACTCAGATTCAAATTCTTCAGTTTACATGTTCTGCATCTACTACACTGCAAAAAATTAATCTGGAGGCTCCAGCTGAAGATCACCAAATGTTAACAGAATTGGGTTCATCTATTTTTGGAAAAATCTGCATCTGTGCTGCTCTGTACCCAGCTACTCAAAACTTCAGGGAGAGGAAGATGTTTATGGAGTTACATGAGCTATAGGAGATTTATCCAAACCACTGCAGATATAATCCATAACATGGATTTTCCCAATTTAATTAAATGGACTTGTATTAAATATTATCAAAGTGAATCAGTCACACAAAACATTTCCAATAATTTCTTGCAAAACAGCCTGCAGGATGTATGTCTGAAACCTCCTCAACTGTTGTTTGGTGAAAAGTGGATGATTAAATGGAGTCCCAGAGGGGCATCACAGAAAGACTCTTGCAACAAGCACACAGGAGACTGGGGCGAACAAAGCTCAAGGGGTTGCTGCTCTGACAATCCTATATTAAAACATTATATGAGTTGGCCTGCTGACACTCTTTTCATTTCCAAAGTGGCTTTAATTCTATTTCCTTGAAAAGTAAGACTCCTGTTCACTAATGAGTTCCCAGCTATTCCCTTTTCATAACCTGTCTCACAGTCCACATTCAACAGAAACCCACTGAAGTAGGCTGTGGGGTTGCCAGTTCCAAAGCTGGGCATCCAAATCTCAGTTCTGCATCTGGAAGTCTCTGCCACCAGAACCCCATCCAAGAGCTGAAAGGTTTCTTTTTACAGTAAAGAACAGGCAATTGCCTGCTGGAAAATTGCCCTAGTGGCAATTACTTTGTAATCTGGAGTGTGGAAGCACTATCGTGTTTTACCTGTTATTGCTATGGCAAAGTTACCCCTCAGTCAGAGCTGAGGGTCAAACTCAAATTCTGAGCAGAAAAACTCATGCATGTACATTCAAGGCTTCTCCTGACATCCTGTTGCAGATGAGGGTGTTCAGACAGAAGTATAAAGAGACGTGGGGCATGTGGGTGGAAAGCAGATTAAGAGGAAGGGTTTAGGCTAAGAAAGATGTTGCATAAATGTGTTTAAAACCACTCAATTTTAGCACATTTCCAGGAGGCCAAAGTCTGTCCCTGCTTCTTCTCACAGGACATCTTAGTAAAAATTCAGGGATCCTGCAGTTCCTTTATTCCTATCTGTGCCCATTTCTACTCCAGAACTGCCCTTGAAAGCAGCAGAAGGGCTTGTCTTGAGTCTCACAACAAGGTGGGTCTGGCATGTGTGAGAGGAAAGAATTTCAAGTCAATTTGGTGACCCAATGATAAGACTTTTTCCAGTCTATTGTAAAAGCCCTGTTTACAATAGACTGGAAAAAGAATCTGATGCTATTGGCTGTTATGAAAATTAAAATTTAAAAAAATGCTTTAATTTAATATAGTCCCATACTCAGTTCACCACCATTAGCTTCTCACAGTGCTTAGTCCTTAATTCTGCCCTTTACTAGATCTTTGGGCAGGAGAAAAGGAATTTGGGAAAGAAGGGGAACAGAGATCTCAAAGTGCACCTAAGTCATGCCAAACAGTTTAGCCTTTCCTAACCCCTGACTATTCCAGATAAAAGGTAGGCAGCATGCTGGACAGGAAATATTTACAGGTAGGAAGAAGCAGCTACATAAGGACAGATATGTACATTTCCTTCTTAGAGAGTGATTATTTTTGGAGGTTTCAAGCTCTTCTGACAAATCACAGACTAAAATGTCTATTGCTGCAGAAAAAAAAGTATTTGAAGAACGGAGGTGACAATGAAATCAAAAATTGCTTTTAAACCTGCATTCTTCGCTGACAGCCTGCATTTTTACACACTTTGCTTTACCCTCCATTGTGCTGCTTCTATCAGCCCACAGTTTTCAGACCTGTTCGTATTTCTTGTGTCATATACTGGTCACTTTCTCTAATTTCAGACCACACAAACTCTTAAAATGAAAACTTCTGAGGATTCAGAGTGTGCACTCGACAGTTTTTACTGTGAATACTCTTTATGCTAGGGAAAAAAAAAAAAAAAGCCCACATTAACATTCCCATAGTACACAACTAAAAGCTGAAGGAATTCTGTTAAAGATTTGGAATGGGAAAAAGCTGCACCATAATAAGTATGAATCTTATTTTAGAATAAGGCTAACTTCTCCAGCAAACCTTATTCTTATTCAGCCAAAAAACACCAAACAAACAAAAACAAACAAACAAAAAACACCAACAAAAAACAAAACAACCCCAAAAAACAAACAAACAAAAAACCAAACAAAAAAACCCCAAAAAAACCCCACCAAAAAAACCCCAAAAAAACCAAACAAACCAAACCTGAACAAGAAGTTACCTACTGGTAAGTAGTAATAGGAAATATATTTCATGCTATGGGAGAAGCCTCTGAAGCCATTTGCACTCAAATTCCCTCTCCTAGAAAGGCTTTTCATCCAAACTCAGAGCCTGTAGGACCCTAGAGCCAGCAAGAATCCTCACATTACCCAGCTGAAAATCTGCCATGTGTTATCAGTGGTGCCTCTGAAGGCCAGATTCAGTGTTACTTAAAGAAAAACAGAACATTGATATAAAAAAATGCTGTAAGGAACAGCTATTGCACAACTGCCAAACCGCATGGCATTTGCCTTCATATGGAAATAAAGCACATGCTCCTAACTGCCCCCAGGATTAAAAATCTTAACAGTTCCATAGCATCTTTCTTTTAAAAGGGCTTTAAATATATCTTTAACCCAACCTTCCACTAAGGGCTATCTGTGTTCACAATCTGTGCTGTTATTGCTTTGAGGTCAAAAGATATTTTATGTAAGACTGATACATGATATGAAAGCCTGACTTGCTTGTTAGTTTAAAAAAAGTACAGTAAAATTAGTCTTACACAACTGCTTAGTGGGCATAAAATTAGTCAATAAGTAAAAAAAGATGGGTGGGGAGGTTTTATAGAGCAATTAACATGTGCCTCAGGTACAATATTTGCTGTCTTATACATTCTGCCACATAAGATGTGAATACAAACTTTACATGCTCTTACAGAGTAACTCTAAAGCTAACAAGGCTGAAAAAAGGATTTAATTGTTTATTATTCCAGGTTTTCTGGATCCACTGTATATTCAGTTCTTGCCTTCAGGTTAACTGTGTTACAGCCCTCTCTTGGGACAGGTCAGCTCTCAAGCCATTAAATCTTCCAAAGAGAAATTCAGATCCTTCAATTCACTCTCAGCATCAAATGCAGCCATGCCTGGGAGCATGGATGCAACTGGATTGAAGAGGAATTAAACTTTGGGAGTCAAAGGACAGGTTATAGCAACTCAGTTTCTTTGTGGTAAGACAAGGTAAGGTAGGACACAGCTGAAATGGAAGATGCAGCTTTGCAGAAAGGCAGTTAAAAATACATAACCTTAATGTAACCTCTGGCAGAGATGAGGAATAAACTCAACTACTCAAGCTGAGCTGAAATAGACTCAGTGCTGCTTTGTGTTGAAGAGCTTCCTCCATCTGCAAGAGGCTTTCCAGCCACTCAGCTCTTTTTCACTTAAATTGCAGGCAGCCTCCAACAGCCTATCCAAGCCTTTGCTCCCTTTTCCCATAAGAGATCTTTCAGGTTTTCAGATTTCCTTTGATCTCAGGCTTAGCCCTAGGAAGGCTATCTGCTTCCACACTGAATTGAGTCAGCAATTGATACCTTAATTCCTTTGAAGAAACAGACCTAGAAGCCAATTCATCCGTAACATTTCATGCTTGGTTTCTAAATACATCTCCATAATCTCCCTTTACCTACAAGCATCCTTCTCAGGCAGGTATCAACACTACCTTTCAATGGGGAGAGTCACTACTGCAAACTAAAAGAGCTCACTCTGGAATATTGAATCTCTTCTGCATAATGAGTTCTCAGCTACCACAGAGATTTCTCAGAATCAGCAGTTTGAATTATTGCTTAACACACTTTTTCCATACTGGCAATTTCACGTGAACTAGATTTCAGGACCCTTTATGCACAGTCTGTTAAGCTTTAGGCTGGATGAATTTTGAATGTTAGATAATTATTTTTTTATAAGATATTATATCTAAATGCTTTAGCTGTAAAATAACAGCCCAAACCCCTGAACAGCTTTTCTACATAAATGAGACTAGAGCAACTACAGCATTTTGCTGATTTGAAAGGATCTAACGAGAGAAATAATTTCCAAACAAATATAATCTATAGTGTTCTGCTCTATGTAGCTCAGCCTTCCTTTTTAGTAAAATCTAATAATTAGCAGTGAAATAATTAGATTCTATTATTCAGTGTTATTGTCTAAAAACAACACTAATGCTCTGGGTTAAGCTTAAAATGACCAACTTCAATATTTAATGTTAGACTAGCCAATGTTTACTACAAGAACCCATTAACTCACACAGTAAAAAACAGTGATGCCATCACAGAGAGGCACTCAGATATGAAATGCAGAAAAACCATGGCTATTCCTACAGCACACCAGACAAACATCCATACATTTAACTGACATTATAAAGATAAGCAGCACATGTAAATTCATTTTCCTTATGTCTCCTTATGAAACTATGTAAATGTACATAGACACTTTTAAAGAGCACCAGTGTAATACATTTAATTTATGCAGGGGAATGAGGAACAGCCCTGGTGCTGACAGTCACTTCTGTGCCTATTAACTATTCATAAAAAACTCAATAGCATTGAAAGAGCCTTTGAAGCAACAGTAAAGGCTTGACAAAGCTTTTATCATATTAAATATAAAACGTGAAATTTCATGTTTACAGCTACCACTACTCATTAGTCAAACAGTGAGTTCTTCATGCTGAAAGCAGTAGCCACCCCAAGCCACAAAATACTTTTTTTTTTTCCATAGTCTCCTAACAGGTACATGGATCCCACCTTTCAGAAGAACTAAAATGGATTTATCTCTTGTATTAAAACCAAAATTTTGTTTGAATTAAAGTAAAAATAATCTGAAACTACCAAGCTATGTATTTATTTATGGTTTAAAGTGTTATTAACAGAATTAATGTATTGTGATTTCACTGAACAACTTTCTTCAAAAAAAGTTTCTCCAAGTTTACACCACACCAGTCTTTGGTTTCTCCTCCTTTTCCTTTTATTCAAGCAAGATCCCATGCAAAATAATTTTATCATGTATCCAAATCTTCCGTGAACTTTTGAAATGGGGATGATTTTAGAGACTTAATCCTTAGAAGCCAGGTTTAATGATGGAAGAAAATACACTGTCATTTATCAACAATAGCAGGGATTTTAATTCCCTCTCACAGATAAGCAGCATTAAGTGCCAAACGTTTCAGAAGACAAAGGCCTCATCCTACTCCTATGGAATAGGCAGTTTATGTGCAGGGGAAGCAAACAGCAGTGTTAACACTCAAGAATAACACAAATCACTCAGTTTCTCAAAACCCTTGGACTCATGAACAAGTAAAAAGTTCTGAAGGTGCTGAAAGCTTATTTTCTGATAAAATTTAATGCTAGCTGTGAGAAATTGCTTATTGAACAGGTCCCAAAAAGGTTAATGGAGATTTTTAGAGATTATAACTTCTGCTAGTGTCAACTAATATAATTTCATCTGGACTCCAACTGGAATTCTCATATTTGCCATTATTTTACATTGTTTGAATACTCTACAAGTTCACCACTTCATTTTGAATTCTTAAGCTGCAGATACTAAGAAATTAAAGAGCAAGCTAGAATTTTTAAAAAAACATGTAATATATATTTGGCTTGTACTTGTTGCTAAGCTACTGAAGCCCAGTTATGACTACAAGACTGTTTTAGATTTGTAGCTGCATTTCCGACACAGCAATGTAACATCAATTATAGCAATAAAGACAATGATTAAAGTCAGAAATCAGAACTTCTTTCAGTAGGGATGCAGTAACCTGGGTGCTTCAGCATCTTTCTAATTCACAGTATGCATTGAGTCAAATAGCTTTCACTGATGCTTTCAAGTTCTCTTGTTAAGACTTCAGAACTTCAGGAAACTTAAACACAATGAGTTCAACCACCACCAAACTGGAAAGGGACCATCTGAGTGACCATCTCCTTCAGCTGATAACATCTCGTGGGTTACAGAACAAGTAGGACAGGTTGGTCATCTGCCAAACCATAACAACACCACTGATCCAGGGTACTCAAACTGCAAAGAAAGTCAAATACTTGCAAGCAGAGAGTGTGTAATGTTAATGTTCCTAAGGTTTTCATGGTGGTACCTGATAAGAATCTCACATTATTTCAGTGACTAAAGTTTTTCCAGGTAAAGAAAAACACAAGCACACACTGTAAAGTTTAATTGTTAATATTCAACACACTCTGTGAAGAGTCATCTTTTTTTGGATACCCAAAGGGCCTCTTGTTCTTCAGTGTATTGTAAGCAAAATTGGTTGAGTCACCACACTTTCCCCAGGTGCCAATTCTCAAATATAGTTTCTCGAGCCAATTTAGTCACACAGAAACTGATCTTTGCTTTTACCAAAACACGAAGCAAAGGGAATATTACATCAGTTCGACAGCTATATTGCAACCCCCTCCAGTGAGGAATAAATATAGCTCATGCTGAGGCAGACAGATGTTGAGGTTGATAAAGGTAAACAGAACCATGTAAGAGGTAATTAACAAAGAGGCCCGATAAGTCACCCGTGAATAACTTAACCCTTCAGTAAATCCAACATGGTTTTTAGCCCTGCTGAGGGCACAGGAGCCAAGCAGAAAGATTTCAATTAGCTTCCAAAGCACTGACATTTGTAACTCCATTTCTTATCTCTGTGGCTTGGAACATCATTGCTGCATCCCCACAGACTTTGACACTGACTTTGTCAATTTGCAGCTTTTCTAGAAGTGGGAGCCCTCTTCTTCCCTTCCCCCAAATCCTCATGTTATTTTGATCACTGGGGTTAGGGAAGGAAGGGAAGAGGTATTTCTCAATTATCTGGAGGAAACAGCTAGAAAAGCTCACAAAAGAAACGTAAACTGGAAGACGGGTCAGTAATTAAGAGAATGGTTTATTTATACTGTCTGACCTTACCCTATGGTAAGGTAAAGTCAGCTTAGCCAGCCATACATTTTAATCATCCAAATGTCTGCACAAACAAAGCAAACAAAAACATCACTTACAAAACCAGGGATCTTCACCATGCAAAGCAAGATGCAAGTTTTTAAGTTTATGGTAGACAATTACTGAATCAATGCTGCCAGTACAAGGGACTGAAGTCTCTAAATATCAACTTACCCAAAAGGGAAAAACCTCAGAACAAGTTATGAACATTACAAACATTCCTAGATGAAGCTGCATGTGTTTTATTTAGCAAGTCAGGTTGATCAGAAAAAGTCTTTTTCGGAAGCTTTTTAGAATCTGTTTTAACTATGCAGACAACAGATCCATGAAGACAATCTGATCAGCTCTGAAAATTAAAATTTTCAGGAAAACATAGAGGCTTAACTCATCAGCATTCCCCATGGCACTAACTGCACTGATTATTCACTCCATTCACTCAAAAAAAACCAACTAGCAACTTCATATGAAAACACATTTTAACTGCAGAAAGACTGCATGAAAGGACTTGTACATCACATGCTCACAAGTTGAATCTAAAATGCCTTTTTCTCATGTCAAACAAACAAAACACCCCCATGTGTTTCATTCAAGACGCTAACCTGGAAATTTTTAAACAATGTTGTAAATAGTATTCATTGAACATTGTTATTTAGTTGGTTGAGTGCTTCTGTTTGGCCACAGCTGAGCAAGCTGTAAGGCACACCTGCACAGGTAAGCCAAAACAAACATATAATATAAAAATATATAGACAATTATGCAGTGTACACACATGGTTGGTTTACTCCCCACTCAATCTGGTATTTTCATTCCATGTTGTGTAATATTTTCTGATATATGATTGACAAATTTCTGTATTTGATAAAGGTAATATCAGATATTCTTAATAATGTAAACATTTGAACAGTTTATTTGAAACCTAATGACATTACTCACCATGAAATTTAACACTGACTACCCCTATTCTAAACCCCACCACTCCCCCAATTATCATCTAAGGCTATTGGTATCACAGTTTATTCATGTGCATTCACATGCTATAAACTGCAGATTAAGCACACAAAACAAGGCTCTCTAGTGGTTAGAAATAAATGCAGTAATTAACTGGAAAAAACCCCAATTTATTTAACTATTTAGATATTCTAAAGTACTCTAACCTGAAGTACTTCTCCATAAATAAAAAAAAATGCTTCACTGCAATACCCCAATACCATTTCTAGTTTCTAGAACACTTACCTTGTAGTACAGAATTTTAGAATTCAGGTTACATTTTTTAATCAGGTTACATTTTTTACAGAGGGAAGCAATATTAGTAGATGAATGCATGTAGAAGCCTTCCTATTTAAACATGATCACACAGCTGAACCTGTGCTACAGACACGAAGGAAAAAACCAAAATCCTTTTTACCTTGTGTACCTTTAGTTGGCAGATGCATCTTCCCTCTTTGCCTGGCTTCAATCAATGCCAAAACACACAGAAAGCTTTGACTCACAGAAATGATAATTACTTACCAATTTGTAACAATACAGGTGTTACCAAAGCTGTCTCCATGGCATAACAAAATTCCCTGCCAAACATTACTGCACCATGCATCACCCACAGGCGTATCGGTATCCGGTCTATGGATCCTTCACTAATGGTCTCCTCCCTACTTTCATTCTCTTTGTTTTCTGGTTTCTGAAGCTGTGCCACAGGTAGATCTTGAACTTGCATAGATTCCGAGTCAGCATTCTGAGGAGCCATTTTCATTACCATAAAAAATATATATACTTGTTATATCTCTATAAATAATACTACCATAACTCCACAAACAAGTTAGGGTGTCTTCTCTTTCAGCTTCTGTTCCTCAGGCAAGTAATGCTTATATTCCTCTTGTACAAACAGATATCTTGCAACTTCTTGTATAGATACGAGACATTAAGAATGAAAAGCTATTTGGTAGGAATTTCAACATATGGCTTGCTGGTTTACTGTGAGTTAGAGTTAAAAATCCATAATTGCCATTCAGTTAATACCAGTTTCATAATTATTATTGAAGAAGTGCTGAAGTTGTTATTCGTGCTACACAGAGGTGGAAAGGCGACACAAAGAGGTGCTCCACTGTTAATCCCCATCGAGTGGCTGATTAATCTGCAACAAAAAGCAGGCATTTAAAAATTTCAATAGGATTTTTCAGGATATTGTTTACCCCCCCCCCGCCCCCGTAACCATATAACCTATTTCCTGCTTCATGCTTTCCATTGTCCTTGCCTAGCGTAGGGTCCTTTATTCCACACTCCCTCCTACCTCTGCACTTTCCATTGAAAAGCAGTTGTGCCTTGTATTTAAATGATGCTTTACTGTACTCCAGTTCCTCTGGTTTGTGGTCCTACACAAAGCCACAGAAGAATGACAGGGTACTTGTCCAAGATCCTCAGAACACCGAGCACAAGACTAAATTCTGGGAAATTTAAAGCAGGTTGCATTTCAGAAACAGCATAGGCTATTCCAGTTCTATGCCAGGAAGATGATTCATCAATTACCATGGTCACACAGACATCTCCATTTAGACTTTTGGAAGCTGCAAGTTACTTTGCAGTAGCTATCACATCATTTTATACTGAAGATATTTCTCAAGGAAGCATGAGCAAAATAAGCCATGATGAATATAACTAAGAATTGATATTTAAATATTTAAACTTTAATGAAGATATACCCAGCATATGAATTCATCTTCTTTCTGCATACAAGACCAGAGCATCTTACTCCCACATCCTGTGAGGCTGCTGAAATTTGTGAAAGCAGAATGGTACAATATCTTCCACATGAAAATTATTAAAATATATTCTAACCAGGTAAGACAAGCTTCTTCTGTACCTTCCTCTCCTTTGTGCCATAGACAAAATCTAAGCAGATGTACAAATACAGCACCATGCCAATCAGAATGTCTTTAAGCACTTAGGAGAAAAAAACAAATCATCTTATAAAAAGTCAGATTACATGAAGTTTGTATTAGAAAGATGAATATTTACATCTCTGCACACAGGGTGCCTGAGCTGTGACCCCAGGACAAAACCCCTCAGGGATATGGTTCCATGAAATGCTGGCAGCAAAGCTGGCCTCAGTGGATGTCCCCTGCTGCAATTCCCTGTCTCTTCAGTTGCAGCAACAAAAACTCTTTGTGGGCTTGAGCACACACCAGATCATTAAGTGGTGAGCCTAAAACTGAGCCTTAGGAAACAGATGTCATGTTGGGTGTTTAAAGCACATCACAAGAGCAGCTCTGTTTCAGCGACCTGAGACACTGTTCTACTAAAAGTGCATCACGAGAACACCATCTTGAGCACTCTTTCCTGCTGATGCCCTCCTTCGAGCTGTTCATTGCACGTATTTTGTTCTTCAATTCAAAACCATCTTTCTTGGTCCACGTCTTTTCCTCTTCCAAGCTCCCCAAGACTACTGGAATTCTCACATTTGATCACCTCAACAACAAACTAATACTAAAATTTTATTTCGAGTTGGACAAACCTTTAAATTCCATGAGAAAGTTAAAATAACTTACTGAACTAGCTCTATAAACCAAGTTTTAAGTTCAAGTTTTTTTCTATGACCATTAAATAGCTCAGAACAAAAAGGACTTGGAAAGCATTTCTCTACCCACTCAGAATTAACAGAAATTAAGATGTAAGTAGTTTATCATAAATGTAAAGTACTCCGTGCATTAAAAAAACACATCCACCTTACATAACACAAGTTCTGAGTGAGTAAAGCCTACAAAATACGTGTTCCAGAGTAGGAGCAATTATTTTAATTACAGCCTAGTCATAAAATGTTTAACTGCTGGCAGACTCAGGCATCATGACATTCACTAGAATTTGAAAGTATACATGTTAGCTCTTATCCAAAAATCAGCAGAACATGTATGTTGTATTACAGACTAAGGGTCATGGATTACTCTCCTGCACTATCTGGCTTTAAAGACTCTACCGTTTTCTCACATCTGATTTCACCTCCTGTGAAGGATTTGATTTCCTTTTCCTAAACATCTCCTTCCACATGCAATTCCAGGGTGAGGCACTGAGAGGAAGGCAGTTCATCACTCCAGAATATTCTGTGATGCACTGAGGCAGCCTGCACATGGCAAGGAGGATGACACCAAGCCAGGAGCATTTGTCCTGGGAAAGGATAAAGAGGCAGGACAAAAGAGGATATCTGAGATTCAGCCCATTTGAGCAAGGCTCTTAAGGGATGACTGAAAAAGTTATTTCTGAAGTGGAAGATGATGGGGAGTGATCAGATAATTTAAGAGCCAGGAATAATGGGTGGTAGATGGAGGTAGACTTTGAAGCTGTAATTGACACAGATAAGAACAGCATATTTTAAACATGCCAGAAAAAGCAGTTACAGTGTTCAAGTGCAATAGGAGGAGGCACAATCGACAGGTTTTATCTAAAAGAACAGAGAATTACTGTTCCATTATGTCAATTTTGTGGTAAGCATAACGTTAGACTTCCTGCAGCACTTTCATCTGACTCCAAGTGCATGTCTCATACAAAAGCTAGAGAAAAACAAGAGCCTCAGAAAGGTCTCCAGTTCTTTCCTAAGCCCTGCTCAGCTGTGTTCATGTTCATTTTAGATTGATATATATTTTGCTACTGCTTTTTCCTAGTTAATTTTGAATTTGGCAAGTTTGAATGGTGGCATTCTTCTCAAAGACGGAGACAAATTCATTTTTTACCTGATGGAAGTAAATGTAACAGAGGCTTTTATGCAGCAAAGAACTCCAAAGTAAATGGCACCTGAAGAGAAGCTGGATTAAAATACCAGTGCAGAATTCTCTGATGTCTGCATCCAGCACTAATTGTTTTTCATGGCTGGTTTTCAAGGGCATTTTCATAACTAACAACAAATAAAGCAGTAGATTGAAGAATTTTATCCATGGGAAGAGATTCCTGTTGGGCATTGTACCCAGGTTGGGTGTGAAGACAACTTATGACACAGAAATATTTCTGATCTTGCCAAGTGTTTATGGGAGGAGGGGACTGATGACACTGGCTCTTTGTCAGCTTAATTACACATTTTACTCTGACCTTTGGCCATATTTTAGCAATGACAAAAAACCTATAAAGCAATAGTTAATATTCCAACAAAACAGGCAAGTAATATATTCCAAAACCTAATCCGTAAGCAAATTTTTTAAAGCTTCTCAAATTGCTTTTAATCTTATCTGTTATACTTTTACTACCTACCTTCCACTGAGGCATAATATGACTGTGTCAAACACAAAACACGTTACAGGCCTGACAAGTCAGTAACCCTGAGCCTCAAATAGGTACTGTTCACAGACAGAGCCTGTGAACCATCAAAGAACCAAAGGAAAATCACTGCCTTTCCTCAGGGTTTGCCAAAGAAGAGGAAGTGTTATATAGGTCATATCTGTAGCCCACAAAATTCCATGGTTTTCTTTTCCCTAGGGAGCACTATGATGCTTAGGATGCACAAAGAGCTCATGCTACACAATTATACAACACGATGCCTTGGGCAAATGACTTCTATCACAAATCTCAGTGTGTGTTAAGTTCAAGACTTGGGGGTTTGACAAGCAGTGCTCCTGCATTTGTGATGCCACCATCTGGAGGTCAGCAGACTGGTAGTACACCCATCAATACCAGAATAAAATGAGGTTAACAGTGATCCTGCCCAAGTCTTTTAAGACTGAACTATTTTTGATGTGTATTTCCACATCTCTCTTGCTAACAAGGAATTGGAATGCACTGTTTGACGAGTAACTAGAATTTCTGAACCAGTGCCAAAGCATATGACTGTAAGCTGTAGAGTACACAGCATGTTTCAGGTAATCACACACGTATTTTTTTGAGCTGTAATAATGCTTGGCAAGTAGAGAACAGTTAAATGGGCCCAACTGGATACCATGAGAAGATTTCAAATCTTTCAGAGAGTTTTCTTCCTATAAAGCCATTGGGCATTCCCTCAGGCATTTATTGGTGTAAGAAATCATGTCAGAATAGGTGGTATGCACTAATTTTAAAACCCAACACAATGATAAAAATAAGCACAGCCTATGAAAAACTGGAATGAGCAAACTGAAAACGATGGAAACACTTCTGTCCAAGCACTACTGAATATCTAAGGAAAAAAGGAGAGGATTGACCAGAGATAAACTACTCCTTATCTCATCCTCTTCTTTGAAGTTTATTGCATTAACTTCCAGTCATTTATGTAGTTATCTGCTGTCTTCAAGACCTGCCTCTACCATTATCATGACTCTCTTTTACATGCAAGGATACAGACTGACCAAAGTTGTCTCGAATCATGAAGAGCTGCATGCAGTTTTGCTCACAGGAATTATTTTCTAATGATGTCAGAAATACTCTAACTCAAACATTCTAAGGTTTAATTGAATTTTACCTTCTTGATGCAGAAAAGAAGAATGAAGAGACACCTTGAGCCATCATTGCATACAATGACTTTTCCTTGTTTACCACTACCTTCACAAGGGAAAATAGCTAAGAATCAATTAATCAGTTACTACAGAATTTAAATAGGCTTTAATAATTTTGGTCACAATTGTCATCGTCACATTAGGACCTGTGAGTGATACATTGTGCTCAACACATCAAGAAGCCCCAAACAACAAAAAAAACCCCACATAAGTGTACTTCTTAATGAAATATTCAAATGTTTACTTGGGGAAAAAAAGAGACTGCAGAAGCTGCCAGTCTAATAGGAGAAGATTTTTATTCCTCCCAGAGCCTTACAAGTTTCCATCCTCCAGTGCTTCAATGAGTGCATCCCACAGACATCCATGCTAGCAACCACACTTTCACCTGTGAATCATGTCAGGCTGACAAGCCTGTAAGTGCCCAGTCATTCCATTTATTTGTCAAATGCTTTTCTGCCAAGTTGGTTTATGTTCAGGTTTTCAAGTAATCTGGCCATATCTTGAAGAGTTATCTAGACTGATTTAAGTTCAGCTTTAATATTAGCATTAGAAAGAAAGGCATTCTGAGTTTATCTTTTTCTCAGGCTAAATAAATGATTGGCTGAGCACTTCTATCACCATGTTGCAGACAAACATTACTTATCATTCCCTCCAAAATTCAATGCAAAGTGGACAATGAGTTCTGCTTCAGTATCTGACTGGCTTATGAAAGGACACATGGTATGGGCTTGTGCCTTTTCAAGAATAAAATGTTTTTTGTCCAGGCATAATTGCTGGTGTTTTGAGTTCAAATGCTCTGTGCTCCATCACACCAACAAAGAGAATGCTGCTGTAAAAAAGCAGTTATTAAAGGCAAAGCTGACCTTCAATCCCACTGCAAGTGTGGCTGCACCACCTTACAAAGCCTTGTCCATTCCCAAAATACATTAAAAATTACTCTGTAACATCAGGCAACTGATTTTGTAAAGAACTATCACATAAAGTACATTACCAGCTTATTCCATTGCTTACACTCCAGGTTTCTCAATCATTTTGAGCTGGTATAAACAAGAACTTCCTCTAAGAGCACCAGTCTGTTCTTCCTTTTCTTTGCCCCTGGTTCCTTACTCCCACTGCTTCCTGCGCAGCCACATGAGCAGCCCAGCAGCAAACCAGACACTGTAACTGATCCAGGCTGAAAACTTAAGCTGACAAAAACATGTCCAAGCAGCTAAAGAAATCCCTTATAAAATCTGTTTGGCTGCAGGGGTCCATACCATTGTAACAGGGAGGCACAGGAGCGGCTGGAAGTGTCCCTTTGGGGCCAGTGTGAAAATGCAGCTCACAGAGAAAAGGAGCTGTCGGTGGGTCCCTGCAAAAAGCAAACTCATCTGCCCAGCTCCAGACACCTGCTGTGCAGAAGGCAGAAGGATCCTCAGGCATGCTGGGAGAGCTCTCATGTATTCTCCTTGTACTTGCCAGATGCAAGGCAGAACACCACTTGCTTGGCCAACAGGCAGCTATTTCCACCCTGGCAGTTTTGTGGCTCTGTTGCTAATAATTAGCAGCTGTTTATAGTAACAGAACTGGCCACAAGGGATGTTTTTTTGGCCCATGTCAATACTCAAGTGTTCAGTCACTGCAGTAGGAAGAAAAGCATCTAGAACACATACCTGGAGGTTTTGGCCCAGCTGGATAAATGTGCTCAACTACCCTACTCAAAGTTCAGAGGAAGGGTTGTATCCTTCTGTGATCTGATGAAGTTGTTCCATCATAAAGGTGTAGACAAACTCTATGACTTGCTATATAGGTGAGTCATAAGGCCTTTGGTTCAAAAGGGCAGCAATTATAGGCAGGCAGTTATTTCAATTCCCATTAAGACTTCTGACAAAGCTAAATGCAAACATTGAAAGCTTTTTAGCTACTGCATGACATGTATTAACCCTATCAGAGAGGGAAGACTACACTTGCTCAGGAATAATTTTTAAAAAAAATCAATTATATCATGTATTACTTAACCATTCCCATACATGAGCTATGTTACCTCTGGATCCTGAAAGCCAACCTCTCATTTTTTAAACAGTCTTACATTACACTGGACTGGCCTGTTGTGAATCACTAAAACCCTGCCAAAAGGAAAAAGGTTAAGGCTAACTGGGTGCAATAAAGAACCACATTTGACATGTCCTAACATCTAATCCATCATTTAGGTAATCAAAGGCATTGAAACACAATAGCATAAACCAGCTTCTACAAGGACATTGTGCCCAAACAACCCTGTGACTAACACTGACTGCTGGTCAGACTCTTAGCAAGTTCATCTTGAAACCTGAGTTTAAAAAAAAAAAAAAAGAAAAAAGAAAAAAAAAAAGGAAAAAAAAAGAAAAAAAGAGAGAGAGAGAGAGAAAAGAGCCACTGGAAACAGCACAGTGCTTTTGCATCATGACCTACTTTTAAAGCTACCACACAATTTAGGCCACAGAAGCAAGGTCTGGGCAGGGGTAAGTCATTCTGCAGCACGTTGTGAATTAAAACAATGTGGAGCAATCCACCTCACATGGAGAAACAGCATTATTCCCACTTCTTCCAACACAAACTTTTCTCTGCCTTCAGGACTCTTCACACACTGTAAGTCAGTTGATGTCTTTTACAACCTCTGCCTTGCTGCTTAAGCCAAAACATGATGTTTCAAATACAAATTCATCTAAGAGAAGCAGATGATGCTGGCAGCTTTTCTACTCTTAACGCTGAACATCTGACATCCTCTACTCCCCCAACAAATAAATATCCAAACCATAATCCAAAACATAAAAGGAAGGGTGCGAACAGCTTGATTTTGGAAGGGTTAATGAATACTTGTTGCATCCTTTCCTCAAAACGTATACAAAATTCCAGAAATTATTAAAGCCTGACATGCACAGGTTTACAAACTCCAGCCTTGCCTAAGTTAAACCTTCCATAGGGTTTCTTGCTTCCTTCTTTCCATAAAGCACGGCCTTGACTAGAACCCCCTCAGCATTCTTGGGACCCTCTTTCCACCCCCTCACAGCTTACTTGGAAAATGACCACGAGTAAGATTTTGGCTCTTGCTGGAATATGTGGTGATGCACATATTCCAGATGGCAATCTGGCCATGACAAACTCCTCTGATGGGAATTTTCCTGCCTGGACACATGAGGAGAAATAGAAAACTCAAGAGGTAAGGCGGTGAGGTGAAGGTGCTTGTGATATTGGGGAGAATGTACTTACAGCTCTGTAAGACAGCACTATTCATCGTTCTCTGTATTTTGGGGCCAACGTAATTTCTCCATTCATTACTGGGAAAAATACATAGGAAATCATGGGTCTTTATGCAATTACTGAAACAATTCTGGGAAGCCATCTTTTTAAGAGGGATCCAGAATTTAATGTGAGACAGACTTTATTCAGTGGATTGGATATTATATTGCTCCCTAAAGGCACAGCCTGTTACTAATATTAGATCAGATTACATTGTTAAATCACGGCTGCTGCTGTTTTTAGTAGGAAATACTTCATTTTGTTAAACTGGAGAGGTGGTATTATCTGATTTAACTTGTATTTTGATTTACTGATAGGTAAAAAAGTCATATATGCTCACATTACCTTCACGTTTATTAATAGAGATACATTAAACAAGTAAACAGCTAAGTGGGTATGTGCATAAATAGTAGTAGAGAAGCCTTCAGAGCTAATGGAAAACAAAACAGCTGGGACCAGGGATGCTGGGAAGAAAACAGGCATTTAGAAGCAGTTTTGCAGCAAAGACATAGATATGCCTGATTTGTGATGGCTGCATCTCCTGCTTGCAGGTTCTACACCCAAAATTAGGTAAAGGGCAAGCCAGCAAGCACTAACAGCTTTCAAAACCAAAAACTAACAACCAAGTTACCACAAAAGCACAAAACTCAAAACCTCGTTGGGACAGAGATCACTCAGGCCAGTGTGCAGACATGCTATTATGGGCTGACACTGCTACAAGTAATGACTTTCAATAAGAAAATTCACTGATTTGGTCAGACAGGTAAAAATTTAGGTCTGGCCTGAGCTAGAGCTATGGTCCAGATTGGAATGTCCTATTAAAAGATCCTCAAGTCTTTATACTATGTTGGCCCCAAATGTTATCTCCCATCTGAATTAAACTGATTCGTTCCCTCTGTCTCTACGAAGCAGAACAATAGAGGAAAACAAAATTAAGGCTCTCGTCAGCAAACATCTTAATACATAACCAAGTGGATTAATTGCACCAATCCCACCTTCCTGCAGAAGGAAGGGCAATGTCCAGGGCTGGTGGTGCAAGAATAATCCTATCAGGACATAACTGCTAGTAGCTTTTTTTTTTTTGCAAGTTCTTTCACCAAGGCTGTCCTCCTGATTGCAGTGGGGAAAATGGAATACACTGGAACAACCTTTTCTGATTCTTCAGAGTAAGAAATATTTTCAGTAATAGGTTGAGACTAGAGTTTTGCATGAATATTCATCCATAAAAATGGTCAAGCCAGGACTGATTACTTAGTCTGTATCGGCAAAGTTAGACATCCCTTGCAAATGCTACTGTGAAAAGCACATTATTTTCACGTACTGGCATTTAAACTAATCATATTCACTGCCTGAAAATTCACAGGCTGGTTTCTTCAGGCTGCAAATACTTAAGAAACCCAAATACTGCCAGAATATGTATTAGACAATTACAGAAGCTATTCAATAGATCAAGACAAAAAAAGAGCACAGCATAGATCTTCATAAGCCGACTTCCTCTAGCATATCATTAACGTCTGCAAAGTCTAATTCATTGGAATTATCTTCAATTACCAGTCCCTAAACGCATTACCATCATTCAATCTCAGAAAACTCTGTTAAAGGAAGCTTTTGAAAACATCCCTAGAATTTTGTTCACCCTCCAACAAAGACAGAGAAGTCAGGTTTTGACCGGATTTTACAAACTCTGAGGAAATAATTACTCCCTCAGAGAAAAACCAAAACATCTCAGAAGAGGGTTTCTCACATTTCAGATTCTCTAAAGGGCTTGTAAACAAGTGTATATATAACTGGTTATACTACCTTGCACTAAGTGTTCTCATTTTGCCTTGTTTGAGTGGACTCACAGATCAAAGGGGAACCTCATCACCACGACTGCTTGGTAATAAACCAGCATTTACAGCCTAACCTGCAGTTTGAGCCCACACTGATTCACCACGATTGCTGGAAATTGTCTCCTGTCAGCACAAGGGAGAGAGATTCCTTCCCTTCCTCCTGCAAGCTTTGCCGAGTTTCCCTCCATCTGAGCCAAGGAAAATACTCGAACATCCCCTGATGAAGTATTAAATGGAACTCATCACTTCAGTACTGAAAGAAAAGAATAAAGGATCTTTAGAGATAACATTTACTCCTTACTTACTTCCTGGCACTAAAAGAAAACCACCTCCTCCTAAATCCATGCTGCAAAGGGTGTGGTAAAAGAGCTCCTTTCCACCTCTCTGGCCCCACACCTTCGCTGCATGAGGTGGTGCTAACAGAGGAAACAGCAAATTTAGGGTGCAGCACCTTTGGTAAACATCTCCAGCGCCTCCCTTTAGCAGCACAAATAATTACAAACAAACGTTGAGAAAGAACACTCCATAAAAAGTATTGCTGGAGCACTTGAGCAGATCCCTGCTCCAGTTTTTTAGGCTGTCCCAAATACCAGCCTGACAGACGTGTTTATGTACGCTGCCATGAAGTAGAGCTATTTGATTTAGTTTCTCAATTATTTAAATAAACATTTGAACCTAGCAGTGATGCACAGTCTGTATATTTTAAGTAAGGTGTAAGATAAAATTAAGAATTCCCTCTTAACCCCAATAATTATTAAACAGTAAGAAAATCAGATAATTACTGTTTGGTCAATAATATGGATTAATCAGCACTTAAAAGGGTTGTATTGTGACACTGATTTCAGACCTTATTTACAGCATTTAGGATCAATACAGTAAGAACTTCCACAACCATTACTTTTAACAAAGTAGGGACCCCACACCACATAAGAGTTACACCTTATAGGAGACAGAAATACAGGTAACAAACAGACTATTTTGACCAAGTCACAAACCATCCATTTTAGTGCAAATAATATGCTTTAGACAGCTGGTTTATAAGCAGCCACATCAGAAAGCTGATGGCCACATTTAAGAGCAGCTTGATTGGGACATTTTGATTTTGGATGATGAACAAATGCTATTTTAGAATGTGTTTTGCCAAGCTCTAACCCTGTTAGAACTGGCAAGATAAGTTATTTACTGGCATATACACTAAGATAATAAGAGGTTACAAGTGCTTGGCAGTTGGACTTGATACATGAAGACCAGCTAGCAGGGCAATATTTAGAGGACACAAACCTCTTCCATTTGTGACTCTGGAGAACTATGAAATACTTGGCAAAGGCTTGCCAGAATTTGGCATTTTTACCTAATTTGGGAATGACTGTCAGCTATTCTCCTCTTAGAGGATGCATAAGCTCCAGCATCCATGCCACGTCAACAGCAGACATCTGGACCGCTGTGGGGAGAGATCTGCAGCGCTCCTGCAGCAGAGAAGTGTTTGCACCCTGCTGTCACATCAGTGCAATCACTATAGAAGTTCTTGCAGGTGAAAATACTTGAAAGCAAATCCATCTCCCAGTCTAAGTTAACCCTGTCACAGTCAGACAGTTCAGCCATGCTCTGTCAGCCCCGTCTACTTTTCCTGTATGCTTCCTGCAAAACACACAAGCTGCCATCCTCCAGGGGAAACTCAATATACAACCCAAGGGACAAAGCTGCACTGTGAGATGAGGGCAGATCTCATCCATGGAACTCTAAGCATCATCATATCATCCAGATGGGTCTTGCACCTCCCTAAGTCCCCTTAGAGACAAGTTTCCAACACAGACTGGTTAACAGGAATCAATGGTTTCTGAAGTTGCACTACAACTATTTCTTACAAGGCAGCTAAGATTACCACAGGCAGGTTGTAAAGGCAGTCGAGATGCTAATGTACATTTAAATACCTTGAACATTGCTTGCCCTTGTTAGCTATTATTTCCACCTCCTACCAAAAAAAACACAACAAAACCAAACCAAAAACCAACCAAACAAAAACAAACAAACCAACCCCACCAAAAAACACCAACACACCCTAAACAATCAAATGCTGCTTGAAAGGTATCTAGTCTCCCAAAAGCATTTTCTGTTGGAGGTTATTATCAGATAACAGATGAATTACCTAAAACATCCTCAGTGAAATAATCTTTCACGTGCCAAAGCAGCTTTTCTTGAATATCCATAAGAACAAAACATTGTTGCAATAGTGCCTACAGGACTAGGCAGGTTTCTTCTAGGAAGGGGAGAGTTTCTCTGCATTAAAAAGGTATTTAAAATCAACAAGTCATAGCCAATGTTAATTTGGCTGTAAGATTCAAAGTGACTGCACTTGAGTCATTCTATAGATACAGGGCTGCTGACATAAAGAACAGGGCAGTGAGAGGTTCAGCCTATACAAGCACGATTGATTGTTTAGAAAACAAAGCTGATCTAGTGGTTGTTTCTTTATGCAAGGCTAATTGCATACCAGCTAGAGTGCCTTTCCAGATCATTCTCAGAGGCAGAGTGAATTTGTGGTCAGATAATATCACAGGTATTTCCCTAAGTAGGCAGAACTGCTTTAATAAGTGCAGGCACTGAAAGCAGCATATGCGAAGAGCAAAACAATAAAGGAAAGACCAAAACTAAAGTGCACAAAGTAGCTTGATACTGGAGTGTAACTGTTATCCTACAAGACATCTAATATCCTCAGAAAGGGATGGGATCCTCTCTGCAAAGTGCATTCAGGGAACAAGCAATCTCTTTTGCTCATTCTATTACCCTGGATAGATCCTGAAATCTCAAGCCAAGGGGGAAATTCAGAGAAAGAAGTAGTGACCTGAACACTTGACAAGATAAATTTGGCTTTGTGCCTTTATTGTTTAAAGAGACACCAAAATACACGTGCAGTTAATGTAAACCATCATCAGAGGAAGGAATATGAAAGGGACTCCACAGACTGAGTAGGTGCAAATAACAGCTACAGCTTCAATTCAGGACTGAGTATTTCCTTAAAATTTTAAAATGCACACCAACTACATCTTGGAGATTAACAAGTGAAATTTAGTGGGTGTTGATTTAAAGGATAAAGAGGAACAGCAATGTCTTGCTCAGATAAATCTTTAGAATTAGTCTAGCAGGCACCTAACATTAAAGGACCTCTCAGCTCAGGGGCCGTAGGGCTATTCACAGAACAGAGGAAGAACTCACCAAACTGTGAGCTGATCAGTGAATGCTGCCTTCAGTGCTCTGAGGCTACCTGCGTATGCATCTCAACAGACTGACAGGAGCATTCTCTAAACTCAAGTAATAGCATCTAGCAAAAATGTGGGCTTCATGAAGAGATTTCAGTTAAATAGCTCTCATTCATCTTCTGCCATCCACACACCTTTACTATAGGTGCTTAAAGTTTGTGGGTGCATCACTGACTTTTCCTCATCTTGCTCTACTCACATTCAGTCTGCATTCATCTCTGTTGCTCTGCTCAGATGGCAGAAGAAATGCCAGACCAAGAGTTTTAGTCTCCACTCTCTTCTGTGGTTTAATCATCTTTATGGTTTGGCAGCAGCTGTTGGGAACAGGCACACTGCAAGATAGGGACTGAGCTCTGTAAGCTCTCAGAGCTTTCTGTTCTCTGATTGTAAAAGTATAATGGGTGCAGAGTCTTCTCACTTCTCCTCTGGAAAGCTGAGCCTGACCTCACAGTATTCCAGATGTTACATTTTCAGCTGCCTGATCTGTCAACTCATAATCAACTTGCAGCTTATTATTGCAAGATTCTACTGGCAATATTAAATTTCTCATTTTTCAAAACTGTCTTGATGTTTGTCTTCCAGGAGATGGCAACTGCTCACAGCAGCATCCCAAGCATGGAGTATCACTATGGCAGAGGTCGGGCAAAGGATGATGGGCACACACACACACCTGACTGAAGCTGTTTACTGTTTCTGACTGGATAAATTTCAAAGGGTTGTTCTCTTTCTGTGCTGCAGAAGAAATCAAAGGCTTACATCTTTGGGGGAAAATGGGGGACACCAGGAGGACAGGTGTCATTTCTATCAGGGGATGAGTTAAAGTTACAAAACTAAAGTCAGGTGCTTGAATGAATACTACACATATTACCTAATCTCAACTTTTCAAAGAGTTTTATGTCTTCAGACTATTTCTTTAAACAACTGTTCTACTTTTAACTGAACATTTGCTCCTTATCAGTTTATTCTGGCAGAAGATAGTGGCTTGGCTTCCACCCAAGTTCTCATGAAGATAGTTAACACTTACAGATTCCTTTCTCTGACATCACAACCAGCTAAATCCATTTATCACATGTGGAGTTGATAAGGGATACGGCATTCATTCCCGAATTATTTTGCCGTCTCATTGTCTGCAAGGTGTTTATAAGTAACAGTTTGTTGAAATTAACAGACTTGTCATTCAACTTTACCACCTACTTGGCCAAGTCCTTGAAAAGCAGACAAAAAGTCGTTACCTTAATACAGTAATGCATATAGTCCTAAGTATTTGAAGTGCTACACCTGCTGAAGTATACAGCTGTTAAGAACAGGCAAACCAAAATGAGGCTTTGAGCAATTGGCAGTTATCCTGGTGACACTGTGGTGACATTAACTTTGCCTAGAACTTCTAAAAGCCCTGTGTAAGCACTTTGGCATATTGGATGGCTTACAGGCCTCTGGTTCAAGGAAGAGATTTTAGAATTGATTCTAGACAAGTAGAATTGCCTGAATTTGGTCACTCAGGAAGTCTTCCAGGGAAAATCCTACTCTGAAACACTTGAAGGTTTTAATAAATTAGCAGTCATATAGGATTTCACAAGTCTTATTAATAAGCAGTAGGATGTGCCATGCACCCCTGAATATATTCAGGTTCTGTCAAACTTTGATGAAACCATCACTGAAGTGGGTGGGACACTCAGACTCACAGGACATTACAAGAGCTTCCACAAATTTTGTTGTGAAGAGCAGCTGAATCCAAAACAGTATTCCCAGGTAGGGTTTTAGGAGCTTTCTAGTGTTGGTCCAGAAGTATTATCAGCCCATGCACTGAGAGCAGGTTTACTAAACAGGGGTCTCTGTAAGGATCAAAAGCACAGTGTGAAACAAAACCAAAAACCTAACAAATATTTATTCAAACACTGCTCCTTAAGTGGTTTAGAGAAGGAATTGCACATTTTTCAGGAAGACCTGTGGACTCCAGCAGAGAAGCACAGCCCAAGTCAGTACATCCTGTTGAAGAAAGATATTCTCACTTTTGTCCTAATGTTCTTTTAGAGGTGAGGATCACCTCATATGACAAATGATTCCTCATCAAGCACAACAACATTCAAGCCAAACACTTCAGTGAGCAAAGCATGCCGTACATCAGATTGAGCCAAGCAGAAAAAATTGAGAGAAGAAATAATCAAAAGGACAGGAACTAGAAGACATGACTACAAAGTCTGAAGGGCATGAGATTATTTCTAAACAAAGTCCTGACAGATGATTCAAATGTAGAAGCTGTTGAAAGAACAACATGACATGATCACTCCATCAGAAAGGTAATGATTGCCCCAAGTTGTAACAGAATTAGAGAATATTTTCTAGATGCAATGGGTAACAGAAGTGCTATTATCCATCATGAGGGGGACAACCAGCAGGTTCACTCCTTTCTTCCCCACTCACAGATCAACTTCTCATGGCTCTACAAGCTGAGGAGCTCCCTGCCATTCTTTCACCTTCACTTGTGAGGACACTAAATTTCCCATCTCCCAGAGCCCAGAAAGGCACAGACATTTGCATTTGCTGCATGTGTAGGTGTGAATCTTCAGCAGTAACACAGGAAGCTGAGGAAGAAAACTATTCAGTTCTTGTAGCTTGTGCATCTAGTATTCGACAAACAAAATCTTAAAGTTAATGCAAGTTAGTGGTCAGCCCAGAGGTATTTGACATTTTACACTTTAGTCACTTGTCAGAGTGAGGAAGCCCTTAGGGTGATAAATTTCATGGTTACTGAACCTTATTTTAATGAAATGTGTGGCTTGCCCTTGTGGGCTGTATTTTATTTTGGCAGCTTTACTGAGAACATTGTGCTTAGTCATTTTACTTTTTCAATTACAGGACCAGCATATGCAATAAACTAATGTTTTTATCATTTGAACAATCACCTGCCAGATTTTCAGGAGAAACAGGATTTGATTAAAGAAATCAGTTAACCATATCTTCAAGTGTTTTAGGTTTTAAGAGCCTAAATAGATTTGAAATAATTTAATGCTGCTTTGTACAGCAGTCAAGATTCAACAGATAAAACAGGGGCACCACATCCCTGTTATCTCATTTAAGTGAAATCCATTTATCATCCTGTTAAGTTTTTATTCTTCCAGTAACAAATTTCAAAGTTCAATGTATTACCTCTGTATAAAGATTTCTGCAAAACACATGAGCAGACTTTTGACCCGTAGACTTCTCTGGAGAAGTGCATATGATCATACAGTAAAACAGGCATAATTCAAAAGGTCCCTTCCATTTTATTTTAAACCTTTCCTTTTAAGCCAAAAGATATTTAAATTTAAGTTTCAATTCCACATTAAAACAGCCATGTGACACATTACTATCCTTAACTTGTATTCAGGTTTTCAATCAAGCTGCAGTCAGTTTAAGTTAACTTAATTGGGGTAAAGAATTGAGGATAAAAATGTCTTAGTTTATCAGGAAAAAAATAAAACCTGCAGGAAAAGAGTTCACATAGTGCCTGTAAAAGTCTTCCTACTTATCTGTAGTAATGTGAACAGCAGTGTGTATAACTCAAACAAGTTTTTGCTATGAAAGCTTTTTCACCTTCCTCTGAGGACTTTGTGTGCTCACCACTCATACATGAAGTCTGGAAAAACACAATGAACAAATGTGCAACTGTATTTTTTTTATTTTACCCGATGAAAGACTTGTCATGTTACAATAAGCATCAACCAGGCTTAGATCTTCCCTGGCAAGGAGAGCAAAACTCAGCCTTCAAAACATGAACTGAAATAAGCATAGACAAATTTCCCAGGTATGAAATGTCAATTCATTCTGAAGAATAGTGTAATCAAAACAGACTCCAGTTTACTTTAGGACACATGGGCTAAATCAGCCATCTGGGTAGGATCTTGAGAGGCCTGATCCCAGATTTCTTTGCTGAACAGAAAACAAACTGCACACATGTATGTGCCTTCACACATGCTTTTTATTAAACACTTTCTACCATGAGGAGCAGGCCTGACAACCATTTGCTGAGATTAAACTATTTCAGAAGCACTGGTAGTTCAGTGCTGCAGCCACAGCTGAATCCCACCAGCCAGTGAGCAGTGATACTTGTCTGTCACTTCGGATACATCCTCCCCACATATGCCAGGAGTGAAACCCCCCACCTACCTGATGAAAAAAGCCTCCCAGACTTTCAGGCTTTTGCTGCACGATCTACAGTCTAATTCTGCACCTAAACTACTTAGAAGTCTTGGGAGTGAAGATCTAACATGCAATTACAGGCCTAGATGTAAACAATGTATGATGTATTCATTGCTCATGTAAGCCTGCTGTATTTTCATTATTCCCTGCAAGGCTAGAAGGGTCACAGCATTATTACAAGCCTAAGCCCTTTCAGATGCAAAAAGACAGACTTGTGTAGCTTTAGTCTTAGCTGCTCACATCAAGCAATTTAGAGCTCCAGTTTGTCCTGTGAGGCCAATAAATTAATGAAGGAAAATTCTGGGCTCTTGCTTGCTTTATCATAGAGGATGGAGCAGAGAAGTTTCCAGCCTTGGCTTCCTGCTTTCCTCTCAGTCCAGTCCAATATTTTAAAAATTTCTCTGGTGAAAGCCAAGAATTGGCCAGTGTTCTTGTTATTCTCATTCTTTGAAAAGATATGACTATTACCCAGACAATGAGAAAGGAAGTTATTTAATCCCTACATCAACATTGAGTAAGAAAATGAAGTATTATAATGGCATGAGCATAACTGCATCAGGTAAGAATTAAAAACTTAATGGTTGGACAGCCATTAATGCAAAAATAAGGAACCCATTTTATTTAATATTTTGACACAGGCAGGCTTCCACTCATTTTCTAAGTTACAAGGAAATGCAATATTAATGAACTGAATGCTGCTACTGGAGATAAACCAAGTGTTGCTTTCATTTGCACAGCACTTCTACCCTGACCACATTCATCTAGATGCAAGAAGGAGAGTACAGTGCATAGTAAAGGTATTATAAATAAAGAGCTGAAGTATTTAAACACATGGCCTCATTAGAAAATATACCTTTAGTATTAAAGCTTGGGGAACCACTACCAACACCTCTTTATTTCAGAATATTTTTTTCACAGAGGAAGCAGTTTTACTGCAAATGCCTGAAGCACAGAACTGCAGCAGCTTTCTTATCCCATCTCCTAGGGCAAGATCTCCAAATCATTTGGACAGCAGCAACTTCTGCATGTAAAGCTGAAATTTTATTCCCTACTTAAAGAATTTGTGTTTTTTAAGCTATGGTGTGTGTGCATATATATATAAAACTCCAGTCAATACAATATTGCATGTAGGGACTTAAAGCTTTCTTGGTAGTGATATTTGACCAAAGGCCACTTAGCAGCAGTGGCTTTGTCAGTAGGTAGCCCCTAAAACTTCAAAGGTCAGAAAAGGCCATCAGGGACACATCAGCTCCTAAGTTCCAAACAGACAGAATGAGGCTGTGATCCACAATCAGGACAACTTACCAGGTTCTCTGAAGGATCCTGCAAGTGAGATACTCAGCAATACACAGACTCCTCACAGAGCCACCCAGACAGTGAGTCTGTTCACAAAGAGCTTCCTAAAGAGGCTGAAGTGCAAGGAACAGTGTAGCCAGTATTGTACCCGTGATAAATTCAGGGATTAATTACAACCAGTTATTCAGTAACCAGTCTTAACAAAGAACTGGAACTGATCTCTTACAATGTGTTAATTTAGGAGCATAGTTAATGAGGAAGAGAAAACTACTAAGTGCAGCTGAGGGAAATACCATGCTGCTGGAATGAGCTGGAAGTTTGTAGTCTGATGAATGTACATGCTTCGTAGTTTGCAGTAATTGAGCACTGGGTTGGTTTTTTTTTTGTTTGTTTGTTCAAGTGTATCTCTACCATGAAGAGGTTGGATGATGCAGTGAAACCTGTTCAGCAAGCAGAGAGTGAAGTTCATACTGTAAAGCCCTGAGACTTATTGGGTTTTACATTGACAAAGTGATGTTACAGAGATCTAGCCATGAACAGGCTAAGAATACCCTAGGACAAAGTAGTGAGGCTTTATCTTAAGTCATCACACCAAGGCTATTACTTGTCCACAAATATATCCTGCTGTTCCTAACCAGTAAAAGACTTACTAACAATATAATACCAAATTCACTAGACACACAGGCATCTGATGTTAGCACAAAATTCATTGTATGGGAACCCAAACCCTTTTATATACAGCTTAGTTGGGGGTTACTACACAATTTAAAGGCCATGGTAGTGTCCAGGTCATATGCATACAAAGAAGATTAGAAATCCCACTAGTGCTATGGGGTCAAAAAGCTTATTTTCAACTGGCACCCTGAATTGTCACGCAAACTATTCCAGAGCAATTGCCTGGAAGGGGACACACCTTATCTGATTCAATTCCATTTCTTCAGTAGACTGAAAGATCTGCTATGCAGCTGCATAATGAGAGTTTTGAACAGACTGTACCTGGAACATGACAAATTGGAAAGGTGATTTGAAAATAAAGCAGCAGAAAAAGCTACAACTGTAAAGCCAGAAATGACTATAGGAACATGAAGAGAACAGATAACTGCTCATTCACTCTCTTTTTTCAGTTCATTGAAGGGAATTTGACTTTTTGAGAGGTGGAAGTGCTATGATGTTGGAAACAATCAGGGTACCTGTTCACTGAGAAGTGGAAGCCTCTTCCCTCTACAGTTAGAAGCAGAACAAGAGCCAAGAAAAAGAACAAGCCTACATCACAAGCTGATTCCCCCAGATAGGAATCAAATAGCAAATGGGACGTGCACTAGAAGTGCTGGTATTAAAGCAAGCTGTGCATTTGTTTTGGGTTATTTTTTGAACTCTTGGGAGTTAGCTGGCCAGCCACAGTACTCTAAGGAGCAATAGTTCAGACTGTCAAATCACTCCTCTGGGAGTACGCAGAGCCAAACTGCTCAGGCCAGTGTACTTGCTCAGATATTCCCCTCATAAAATGGGAGGAGTATTTTTTTACCCTGCATGTATGCTTTCTCCCCATCCACCAAAAAAAAAAAAAAAAAAAATCAACCCTGAAACTCTTCTTACCTGGAAGCATACATCCAGCATCAAGACTATTTAAGAGTTGACTCCTGTTTCTGTTATTTGTACTTTCATGTGATTGATAAGAAAGTTGTAGGTTAAACAGTGCTCATGTTAAATGTATTCGGGAAGATTGTTTGCTGTGTGTAAGTGATGATAGGAAATTAAGTGGCACAGAAATCTGACTGCTCTGCAGTCATCGCTTGCTGGGTTAAGCCACTGGTTTCTGGACGTGGTCCAGAAACATTGATCATATATTCAAGGGCAGAATGCAGAAGATAAGAGTGACATGCAGTTGTGCTTTTGTAAAAGAACACTGGGTTCGGCCCCCAGTTAGATCATTTATTTATCTGGCACTGAAGGGTGATAATGGCTTGTTTTCAAGTCTCCAAAATAAATGAACTACACTGCATGCAGAAGTAGTCCAGGCCAGCCAGCAGAGGATAGAAAATATGCAGGGTCAGCATAACACTGGTTTCAATTTCAGTTACAAAAACATTAGAGCTCTCATTTAAAACAAGATGAGGAAACTAGGTCCTCTCTCCACTCTGCTGAAAGAACCAACCTTCTCTCCCCAGAATACTGACAAAATCCACTTCAAACAGAGTTCAGCAAAACAATGCAGGGTAACACCTTCCTGCTGCCATTTACACACTAGAATTTTCTTAAAAGTATATTTGGCTTACTCTTAGGACTAAGCTTTATCTCCTACCCTTTTATGACTTGCTACATGAGCAGCAGCTATTGACTGACAATTTCAGTCGTGCAAGGAAAGTATTTCTCAGTCCCCTCCCAGAACACCTCAGGCCACCAGATTAGTCAGTCTTCATATAACACTGCAAAAGAGATTGAGTCAAGCCTGAAATGTCAGGCCAGCCAGGTCTCCTAAAGCTAAAGTTAATAGTCTTTAGCCTCCATAAATGGGAATCCTGGAAATCAAGTCTTCCCCAGCTTTAACTGGGCCTTAAGTTTTGTTAGTGGTCCACATTGTGGAGACCAACTTCCCATCATCTATAGATTGAGATTCATGTTTTGAGCAGAATACATACCAGCAAGAGCCAAACCAAGGTCAGGAGCAGTTCTTAAGCCAAACCCAATCATTACCCAACAAAAGCCTTGTGTCCTGATGCTTGCCAGAGTCACTTGCCAAGAGCAAGTTTGATGAGGAAACCTGGCTGCTTGTCCCGAGTTGTTACAAAGCCGTATGCCAGCTGCAGTCTAAATGACTGCACAGCACTTGTTGGAAGGACCAGCAAGAAGGGACTTTAGTTAATAGCCACCGTGTGCCAGTTAGGTCACAGCACAAACCACTCCATGGCTCAGACACTGCAGTGCTCTGAACCCATCACTTGAGATGCCCAAAGCCCAGCTTTTAACTCAAGGGAAATTCAGTCTTGAGCAACTCTATTGGAGGTCTAGATTTAATAGTATGAAATCAGCTCTTTTTTCATGCAGACTGCCTTGTTTCACTTAGGGGAATATTATGCTTCTTTACCACACTAAAGAGTAATCAGTTTATTTAGAAGAGCAATAATTATTCAGTGCTTGGATACAAGAGCACCTCACAGTCCCAGATGTAGGATATAATATCTGTTTACCAGTGGAAGCTTTGGGTTGTTTCTCTGGGCAGGGCTGTGACCCAACTGCAAGATGTGTGGGTAACTGATAAGCCGCTGACCGTAAAAGTCACCTGATAGCAACAGCTTATTGAAAGCATGCAGTCCTTAGTTCACAACACTCCACAGCTTAACAGTCTCTGCTTCCATGCTTGGTTTCTGGGCTGCCCAGGATCTCCTGTCTGAAAGGTGACTCTCAGGTTGAAACATCAGCTGTCAAGCTACACACATGGTGTCACTCATTCTCACAGTGTTCTGCTTCAACTTTGACAACTGGATTGTTTTCTGGTTTTGCATGGAGCCTTAAACACACTATGGCTAGAAAGTTTATTGAACTTGATACAGCCATTACTGGGCAGGTGTAATGCTCTGCTTAGGAAAAATATTGTTTCACTCATGTCAATTTAGTGCTGGTATATTAAGCTAAGCAATGCCCACTGCCCAAGTCAGTGGACTACTGTTGAGTGAAGGTGTTCAGTAAGGCTGACACTAAGCTGAAGGACCAGGAGCTCCAACAGAATAGGTATCAGATCACTTAACCCATCTCTAAGGGAAGCAACTGCACACAAGGCTGTTTGGTTGGAGTTTTGGTGAATCTTACGCCTGTAGTTAGAATAGGGCACAGCCTGGGATCTTGCAAGTGTTACAGATGTAAAGGTCATGGGAGTGTCCCTTGCAAAACTGAAACACAGCACAAACAGTTCTTCGTGTTACTCATTACACTGCAAGCTGCTAAAGCTTCCTCCTCCATCATGACAGCCTCATCACATCCACAGGGCTCTCCTGGCAGATCAGCTGGAAAGCTCCATTTCAACTCCAATAACTTTGCCTCTGTTCAGCATGCTTTTACACTATTAAAAGTAGCCCACAGCATTGTAGTCAGTTTGAAGGGCAAGTGAAGCTTGTTTTTATGTCAAACATGACACCAGAACACATGCTCCGTTGCTCAACACATACTGCTTGATCATTTGATGCAATTATTTTAGGGTGGCTTAGGGTGTTAGAAGGGCAGAGGAGGTACACACCACAAGTTAAGCTCAAAAGCAACTTCCAGCTCCAGCCTGTTGTGATGGGCAATGTGAAGGATTTCACTGGTTTTGCCTAACATGCAAGTAGCAGTACCCAGATACTGCAAGTGGAACTGGCTTTCTACTCTAAGAATTGATGCTGGGAGTCATAAGGTGCTCAATTAAGGATGACTGTGGTGCATCAGAGGCAGAGTTTACAGACTAAACTAGACAAGATCAAATGCTCCTGTGCAAAGGAACTGTTTGTAGCTTAAATCAGTGTCTGCTGAAAGTCTTGAAGTGTTACATGGAGCTGTGTTCACAACTACAGGCACCACCTGGCAGGTCACTCCAGCCATCATTTTCCCACCCTAAAGCTTCAACATCTTTTCTAAGCTGCTCAGTTGGCAACATATTTTGACTGCAAGAAAGTTTTTCAAATGTTAGATACAGGTTCACTGGTGAATTACTCCACAGGTACCATTCAATGTTAATATTCTCCTTGCTTTTATAAATGATCCATTTAAGTTTATACAGGGATAGATGCAGAGTCCACGCATTCCTGCCTTAGGACACAAGCAGAACAACATTATATTACCAAATCTTTACTTTCTAGCTGCCAGAGAATCCAGGACGAGAGTGAGTTTAAAGGTAATTAACCTTGGAGGTCACAGCCCTGTGAGACAGGTCCAACTCCAGCTTGCTCTTTCAGAGCCTGTATTTCCACCTGGAGGAATCAAGGCAGTTACTTCAGACAGCTTCTCAAATAGGCTCCACACTTGCTTCAGTGTGAAAACTTAAGGTCACATGCACTTAGACATACAAGCATGTGCATTGTTTCAGTCAGAGTTACACCACGCTTCACTGGAAGCCACGAAAATATTCCACTTGTGTCACCCCACTGAAAAAGCACATGAACAAAGTTACACTTCGTGAGTTTTGTTGTAACACGACACTGAAGGAGCAGCAGGTTCACCAGCTGTCAGTCAGTGTTCCTGCCACCTTCTCATGACTAAGGACACCTCCAGCAGAAAACAACTTCCCTTGTCAGTGCAGGGCAGCACAATACAACTGTATTTAAAACAGACTGACAATTTTTTAGGCACATTTCAGCTTGGACAGAGAGGATTGCTCTCGATTGCAGGCAGTCCCCATAGCATCCAAGCAAGATCACGTCAGCAGATACTGCTCATTCCTTTCTCAGCAACAGACTCCCAGAGAGCAGCAGGCTCCTGCAGGAGTTAACCCACAGTTACACAGGAGGGTTTATCTGTAGAACCACACGCTTTCCTTTTGCTGAAGATGCCTCAGTTATACATAATTGAACAAAAGAACTGCTATCATTTACTTGCTCAGAGAGGCACGAGCCAACCCATGTAAACCGGCCTCTGACACTACAAATAGCTAACTAAAATAGAAGCTGTTCCACTGATCCCACCCATTACATCATGGAAATTGTTATTTTGTCATGAAAACTCCCTTAAGTATCCAACTTAATCTCATTAATAGAGGAATGAAGCTCTCACTTCCAAGACAGCAGCTGCCACTACCTTTGACATACACAGGAACTCACAAATGTTTTTGGATGCATCACAGACTACTGTATGAATCTTTAGGAGTTTCAGGTAGTGTCAGCTTTTCAAACCTACAGTAAAAGCACTTCTGTAAGCACTTATAGACAAAGTGTCAAGTAAATAATTTAATCTCTTGTCTGAAACCTCTTCCCTTATTTAGGAAGGGAGAAATTAGGCATGTTGAACATTTCATCAATCCAGTATAATCACTAAACAAACCAAGCAAGGAAGGCCTTATCTTTCACAATACTGGTAGGAGGGAAGAAGTCACACAAGCCATGGCAGTGCAATCACATCAGCAACCCCCCTCTGCCAGATATTTACAAAAAAGCCCGACTTGGGAAAGGAAGCAGGAAGTATTCACCAGCTCGCTCTTTGAGCTCAAGCACCTGCTGAAGCCATATTTCATTAAATATTTTAGTAGCACTGTCTGATCACAGCAGTGGAACATGACACAGCTCACACTGGAGCAGTTTTTGCAGAGCAGAAAGGATACATGCTGTAACAGTGCAATTCCTTCCCACGGATCCTCATAATGCTGCAGTTATTTGTCTGTGCTCTGTACCTAGTGCTGCCTCTCCTTGTAGATCCAAATCTTGTAACAGCTTTTTTCCCAAAGGAGAAAACATCTTCTCTGTCTAACATTCAACATCCTGCAATATCTTTCCTATCCTTTCCCATTTGTAAGTCCCTGAATTAGCCAGGCTCCAGCAACATTGATTCATTCACTGCACCCAGTGCCGAGTCAGAGCCTCAGCTACATCTTTTCCTCCCCTCCTTTTCCCCTTTATACCTAGAGAATACTGAAGGCAAAGCACTCCAACAGAAAACTACCCCACAGAGAGAGTATTTTTCAAAGTCAAGCAGAGTTTCTGCACCTGCTAAAGGTGCTAAATTAAGGCATGTTAAGAGTTGCAGATCACTGATAACACAATCTTAAGGAAAACTGCTGTATTCATAGGAGGTTTAAGAGCAAAGTTGGAAGTAATTTCTTCCCCCAGTACCCTCCCACCATCATATCAGGCAAGGAGAGACTCAATTGTTTTGTGATAAAGCTTTGAGATCAGGTAACAGATTAAGTGTGGAATTATTCAAATGGCAGACTACTGAAGTTTAATAGTCTGAAAAGGTACACTAATTTCCATCCTTGGTCCCTTTGTGAAGTCCTCTTCCAGTACTGTCTCCACCCAACACAATTCTAAAGGGGCAATTCTGATGCGAAAGAGGTGGCTATCTCACACACCCCAAACAAGTTTCCCCAACATCACCTTACTCATTCCTCCATTCATTCCTCGTCCCCTCCCAACCACCTCTGTAGCCCAACATCTCCTTTGACCTGATTGCTCACCACAGCACACAGCATTTCCAATTTCCATCTCTGCAGCCTAACATGCCCCTCACCCCAAGATCCTCATTATCTTCCCATCTTAATGACTTCACATACCCGCAACCCCAAAGCTCCTCAACCCTCTCACCTTTTCAGCACCATAACTCCTTCACCCAAAAAGCTTCTCAGCCCCTAACCCCAAACCTTTCTCATCTTCATCCCAATGCCTCCTCATCTCCATTAGCTCCCCCACCCCAACCCCTTCCTCCCCTTCACCAGTCCCTCACCTTCACCAGCTCCTCACCCCAAACCCTTCCTCACCTTCATCAGTCCCTCACCCCAACCCCTCCCTCACCTTCACCAGTTCCTCACCCCAAACCCTTCCTCACCTTCACCAGTCCCTCACCTTCACCAGCTCCTCACCCCAAACCCTTCCTCACCTTCACCAGTCCCTCACCTCCCCCACCTTCACCAGTTCCTCACCCCAAACCCTTCCTCACTCTCACGACCTTCTCACCCAAGCCCTTCCTCGCCTTCACCAGCCTCTCAGCCCCGTCACCCCACAGCTCCTCAGCCGCCCCTCGCCTCCACACCCCCTCCTCACTCCAGAAACCCCTCACAGCCCAAGCTCCCGCCGCTCCCCTTACCTGCCCCCGGGTCTCCCCCAGCACCCGGGACCTGCTCCGTGCGGCGGAGGGGGGAGGCGGCGGCGCCGGGGAGGGCGGGGGGGATGAGGGAGGGAAGGAGGGAAGGGACGAGGTCACTGACGGCGGCGCGAACGCGGCGGCACCGGGCAGCGGCGGCCGCTTTATACCGGGTCCTTGGGAACCGGCACCCGCTTCCGCTTCCGCTTCCGCCCCCTCCCGCCCCCGGGGTCATGAATATGCAGCGAAGAGGCGTGGCCTCCCGGGGGTACGTGAGGTGTGGGCTATGAATATGTATCAAGAGGCGTGGTGTCCTCAGGCTGTGGGCGTGTTGTCATGAATATGCAATGACGGGCGTGGCCTCGGGCCATGGGGGTACGGGCGGGGGGCCTTGCTGGGTGACGGCGGGAGGGCTACGGGGGCGCCCAGGCCTCCGCCGCAGGGATGCCCACGTGAGGGGAGCGGAGGCGGCGATGGCGGGGCAGGTGTTGGAGAGCGGCAGCGTCACGGAGTGACACGGAATGTTCACAAATCGAGTCCAGCTCCTGGCCCAGCGCAGGACAGCCCCAACAATCCCACCATGTGCCTGAGAGAGTTGTTCAAACACACCCTCAGCTCTGCCACGCCTGGTGCTGTGACCACTTGACTGGGAAACTGTTCCAGTGCTCAGCTACCCTCTGGGTGAAGAACCTTTTTGTAATACCCAAACTAAACCTCCCAGACACGGCTTAGGACTATTCTTTCGAGTTGTGTCACTGGTCACCACAGAGAAGAGATCAGTGCCTGCCCCTCCTCTTCCCCTCAGGAGGAAGTTGTAACTGCAATGAGGTCTCCCCTCAGTCTCCTCCAGGGTGAACAGACCAAGTGTCCTCAGGCATTCCTCGTATTCCTCGTTTCCTCAAGGCCCTTCACTATCTTCATTACCCTCCTTTGGTTGCTGTCTAATAGCTTTCTATCTTACATTGTGGTACTCCAAACCACACACTATTCAAGGTGAGGCCACCCCAGTGCTGAGCAGAACAATCCCCTCCCTTGCCCAGCTGGTGATGTTGTGCCTGATGGCCCCAGGACAGGGTTGGTCCTCCTGGGTGCCAGGACACTGCTGACTCACATTCAACTTGCCATCAACCAGGATGCCCAGGCCCCTCTCTGAAGTGCTTCTTTCCAGCATCTCATTCCTCAGTTTGTGTAGCAGGAGTTTTTTTCTGCTGGCCAGGGATGAGGGATGAGCCTGTTGGCACTGCTCCTGGGTTGAAGAGGGGCTCTTGGTTGGAAAGGGAGCACGAGTGGCAACCTGAGGGCCAATGGAGGCTCTACCTGCCCTGTCCCTGCCAAGGTGAGTGTTTGCACAGAAACAAAGTGTGGACCCCCTTGTCCCTCTCAGGCAAAGTTGTGCTAGGTACAGCTGCAGACCAACAGCTTGGAAAGTGCAGGACTGAATATGCGCTGTTCTCTGCCTGAGATGCTGCAAACATGCTGGCCCCAAATTGCTGAAATTGTCATTCATCATAAAGGAAAACAATACCTTTTCCTCATGTTTGGCTACAGTTAAGGTCCCATCCTGCCTCCCCACCTTGTCTCTGCTGCTCTGCCTACCAGAGGCCATGAGCTGCCTCTCCTCATGTCCAGCCCAGTCCTGGGACTGGGTGTGTGCCAGGCCACCATGGAGAGGGTGACATGGCATTTATCACATGTATTTGTCACATCTGCAAAAGACAACCCTCTACACACAGTGCCCAGTGACTCTCAGGACATTAAAACACTTAATTCCCCATTGCCACATTGGAAGAACCCTCTGCAAATTTGCTGTAAAAGACTGTGCTTTTCTAGTGCTGGTGTGTGTGTTTTTTTTTATTCCCAATTAAGGTCTCCTAGCCTTAATTGTGCTGACTGCATTGTGCAGACTAGCGTGATATTTAATTTTCATTACTTACATAAACTGGGGATGCAAAAAGCAGCCTGCGAGTGCCATGTAAAAATGCACGTTACATTGCGTAAGTGTAATTGTTTTCTGTTTCTTGACACTCCATTAAGTATATATTCCAAAACAATTTTTTTTTTAATGGTGAACTTCTTTCTCTGCAACTCATGAATAAATAAACCGCGAAGCATACCAGACTTCAGAAAAGGAAAACCACAGGAGGCAAAATGGAATAACTGTACACATGTATTAAAAAGCAAGATGAATCTTGAGCCTAACACAGAGACTATATTACTAGTCCTAAAGAAAAAAAAACAAAAAACCAAAAAACAAAAACAAACAAAAAACAAAAAACCAAACCAAAACAAAAAAAAAAAACCAACCAAAAAAAACCAAAAGTGAGCAATATTTTGTTCTACAGTGCTGTTATCAATATGTTTTTGGTTTTAGGCTAATTCAGACCAAGGGCTGAAAAGCATGCATGACCACAGTTATGCACAACTCACTAAATTAAACATCCTCTGCTGAGGATGTCCAAAGTCCATTCAAAGAGTGATGGCTTCTAAGACATACTACTGATGTTTATAAACACAAAAAGTGGCAAAATAATTATTTTAAGTAGCCAAATTATGAAGATAAAGTATATACACCCATGACAGCCCAGTGTAAAACCCACTCTTGACAGCAAAACAACATCCATTTATTAAGGTGTATCAAAACTGTGATACACCTTAATAAAAACATTAGTTTCTTCCACAGAAGAAACAAAATATACATATACTTACAGAAATGTCTAATGGTTCTGTGGCAAGAAAAAAGACTTTAATGACTTTAGTGGAAATTCTGAGACCCTAACACACCTAAAAACACCAAGAACAGATCTCAAGATACCATTACAACTCCTAAGATTTGCTTCTTGTTACCCATGGGTTTGTGGCAGTCCAAACTACCTGATATTTTAACACCTCATTTTAAAATAACAAAAAAATTTAAAGGTACTTTTTTTTCAGTCCTTTTGTTGCCTGCTCTTGTGGTGAAGTGTGATCCTTACCTCAGCCTGACATTTTAGACCTGTTCTGGCAATGTCCAGACATGTCCGGATGTGTCCAGATATTTCTGCATTGTATTTTCTCATGTTCTTTTCACTCAAGAGTTGTTAATTCTCAGCCTTTAGCTGAGCCTAAAGTCAGAAAGGGGAATTTTCCATAAACCAAACATTTTAGTTTAAAAAATGTGATTTTTCATACTGAGTGAGGGGGTAGAAAAGAATCCAAGGAAACAGACCCACCTTTTCCCTCTGAGGTTCTTACTCAACTCCAAATATTTAACCCATAATAAATAAACGCACTCTCATGTCTTGGCAGGAGAGAAATGAGTGTCTGTCAGGAGCCTCATGTGCTGTCCAGACGTGTGCTACGTTTGCTTGGGAGAGGGACTGGAAAAAAATCTGGACTGAGGTTGAGAGTGGGATTGGAGACAACCCCTGAGCCCTCCCCTCAGGCCTTTCCTCAGCAGGGTGATGAATCCTGTTCTTTGGAGAGTCCCTAGGCAATGTATAGGAATTTGAGGCACTTCAGCAGGGAGCTTTTCTTAAAGAAAGCATCCAGAAGTCACCTTAAAATCTCTCTCTGGCTCTTAGTGTGCATGTATCCACTTTGTTGAGTCACGTAGTATCCCCAAGGTACTGATTCCTTGCTTGCACAGGTTTGTTTGGCATGGAGTACCCAAGGACTTTAAAAGAGAAATAACCTACAGGACCTCAAACCACTGGAGAGCAACATCCTGCTCCAAACACCTTGCCTTGTGTCTTGGCATAGATGCTGGAGCAAGGGGTCTTCCCTATTTAATGAGATATGTTAATCAACCAAAAGGCAGGCTCATCAACAAGCTGCCCTGAGTTCTCTGTACTCCATTTCACAGGTACTTGGCTTACCAAATTGTTATGAAAACTCACCATCCAGCCAAGCCAAACAAACACCACCCCCAATATTATTTTACACGCGTGTCAAAAGAAATAACTTGCCTCAGGCCAAGCGAGTTAAGGAATTTTACGAGGCTGCATCTGTTCCTCCCTTCTCCCCTCCCTTAGACAGTTAAAGAAATGTTTGTATGATGAAAGGGGTAAGGGAGCAGAGGACAGCTGGTTAGGAATTAATGAAATGTTTGAGCATTATCATGCGATAATGGATTTAGCTGACTGTTTGCCAGCTTTCAGATCTAGTGTGAATTGCTTTATATAAAACAAGGGGATTCCTAGATTGTACAAACCTCCTGAGACCGCTGGTGTTCCTAAATCCTTTCAAAGATGCAATTAAAAAAAAAAAAAAAGAAAAAAGAAGGTAATTCTTCCTCTGGATGGACAGAAGCCCTTGGGATTGCTTTGACTTGCTTTCAGACTTAATGACATTTGACACAGCTGGCTCTCAGAGGTGTCTCCTATTTGGGAGTGGCAGTGGGTTTGGGAAGCCTAAGGCTATGCTTGAAGCACATCTGAGCACCCAGAAACACAGGTGAGGTCTCATAGCCAGGACATTTATAAACAGGACATGAAAAATGTGTCTCAACTTTTACACATTTGGCCTGTAACTCAGCCCCTGGCTATCTCTCACAAAGGGTGATATATCTGATGGGAGATCCGGGCTCTGGACTTGAAACTGCTGTTTATCCTTCTTCCACCCTCCCCCAACAATGCTGTCATTACGATGGAACTTAATCAGCTGTGTAAAATGGCCCATGTCCCTTGATGCCTATTTTTTCCCCCTAAAAGCATTGGGATGTTTCTGTTTTTTTCAGATGTGGACTTGTGGCTAGTCAACCAAAAATATTTTGTCTGGACACAGACAAGTCTCAAGAAGGTTTTATGAAGAACAGGAGATTGTGTGAATTCGTGACTGGCACCCAGACAGGCAGAATTTCAGGTTGGCCATGTTAGCCAAAATTGACTTTTAATTCTGAGACCCAAAGGGCTTCTGACAGAACCCACAGGTACAGAGTGTGACTCAGCCCTTTGCCCTGTCACCAGCCCAAAGTCCACCCATCTGGAGCCATTTGGTTCATGCCACCCCAGAGCAATGTCAACAGTCCTGAGCAAACAGGGTGGTGCAGGTGTAGGGTCCCTTTGCCCTCGTCCTGCACTGAAACCTGGAATCCCTCTGTGCTGGTCATTGGTGAGGTCACACCTCAAATCCTTTGTTCAGTTTTGGACCTCTCACCACAAGGACATTGAGGTACTGGAGCATGTCCAAAGAAGGACAGTGGAGCTAGGGAAGGGTCTGGATGATGAGTGGCTGAGGGAACAGGGGGTGTTCTGCTTGGAGAAAAGGATGCTGAGAGGTGAGCTCGTCGCTGTCTACAAGAGACATGACAGAAGTGATCTCTGTCACTCTAGGGGAGATAGTTTAGTGGTTCTCTTGGCAGTGCTGGGTTAGTGGTTGGATTTTATGTTCCTAAAGGTTGATTTCAACTGAAATGATTGCATGATTCTAAAAGCAGTAGCTACAACTTCTCTCACATCACCCTCATATGGAAAATAAACAGCTCATGATAGCAGTTACGTTACAAGGTACTCATACAGGATGTAAGATGGGGTTTGCTGCTTCTGCCACGTGTGAGGTCTCATCATGAGTTCATGCCTTGAAGAATGAGAGTTCCCTGTCATTATTTTCCTGGTTTGCACAGCTGAAACCTGGTATTAATTGCTGCAGAAATTATCCTGCCTCTTGAGTTTATGTGGTCTATAATTATCTTTGTAACAAAACTGTGAGGAATTAAGCTTCAGAGCAGTTTATAGGTGTCAAGGGGTGATGTGACAGTCCTTCAAGAACTGTGGCTTTCAGTCCTCAAGTGCCATGAGCAGTTAAGATGCTGCTAAACAGCATTTAAGAACTGCAGGGCTTGTTCAGTTCAGTTCAGTCCAGTCACTGCTTCCCGTGTCTTGGAGAGACCAGAACTTCCTTTTTTTTTTTTTTTTTAATTCTGTTTACGTTTCTGAAACTTTTCTGTTTCTCTGCACTTGGGCAATGAGCTGAGATTAATCAGTTTTCCTTCTGAGCTGCCTCTTATGAAACCATGACTGTGATGTTTATGAGGTTTCCATTGCTGCACAGGGATATTTGTATTTTGGTGGCTCTGTTTTTATTGAAAAAAATGGATATATTTTCATCATATTGGATGTGCAGAGAACCAAAATCCTGAACCAAAGCCTGAACTACAGGAGACTGTTTAAGTCTGAGATGATTTTCAAGTGACCTCATTCATGTTAGCTTTACCCTGGTGAAAGCTGACTGGTAATATTTTCAGTTTACACTGGTGAATGTCTAAAAAAAGACCTGTTAATCTTCTGCTTGCACAGACTCCTGCTGCCTTCCATAAAGCCAAATTTTCTGAAGTTTCACCTGAGAGATCTTGTGGCCTTTCAGTGCTTAATGAGAGCTTGTAAAAAGATGGAGAGGGACTTTTTATACAGTCAAATAGTGATATAACAAGGGGGAACAGTTTTAAACTAAAAGAGGGGAGAGATAAGATTAAAGAAGAAATTCTTTACTCAGAGGATAATGAAACACTGCCGTAGGTTATCCAGAGAAGCTGTGGCTGCCTCATCCCTGAAGTGTTCAAGACCAGGTTGGATGGGGATTGGAGCAACCTGGGATAGTAGAAGGTGTCCCTGCCCATGACAGGGGGATTGGAATGAGATGAGCTTCAAGGTCCCTTCCAACACAAACCATTCTATAGTTCTTGGTTACTTAATGCTTTCTCATAATAACACAATATTCATGGATTAATTAAAAAGTGATAGCCAGTTGGGCTAACCCAGAGAGAAGAAAATATCATGTTTTATCTCATCACCACCATGAGCTTAGTTTATAGCTCTAGACACTAAGTGATGACCTCTAGTTAACTGAGCATTTATCCCTGTTCACACTGCCTGCTTGTTTTGCAGCCTTGTGGCTCCAGCTGGATTCAAACTGTGCAGGTGTTACTGGGCACGTCTGTTTTGATCACCAGGTGGGACCTGAAGCCTCTGTGGCCTTCTTGGAGGATTCACTTTACTCTCTGCTCTGCTAAGGCCTGTTACAACCACGTGCTGTGATTTATCTCATCTCTCCCCTTGCCTAATCAGTCACATACCTTATTGGTGTTTGCAATATTTTGAGTCCCAGCATAAACAAATTGTTTAGCCCTGTGTCATCAAAACTGCATCTGGACAACCATCAGCATTCTCTATATTTTTGGAAAATCCTAGGAAAGAACTCAGAAGCTACACCTGTGTTAGCGACTTTTGCAGATATGACTCAGTGTTAGCAGAAGCCAATGAGCAGTCGCAAAAATAGACACTGTTGTGCTGACTGTATTCAGAGTGTTTTCACATTTCCATGAAAACATGAGTAACACTCACCTGGGTGATGGAAAAGTGAGTTGGATTGGCACTGGTTGGCAACGGGATGGAAAATTAGTATGTAAAGAACCTAGTGATTAAGATAATGAAAAACAATGTTAAGAGTCTTAGGTGAAGCCAAGTTTTGTAGCCCTCGAGCTTTTAGTTGTGAAATTGTTGGCTCTTGTGTTGTTTCTGAAATAGAAATCTATTTAAATGACTTAAGCAACCCAAGTTTCAAGAATAACCCCAAGCAGGCTGTTTTAGTTGTGACTGAGAAACCAAATTGGGTGAATACTTTTTATTCTAATTGCTTGAATTTCCAAACACAACCAGAGAATCAAGCAGCTGCAGACCCTAAAGTGTTTATTATGAAAATAATTTTAAACTTTGAGGAAAAAAAAAGAAATGCCAAAGTTGATTGGAGTGGAAATCCCCTACAAAATACTGGGATTTTTAAGGATTCTTATAATCATCCCCCCTGCCACTCCTAAAAGCTGAGTGTAACCTGAAACATTCACAGTTTTTGGAATTGACTCAAAACTGTTGTTTTGAGTTAATTGTATTCAGCAATTTTCCCTTTTCCTAGACCTGAATATCACTCCACTCATTGATTTTCATGCAGCGTTGGACTTGTGAAAGTCCCTCTGCCTGAAGTACAGTGTGGATACTTCACACCACTGTTCTTGGGCTCTAGTTTTGCTTTTCAGCTTAAATGATTTTAAAACCACTTACTCCCAAAAGGAGCAACTTTTCCTTTCCTCTTCATCTCCTCGTACTCTATAGAATCATAGAATATCTCAATTTGGAAATGACACATAAGGGTCATTTACTCTAACGCTCTGTTCCTTGCAGGACCTAAAACTAAACCATATAACATTGTCCAGGCACTGCTTGAACTCTGTAGAGGCCCTTATGAAGACCCCCAGAAATACAGTGCTCTCCATAAATGACTGAACTAGATAGAAGCCTTTTGGAATATGGGATAGGTAATGCAATTTGCAGTAATTTTTGTGGGGATAAACACATGGCAATGCACCATGGAGCCCCAGAATTCTGCCTAAGGAATTTTAATAGTTTAGTCTTGGGATGAGTCAGTTCATCTAGCTGATTTGGTGAGAAACTCTAAAAAAAAAAGGTGTCATTTTCTGTTGAAGAAACCACACACATTGACTCACACCATGGTCCTACACCTTGTATGAGCCTGCCAAGGCTGGCAGGTCATGGTCAGGCCCTTTCACAGAAAAAATCAGCCACCAGTTCTCACTTCTGACCCCTATAAAAACAGCTTCATTTTCCAGTTTCTACTCAAGCAGTTTCATAATTTTCTTTAAACACTTCCCAGATCTTCCGAGGGCTACAACACAACCTGCTGGAGGGGGACCTGGAGGTGGCCTACGTGTGTGAACACTGTGCCAACAGATTATAATGCTTTCCTGCTGCTCTTCTTCCTTAGACAATCCTATTGGTTCAGCAGCTTCTTTCCTTATTTATATCAGGAGCCTGGCAACTAAGCTTCTGCCTTAAGCACCTCAAAGACTCAAGGCTGCTTTGGTAGGACCAAAAGTTTTGTATTATTGTCAGAATAGGAATAAAGAACCTTTCTCCTTGAATGGGTTCCAGCCTGTTTCTTTGGACTGGTGATGCATTTACCCTGGGCAGACGGATGCTCTCCACAGGGATGTGTTAGCCCTCACCTGGGCCAGAGCACAGAAGGACAACAGATGATTTAATTGGAGATCATTTGCAACCTGGAGAGCAGGCTTTAGAGGTTACAGCTGAAGATAAAGAAGTTTGTAAAACTGAGAGAAAGTTCCTAGCAATCAGGTTATTTGGGAGGTTTAACAAGCTCCCCAGGGAAGCACTGTTCCTGTCGTTAACTTTGAGAAGAGACCAGGAGAAATGTTTTTGAGGAGTTTAGATTTTTCCTGTTAAGGTATCAGCTGTATTTCTACCAGAAAAGGCCTTCCCCAGTCCCAATTAAACAAGAATTTGCCCGAGTGGATTGCCCTAAATTTGAACAAAACCTTTTTCTTTTTTTCCAGCTGGCAAATATTTCACATATTTTCCTTGCTCTTTTCTCCCCCCTTTTTAGTGGTTTTGGTCAGACCATAGGCATATGTTTTAGAATCTGATAGGAAAAAATGTTTTCACAATTGATATTTTCCTAAATGCCTTTAAAAAAATTGCAGTCAGTGCCCAGGTAGTTTCCTGCTAACCAAGTATTCTCCCAAGCCCTTTCTTCTTAAAGGACCATGCCTTGCTGTTGCATGCAAACTTGAACCTGTTTTCCTATGGTTTAAATAGATACAAGGTCTCTCTCTACCACATGGATTTACTCACATCAAATACCACAAACCCCATATTTCAGATGAGCTACAAATCCCCTCCTTTAAGAGCTTTTTTTTAACAAAGAGCATTTCATCCTCTCTGTGGTTTTGATCTCCCTCTGAAATGCAGCTGAAGCCTGAATGCTTAAAAGTTCTCAGGAAAGGGGACACACTGTTGGACGAACCTCACCTCCTTAGAATACTGGTGTAAAATTCAGAGACTGGGACAAGCCTATAAATTGGAATCTCCCAATATTTCCAGGGCTTTAAGACACACCTGATGCTGAATTTTGGCCCAGCTCCCTGAGCTCCATCTGAATTTTGCACTTGAAGCCAGCCCTAGGAAAACTTATAGCTTTTCAGACCTTTGCTTTCTATCTTGGGTGACAAAAACCACAGAGCTGATTGTAGCAGAGCTCTGGCAGCTGCACTGTTAATAACCGGAAGAAAAAAAGAAAGCAAGCAAGAAAGGAGCTGTTCAGCTGATCCATAACCATCTCCAACTCATCCTGAGATGTATCATTTGAACCACAAAAACCCTCCACACATTTCTTGCCTTGCAAGGATGGATGTTCCACCACATGTCTCACTGGTGGTTTGCAGGATTTACCTTATTATAAATCAGAAGTAATGCAGGGGTGCAGAAATACCCATTATTTTCAGAGCACAAAATATCTTCTGCGTGTGCGTGCGCATTTCATTCACAGACTCTACTTTCTCTCAAATGACCTATGAGTATCTCTTGTCTCATGGAATTGAGTGTTGTTTGCTTGTTCACAGCTTCCTTTCCTTCCGTTATCCAGCAAAGAAAGTTTGCTTAAGTGGCTTTTGTGAACTCTTTCAAGATCCCCAGAAGGATGATACAGGAAACAGAGAGTTTCCTTTCTATACAAACTTCTAGGGTGTTCCCATAATAGCCTGAAATTTATCTGCCCTCAGCAGCCTGCAATTGGACAAAAAATAAATGGACTGTCAAGGGATCAGGCCAAACACAATTAACATATCAGAGAGGAGAGTTTGCAATAAGAAAAAAATCCTCCACTTACACAGCACCTTTTATCCCGTGTTGCCAAATATTTTCCTTTCTACATTTCCAATTACTTTACAAGTTGGCCATGCTTTAACCATCCAGCCTGAAATTTTCCATAATTGCTCCCTGCCTCATATTGAATACATTTTCAGAGAGCGGAGAAGGGGGAAAGGCTTAAGGAAAAAAACCAAAAAACCAACCTCTTAAAAAGATGCAGTTATATTGCACTGAGCTTAAAGCTAATGAATTAGTTTTAGGGGTGTTTAAGCATATTCCCTCTTTATTTTGAAAAGCATGTTTGCACCTCAGACTCTTGGCACAGCAGCTGTACTGGGAATGAGAATCTGTCGCCATTGCCATGAAAATGCATCTGGGTTTGTCCAAAAAATAAACCACAGACAGACCCCCATTTCTGTGTTTTAGAGGCAGGTTTGCACCTCGGTTTTATGCCTTCTGACTACTGTGCCCATAGTTTCTGCAGCCCCCCAAAAAGCAGCCCCTGTAAATAGAACATGGGGACAGGGCGCCGACAAAATGGATTCTCGTCCTTCACGATTTCACCTGGTGTGACCTGGCACTGTGGGTGAGATCTGGGAGGATTGTAGCACTGGGAGGGAGGGCAGGGCCCGTGCTGAAAGCTGACAAGGTAGAAATGTGAGTCATTAAAAGGCAAAGACCAATCTGTAAAGAAACAATTACTTACATATATATATAAAAAAAAAATCTGATCTGGAAGGCACGTTCGCCTGGCGGTTGACACTCCCTACAAAAGCACCGTGTTGTTCCAGAAGTCTCCCATGAGATGAACAAACCTTGCCAGGAATAATCACAGATCTGGAGTTGTATAATTGCTCAACTAAAAGCAGGCAGGGAACAGACAGGGAGCCTGTGCTTTGCTTTTCCTGCCCACTTCCTTGCTTTCAGGGCTGTGCACTGCTCCGGAGCACTGGGGCTTGTATTGGCCAGAGCAGTCAGGACACCAGGAAAAAAAAAAACCAAAAATGCTTCTAAGCAACAGCTTCACAGCATGTGTTGTTTTAAACTCCATTCATAAAAGCAGTGAGCTGGGCTGTGTGAGGCAGGCCGGGGCTCTGAGCGCTCGTGTCTGCTTGGAGCAGAAAGCTCTGGACGTGCTTGAGCCGAGAGCCGGCAGTTTCATACCCTTCCAGCACTAATCCAGCAATAAAGAAAATGCCTTTAAGCCACTTCAGACCCATTAGTGCTCTCCAGAATGCTAATATAGCATAGAGATGAAAGGACTGCAGCAAGGGGAATGAGGAGATGTGGGCAACAGTTTCACCTCCCCTCTTAGGGAGGTTTGATTCATTCTCTCAAGGAGCAGAGGCCAAATTTGGGGAGCAGATGCAGCAGAGACAGCACAGTACAGTACTCCCAAGTCATGGGACTCAGGCAGCATTAACTACAGGGCTGGGATACCTTTATTTTTTAGTGATAATCCATGGTTAACCAGAAATCTGATACTTGATCTGCTGCAGCCTGCAATGCCAAGTCCATTTGCATGACCTGTATCTGTGGGCCACAGGCAGGAGATGATGTAAAAATCATTTGGTAATAGCAAATAGCACGACAACAGTTTTTCTTTATTTTCTAAACAGGCTTGGGAAAATTAATCTTCATTTAAATTAAGAAACAAGGTTTGTCACTTTTAAAATCAAAAGCTTCATGTTTACTGAGAAAGGTCTGTCTTTAGTGCCAAGAGCCTATATTTTTTTCCAACCCAAAAATCCTCTGTGAAACAGCACTATTTAAAAACTCTCTGAGAAAAGGTAAAGAGGTTCTGCTAGAAAGTCTCATGATGCAGAGAGATAAACTGAGGAGGACGGTTGATGGACCATCTGGGACTTCACAGGTTTGGAAACAGGAGTGTTGTGAAGCTCAAGGATGTTTACACTGAAGTGGGGAAGGTGAGAAGGGATTTTACCCAAAATACCTGCAGCAGAAGAAAGTGCCAGGTGAAAGCAGGCTATCAAATCTATTAGAGCCATTTGCTGGAGCTGGAAACGAGAGATGTTCCCACTGGAAATCAGGACCAGAGGTTAATTAACTATAGGAATATCCTATTGAGAAGCCATCCTGTGAATTCCTCTATGATGGCTCGCGGGCATTGCCATCAGATGCTTTAGGTGTCCCACTAAGCTGCTCACCACGTTGTTGTGGAGATAACCTGCTTTTCCATTGGTTCCAGAGGGATGCCAGGCCTCCTGCTGCAGATCCCCAAACCTCAGGACTGTGGATACCCCCGGGTGCATTCTGCAGGACTGTGCCCTACTTTTGTGTTTCTCAGTGAAAGAGCTACATCAAGTCTCTGGAAAAAAAAAAAGCAAAACAAGGACAAAGTTCTGCCCTTCCACAACTGTGTTTTCATTTACAGCCAAATTCTGCCAATCTTTTAGTGTCTATTTAAAACTTCTATTTCCTTCCCACCAGTCTGTTTCTGTGCTGGGGTGCATGTTTCTTTTTCTTTTTCTTTTTCTTTTTCTTTTTCTTTTTCTTTTTCTTTTTCTTTTTCTTTTTCTTTTTCTTTTTCTTTTTCTTTTTCTTTTTCTTTTTCTTTTTCTTTTTCTTTTCCTTTTCCTTTTCCTTTTCCTTTTCCTTTTTTTATTTTTCTTTTATTTCTTCTTCTTTTTTTCTTTTTCTTTTTTCTCTTTTCCCCTGTTGTTTCACAGTCCACCTGGTGATACTCATCACTCATCACTCCAGACACACCAGCACCCTGAGCTGTGCCCAGTCTATGTGCAGACACTGTTACATGAGGTGTCAGAACCTGCTGTGTATCCAGGGGAGGAGACTGTGCCTGACTTTCCTTGGCTGTGACACTGCGGCTCAGCCTGGAACTGACAGCTGTGGAAAATTAATGGATGGGCCCTCTTTCCAAGGAATGGCCATCAAGGTCACGGTTTTGAGGCTATAAGGGCGCAGCCCTTTCCTACTTGCAGCCAGTACACATGCCAGCTTTGCTGTCCCCTCTTCAGATGTCACCATGTCACCAGATCGCTGTCACATGAGGACGCCGTGGGTGGGAGGTGCCATTGGCTGCCCAGCCTGTTTTCATGCTCAGGACTCTATGAATACAGCCTGATGATGCTCGAGGTGTAACTGAAACCTGCTCTGCAGACACAGCTCCTGGCTGAACTGTCCCTGCCCCTTGCAAGGCTGAGCAGAGGAGTTTGTTCAAAGCAGCCTTCAGGACAGGGTCACCCCCTGCAGCAGCACGCAGGGACGTACCTGGTGCTGCCTCTCTGCTGAGGGTACTGGCCTGTTTAGTGCTCTTCCCCATTGGTTTGGTGGTCGGCCCACTTGAGTGGAGCCAATTTGGATGCAAAGAAATGGAATTTTTCCCAGGCACAGAAGCCAGAGATGAATCCTTTTGGGCACGGAGGGCTGGAGCTTGGAATATATTGAGCTCTGTCTCTGGGCAGTTTAATCTCACCAGCCAGAAACCTGTATGGATTTGCACTTCCATATGCAACTGTTTGATAATCATGTTGCCATGGCTACATTTGAATCCTGCAATAAATGTGTAATTTCACACATTTACATCAAAAGGAGCTCCAGAACATACAGCTGCCTCACAAAGCAGCTGATCTCTCTCCATAAGCACTTTCCATTTTTAACACCATATTATTGTACTCAATGGCGTGCTTCTTTTAGGAGGGGAGTGAGGTCTGTAGGGCAGGTTTGACAGTCAGGTTCTTGAAGTCTGATCCATACTAAGGTTCCCTCAATGCTGGCACCAGGGCAGCTGCCCTGCTGGGGTCAGAGCAGCCATTTCCAGGGCAGCACTGGTTCTGCAGCCACACCAGGTACAGAGGACTGAGATCCTTTGCAATTAAAGAAGGACAAAGTTAAATCCAAGGTCCTGGTGTGCCCAAAATGCAGGGACAAGGACTGAGAAAGAGGAGTGGAGTGTGAGGCTCTGCTCAGGGGTGATGCCCACCTCTCTTAGCAGTTTGGTTTCTTCATCCCCTTTTCATCTCAGTCCTCCCTGGTTCCTTGCCTCCTCTCTCCCACCCCCTGCCAGCCTGATTTCTCCTTATCTCACCAGCTAGCTTGTCCCAGTGTTTTGCCCCCAGGCTGCCTATCCCTCCAGTGCTGAGTTTTGTCCTACTCCTGATGGCTCCTTGTCCCACAGGCACCCTCTGTTAATCCCATGGGCAGCTTTTTCCTTGATCCAATCCTCTTCCTCTGCCCCTGACAAGGGGCAATGGGCAGGGAAGTGTTATTTAGAGAGGGGAAGGTCATGGGGGAGCAGAGAAGAGGCTGTACCAGGATACAGCTTCAACCAGCACCAGCGGAATGAAGTGGTAGATGGCACCCACTGAGCATCAGATCTGGAGAGAAATTTGCATCCAGATTCTATCCCTGCTGACTTAAACAGATTTTTTTCAGGAACTTGAAACTTGGACAGTTCTGCCTTTGGTTTTTTCCTGTAGCAACAGCAGCTGGAACAATGTTGGCACCAAGGCAGGGCTGCAGCTGGTCTCCTCCTTGCTCAGAGCAAAGAGATGCTGGAGAGTCTTCACTCACAGAAGATGGACAAAGCAAACATTTCACTTCACTCCATGAATTTACTGTTGTTTGGAGAGAGGAAATTTGACTGTGACAAGTGCTCAATACTGACAATTTCTGTGTGAGAAACTGGAAGATGGAGAAATATTGGAAAAGCATAAGATTCTATTTTTTTTCTCAGCTGTTTATACAATTGGAAAAGTTAAGTAAGTCTAATTATTGAGGTTATTGGTTTTAATGAGTCACCACCTTGCTGTTATTATTCCTGGTTCCTGTTGCCATAGGACAAGAAGCTGCAGCTGGGCTGAGCTGTGCTACGCAACAAATCCTCATGCTTGCTATTCCAAGATTAAGACATAGGAAAATGGGTGGCTCAGACAAATGGGAACATGGAGAAGGAAAGTGATATTTGCCAATGTGTTGTGTGGCAACATGACCAGTATGCAGATAATGAGAGCAAAGATGGGTTTCTACCAGAGACTGATTTTTGGATGTTTTTTGAGGAGCACTTCCAAAGATGTGATAGAAAAGAGGCTGGCCAGCATTGTGGGCTGGTTGTTGGTGGGAAGGGCTATGGACAGAGCAGAAGACCTGAGTTTGGTGTTATGGGAAGGGATGAACCAGTGAAGGGATACAGCTTGAGAAACAGGACAAAAGAGAAAGGTTAGGAGAAAATCTCCCTGGTGGTATCGTAACTGGGTGAGAGTGAAGTGTGATCAAGGCCCATGAGAAGTGATTTAGTAACAGACAAAGGAAGAGATATGCAAGAGATTCACCTGCAGAGCTGGAGAAGCCAGGCTTGAAAAATTCTGCAATGTTTAACTGAAGCCTAAATTCATGGGCTTTGAAGGAGAAGTATGAAGTGGCATTAGAAGCAGCTGCCTGCATGGCAGGTAAACCATTTTGTTGCCCACTGTGTTTTGAGAAGATTTAGGGAGAAGGTTTGCAAGGAAAGGGATATCAAAACCTCTGTTTTATCCAAGCTGGGTTTTAGATAATAATTAGATACCCATGAGATATCCTGGAGGATCGGATGGCACTGGAGGATCTGTGCTTGTGTGTACATTAGCATGGGAGCCAGCTCTGGGCTGCTGTTGGGATCAGGCAGGAACATGCCAACCCCTGGTGTTGCATTGATTAGTTTCAATTGATCAGTTGTGTAGAAACAAAACAAAGAGAGTTTCCGGTCTCTTGGATGTTGCAGAAGGTGTCAGGTTTGCTTGCAGCAAGTTCATCTTTTTCAGCTGATCATGCACTTTCAGTTCTTTCTCCAGGATGGCAGAGAAAAGTCCTTTTTGAGCTGGGCTCAGAAATAAAAGGGAAAATCTGCTAGAGCAATGGTCTATCAGACAGGTTTTCTTTCCCTCTTAAATGCATACAAGGATGCCCACTGAAAATTCCATGGCAGCAAGAACAGGAGGTATAGGCACAGAGTGTGAAAGTCATCCTGAAGCCGTTGGCTTTTTCCCCAGTGTGGCCCCTCCCTGTAAGCCCCACAAGAAGAGTGACAGAGTCTTTTTTTTCACCCAGTTTGGACACGGTGTCCATTCAATTCTAGCATCCATAGCCTGGGAGGAGAAGGAAACCCTCCCCTTTATCTCTATGGCATGGGTAATGTGTGTCTCTCCTTTTCACAGCTACCAAAATCTGGCATTTCCTGTTCTATTATCCATTTCCTAATACTTCCCAGGGCTTGAATGCTGGACTCGGCCAAGACTCCAGAGAGGGATTAGCATGGACTTGCCTTGGCCGTGGATAACCTTCATTTTCTTTAGCATTTATTCTTTCTAGAGGATTGAGGAGGAGAAGGGGAGGGTGACCCACAGCTAAATCCTGTTCTTGGATCTCCCTTCAGCCACTGAAGAATGAGCTGAGTGCCTAAATGAACCCAAAAGGCACCGTGGGGTGAGGCACATCACATCCAAGCCGGACGTGGTGGCCTCTTCCCAAGTTCCTGAGCTGCCACACGCTCCAGCCATGCTTCAGCAGGCAGGACAGCCCAGGGACCCTGGGGACTGTGACAGGGCTGCTGCCAAGGCTCTGAGCTCCCCTCTGGGTGACTGGAAAACAGCAAAGACATAGGTCGTGAATGCTGTCTGGAGTGAGTGACCTGGATGTGTCTGCCCAGACTCTGTACAAAGAGGCAACGTGGCCCTGGCTCCGTTGCTCCCAGGGCTTTGTGTCAGAGGCTGAAGTGGATCCTGTCCAATGTGTGGAGAGCCACAGCTCTTGCCCAGTTGCAGGAGAAGCCTCTGTTCTCTCTGGTACCCAGAGAGGCTCTGCAGACCCGGATGCACAATAGACTGGTCAAAATGGATGCCAGGAGCATCTCCGTCATCACTGCCAAATTACAGACTGCTCTGCAGCCTAACGCAGCTTATTGAGGGGGAATTTGGATGCTCAGATGAGCACTGCATAATATATTGGCAGTTGTCCATGTCTTTTCACTCTAGGGGCCAGTTTTTCACATATCATGCCAAGCCCCACTGTGCAGCACCACTGTTGTGATTTTATAGGTTGCTAAAGTTAAGCTGTGTTTTTCTTTGTGTGCTGATCATTGCTTTCTCTGTAGACTTGTGTATATGAGAATTGTTTTCCTAAAGTCTCTTGCCCCTCTTCCAAAGCACACTGAATCCTCTGACAATGGCAAGGAGAACTTGGCTTACCACTCAGCTCATTCTCTCCCTCTCCCAACAGGTACTTGAAGTTTGTGAACACAGGAATCAACCCCAGGAGTTCCCAGCTGAGATCATGGCAGAGTCATGATCCCAGACAGAAATTGCTTCTATGTGTGACAATTAGGTAAGAATTACCTCAAATACCCTCAGACAGGTCTGACAGGACAAGTGCAGGAGACATGGGAGGTTGATCAGACTGACTCCAGCACTGCACAGGGACTGGGCAAAATCCACTCTATCCACTGGATCCATGACTATTGGGTTTGCTTCTTCTCTCCCTTATAAAATTATATGATGAAATGGTTTTCCCTGGCATTTGTCATTTCTGAACATTATTTAGTGCATTACATTACAAATCAAGGAGAATACTCAGTTTCTGCTCTTTTTTTTTGTTTGTTTGATGTTCAAATTTTATATCCCCCAATCCTTTTTTTGGCAGGTTAAAATTAATGGAGTTTTCAGGGCGATCAAGGGAGAAGTAGAGCATCAGTCTCTTACCAAATGAGACAACATGGGAAATGTTAATTAGATCATCTTGGATAAACACCTTTTTTGCCTTGCTCTTCCCAGCAGATCACTGTATGGGCTACCAGGGCCAGACATGTGGAAGAAGCACAGCTGCATACAGAAATGAAGGACATGAGGAGATTGCAAGCTTGGATCAGTAGTGTCTGCCAAGGAGCAGAGCTGGTCCTGTAAAAACATCCCTCCATCTCTGCCATGTGGGAAGAGAGGGATTTTGGCCATTTCCTTCTCTTAGTTTGAACAAATAGCACATGGCCATCACTCACCACTAAGATCCCAGTTAATGTATCTGGTGATACACCCTTGCTGCCCCGAGGTGCTGTTGTGCAATGGAAGTTGATAAATTGGGCCAAAAATTACCTTAAAATCTCTCTGCTTCCACAGTAGCTTAAACTCTGGGTCAGAGTGGGCACAAAACACATTGGGCCAGAGATGAGACTTTACAGACACTATCCATTTCCCTCCACATTTCTTTTTTACCAGCAAGAATTCAGCTAATTTAGCATAATATCCCAAACAACAGGAGTTAGTGTCAGTGTTGAAGGATCAACACTGCTCTGCAACCCCCTGCATGCCAGCTGGGAAGAGTCAACGTGCCCTTCCTGGAAAGGCTGTTGCAGTGATGAGAAGATGAAGAATGTGTTATTAGACTAGTATGTATGTGCAAGGTCCAGGGTCTCAGATTTCTGCAGAAAAGTGTGACCTTGTCTAACTTAAGGTTGGAAATAGATGATCTTTAAGATCCCTTCCAACCCAAACCATCCTGTAATTCTGTGTTCAGCAGAACTGGTGACATGAAATGGTTTAGTGCTCGATTTTCCATGAGGGTACACCCCTCAGAATCTGTGCCCACCAGCACAGACACACCAGTGATCCATGAGAGCCCTCCCAAGCCCTGTGATTAGGGAAAAACAAGAGCTGGCATGAGATGGTAAATGCTGCCATGCGGTGTTCAGAGAAAACCTGTTTGCGTGGGATGTACTGGAAAAATTGCTCAAGAATGGTGCATTCTCATAAGAAAAATGATCTGGCTGCTGTTCAGGTCAGTGGTTTTGTATCAGGGCTGCAGGCTGTATGGTTGCTTCAGTATATGGTGCAGCCGCTGGCAAAGTGTTTGCTGTGCATGTGATACAATTCCCTTTGCTCTGGGGTGTTGGAAGCTCATGCCCTCACCCAGTTTTGGGTCTGGGTCCACGTTCTCAGAGCAGCTGCACTGACAGAGCTGCTCCATGGCAGAGAAAGGCACCCTGTGGATGTCAGCCCAGGAGAATAGGGCAGTCTGGATCAGTTTGCTGGTGGGGCTTCATCCTTTCATGGTGGGAAAGTGGGAGGGATAAAATGCTATGCCCATGTCAATAGCAAGTGATAACCAGGATTCTTATCCCTGCTGAGCAAAGCAGTGACCATACTTCAGAGGTGTATAAAGAGGTTTTTGAGAACACAGATCAAAAACCAGCCTTAGTTGTTGAAAGAACTAAATTACAGGAATGGCCAGGTGTTAACTGGAGTCTCCTCCCAACCTCTGCTTGACAAGCTGTCAACAAGCCACAAAGGGACAGCCTTCACTCCATCTCCTTTTTGACCTTAGGTGAAGCCTGAAGGAAAAGACATCTGGAAGGTCTCCTGCCAGCCAGAGAGCTGTAAGCCCTCCCTCACACACCATTCTTGCTCTTGTACCAGCAGACCTCCAGCCTTTGACAACAGCAGCACTGGTCTGTGCTTGGTTCCTTGTAACCTTCAAGACTAGAACTATCAGCAGGACTGCAACTAGCACCAGCCAGCCCCTGTGATTTCATGAAGTGAGGTTTAATAGGCATGGTTTAATAAGTTTGCTCAGTAGAGAGGGCCCTTTTTCCACAACAACATTAAGCAAAAGTATACAAACTGTAAATTAATTGAAAGAAAATGAAGTAGCCCTCCAAAGCAGGCTGCTGCTTCTGCAGAGGGTATGTTCTTGCACTGCTGAACAGTTTGGTTCAGGTCAGTCCTGAAGCAGCCACTGGGAATGAGACCAGAGTAAGGTTATGTCAGAGGAAGGTTTTGCTTTAGGTTCCTTGTGCTACTGCTTTTAAAAAAGTAAGCCTTCACAGCAACTGCTCTTTTCCCTCTGGAAGAAGAGCTGAGGCAGAGTTTGCAAGTAAAGTTAGAGAAAATAGAGAAATGAGGAAGGAGCAAATTCCCCTTTTCTTGCAAACACACAATATTTCTCATTTGTGGCTTTGTGCATTGCTGACAAGTACAGACAGTGATGGGTTTGTACAGGGAGCACTCCCTGCCATCACAAATGCTTCTCCCCTTTGTATCCCAGACCTGTCCCAGCACACACCAATGCCATCTCTCCCTTTTGTCCCTGGTCACCTTCTCTCCAGGAAGATTCACTGCTATTTGCCCGTCTTTCCAATCCCCATCCTGTCCAAATTAACCGTGCCAAGTTGCCCTCCATGGCATTTTCACTATGCCACCCCAGCTGGAGCTGCAAATCAACTCAGACCTCGTGTCCTTGCTGTGTCTATGCAGGAGGTCCTATGGGAGCACCAAGCATTTGACACCAGCTTTTGAGGAACAGGCACCAGTTTTATCTATGAGATGCCCAAGACCATGAGCGCTGAAAGCTCCAGGAGGGATCACCATGTTAAACCCAGCCAGGCTGTCCTTTTAAAAGCACAGCCCTTCCTAACACTCATCATCACAGCTACAGTAATTCCTTGGCTGCACAGCCAGGTTTGGGGTACAAGGAGCAGTTCATGTCTCTTCTCCCCAAACACAGATGAATGTTCACACCCACACGCAAAACTGGGGCGTTAAAAACTCCCCTGTGACAGATCTTTCACAAGCAGTGTTTCTGGGAAGGCCTGGCATTCAGACGGCAGGCAGGACAGCTGGTATCAGCAGTGCCTGTCATTGTGGTGTCAGGGCTTTGCAAAACAGGGTCTGTCTTTGAAAATCTTTGTTTAATTTTTAAAAAAAAAAATAATTTAAGAGTAGCCCTCTAAGCTAAGGTCTCCCTGCTCCTGACTATCTCAGAAGATAAATCGTACCAAACAATGTTCCCTTAAGTTGGGATTATTGTACCATTTCAAAACACCAACCTGGTCTGGTAATTCTGCATTTCAACCCCTCTGCCAGGCTGCCTCCTTTAGCTACCAGCAAGCATCCTCTTCCCAAATTTACCCGACCACAATGAGCTGCAGCAGAATCTGCATAACTGCTCTTTTTCCTCCAAACAGCCCGATTTACAAAGGGGACATTTCCTGCAGCAGCCAGCCCTGCCATACTCATTAGTCCTAAATCAGGCGTTGTTGAGGGTATCTTTATGCTCAGATACCGCCTTTAATCTCTCACGCTGCCTTCAGCAGCACCACTAGCTGCAGCAGTAGTCCCGCAAGATGCCCTCTTTCCATCCTCTCCCGGGCAAGCAAGCCAGGACGCTCCCGATGGAGCCGGCAGTCACCCGGCGAGAGCTGCATCCCCCCTTGGAGCCAGGCATGCAACTTCCACCTGCGCTGGCAGGCGCGGAGCACTCACGTTGGCGGCAGCGCGGATCCCTTTCAACAGCTTAACTGCGGCTCATTTTTAACCCCGGCCAGCGGATCTAAGCTGCTCTCCGCAGGGCTCAGACGGAGCTGCCTGCATGACACCGAAGCATCCAGACGCCGGCTCGCCAGCTGACATGTCAAAGCAACGTCGTGGTTAGCAAACACATCAACAAATCGACTGACAGCCCACACATCGGTGGGAGCGGGTCCCTGCGTTCCGTGCCGCTGCCGCTGCTCCGGGGTTTGTGCAGCAGCCCCGTCGAATTCGGTGTTGCTATCTGGCGTTTTCTGCCGGTGTCTAAAATAGCATCAGGAACGTTCCCTGTTGATTTCCCCGGCAGTGCTTGCTGAGCCGTGCTGGGGACCACGACTCCCACAACCTGCCTCCACGCAGCACATTAAAAACATTTTTTTTTGCCTCCAAAGGAGGTGGAGGGGGTGGGGGAAAAGCCCTGTTGATGTTTTTCTGCCCAGCTCCCAGCAAATCCCGACCTGAGCTAATTCTGCTATGGCTGAAAGCAGAGGATGTCTGCAGTGCATGAAGCTGATTTGCTGACTTACCCTTCATCTCTCCCAGGGAATGCCAGGTAAAGAAGCCGGCCTCTCGCTCCAGCAAAGAGCCACAAGGAGCCGGGCAGCAGCCACTGCAGAGCCTGCTCAGAAGTTCGTTCCCTCTGTCACAGTGTGTGCAGCTTGCCAGGTATAGCCGGGATGAGAACACCCCGTGCTTTTCCCAGGGTGAATGAGATCAGCACATATTCAGTCAAAGAAAAAAAAATAAATATATGTGATGGTTTAGAACCTAGAGGAAAAGTGTTGGTCCACAAGTTGCTTTGCTTTACTCAGGATTTGCTGGGGTGAATTTAATAGGGAGAGGAGTTTCTCGTCTGCATTTGGTGTTGTTAGATCTGTTAAAAAGCAAGCAAATGGTGTTGATATCCACGGGGTAAGCAGGAACCCATCCTTAGCCACATGAGGTGGAGGGCATGTGAAGGGCACTCTTACAAGCAGCAGAGATGCCTTTGTAACCTGCAGGCTGATGCTTTTTGACTCAAACCAGCACCTTGCTGTTACAGGCTCCACAACATGGGCTGTGCAGATCCAGACTCCACTGGTCCTGGCTTTCCAGAGTGAGGTTGTTTGGATTAAGCTCTCTTCTACCTGGCTGCTCTGTGACTCCCTAGGTTGACAAAGTCCCTTTCTTCTGCCATGTCCTTCACATCAAGCATCTCTCAAGGCTCATCACCTGCCTGTCAGGCTGGGGTTATTACTGAGCTGAAACCCTGGGGTGACAGGGAGGTAGAAAAAGGGCATGAGGTGTTCAGAGGACTCAGGTGGGCTGAAACATTTTGGTGTCAGTGTTATGTCAAAGACAATCTTGTATCTCTGGGTCTCTACTGTGCTGGGGGGGGGGGGATCCTGTGCTCCAGTGCAAGAGGATTATAGAATGGCAAGAGTTTTGATGTCTGTCTTGTTCTTAGCTAATGGTTGGGAATCTGGCGCAAGGAGCATAGCATTTTCCTTTAGTCTTGGAACCAGAGTGACTGCACTGGAGAAAAATGAGATGATTTTCTCAGGATCAGGCCCCAAGGCTTGTGTGGCTGAGAACCCAGCTCAGGTCCCCAACTCCCTGGCTTTAGTTACTGTAAACCTCCTCCCTTTCCCCCTCCCAAAGCCTGGGGCTAGGAATCACTGAGGCACTGACCTCTGCCACGGACTCTGCATAACACCCTGGGTGTGTCCCTCCACCTCCCCATCCCACTTACCTGCACAAAGCTCCTGTGCAGCTCATCTACGCAGGGAATGGGTTCCCTGCCTCCTACACATGGCCTTGTTCCCTGCTGACAGTGAGACTGGAATGTGGGGTTTGATGTGGCTGAGACAGTCCCTGTGAATAGACTGAGGGGGAAGCCTGACTCCCCCAGGTGTCACTTCAGCAGGATGCAGCAGGGCAGTGTGCTGTGCTCACCTGTAACCATCCTAAGGCCAGGTTTATTCTCCTGCATCAGCAGAACTCATGGATGGCTGCCAGTCAGACCCCAGGGGAAGGTTTATCCCACCTGCACTCGAGATCTGGCAGAGCCTCGGGCGACTTGTTGCTTGTCCAAGCAAGCTGGCTTCAGCTGCTGGATGTGCCCAGAGCCCCACTGGGTGGGAGAGCAGGGAATGAAGCAATCATGGAGGGCCAGAGAAGATGCAGGAGAAAAGGCCATTTGAGGGCAAGCTTGGCAAGAGTTTTGCACCGGGGGCATGGTCCCCTGGGCCCAGTGATCTCTAAAGTCACAGCACAGAAGTGCTACATGGATCCCTCTTTGAAGGGTGGACAGTGGGGATGGTGGACCTCCCATCACCTCTGCAGAGCTGCTTCTGCCTTTGACCAATCAGGCAGCCGTGGGCATGTTTGGAAGCTACACACAAGACTGAACTAACCTACCTCAGATAAGGCTTGGATTAATTAGTCAATACATGTTAAGTGCTGCAAAGATTTAAGGCTCTGTTTAATCGTTAAGTAACTCAATCATCAGTGGCTGCGTGGGATGCCTGAGGCAGAAAGTGGATGAATCAGCTGCTCTCTGGCAAGTGCAAGGTAATGAGGGAGAAAACTTTCCAGGGCTGGGTGACAGCAGAATGGGTTGGTTAGGGGACAGCAGCGATTACTGAGGTCACTGGGACTGACATAGGTTGCCCAGAGAAGCTGTGGATGCCCCATCCCTGGAAGTATTCCACGCCTGACTGGATGGAACCATGAGCAACCTGGTCTGGTGGTGGGTGTCCCGGCCCATAGCAGGGGTTGGAATGAGATGATCTTGAAGGTCCCTTCCAACTCAAACCATTCTGTTTTAGAAACACTTAAGATGTAAAAAAGTGGTGAGGTCCTGTGTGGAGCGGCCGGCTCTAGGGAGCAGGAGTCCCTTAGGCGATGGAGGGAAAGGCAATGAGGAAAGAGATAAAAAGATCATGAGGAACTTTATTGAGCTCTTCAGGCTTGTTATGGCCAAGCCACTCTGAAAGAGGTGGGTTTGGGGCTGAAGAAAAATGCATTGGGGGATGTAAGAGTGGTTTGGGTGAAGTGGGGAGTACTTAATGTGCCATGGACTCACCTGTCTTCCCTCCAGGGACTGGCTCTGTGTTATAGGCTTGGGCAGGACATGAAGCTGCTGCTGAGGAGCCAACTTGGGTCCTGCAGGTCAGTTCTCCATGCAGTGATTACAAGCTGAGAGGGTTCCCAACAGGAGTGTTGGTGCAGTCCATCTCCAGCCTGAGACATCTCTTCTGTTGCTACCATACAACATGTCCTGTCACTCAGGGGTGAGTTGCAGACCTGGACCTGTTGCCTTGTTTCTGTGCCAGCAAAACGCATCTTCCACAGGCTCCCTATTTGCCCCTACCCTTCCTGCTGAGCTTTGCCCTCTGCTTTTCTCCATGATATGTCATGGAGTCTGCTCCCAAAGACCTTTGAAGAAGGTAGGAGTGTCCTCTGAGTCAGCCAGGGTGTTTTCTACTTCCTTGTGAAAAAATGTCCCCCCTTGAAGGTGTAACTCACTGATACAGAGGCTCTAACTACAGGGTTAATCCCTGTGCAGAGGTGACTTCCAGCTATCCATGATCATGACATCTCAGCCAGGTGAGATGAGGGACTCTGGCATTGTGCCTCATCCATACACATACTCCCAGGGCTATGAGGCTGGATGTGGGAAGGACCTATCTACCTGGCATCACTCTGGCTGGAAAAAGCCTCTGAGTGCTGCCCTGGTGAAACATTCATATTTTTGGAAACAGGGAGTGGGTAGGAACAGCCTGTACTATTGTGACAGAGCTGCTTGCACGAGATGAACCTCACTGCCAGGGTTGGGATGGGTGCATGTGGCTCATGTGGGATAAAGGTGTGAGCTCTGGAAGGAGACACAGCCTAACACAAGCCCCAGGAAGGGCCAGCAGGACAGCATGGAAGCATTGGCAAACAAGCCATAACTGCTTGCTCTCTTACCCTGCAGACTCCCACATCCCTGATCCCAATCCTTGTTCTGCAGCTCTCTGTACAGAGCAGCGCTGCCATAGGCAAGCAGCCTGGATAGGTTGCCTGGGTCTTGGATTAGACCTGCCTTATTCTTGGAGAAGCTGGAGTCACCAGCAGGCAGCCCCCTGTCCCAGCACCAGCTGCAGGGCTTGGCGTAGGTTTGCAAGGCATCCCTTGACCTCAGCATCGCCCACGTCCTTACAGCCTTGCTTTAATCCTTTTTTAATTAACTGCTGAGGGGTGTGATGGTATCAGAAGGGTGGGAGGGGGGTGGCCTGGGGTGTTTTGGGCTTGGTGTGTGTGCCAGCCAGCTGGGTTTGTTATGAGCCTGTCAGATCCCACAGGCTAGCATTCCCTCTCCAGATCCGGTTGCAGCTCAGGCATTGCGTGGATCATCCCTGCGGCTCTTGCACTGCTCAGGGATCCTGCCGGGTCCCACCTGGCAGGTGCTGGCAAATCAAAGATTTGCGTGAAATTGGCAGCTGAAAGTCAAAGTGGCTTCTCTGATGGCGCAGAATGCTGGGGAGGAGGTTTGAGTTCAGTCAGAAAATGCCAGGGAGACAACCAGAGCAGAGACAGAGTGGCCACAGGGATGTCTGAGATGAAAATGGGGGTGACGTCAGCAGTTTGTTGGCCACTGAGGCCATGCAAAGGGCTCCTAAGGGGTTTGGTTTATCAGCACTTGGTGGTGGGTTTTCACAGGGATTCAACTAATTGCTTGCCTGGGGTTTGACTCAAGGACAAGGCATATCCAGGCTTTCCACACTGCCTACATCCACACCATGGGGCACCTCAGTTGCCCAGAGTGTCTCCAGGGATCTGATGCTCCTGAGGAGAACAAGTTGCACACTGGACCCCAAAGCCATGGAAGTGGCTGTCCCCAGGCTTAAGGCAGCCTCTGGCTGAAGGGATGAGGTGATCTGGGGACAGATTACCTGCCTCTACCCATGGGCCTGCAAGATGGCAGGATGACTGGAATTGAAATTCCAGACTGCTGGCACTACCAGGATCACCAAAAGTGTGTGTGCTGGGGGTCAGTGGAGACTATGAGAGCACAAGATGTTGAGTCTTAATAAAACTACACCCAGATGATAACATCCACAGGTCCTGTGTGTCTGTCCTGCACCCTCACTGTGATTTCTTTGAGAAACTTGTCCAGCAGATGTTGATTTGGCCTTTCCTGGCCCTGAGGTGGCTCTTGGTTTTTGAACATCTGAGAAGATCTTGTGTAACATGGCCTTGAGGGGAATCAAGGGCATCAGAGCAGGGAGCAGAGCACAGCTGTTCTTGGCCACTGTGGATGATGAGACACAGCTGTGCCTAAAGCAGCAATGAAGTTCAGAAAAGAAGGAGATGAGCTGGATGAGGTAGATGCAAAGACTTTTCAAGGGGTGAACAATACTTCAGCCCCACTGAGAAAACCAAACCACATCCGATGATGTGGAGCAGAGGCCACAGAGTCAGTCTGATGCCTCCTGGCTTTAACTGGTGGAGGCTGCAGACCACTGTGACCAGCCACCTGGGGTAGCTGGTGCACAGTAGGCTCTCCATTGCTGGAAATCTCCAAATCAACACAGCAAAATTATTGCTCAAAAGGAAATTGTGGGCTTGGCAGAAGTGGTCAGTGCTGGGTTTTGCAAGAGGGCTGATTGCTGAGCACTGCTCATTCCATGTGCCTTAAACCCCTGTGACTCTGAACCAGCAGCTGGTCACTGGTCCCTCTTAGCAAGAGTCATGAAAAGCTTTGTGAGACTATTACATGGCCAGGAGGTGCTCTGCAGCATTACTAACAAAATCCCTGCTTCCTGTGCACATAAATTTGGGGAGACTTTGACTTTGAGGGAGCCATCCTCATGCCTTGTCTTTGTGCTGACCACAAACAGCTGAGTGAAAGAGGTGCCTGAAATGAAGGAGACCTGTAGATATGCAATGTCTCTGCCTGCAACACACCTGTTTCCCTGCAAAAGCTTGCAGGGGACCTACCCACCCCTTTTGGGAGGGTTTGCTAGCCCCCTTCCCAAGCTGCTCCCTTGTCACTGGGATGTGCACATGCAGAGCAGAGCACCAGAGAGGAGCTTGGTGAGGGAAACCTGGGCTTTAAGGAGACAATGCTTCATCAGAAGCATGACAAAAGTGGAGGGTTAGGAGATGGATGAATAAATTCTTCTTGGTGTCTCATACTGCTCTTCTCTGTTGAAGCTGAGAAGTTTGGCAGCAGCAGGAGTCTTGCCCCAGCAGAGGCTCCAACATGGTAAGGGATTGCTCTTGGCAGGGTCACCTGAGAATCCTTGTCAGAAAGCTTTCAGAACTGTTTGGTCCCTTCAACTGCTGAGATTCCTGCCCTCAGTTTGGTTATGATATGGATAAGGTTTAAAAAAATCCTGAGCCAAGGCCTCATGAAACCTTCTTCCAAGTACAGGAATGCTTCACTTTGAACTTTTGTTGTTGGGTTGCTTCTTTTCCCCTCAAGATCTGCTGGCTCTGGGGTTGGCATGAAGTCAAATGCTCTTCACTGAAGTCAGCCTTTAGCTGGAAGCAAGTCCAGTTATTCATTCCTTTTTCCCCATTGCAGCCAGATATGTGTTGTTCCCCTGAAGCAATGCTGCTGGTTTTGTATCCCTGCCCCACAGCCCTGATGATCTGCAACACAGAGGAGCCTCAGAGTCTGGCTCAGCACTCAGCAGCAGCTGCTTCAGCCAGTGGCAATGTGGAATTTTGCAGGCACCAGGGAGGGATCAGAAGAAACTCAGAGCTAACCTGCCTCTTGTTCCTGGGGATGAATCATGGTAGTGTCTAAGCTTCAGGCAAAGAGGGAGTGGAGCAGGGCAAATGCGGGGGTCACAGAAAATAGGATTTCTTCATTCCTCAAACAGTAGTTCAGTTGTGCAGAGTTGTGGTGCTGCTTGGCCGCTGTTTTTCTGCACTCTCCGTGGTTATTCCCCATGGGTCTCATTAAAAAAGCAGTGTTTGTCCCCATGGTGGTGTTGGCTTGGAGAAATAGCCACAGCACTCTGCAGAGAGGAGCAGAGCACATGTGCTCACTTCAGTTCTGTGGCTACAGAAAGGGCGGAGCAAAGGAAAGATGAAAGGGGTGGAGCAAAGGAAAGATGAAAGCTGGAGAGCTCTGCCAAGCATGGGCCGTGGCTACAAAACCAGAGCTCCTGACATACCCCATGGGGCTGTGGGATTGACCAGTGTGGCTACACGTGGTCTGTCTGTGCTTCCTACAAGCTGTGTCTGTGTTATACCCTGCCCTGTGCTCACACAGCAGAAGGGATCTGTGGGACACAGCAGCCCTGCTGCAGACTCTCTGCCAGCTCAGGCCAGACCTGGAGGCATCAGGAGATGCTCAATGAATGCAGGCAGTGCTCAGCATGGGGAATGACAAGGCAGCAGGACCATAGATGAGACAAATGGGATGTCCCTGCCAGAGGCAGGTCGTGCCTTGGCTTTGTGCTGTTGAGCTGGTGCAGCTCTTGGCTGGTCCCCCTCGGGAGAAAGGCACCTGCATTGCAGAGTGTGCTCAGAGCAAGGCAGCCAGGCTGCTCTGCACCCTGCTGCGGTGGCACTGGGGTGTGTGCCACCTGTGGTGCTGCGTCACCACTTTCAGTTCCTCCCAACAGTGTCTCAGACAGAGGGAATTGTGCTGCTTGCATTAGCATGGAGAGCTGAGGAAGGCACAGGGAACTGGCAGGGGAACTTTTTATACCCCAGGGCTGATGGTCAAGTCAGCTTTGTGAATGTTTTTCAGCTTGTCCAGCATGGAGCTTGGGCTGTGCTCTGAGAGATGGAGAACTTCTGGAGGCTGTTAGAGCTGGGGTTGTTCCACGTGGACAAGATAAACTGGGGCTCTGGTGAAACATTAAAGCCCCTGCCAGGACCTAAAAGGGCTACAAGAGAGCTGAAGAGAGAGTTTTGAGAAGGGCCCTCAGTGATAGGACAAGGCAGAATGGCTTCATTCTGCCAGAGGACAGGTTTAGATTAGATGTTAGGAAAAAAAATTCTTTACTGTGAGGGTGCTGAGGCCCTGGCACAGGCTGCTCAGAGAAGCTGTGGTTTCCCCATCCCTGGAGGTGTTCAAGGCCAGGCTGGATGGGGCCCTGAGCAACCTGGTCTAGTGGAAGGTGTCCCTGCCTATTGGCAGGATGTTTAGAGCAAGATGATCTTGAAGGTCTCTTCCAAGCCAAACCATTTGATGATTCTATGATGACACAAAAACAAGATATGAAAGAGAAGGGCTTTTTAAGAGCCTTATTTTTCCCATGGAAGACTCCTGTCATGCTGGGTGGACAGGCTCTGCTCTGGGACCTTGGTTTGCAAGGGCCACAGGAGGGGATGAGGCAAAGGAAAGCACAGGGATCCTGGCAGGCCTTGAAAACGAGAGAGAATTGCATCTGTACAGTGAGAAGAAAGAGCTGGCAGGGAACTTTTCCCCTCCCCTTGCATCTGTCCAGTGTTGAGCAAACACCAACTAATCTTGCTGACACTTCCAGAAGACAAGGAAGCATTAGAGTGCCATAGTGGTCAGTCAGTGAAAACCACAACTGCAGTGACATATGCTGCATAAACCCACTCCTCAGGCAGGCTTGACCCATCAGGAGCAGGGCTGAGCTGTGTTTCCCACAGCAGGTCAGGGACAGAACCAGAGGGGAGCCCAGACATCCTGTCTTGCAGCCTCCTGCTCTTGCTTCTCGGCCACAATGAGCTCAACCAGCTGGGGCAATGACTTCCCAAGGGGGCTGTAGGGGTGAGGAAATAATTAAAAGCTGATCTGGGCTCCTGCTTTGGAGGAAGAAAACCTCCCTCAGTTATTTTCTTAATGATTTAAAAGCACCCTTTCATCTCCAAACCGGCAGGAACCTTCTTTTATTTGTTTCTCTTATGTTTGCTCCTAATCAGTTTTTGCTCAGCAGAGATGGAGATGTGGGAGCCAATTTATCAGGCAGAGCAGAGGAGACACATGAAATGGAGTGGAGAAAGTTAGTTCTCATCAGCAAATACTTAAAGATTTGCTGCCAAAAGTGCAGGAACTTGTTTTTGCTGCTCACACAGATATTTGACAAATAACAGGAGGTATTTGTTGGGAGTTGATTAAATTTTAAACCCAAATAAAAAGAAAAAAAGTTGTTGTCACTCATTGCATCCAGACTTTCATGCCCACAGCAGCTGTGTGTACCTACAAGTCTGGCACTACAACACTTGAGGCCAAGTCATCTGTCCAGGGTTCCTTGCAAAGCCATGGAGAACAAGGGATGTCACCAGTTGAACCTCTCCATCCTGGCCCATGTCTGAAAGTCACCAGGATCTACTCACTGGCCATTGTATCCTATCCTGAGTGTCCTGAGATGGTGTATGGAAATGTGCTGGGATCTTGCTGGCTTGTTCTGCTAGGTGCCACCAGAATGTGCAGCTTGTGTAGCCCTTCCCTGCCATTTGTTCCTTCTGGTGCATCCATACAGAACATTCACATTCCCTCCAGTCTGAACATTTCTGTGATGGAGCCCTGCACAGCAAAGGAAACCTTTTTCACCTGGAGAGGGGACAGGTACACAGGACACCGTGCTATCTCCACACCTGGAAATAACCAGAGTCACCTGGGTAAGATCCTGACCAAAGTTTGAAGATGACCCTTCTTAGAGCAGGAGATTGGATTGGAGATGCCCAGAGGACCTTTCTGACCTGAATGATTCCATTCTCCTCAGATAGCACGTGAAAAAGAAGATCTTTGTTTTGACAAGAAAAGGAAAGGAAAGAGAAGTGGGAGCAATGAGTTCAGTGTCCTTCATTGACCTTACTGATACACTTTGAATCATCAGCAGCTGTGTATGTAGCCCTGCTGGAGAAACTGTGCCCTTTCCCTTCACAAAGGTCACAGGGACAGGCTTGGGATGGCTAATGAACAACCCCTGCCTCCTCCAGTTGATTTCAGAGCCCAGTGTGGGGACAGAGCTGTATCCCAGTTTCTGCCAGGACTGGAGGCATTAGGGAGCAGGCAGCTTGCCCAGCTCTGCAGTGACACACTGGCAGCAGCCAGACACCAGTTTCCCAGCACTCTCCATCCCCAGCCAGGCTATCTCCAAGGACAGCCCTGTGCCAGACTGCAGATGTGGTTCTCTCCAGGTTCCTCCTCTGCACAAAGCCTCAGAGTGCTTGCCAGGGTCCCAGAGCAGGCCCAGCCCTGGCTGCAGGCAGGTAGAGATGGGAATGCTCTCCATCTCCTGTCCATCTCTGCAATCTGAGGTGTGTCTGGGAGTGGGCATCCTCCAGCTTTTCTACAGGGATTTTTCCTCACCTCTGGTGTTATGAAGGGGACAGAGAGACTGTGATCCCATGCTTTGCTTAAACCCTTTGATCCCAAACACCTTGCTCTCCTCATCTACCATTTTTACATCATGTGTTGAAAAAACCTTTCTTTGGACTTCTGAGAGCCAAGCATTGGCAAGGTAAAAATTGTTGGTCATGAGCAGAGTTACAGTCATGCACACTGATTGCATAAGGGGATTTCCTGGCCACTTAGGAAACCTGACAGAAATACAAATCTGAGCAAAAAAAAAAAAATCCCTTATTGAAATAAGGTTCCTCAAAGAGCTCAGGGATGTGGTGACTGGGCAGGACAGACACAGACACGGACTCTGACCTCGCCCCACCTCAGCCACCCTGGTTCCCTCGGGCACCCTCCCAGCCTGCCCTCCAGCAGCAGCTGAGTCTCGGGTCACAGAAGGGATTTATCCCCCACCTGCAGAAAGTTTTAGTCATCACCCAGCTGCTGAATGCCCCTCTTGTCTGAATTCCCCTGAAGGCCCAGAAGGACTCTGCTTATCTAACGCTCATTTGACCGGATAATTTGAAGGCAGTTCCAAGCACTGTGGAAGTGACCTGCTCTAAGTCAGTTCAGCTTTTCAATCCCCTCGACTGCAGTATCAGCAGTTTTCCTTGTATTTTTTTTTTTTCTTCTGCCTGGTGCAGGCTCTGTCATTTCTACTGTCCCAAGCATTATGTTTACCCTGCTGGGACTCAGAGGATGAATGGTGGCCCTGGTTCCCACCAAAACCTGTGTGTTACCTTGCCTAGACCCATGGAAACTCCATCACAGGGGATCTTTTGCAAAGAGTAATTGATCTTAAAAGCCTTTTTTCTGTCTCATCCTTGAATAGTAGTTTCTTAGAGCAGGTCTGGCCTCTGAGTAAAGCAGTAACAGCTTGTTCCTGCACTGTCTCCTTTTTGGGTGTTATTAATTAATCCTGCTGTTTGCTGTTTTGCTGGAGGGCCTGTGTTACTTTCTTGCTGCTGGGGAGATAAGCTGCAACCTTGCCATGGGCAGAGCACAACAGGTATTTAGTTCCAGTGCTAATACTTTCCAACAAAAACTTTTTTTCCTGCTACCAATCTCGTGCCCGGCTTTGAAACACTTTCAATGGGACCATTCACTGCACAGCCGCCTGTGTGAATGTATGTGAAAGTTACTCAGACAATCGCCTTGTGTTTGCTCTCCTCCTCCCACTGGGTGCCCAGCTTTTCCTGAAAATGCTAATGGGAAGTGGCAGAGTCATCCTGAACCTCTGAAATTACTGAGCCATCTTTGCATACCTTTCAAGGGCCAGTTCCTGCAATAGCAGGATGCCACGGTCAGTAGCTAAGGATGTTGATTTCTGATATACTGGAGATAAGAAACCAACACTGCCTTGCTTTCTCTTGATGTGTTTTCCCCCTTCACTCTTCCATACCTTGGAATCCTTTCCCATTTCAGCCAAGTCTAGTGAAGCGGCACTGATTGTAAATATCAAAATTCCTACCCCTTTTGCAAATATTAATTGCTGGATAAAGTAAAAGTCTCTTTCAGTGCCTCCACTAATGGAAATACAATGCTATGAGGACACTACATATTACCCCAGAGCAGAAGTTTCTACAAATTTCCAAAATTTCTCTGTAAAATCCTTCCAATCTCTTTAAAGCAGGTTTCATTGATCCACTTCTCCAAGGACTTGTTCTTGCATTGAATGATTTGCAGGAGTTTGTTAGGTCCTCTTCCTTACCTTGTTGCCCTTGTATTTCTGGTCTGAGAGCTGGACTTGAGCTGAGAGACCACAAAAACTGCCACTGCAGGAGTTTGGCTTTGTGGCCTGGGTCATGCTGGTGATGGAGGGAGGACTACAGCAGTATCCTCCAGCCTTGATCTCTGTGCTGGTTAAATCAGCCCCTTTTGCCGCTCATGATATCCAGCTGCAGCTTCAGAAGCAGGGATTTATTTTCTCAAGGAAAGTATTGAAGTTGGATGGGTTGTGGTGGGGGAACAAGTGGAAATGGCTTTAAACTGAAAGAAGGCAGATGTAGATTAGATATTAGAAAGAAATCTTTTACTGTGAGGATGGTGAGACCCTGGCACAGGTTGCCCAGAGAAGCTGTGGCTGCCCCATCCCTGGAGGTGTTCATGGTGAGGTTGGATGGGGCTTGGAGCAACCTGGGATAGTGGAAAGTGCCCTTGCTCATGGCAGGGGCTTGGAATAAGATAATCTTGAAGGTCCTTTTTGACTGAACCATTCTGTGGTTTTATGACATTTCATTGTTTTAGTCTTAAAACCCAAGGGGCCTGAATTGAAGCCAGAGAAATGGTAGTGAAAGATAATGTGGGACTTTTAGATCACAAGTGGATGAGTCTAAATATGAGGTGGGATCTTTTCAGAAATAAACTCATCTGGTTTCATGTTTTTTCTCTGTAGGGAAGAGCCTATAGGAGTCCCAGACACACCACCAGGTCACAGCTGTGCTGTATGTCTGTTGTATGTCTACTCCTCGTGGGGCCTCTCTGGGGACATCCATGTCCTTCCCCTAGTTCCCTGTCCCAGTTACTCCTTGTTTCATCTCTTTTTCCTTGTGCTTGCTTCCTTTTCCTTTCCAGCACCCAACTGTCCTAACCTGTCTTGCAGACTCTGACCTTACCATCATGGCCTCCTTCTCCTTGCTTCCCATTTGCCTTCATCCAATTATCATGTTACCTTCTCTTCTCTGAGACGAACTCTGTCAAAAATTCCCCCTCTGTGCTGTGCTCTTGCCAGGTCTGAGCAGGAAAATACAGTTTCCTGCTAGTTCATTATCAGTGGTCAGGAAAGTTTCTCCTGCTGAAGGAAGGCAGTTCAGTGAATTACATCCCTCCTCAGCTGACTCAGAGGAGATCATGTGTATTAAATCCAGTCCTTTCTGTCCCTAATTTTCCCCACGTAGCTGCACCATGGATGGCAATAAGAGGAACAGAGACATGAGGCTCATCTCAACTCCTGTTGGGCATCCTCAGAGCCCCTGCACAACTTGGCCTTATCTCCCCTGAGGACAATATATTTGTCCTAATCTGAGCTACCAGCTCAAGAGGAAGCCCCAGTGAGGGCAAGAGATCCCACAGCTTTCCTGTGAGGGAGCAAGCCCAGGCTCTCCCAGGGTCTCTTGTTGGGGAGCAGACAGCAGGGATCTTTTATTACAGGTTAGTTGGCACATTTGCTGGTTCTGTAACTGGACATGGCTCTTCAGGACACATAAATGGCTCTTGATGTGATTTTTCCTGGGACAGCTGCTATTTGTAGTACCATAGGAGGTGGTGACAACGCTGCCTATTGCTGCATCTGTTTGTAGAACTGATGCAGAGGTGTTGCACATCGTGACAGATTCACCCTGCATAGTCAGAGGGAAACAGGTTTGACTGGGACATCTCATCCTAGGGAATGTCTCCTCATGGATGCTATGGAATCTGGATGAAAGGTCACGTGCAGACACCTGCTCCTGTCTGCTGTCACCCTAGGATTCAGACAGGAATTGCCCTAACTTGCAGATCTCACTGCAGTTTAGGATAAGGTGGGAACTAAGGGAGCCTCTGGCAGAGGGAGTAGCGGTACTACTAGTCTGTAAGGGAGCTCGGCTGAGCAGGATACATTTTGGCAAGCATTTTTGGTTTCTTTGGCAGTTCTGCACCTGCAGGTCTTTCAGCCAGAGTCTTGCTCTGACCCGTTCTCCTTTGCAGGCACAGCCCCTGTCTGTTATAAAGGATGGGACATGTGTGACTGTAAGCAAAGTGTCTGGCATGTTGGGGTCTGTGATTCATGAGACAGGGCTAGTCAAAGAGCAGAGCCAGCAGGGGTGAGTCACTGCAGGATTAAAATCCTCTTTCCAGGTCAGTCAGGCAATTCAATCCAGCCACCTTCCCTTCCTTCCCATGGATGTGTGCTTGTGCACTTACACTACAGCATCTTATTTAATGAAAAGGATTTATTTTGATAGATGGAAGGCTTCTGGTTATGTAATTGCCCTTGTGAGGAAGCACAGAGGAGAATTTTAACAATATTGCTGGCTCTTATGCAAGAGTGTTGCCAGTGTTTACTCTGCAGACATGTGAATCTCCTCTGTCATTTGGGCAGAAAATGATGACTTAATCTTCTAAGACATTTATGAAACATTGGATTATGCCAGGATCAGTGTGCTATCATCTGTAAGAAATATACTGGCTGATTGGATTGCACAGAACTTTGCAAGGCAGGTTTTATATTTAAACTTTGCATTGCCCTGCTGGAAGAACAGCACATATCAAGCTCTTAAGAGCCTTGGATAAATCATGAGGTCCTAGTTCTCAGCAATTACTATCAGCAGAGGGCTGAGCTTTTGCATCTGTCAAGAATAGAAGCTCTATGGCTGATTACTGGTCTCCTGGATATATTTTCCTCATATTTCTTGGCTAAAGGGAATTAAACAGACCTAAATTGCACAGTAATGCTGAGAGGCCATCCTGAATCTTATCTGTTCCCCAGAGAGCTGCAAGATGATTTAATGACACAGGTTTAGTGTATCAAGTCACTGGCTGAAGCAGTGACTTGAGAGCTAAATTAGGAACATAATAAGATATAGGACACCAAATCAACATCAGCTAAGTTTGCTCTGGCATGTGCCAAAAGAATTGTTCAAATCTGAGAAAAAATCCTCTTTGATTTTGTTTTTTTCTTCCTGCTCGTTTGGCAAATTGGAGGTTTCTGGAATGTATATTGTAATACTATTATGGTATAGGAGAGCACGTGGGGTTAAAAGCCTGGTTTTCAGCCTCCTCTTTTTTTTTTTTTTTTTGTTCATGGCTCCTCATGTTTTCCAGCAGAGGTGCAGCCCATCCATGGTTTCAGACAGCTGAAATAGGTTCCTGCCTCTGCTTGAGCCCCAGCACCCACAGGACTTCGATACCCACAGCCCATGTTGGAGCCTTTGTTACCTCCTGTCTTCAAACAGACTCTTCCTGACCAGAGACCTGGACCCACAATAACCAGTTTTGAGGGCTCAAGATGTCTTTCAAGGCAATAGAGTTCAAATCTTGCTGCTGTAAGTGCCATAAAAATGCTACCCTCCTAAAAACACCCTTTTGGGTGTACTTGGAGTCATGTGCTCACACGAGTGTCAGATACATGTAGTGTTGGACACAAATAATGATCCTCTTGCCACTCTCCTGACTGCAGCTGGATGCTGGCCTAATCTACCAAATGTTGACTTTTCTTAGGAAGTCCAGCTCTGTGATTCCCACACTTCTCCATGCCCAATAAAATAAAAAAGCAAGGCTTGCTACAAGTTAAAAGGAGATACTTGGTATCCTTTTGGTATCCTGAAATCTGGTCAAAGTTCCTGCGTATAGCTACACAATACTCCAGGCTTATTTATTTCTTTTCACCAGATGTTTGTGTATCATGAATCACCAGCCAAAGGTTTGCTTCCCCACTTCTTTCCTCTCCAGCAACACAGCAATGGATCCACTGGTTCTGACCATTCCTCCTTTTACAGGTAGGGAACTGAGGCAGAGACTGGAGGCAACAAATGTGGGTCTGGATGTTCCAAAGGCAGGTTAAACTGAGTGCTCTTAGAACTGGTTCAGGCATGCTTAATCTTGCCTTGGGGCAGAGGGAAGGACAAGGTCACCTCTTCATGTCCTTCCCAGTCCTGCTCTCAGTGGTTTGAAGATCCACCCAGTTACTTTGGAAACAAGGCCCTCCCATCAGTGACACAAGGGTTTTTTACAGTCTTCTTGTTTATGTCTTGTTCCCACAGTGTTTTGCAGTGCCTGGGGCTCTGGAGCTGTGAGTGGAGGATTCAGGGGACAACACAAACAGAGATCCTCGAGCAAGGTGCTCACCCATGAGGAATGTGAATACTCCCAATGCAGGGCAGTGGGGAAGGGAACTGCAGAGCTGCTCCTGACCCCAAGGGAGGTACTGTGATGCCCACTGGCACATTTTGGGGCTCAGAGTGTCAGCATTGTGGACAGAGATTGTGTCATCAGGGATGGTCAGGGCTCCCTGGGTGTGAAAGTGAGTCTTGCTGTGGGTGGGAAGGAGTTAATTTCTACTTGGGTGGGGAAGGCAAAGAACTGGGTGTGGGTCAAGTAGGCACATAATGTGAAGCAAAAGAATGGCATTACCTGGGAGATCAGTAGCTGGATGTGGAATACACAATGTTTTGAAACCCCCTTGAAATAACTCAGCCTTCTCAGAGAGCTCTGCCACAGCAGGGGAGGAGTCCCTGGGTCAGCCTCGTGTGGGGTTGCAGGAGCAGGATGGGCAGGCTGGGAGACCCTCCAGTGTGACACCTCCCCAGGCACTGAGAGCACGGGGACATCGGGGACAGCGACATCGTGCCTGCCCCACCTTTGCCCTGCTGTAAATGATTAAACAGTAACAAAGAGTCCTTCCTACGGCCCTGAGCCAGGAGGAGGAAATCACAAGCTCCATCCAACAACTATCACCAATGTTAATTCCTGGGATGGGGATCCAGACAGGTTGTGTAGCCATAGCCTAAGGCTCAAAATCACCAGCTTACTGAAGCACATAAGGAAAGGCAGCTGAAATAGAACTGATAGAGTCATATAGGTTGTAAAATACCTCTAAAATCATTGAGTCCAACCATTAACCCAGCACTACCAACTCCACCATTAAATGTCCTTTGAATCCCTTCAGGGATGGTGACTCCACCACTTCCCTGAGTGGCCTGTTCCAATGCCTGACTACCCCTTCCGTGAAAAAATTTTGCATAATATCCAACTGAAATCTTCCCTGGTGCATCTTGAGGCCATTTCCTCTTGTCCTGTCACATATTTCTTGGGAGAAGAGACCCACTACCAGCCGGCTACATCCTCCTTTCAGGAAGTTGTAGAAACCAAGAAGATCACCCCTGAACATCTTTTTCTCCAAGCTGAGTCCTGTCCCCAGTTCCCTCAGCTTTTCCTCACCAGATTTATGCTCCACACCCTTTCCCAGTTCTGTTGCCCTTCTCTGGACGTGGGTTAACTGCTATTTATCTGTCTGACTCACAAATAAATACTGATCATGGGTGTTGTTGCCAAACCCCCTGTTCAGAAGCAGGAATGTCAGTCACCTGCTGGAGGCAGTTGAAGACAACGCTCTGGCCCTGCTGTGCTGGTGCTTGGAGATGGATGGAGGTGGAGGTGTGCCCCAGCCACGCTGCCAGGCTTTCCACAGCCAGGTCTGTCCAGGGTAACCTGAGGTCTGCTGTCAGGGCAGAGCCCTCCAGGCCTCCTGGCACAGAGGAGAAATGACAGAAGGACAAATGGCACAACTGATGCTATTCCATATTCAGTAAAAAACTGCCCCTTAAAGAACCCTTCCTGACATGAGGTCACACTGGTGGGCACAATACATCATGCATCCATGCTTTGTTTCAGGAGTCTGCAATTGCAGGATAATTCAGGTTGGAGTGAACACTGGAAGGTTTCTAGTACAACCTTGTGGTACCCCTGGGGGAAGGACAAAGAATCTTGTTTGTCATGTGTCACTCCTGGGGAGCAGAGGGTGGCCAGCAGGAGCAACAGTGGTTTCTGCAACGTTCCTGACTGGAACAGTGAATCACTGTTAATGATGTGGTCAGCATATGTAGCTGGGCTTGTCTTTTCATTCACAGATGTTATAAGCTTCCAGGATGGGTTGAAGTATATAATATATTCAAAATATAGATGTAGTGTCGGGCTCATCTTGAGACTTCCATGCAGACGTGAGATTCATATAGAAACCCAAAACTGAGTTAATCACGTGCTGAGCATTGTGGCCTTCCCACAAAGCAAAACTCTTTTGTCGTTACTGATATAAATGATGTCTCTCAGTTGAGCACTGAGCTCTGTGTTCCTTTTATTGTGGGGAGTGGGATGTCAGAGCACTCAGCTGTAGAGGAGTGAGCTGTAACATCTCCATGAAACTGGTGGGGAGCTGCACCAAGATTCCGTGGATTTCAGTCAGAGATACATCCAAGCATCTCAAATAACATATGGTGCTTATGTTTAGGCAAATGGGTTAGCTGTACATTCACTCAGTTAAATTGCTAATTAGCCTGTGCTTACAGTGCTGATGAGCTCCTTGGTGGCTGTAATGTGAGATCAGGCATTAACACACAAGGAGACACCTGCAATTAAGCATTGTAAGCTGCATCTGTCTCCTGTCTCCAGTGGCTTTCCAAATACTTCCTTGGAGGTCATGCAGGAAGGTTGTGATGGAGATGGGGAATGCTTTTGGATCTCTCGACTCCTTGACTTGCATGCTTTCACCATGTGCTGACATGTCTAATGTCCCCACTTCTTCACCTCCCTCCAGCATCTCCCCAGGCAGCCTCTTGGCTTGTGCTTTGAGGCTCAGGCCACCATGGCTGGCTCAGAGAAAGCCTAAAACAGGGGTGTCCTCACCCATAATGAGCACTCTGAGGTGCTTCAGGGTTACAGGTCAATGACAACAGCATATAATATCAGCAATAACTCTGTTATTCTTCTAATTGACAGAGGAATAACAAGAATTACTATCATTAATATTAATACAATGGAAGTAAAGTTAGGTGTTAATATCTACTGTTAATTACCATTACTGTGAGAACTAATGAAGTTCAACAAGGTCAGTTCTGCACATCCATTGGGGCATTCCCAAACACAAATACAGGCTGGGCATAGGATGGATTGAGAGCAGCCTTGGTGGTGGTGCTGGTGAATGAGAGGCTGGACATGAGCTGTCAATGTGCACTGGCAACCCAGAAATCCAATTGTGTCCTAGGCAGCTACAAAAGCAGTGAAGGCAGCAGGTGAGAAGAGATGGGATTCTGTCCTGTGCTTTGCTCTGGTGATATTCCACCTGGAGCTGCATCCACCCCTGGTGTCCCCAACATTAGAAGGATAAGGACCTGTTGTGATGAGTCCAGAGGAGGCCATGAAGATGCTCAGGTAGGACTGGAGTACCTCTCATATGGAGACAGGCTGAGAGAGTTGGGGTTTTTCAGCCTAGAGTAGGCTCCAGGGTGACCTTACAGCAGTTTACCAGTACCCAAAGGGGCTACAAGAGAGCTGGAGAGGGGCTTTTGACAAAGGCAGTGATAGGACAAGAAGGAATGGCTTTAAGATGAAAGATTATATATTAGGCAGAAATTCTTTACTGTGGGGTTGGTGAGGCCATGGCAGGGGTTGCCCAGAAAAGCTGTGGCTGCCCCATTCCTGGAAGTGTTATAGGCCAGGCTGCATGGGGTTTTGAACAATGTGGTCTGACCAGAGTGGTCAGGCATTAGAACAGGCTGCCCCTGCATGTTATGGAGTACCTGGAAGTACTTAAAAGACGTGTAGAAGTGGCACTTAGGGACATGGTTTAGTGATGAACTTGACAGTGCTGGGTTAATGCCTGTAAAAGATTGTAGATGTCATTTTCAATCTAAATGATTCTGTGATTCAATGATTCTCTGGGGGGCGTAGAAGGGATGTGGTAACAGGGGCAATTTTACCCATAGTGGGGAACAAGGTTTCTCTTGGTACCCATTAGCAGGTGGGTCCTGCAGGTGCAGCAGAATCACTACTGTGGCCATATCCCACCCTGACTGATGTTCTGTCACCAGTAATTCATATCCTGGGTGCTTTGGAAACTGAGCACTAAAGATCAATTTTTAATCCATTTTTAGTTGTTTGGGGATTATGCCAGCTCTGGGATTCTGTCTGAAGCTCAGCAACGTTACAGCTTGCAAGCTGCACTACTGACATCTGCCGCTTACTGCTCTGTTTCCTGAATGGGCTCTGGATAGTGCTGCAGAAAGGACTGGATGTGAAGGCAAATAGCCTCAGTTCTCATCACCCTGATGGAGCTTGAGCACTCAAGGCTGGTTGCTCACTATGGATACTTCATCACTACAGCATAAGGATGCCCTTAACCATGCTCCCACTCCACAGATTGCCCAGCAGGACCATGTGCTGTGAAACTGGTGGATATGGAGCATGTTACAAACTTCCACAGAATGGGTCAGAGAGAGCTTCTGCTCTGTGGAATGATGCTGGCAAGGTTACTGTTGTATTAGCCATCTCTGGGATAAATTTACACCAATCTCTGCCAGCAAGGAACAATGTTCCTCTAGGGACAACTTGGTGTGAACATGCAAACCTCGGCTCAGGGTGTTTCTTGGCTGATTACACCAGAATGGTTAAAAGTTTACAGTTGTTTCTAGCAAAGAGATTTGAAAAGCAGTAGCCTGAATTTGTTGATCCTGCAGTATTTCCCATAGGAACTTGGGACTGTGTTTGAAATATTTCAGATGATGAGGTCTGCATGGGCAGATGCTGTGTGGCAGCATCTTGTCCCATCGTGAAAGTGTTGTTATGCTGTTAGTGGGAGAAGAGATTTTATGCCTGTTGGGGAATTATAATGGAAATGCTGGGACTGGAAAGAATGGAAATTGGATGAGGATTGGTGTAGAAGCACCAGAAGGGACAAACAGCAGAAGGCTGCAAAAATGGCAGGTGTAGATGGCCACTAGATGAGCAAATTAGCAAGATCCCAGCATAGCTACATGCAATATCTCAAGACACCAAGGCTGGGAAAGTTAGTAAATCCTGGTGACTCACTAAGATAGTTCAGGTTGGAGGGATCAATCGCTGGCAGCTCCTTCAGGGATAAATAGGCACATCCAAACCCAGCACACTGTCACCAGCCTAGGAGAAACCCAAGAAATGTGCTGAGGGCTTGATAGTCATTGCCCCCGCTGCCTGGTGCAGAGAAATGCTGAAGGGTGATGGGTACTCATGGTTTAGGATGTGACAAGATCCCAAGAGGGTGCTGTGGTGGGAGTAAGCCTCATCCATTCATATTTCTGTAACCAGTGAAGGGCTGTCCTTGGATATAAAATTGGATGTGAAATTGCCTTTGCCTCTGAGTCATTCCTGAAATGTCTCCCCATTGCTATTTGTCAGATGTGATCACTCCACAAATAGCAAGTAGTGGCAGAAGCAGCAGCTGTGGCCCAGGGAATACACTGTAGACTTCAGGAAAATGGTGTCTGTAATGTGCCCAGCTGATGCAGAATTAATCAGGTTTGAAAAAAGAACACGGCTCTCACACCCTGGGGGACTGTACCTAAAAATTCCTGCCTATGCGGATCTTCCCATCCTGATCCTTGACATAACTTCTAAGAGAAAAAATGAGCTTATCTCCCACATTGCCTGCAGACCTTTCACATGGAAATAGTGGGATTAAGGAGATTAAGATTTAGCTTCGACTTGGATAAAGAACAACAAAGAATGATTAACACTTGAAATGGTTTCCAGTCATTAGATCTGAACTCCAGTCTCCCTGTATTTCCTCCAGTGAAGAGCTTTTCTGTTGTGTTCACTGCTGTCACATCTGATCCCATAAGAAAGCAGGAGTAAACCAAATAATTCCCTATGTTGGCATGGGCTGGCTCTAAAACACCCAAGGTTTGGGCCATGGAAGATGTAGAAGGCATGAAAGAAAAAGAAGACTGGTGAGATTTATGGGATGGATGAAGGGAAGGCTGCTCTTGAAAATGACCAGGAATCAGGGAGAACAGGGTCAAGGAGGTGGAGAGTGGAGTCCAAATGTTGGGATCTTGGTTTCAGGTGAGCAAGAAGAAGAAGGTGGGAGGCCATAGGCTTGGAAAGTATCTGAGTGATTGCTGGGAATTTTACCATTCAGAGAAGATCCTATTCCTGCAGGATTCAACCCTTCCTACATAATCCAGGGTTCCTTCCTGAGCAGCTGGCTGCTTCCAAATGGTGATGCTCAGTATCTTAACTGGATGCAGTATGTGAGGTCAGGAAAGGGCATAGGATCCCCGTTCCAAGTCTCGCACATCCTTGTACATTTAATAGTGTTCTGGAGACTACAGAGCAGTGCAGACCAGCTTAAAACCTTCCTTGTCTTGGCCTGATCATCAGGTTTCTTTATAGAATAACTTGGTCCTTTTTGTGCTGCCCCATATGTTAAATGAGACACAGATGTTTGCTCTGACAACGAGTCATCACCACAGCTGTAGCTGTCAAGAAAGATGATGTCTTTTGCATCTGGATCAGGGAAAGTAAAAGCCTTTGGAATACTTCAAACTGCAGAAGTTCATGTGTTTTTTTGGGAGTCTGGGGTCAGCCAGACAGATGAGTCCCATCAAAGAAATCTCTCTCTGTGACTAGTGCAATATTAAATTTAGGGTGAAGCGGCTTTGAATCCCTTCTTCCCCTGCCTAGCACTGCCTGTGCCTGCTCTGCCTTCTCTGCCCTGCCAGTTTATGCTACTTGGGGTCAGGGATTTACCTCATCTCCATAGGACAGCACAGCAGGGCCTTGCTGGCATATGAGGTCTTCAGGTGTCACTGCAATGGTGCTTCTAGGGTCACCCCATGTGTGTGTGAGTTGTATTTTCCAACACATGGGGAAAAGGGACTCCGATTCTTCCTAGATAAACCATTTGTGCTAATGGCTTTTATGATACGGTGACTTATCTGCAGGACCTGACCTTCACAAAGGTCCCTGGATACACCTCTTACTCACTCTCAATCCATCTGGATTCTTATATCCCATTCCTGTCTCCTCCAATACTCACTGTGGTTCTGTAATTTACAACTGTTTGTCAAAAACAAATAACATTTATAGACCATCAGAAATAATTCATGAGCTTTTAAGCCAGTGCAGAGAGGCAGTCTGCATTTGCCACTCAGAGCCAGAGCCAGGTGAAGGCAGTGACAGACAGCATGGGAAGAAATGGGAAAATGGTAGGAAGAAGCAGAAAAATTAGATCTCTTGAGCAGAATAATTTTCCTGGTCCATTGCTGTCATGCTTTCTAGGCAGTGCAGACGTAGTTTATTTTAGGGAAGAAATGCAGCTTCTGGAACACTTCCCTCTCTTTACCAGAAGAGTTAAAAAGAGCCTCTGGGATTTTCGGGGGTTTTGTGTGTTTCATTTAGAGGACACAAGCAATGTCACTGCTCTCTGCTCTCTGCCATGGGTGTATACTGAGCTCCCACCTTCATACAGATATTAAAAGCCCTAAAGTAAGTGGGTAAGTCTGAGCATGCTGGAAAAAAGGAAGGGAAAAATATTGAGTTAAAGCTATGTACATGTAAATAGGAGTCAGAGAAGTGAGGGAGAGTGACTTCTTGCCCCCATAAGGAAGACATGGAGATCTTCAGGGTGAAAGTAGGGGGAAATGGTACATGCCCCAAGGAAGATTTGTATTTGCCTCTCCTGGAGAAATAGCCACTGTAAACCTAAAGAAGGGAAGTTATCCATAACCTAGAAAATACAGGGAAATATTTTCCACGCCGCTCTGGGAGACCAGGAAGTTATTTTTGGTTTCTGTAGCACAGTGAGTGTCGCTGGGAGCATGTGCAACAACAGAGTTTTCAGCGACTCCCATTGTAATTGCTCCCATTGACCTTATCACTAATAAGTGCAGGATGTGAATTATAACGGCAAAGATGTAATCGGAGAGGCCTGGAGACAGCTCGTCTGCAAGGGACGAGCAGTTGCCATGACAGAGCCTCTCATGCTGCTCCTTCTCAAGTGGAACATCAGGTAAAACAAGGACTCTGCCGCTTCTGTTGATTTCCGTATAATTTAGGGGATAAACTAAATTGTTTCCCTGGATGTGGGAGGCAAGGATTTTTTTATGATTGTGAAGGACAGAAGAAAGTCACATTGTTGCACTCCTGGTGAATTACTTTGATATTCTGCACAGCACTCAGACTGGGAGGCTAAATGTTATTCTTAGTTATTGCTTATAAAGTCATGGCACATGCAAGGATGCACCAGAAGCAAAGGATCCAGATCCTTCCTGTTTTATAGCAGCTTAAACACCTTTGATGGTGCTATAGCCATTTGTGCCAGCTCAGAGTCTGGGCTGAAGTTTCCATGAGTTGTAGTACCAGGGATTTAGGAGAGGAAAACCAGGCAGCCTCTGACCCAGCACCTTCCCTTTGCCAAGCAGTGCAGCCAAGTGAGTGAGGAGTGCCTGACACTGACATCCTTATAAACAGACAGAGCAAAAAGATCTGGAACTGTGCAATGTGTGCTTTATGTCTGCTAGAGGAGCAGTAGGTCCATTCAGTCTCTCATTGCTCAGAGACGTGGTGAGAATGCTCAGCCAGGCAGAGATGTTCCACAGGGTTTCTGAAGGGCTTGGAGGCACAGGTGTCTTCCAGATGTCTCTGCTGGCTCCTAAGGGCTTGGAAGCTGTTAAGGAAAGGAGTCTCTGGAAGTTTCTGTGAGCATCTTCCTTCCTCCTGTTTTACCTGTTTTGCTGTAAAAGCATCTTTGAAACAACAGGAGCTGCCTCTCTTATGGCTGTAGAGCCATAGGGCAGGCTAAGGGCTGGTGGGAATCTGTGGTCTCTAAAGAGAACTGAAGATGGTCTAAAATTTAGCAGCAGTGATAGATGTAGATATTTTTCTAGGGCATAATGGTTTGAAAGGAAAGAAAAGGTTGAAAACATTCCTTGCAATGATACAGGTGGGTACCTGATTGACTCTGGGAGGATTTATCAGAAAATAGGAAAACAGGATTATAATCTGCAAATGTTCATGTGTCCAGAATGACAGTGGCAAAGATTGAAGGGGAATGGGATCAGCAGGCAGTAATATTGTAACTGTGAATTATATCAATGCCAATGATTCTTCTTTTAAAAGCAAGGAATACATTGTCATTTTAAGAGGACAGATTGTTATTTCTTGACAGCATGTGATTCACATCACAGCACCTGAATCCAAAAGTGAAGGTTTCCAGATGGAAATGAAAAAAATCAGCACAAAGGAAGAGCTAAATAAACAGAAATGAAGGGGTCTGGGAATTTCAGACCTCGTGCACTTGGAATAAAAAAGGCCTAGCCTCTCCTTTTGGTCTGAGAAATGCTGTTGAATTACCACATTCATGCACCAGGTAAACAAGTCCCAGGCATCTCACTGTGTCTTTTGCCAAGGCCCCCCAATATTTCAGGAACATCAAAAGATCTTGATATTTATCTGACAGTGGTTTTGTATGGAAAGAGACAAAAGAGGATTTTGTCTAACTGATGTCTAAGCAGACATCTGCTGTAGCTCAGCCTGTGCTCACGTCTGAGACAGATTTCTGCCACCTCCTCCAGCCATCATTCAGTTTGTATTATTTTTATGGACTGTTCAAATTTGCTGAGTGGGTGTTATCCCCAAAAGAGGAGAATGAAGGCTGGTATCTCTCAGCAAACTTGTCTTCCATGTAGGCCACCTTCCACTTTTGGCCTGTGTCTGAATTTCTTTAGCCAGATCCCAAAGAGCCTTGTGACTTGCTGAGGTTTTGTAGCACATCGCTGGTGATAGCAGGGATGTTCTTCTGCAGAGCTTGTTGTGAAGCACAGGGTGTTGTGCTGAACAACATCCTGGAGATCTGGGAAGGCACAGGGCATGACACTCTCCTTGTCTTCATCAAGTAATTTTCTCTGTGTATTTTCTTGCATCTGAACATCTCAGCAAAGTATTACTGCCAGTTTTAGGCCAGCCATAGAGATGTGGCCATGATACACCCATAGCTTTATTTCGCAAGAATGAAGAGTTGTTGACATTGCTATAAACAAACTGCATCACCAGCTCCTGTACCTGGTTGCAATGAACCAAACTCCCAGGCTCTCCAGAGCACCACTGACTTCTCCAACTGCCTGTGTCTCTCAGTGGGAAAGGCAGTGGGACTAAGTGGGTGAAATGAAATCTCTGAAGGCAGTCCAGTGACCTCTGTGCCATAGAATGCTGGGAATGATGGAGGTGAAGGGAACGATTTGCAAGTACTCTAATTCTTCACCTGTGGTAACCATGTGTCACATGTGAATACAATCTCTATGCACAGTGAAGTCTTGTGCTGTGTATGGAGAGGCTTGCATAGAAGCATTGAATAATTTGGGTCAGAAGGGCCTTCTAAAGGTCAAGATTTAATCTAGGCTGAATCTGAGCTTTACAGCTCAATAGCAGGCTCTTATTTTTATTCCTATAGCCTTAGCAGTCTATAAACACCATGCCTATTTATTTTGACCATTTGGGCTTCAAAAGCCTGTCAGAAACACTCCTTGCCAATTTGCTATGGAAATAGGAAGAAGGAAGAGAAGCTGATGGTAAGTGCTCATATATGCCTGTTGTCTACATAAATGTTATGTGAAGTATGAGCTAAAACTCAAATGCAAATCCATGGTGCTTGATCCAGTGCCAAGGCAAAGTTTGAATTCAATTGCTTCAAGGCATGTCTGTGTAGACAGAGGCAATTTGAGGTTAACTGAGATGAAGCCACTGCTAATTTCACTTATTGGTTATAACCCTGGGCAGACTTGAACCTTCTCCCAGAACCAGAATGTCAGCTGAAACACTGTGGCTGCTTGTACTGCAGCAGAAGGGTGAAGTCTTGGAGCAGTTTGTCTCAGCTGGGGGTGATTTTGGAAAAGTTTGTGTCTGGAGTACACAAAGACTTCCTTCAAATGATGCACTTCCTTGGTTTAATGAAGACTAAGCTTTTGTGGAGATACAGATCAACTTGGACATTCCTGAGAATGCAGTTTCCAATCTGTGGGAAATATGATGTACAAACAGAGGCATAATTTACACTTTAAAAAATATAGTACCTCATTTCATCTCACTGTGAGCTTCCCTTTGCATGCCTAATAGCTCTCCTGAAGACATCCATCATGTTCTCTGTTTTGGTAGGATCTACATGCAACACAGGCTGGAAGCTGGCAAATGTTGTCCCAGTTTTCAAGAAGAGCAAGAGGAATGACCCTGGTAACTAATTTGGGAGGAGCTATTGATTCCCTCAAAGGCAGAGAGATTTTGATGAAATTGAGCACTGGACAAACACCAACTATATGAAATGCAACAACAGCAAGTGATGGGTTCTGTACATGGGATGGGAGAACCCTGGATGTATGGACAGCCTGGGACCAGTGCTGCAGAAAGAGACTTGGGTCCTGGTCGATGGAAAGTTGAATGTGGGTCAGCAGTGCCCGGGCAGCCAGGAGGGTCAAGCCTGTCCTGGGGCCATCAGGTACAGCATCACCAGCCAGGCAAGGGAGGGGATTGTCCTGCTCTGCTCTGCACTAGGGCAGCCTCACCTTGAATATTGTGTGCACTTTTTTGGTGAGGGGAGGGGCACCACAGTTCAAGGAAGGTATTAAGCTGTTAGAGAGCATCCAAAGGATGGTGAAGCATCTGTAGAGGAAGTCTTACTGGACTAGTTGAAGTCACTTGGCTTATTCAGCTTGGAGGAGACTGAGGATAGTCCTCATCACAAACTACAGCTTTCTCAAAAGGGGAAGTGGAGGGACAGCACCAGTGTGTTTCTTCTGGTGTCCAGTTAACAGGACCCAAGGGAATGAAGCCAACATGAAGCCAACTCAGGATATTCTGTGATTCTGTGATTCTAAGCTTTGCTGACTCCTGTACTCTCAGCACAGAAGATTAATTGGGATGCAGCAGGGTCTGTTCAATGAAGGTCACTAATGCATTTCCTTCTTCCTTGTCTTTGGCTGAGGCCACCTTCTACTGGTGAGTTTGACTTGGATATTGTCTCCTCAGGGAGGGAAGGAGGACCCTCTTCCACCACATTTCCCTACATGCAAAGAATGGACTCAGAGTTTTGAGTGAGTCTGACCAGAGCAGTTTATCCATTTCTCTCTGAGCTGTTAGCGCTCTTCTCTTCCCTTCAACCACCATGGCCTCAGACTTGACAGCAAACTCAGTCTCAGAGGGACACCTGCTCTACCCAACACCCCTGTCCCATTCGTTTTGCTCCTGCTGGTTATGCCAGCTCCTCTGCCTGGATGTCTGTAGCTGTATTTGCCCTTCTTCCCATGTCTCTCTGCCCTCCTACACTACAGCTTTGGTATCAACTCAGATCTAAAGGGTTGGGCTCAGCTCACCAGATGGATGTGAGTGGGAAGAGGATTAGGTGGGTCCTGTGTGAAAAAATACAGGGGAAAATAAATATAGTCAACATTTATGTTGAAACTGTCTCAGCTAGGATGTAGATAGTAACTTATAAGTACTAGCCAGGTTAGCCCTTCCTCCTGGAGTTTCCAGTGATGCCTTGGCTTCCACTTCCAGAACCAGGCTAAACTAAATCGCAGAGAAAGAAGCCTTTGATATGTGCCAAGGGACTAGCACAGAGCAGTTAGGTAGGAGCTCATCTCTGCAGAAACATCTTTGCATTTTAAATTGACTATCCAAGGAGTGAATTAAAAGTGCATGCATTAAACCAGGACAAAGTGAATGAAACTGCTTTGAAATAGTTACTTTAGTTTTCACAGCGCAGACATAAAAACTTAATGTGGTCTAAGCAAGGTGTTAGTATACTGAGAAAACTGTAATATCTACCAGAGAGCAATATCTACCAGGCTAGGTTAATGCTTTAGGGTAGTGGGTATAGAATACCCCAGAGCTCTGAAGGACAACAGTGCCGAGGTGGTAACGATTCCATTTCTTCACGTGGATATTTAGCCAGATGTAGTCACTCACTGCACTTCCTCCATGGTTTCTACATTTCATCTGCAAGGCTGGGGACTCCTCTGCCTCTGAAATAACAGCCTGTGTTGACCTATGGGACACAACTCTGCAGAAAAGAGGGGAAGAGGCAGGTTTTGGAATTGCCTGGTTGCTGCACACCACTCTTTCTGACTGAGACGCATTGCCATATTTTTCTGCATTGACTTGTCACTCAGAAACAGACAGGTGAGCTGCCCCCCTCTCCTTAGGCTGGGTAGTAAAAGAGACTGCTTTTGTCTCTTTTTGGACTTCTGTGGATTGCTGTGTCACTATTTCATTGTGGATCTGTTTGGAAACAAATCTGCAGCTGCCTCTCCTTCTCCTGTTTTACTTGGAGTGAAGCAGCCTAGCATTGTCCTGAGCCATTTTGAGTGTCCTTCCTTTGTGGCACTTTGCCTGCGAACGAGATGAGTCACAGGCAGGTTACATGCCCTGTCCTCATGAGTGTGAATTAGAGGGAAAGGCTCTGGGATTACTGGTGATTGTCTCCCTGACCCCACCAAATCATGCATTTCACAGAGCTGGAGGCTGATGTGGCCTCCTGGTCCTTTGGGTCCTGCTTAAAGGCGGATGAGCTCTTCTGTTCTGCTCTTCTGCTCTGCCAGCTGGGAGAAAAACCTGTTAGGTCTGCCTGACCTGTCAAATTGTAAGGGGTTCAAATGGATTAGGAAAGGAACGTCAAAAAATATTCCCAGCATATTGATGCCTCATGGCTTTGTGGCAAGGCTGTGTGTCACAGACAGAGCTATGTGCAATGAGGGACAGAAGCGGGATAAGGGAAATATTGTCACCCTTGATGCATTTTGAACCATAGAAATTTCCACTCCTTAGGAAAAACAAGGAGTATTTAAGCACCGAGGGTGACAAGCAGGTCCACAGAGTGCAGCACAATCTCAGGAAATTCAGACTGTGCTTGGATCAGGGAAAGCAAGATGTATTTTTTGTTACAAGCGTCCAAATCACTTAGTCAACCAAAGCTGAAAAATGCTGTGTCTAAGCAAAGCAAAAGAAGTCTGGGTGAAAAAGAAGTATTTATATTAAATACATTGTGTATTTATGTTAATTATTTATGTTAAAAGGTAGAACCAGTGGAGTATCAGCTGGGAATAAATTGGACATGGACATCTTCAGCTTGGGAAGGAGAATAGTGTTTCTAAGCCTCTGAAACTTTTTAGGAAATCTTTCCAAAGAAAAGCATCAAGCGTCTTTCAGTGTGCAAGTGGTAAAGTTGAGGAAAGGACTGCACAGGGACTGTCAGAGTGAGGGTGTGGAATTTATCAATATTGTGAGGAAGGCATTGGAAGACATGACCATTGCTGTTCTCAGTTTGTTACGTGCCATTTTACTGGGTTTAATTATTCCCATGTTTCAGGGTTTCTGCCAGGAGGAATGTGAAACTTCACTTCAGGTTCAGTTTGTTCCTGGGATTTTTTTCTCTCCTTTACCAGTTAGCATTGGACAGACCCACGTCAAAATTTGCTTGAGGCAAGGTTGAGCACTCCACTTGTGCTGTAGAAGAAGAAAAAAATGTTTTGAGTGCCCAGCTCATTCTCACACCCAAAAAATTGTCCCAGAGTCAGACCTAACGTCAGAGAGGAACTGGGCTGGGTCCTTCCTTCTCTGTAATGCAGAGGGTGGGTGACATCATTTGACATGGATCCATGACCTTGGCAACATACTTGCTGTCTCTTGCCTTTTTGCAATGGCACATTGTGCTTGGAGGCTTTTAAGTCCTTTACATTCCAAGCCTTTCTTGACTGCGATCTGCTGAGGATGCCCATGAAGGGCTGTAGTTGAGCTAGATCCTGAACAGAGCTTTTTGGGAGCTTTTTCAGACATCCAGTTACTGCCTGGGGACAATGCATAAGGTGACCATGGTGATCTCGTTTGGAGCTCTGTGCTCCAAGGTAAGTGGTTCCCAGGACTGGTGTGTGATGACTTATTTCCATCAGAACCTTTTCCTTCCGTAGAGACTTGGTAACCCAAAGGAAATTCCTGAAGCAGACATTGCCTAACCAGGAGCACTTTGTGTTTGAGAATGGAAGGGATAAGTCATAACATTTCCCCCCCTCTGATTTACTAGCAGCTCAAGAAGATGAGAGATGAAACAGTTTCAGACAGGAAACTGTCAGATTCTAGTACAGTGTGTAATTGTGCAGGTTTGTACTGGAGGTGAAAAAATATTCCCATACATGCTCCAGTGATGTGACTGACCCAGAGCATTTCTCAGTCATGGATCCAGCAGTGCACTCATGCTGGATAACCACAGTTCTCTTGGAGGCCTGGGCTTGGACCAGTTGTCCCTGGAGTGGATGCATTCCAGACCATGACAGCAGCTCCAGCCAGGTGTTTCTGGGACACTGAACATGGCTCAGCAAACAGTTCAAGACATAGATAGTGACATCCTCATGTGGCTACAGGATGAAAGGGGTCATTTAGACCAAACTGGGTCTTCAGCAAATTCAGGGGAAGGATTTGTAGTGGGAAAGGTTATCCCAGGGCTATCCCATGGCATTTTCACAAGCATTTGCCCATGCAAGAACAGGGGAACCTTTCTTGTAAAATTGCCATTGCCACCCACACAGAAGAAGGGTCTGTAGCAGGCTGACATCCAGAGCTTGGCTAAAGGAGCTACCCCTGCGCAGCATCACCCAAAGCCAACTCCCAGCTGTGACCATGCCCAAAGACAATTCCCAGCCCTGACCATGTCCTATGCCTGACTGCTGCTGGTTTTGGGAGCACGTGGGCTGCTCAACGCCCAGAGCAGCTGAGTCATGGGGCCACAACTCAGCTATGTTATGTGTGTGGGTAGGCAAAGAGACGAGAATGTCCTCTTTCCTGTGTCACAGGCTGAGGGGAGCAGGGTTGCCTAGAGCATCTGTGGGCTCTGTTGCTGAACCTGTACTTCTTACTATGGCCATGGTCACAGTGGTTTTTGCCTTAGCCACAGCTGTCAATGTCTGGTCTGGGTCCTGCTTCTGACTGCAGGCAGCTGGAGGAGTGTCCAGAGAGCTCCAACACCTTGGGTCTGGTCATCAAGGGGACAGAACTGGGGTCCTGGGGGGAAGAGGTCTCAGCACTCCACCGAGGGATGGAGCAGGGCTCCTGCCCCTGAGGGGATGTGATCTGAGCTCCAACAAAGGGCTGGGTGCTCCTGCCTCTTAGGGGACACAGTCTGAGCACTCCACTGAGGGTCTGTGGGTTCTGGCTTTGAGGGGTCAAGGTGTGAGCCCCACAGAGAGGTCCTACCTCGTGTGTCTTGAGCCCCGCCACAGAGCAGGGGTATCCTGTCTCTGAGGGGATATGATCTGAGCCTCCCAAACTAAGGGACAGAATGAGGGTTCTGCCTCAGAAGATGTAGTCTAAGCCCCTACTGCAGAGAAGGGGAGTCCTGCCACTAAGGGATGGGGGTCCGATCACTGAGGGGACGAGGTTCTGAGCCCTACCACTGAGGAAATGACGATCCGGTCATTGAGGGGATGCTGTGCCCCGCATTAAGGGACCGGGGGTCCAGTTACAGAGGGGACAGAGTAAAGGAGATCCTGTCTCTGGAAGACGAGGCCTGAGCCCGCCCTCGAGGGGCCGCGGTCCCGTCCCTGAAGGGCCGCTGCTCTCCCGCCTCGGCCTCTCCCTCAGCGCCATCTCGCGGGGGCCGCCGTGCCCGTCCCGCTCCGCTCCCTCGGCCGGGCCAGGCCTCGGCTGCCGCCGGGAGCCAGCGCCGAGCTCCGGCTGGGGCTGGGGCGGAGGAGAACGGGGAGCGAGGACGGCTCAACCCGTGTGTGGGACCTGTCAGACTGCTGAGGGTCCGCAGGGGGAACATGTCCTGCAGCTGCCCCCATCCCTGACAAGGCTGAGCATCAACCCCCTCCCACTGCTGTGCCCGAAAGATGCTTTGTCCAACACCAGACTGACCCAAGTCCTGTCCAGCCTGGCCTGGAATAATTCCATGGATGGGGCAGCCACAGATTCCCTGGGCAGTCTGTGCCAGGGCCTCCTCATTCTCTGTCTTTGCCTAAATGCAGCTCTGGCGACCATTTCCAGCCATGCCAGAGGTCCTGAAGCAAGAACTGCCCTGGGGTAGTGGTGACTGACCCTCGGGGATTTGGGAACAGGTGTACAACAAGGTCTAAGGGGGATAAGAAATCGCAGAGAGTCATAGAATTATTTAGGTGGAAAAAGACCTTTAAGATCATTAAGTTCAACCATTTATCCAGCACTGCCAAGTCCCCAATTAAACCACGTCCCAAGTGCCACATTTACATGTCTTTTAAATGCCTCCAAGTTTGTGAATCCTTCACATCCCTGGGCAGTTTGTTCCAATGCTTGACCATCCTTTTCATGAAGACATTTTTCTTAATATCCAACCTAAACCTATGCTGGCACAACTTGAGCCCATTTCTTATTGTTCAGTCTCTTGTTACTTGGGAGAAAATATTGACCCCTACCTGGCTAAAACCTCCTGTCAGGGAGTTGTAGAGAGCCAGAAGGTCCCCTCTGAACCTCCTTTTCTCCAGTCTGAGCCCTCCAGCTCCCTCAGTCCTGAAGCACAGGACCTGTGCTCCAGCGCCTCCCTGAGTTTCATTGCCATTCTTTGGACTTGCTCCAGCACCTCAATGTCTTTTTTGTCATGAGGCGCCCAAAACTGAGCACAGAATTTGGGGTACAGTCTCCCCAGTGCTTACTGTCCAGGGCCCTGAACAAACAATGCTGTCTGTTGCCAGCAGTGAGCTGGAGACCCTATCAGAGACCTCTGTGGGGTCCAGCACACCAAGGTGTGCATGAGGAAATACCCAGGGCTCCTTGAGCTCTTGTAGTGATGGAAACTGAACCCAAACTTCATTAGTTAACAGAGTGATTCATATTCTGAAGTTGAAGGAGATACTTATATGAGGTGTAAAAATGCATCACTGCAGCAGAATTAGAACATGGAAGCCATGAAATATAGGATTTTGACAGCTGACCTGAAGGGAAGATTCATGATCTAAGGGAATAGTTTGAGTTTTTCCATCCTTACAGCAAAATAGCATTTTGACCATAATTTTTTGGACCACTGGGAGCTCTGTGGGGATTCCGGGCTGCGTTCAGCAGAGGGCAGTGTTTGGTTTGGTCACTACTTGGCTGGCAGCATCAGAACTCTTAAACCACTGCCATGGTATTTGCTGAAATCATTCTGCTGCAGAATATCCAAAAAAGCTGTAGGAAAGGACGGTGCAAGCAGATCCTCCCTGCCTTGCATCAGTGTAACGCAGAGGTGGGTCACTGAAGTCTCTTGGGGAAATTGAGCAAACTTCCCTCTTCCCATCCTGTATGAGTTTACAAATCTAAAAGAGGGTTTCCAAGGAAAAAGATTATGATTCCTTGACCTTGTTTAATTCTTTAGATTTACTGCTGTTTTTTTGAGAAGTTTGGCATTTTGTTATCCACAAGTACTTAATTAAAACAAATAAAAAGAAAGCTTAAACCTGCTGTATATGTTTATAAAATTTCCCTAAACAGTAATTGTAACCAGTAATTTCATATTAGTGAAGGATACAATACAGTGTCTTGTCATTGGGGCATCCTGTTCCCGTGGGAAGAGAAGAGATGCAGGAAAAAGGAAAGATTCCTTCAACACAGGGACACCAGCCACCTGGACCAAGCAACATGTCTTAAGTGGTCCTGGGAAAGTTACTTAAACACAGAAAAACTGGTGTGGAGGTGCTCTGAGCTGTTTCAGAAAGCTGGGGAAGGGGATGCTGGGGGACAACTCCTGTGATGGTCTCCCTGTGGATGCCAGCATGGCAGATGCTGCTGTGGGAGGGAAGCCAAGGCTGGGGATTTGTGGCCAGTGTACAGTGCTGGTGGCAGCTGACATGACATTGAACTTATTGGTGCAGAGCAGCCTTGGGGTTGTTGGAGTAGCCCGGTTTTAGGATCCCACCTCTGTGCAGGAAGAGCTGGGTCCCACTTCAGTGGATTCACTGGTGTGAGTGAGGCTGTAATGCAGGTATAAGTGCAGAGCAGGGCTTGTGAGGAATCAGACACTGGGAGCACTAGAAGTGAAGTTCAAAAATAAAATCAAGCACTTAGCCATGATTTGCCTGCTCACCTGGAGCCCTTTATCCCTCTGTGTGCCTGATATAGTCCTGTGCCCCTCCTCACACAGGTGTATGGGGGTTTTAAAAGAGAAACCTGGTCAAAATCCTGTTCAGGAAAAATTAACTGTACATGTTCATAAAAATCAATATATATTCTATAGGTTCCATCTGGGAAGGGCTGTGAAAACATTGAAAGATGAAAGGAGCCTGGCCAAATGAAGCATCAGTTCTGGTGCAATACTCAGGACAGTTTTAACACCAGTTCTGCCTGGTGCTGAGAATCCTCTTGTCCTTCTGCAGGCAAAAGGGATGAGACATCACAGCATAAAGATGTGTTCTAAAAAGAACTGATGGGATATTTACACCTGTGTCCTAGCAGCTTTATCTTTTCTCCAACTGCTGAGGAAAGCCTTCAGGCAGGCTACTTCCTGTGATTTTATGCACTTCGAGCTGGACAAAGAGGATCCCCTGGAGAGCTATTAGAACATGTTTAATCTGTGAAAGATTTTTGCTGGTGGCAGGGAAAAAAATTGTACCTTACCATGTACAAGAAAGAGATTTTGTCCTTGAGGGGAACTGGAGAGAGAATGAAGGTCTCTCCTTCCCCACTGAAGTTGCATTATAAAGCTCCCTCCTGCACAAAAGTTATCTTGTGGTTTTGACCTGTTCATGTCATCTGCTGATGCCCATGCTGCTGTCTGCTCTCCCACCATAAACATTCCTGGCAAGGGGGAAACTCCACAGACCCCTTTAGGACACCCTTGGATGTGGCATAAACTCCTAACATCTTTCATTAGAACCTGAATGCAGAGACTGTGCCTCTTGCTTTCACCCTACACCTCCTCAAAGTACCTGTGTCCTGCCTCTCATCTCCTTGGTCTCTTCAGGGTCTGTGCCTTCATGGTGAGTGTCTGTGAATCCTCTTCCCAGTCACATTGAACAATTTCTTTCTCTCACCACGTGCACACACACACACATTGTTGTACAAACTTGTCCCTTTTGGATTTCTTGTGAACTTGTTTTCCTGCTTTTTAGGTGTTTGTGTCCTCAGATGTTCAGGCAGGTGCTGGAGTCCTCAGGCAGGGGATTTTGCAAAGTTCCCAACTGCACCATGTCACTGGAACTACAAGTGAGAAGGAATAGCCCAGAACAGACACTAGACACTCCTCTGAAATCCTCCCTGGCTGCCAGTGGGTGCTGGATTGGGATCTGGGTGATGTCTTATCTGCATCACATAGCAGGAATTTGAGGGTATATTAAACAATGCACAGGCCCCTGCTGCCTGCCACAGACAAAAGAACTTGCCTGCAACTGCCTCTGCCAGCTCCTTGCCCTGTTTGTCCATCACAGAGTTACTACTGCAAACACACACTCCACATTTGCCACCCTTACCTGCACAGCTATGTTCTGTGCTCAGCATTGCTGACAAATAACCCTCCAGGATACTCATGGCAGAACCAATTGATTTTTCTTGCCTCCTAGCATCTTGCAGCACAAACAGCTGCACCATTGTTCATGAAAGTTAAGTTACAAATGGCACATCCACGTCCCTTGTACTGGCAGCTGCTGCTGTTGGTATTAGACACAGCAGCTGTAGAAACAACATACAGAGAGCCACCTCCCACCCACTCCAATCCATCTGGGCTTGGGAGGGCTTCACACGTGGCTGCCAAGTGCAGAGGATGTGGGCTTTGCTGCACAGGTCTAGACAGATAGTGTGGTGGCTGAAAGGAAGGAAAAAGTGTTAAGGATGCTCATTAATGCTGGCAGATCTGGAGCTCTGGGTGGTGGGTATGGAAACACCCTGCTCCTATGTCCTGGAACATCTACTGTGTTCCTCAGTCCATTTGTATCACCCTGCCTCTGCCCCAGTGTAAAGAAGGGGTTTAACCTACTCTAAATCAGCTGGTGGACTAACTCCCCTCTGTTCCCCATTCCCATCTTTCTCTCATGCCTTGACCTGGAAAAGGCAGCTGAAACATCTGAAGAAGCTCAGCAAATAACCACCAGAAACCTGACCCTGGAAACACGCCTCAGAGGAAGAGACAGAGTAATTTAATTTTTTTTTTTGGAATGCAGGAAGAGAGGGTTGTTTACAAATACCTTTGCTGGGGAAAAAAAAGGTCTGGCAACTCAGAGTGTAGTTATCTGTTAGACAAAGAGCAAATATCTGCGGCTTTGGAATGTAACACTGCAAAGGCAAAGAAGGAGATGTATCTTCTATAAACCTCAGAGAATAAGAGCAGAACTGCAGCCTGTCCGAAAAAGGGGTTTCAGCTTAAATGGGTTGATGCTGGGATGACTGGGAGAGGCTTTCTCACCTTCATTAGGCAATCCTGCTAATCTTAGAAGTCCTGCTGGCTTCCAAGTCCTTTCAGCCTTGAGAAACAGCCGAGTCATGCCTGTTTTGATACTCCATGGGTTAATACACCCTACAGTGACTTACTGAAACCTCTGCAGGTCAGGTGCAGTATTAGCAGTGGCAGAACTGTTAGGATTGTATGGATAAACTATCCAATTGTTTGCTTTAATCATGACAATACAAATCTGTTTGCTTTATGCAGTGTTTGTCGTAAGATGAATCATGGTTACCAAAATTATCGTGTAGATGATTCTGTGTATAATAGCAGGCCAGGAGGTTAGAAGAGGAAGGGTTTCCGGGTTGGGTAGGAGGCACAAAGTGAAGCTACCAGATAAACAAGCCATAACTTCTATCAAGAACCTATCAACAGATTCCCACCACATGCTCTGCAAATGGGCAGCTGTGCAGAGAAGTCCATTTGAACCGGCGTCTTGAATGCACCGTGTTTTCTAAGCAATGTGAGCAGGGCAGCATTTCCAACTCTAAATACAATCAATCAAAAGAGGCCTTCCCTGGGAAGACAGGAATTGGGCAGTCTCCAAGCTACCCAAAACATCAAGGGGTTGGATACTGGGCTCTGGTCTGAGCTCCTGTCTAATGAACTTCAGGAATGAATTTATAATGATACTTCTCTTGAGAGATGCTGACTGTGGGATCAAAGGATGGATGAGCCAACAGCTGGGCTCTGGCCCAAGGCTTTTATGCCATGCCCTACTCCCAAATGGACTTCCCCTGGGCAAGTCTCTTGGGGGAATCTGTTTAACTGATCTGCAACAATTTCTACTTTTCTCCATCTGTAGAGACAAACAAGCACTTCTAGGCCTGTTTTAGTGTCCTCTTTTGGAGAAGATGGAAGCAAAACTGCTCTAAACAAAAACAATCGCTGCTATTTTACTCCTGGGTACTTGAACCACATAGATGGAAATTTGTTTATTTGCTTTAAGGTCATGTCAGGAAGGTCTTATTAAAGTCTACTGAGGGATTTAAAGAGAAGCCAAGGGGTCTCCTGCAAGGCCTTCAAGACATCCCCAAGAATGTTTCTTTTGGGACTGGAGTTCAGATTAGTCCTTGCTCTTTGACTTTTCCTACTGAGAAGATCACAGGTGATGTGCTTGGAGGAGATATGTTGGGATCAGAGTTCTTGGCACATGGTGTGTGACTCTTGGGGATGGTCCTGTGCAGGGCCAGGAGTTGGGTTCAGTGATTCTTATGGGTCACTTCAAACTCAGGGTATGCTATGATTCCATTATTCTACTTATCTTCTCATTGGGATGGCAGAAGTTCCTCTCTGTGAGCTTTCCCTGAGAGTGCTGTGAAGTGACCAAGGACTTTCTCTTCCATGTAAACTCGGCTTTATTTCATCTGACAGGCTCTTTCTTGTTGCATAGCAGCTGGAAAGAGCAACCTCAGTCCTGAGCTGTGCTGTTAGCTCTGCACAGAGCCATGAAGGAAAAGCAAAATCTCTTGTGTTAGAACTATAGGTATACCTCCATACCTAAATTAATCTCATCTCTGACACTATCATCAAGAATTGTGAAGGACAATTTCATGAGCTAAGACCTTAGTATCCTGCCAGCACTGGCTGCTTATAAGAACACTTAGAGAAACTCACATCTCTGCCAGGGAAATTTGGGTGCTTTTTGATGCATTTGAAGAAGAAGGAATCAGAAAGATGGGAAGTGCGTGATTCATCATCCCATGACATATTTGAAAGATGTGTAGATGTGACACTTAGGGACATAGTGGTGGCCTTGATGTAGCTGGGGGAAGGGTTGGACTTGATGATCTTATAGGTCCTTTCCAACCAAATAATCCTATGATTCTCTGGTTGTAGTAGATATTCTCCCTGGCATCCCCATTAGGCCCCAATAGCCAAACAGGGTCCAGCACAAAGCACTGAAATACTACAGTGAAGTGATCAGTTATTTCTTGTGCTAGGGGATATGCTGCAATCCCTGCAACCCCTGCCCTGCAGAGCATGGGACATGTGCTGTGATGTGACATTTCAGGTGGCACCCTCTATCATAAGCCTCACCCAGTACTTCCCATGACAATCCTGCTCATCATGTAGCCAGCGTTTACAACGGATGCTGATATGAGTCCGTGAGCACCCACACCACACCAGATCCCCTCCTGCATCCCCAGCACCCTTTTCCTAAGGGTGTAGGGATAAAGACCCTCTTCCTCTTTCCCGGCACACTGGAGGTTGTCCTGTCTTCTACTGCAAGACCACAAAAGCTCAGATAAATGTGGGGAGATCACCCTCATCCCTTTCCTGGGCCTCACCATGGAAGGGCGATAAAGTGCTCTGCTTTAAAGCTTTTTCTTCCTAAAATGGGAGTCTTCCAGCTCTGATCCAAGCACTGGCACCCTCCCCAGAGCTCCTGTTTTGGGACTAATTGTGTCCAGAAGGGGAAAAGCAAGCCAGCCCTCACTTGTTTTCCTATGTCATCCTTTGCGGGGTATCATGTCCCTCTGTTCCCTGTCTTTTTTCCCTTGTCCTACCTTCCTCATCCTTGTTCTTACTAGCCCTGCCCTTCATGGAACTCAGCTTGTTTTTTAACCTTTTGAGTCTCTCTCCTTCCCTTCCTCCTTTATTACTTTGTGGCTTGGATTCCTCTGCAATGTCTTCCTCATCTTCCTCTACCCCAGAATAGCTGTGGAGATCAGACCTGTCTTCTCCCAAATCCTTGCCCAGAGCCACTCCTGCCCTTACACCTGGAAGACAGGTACAGAAGAGGCAGAGTGACCTGTGCTCATATTCCAAACATGGCAATTCCACTTTCCTCAGCCTTTCTGTCCACAGAGCCCACACCTGCTAGCAGTGCTTACTAATGCTGATTAGCCTGACTAATGAGACTCTTGCGCACACATCTTAGAGACACCAAACCCCAGAGGGACAAAGAAGGAAGAAATTGCCCTTGCACATGGCTGTGTTGTTTCCTCTTGGCAGTTACCATGAGGTTGTGGAGGGAGGGCAGAGCTTGCTCAGAGCCCAGGAGGAAGCTAGGCTGGCAGATAATCCCATGTTGGATCAGGGGGTCATTTTCTGGTGCAGAATTCGAGCTCTTCAGCTTTGCTGGGACCTGACTTGTTTGCAGTGTGACTGAGGGTTGGCAGTTGTGCATCTTTGCCTTGCTACATGTTTCTGGGCTGTAACAGGAAAAACCTTGTAAAGACAGAAGTGCTTTGAATCATGGGCTCTGCTGGATACAGTGCAGGTGAGGCGCACAGCAGGGAGAGAAAGACACTCAACTGTTTCTGGATACCCACCCCCTGGCATGTCAACAGGCTGCAGATATCTGTGTGTTTTGAGTCAGGCTCATGGTTAGTAGAGATTTTGTGTCCCAGGAATGACCGAGATCCAAAGAAAGACATGAGAGATTTTTCACCACCATTCTTTGCTGGCCTCTGGGCAGCTGGTAGAAGAGGATATTTCTAATTCGCTTTATAGGATTTTAGATGCACAAGAGAAGCACAGCACATCAAAGAGGAATGAATGCTGTAATTCCCTGAAAGGTCGGGGCTTTTTACAGAGCTCTTTATTGCTGTTTAGCTCTTTAGGGAATGCGTTCTGTCTACCACAGACTCGGTGGTGGTAGTATGACATGCAATGCCCATCCATCCTGATTACTATTTCAGCCTCTAGGGAATGATCCAGATCCTCAAAGACTGCTAAGTACTGGATTTAATTTGAAATCATCAGAAATTTGGCATCTAAATCTTTAAATACTCTGCATAAAAGACTGCTCTGCAAAAGCTGACTTGTGTATCCTTTACTTTGACAGTCTCTGCATGTATTTAGTGATGCATGGAATCACTCACATTGTCCTTGGAAGCATCCCTATTTTGTCGTGTGTGGCTATTCTCATTAGAGAAAGGGCAGGTTGGAATAGGGACAGGACAATTCCAATCCCTGTTGGTCAGGGAGGGAGGCAACCCAAGGAGATACTCTGGGCAGAGGGACACTGCAGATCAGGGAGTGAGACACCTTGTCCCAGTCTCCAGAATCACAAAGAACTGAGGGATGCTTCAGCAGCAATGGCAACTGGCAGGTGGAAAGTGCCCCCCCCAAAATTGTGATGTTTGGGGAGATATTTCTGATGATAGCTGAATTTTTGGTTCTGGTTTTCCACTTTGTGCCCTGAGCACAAATGGGTGATTTTAAATAGGGCAGAAGTTTAGCAAGTACTGCATCCTGAAGAAAAGCAAGATGTGTAAACAGTATGGATTAAACAGAAAGCTCAAAAAGTCACAAAAAAGTAGGTTAGTTTGTGGAAAAAAAAAAATTGGTCTCTTTCCAACTTTCAGATACTGTGTCCTTGATAAGGGACCAGACCCTGTTTTGGAGCTTTAAAGAGGAAGAAGAACCACTGAAAGCTCTGGATAAGGCAATAGGCATTAAAAATAAAGAGAATTATCCAGTTTCAGGAGGCTTTTATGGGGAGTGAATAATACACTGACAGTAAGGAGAATTCAGACCAGTGAAGTTTACAGTGGGCAGACAGAGCTTTGACTGAGACGCTGTTTAGGAACTTAAAAAAATCTAAGCAAATCATCTTAGAGATTTTATACTGACCTCAAATGAACAACTGAACTGAGAAAGATGTTAAGACATTTCTGTATATGGCAAAAATACTGTTGATAGCAAGAGAATGGGAGGTGTGAATCTATGGGTTGTTGGAACAAAGAAGCTAAAATAAGCTATGTACAGGACCTGCACATTTCCTCCTATTTTTCTGGGTAGCCTTGGCAAAACAGTGCAGTTAACATCTCTATATATGTGATACACATTTTCATTACAAGCAGCTTGGGAGGCATGGGAAGATCTGAGCATGTGTGTAGGTTGGTGGCTTGAGTAATCAGGAGTTTGCAGGGAGGTGCAGACCTCTGAGGCACAAAATTACTTTTGCCGAAGGAGGGACTGGAGGAAAATGGTGGCAGAAATGTGAAGTGGCCAGCCTGGCTGAGAAGTTAGAGCCTGATCCCTGTGTGCTGATGCTTCATTTGACAGATGTTGGCTGTGAGGGGCCTGTATCAGTGATTTACAGGAATAAGGAAATAGATGGGGCAGAAGGAAACCATGGTACAATTGGACCCTGGGAAGTGAAACCATGACCAGGACAACAGTCTTCCCTCCCATGGGTTGATGCCAAAGTGTTGGTGGCTCTCATCACCACCTCCTGGAGGTAAAGTCCTCTTCGAGGAATAGAGGTCCCAGCAGATGGGCACTGACTCAGCTGCATTGCTTGGGAAAGAGCTCACGTGCCTGGCAATGGCAATTACTGGTGATTATAGACTCCACTGCCTGAAACAGGTACTGGAACACCCAGTTCCCTGTATTATTGATGGTTCAAATTTTATACTCATTGCATTGGTCAGGGAAACAGGTTAGGTGAAACATATATGTGTTGCAAGAGGCAAACTCTTGCCACACCCTGTTGCAAGAGGCAGTTTGAGGCATTGTTTATGTTGTGTTCCTGTGGAATGGAGACGGCTGTACTGCAGTCAGATCTCAGGGAAGCAGAGTACTCCAGGATGCTCCAGCTTGGAGCAACGCCTGCTCTTCTGACAGGTAACACCAGTGAGTGCTAGGAAAAGCTGATCACTAGACTTGATGAATTCATAGTAGCCTTCCAGACAGAGTGGCCATAGATGTGAGTGAGGAAATGTGGAGCAACAACAGTTATTGCTGTTCACGCCACAGGATTTGCAGTTTTCCTAGGATAATTTTTTTTGCATTTGCATTTGCATTGTTTCATTGATATAATGTCATCTAAAACATTCCCCCACCATTAGGGCTAAAATTTGGCAGCATCCTTAGTCTCTTTAAGCCTTTAAGAGCCTTTTTAAACATGGCTCTTTAAAACATTCTAGTGAGTTGGTCCTGGGGTGAATTTCAGCCTAGATGCCTGAGATACATTCTTTTTCTTGCTTGGGGTGCTTGGGGTATTGGCTTTTGAGTGACTGAGTGGATGGACTGCTGGGGGAATTAGGACAGTAAGCCCTGATGTTACAACATGTCAGGAAGAAAAACCAAACCAGAGTAGTATAGCATCATAGTCTGGTTCTGGTTTTCATCTTGGCTGTTCCTCAGGGAGACAGAACAGAACAGCAGAGTTTGCTGGGACTCATGTTCATTTTCACAGATTTTTGTATACTCTTCTGCAACTCAGGGGATTTAGTGATCCAAATAGAGAATGGAACATATTCTTAACCTCTCCCCAACACAGACAATGTGTATGAAAATATAGACATTGACATGTATTTTTTCTTATAGCCAAGAAGAGACTTCACTGCTTGACTTCATCTCTTCCCTGAGAAGGTTCAGACTTTTTCAGGAAAGAATGAGTAGTCCCTAGTGACGTGGGTTAGATTACTTTCTTTCCCATTCCATTGGCATCTAAAATCTTTGTAATGGATAGCTCTGGAAACATCCCTCTTGTCCTTTATTCTTAAGCATATGCCCAAGGCACAAAATTCTTTAATTACAAACCAGAGCTATCCTGCTTTCTAAGTCATCCTAGAAGTGTTGCATTATGATGACAAAACATGAAAAGAAAACCACAGTAAAGAGTTTGTTGCTAGCAAAATGTCTGTATTAAAATACAAAGAAAACTTCCCTGCTGGGAACAGTAATTAATAGACTCTTTTGTATGGTACTAACAGCATTGTAGGTTCCATTTCCAAACAGACCACAATGTTCTTGAGGAATAAATTCCACCACTGTCAGTCTGAACCTCAGCCTAAAAGACAAGGAGTTCAAAAACTATAGTATTGTGCATCCTATCAATATTCCAGCATCATGGCACTGGCTTACTGCAACGTGTCCCATCAGATGGGTTATATCTGGACACTGCTTGGTGATGGCAAGCTCAGAGGGCTTCCTATTGTGTTTGAGAAGGCGATGATTGCGTTGGAGCCCTTGGAGTTCTTGTTCATACCCAGGATGTCTGCATTAGTTTGCTCTGGCTCGGTTTTCCTGAAGATGTTTTTCATGGTTGACTGGAAGTTATTGGTGACAAAGCAATAGACAATGGGGTCCATGCAGCTATTGAGGCTACTCAGAGTCACTGTCACGTGGTAGACAAGGAGGCTGACGTTGTGGGGCATATCTGGGTTGATGGAGATTGCGACCTGTAGCACATGGAAAGGAGTGAAGCAGATCATGAAGATGATGAGGACGGTGATAAGGAGCTGCACAGCCCTCATTCTCCTCTCTCGACTCTGGTGCATGAGGCTGGGTTTGGACAGGGCACACATAATCCTGGTGGTGAAGAAGATGATTATGATGAGGGGGAAGAAGTACTCGCAGACCATCAGGACCAGGATCTTGGAGAGGCAGCACTCGGCAAACCTTATTGCCATGGTCAGGATGGAGAAAGTCACCACAGTGGCAAAGATCCAAATGAAGATGCAGATCCCCTTGGCACAGGTGGGGTTCCTCCATTTACGTGAGGCTTCCACCTGCACTATTGCCAGGTAGCGGTCAACGCAGATGCACGTCAAGAAGAGGATGCTGCAGTACATGTTGACAAAGTAGCCAAAGATATGAACCAAGGGACAATTCTTGCAATCCCCTGCACTGTAGAACATAATGATCCGGACAGGCAAGGAAAAGCCCACCAGGAGATCAGTTACGATCAAGTTGATGGTATAAATAACAGAGGTGGTTTTTGTCTTAGTACGGAAGCAGAAGACATACAGTGCCAAGCTGTTCAGTACAACACCCACCAGGAAAATGATGGCATTGACTACCATCAGGACAATCCACACGCTATAAAAATCTGTGAACAGTTGTTTGTCTGAGTGTATGAACTTGGAGAACAGATTGATGTTGGAGTTAGGTTGCTCGGTGGAGTTGATAGAGTCAAGGGCTGGCAGTTGGGTGGAGGAGGTCGGCATGGTCACTGACTTCCTGCAATCTGGAAGAAAAGAAACAGAGGTATAGTGATAAATATGTCAGCATTCCTTAGGACTCAAAATATTTTCATTTAAAACCATTTTAACCAACATATTTCCACATCCTGAGTAGTAGATCCCCATCTACCAATGTGGGATTACCAATAATCTCAAGGAAAATACCTGGGCTTATACTTAGTGTCTTCCAGTGGTTCCATGTGCATGTTTTAGGGAAGACACACACTCCCCACTTCAAGTTTCTCTTCCTCTTTCTAGTACAAAAATGATTTTAAGGCCAGAAAACCTTTTCATAACCATAACACCATAACATTTGGTTCCTAAAATACTGTATCTCTTGCCTTGGGCAGGTGATCCCATTAGAGAGCCACATGCAGCAGTGTTTTCAGGAGCTGTAAGATTTCCCTGAAATCAAAGAAAGGCTGAATTTTCTGAGAAAGCAGAAGCAGGTTGTGTGGCATCTTCTAGAGATCTGCATTCACAGCAACAGCAGCCGGAAGATTTCAAGCTAAGAGCGTCAGCCGCTAGTCCTGCCAGGGTTTGACAGTTTAATTTGCAAATAATTCCTGACTTATACACTATTTTAAACTGATTTGTATATTAAAAAGATTTAAAAAAAAAAAAAAAAGAACCAAATATATACAGAGACTTGGATGGTTTCAATAAAAATAAATGGCTGAAAAATGTCTGGAATATCTCAAAGTGGCTGGGCAGGGCTTTGAGGTTAAAAAAATCAGCTTGGATCAGCAGAGAATGATGTTGAAAGAGTTGATTTATGAGGGTTTGAAATCCCTGCTACCAATGAGCCAAATGCAGAAGGACTGGGAGACAAGGAGCTGCAAACACATCTCCCAGCGCTCAGAGAATTGCAGTGTGCCTGGGCTGCGTGTGTCAGTGTGGAAGTCTGGAATTGCAGAGGGAGTCTGGATGTCCAGCTCCCCCAAGCATATCCTATCCTCTGGCAGCTTTTTTCCCCCCTCCTCTAATCCTTTTTGTTGCTTATGGGGATCAGGATGATGGGCCAAAGGTGTTCTATCACCTGTAAGATGCTTCAAGCTGTTGGTGGCTGTGTACAAAGTGGAGGAGGCAGCTACTGAGGACAAAAGTGAAAAGTGGATCCTCAGGAGAGTCCCTGCTGGCCAAAAGAAAATGTTTTGGAGGGACAGTACTAACTGCGTTCAGAGAGCAACACAGCAGCTCTGAGCCTGCCTCATGAATGCCAAAGCCTTCTTCTGCTTGCTCACCATGTCTCTCTGTATTTCCTGCATACAACACTCCTAACGTGTCTCACCAGTGTTTGGCCAATAGTCAACATTCAAGATCAAGAGTCCTCTTAGGATGCTATGCCTAGTTGTGATTACTCTTCTTGGTTCATTCAAGTCAGGTGAGAGTGAAGCACAACATTTGTTGAGAAAAAGCAGAGATTAGGACTGAGAATTTAGAAGAACAGGTGTGAAAATTCTTAGAGAAGTGACTTTGCCATCATGATGGATCTTGAGCTTGTTGGCCTGGAATCTGGGGATTGCTCTAGTTTCTTCTTGCCTCTCAGTCTGCAGAAGTGGTTTGAAGGAAAAAGCTGTTTTTTAATGTCTTTGAGCTCAGAAGACTATTTCCAATCCAGTGGCAATTTGTTTTATTTAGGTAGCCACTGAAGCCCCAGGAGTTGAACTGTCCACTGGAATGGCTGGTGCTCAAACATAAATCCCTCCTGAGAGCCAACCCAGTGCCAGAGTACACTGCAGGACTGAAATCCTGAAGCCGAGGGTCAGGCCATGTGTAATGCCCCAAAGAACTATTGGGCAAAGAGGAACAATGATAGTTTCTGTCCCCTTTTACCTCTAGGCCATCTCCAGCAGAAACCAGACATTGGAACGTTGTCTGTTTTGGGAATGACCAGATTACCTCACCCTGCACTGAGCTCCAGTGGCAGCCAAAGTAGCACACATGCTCATGGCGTTTGTCTGGGTCTGACTGAGCCTGCAGACTCCTGAGGGAGAGTCTTGTCTCTTTACATTTTGTGCCAAGCACATTGTCAGAGAAAAACAGGAAAAACTGGTCCCAAAATAGGCTGAAGGTAGTGGAGTTGCAAAGTCTGGCACCTGTGAAAAATTCATGCAGAACCCTGGCCGGCTTTCTACTGATTTCCTAAAATTCTCACCATCTTCTCTGTTTATTTGTTTCACTCGTTAATTATGAAAACAAACTGAAATGAGCAGATGCCTGGATCTGCTCCCAGCTTTCTCTTTGCAGATGCTATCGAGAGGAGCACTGTGGAAGCCAAGGAATAAAGAAAGACTTTGATACCCCTGGAGTGCAGTGTGAACTTGTATATCTGTGTTCAGACACATACCTGAGCAAAGGGAGAAGACAAAATCACCCATCCCATCCCTGAGCTTGCACTAAACTGTATTGAATTGCACATGCATTTGTCTTCTCATTGTAATTCAACATCACTGGCTGTTTGCTCTGATTTTGCATCTTGTTAATAGCTTGCCTCCCCTGGGAGATTTCTCTTCAGTCTGAGATCACTTATCACAAACATCTGATATTCATCTTATTTTGCCTTTCTTGTCTCAATGAAATCAGCAATTCCAAATACATTCAAATGTTCCTCATCCTCACAATGCCTTTGTGGGATGTATGTCATGTTACATCCCAATAGAAAATTAAAATAATCAGCATATACAATGTCCTGGCTTACATTGTCACCTTTTCCACTGAGCTCCATGTGCAATGAAATAAACTTTAGATATTGTAAACTGCTGAAAAATAACAGGTAACGTTGTGTTTGCCAAAGTAAATATGCAAAGAAGTGCTGCATTAGAGCTTTCCCAGTCTGCCCTATCTGAACTCAAAATCTAAACAACTACATGAAAGAAATCCCAGCAAATTTAATTAATCCTGAAGATTTCCTCTCTGACAGTCTGTGGAAAAGCTGCCTCTTGGGCTGTGGTGGGAAAGATCTTCCTCTAATCAAATTGTTACTGATGGATGTTTGGGTGAATGGCCTCTTCCTTTCTTTGTGGGACTGCTCTCATCTCATGGCTTACAAGCAGAAAGGATGGAGAACTGAACTAGCAATGCAACAGAATTCCTCTGAGTACTTTTAATGAGATGGAGCTGGATCAAACACCCAGTTTACAGATGCTAAGGATTTTTCCATTGTGGGACTCCAAGCCCATGAGAAAGGTACATTGCCCCATTTTGCAGCACAGAAAGGCAGTCTGACCTTGTGTCTGAGCAAAGCTAAACCTTTCCAAAGATTTTGAATTCTTCCCCTCTCCAAGTCCAAAAATTATCTCAACCAGGTCTCTTTCTCTACCATCAGACATACTCATGCAGGTGTTAAAGTGAGTCAGTTCAGCTACCTATCACCATGGTGTGGTGGCATATGGAAGTCAGTGAGGGGCATGGCTAAACTAATGAGAAGCTTTGCAGCCTCTGCAAACCTTTATTTTGCTGTGTTTTGCACTATTTATTACTCGTGGCTGTGGCATGAGCTCATGCAGAGCTGCAAGAACCATCTTTACTTACAGAGCAAATAGTCTTTGGGTTAACCCCCTTCCTAAAATCTTCAAAGAGCTTGGAGCTTAGCCTACTTCATACCTAACTGAGCTCTCAGCCCCCCAGATTTCCATGCAATCCCTGTTTCTTGGAGCTGGCAGTCTGCAAAGCCCAAGATGGGTAAACACGCATCCTCCTGAGTGCTGTCTGACCGTGCCAGTTGGCCTATGCTGTTATATTATACCTCTCAGGCTGGATTTTGTCTGTCTGGCTGGGAGACTGTGGGTAGCATTTCCTTAAAAGTACAGCAGGCATCTGGGTAGAAATGGGATAAAGGGAGGGACAGAGAATGGAGGTTGACCTGCTTTCCCTCATTCTGATAAAGGTCCCTGCTCAGCACTGGGAGAGGGGGACTTGCTCTGAAATACTTTCTCATTGTTGTGTGACGCAACCAGCTCCATCATTCTTGGGCCAAATAGGAAACAGATGGTCACTGTGCTGAAAACAGGTCCTGCAGCCTCTTCCCTCACACACTCACTCACTGCTTGGCATCACACTTGTTAACTTAGCATGGGCAGCTCAGTGCTATGTCTGCTCCAGGAGGAGGTCCTTGACCACGCCATATTCCACTTCACCCAGTCTTGTGCTTGGTGACAGCCTTAAGCCTCATCCTGACCTTGCTGAAATTAATGGGGTTCACTTCCTTAGCCCAGGGGACTTTTGGATCTGGCCTCAGCAATTCAAGTAATGGGATACAAAAGAAAAGGCAGGTCAGACAACTGAGCTTTGTCCTAACTGCATGCCAAAAGGATTATTTATTAGTGTGCAGAAAGGATCTCTGTGTGCAGACCCAGAGAACACCAGAGCCACACACTGGGATCGGAAAGTTGAAAAAGACGTTAACAAGCATGAGTATAATTTAGTATAAACATCTTCAGCTTTTCTCATCTCCCTGTCCTGAACTGGAACATCTGATATGGCAACCTGGCTCCTCTATCATCCTCCCTGTTCCCCTCACCCTGTCCTGCCTGCTGGTGTTATTCTGCTGCCTGGGGTGGCAGCAGTGTGTGTTTAGCTTTGCAGCCTTCCCGTGTTTAAAGTTCCCAGGATGATTTATTATCATATTTATAAATGAAGGGTTAAACTCACTCTCTTTCAATTTAAATTGTATGATTCTCCTTCTGGCAAGCTCTCACTCAGCTCTGGCTCAAAGTGGCCAAATATGGTGTTTTTGTGCATGTCGACCTTGCCCTATATGTGGTAGAGCTTGTTCTGTGTGTCTTGTGCTCAGCCTGGGGAGGGTGGGTTTGCTGACAGGGGGAACAGAGAGAGAAAGGGAGAGAAAGGGAATGAATCCAGCTGCTGAAAGGAAAAAGCTGGTGCCCATCTGGCCCTTGGACTGTGAGAAGAGAGATAATTCTGGGGGAGACAGATTCTACTCCAAAGCAGAAATGGGGCTATTCTCAGGGCAGATAAGATCCCATTTTTGTATGCATCAGATCTCTGCTCTCACTTGATTCCTGGGTATCGAGGTCTCCTTTAAACCTCCAGGTCTGAGGGTGGCCAGAACAAGTGTGTGAAACATCCACCTTCTGGGGAATTGCAGTTGGAAATAGCCAAATCCAGAGCAGAGCTGGATTATTCCTTCCCCTCCAATGCCATGGACATAAAAGGGACTTTGGAGACACAAAACACATAGTTTTATGAGTGTCAGATTAAATGACACCTGACTTCTTGCAGTCTCATGTCTCACAGTGGCTCACAGGGTTGGGGGAATGCTTTGCCCTGCTTGGGATGCTTATTATAACTTTTTCCCATGTGGACACTTGGCTGCCTTAATGAGCACTCACATTCCAGCTCTTCCCTTGGCTCTGACACTTGTTTGACTTTCTCCTTTCATTGCTGCCTAATTTCCTGAAAATTGAGGTGATCTTTCCCTTCTGCCAAATTCTAGTTGAAATTAGGCAGCGGAGTGAAAAACATTAGGAGGATGGAGGAAATTGGGGCTGACAACCACACAAACAGGCACTCAGAGTGATCCTTGTTTCCTCTAATGTGAACCTGCAAAGCATTTGTTAACACTCTCCACCACATATCCTTTCACTTAGATCTTATTCCCTGCAAATTCTCAATTGCTTTGGCATTGAAACACAGCAAAGAGGGCTGGATGGTTTCTGTGAAAAAAAGAGTGTTGGCCGCTTCTTGTTGTTTTCATGAAGAGAAATAATTTCAGATTGATGCCAAACCATGGGAGAACCAGCCTGACTGGGACAGATGATAGCTAATTGCTGGGTGTTGGCACTATTCAGCCATGGCCTGCTTGCTCATGTGTCATGAAGAGTGTGATGGCCAGCAATTCCTACTTTGTCTGGTGGTTTGGATGGTCATGTGCTGAATTACAGCTTTTGTCTGGAATCACAGAATATCCTGAGTTGGAGGGGACCCACGAAGATCATAGAGTCCAACTCCTGCACCTGCAAAGGGCCATACCCAAGAGTCACACTGTGTCCCCAAGAGAGTTGTCCAAATGCTCCTCGAGCTGTCAGGCTTGGTGCCATGACCAGTTCCCCAGGGAGCCTGTTGCAGTGCCCAACCACCCTCTGGGTGAAGAACCTTTTCCTAATATCCAATCTAAGCCTACCTGGACACCACTTCAGGGCATTACCTTGGATCCTGTCACTGGTTACCATAGAGAAGAGACCCTGCCTGCCTCTCCTCTCACAAAGAAGTTGTAACTTTGTTGAGGTCTCCCCTCATTCTCCTCCAGGCTGAACAGACCAAGTGACCTCACCTGCTCCTCACACAGCTTCCTCTCAAGGCCAAGAGTGATTACCCCACCACACTGACTTTTGAATCTCTAATATTGGCCATGAGAATCAGATTTCCTATCTGGCAAACAGGAAAACTTGTATATCCAGTGCCAGGCATAGGGGTAATCCTTCAAGACCTGTAAGCAATCACAGACATAGGATGTGTGGAGGCTGATGCAGTGCTGGTTATTGGGCTGGTGTTGTTGATGTGCTGTTGAGCTGTTTGCCTCCTGCCTGAGATGCCCAGTTTGCCTCTGTGTGCTCCTTCATCTCCAAGGCCCTGCTGTGGATGTACAATGGATATTGCTCGGTGTTGTGATCTGAGCTCCACCCACCACACCGAGTTCAACTCCATGTATACACACGGGTGGATCCTCTGCTCTCCATGGGCCCAAGGCCAAAATCACATCCTTTGAAGGTGAGGGACCCACATCCCTAGTTCATTTTGGAACAAGAAATAGTCTGTGGGTGCCCAAGCAATGATTTAGTCCAGCAGGTCACCCTAGGCCGTGAGGGATCACTGCCAGTTAGACAAGGGAGAGCACAATTCTCCAAAGTGCATTCCTCTTCTGCACGGAGCAAAGTGACCCAGATGGGACTGATGCCACTTGGCTTGGACCAAATGCCAACTCTCTGCATCCAGGCTTGAACCTGCTGCTTAAAACCAGGTGACAGATCACAGTCCTGGACACCCCAGAGACAATCTATTTAAAACTTGGAAAGGTCTGCATGGTTCTCCCTCAGCCCTTGTCCTGAGCATGCATGAAAAAGTGAAATGAAGCTCCCAGAGATACACAGAGGATGAAATTCACATACTGGCAGGTTTCTTATGAATTTATACCTCCTCTATGGCCATTTGCAGCAGCAATGCCTCAGCCTTTGAAAGAAAGAGCCCAGATGTGCATGCAAGCAAAAAGAGAAGTGGAATCGTACATGCCTCTCCAGACCTACAAATATCCACCCAGCAGTGGTGGGCACCTACACGTCCCCCAGCACATCTCTGATGAGGCTTGCTAGTACTGGTCACCCATAATAAAGGAAATAATAAAGGGGGTTTACTTCTTTATGCTTGTTTATACCACACTATGTAGAAAAGCCCCTCCTGAAACATTTGGATGTCTACAATGCCTAATCAATACCTCTGTATCTTTCATGCCCCTCTTTTCTGTCTTATCAGATCTTGGCCTTGGAGTGGCAGAAATGCCAGGTATCTTAGTGAATGCTCTATCAATCATGCTGCTAGCATTTAAAAGACCAATATCTCATATTCTGTCAGGGCTCGTACCAAGTGCCATCTGTCACAAGGGAGTACAGAGTGACATCTCTGCAGTAGGTGCTGTGTGTTTCCAGCTCTGTTACTTTCAGAGAAATCAGAGCATGACTTCCTGAGTGTATCCCTCTCTGTCCCTTTTGGACCATTATATGAGGGGAAAACACATATTTTTGGGTGAATTTTTTTTCTAAGATGATTACCATTTTTTTAAAAAAAGTTACATCTTAAACAAAACATATAGATTTGGACTCTTGTGGATCCAGCCAGTAAAGATGGATTTGAGCCTGTCTTCTTGGGAGGTTGTAATAGTAAAAGAGAAATGTGTTTGATTTTATAGGGATTACAGTAATCCATCAAGTGTTTCCAGGGTGCCTGAGACAAAGTGCTAGAAATGTCAGTTTGGAATAACAGCTATTGTGGCTGTGTGCAAGGAGAACCATGCAGTGAAAATTACCATATAGGCACATGCAGGAACTTCACAGGCAAGTGCAAAAACAGTATCCCCCCTGTGTACTGCTGCTTGCTTTTAAGAAGGAAATTTTTAATTGCAAATTTAGCACTCTTTGAGCACTTTCTCCTCTTTCTGCCTTCAGCTGCCTGCTTCCTCTGTCTTTTGGCAAGAAGCTGAGAAGGGCAGTAAAAGAACAACAGCAGAGTTCTACTGCTGGGGAGACACCTGGGCTCCTGCATAGCCAAGGAATGCAGGACTGGTGAAAAAATGCCCACACCAGAGGGAGCACAGGGAACCAGTGCAGGTAGGGATGAAGGGGCCGTGCAGAGGGGTCAAGTGTATCAGCTCTGCCTCTCAGTACTCACTCCAAGCTGTGCTGCTCTCTTGACTGCAGAGAGAAACTGAGGCACAGAGCCATGTGTGGTCTTGGCCCAGGGAATTCAGCAAGGTGGGAGACCTTAGGGAGCAGTTTTTTGAGGCATCCCAGGATGGACAGCCATGTCTTAACCCTTTGGGAGACTGGTTTCTGTGGTTTCTTAGCAAGGCACATATGACAGTGCTGTGCAGACCCCACAGTGCTTTCAGGGTTCTGCAAATTTTGGATTCACCAGGTCAACCTGGAAAAACTCAGTGTTGTTGGTGAGTGTGTTGCTGTGAAAGCAGGGGGCGTTTCTGAAAGGGTCTGCTCTCTCTTTCTACTGACCCAACAAGTGGGTTCAGAGAGGGAAGACAGAATCTTTCCTAGAGCTGAGCCTGCACCCTACTGCCTAGCCAAACAGGCAAAAAACATCCCTACTCACAGCTGACCCTGTTCCAGCCAGTGCACTGTCTCTTCTTCTGGCTTCCAAAACCTTCCTGAATGCATTTCACCAAAATTTAATTATGCCTGGGAGTACATATTTACAAATGACATCACCCCCCTCTTCACAAGAGCTGTCACAGTACTTTTCAAGAAAGGAAAGCCTGCTACTTTGCACACTTCCCATAACCCTCCATCTCCTTGAAGAACAACCAAATATCCTTACACTACCCCAAATCTCAAAAGCAAAGCAGAGAAGCTCCTTGCAGCCCCTGCTAGCTGCTGGCACAGCCTGGCTTTTTGGGTCAGATGTTTCCCAAGGCATTTCCACACCTGCTGCACAGACAGAGCCAGAGACTTCCCAAGCTGCTCATCCACATGTTCAGTGCAGGACCCTTTCCATCCCCACCCCTTCCAGGGCTCCCTACTGCAATAGCCAGGACTTGGAGTCCAATATCTAGCAAATCATTCCTAGCCCCCCACTGTTATCTGATCCCATGCCCCCTTCTTTGTCTCTGACCAATATCCCAAAGCATTCCCAGCAATGGTCACTGCAGTGTATTCCTGCATGACAGACTGACTTACCTCTGTCCTGATCTCCTTTCTATGTTAGAGGAGCTGCCGGTAAGAAAGTTTCCTTGTAGACCTGACTGCTATCAGCCCAGGAAAGAGACATCTGTTCCTACAAGCAGAACAACTGGAGTGACTACAGAATATGAAGAAATGCCTAATCTCTCTCCCTCTCTCCCCCCTCCTCTTCTAAATATAGCCTTGCAACTAATGGGAAAAAATATACACTACCAAAAAAAAAAAAATATTTCCACTTGTCTGTAGCGTTCAGAATTTCTCCCCAAACATCTGGCTCCTTGCCCTAAAGCTCTCTGAAATTTATGAAGTGCTGTAACGCTGAAGAGGGCTCCAGCCGTACTTATGGTGCTAATGCCTGAACATCTCTAGTAAACTAAAACTGATGTTGCTGCCCCCAGGTCAGTTTTCCTGTGTCTCTGTGGGAACAAAATCTCCCTGCTGGGAACTTGCCAGCTCAAGGCCACTGCAGTGCCACCACCATGTGTGACATGAGGAAAATACCCCTCTTTCCATCTTCCTGATGTGAACTGGGATTAAAGAAGAAGCATCCCTGGCAGCTGCAGCAAGGTGCTGAACCAAGTGCCACAAAGCCTGTGATGTGCTTTGAACCAATCCAGCTGTCCAGACCCTGACAAAACCCCTGGCACAGGGAACCAAAGGGTGACCCTGCACACTTTGGTACTGCTGCCTGCAGTCATTTGGGAGAGGAGATAATGAGATCTATCCAGGGCTGAAATGGCTGAATATGGGTGGCAGTAGAGAGTCTGATGCTCTGCTAAGGAGCCCTCCAACACGTTCCTCCATCCTCATACAGCCCTTCCCTACTGGTGGTAGAGTCATTGTGGATGTCAGGTCTCTCTCAGACTGGAGATTTAAGTATCTCTACACCCTTGGCTACATGAGAAAAGATGGACATTGGACAAAGCATAATGAATTATCCCATTATTGAGATGGGTTCAAATCACATGGCCAGAGCAGTTTTCAAGACATCTCTGCTGATTGATGCACTAAGGACTCAAAATCCCCCAAGTTCCACCTCAAGTCCCACTTCTTGCTCTAAACTGGGTTCCATACTGGTACTTTTTTGGATTTGCACAGATGTTCTCCCCAGGAGCTTTTCAGTAGCTTTGGAGATTTCTTCTGGGAGAAAAGGCAGAAAAAAGTGAGATCTTACATCAAATTTAGTTGTTTAGAAATACAGAGAGGATGGATGCTGGATTTTAGTATCATCCCTGGCCTGCATCACACTTTAGATAAAGACAACACTGGTGCCAATGCAATAAACATGCAGGATATAGCCTGTCACAACACGACAGGATCAACTGAGAGGCATTGAATTCCAGGTCAAGAGGCCAAATCCATAAATAGAGGAGAGGTAAACTCCACACATGCATGTCTCACTGGAGCACAAACAGTAGCTATGATTATTAGAGAAGGTTGGCCTCATTTTCTGGAATTACTTTTTTACCCTTGGATCTTTCCCAGGAAGACTGAGCTGATCCTTTTTGTCTGGTTATTTTATTGATTTTCTATTTTGAGTTTCCTCACATTGAGGAGCAGATTGTTCCCCCAGTTTCAGGAACATCCGCCTTGGCTTTATGAGCCCCCTGATCCAGGCATCCAGCCTTCCACAGCTGCCCTCTAGCTCAGGCACATGGCTGAATTTTTATTTGTTTCTCACTTTCTTTGGTTTTTGCTTGGGAAACAAGTGTGTCAGGAAAGTCGCCCTGTCTAGGTGGTCATCTTGCCTTCAGATCCCTCCATCCTGGAAGTTCAACAGGGGTAAGAACAAAGAGAAGAAACCAACCCATGGTCTAATGTTGGGCAGGGTGAGTGAACTTGGACCCTATTGAGGCACCAGGACAGACTTCCCAGAGAAGCTGTGGCTGCCCCATCCCTGGAAGTGTTCAAGGTCAGGCTGGATGGGACTTGGAGCAACCTGGCCTAGTGAAAAGCGTCTGCCATGGCAGGGGGCTGGAACTAGATGGTCTTTATTAGTCTCTTCCAACCCAGACCATTCTAGAATTCTATGATTCTATCATTCTAAACGCCTATGGTGATAAATGCTTAAGTTTCCCTCAGCCTGTCCACAAAATTTTTATGTTTAGGGAATGGCTGTCTGAAGTTACAAATATGAGACTGTAAGAAAGAGAAGACTTTTCTCCAGGATGAGCTATTTGTACCTGCACTCTGTCCACCTTCTCTGGGACTATCTGGTCCTTCCTGTGTGAGGACTGGTTTGGTTTTATGCTTCCACATGATTCATAAGAGCTGCATTCCCATCCCTGTGCATGGGATAATCAGTGCCCTGTACTCCCCCACTATCCCAGCCTCTCCCTCCTTGCTGGATTTAGAGCTAGACTCTGAGTGGCAACAGCTGCAAAGTTTCAAGTTGTGCCTGAGATAGTGCAGAACATGCCATATTGGGAAGCAGATGCTGCTGTTAAGGTGGAGAAGGCACATCCGGGCTCAGGGCCATGCTTTGTCCCAGACCCAGTTCCCACACTCAGCTTCAGGAGGAGTTGCAACCATAGCTGATAAATGAAGAGCTTCTATCATCTCTTGATTTTCAGTCATTTATCACCCTCCCAGAGGGAGCGAGAAAGGCAGAAAAAAACAGTAAAGCTTTAGTAAGTGGAAAATTTTCAAGCTTGTTCATTGAATGTACAACAGTATTAAATCTTGGAGTGAGATTGCAGGTGGAAGGAGGTATTGGCTCAGTCCAATCAGCATGTAGAAGGACTAATAATTACATCAGGGAAGGATGCTGCTAGCCCATGGTAATTCCTAGCAATCCCTTAACTTTGCCATGTAGAATAGGGCTCCAGTTAAAAGTCTTCTGCAGCACAGTGCAGAGAAGCAGGAGACCAGACAGCTCCTGAGGAAGGTGGAGAGAAAGCTGATACCACACATCCCTCTGGGGAGATGTGTCCTGTTTTTGTCAAGAGAAGGGTGTACTCTTCCAGTTCTATTCAAAAAGGGAAATTGAACATCCTTTGATCCCCTATGATCCCCTTTGATCCACAGCAGGATCCCCTGCTGTGGGAGAAGAGATTGAGATTGGGCACTGCATAATGAACTTTAACAGAGCTGAGACGGGCTCAAGGCACATGGCCAGATCAGCTTTCAAGGTGTCTGTTGACCCAAGCTCTGCAAGGACCCAAATCCAGCATCTGAACATGCCTGTGGTTTTTTTGGAAGCTGAATTTAGGCTCTGTTATACTGAACAGATCCTCACAAATGAGTTATTTTCTTCAGCAGCGAAGGAGAATTCTTACCCAAGAAGGTGTTGGACGTAGACATAACAGAGTTCAGAAAACTGAGGAGTCTTTACCTATGGTCATGACTCCGTGGAGGTCACCAAAGAGTGGGATCCTCACTGCATGGAAGACACTGAATGGTGAGATCTTCACTGTCCTGTCTGGAAAACCTCTTTTTAGCAGCAGGCTTGATGGAGAGGCAACAATGTGAGCTTGCCAGGTGAGTAACTCTTTGCCATGGCAGATAAAGTTAATGGCATAGAGGAGAGTTTACATCCATTTCACCCTCTCTAACTACTCTTCCTTCTTCTAAATATACCCTAGAAGATCCTCAGGCCTTAAAAAGTGCTGGAAAACATTCATGTATGTCTCTGTGATATGCACTGCCTATGAGCCCTAAAATCTTGATTGTCCATGGTGTCCAAGGCTATTATGGGATGCTGTGAATCAGAACTGACCCAGAGAACCGTGTAGGTTCTCACAGGTGGACCAGGGTTGGAGAAATTTCTGCACTGGACCATGCTCCAGGAGTCATCGTTGATTTAGGGGGAAATATGTGGGCAACAGGGCTCTCCCCAGATACGTAGGAACTTTCCACCTAGATCAGGTGTTCTTCAACCCCACCAGACTTCCTTATCATAAAGAAGTGACATGTGTGTTCCCATGGAGAGCAGTGTGGGAACATACTCCTCTTTGGTGGCTCTTGAGCTGCTGCTTTGTGGAAGTGCTAGCATGGCAAATGGGCAGATCCTGAAAGCAGATTCAGGGTTTTTCTGCTGCTTTTGGTAGAATCCAAGGGAAGTCCAGTTGAAAAAACCTTGAAGATTGAGGCTGACATCTGTCTCCAGCCTGGCTTTTAGCTTGTGATCCTTGCTCATTTGGAGCCAAAGAGAGCAACATGTGTCTTCACCTGCTGGGCTATTGAGAGGTCATTCTCTGCTGTTCTTTTGGTGATTGAGGTGTCTCATGCTGGGACATCTGGAAGATCCTGGGACTGCTTTGGGATCTGAACCCTGAGACATTCATGCTGGTTATGCCTAAGGTATACCTGGAAGGACTGGAGGAAAAGATCAGAGCTCTCTCTATTCTTAGAATCTGTTTCAAGGGACGACCTTTGTCCCTTTACTGCAATGAAGGGATAGAAACACCAAATAGACAAAGAAATGTGAACTCCCCTGGAGAAGGAGGGCTTGGATTGTCACTGGGCTTCCCCAGTGACATTCAAAACCCCCAGGCTTTCTACCTGACTGTCAGCATGGGCAACAGAGGCTGCAGAGAGCCACAAAAGATGGTCCAGCTGGCTCTCTTGATGGCATCTCAGCAGGGTCTAGAGGCAGCTGTACCTACCTGACATCAGTAACTCTGCAGGGCACAGTCTGTGTCCTCTGCCAACTGCTCAGGATCACAGGCCCTTCCCAGCACTCTCTAGGCTATCACTTGCTGTCCTCAGAGGACCACAAGGGCTGGAGGCCACCATTATTTTGTATCCCTGCCTCTGAACAGACTCCCCATCTGTGTGTTTGTGCAAGGAGGGAAATCAGACTCTCACCATTATGAGGCCTCTGCTGATGGGATCCAGCTGTGATTCATCTGCTTGATGAGGGACAGGGAAAGACAAGTGATGTCCTAAAATGATGGCCATGGCTCCTGTTGGGTGAGTCAGGCACGGGGGAGGAAGAGTGTAGGAGCCAGTTTCCTGCCTGCCTGCCTGCTGCGTATTTGGGAAGGCTTTGCTGGCCACTGGCTCCCCCTCTATTTTTCTCCCCAGACCATGGCATTTTTGCTGATGGGCCTGTTGAGCTGCAAGAAAAATGAAGATATCTGCAGCACACAAAGAGCTGCTCCTCTGGGCAACCCTGAGGTCTTTCCTGAGTGTCTGCTTCGGAGCATGTTGGTCCTGCCTATCTCCAGTTCTTGCATGGCAAGGGGTATGAAGTCCCTCACCTGTTATAAATGCTCCCTTTGAGGGTGAGCCAGTATTCCTCTCTCCATCCCAGTCTGCCCAGTTTACCACAAGTCTCACAACTGTGAGGGTTCTGACAAGATTCTTCAGTTCAAGGCACCAGCAAAGTGAGGGACCAGGACTCTTTGTCCACCCAACAAAGCATGTCATGTCTCAGCTGCCCCTACTGATCCAAACCTCACTGGGATCCTTTGGAGGGTCCTGCTTGAACCTTTCTGGTCCCCCAGTCCAGGTCTGGCCAGTCACCTCTTGTACTTTTTTTTGGATATTTTTTTCAAAGATTCAGAAACTAATTGCCAAGAACTTAATGTCCAGTGTCATAACCTCACTGCAGAACTCTCCCCATTCCCAGCCAAGTATTTCCTGTTGGTTTTGTTTGTCACTGGGCTCACAGAGACACTGGTGCTTGAAGGGTAAAGCTACACAAGCTCTGGGCTTTGGCATTACTTGGGCACCATGCCCTGGGAGGTCAATGCTGGGTGGAGTGGCTCTTGCCCAGCTCTGGCTGCAGAGCAGGAATTGGCAGGATTGTTGGTCCTGCATGGTTGAAGAGCCCCCAGAGAGCTCTCAGCACTCTGCTTCTGTGTTTGTGGCAGTGGGAAGCGCAGTGTGGCAGGGCTGAGCCTGAAAACCTTGAACTCAAGATGTGCTGTGCCCTGCAAGGATGCAGAGGCCAGAGGAACATTTGAAAACCCATGGCAAGGAAGTGGCAGGGAACTTAGGCACCCAGTCTGGTATCTCCACCTGCTCTGATTTAGCAGTGACCACAAACTTGGAAAGGGTCAGTAGGAGGCTCCCAGGGCCATCTGTTCAACTTTAGGGGTTTTTTACTGTCTGAGTAACCTAGCCCAGGAGGAAGGACACCTGCAACTCAGAAAATCTGGTACTTGGACCCACAAACCTAAAAAAAGGCTTTAGAGAAAGACATCCTCTCCCTGCTCACTCTCTGCAAACATGTTAATCCTCCTCTCCCATTCCCTTTTTTGCATGGTTTGGAGAGATTTGGAAGGGCTCAGGGCATGGCTGTCTTTTGTTAGATGTGCACAGAGCTCAGCAATGCTCTGATCTGGAACAGGGCAGCATAAATCTGGGGGATTATCATAGGAAATGCCACAGTGATGAAAAGCCCTATAGGAACAGGAAAGAAAAGAAAGGGCCCCATTTGGGAAGAAAAGAACCCCAACAATTGCCCTGCTGCTTGCTTACAAGTGATTCCTAAAATTGCTGCCTCTGGAAGAAGCTGGTACATTTGTTGATTTTTTTTCCCCTTTTATTCTGGAGGGGGTGTGTTCCTTTGTGTTCTCAGCTGTTGAGAATTACAGATCCTGTCCTTGCAGCAAGTTCTGTGTGAGGGGCCTCACAGGGGACAAAAAAACTGGGGGGGTGCCTCAGCTTCCTTATGGCTGAAACCATCTCTCTAACCACAATGTGCAGAAGTGCTCTAGGAAATTTTCAGGAAGGGAAGGAGGGAATCATGTGTGATTTACTGGAAACCATAATGCCAAAATAATAAATTTTCTCCTAAAAAAAATGAAACAAGGTGCTGGGCAGCAGAATCCAGCTAGTACTCTTTATGATGGTGGTGGTTTGTTTTGCTATGGGGTCATGTACCCTTTTGTCTCCCACCTGGTGCAGAAATAACCTGCTGAGACCTGAGTCTGGTGGAAACATGATGGTTCAGAAATCTAAGGGGATATTTTCTCTCTCTGGGATGTGATTATAGGCAGCACCAGCTTGTCCCTGCTGGTGAGGTCTTGAACTTACTGAGGTGTGGGCAGTGGATGGCATGATGGAGGGAAGACCAAGGCCCTACTCCAGTTTGTGTTTAAGGTCTCAAAGCAAATTTTTTTATCAGGAGCAAAAGCTTAACCTGTCACTGCTGAATCATTCTTTTCCAGAACTTCATCTTGGCACTGATAGCTTCAGTCTTTGTTACGTTGGGAGTGCTGTTTGATGTACCTTTTGTGTCACTTGTAGACATTATTTTCTACAAAAGCACTATTACATGTAATAAATACTGTTAAATTGACTAATGAAAGGTGGTATGTGTTTCTGCCTTGGAAAACATCCAAACCAATCCAGCTGGAATGACCTGAGGGCCAGCAAAAGTGACCCATCAGAGCAGACCAGCAGAATTTGGCTTGTTTAATCTACAGAAGAGACAACAGAAAGCAAGCCTGGTAACAGCTGTGGAGATGTCTGTGGCAACTGCCCTGGGAAAGGTGCAAGGTGGGTTCGTTTTGCATTGTTTAGTTCATTAACACCAGTCTGGACCAGATGACCAGCCCAGTTGGTCATGGTCTCAGTGTAGAGGCTTCCTTTGGGTAAGAGGAATCCTATTGCTTGTGTCTCCTAGGGCAGGGATGTGCAATCAGCTTCCCTGTCCTGTGTAATCCAGAGTTAGAGCCACAGCAGCAGCCAGAGGTTACCCCCACGGTGCTGGGGCCACAGGTTAATCCCATGGCTGTAACACAACCTAAGATGGCACCTTCTTTTGGGCAAATTCTGCTGGCTTCTTTAAAGCAAAAATCCAGCATGCTGTGATGCTAAACTGGGCTCTGCTTCTTTGAGTGTCTTTCCATTTTCCAAGAAAAATAAACTGCAGGCTCTGTATTTTTAGATATGCCATCTGATCATGGCTAGTCATATATCAGTCCCAATACTGTGAGTCAAGATGCTGAGCTCCACTGCTGAACTCCCTTGGGCAAGAACCAGTGGCTTGAGCCATTCTGGGTGTATTAATAAAGCAGTGTTTAAAATAATCTTACACTTTCTTAGGTAAGCTGCTCACAAAGAATAATACAGTTGGGAATTGTTAATGCCAGAGTCTTAGCAGCTCTGATTCTCTGGGTGAACTTGATACTGTTGTGAGTGGGAGAAGAACAGCCTGGTATGAGACAGATCTAATCTAGGCAGGGGACAGAGGCAGCATGACTCCTCTTCCTTTCCCTCTCCTGCCAGTGACTCTGATTCCTGACGTCTGCCCCTTGCTATTTCAGTCCTGGGTATCCTCTGAGGCGGCTGCTGGTCGGAGTGAGCTTTATGGTGGAAAAGCATCTGAGCAACCTGCCTTGCACAACAGTGCACAAGTGTGGAGTAATTGGTGTATTTTGAATCTCTTGCTGGTTTGCCTCAGCCTCCACATGTCTGTGTCTCTACCTCCACCACAGCCTGTAGACAATTTTCTGTGTCCTTTATCAAAGCAGCGGGAAGCCTCAAAGTTGGTGTCTGAAAAATGCCTGGTTCCTGAAAGTGTATTTGTTGTGCTACTTTATCACTCTAACTACAATCAATTTATCCGCATAATTGGTGGCTGGAGACAGCATAACACAGCTTGGCAGCCTGGATTTTTCTCAGAGATGTATTGCTTGGCATATTCAACCCAGGCAAAAGGAGCCAGCCTGGCTGCCGGGGAACTGCAGCTCTGTGAGTGCCAAGCAGGTGAAACCCAGCATGACAACTCAGCTTTCCCTCTCCATCCTGCCAGAAAAAGACTTTGGGGATAAAGGTGAAATTGCACCTGGCTGAATGTCTCACTTAAGCTTCCTTCCAACCTGAGCTGCTCTATAATTCTATACTTTTTGAACAAGGAGACATTGATAGGACAAGGGGGAATGGTTTTAAATGAGGAGAGATTTAGATTAAATATGAGGAAGAAATTCTTCACTGTGAAGGTGAGGAGAGTCTGGACCAGGTTGCCCAGAGAAGCTGTAGATGCCCCATCCCTGGAAGTGTTCAAGGCCGGGTTGGACAGGGCTTGGAGCAACCTGGAATAGTGGGAGGTGTCCCTGCTGTAGAAGCAGGGTTAGAAGTAAGTGATCTTTGAGGTCCCTTTCAACCCAGACTATTCTGTGTTTCTGTGATTTTGATAAGCCTAATAATGCATTATCCTCTCTGTTGAGATGGGTAATGACCAGTTAGACTGTGATGGATGCAGGAAAAGGTGTGCTCTGCCTGTTCACTTTGCTCTGCTCTGGATCAGCTGCTGGAGCATGGCCAGACCAGCAAAAGAGTGACCATACATCCCACTGAGAGGAGAGGCTGGTTGCACACTAGTGGCTTTGTGTGGTGGAGGTGTGTCACCTCCAGCAATCATGTCATGCAAGAAGCTGGTTTTCCTGCTGAGGCTGTCTCAGTGCCTTGTCCTGCTGTGCCCAGGTACTCACTTTACTGCATCCTTCTGAGTTCACCACTCTGAGAGGACCCTGGTGGGTTACAAATGCCTGTGGTGGTCTCTGTGTGGGTCACTGTGCTCAGAGCTCAGTGCCATTTCACCTTGCTAATGCCTACCTGCAGCAAACAACCTACTCTGATGGAGGTCCTTGCAGTTGTTGGTAGCTCTGAATGAAACAAAATTTTGGCAAACCTCCACAGCCATCTCTGCCCTCATCCATGAGACCAAAGACTACTTGTGATAGTCTTACAATGAAGCAGCCCCCCAGAGTGGTCCAAATCCATTTCTCCAAGTGTGCCATAGACAGGGTGACAAATTCAGTGCATTCCAGGATGGAAAGCTCTCTGCTGGACCACCACACTGGAAGCCATACCTTACAGTTTTAGCCTCAGGGGCATCTCCCAGAGCCTCATCTTCTTGGCAGGTATTTGTAGAGAAGGTGGTTGGAGCCACGAAGAGGGGAGGACATTTGACAGTAAATCTTTTTTGCTTCAATGTGGAAGAAGCCATCCTGTCTGTTGTGTGGTAATGAGTGTAGTGGTGCTTTTCAGGCTGTGATAGATGAGATGTACATCTTTTATGGATTGTGTGTAAGAGGTAATAAAGAATTCAGTTCTTCTGTGTCTATACACTAATGGTGTATTGATCCCAGTAAATATCATGCTGAGACTGAACAGCAGCATCCCTGGTCATTCTGATGGGTGACATAACTTCTTTGGTTGTCACAGCCAGCTCAGCCTAATCCCATCTGACCCCCACAGCTTTACTGATCCTTTGCTCTGGCTCTGGGCTCCACTTTTCTATTCCCCTGATTCATCCTTCACCTCAGCACAACTTCTTCTGTCTCTGGACTTTGTCATGCTTGGCTGGACTCTGCTGTGCCTCTCTGGGATTTACTGGATGGGAAGTGTTTCCCTGCTAAGCCATCAGTAGGATTTGCTCAGCTATTTGTAATCTGCAAAAAATGTAGAGCTAAAAGCAACAAATTAAAATACAAGCATGAAAAATGGATGAGAGGCAAAACAGAGAACAGGAAGGGTCCTTACAGCATTTACAGATGAGCTGGCTAAGAAGTAGCAGACATTCCTCAGAAGGGGCTGTAGATTTTACCATAGATGTCATGGCATGTTCACTAACATATACCTTTAGGTGATAAATAGTCTCACCTCCTCCTAAACCTGGTGACTGGACATTTTTAGGAACCTGCTATGACAGCCCAAGGTGGAAAGGGAAAATCACAGAATCATCGAACCACAGCATGGCTTGGGTTCCAAGAAACCTTAGAGATCATCTTAAAGTTCCAAGTCCCCTGCCATGGCAGGGACATCTTCCACTAGACCAGGTTGTTCAATGCTCCATCCAACCTGGACTTGAAGTCCAAAAAATGTGCACTTTGAATGTTACTCCCATGGGGAATTTCTGTCTCTCATTTTAAAAAGGGCTTGGGGATTTGGATGTTCCTGATTTTAGGCATCTAGATTCACATCTCCGTAATAGGTGAGGTTTCCCTAAGTGTGATGAGCACCTGCCTTCTAAACATCCCCCTTTACTTGTCTCCAGCCCCTTAAAATGTGGACTGCCAAAATCCTGTAGCCCTTCTGACATATTGGAGTGCAGGATTTGGTCTTCTCCCTCTGAAAGGGGATGTAGGGCCAGGATAGCCAGAATACCTCTGAGAACCACATCATCCCAAGGGCATGATGCACTTAAGGGGGAGCAGAGTTGTGGTACGTGTGCCTGGTGGGATTTATTGCTGTGTTCAGCAGCCTCCTCCATTCTGCTTGCTCTGCCTCGGGGAGAATGTGCTGTGAGAGAAGTTTTATGTGCAATTCCTTCCTTGGCCTTTGTCCTCTGCTTCAAAACGGGGGAAGAAAGACTTTTAGGGTGCTTTTGGCACCTTTAGGCTCTATGGGAGGGAAGAAATGGCTCCATGTTTGTTTTATCTCAGCACACTGGAGACATAGGGAAGGAGGCTTGAGCAGGGTGAGGGAAAATGCTCTGAAATAGATTAATAAAGTAGCTGCTCAACTGCATGGCTAAGTTGCCATGTGTGCTTGCAAGAAAGCATGGGGGGAAGATGGGGATTTTCCTTCTAACTGTAGGTTGGCAGAGATATCTGTGCACTAAGGAGAAGGAAAATTTCTTAGTAAAGAGGTTTCTGCCAAAGGGAGGCTTCTGCCCTCGCTTGTGCTGGTAGATGCTACAACAGGAAGGTGGTGGGCATTTCTGCCTCCTTTTTCCATGGCTGCCCAGATTTCCCCTGCCCAGGGTGAGATTTACATGGTGAGCTGAGATGCAGCATTACATCTGATTGTGGGTGACAGAGGTATTCGCCCTGGTGGTTTTCAATTGGGACCGTCACGCGCAAGTAATAGGGATTAAACTTGTATGCCCACTGTTTTATTTCTGAATGGGGGAGTTGCAGCTTTGCAGAAGGAGCTGTCATTTCAGGAAAAGGGCTGGCTTTTTTGGCTGAAGAAGAGCAATTGGCCCTGGCATGTGAGAAATGTTAGAGGAAAAGGCGCCTCCTGTCACCAAAACACAGCTGAAATGAGTCCGAAGAGCCACACTGCCAATTCATCACACTGCCACTGAGTGCGGGTTGTGTAAACATTGGGAGATGCTCTCTCTATGTTGTACTGTGGCCAGACATGTCCCAGTTGGCAGAGACTTGCTGATGGACCTAGTGAGGCCATTCATCCCTTTCAGCCATCCCAGCCCTGGCCCAGCCACTTCCCCCACCCACACAGCAATCAGAGTAAGGACATTTCCATATAGTTTCCCTGGGGAAAATTTTCTGCTTCCTAACCTTAAACTGTAAATTTCATTTTGAGCCTTCTCAGATCCCTATTTCATGGCCCTGGACGAGTCTAAAAATCCTGTGTCTAGGTCTGCATCTCTATACAGGAACACTTGTGGGATGCACAGGTGTGTGAGTGTGCGTAGCTGGACTTGACACAAGTAATCTGCATATGGAAGTTTACCAGAAATACTTAAGTTTTCATGCAGAATCCCTCACAAGGCTCTTTATCATCCAAATAGATCAGTTTATAGAAAACTCAGCATTTCCCTCGATGAGATTTGCACCAGCTCTTTAGTCCCCAACCCTCCTCTATCCCTCCAGCACCTGGTGCAGAACACTCTCCTTCCTCTCTTCAGTGCTGTTCCCACCCACGTGGAGTCAACCTGCGCCCGAACCCACGTGCTCCGCTCCCGACCCAGCCTGCAAGGACTCCCATCCCCATCCGGATGCCTCCGAACTCTCAGCCCAGCCGGGATCAGAACACGATGCCTTCCCCAGCTGCAGCCGGTGAATCTCCCTCCCTCTCCCCCCTCGCTCCCAGCCCGAAACACGCCGCAGCCAGTACTCACACCGCCGGAATGAGAAAGCTCAGCTGCTGAGCCTGAGCCCGCTCCAGATTGCTCGACCCAGTGGCCGTGGGCTCGCTCCCCGGCGCTCAGCGTGGCGCGGGGATGATACAGGAGCCAGAGCTCTTTGGTTTACTTTTATGTTGACGTCAGTGTCTTTTCGAGCCTCCCCGGCTCGTTTTGGTAAAAAGGATGTCTTCAGGGGAGAGGGGAGGGGTCGGGAAGGGAGAGGAGTGAGGATGAGCTGGAGATGAGCTTTTGTGATGTCAGCAGGCAGTGGTGGGAGGTTTTAGGGGCTCCTGCTGAAAGACGAGGTGCTTATGGAGACCAGATGATCCTGAGTGCAGCTCATCACCTGAACATGGGTAGCTGGAGACCTGACCCTCACATAGAAATTATAGAAATCCTAGAGTGGCTTGGGTTGGAAGGAACCTTAAAGACCATCTAGTTTTAACCCCCTACCATGAACAGGGACACCTTCCACAAGACCAGGTGGCTCAGAGTCTCATCCAGCCTGGTCTTGAACACTTCCAGGGATGGGGCATCCGCAGCTTCTCTGGGCAGCCTGGTCCAGTTCCTCATTACCTTCTACATAAAGAATTTCCTTCCCCCAACCCTGTGCACCCACTGTGCAGTCAGAGTGTGCGTGGGCATTTCTGGGGGGCTTGGAAAAGGCTGATACTTGTGAGGGACATGGAGAACACCGTCAGGAATGGAACTTGCAAGTGCGATCACTGATGCCAAATTATTTGCGGCAATCGATCATACCTATGTTTAGGGTTTCTTTTGGCCACCAGCAAAGCCAGATGCCTTTGCATGACCACATAACTTCCAGGAATTCCAGACTCAGTCTTTCATGCCCTAAATACTGGTAGGGTTTTTTTTAGCTTTTTTTTTGTTGAGTATTGTGATGCAACCCATTGAGAACTTGGATCTCAGAGCCTCAGGTAAGGCAAATACAGAATTTGCCCCAGTGCTGCTCACCAAATGTAATTAAACAATTAAACCTGTGCTCTCTTTGGATCATGGATCACTTTTCTAGCTCTTAACACAACTGGTTTGTCATCCATTATTAGACCATATGTACCTTGATACAAATAATGTATTGTAAATTTTAGGAGCAGGCACTGAGATTGGTCTGTGTGAATCCAGGTACCAGACTCGTAAAGAGCACCAGCCACCTGATGACATTGATGTTTTTGGTTTGGAGCACACTTGGCTGGGCCAAAAAACCCTGCAGGGATCAGGGATTATAGACAAGGAGGCATCATCTGGTGCTGCTGGGATGATTGGGCTGTACTGGTTTATTTGGAAAACAGTAGTGAGAAAACAGTTTTTTACTCTGATGTACCATCACCACAGAGAAGAGATGCAGAAAGGGAAGGCTCTTGTTCAGCACATCCATGGCAGAGCCAAGTAATAAGTCCAGTTTCTTATCCATTGGATCACACACTCCCGGTCATAAATAATTCTACTCTCAAAGGTTCCCGGTGTCCTTGTCAGAACCAATACACTGTTCGTGGCTGAAGAAAGACAGAGTCTTATAAAAAACAGAAAAAGAGCTCCTTTTAAATCACCACATCTATACTTAGAAATGTGTTAGACTTTTCTGAGCTCCAGTTCAGAGCATATAAAGATTTTTTTTCTTTTTCCAAGTTGAAAAATCTATCCAAAGGTCAGTCAGAAACAGGAATAAAACTGTCTTTCTAATCTCAAGCTGCCGTAATAGCATTTTTGGCAGTGAATGATAAACTTGAGCAGTTGAGGTTTACATGACAGATGAAGTGAACATGTCTTTGTCTATACATTAAATGACCCAGCTCTGGCCCTTTTTCATCTCTTCTCCCAACCTATCAGACTATTTATAGATTTTTACTACAAATGGAGCTCCTGAACAGAGGAAGGCAGATCGGCTAGGTCTGAAGAAAGCATCACGGTGGAGCTGTGCCCATAAAGCCATCATTCCTGGGCAGGATTCCCATATTAGTGATAACCTCCCAGGAGTATTAACTCTTCATTTACCTGACAGGGATTTTTACAGTCCTTCACAGTTCTTAGCAAGTGTAAAGGGTTGTTCAGGGAGATCTTAGGGTCATGTAGGTGTTATATTGAAAGCAAAGTGTCATATCCTGGCCAGAGCTCTCAGAGATGTCCAGGAAATGAGATGTACTGTCATTACCCAGATTACACCTGGCTGCAGGAACTTGAAAGCCATGATTCAGACCTCTCAACTTGAATGAAAAGTGGACACTTCTCATTACATGGTCCTTGATGGGTAGATGGTGATAATACTCAAGGGTGATAGAGATCTGGGGGCTCTTCTCTCTCATGCCTCATAAATAAGAAAGCCTTGCTGGAGACCTGCAGTCCTTGCTCTGTTAACTCTGGAGGAATATATTCAGATTCTGGTTTCTTTTGAATATCCTAATGTTCATTAGAGTGAAGACTCTTCCATGACCCTGGCTATGTAGCTGCACAATAATGTGCCCTGTCTTTGCAGGGAGTCCTAGTAGAAACCAGGAAATTCCTACAGCAGTGAGTATGAGGCTCTCATCCGTGGATATTTGATCTTGGTAACTGAGGGTCAGGTCATGGACTTGAATCCCACTTTGTACAGGAGGGACTTTGCAATGAGAAAAGAGTTCTCTTCCTATTTTGAGTGTGTTTCCAAGCTATTGCCTAAAAAGTATTTGAATAAGCAGGTTCTTCACCTTTTGGAGCTCATCTGCAGGGCTGGTTGTGCTGAGGTGTCTCCTGAGATGAACTGCCACTGATCTCAGCCAGACTCAGTGGTGAGGTGGGTCTGGTGAGCAGACAAGATCTGCAAACACAGGCACCTCTAGGCTCGAGGAGGTGTCTTCAGCCTCACAGTGAAAAGTATTGGCAAGCATCCCCTAGGTACACTGGAGACTTCAGGTTCCAGAGCAGCTGGTGAAGGAGAGATTTAAGACCATAATTTCTGACATATGAGCCCCTGAGGTGGGAGCTAGAGTCTGTAGGCTCCCAAACCTTCCAGGAGGATGGGGTCCCACAGGTCCTCTGCTGGGTGACTGCAGTCTGCGGGTTGTTTTCCTCTTCAAAGCTGAACAGCAGCCCTCTAGGCCCTGCAGGAAGGACTTGGCTGCTCCTTGCCTTTAGGATGCCCTGGTGCATATTCATCTGTTCATGGCTCCAAGCAAGATGCTCCTTTCTCCATCTTCCCTCTTCCTCCAGGACAGGGGCCTCAGGCAGTGTCAGACTCATAAGGCTTCAAACTTCCAAGTGTTTTCGGTACTTAGATGAGCTGATGAGCTTTCCAATCCCATGCTGAGTAGAGGAGTACAGAGCAGCTGGGAGAATGTAGATTTATCCTGGCACATCTGAGGAGTTTTTGAGGATGGAAGAAAATATTTCCTGCAGTTCCTAGTCCTGGGAGCAAAGGTGGCCCTTGGAGCCTGCAGGAACTTGGCTGTGTACTTTGAAGAGATGAACATCCAAGGTATCCTGGGGAGAGAGAGCAGAATGGGCTCTCTCTTCTCCAACAGCTGCTTCCAAACCACTTCAGGCAGGCAAATCTGCATCATTCCAGAAAGAGCAGAGGCCTCTCCAAAAGTGAACATGCAGAGGTGGAGTCAAACAAGAGTTCAGCCCTTCATGCTGCCAAAAAATGCCTCTCACCCTGTAGAGGATGGCACACCAATCTTGTAATCCTTGTGAGCACAGTGGGAGCTCTTTTCTTCAGTAGCATTTGCAAAAGGCATCCATTTCCCAACCATCCTGCTGTGTCTTTCTTGAGAGCCAGGCTGGGCTGTGAGAAGCATCAGAGCTGGCAGGAGCACATAGACCAGATCCCCATGGCTGGTTCCCAGGGCTGCATGTCAGCAGCCAGCCCAGCCTGGCAACCTGAGCTCTGCATGTAAATGCATTTCATGGCATGGGCCAGCTTGGCTTGGCTTAGCAGAGAAGACAAGCTTGGGGCTGGACTCAGTCTGTCTGTATGGAGGTGCCTGGTCCCACTTGAGATGCTGGAAAGCCACTGAGCTCACAGGTCTTCAGCAGGACTTGAGCCTTGTCTCCCAGCCCTGTGAGGAGTGTAGGCTTTAGTAAAGCATCTCAGGCATCACTAGACATCAGAGCACAAAGAGCTGGATTCCCTCTGATGTGAAGAACCCTAAGCATTGGTGTTTTCCTGTCCTCTGGGTGTCCAGATTCCTGCTCCAGTCACTGGACATCCAGTCAACACAGCTGGGTAGTCTAGACAGAGACTCAAGCACAAGCCAGAAGGGTCCCCAGTCTATTGCCTACATGTAAATGCCATTTTATAGGTGCTAATTTCACCTGTGTTTGCTCTTTTCTAGATGCATGGGCTTCCACATGCCGTAACTGAGTGCAAAGGGACAACTCCAATGGTTCAAGGTGCCACCAGGTGCACAACCAAATTGAGCCCCAGAACCCTCTCCCAAGCTGAGTGGACAGTGGTCTTGTCACTTGGCCAGCTGTTCAATTGAAGGATGAAACAGAACAGATTTCAGCCTCTTTTGTCTTCCTTTAAACCCTTGAGCAGTGCTTGAGCCATGTGATCAATGTGGGCTGTGTTGGTGGTATGGAAAGCAAGAGGAACTGCTAGAGGTGCTGTAGCCAAACTTTAGCTCCAAAGGGAGAACTCCACTGCAAAGATGTCTTGGGTTATGGAACCAAAAATGTGTATTCTATTTCATTTGCTGAAAGCAGTTGGGGGGATGTTTTTCTTTATCTTTTGTAACTCTGGGAGGAGGGGGGCGGGTGCCTTTTGGTAATGGGCTAGCTGTTAAAACCAGGTGGGGCAGTGTTTCTTATCTCTTTTCACAATGGGCCATTAAGACTCCCCAAGCTGTTCTCCTCCCCACTCTGTTCTCCTTCCCAAAGCAGTACATCCCCAAAGTAGAACATCCACATTCCATTGTGAGATGCTCCACCCAGTGGGAGGAGCCAACCATTCCTACCTGGATAGAAACTGAGACGTAGGAACAGAAAGCATCCAGCTTCACCCGATTCCTGGAGGAAAACTGGACCCTTCTTACTGTTACTGGACCCTTCTCACCCACTGGACCCTTTTCAACAGGATCATCTCTGCTTCAATAGAACCACATCTGCCACTCCAGGAGGACTCACTTTTGGACTGCTTCCAACACCCTGACCAACAGGGTGTCAGGTTATTCCCTCCTGACTCTGTCAGGGTTTTTCAAAATTGTTGTTTGTTTGTTTGTTTGCTTGTTTGATAGGGTGGTTTTGTTTTCTACTAGATTTTTATTGTTAATATTCCTAGTAAAGAACTGTTATTCCTATTCCCAAATCTTTGCCTGAAAGCCTTAATTGCAAAATTATAATTTGGTGGGGGTGAGGGGTTTATATTCTCCATTCTAAGGGAAACCCCAGTTTTCCCTGGCAAATACCTGTCTTTCCAAATCAAGACAGAAGGTTACAGGCATAAGGGACAGAAGCAGACAGCAAGAGGGTTTGTCCATGAATTGTACATTTCAATGCTGTTCATGCAGCTGTCTGGGGTAAATAACAGCTGGATTCTCACAGTGCTCCCATTCCACCATGACCACTCAGGGACTCACGTCTGTTTCCAAATGTGTTTTTTCCTCTTGCCTCACAAAAGCAGCTTTTTGTGAATGAGAGCAAGTCCATCAATGGGAAACAATGGCTCATAAAGACATAATGATTCATTTGGAGTCCTGCCAGGGGTTATTGTTTCTCCCAGCAAGCTTTTGCCTGAGCTGGAGATTGTGTTCAGAACCTTCAGTTTCCTTGCTTTGCTGCTCTGTGAAAGGAGCTTCAGCGTGAGGATACTGGGAACTTGGCTGAGCTGATTTTACTACAAACTTTTCCTTTTATTCCTTTCCCACATTACACAAACTTAGGTATGAGACCAGACCCAGGGAAATGTGAAACTGTATCCGAGGAGTTTCCTTATCACATGAACATGTGGATATTTTTCCCACAGCGACCAAGTGAAGATGCAGATTGCAACCAATCTGCATCTTCCCTTTTCCTCCTCCTCTCCTGTGACGTGAGCAAATCTTCAAGACTCTTTAATCAATATCACAGAAGCATTTGAACATACAGTACTGCAGTACCACTGTGATAAGCGTATATGATGGAGCAGCCTGGTCCCATGAACTATCTGGCTGTGTGATGGCACATGTCTTCCTTTCTGTTGTGTAGGAATACATGTTCCCCTCCTTCTAGGCTTGCTACAGTAAATAAAGCACTGAGAAATCATTCTTCTAGCACCAATAAAATCTGTCATTTCAAATTTTTTAAAGCAGTCTGCTTTGTAGCTATTTTTGGGAGCTCTGCCCTGTGTAAAATTCCATGCCCATTTCAAATACACTTACTACATTTCTTCCATGCTCTTGCTCTGCCATTCTGGCTAAAATTAAGATTAAAAATAAAAATAAAAGCCCAACAGCAATGTTCTGTACAGCCCAAAGTGTCTCAGAGACACTGGCAAAGCACAGCAATTTTGAGGCTCAGTGGCCCAACCTTCAGAGCCCTTAAGGCTTAACTTTCCATTAGTGAACAGCACAACTCATATGGGTCCTAGTTCAATTGGTCAGAGAAGGACACACAAGACTGATTGGTTAATGACAGATCATCGGGCACATGGGAATTTTCCACAGTTCAACTTTTGGTGGAGGAAGCTGAGGGGAAGCACCTGCTCCCATCCCAGCTGTGCAATGGGATGGGTGTCCTGCAGCACAGCAGCAATGCTAACACCAGCTGGGCTGGTTCCCAACCTTGACAAGAGCTACTACAAGCTGGGTATCAGAAAAATGCTACTTCAGTGCAAAGAGGCCCCTTTGTGCCCTTGCACCTTGGCTTCTTAAAGTGACTTTGACAGGTAACATGCAATTCTTCCCTGAAAGGAATATTAAGTGTTGGAATGGGCTGCCCAAGGAAATGGTGGAGTCACCACCACCCCTGGAAGTTAAAGAAACAACTAGATGTGGTGCTTAGTGCTGTGGTTTACTTGACATGGTGGTGTTTGATCAGTGATCTTGGAGGTCTCAGTGATCTTGGAGGTCTTTTTCTACTCAATGATTCTCTGATTCTGTGGTTTAATTTCATGTATGGGTATGTAATCAGTGACCATCTCTGATAATACATGAACTTGGACCTTAGAAGGATTTATCTATCCCAGAGTAGAAAAAGGGAAGGAAAAATCTATTTCCTTTAATTTCTAGCTTTATGGACTTGTGTTCTTTCTGCCCTACTCTTGTTAAGTGTGTCCTTGCTCTTTCTCAGCCAGTTTGCTCTAAGTGTGTAGCAAACTCAAAGATCTGTGTCTGGGATGAAGTGAGATGTTTGGAAAGGAAATAACATATTTTTTTTATGTAGATCAACACAGTCAATGGGACTTTGTTGGGCCAAAGTCAGCTGGCTGGAATTTGGTGGACTTCTTAGCAATCCTGTCGGGTTGATGAGTAAGTGTCAAGAATCTGAACATTACTGATGCAATCAAGTTGGGTTAATCTTTCGCAGCTAAGTCTTCTGTTAAAAAAGGTGGAGAGAGACTTTTGACAAAGGCATGTAGTGATAGACTGAGAGGGAATGGCTTTTAACTGACAGAGGGCAGGTTTAGATTGGATATTGGGAAGAAATTATTTTCTGTGAGGGTGGTGAGGCCCTGGCATAGGATGCCCAGAGAAGCTCTGGATGTCCCATCCCTGGAAATGTTCTAGCCAGGCTGAAGGGGTTGGAACAAGGTGATCTTTAAGGTCCCCTCCAACTCAGATCATTCCATGATTCTATGACTCTGTGAAATCAGTGGGAGCTTTCCTTTTTGTCCTTTGGCTTCTAGACAGGACCTTCCACATGAATTATGGTAGGCCATGTGCCCTGCACTGTGGCATGAATGCAAGACCTGTCAAGGGACTTCATGTGTCTTTACTTGAGATGTATTAGCTGTTCCTTGTCTTCTCTAGAACAGTCATTTCAGATAAAAGAGTTTCCCAAAGCAATTTGTTAAAAACAAACAAATTGAAGCCTGAGACGGAGCTGAAATTATTTTAATTCCTCTTCTGTTTAAACTCCAGGTTGCTCATGGCTGAGTGCTCCTCTTCCTATGTGTATCTACTGAGTAACCTTGTCTACACCCAGAGCAGGGGGTGACAGAAACTTGCCTTGGAAAGGAAGCTCTCTGGGCTGTCCCTAAACTACAATTTAAAGTAGTCAAGCTCTTGTATGAATATGACAAACCATAAATATGCTCTGTGGTTTGTGCAGGGATGTTCCATACACAAATCCACCTGTCAGCCTGAGTCCGAAACTTGCAAAATTTCTTCCAATGATGCAAAGGAGCCCTAAAAGGATGCAAATGTAGTATGTTTGTGGTTTTTTAATGTCTGCTCTGGCATGGAGGAAATAAAAATAGTAACAGAAGGTAAAAAGGTCTGGTAGTAGTGACAAAGCTCTCAAGGGACAGTTCTCTAGGGCTGGAGGCCACATTCTGAAGTTGCCTCTCTGTCTGTGGGTGGACAGGAGTCATGCCTGAGGTTCTGTTTGTTTCCTCTGCTTCAGTCAGAGTTCTGCAGTCTTTGCACCCTCCCCTCCCACTCAACTGCATGCTTCTCCTGCCCCATTTGCACTGGGTGAGGGCTGGAGTCAGTTCCTAGGAATTGACTGAAGAGAATTGGAAGTGAAAGGGTCTAGGAAAAATGAAACATTGCTTTATCCTGGGCTGGACCAGTTCCTCAACCAGCCTTTCTGCAGAAAAGGAGCGTGGGACCTCATGTGTGCTCTGGAGGTCGTGTTGGCTGAGGCAGGACTGGCCTTTGCTGCAGTAGTTTGGAGATATCTGCAAGGCTACAGTCGGGCAGATGCTGGTAAGGACACAGTGCCATGGGTCATTCACCTTCTGAGCTCAGAAAATGCTTCTCTTCTGATGTGCACTTGGCCTCTGATATCACCCCCTGCACTGCTGTGGCAGCCTGTTGTAGGGGATGTGCTGTGCAAACTTGGCCGATGTGCACTGAAGTATAACTCCCTTCACCTGCTTACACAACTGGTGACATCCATCAACCTGCCTTCAGCCAGAAGACCATCAAGAAGATGCATTGACACAAAAGGCAGCAGTAAAATACTTAAGGAATAGCTAGTCCATTGTTATACTTTATATATTTTTTAATTTGCCCTATATAAAGCCTTCCTGTGTGCTTGAGCAAGGAATCCAAGCTCTTTCCTTTAGGAGTTTGCTAGAAACAGGTATGCATTTCATTCCTGGAAATTATTTCAGTCCTGTTATTGATTTCTTTCTATTGATGGCTTCGGGAGCTTTTGGCAAAAGACCATGGGTATAAAAATGGGGGAAAGAAGTAGATCTCAGCAATATTGTTTTGATTCCATGCCATAGATTAATAGGAAACTGATGTTACTTATCTTTGTCTGCCAGCACAACTCTGAGGCAAACCCATATCAAACACTGAGAAACAAATGGGGACTGTGTGGCTGCTCTGTGCTGTTACCAGAATTAGCCTCTGGTTCTGAGGTCTTCCAAGGTCACTTCTGACTGCTTTGGTTGGGATACAATGACAGAAACATGACCTCCCATCTAGATTATATTTGTTATGGCCTGCCCTTTATGTCATTGATCTAATTAGGGCTATTGTGATATTCCATTATTTGTAAAGAGTTTGTATTTGTACATGACATTCTGATCATCTTTGTTCTTAGTTTCAGTTCTGTTCTTTCACTTTCAGCACTACTGAGTCAAAAGGACTCCTAAATCTTCTCTTAAGTTATCCTGGGTCTTAAAAGTTCCCTGGCATGCCTGCAAGGGCAGATGTGGGCTCAGTAGAAGAGGAGACAGTCTCCAAGACCAAGTGTAGAACCTGGTGGTGCTGTGTTGCTGCAGAACCAGCTTACCCTAATCCTTTCTAGGTATCCCTGCTGCTCTTCCCATGTCCCACCTGTTCTTCCTGTCCCACTCTTACAGGTTCATATTAGTTATTTACTAGAAAACACTCTGACATGTCCAGTGAGGGAGATCCTACCCATCTGTGATCATGAGGATGAGGAGTTTGTTTGCTCCAAAGAAGGAAGAAAGTGGCAGTGACTCCCTGTGGCTTGATGCTGATCATCTCCTCTCCTGGATTTAGTGGTTCAGCAAAGGTGAGGCATTTTCTCCCAGGTTTCTCCAGAGCCTGGAAAAGTGTGGTCTTGGGGATGTCTGTGGAGAGTGTGATGTTCCCAGTTCTAGGAAATTCTGGCACTGGACATGCTGTTTCTTTGACTGGGCTTTGTGATCTGGCCAGTGCATTTACTGCAGAGTGCTGCTGCAAGGGCAGCATACCAAGGACTTGACTCAGCCCTCATTTTGTTTTTTATGGGCTCCCAGTCCAGTAGAGCCAGGATACTTGGCTGGCCCAAGGTCATCTCCTGAGGTACTCAGATACTGCAGAGAAGTGCAAACCCCTTCCTTTCACATGTGAAAAGTGGATTTCTGTGGAGGGCGAGTGGAAAGCCGGTCCCAAATCACTCTGGAGGAGGCCAAGTGTGGTGCATGTTGCCTTCTCCCTCATCCATCAATCCTGCTCTGGCCTGATGCAAGAAGACTGATAACCTTTTTCAAAGTACTAAAGGGAACGATCTGAATCACTTGAGGATGAGTCAAGTTTGGATAGATTCCCCACAGGCAGGCTTGGCAGCTGGCCGAGCACCCTTGCAAAAGGATTAACCTGTTCTGTCCCATCACAGCAAGCAGGGGGAGATCTCTTCTCAGAGTGGCTTGTGTTTCCAGCCTGGAGCCCACCATGCTCTGCACAGCTGAGGGTATTTGGGGGAGGCACATCAGGTGCCAAGTGCAATGTTCCTGGCAGCTGGGCACACAGATGGGGTCCATGTGCTTGAGGAGCAGGCTGAGGTGAAGGGGGCAATGACAGTGGTCTGGGGGAGCTCTAGCCAAGCTGTTTTCTGTGATTTTCCTCCTCATCACTTGTCTGTGCATTTCCTACCACTGAGGGCTATGACTTCTGGTTCTTCTCCCTGAGCTCAAAGAGAATTTTGCTATGGACATAAAGGGAAGAAATACCTGCCCATTTTGGGGCTCTGAGCCACGAGCTAAACCTCCAAATCTGGTAGAGGCGCTGGGTTTGGGTGTCTGAAAGGATCATAGAATTTGCTAAGTTGGAAGGGACTCACCAGGATCATTGAGTCCAACTCCTGGCCCTGCACAGTCACCCCAAAGATCACACCCTGTTCCTTTGAGTGCTGTCCAAACGCTCCTTAAATTCAAACTGTTCGAGTCAGATGGTCAGGAATGGTCAGGCTCCAGTTACTTCAACAGGGGCATTTAGTGGTATTTGAGATACCCTTGGAAATACTGACTGATCAGTTGGTTCAGAAGGTTATGGATCTCCTGTTGTTCCTGAGGGGACAAATCTTCCATCCCCAGGTGGACTTCCCAGACACTGTCACGAGACACTTTAAGAGTTTGGAGCTTGCACAGGTTGTTGGATGGAGGGCAGTGGCTCTCATCCTTATGAGCCTGGGCATCCCAATTTCTCAGCTTGCCTCTTCTGGTCACTCCTTGTAGCTCTGTTAGGGAATTTGGGGCAGGATACTCTAACTTTACATGGATAATGGTTCTATTTGGGAAATAGAAGACACATCTCTTCAGCATGCAATGCATTCCAGCTTAACACCCCTCCTGGCTGGAAGGCAAGCACAGGTGCTCACATGGAGGGTCTGTACTTGCTCATTGGACTCCTCCTTTCTCACTTAAGCTCTTCCACCTTCAAAGGAGCAGAACCTTTGTGTTGAAAGATGAATTTCCAGGAGCTGTGTGAGGATGTAGGAATGCACCCCCCTCTCCCGAGTGGGTAGTTCTATACAAGGAAAGGGTTTCAGTTTGCCTTTGGACATTTTAGGAAGTTTAGCCAGAAAGTTTTGTGTTTTTCCTCTTTGTAATGGGCTCAGTGCCAGGAGAGGAGCACCTGTTGGCCCTTGTCATTGTTTGTCAAACCTGTACCTCTTCCTATTGGCAGTTCATCAATAGATCCATCCTCAACCATTAGGTAGAAAAGGTGACAGAACAAGGGGTCTCGTGGCATTTTCAGGGTGTTGTAGCAGATGTAGGATCTGTCCTTACACTGTGCTCGGCTTTGATCTTTGTTTGTAGTTTTGTATTATTTTGCATTATTTTATTAAACCTTTTTGAGTTTCAAGACACACCAATCATGCGGTCCCACTAATTACTATTAAGCCAGCACTTTGAACAGGGCTGGACCTTCGGAGAATAGGTGGGCCAATCTCACAGTAGGACATGTAGCAAACCCAAGCTACAAAAAGTGTTCTTCCTCACTCGACCCTTGCTGTGTAATTCCCATAAAACCCTTTGGTTTCCCAGGTGGGTGGGAATTCATCTAACTGTCTCCAGGGTGGGATTCAGCTCTGGATGGAGACCCAGCTGTGTGAGAGTCTCCATGTTCGTGTAACCATGTGTACTAGGTGTCTGAACTCCCATTATACCTTGTGGAGAGAGACCAGCCAGAAAAATCTTGATTCACTTGCAAATGTGTGGGTTCCTAGCACTGTGTGTGATGCTTCCCAGCATCCCCCGTAGAATCCTGGAATTAAAGAATCAGTAAGTTTGGAAAAGACCTTTAAGATCATCAAGTCCACCTCAGCCTTGTCTTGGGTTATGGAACCAAAAATGTGTATTCTATTTAATTTGTTGAAAGCAGTTGGGAAGATGTTTTTTTCTTTATCTCTTGTAACTCTGGGGGCAGGGGGGTGAGTGTCTTCTGATAATGGGCCAGCTGTTCAAACCAGGTGGGGCAGTGTTTCTTATCTCTTTCACCGCCTGTCCTCCCTCCAGGGAGATATTTTCTGCTAATGGGACATTAAGGCTCACCAAGGACATGACACATTCCATTGTGAGATGCTCCACCCAGTGCAGGGGGGCCAACCATTTCTACCTGGATAAAAACTGAGACGTAGGAACACAAGGTATCTGGTTCCACCAGATTCCTGGAGGAAGACTGGACCCTTCTCACCATCACTGGACCCTTTTCTACAGGATCATCTCTGCTCCAACAGAACCACATCTGCCACTCCAGGAGGACTCACTTTTGGACTGCTTCCAACACCCTGACCAATAGGGTGTCAGGTTGTAGCTCTGACTCTGTCAGAGTTTCTAGGATCGTTGTTTGTTTGTTTGTTTTTACTACTAGATTTGTATTGTTAATATTCCTAGTAAAGAACTGTTATTGCTATTCCCAAATCTTTGCCTGAAAGCCCTTAATTGCAAAATTATAATTTGGAGGGAGTGAGGGATTTACATTCTCCATTCCAAGGGAAACTCCAGCTTTCCCTGGCAGATACCTGTCTTTCCAAACCAAGACAGCCTCCAGCTGCTCACAGGGATTGGGTTTTTCAAATCATTGCTGCTTGTTGTCCCAAACTTTCCATGTCTCTAAAACATCCCCAAGGAGCTGGGAAAAACAACCCAGGTGTCTCCAACTTTCCTCCAGCTCCTCAGAAGAAAAGGAACAGCACAGCCTGACCCACTTGTCCCGCTCCTTTCCCCAGCTTTTCCAAGGGAACTCTGTGGCCTGTCCTTCTGCAGTGTTTCGTGACACCAGTTTCTCCGAAGGCAACACAACCGCAGGGCAGAGGCGAGGCACATTCCTGATAGGACCAAGATAGCTTTTCCCATAGCTCCCAGGGCAGTGGGAACGGGGCGCTTTTTCAAAGGACTGCTGTGCCTAAAGTTAAAATAACAGGAGGAGCAGAGTGGGAGATCCAAGCTGGATTAGAGTACTTGGGGGTCGATTCCTTCAAACTGAAGTAGAAAAGAGAAGATGACAAAAGGATGCACTTGGTGAGTTTCCAAAATACTTCTGTGACCATTTTGATATCTCTTTGGTCTCACAGCACCACGGGAATAAATTTGCCTGATTCCAGTTTGTACATACAAACTGCAGCTTTGTTTTGTTAACAGGGATTACCCAGGCCTGTGGTTTTGTTGTTTTTTCCAAAAGTTTTCTCCTTCTCTTGGGGTAGATGAGTCCCTCTTCCCACTGCGTCCCTCTTCCTACCCCCACATGGAACAACAATATTGATATAAAGTCTAAAACACTTAAAATCAGATGGGCTGAGTGTTGTTTTTACAGCTTGGAAGCCCCAAGCTGTCTTTGTCCCTCTGATTTTTCCACAAATTTACAAGTAATGGAAAATCTTGTCTGCTTTCAACCTATAAATCTCCATCGGCTACAGAAATGCCTCTCATGAGAGAATAAATATATGGGTGCTCTGGGGTCACCATGGTGTTGTAGGTGACAATCTTTGAAGCTTTCACAATGAAGCCTGTAAGAGCAAGGGAGGGGAAAATCTGCTCCTTGTTATTTTAAAGCTATATCTTAAAAAACAGGAACTCGTGCCAGGACAGTTTATTTTGGTTAAAGCCAAGTTGTGCAGCAATTCCCCCGAGGAAAGACTGAACTTGAGAGCAGAGAGCAGGAGAGAGACAAGCTTGGGGGGAGACTGAGTGTTTAATCAATGCTGAGTGATTGTTGATGCTTGGAAACATCAGCACCAGTTTTGGATCAGGTAAACAATGTTCTCCACAGATGTCTAGACAGCTGTAAGCCATGAAGAACACTGGGAACTTAAGTCACAGCTGAACTCACCTCATCCAACACCTCAGCTGCAGCTCAGCCTTTGTGCTGTTTTGTCTTCATGTGTCCCACAATGGCTGGAGCTGAGGGGATGCACAGGCTTTGCCTACAGCAGAAAATTACTCAGGAGCATCCCAGCAGCATAAATATGATCTGTACAGTTAAACTGAATGCGCTACAAGGCAGGGACTGGCTGAGAAAAGTCCCTGCCACTGTAGGAGATCAGGTTCGTGACAACCTGAGGATTCTGAACATGTATGAGTCTGTGAGACCTGACAAGAGGCATCCCAAAGTCCTGAGGGAATTGGCTGATGCAGTTGCCAAGCCACTCTCTAAGATATTTAAGAAGTCACGGCAGTCAGTGAAGTCCCCAGGGACTGAAAAAAGGAAACCATTTTTAATGAGAATAAAAAGAATGACCAGGAGGACCCTGGGAATGACTGACCTGTCAGCCTAAACTCTTCTACCACCACAAAATCTTGTGATGAGAATTTTCACAGAATGACCACAGGTCACATGAAGAACTGACTTAAATTTTGCCTTGAAGATTTCTTGTTTTAGTTTCATTAGATTTCCCTAGATTTTGCATTGAAAGAGACAGTGAAAAAATCACTACCCTTTCTGTTCCTTTTGTGGTTATAAACATCTGTCATCCTTGCTCTCTCTCTTTTTTCTTTTTCCCAGCCTGAAAAATCCTGGTGTGCAGTTCACTCTCAACTTTCAGCGTGCCAAAATCCGAGATGATGTTTTCATGGTGCTTCTAAACCAAGATCTTGTTCCAGCCCATCATTTCAATCTGTGTTTTGAAACCTTGCTTAATCCACTTCCGATCCTTCCCACATGGAACTAGCAGCACAGCTTGATCCTCAGAGCAGCCAAATTTTTCCATACAGAGATCTGTGATCATTCCATGGAGAGACAGAAGGCAGCTGAGATAAATGTCAGTGGCAACATGTGGCTGTTAAATGTGAGCAGCAAAAGCAACATTTGCCCAAGGCCCATGAGAGTACGTGTCACCTCCTCCTTGTTCACCTGCCAGGGAGTTGGAAAAGCAGCTGCAATTCAGGGAGGCAGCATGGACTGTGGGATTTGAAATCACACCTGGGGCTTTGGAGCCAAATCTCTGTGACTGCAGACTCCAGCTGGGCGTGTGAGAGCTGCAAACAGGAATCACCCTGGCCCCACATCCCCCCTCTCCTTCCAGGAACACAACTGCAGCCAGGGCCCTTCAGCAGTGTCTTCCATCCCTCCAAAGTCCTTTGGAGAACTGGACAAGGTGGCTTTGCCTGGAAAGGGAGGAAGGCTTATCCTACTGGAAAGCAGCTGGAATGAGCACAGACCAAAGCTACCCCGAGACACAGCAGTGGAAAACATTGGAAGAGGAAAGGGCAGAAAACTCATTCTACCCTTTGGATAAGACCCAGCAGGATCAATTTTTCATGTTCCTCAGACTTCTCTTTGTGATGGTTCTGGAGGGGTTGTCACTGTGGGTGCTGTGCCTTTCACCAGGTGGGAGGGAATGGATGAGAAGCAACTGTTCAGTGATCCTCCATCCTGCTGGGCTTGGATACCCACTTGCTGGATGCTCTTTTCCCATCCAACATGTTTGGAAAAAACAGTTTTTCCTTTTCCAGAATTTCTGACTAACTCATTCCTACTCCACACTTGTTTGTCCCTTCGTGTACCCCTGTTTTATTTTTATAGTCTGGAGAAGCAGATGTTTGGAGGGGTGAGCTGGTGTGTCTGAAGTGCTGCACCATCTCACCTCCAAAAGATTTTCTGTCTCAGGAGAGTTTTCCTTTCCATCCTCTTCTCATCTCACAGATTCTTTTTCTAGAATTGCCTTTCAGAATTTGCCAATCCCTTTTTGCCATATCTACTATATTCCCTGGCTGCAAAAAGAGAATTTTTGAGCTGGTTGCCATAATCAGGATTAACAAACCCTTGTCTGGAAAGAAACGGCTGCTGAGAAGTCAGATTGTCATTACAGACCAAAATATTCCCATTAAGGACTTTGGCAGTTAAAACCATGTAGTTTAATGGCTCTAAGAGTTAATTACTGCACTCTTGTGCTTTTATTTTATTGTACTTTATTCTATTTATTTTATTGCTTTATTTTATTACTTACTTTATTACAGTTTTGCTCCCTAAAAGAATGCTCAGCCTTTTTTTTAAATTTATTATTATTTTTTTCAGATAGAAAACATGTCACCTCAAAACATAAAAGCAAAAATTCTGATTTGGCTGCAGTTAGATGAAAATGAACATCTTAATCAGGATTAAACAGAGAGAGGTTACTGCACCACAGCCACTTTCCATGTCTGGGTCAGCAGGGATGTGCTCCCTGGACAGTGTGCCTTGCTGCATGTGCACCCAGTGCCTTGGGGTACCCCTGTCCTACCATAATTTGGGGACATGGGAATGACCCATGAGGTTTCCATATGGGGAAGGGACTCGTGCCTGTGGATGGCACCTGTGGGATAGGGATGGTGTGAGAAGGGGCACCCCACAGAGCTGCAGTGTGGGGAGCACTGTGAGGCAGGCTGGGGCTGTGCCCAGCATGGGCAGGGGACAGGGGAACAAATGGGGCTGGTGGAAGAGCAGAGGAAAAAAACCACTTTTTGGCTTTCCTAGTGCAGGAAATGTGAAGTTCCAAGTCCCCATATAAGGAAGAGCAGAAGAGGAGCCATGAATCATGGCAGGGCATGGGCTGGGGAAGAGCTGCAGGGCACACATGCTGGAGAGGTTGAGCTGGGAGGTGCCACAGCAAACCTGGAGCAGCATGAGGTGCCTTTGTCCTCCTGCAACCTGGGAGAGGCCCCGAGGACATGGGGACTGAGAGTGTGGGACCACAGGCTGTTCTTCTCCTGGGGAGGGGTGAAGGAAGGCTGCTGGGCTGTGTCCAGCCTCAGCAAACACACACTTGTGCCTCCTCCCTGTGCTGCCTCCTTTGTGGTGCTTGAACAGGGTTACTCTGACACACCTGAGCCTGTGGGGGGGACAGGACCCCAGCCCAGCCAAGGTGAGGGATGAGCAGGTTATAAGGACATTTGGAACAGGATCCTCAGGAAAGTGGTCACAGCAGCAAGCCTGACAGAGTTCAGTAAGTGTTTGAACAATGATCTCAGGAACTTGAATGGATTCTTGTGATTTTCCTGTGCAGAGGCAGGGATTGGACTTGATGACCCTTGTGGGTCACTTCCAACTCAGGATATTCAATGATCCATGGTTTCATCCCTCTCTTCCCATCAGGACTAAAACCAGACTGCAAATCTTCAGAGTCACTGGCAGATCTCCTCCTGACTTCAGCAGCCTCAGGATTTTGCATCATTGCTGGGTAATTTGCCCAAAACAATTTTGGGAGGAAGTTTTAAGAAAAAGGATCCTGTAGATGACCAGTGGCCAGACATCATATATGGATCTCTGGATGCTCTTATTCACCATCTGCATTAACTCCAGATGTGCTCACACTGAAAAATATATTTGGGGAGCGTCTACTGACCTGACAAAGTGAAATAATTTCCCCCAGACTTCCCATTTTAAATGATTTTTCCCATCTTTCTGCTCCTTTGTAGAAGAACCTGTGGGATTGCAGTTGGAAGGGAGGAGGCAGGGGGCAGCTTGGTGGAATGGTGTGTATTAGCATTTTTTTTCTATTCCAGGGTGCAGCTGACTGGAAAAATCACTTTCACCACTTAGAGGGCAGAAGCTCATGAGAGAGCAGGAACTTTTGGCAGTCCCCATCCAGTGCAATGGAAGAGGTGCCAGCACTTTGTGACATGGGAATGGCATGGCAGTGTGGACTATGTCCCACACAGTACCTAAACCCAGCTCTGAGCATGAGACTGTGCCACCAGACCCAGCCCTGGGACTGCACAAGGTCTGTGCCACCAACAGCCCTGTGCAGAGCATGTTTGGAACCAGTGGCTTCATAAATCTTAGAATCCTTAAGGTTAGGGAAGATCTCTCAGATCAGCAAGTCCATTAACCCAGCACTGCCAAGCCCACCACTAAACCATGTCCTTAAATGCCACATCCATGTTTTTTAACACTTCCAGGGATGGTGTTCTACCACTTCTCGGGGCAGCTTTTTCCAGTGCCTGACCACCCTTTCAGTGAAGAATTTTTTCCTGTATCCAATCTAAACCCCCCCGGCACAACTTGAGACCATTTTCTTTCATTCTGTCACTTGTCACCTGAGAGACTGGCTCCAGTCTCTTTTGAGAGAGGAGTACAGAGGGATAAGATCCCCCCTGAACCTCCTATGCTCTTGGGATCTTGGGTTTGCACTTGGGAACAGTGTGGATGCACCTGGCAGGGGCACTGCACAACCAAGGAGTTGGATCCAGAGGGAAGTAGCAGCTGCTGGTTTGTGTTGGGACACAGGATGAATGCTGCTTTGGGGGTGTGGGCTGTGCTTGGGCTTTGGGTTTTACTTGGTCATATCTGGTTTTCCTCTTAGGTGGTGGCAGGATTAGTGTGAGGATGGTTCTGCACTGGCTGCAAACCCATCTTCCCTGCTTGGTAAAACCCCCAAATCTTCCACAGTTTGTGGCAAAGGGTGTTTCAGAGAGCATCTCATTTGCCATAAGTTATGTTTCACTGGAAAAGACTTTGGTCTTGATTTGAAGGATCAAGAACTGGCAAATCCACCCCTTCCCGTTACTGACTTGTTTTAGTGTTTTATTATCCGTATTGTTTAAGCATGTACTTGATTTTTCTTTTGAACTTGTTTGGTTTCCTAAACACAAGTTTGAGCCGTGCTGTCAGACATTAAATCTCTCCTGCAGACACTCCAGAGGTCTGTGCTGACCTTACCTCACTCTTCCTTTGCCTGTAGACAGCCGAGCGCTGGGGTGGAACATCTGATTTACCCTGATGTAAATCAAAGCACAAACATAGCCCCAAACTATTTTTATTTGGCCAAGAGAGATTATTGAGTACAACTGCGATTACGGGAATGCAGTGGGTGACCCATGTGAAATCTGGGCTGCTGAGAGGCACAGATAATCCTGCATGATGCTGTTAGGACTGTCACCATCACAGCATGACCCCTGGTGGGCACAGCACCGGGGCAGGTGCCAGGCAGGGTCGGTGTGCAAATACACATGGGCACAGAGAGCTCTGGAATTCCCAGCTTTCTGTGCTGAGCCCAGAAAAGTCTGGATGGGGAAATAGAGTCCACTGTCCACATTGCCACATTTGTGCCTCTGCTTTTGGACTGGTATCCCTGTACCTTGCACTCTCCCCAGGTTCAGGTAGCTCAGTTTTGCCCTCCAGCAAGCTGTGTTGCATTCCTCAAGCTCCTCTTTATTAGCTGGGGAGCCAGGCAGCATCCTGAATAAAAGCTAAGAGCAGGACACCTGCCAGAGAATTGCAATTTTGACTGAAGTAGGTGGGTAGGAGCCAGATTTGCCCTGTCTTAAATCTTGATTTTTCATTGTACATTCAGCACCGTCAGCTAACCCTGATATTTTTTTTTTTATTTCTTATTTTATTTATTGCTGTTTGAAAACCTGAGACTACCCATGGTTCTGCTGTGGTTTTCTCCATCAGCACCTGTCACAGAGGGAGTTGGCTGCTAAGAAGAACAAAAAAAAACTGATCCCAAAGCCTCTAGCTGTGCTGGTTTTCCATCCTTGCCCTGCTGCAGCACGCATCTACCCCTTTGCAGTGCAGGAGAGGTGGTTAAGAGGCAGCTATCTCTGGTTCCTGTAGCTCATGTGGAAAGCTTACTCTGCACCCACCCTTATCTAAACATGCCTAAGCCCCAGCATGCTGCTTCAGCTCCGCTGGCTTTACACTTCAGGCTGTTTTGAAAGTGAATTTGTAAAGCCATTAACATTATTTAAACAGTTTAGCCACAGAATTACCCGGTGGTGCAATCCAGCTGCCAGAAGCGGAGACACAGGGCTTCTTTGCACTGCGGATCAAACAAAACTTGGCCAAAGATGTGGGCCCTGGAGCATGCCAAAAACCAGGGGTGATGGAGGGGTGTGAGAGCTCACTGGCTTTCCTCTTGGCAGGAAATCTCATCAAGTGTTGGGTTGTAATTTTTTCTTTTATGACCTGGTTAGGGTCCAAATCGGACCAAAACCAGATTTGTTTCCCCTTGAAGCTTCTGGAAGACTGGAAGGCATCAGGCTCCTGGTTGTCCTGATGCAGCTGGCTTCCCAGGGAGCACATTTCAGCTGGTGGGTCCAGGGTTTGGGTTAGGGACACATGGGGAGATCAGGGTTTGCAGACAGTGCTTCCCCACCCTGAATCTCGTGGCAGACCTCACCTCCTCTTGGGCAACATCCCCCCAGCTCCTGGTTTCCCCTATGCTCAGGCAAAGTCCTGAAAGTATTCAGGGGAAAAATGTTCAAGAATTTGGGGAAAGGCTCTGGAAGCTGAGCTTTTTCAGACAGTTGCAGATAATCAGTTCCTCCAAGCTGAACACGTGACAGGGGTGATGGGGGTGGTGAGGCCCTGGCACAGGTTTTCCAGTGAATCTGTGGCTGCCCCATCCCTGGAAGTTTTCAAGACTGGACTGGGTGGGACTCTGAGCAACCTGGTCTAGTGAAAGGTGTCTGTGCCCACAGCAGAGAGTTGGAACTGGTTGATCTTTATGTGGCTTTCCAACCCAAATAATTCTGTACTCTGTGACATGCTCCTTTATCCTGATGCAACTATAATAAAATGGGTAAAGCATAGAGGAGTGGAGAAACCGAGGCACAGACACTACAGGTGACATCTCTGAGAATTACTCTGGGTTTCCTACAAAAGTCAAGCTTTCCTCTTGCAGACTCCACTGTATGTGACATTCAAGGCAAGATCTTCCATATTCTGATAATACATAAGAGGGCAACTGATTAAAAACAAACCAAAGTCGAGTTGTCAGTCTTGTAGAGGAGTCTGAATCAGGATTGTTTTTTCTTACTTGTCTTTTTCTCTTGGCTGCTGTCTTAGGACAAACCCTGAAATTTGTCTTAGTTCAGAATAAAACATAATCTTATTTACCAGTACTCTTCCTTTTGAGTGCGTTGCCTTTCTTGGCTATTTGATTTCATTCCTCTGAAGCTTTCAGCCGTGCAGCCAGGAGAAACAACGGGTATTGTTTTATATTTAGACTGAGTGTTAAAAGCTGGGACATGAAAAGCCACAGCAGCTGCTGGAAGGGCTCAGAGCATCAGCTCCCTCTGCTGACCTGCAATGGGCAGAAGCAGTACAGCCAAATTTGGGGATTTCAGGAAAAGGGAGAACTGAAAGGTCATAGGGTAATATTACTTCAGCAGCCCAAAGGTGGGGGACTCAGGGATGGCTCTCCACAGCCCCTGCCAATTCAAGAGGACATCAAGAGAAATTACTGAGAGTCACATTAGAGAAAAAAAGAGGTGGTTGTTCACACACTGTGTTATAAAACCTGTAAAGTGCCTTGCTGCAGGAGGTTGTGGATGCAAAGTTTGTGTACGCTCCAAAAGAGACTGGAAAACTCTGGGAGAAAATGTACTGATGACAACAAAATGCAAAGATCCCTTTTCTCACCTGGGAAATTCCCAACCCACAAGCTGATGAATGCTGGGAAGTGTTTCAAGGAAATATTGTTACATGTTTGTTCTAAGCCTATGTTCCTTCTTGGGCGTCCACTTTTGGAGGCAGGATGCTGACTCACACAAGTTGTTCTCCTGCTGGTCCCAGGGGATGGCTGAAGGGTCCAGGAGAGGTGATACATACAGCTTGGTGCGCCGGAGCCAGGGAACAAAAACGTCTAGGATGGAGTCAGGGAAATCCTTATTTTAGTGGGAAAATGGATGTAGTTATGTTCTGTTGTTGTCTCAGCCTCCATGCTGAAGGAACTGACAGTGTGGAGACATCTACAACAAATGGAGACACTGAACTAGCCCAGAGGATACAGACCTTGGGTTCAGACACAGCCTGGTGACTCAGGGTTTTCTTCTGAATCCTTATTTTTGAGCTAGTGGAAACAGGCTGACATGACTGACATTCAAATGTAGCCTTGTAGGATGAAGAAACTCCTATCAAACAGGGTGATCATCATTTGCACAGAGGTTCCACCATCACTGGTGAAGCCACTGCAAAGAGTAGGTGGGAAGTGGTGCATACATAGTAAGAAGCCCAAAATATAATGAATGTTTCTGAAAATCAAGAGGTTGCATTAATACAGCGTGACATTGATCTGGAGAAGAGTGATTGTTTTGAGGTGTCTTCTCAGAGCTCTCAGGGGAAATGCTGCTCTGGCACCCTTGGGAACTGAAAGCTTTGTTTTTCTCAGACCTCACAGGAAAGATGGCACAGTTGTCTAACACTGTCTTCAAACTTTGTGGAATCATTTAGTCGAACACAAGGCAAACACAGCATTTATGTTTCCCAGGGGACAGATCTATACCTGATTTGTCAATGTCATTGACCCCCATGGAGCAGTTGTGGATAGGATTCAGGTGCTGAAACACTCCTCATTTGAAGTAGATCCTGTGTCTTATTTAAGGAGCCTCATGTGGATGACTTAGATACCCTTGAACACCTTTCTAGGCGTCTGCTTTCAGGCAAGTAAATCCACCCCAAGCTGGGCATCTACTGGAGGTTGGGCTGGATCAAGTTCTAGGGTTGGTGACTATAACTTCAGTGGCTATGATGAAAATTCAGACACCACATTTACATGGGAGCAGCTAAACATGAGTGTCCTCACCTGGAGGGAGTCTCAACCTGCACTGACTCCTAGGTGCCATTCATGCAAACCATTTCATCCCGTTTTCATTCCTCTCAGGCAAACTGGGGAGGAAAGAACAAACATTTGTTTTGTTACAGGATAATGCCCCCATCCTCCACATGAAAACCCTTGGCCATACAAATGAGACATGATAAGGAGGAGCTGGCCTGGAGTACAATTTTCTTGGGGCTTTTCTGTCCACTGACGGAAATGGTGATACTTGTGACAATATGGATCAGCAATTAGGTCTCTGTGGCTTTTCCAGGCTCTGTTCCATTTTCCAAAGACCCCTCTCTTCATCAGGACAAGAGCTTGCTTTGCTCTTGTAGCAGGCAGGATAACTGTTCTAGGAAGAATTTGACATTTTTGTCATGGTTGGCCCCAGTATTCCTTTGTTTATTTATGGTGACATCAACTGTGACGATGGCTTACACAAAGTTGTGCAGCTCTGGAACTACATTTTATTTTTTCCTTTGAAGAGCTCTTAGGAAAAAAATGTTGCATTCCCTGGGACATAAAGCCTTCACTTGATGGATAAGAGTTTTGTTTATACAAGAGCTGGAGATGAATGCCTGAAAACCTATGCCCTAATCCTTCTCCTTACGGCCACAGCTCTGTAAGATGAGAGCTCGTGTCACACCTGCCTCCTTCTTTCATCTTATAAAGTATTTCTTCTTCCTTCCCCCATAAAGGTTGTCAACACTTCTCTCCCTTAAAAAAAAAAAAAAAAAAGGAGGAAAGGAAAAGAAAAGTAAATTGGCATATCTCCAAGAGAATAGCTGTATCTCTAACAGAATATTTGTGTCTCCAAGAGAGAAGTTGCATCTCCAATTCTATTATGTTCTAATTTTCTCTGCAGGACTTCCAGAAAGGAGGTGTTGTGAGTAGATGAAATGAGAAGTCATTTCTACCCCACCAGGCAAACTGCCCAAGTGATGAACTAGAAAAATAAAGAAAAATTATCCTTATGGTGGGAGTATAGTCCAGACCCTCCCATACTCTGGAGCATTGCATGGCACTGACATGCCAGCAAATCCAGTTGGGTAGATAAAGCTCTAAGCAAAATGGACTGTAGTGCACATCTGCCTGGTTCCTGCCATGTTTATCTGCTGCTTAATATGGGGGCTTCCTGGACTTTCTGTGGACCTTCAGGATGCTTCACAGGTGAAATGGCTAGAGCTGGAGATTCCAGGATGCTTGCCCGGCAAAATCCTTGGAACCTGGCCTCTTTTCCATTTCCTGGGAAAAAACCAGCACTCCAAAGACCCTTCCCAGTACTATCACCTTCATCTGCAGAGTGTCAGCAGCATGAGGTGATGGCAACAGCCTCTGAAATCAGCAGGGAATGAGCAACCACTGGATGATGATGCCGTGTGGCAATGCTGGGAGGCTCCCAGCCCCATGCCTGATTTCTCTCATCTGTCTCCTTGGTCTGGCATGATGGATTAGCAACATCCACTTGTCTCCTGAGCACTGCCTAATGTGGGCCATGTCAACCTGTGGGGCCTTCTCTCTGGGCAGAGCAAGGTTCTGATCTCAGCATCTCCTTGATGTACGTCCACCCTGCTGTGAACCTGCCCACCCACACACAGGCTGACTTGCTCGTGATGATGGGGAGCAGATTGGCTCACACAGGGCCTTTGCAGATAGCAAGCTGATGTGCAGGTACATTTATTGCAACAGTGAATTTGCTGCCTTTCTTTGCCCTTTTTTCCTCAAGGCTGTTTTCTGCTGCTGTTGAAACCACTGGATGTTTTGCTGTTGGCTGAGATAGGAACACAATCTTTCTTTGAGGAGGAGTAGCTTGCATTCCTGGCTAGAGGTACAGAAGCACAAACCTACCAGGCACAGAGCAGCCCTAATTCCTTCTACTTTTGCTGTCTCTGTTCTTCTCAGGCCTCAGATAAGCAGGTCTTAGTTTCTGCCCCTTGGAACCAGTCATTTTGGTAAGAGCAAGGCATTGCATAGACTGGACTGAAGACTTGACTGCTGTGGACAGAAGGTTTATACCAGGCAGCACTGTGCACTTCCTGGGACAGCTTTCCTGGGACTATGTTGAGAAATCTCTGCTGGTGGGAACTTCCTGCAGCCAGATCTTTTGGAGAGGTACAGCATAGTCATTTCCACCACTGGAATTAGGTGCAGTCCTCCCTGAGCTCACTGCCTGCCTGGTGACTTGCTGCTCAGCCTGTCTTGCAGCTCAGTGCAGGAAAATCCTGGGAGAAGGAGCATGCAGTTGTCTTTTCCTTATGTGGAGTCATTCCCCAGTGCAGCCTCAGCCTTTCCCAAAAATGCATTTCATGTTATCACTGATAACTGACCTGATTATTACAGATTAACTGTGTTGCTGAAGGGTTGTCAACCTCCAAAGCTCAGTCAGGCTGGGTGGAAGCTCAGGACCCAGTCCAGAGGTCAAGTGCTGAAACTATGTGGATATGGGAAGAAAATGCCATGTTCTTCCACCAAGAAGGGCCCACCACCTTCCAGACACAGGCCATGGGTGGAAGGGAAAGGACAATGAATATAAGCACAGCAGGGCATGGAGAACATTCTCGTTGTTGCCTTTTTTTCAGGTGCATGATGTGGTTCTGTCCAAGATAGATCAGCCTGTACTGAAAAAGGTACAGAGACCCAGGAATACCAGAGAATCACAGAATGGTTTGGGTTGGAAGGGACCTTAAAATCCCCCTGCCCATCTCCAGGTCCTTGACATCTCTCAAGGTACAAATGTTTACCAAGGCATTTTCTTCTTTCAGCTTTGACATCTTCACCTCCAATCTTGTTGCTCAGTGGCCTTTTGAGGCAGCCCCATACTGGATGCATCCCTCACCTTCACCATGGACAGTGATTCTGTGAAGGGTGGACAGGAAATGGCAAATGAAAACCAGGGAATGAATCAGAAGGATAAAATCATCCATTTGTACTCCAAAAGACCCCTTTATATCTCATTCTGAGGTGTCAAGGAACAGTTTTCTGGGCTAAAGTTGGGCTGGATGGAGGTTTCATTATTGAATCATGGATGACTGTTATGGAACAGATGTAGTAAGTCCTGTCTGGGATTCAGGACCCTCTGTGGGTGAGAAAGAGCCTGGAAAACCTCTCCAGCTACTCTTGCTGCAGAAATTATAACATGCATGTGTGCTGCGTAACATAACTTGGAAGCTCTTATCTTTATCAGATGCCATCTCTTTTTCATCAACATTTTTCCACCCTTGATTCCTGGGCCTCTGGCCCAGGGGAGCATGAAGGGCAGAAGTTCTCCTTTGAGAATTCAGGGGCAGCCCTGGGGATGACAAATTCTTGGAGCTGCCAGACACAGGACACAGCAGGTTGGCATCAACACTGCTGCTGATCTTGCTAGAGGAGCCAGCATGAGGGGAAGAACTTTGGATGTGCAAGAAGGCCACCTTCTGCCCCCATATGGGCATGTGAGGAAAGGCCATTTTCTGTAACTTCATATGATTTTTAGCATATTTAAAATTCCATTTTTTCATATTTCAATGCTGAGTGAAAATAATTTTCAGGTTCTTGGCAACTTACTCTGGAGGGAGGAGGTCGAACACATAACCCCACCAAGTGGTTCCTTCCAAACTCAGCCATTCTGTGATTCTGTGACTAAATTGATAACATCCATTAGATGGACTGAGATGTCTGTCCCAGGACATTTCTGAAGGCCAAAATTATTGCAGAAAAATTGGAAACTTCTTGTGTAAATTACCAGCTGGACAGAAAATGCTGGATTTCATGCAAATAAGTAGTTTCTCACCAAAAAAAAATTGAATACTCCTTAAATGTTGTCAAGTGATTTCCCCAGATTGGAAGGCATATATGAAAAGAATGAAATGAAGGCTGAGAACATAATTCAGTTAAATAACACATTCCAGGAATTTAACCTCCTTTTCTGTTTTTAATTTGTCCTCTAGGGGATGAAGGTTTTCTTGATTGTACATGTTATAGGATATTATTTTTCATCTTGTGGTGGTAAACATTTCTCAGTTAGTGACAGTTTCATGTCTGGTGAACTTTTTGCAGGGTGCACAGATTAAACAGCAGAATTTTTGATCTTTGTTGAGATTAATGACATTTGAGGTGAGTTTGCACCACGAAAATTAACCCTCTTGAATTATTTTTGAATGTTCACTTAATGTGTACTTTATACATCAGTTTTCCTGCCAGAAAAGCCATCCACTGGCATTCTCACTATTAATTCAGCAAAGGGGAGACTCATGAGAGGCAGATTCACTTCCTCCTTTACACTTTTTTTTTTTTTTTTGACATCTTTGCCCATCCCATCTCTCTAGCATCTCTCTGGCACCCTTGATTTAACCACGTCAGCCCACATTTCTGAGTCAGACAGCTGGGAAAAACATAGAAGTGAAAGCAATTCACATATTGCTGGAAAAATCACATTGTTAAATGCCAAGAGGTTCTGGCTGAAACGATTGAGAAAGAGGCAAATGCCAGTAATTGGCCCCAACACAAATTTATTTATAGCAAAGCTTAAGCAGGGTGAAGTCTGGTCCTCTGGGTTCACCTCTCAGGATCAGGCCCTGGGTCTCGTGGGATTTCATTTCTCAGAGAACCACAGGGATGGCAGATGGGAAAGACTTGTTAGGTCATCCTGTCCACATGCCCCGGCAGGAGCGGGACGAGATTGTCTCTTCGCTTCGTTCTCAAGCGCCTCATCCAGATTTAAACTACTCCAGCAAGAAGACTGTTATTGCAGGAAAATTCCACTGCCTACATGTCCTTCTGCAAAAACCACTTTTTTTACGGCTCTTGACGTCCGTTTTGTTAATTTTGTCCGAATTGCATCACAAAAGAGAAAAGTGAGAGTATAGAACGTGACCTTGGGCAGCTCAATCTATATGATGACTCAAAATGGAATTGGAGCAGACATCACTGTGAAATGTGGACTTCCTACAGTTAGAGTTAATATTTTTGACTGTCCTACCTTTGTGTTTCTTTACCTTGAAGTGGTTGGATTTCTTTAAATTTAAACTTGAAGTAATTTCCCAGTTTTTGCAATGCTTTTTTTTTCTTTTTGGCACCTGCGCTCTGTAACTTGCTCACCTGAAAGTTGTTGATAAGTTTTCAGCCTTGACTTCATCTGGGTTTAAGTTATTTTTAATCTGTGGTTTTATCTCCTGTTTCCAGGCTGTCTGAAATAACCACTTTTATTAGCTATATGGTTATATTATGCTTGCTTGGCCCTTGGATGGGTAGGAGAGGTTGCACAGATGTCCATGTAAAATCGAGGACAGGCACATAAAAGACCTACTGTAGCAACTGGAAATATTAATTTAATTTTTTTTATGCTAAAAAGTCATGGGAAAATACCAATTCAGCTAGCACAAAATTAAAACCCGGGTTAAAAGTGATTTTACTGCATCCAAGGTTAGGCTTCAGTGGAAGTTGGCCAGGAATATGGGCCAGGGACTCTGGAACCTGCCAGTTTTGGAGCCCTGGGTGAGTTCACAGAGGGATGAAAGGGGAGCAGGGGAACGTGGGTGCTGCCCATGGCATTGCAGTGCAGCTGGTATCAATTTCTGATGTGGAACTGAAATGCCAGCTCTGGTGGGTGTGCACCCTGGTTGGAAACTTTCCAGTTTGCAGGAAAGTAAAAATGAAGCATTTGCTGACATGAATCCAATTTGGACAGGAAATTTTTTTCCTGTCAACTTGGGAACTGCACTCTCCTGCCAATTATAGTCACAATTGTGTCATTTTGTCTGTGAAACTCCCAGTCTCACGAATGCATATGAAAAAACCTGTGCAACTTTAGTATCTTTGTTTAGTTTGTAATACAAATGAAATTCATATCTCCGGAGATGAGCTGCTTAATTTTCCAGGTGTTTATGAGCTGCTGTACCACATTCCCATCCATGCTTGTAAAAAAAAAACCTGAGAAATTATTCTTTCAGCATCATTTTCAAAAGAAAATTATTAAACTCTAAATCAAGTTTTCTTTCTCTACAAGGAATTGAATTCTATGCCAAAGCCAGCCCTTGTTTACTGTAACCCTTGTTATATGGCAGATATGCAAACACTTAAAGGAGAAATTTCCATCTTTATATGAAGGTATTTTTATCAGAAATAATTAACATCTGAAAAGACCCAGCTACAATACACATGGGATGGTTTGTTCAGATCCCAATAGGAGAAAAACTTAAATGATGGAGTTATCTTTAATGCTTAACTGTTGGAGGCCTGTTGTAAAGTGAAATGAGTCTCTCTTTTGTTAGTGCAGCAGTGCCTGGTTTGTTTTTCAGAGTTGGCTTTTATTCTTACAGAATTTGGCAATCTACTGAAAGAGAGGGGCATGGGGTGATAGAACAAGGGGTAAACTGAAGGAGGGCAGGTTTAGATTAGATATTAGCAAAACATTCTTTACTGGCACAGGTTTCCCAGAGAAGCTGTGGCTGCCCCATCCCTGGAATTGTTCAAGGCCAGGTTGGATAGGGCTTGGGGCATCCTGGGATAGTGGAAGGTGTCCCTGCCTATGGCAGGGGGTTCATAATTTTAAGGTCCTGTCCAACCCAAACCATTTAAGGATTCTGTGAAACTTTGGGAAGCTCTTGTGAGCTGCCATGAGAAACACAGTCAACACTGCCTTGGGAAGAAAAGGGAAAGAGCTCAAAGTGCAGCCCACAGATTTGTGGTGAGGAGAAGAAAAATGCCTGCTTGTACCCTCTCTTTCCTGTCTGAGAACCAGCCAAGAAAGGTCTATTTGCAAAGATTAAAAGAAAGATAATTTGGGGAATACAAACAACACAAGGAGCAGAAGGTGGAGGTACAGGAAGGCACAGGCTGAGAGGTGTCTCTGAGTTTCTAAAACCAGGGCTGGGTGTTGGTGGGTGGGAAGCCAGGAGAACAACTTTGGAGAAAGACAAGCAGAGAGATGGAACTTCTCTGAGCACAGAGGCCAGCAGAGAACAGGTCTGGTCACAGCAGCTGGGAACTGCTGTGAAGGATGAGTTCCAGTCTCTGGTTTTGTAGGCAAACATGGAGCAAAGTCCCTGGCTGCCACACTGGCTACTGGTCCCTTTAGGAACAGTCCTACAAAGCTCTAGAGTTTGGGCCATGCTTGGGCAAGAAGGGCAGCAGATGCAATGCCAACTCATCTGCACAGGCCACTGATGCCTGCAACAGTAAATTCTCTTGAGTCAGGGATTTTCCTTCTATCTGAGTTCTGTGGGAATGACCAGGGCACAGCTGAACACTCCTTACATCCAAGACAAGGTGGCTGTGTGCAAGTTGTATGGTGGGAAAGCCTGGCTCTAACTCCTGATTTTTGTGTTAGGGAATCATGTAGGAGAGTGCTGGCTGTTCCAGTGATTTGACAGTATAAAAAATAACATTCCAGTGTGATCCCAGGAGTGTTTCCCTGCTGACATAGAAAAAGGGACTGTTGGGCTTGGGTTAAGAACAGAAGCAGGATCAACTTTGCTTGGCTGAGCTCTTGTGGGTTTTATGAAGATCTCTCTCTAGTAGAGTCCATTTCTAGTTACTCAGAGGTGGTAGAAAACCAGCATTAGTTACACCAGGTGTGCAATTAGGGATTATTCTGCTTTCTTAGCTGCAAAGCTCACAAGGTGCAAGAAAGGAGAACCAGCAGCCTTCCCTGGCTCTGGAGCTTTTCCCATTCCTAATGAGACACTGTTGGTATGGGACTGTGAGGCAAGGTGCAGGGGTCTGGAAATGGATGAGTTTTCCTCTGGGATTAATTTAATGCATGATGCCTTCTAAATCAGTCACTAAGGATTTCCTGGGAGAGGAGCTGGTGGGTTCCATGGTTGGGTGGGAGCAGGACAAAGCTCAGCTCTGATGGCAACTGGGTCTCACTGGGGGCTTACAGCAGCATCTGTGCTTCCAGCTCAGGCTGGGGTGGCCTGTGAGAAGCTGACTTACGAACACTGTGGTCAGATGAAGATCTCAAAGGAGGTCATAATTTCAATTAAATAGTGAGTTACAATGCACTGGCCCCTTCACTCGGCATATTATTATTAGCAACTGCTTCTTCTGGCAGGTTATTCTGGTAGGTTCCCCCCAGAGGACAGACCAGCTCAGAAAACCTGGCTTTTCTTGTTATTTTTATCCAGGAGCAGCTGACAGTAAAAGTGACAAAAGAATTGATGGGGGAAGTGGTCCAGAGCGTGAAAAATCCGGTCGTAAAAGCCAGAGTGTTTGCAATAAAATATCTATACATAAAGGGAGAGGAGGGAGGGGGGATTAGAAGCAGGGCTGGACAGAAAGCAGAGCAACAAGTTGTGAAGACAGAGGAACAAAGTGTAAATCCAGCTGTCAGGGCTGTAATATCCACTGACATCTTGGTCTCCTTTTCCTCAAGGGAGCTCATGTCTGTGCCTGTGTCTGCCATGGGACAGTGGCTGAACCCACAGGGATGATAGCATGCCATGGGGTGAAAGAATGGGCTACAAAGGGTCTTTCCTCTGATGATGAGCAGGATTGCTGCAGGGCTTTGGGATTGGGAAGATGGTCTGGGCTGCAGAGCAGGGCAGCAAACTGTGCTGCAGGGTCAGCAAAAGCAAATGAGGAAGAAAAAGCTGAGTTAGTTAAATGGATAAAACAAGTGTGTTGTTAAACTGGCATTTGCAGGGTGTGAGGTTTGGCAGAAGCTGCTGTTTTCTCCAGATCTGCTTGGGGACAAGGAAGGGATCAAGAGCTGGGAGCAGAAGGAACAGAAGACGTACCAGCCCAAAGGGAGGTGAAATGCTTTTCCACATACATCAAAGAGCAAACTGGGTGGCATTAGACAACAACCACCTGGTGAGGTTTCTTTCTGTGCAATTCCTTGGAAACTGGTGCTGAAAACAAAACTGAGTGTGAAGACACCTGAGATCTCTCTCTAGGCTTGACCCAGTGCCCTGACATTCAGACATGGAAGGGGGCTCCAAAGTGTGCCTAGGAAAGGAGGTGCTCTCAGTGGGAGCTGTCTTGAGATGTCAAAATGGGAGTGAGAGCTTCCATCATCACACAGCATTGGACATTAGAGATGGCACTGGGGAAAATGATTCCTGGTATCAAGCATGGGATTTTCAGTGTTTTGACTCGTGCTGCTGGCCTGTGCTGGATTGGAGATGCATCCATCCAGTGGGGACAGGGGAGAGAAGACTAATGAACACCAGAGAAGACCCTGAGGTGTATCCAGCCAGAAAAATATAAAGAAAGGAAGGAAATTAATTTTTTTCCCTTTGGCAGCCCCTTCTGAACTGCAGGATGTTTAACTCTGAAATATGTTTCTGTTACACTCACATGGAGTAGCCTTGGCTGGGTGATGGGAGCATATGGGGGACAGGAGCTGTCTGTGGCATTTCTGTCAGCATTTGGGCTCTGCAGGCTGGTGCAAGAGGCCAGGGGGGTGGGATTCATGAGTCTGGAGGCAGAAGGGACGATGGAATGCACAGTAAGGATCATGCCCCTGAGGCTGATGTTTCCCACTTTGCCTCATGTAGCTGTGGTGCCCTAGGGCACTGTCCTGCAGCCATTACCCCGTGGTGTGGATGGGACAGCCCAGGCTCAGCTTTCCCCATGCACCCAGAGTGATGCCCAGCATCACCTCCAGGCAGGCAAGACACCCAGAAGACCTCCTAGACATCAGACTCCTGGCAAAAACAAGCATGATGGGTTCTGGGCATGCACCAGGCTGTGCTGCACCTCTGAGCCTGCCCCTGGGCCACAGCTCTGCCCTCTGGGTGAGGCTGATCCATGCCCTGAACCCCTGAACTGACACAGACTGGGAAAGCCTCTGGTTCAGAGGTGGATGATGCCTCTCATCTCAAATAGCTTGGCATATGATGTCAGTTCTGTGGGTGGTCTATGCTAATCAAAACAGCAGAGGAAGGTCTGAAATCTCCTGTTTTCCATGGGCTGCCACCATCCCAGGCTGAGTCTGTGTCAACCAGCAGGAACCACAAAACTTGCCAGACAAATTGTTCTGGTTTGGAGGCAACCTTTCTCCCTAGTTGCCTCCAGAAACTGAGTCAGCTGGCATAAATCCTTCAGAGCAGGAGCAGATCTCCTCTCTACATAGCATTTTTCAGCTGCTGGGCTGCTGGCTAGGGTATCACAAGGGGTGGGAAGTGAGGAAGGCAAAGTACTGGAGTGATACGTCAGTATCTAATACTGATCTGTGACAGAGCCATCTGTCTTTGGAGAACCTGGGATCAGTTCATATTATGGGTATTAGAAAAGTTTATTTAGGAAATGACAGGGAAAGAAACCTCAAGATGTTTTGAGCTGGTGGCAAATCCTGTAAGAAGAGAGAAAGATGTCCTGTGGGAAGGGTTAGGGGCTGCCAAGCAGGTGCCCACTCTGTGCTTAGTATGCACGGTGTCCTTCTGCTGGCAAAAGAGGCTTTCTGCCTTCATTTTGAAGACCAGCTTTTCTTACCATGGTTCGTTTAGAGGACTGGATTTATACTTTTCCCCAGCCTCTCAAAGTCCAAGTGGCTGGTGGATTCCAAGAGGTGTATATTGCTCATTGCCAAGTGAAGTCCACACTGTATCAAAACCCTCCCAAACCAGCTCTTAGCTGCTTTTGGGGCACTTCTCCTAAAAATCCTCCCCTCCCTGCTGAAGGCAGTTCTGAAGGGAGAGAAAAAGGCTTAACATCAAGTGAGAAGAGAGGAAGATGCATGGCTTGGCACTGGAGAAAGGCTCCTTGGCTTGCTCCCCTGCATTTGGATTGTGCTGATGTGCCTCAACCCCATCAGACACCTGCATGGGCTGTGTGGGCACAACACTTCAGTCAGGGTCCTGTGAGCATTCAGAGATTGAAAGGACACGAGGAAAACTCCAGCAAGTCTCAGGAGCTTTGCCAGGACCCTTGGCAATGCCCTGTGCATGCTGGAAATCGATGTCCTCGCAGTCAGGAAAAGACAAGAAGAACCAGATCCCTGGGAAAGGAAAATCTCCTGAGCATTGTGGAAAACCAGGCACACAAACTGATTTACAGCAGTTGAAAACCTGTTCTTCACATCCTATTAAATATAGAATTATGGCCTTAATCCGCAATCTTTCCTTGTCACCCTGGTCAATAAATAACTGCTAAATTCTGCCAGTGCACCTCAGTCTGCTGCCCCTTTGGGGGATCTGAAACACAGATACCCAGACAAGGCAGACTCTACCTTTGTTTTTCAGTATTTTAAGGATTTCCTGACATAGAAGTCACAGTAGGATCACTATGCTAAGTTATCCCAATGAAATCCTCCACAATTTTTAATAAATCCTTTGTAATCTCATGCATGATGTTGGCCTTCACGACCTCCTTTGGTAATGAGTCCCACAAATTAATTGCATGCATTGTGTAGAAGGAAAGCCCTTTCCGTTTGCTGGTATCAAACTCTTTGCCTACATGACTCTGGTTACTGGTTGGGTTCTATGGGTTCTAGCATGAACAGCAGTCAGAAAACTTTTTTTTTTCCATATTTTGCCCTAACTGGTTCCCAGTTTAAGGAATTCCACCTCAGAAAGCACAAAGCCCAAAGGGCTTTGCTTCCAAAAATCTGCAACCTTCATTCATTATAAAGACTGGTTTTGTCTGCCATCTGAGATAATTTAGGCTGAATGGGAGAAACTGAGAGATAGTGTCCTAGAAATCAAGAAATTTATGTGGCACATCAACAGGAGAATGATGTTTTAATCACTGAAGTTTTTAAATCTACAAGTAATTTGTGTTTATTTTAGCCTACCTTTATCCAATGAATAAATAACACTGAGAGGAAGGAAGTCTTTATTAAGGATTCAGCCTCCTTTCCCTGTTCAGTTGAAGAATTTAGAGATTTCAATAAATATGCCTTTGAATCCTGAAAAGGCTTTTCAGCAGAACAAAGGCAGGCCAACACTAACACTCCTAATCAAGGAAAGATAGGCATATTAAAATCATCAATCCAAAGCCTTTCATGCCTTGTTTCTACACCAGAAAGATTTCTGGGCATGACCTGAAAGCCCAAACAGCTTGATAATGAGACAGAAGGCTGCCAGGAGTGTCTTTTTGGGGTAAATATTAGCAAATTTGTCTAGATCTGACTGGAATGTTTTCTGATTAATTTTTTTTCCCTGTAAAAAGTGCTGATATACTTGAAAATGAAACTTTCCATGGGAACATACCCATTTCAATGAAACCTTGATTGAGAAAAATTTCTCAGACCAGTCTGAATTTGGGGCCAAAACCAGAGAGGCAGGGAGTGTGTGTGCCATTTTATCTGGGCCTGGAGGATGTGGAAATCCCACAGTACAGGGATCACAGTGGTTGAAATCCCTGCTGCTGTGAATGTCAGCTTTTAGGAAGTGGAGCGACACAGACCTGACAGTAGAGATTCTTTGCAGTGATGATTAACCATGGACTGGGCTCTGTTATCTTGACTGGGCAAGGCTCTGAGTCCAGCTTTGGGAAAGGTTGGTAGCCTTCCAGAGCGTGGGATTCTGGAAGAACAGGGGTAAACATGATTTCCCTTGTGGCAGTGGTTGGAAGCTGGGTTGGATGAGGGCAGAGCAGAGATGTGAACTCTGGTGAGTGACCTGTCTGTGGGTGAGCCAAAGTAACCACATCTGTCCCCTTTCCTCTGATTTTCTGGGGATAAAACTCATGATTTAACTTTTTTCTCAGTCAGAAATTCTGAGAATAAGGAAATTATGGTATTACCCACTCCATGGAATAGAAGGGAGTGACAATTCTGTGCAGTGTATACCTCCCAGCTGCCTTCATCCTGCTCTCTGTTCATCTTTCATCTCTCTTCTCTGAGCTCTTCCTGTGTTCAGATGTTGCTTATCCTGTCCTGCAGGGGATTGACACCACCTGCAAACACATCTGCCTGACTGAAGAGATCAGCTGGGTCACGGCTGAATTCCTTGAGAACTTCCAGAAGAGAAAGGTGGATGAATTCCCAGTCAGCTCTGTCACCAATTTATGTAGCTTGGATCCATAGCTGCTAAACAATGACTGATCAGGTTTGTTTGACAGACGTGGTCTAAACCTTTGCACATGTTAATGTTAGGACATATTTTGGTTCTGATGCTGAATTCCCCTGGGATCAGGCTGTGCTTTCAGGGGCAAGTGGGGGATGGAAGTTTTACTGGCTGTGACCTGGGTTTTTAAACCATGGCAGTATAGAGCAGGTAGTTATTATTGCAGTAGCAATGGCAAATGTCATGTCCCAGTGAGGCCAGACTGGTTTCCTCAACCCTGCCACCTTCTCCCTGCTTCCCCACAGAGCCTTCCTTCACCTCTTCTCAAGAGGGAGACCAGGCTCCCCTCTGAACAAGTAAATCACATTCACAGCCTTGTTCAGGTAAAAATAATCCATAAAAAATGCTGGACAGAGATGAGCCAGGCTGGGAAGTTGCATCTTTCAACCAACTTTCAGCCTGTGCATCCCCAGTGTGATAATGGGGCCAGTCCCCTCTTGCTGGCTGCTGCTTTTCAGAGCAGCATGTCAGAGGTCTGTACAGAAACAGCTCATTTCCCAGAGAATGTCCTGACAGGTCTGTTTTGTGTCCAGCTCGGCTCATCACGCTGTTTTGTGTCTGTGCAGGTGTTTCTCTGTGCAGCCCACAGCCCTGCTCATGCTGCATCCCAAACCAAGCCAAAGTGTTGGCAGGAGATGAGTTACAGAGCTCGTGGCAGGAGCTTTGGGTTGCAGGGCTGTGACCCCACCTGGACAGAGATAAGATAGCAAAGGCAGGATCTGTCCTGTCACCCTGCCAGCACTTCCAAGAACGAACTTTGTAAATCCAATTGCCCTTTACTGAGCAGCTCCCTGACAGATTCTGGGAGCATTGGGAATATACATCAGGTGGCCAGGCAGACTGGCATGGCTGCAATCTGCCTCTGAGAGTGGGCCCTTGGGAGCTGCTGGAGGGGAGCCCCAAGACTCAGAGACTACAAAATCTCCTTAACATCACTGCAAAGTTGGTGCTGCAGCATGTGAGGGATCAGTGATCAGAGATGTGCACTTATCAGGGCTCTGTGCAAGCTGCTTTTAACCCACTGAGGTGGGAATACCTATGTATCTATATGAGGTCAGGGTGGTCACGGCCTGACAAGAACTCAAGGAGCATTTGGACAATGCTCTCAGGCACACGGTGGGATTCTTGGGGCTGTCCTGTGCAGGGCCAGGAGCTGGACTTGATGATCCTTGTGTGTCCCTTCCAGCTCAGGACATTCTATGACTCTGATTGTACTGGGACAGTGGACAGGACAGTTTCTTGGTGGCCTGTGCTGCTCAGCCCTGACCTTGCTTTTGACAGCATCCATCCCCCTCTGCTCTGACCCCTTACATCCAGCTGTGCTTTAACCCCTGTAAATATTTCCTTGTCCTGAACACAGTGAAGGTTGTTTTCTCTCCTGCCTGTCTGCTCCTCATAGGATGATGGCAAGATACAGCAGCCAATTCCTATGGGAGCACACCTTGGCAGGAAACAGTGCAGTGGGACAGCTGCCTGGCTCGGGGATTTCAGCAGGCATCAGTCGCTAACACACAAAAAAAAACCCAAAACGGAGCAATTCAGGGATGCCTCGAAGTTTGCCTTTTCAGAGATGAAGCTGGAAATGGGCTGGCATCGCCACCTGGTGCAAGTTTCCAGAATTAACCGAGCAGCTCCAGCATGGAAATACCTGCCGGGGGTTGAAAACCTGACCAGAACAACGGTGGGGTTGCTGGTCCCAGACCAGCACTGCTGGACTGAACTCCTCAAGGAGAGATGACCTTCATCCTCAGCATTTTCATCCTGGTTCTCCCCTCAGAAATATTTGGGGCATCAAAGAGCAAGTTGATGAGTGCTGGGATAGAGGAAAGAAAGAAAAGTAATGGGCAGTGGAGGCTGGACTCCTGTTTTTCATAGGGAACATCTGAGTCTATGGGGTGGCTAAATTTTTCTTTAAAGTTTTGTAACTTATCTTTAAGATAGATGATTTCTTCTATTTAAGATGGAGAGCTGAGATCACACCAGAAAAAAAAAAAATCCAGTTTTATTTTCTAGACGTGGGGGCAAATAACTACAGAAGTTGCTATATACTATAACTCAGTAGCCAAACTTTTATTTTCCTCAGTCTCAGTGTTTTCCTCTGCTTCTTTTCTGAATAGGGATAAAGCAAAACTGTGTTCACAGGCACCACCAGCACAGTTCAGTTGAAATGAGGATCTGGGGCTCTGCGTGTGTCATGGCACAGAGTTAAAAGCAAATGTTTGGCACTAACCTTATTCAAATAAAGATATTTTATTTGGGTTTTCCGGGAAGAAAAGCAAACAAAAAAAAAAGGAATTATTTGAGAAAAACCTCAGCTTTTTCTCACAGCAAAACTTGATTTTGCAAAACTTGCTTTTCCTGCTGAGCAATTGTTCCTGCAGACAATTCCTAAAGCCCTTTCAGAAAGGCAGGGGATCACCAGCTGGCATTTTCTGGACTGTATGCAATCAATTAGTTCAAACCAATTAGGCAATTATTGGGTGTTACTAGACTGGAGTTAATTTCAACAAATTGGAAACAGCTGAGGAATTTGGCATCAAAAAAGCAAATCCAAAGGATTTCCCAAACCAGATACTTCCCTCTCTGCATTCCCTTTCAGAAAACTTACCTGTGATGTTGGCCTTGGCCTTGTGACAGTGAAAGAACATCATCACCTTCCTAGGCAGGGGGCCTCAGAGGTGTCTGACTTCATCACAGAATGAGGCAGAAAAGCCAGTCCTGAATCCTCTCTGGAAGGGTGGATCAGTTGTCCAGATTGCTCCAGCAGGGATGCAAAACCAGCCGGATTATTTGGGGAGTAGACTGGGATTCCTAATCATGGGCATCTGAATGCTGCTCTAAGAATATTTTCCCTTTAAAATACTCCCTTCCCTCATGTGGCATTCTTTCCAAACAGGAGCTGGAGCAATAAAAAGCAGAAATGAGACTTGGAAATGGGGCTCTCCCTAACTTTACAGTGCAAGACACTAAATGCCATAAGTTTTCTCCAAGTTTCTGGGGGTTTACAGAGAATTATGAAGTTGCCTAAACATCTGGTACTGTTCAATATACTCCAAGATATCCTGCAGATATTTATGGGAGGTCACTAAACCCTTAAGACACCCATATCCTTTTGTGGCAGCTGGAGGTTGTTGGGAACACCCCAACTGGTCTGAAAAACCTGAGTTAGGACACTAAAATGTGCCCTTTACATAAAGTAAAGCCCATGAAGACAATTCCATAGCCAGTCCTAGGATATTCTGAGTTGGAAGGGACCCACAAGGATCCTCGAGTCCAACTCCTGGCCCCTCACAGGACAGTCCCAACAATCACACCATGAATCCCCAATCAAACCCTCTGTGCAGTCCTGTGCTGGACTTGGTCTGGACCCTGGAAAGGTGCAGAGTTCTTCTGGTGGGACTGGAGAAGAAAGCACCCAAAAAGAAGTTCTGGGTTTGTGCCAGATCACTGTAAAGAGTGATCTGAAATGCAGAGAGGTTGAGCTGGAGTAGCATATGGCTGTTTCCCAGCACTGACTTTGCCCAGGGTCTTCAAATGACCATATGAACAAATCCTACAAGATCCCAAAGATCCTCATCTTCCTTCTGATCAGCTGAGGAGTAATTACTGAGATTTATTTGAACTGAAGTTCTCAGTGGCAGATGTTGGTGACCCTCTGTACTGAATACCCTATTTCAGGAAAAAAACCACCAGGAAAAGTAACCTGGTCTTGAGCAGGGTCCTTCACCATTCTATAACACACTGGGTGGCAAAATGTCTGTCGAATGCAGTGGCATGGATTTGAATGGTTGTGAAGAGGGCTTTTTGACAAGAGCATACAGAATACAAGGAGAGTGGCTTTAGGCTGAAGGAGGGTGGATTTAGACTAGGTATGAGGGAGAAATTCTTCTGTGTGAGGATGGTGAGGCATTGAATTTGTTGTCCAGAGAAACCGTGGATACTTTATCCCTGGAAGTGTTTGAGGCCAGGCTGGATGGGGCTTGGAGCAGCCTGGGGTAGTGGAAGGTGTTCCTGCCCATGGCAGAGGGGTTTGAACAAGATGATCTTTCACCTGTTTCCCAACCCAAAATATTCTGTGATTCCATGAAGGATTTGATCGAGTCAGTATGTGACTGAAGACAGAAACCTGTGTCTGGTCCCAATGTATTCCTTTTCAAAAGGGAGTCACTAGGGAAAAAGCCATGAAGGTTTGTAGTGAAACAGGCCACTAAATATATTCCAGCACAAAGCTGACAGCAGCTAGGGCCACATGTGATATGCCTCTGGAATCCTAGCAGGGTTGATTTATCTTGGTGTTAGGCCTAATATACTTAGAAGCCCTTTATAAATAACCCAGGACCTTTTGCACTTGCTGTTTTACAGACTTGCTTTGTTTATTTGACTGGTTGAGCTGGGCCTGTAATTTTTAATGAAAATAAACTCCTTGTCAAGGACCTTTTCCTTTTGGGACCTTCCAAAGGACACATAGAGCAATTCTGTGCTTCTTCCCTGCTTCCCAGCAGTCCCATTAGTTTTTATCTCTTTGCCTTTTGAAAGGCAAGGCTTGGGGAAAGGTTAAATGACCCCCATGGGTTGTGTTTCTTCAGGCCCTCAAAGCAGAATCATAAAAATCACAGAATCACAGGAAGGTTTGGGTTGGGAGGGACCTTAAAGACCATCTTGTTCCCTGCCATGGACAGAGACACCTTCCACAATCCCAGGTTGCTCCAAGCCCCATCTAACTTGGCTTCAAACTTCCAGGGATGGGACAGCCACAGCTTTTCTGTGCAAGGAGTCTTCTGGTTCTGGGTTTGGTTTTTCTGAGGGGTAGGCACTCAACATGCAAGTAGAGCTCAAGTTCACCCCAAAGGATCAAGAGGAATCTACAGAGAAGGGTGGGTGAGAGGCAGACAGGTGACCTGGATCATGGTTTGAAAAGGGGGTAGGAGGGTAAATCCCATCTGTTCCTTTTCCTAATATTCAACCTAAACCTCCCCTGACACAGCTCCAGCCATTCCCTTGGGTCATGTCACTTGTCACCAGAAGGAAGAAATCAGCTGATAGGAGGAACTGTATTTGCTACTTCTTCTTTTATCACTCTGGTTGTTTTTTCTCTTCTGCCTTCTGAACTTCAGGTATTCTCCATCTGGGATGAGCTGGTCCATTTTTTTGCTGTACAGCTGTTTCCCCCTGTACTTTGCTTATCTCCGGCACCAGCATTTTTCTTCTAACAGATCCCTGGGATCAGCAGAGGGAGTGCAAGAGCAAGGAAAAGAGAAAAGCACACACAACGTGAGCGCGTTTGATCCGAGGTGCTCCATGAGCCTGGCTCAGGGGTGAATGAGCCCTCCGGAGAAGAAACCCTCCTGACCACCTGCTGAATGAGTCCTTCTGCATTTTCACACAAAAAAGGGACATCAGACGTTCTCAGTAATCTTTCTTCTCCTGGTAGATATGAGAAAAATCTCCTGATTACATCACAGCAGCAGCACAAAAAAGCAAATCAAGTAAGTGTGAACTTAGGGTCCAGGTTAAAAGGTTTTCATACAGATAATCTAGAAATCAACAACATTCACACACAAACCCACACAGAAAAAAAAAGTAGAAACTTGTGAAAATCACCTAGTCAGCTACTATTTCACCATTTCAGAGAGAACAAAGGGGATGAAGAGCTTTGTGCTAGTCAGACACATGACTCGGTGACCCCTGGTTTGGCAATGACAAATGTTGTCTTTGTTATCCAAAAAATCCAAGGTCCTCACATCTAGCACGTTGCACAAGGTTGCATTTAAGCACCACTGAGGCCAAGGAGATTTGAGCACACAGCTGAGAGTGCTCTGCTGAACCACAGCCCCAGCCTGTAAATATTTGTTAACTTAGCCCAAGAACACAGGGAACACAAATCTTACGGATCCAATGAGTAGCTGGTGTAGCAGTCAAGGCACTCAACCCTTTCCCTCATTTAAAAAAAACAGGAAAAATGAAAAGTACTTAACTATTCGAATATCTGCCCTTCATTTTCCCAGTAATTATAGCCCAATAAAGAAGCACATCATGTGGCTGCCCATAAGCACATGGCATTATTGCCCATTCCTTTTGCTTTGCAAAAAAAAAAAAAAAAAAAAAAAAAGCAGAGACAATTTCCCAAAAGCATTTAAAATGTGCAATTAAGATAAAGCTCCAAAAAATCAAAGGCCTTCTCTCACATCTATCTGCCTCACCATGTGATGGGACCATTTTTCTTTCTTTTTCTTTTTTCTTTTTTTTTTCTTTTATTTTCTTTTTAATTACAGCTCCCCAAATAATGGCACAATAGTAATGAGTACAAATGACCTAAAGGAGAAAAAAAGCCCTGAGCCAATACTCACAAGGTATCCCAGGGGTTTCAGCTCCCCTTACCCATTTTGATGGAGGCACCATGAACATCCAGCCCCACGTGTCAGCTGAAAGGGTGCTTAGATATTTTGCTGAATTTGGGGTGCACCCAGCCTATGCTATGTCTGATCCCAGGCTGAGGAAGCTGCTTTCTGTACATTACTACTGAGAAATCCCCACCAGGAGACAGCTCCTAACTCCCCAGCCTCTGCACTCCTGAGGAATATCTTAACTGGGCACACTGAATGTCCAAGGTGAGGTGTGTGGCTCTAGTAAAAGCAAGGTGTTCTCAAGATGCTGTGGTTCTGGAAAACTTCTGGAAGAGCACTCTCCCTGGTGCATCCTCCTAGGACCACTGCTCTGGAGACTGCTCAGCTTCTTAAAAGCCAGGATCCAGGAGCGATTTTTTGGGCTGGCCCTCACAGAGCTCGTTCATGAAGGGTTGGGCCCAGCTGCTCCAAGCAGTGAAGTTATTTCATGAACAATCTCCTGTAACGATTGTGACAGAAACATCCCTTGCTATGCACTGGGTCTGCCCACCAGCCCTAGGGAATCTGCTGCCCTCCAGGCTGCAAAAGCCCCTTCTGAAGAGCAGAGCCCAGGGAGCAGCAGGCCTATGCCCACAGAAGCTTTCTATCCTCATGCATGGCACCATCTGGAACAATGACATCCTGGGGCTGTTTTTCTGGCACCAATAGGTTTTCCAGCACCAGTTTGATGTGAGTGGCTGCAATTCTCCCAGAGCTTGGAGCAGCAGGGGAGAAACACTAAAGAGAATTCATTGCAAACCTGCTGTGGGTACTGCAGCAGAAAGCTGAGAGCTCTGGGGTGTCAGGGGCTGGAAAAGGCCTTGGCCATCCAGATGGGAGCCTGTGGAGGGCTGTGTGTGTCTTCCTCCTCTTGTGTTCCAGAGCTGCGGTGCTGGGAGCTTTGGTTAACCACATTGGGGACATCCACCTGAGCCAGGAAGGCAGGAGGTGTGGAGAAGCCTTGTGACATTCCAGTGTCCAGGTGACCAGCCACGGCCCATCCCTGACATCCTCAAGCCACGCGAGTTGTTACTCCCACTCTGAGGGCCAGACCTGTTTTACCACTCTCGGATTTCCTGGCAGCACAGGGTGGTGCAGGTTATCAACAATGATTGTTTGATGTGTTTAATTGGCCTGCAGTTAATTATATAATATTTCTTTATAAAGAAACTCATGAAAGAAAGCTGCCAGCATGGCTGATGCACTTGTCATTCATGTGGCCTGCCCGGGGGATGGCCAGGTTGCCCTTGTTCAAGTGTTTTAGGCTTGGCTCAGGAACAGTCCATTCCAGCTGGAGTTACAAGGATCTGCTCCCAGGTGTTCTCTTTTGTTCTATTTAGTCTGTTTTATTCTATTTAGCCTTTTTTTTTTTCCTGCTGTTTTCTCCAGGGAGGTTAGCGGAAAGAAGAAGTGAGAAGTGAGAAGTGAGTTTGCCTTGTCATGAATTAGATCCCTTCTGCCTCCTTCTCTCATCTAAGACCAGGGAGTTTGCCTTAGGACCCTTCCCTGGTTGTCCCATGTGGGGAAGCCCAGGGTGTGATGGTGCTGAAGGGCTCCTGGTGAGGTCATTGATACCCCACATGTGGCTGGGCCAGTGCTGGGCTGGGCTGAGAGCAGCTGGGCCTGCAGCTCTCCCACTCCAGCCACATGTCCCAGGCAACCCTACTGTTCCACTGCCCACTGCAGCCAAGTGAAACTGTGCTCCAAAAAGGAGTCAGGCTGTTCCAACAGAGAATTGATTTACCAGCAGATTGGTGGCTGTTTGAGGCTGCACCTCAAGTCTCCAGCCTTCTCTGTTTCTGCATCCCTGCCCTTATCTGCTGCCTCATCCTCCAACCCACAGAGGTGTTTTCCTCCCCAGACTGGTGGCAGGGTCTGAGATGCCTCCAGAAGGAACTAGGTGTTCCCAAATGTGACTGAGCATCATAATGAAGACACATCCTACAGCTCTTCCTTCCCAATCCAGCATGTATCCCACCCTGATTTAACCCCAGACCTGAGGCTTCCATCTTCCTACATTCTCTCATTTTTTATTACAGACAGATCTGGTCCAATGGGAGATGCACCATAAACCAAAGGACAACTCTACAAGGCTGTGCAGAAACTCCACAGGTGCCTCTTTCTTTTCAGGGGTCAGAGCTGAGAAATTGTCCTGAGCCCTTTTTTCCCCCAGAAGGGGATGAATCCACAGCCTGTCCACCCTGGACAGCAGCAGGGCTGGGCTCAGAGCAGTTTGTGTAGGTCTGCAGAGAGGAGATTGTTCTCCATCACCCCTGGGGCTGGCAGTCCCCAAAAACACAACAGGCCACTGATGGTTTATGGTCTCCCCAAAGTGCCAGTGACAGAGAGGCTTTGCAAGACCCCAGGGAAGGCTTAGCAAACCCAGCAGGGATGCTCTTGGCACACAGCAAAGTGCTTTGACACCACAGCCCAGCTTTTCCCTTGTTTTCTTAAAGAAGCAAGATTTATGTGATTAATCCAAGCAGTTTCAACCCAAGTGATGCTGAGTAGAAGAGTCCTCAGGGAGATTTTTTTCCCCTCCAGATTTGCAGGGGAAAAGCAGCCCCTGCCTTTGGGACAGTGGCACTGAGAGGCTCCTCCCTCTGCTTGGATGGAGGACGGAAAATCACTGGTGCAAGAATGGGCTGAGCTGTGCCTCTACACCATGGAAGATGTGCCTGAGGGACATGGTGCCATCCTGAGGGACCTGGACAAGCTTGGGAAGTGGGCCATGGGAATCTCATGAAGTTCAACAAAGCCAGGTGTTGGTGCTACACCTGGGTTGGGGCAATGCCTTTTATCAATCCAGGTACAAGACAGACGTGGACCTCTTGAAGTAGGTCTAGAGGAGGGCCATGAAAAACACCAGAGGGCTGGACCACCTCTGCCCTGGAGGCAGCCTGGGACAGCTGGGACCTTTCAGCCTGGAGGTGAGAAGGCTTCAGGAAGACCTTTTCAGTACCTAAAAGGGCTGAACAAGAAAGTTTGAGAGCAGACTTTTTAGCAGAGTCTGTAGTGATGGTTCAAGGGGCAATGGCTTTAAACTGAAAGGTGGTCAATTTAGATTAGATATTAGAAAGAAGTTTTTTTTACAGTGAGGGTGGTAAAACACCAGCACAGGGTGCCCAGAGAGTTGGTGGATGCCCCATTCTTGGATACATTCAAGAGCAGGTTGGATGGGGCTCTGATCAATCTGGTTTAGTGGGGTCTGAACTAGATGACCTTTTAAGGCCCCTTCCAACCCAAACTATTTTATGATTCAGTCATCCATGGAAGCCTCTCTACCACCTGTCTCTACCCAGCCTCCATGCAGACATCCTCATCCATGGCACACTGGCTTTTAAAGGCCCTCCCAGTCTCCTGTGCCAGGCTGGATCAAAGCTTGTGGAGGGGTGGATGCTGGGCACCACCTCTCTTGGCTATTCACAGCAGAACACTGACTTCCATAAATCCCATTTGCAACTGCCACAGTCTGCTTTTCAAGAGGGGACACTGACACTGGAACAAACCACGAGACCAGATGGTTTTTCACCCAGGCTGTCTCTCAAACCAAACTGGTGTTCCAGGCCAGCTGGAACTGCAAGTCTGTGCTGGACAATGCAGCTGAACCCCTCCATGGTCTAACAGGGGAGACCTCATGGCATCTCCTTTCACATCAGCAGGACAGGGAGGCCGGGACAACCTCTGCTTCCCAACAGGAGGACACAAAGGAAATGCTGCATTCATTCATCAGGGTTCATTCCCCATCTGGGGTCAGTGGTTTATAGCCATCAGTAGAGGATGGGACCAGGCAAGCCCGGCCATGTGTGATGGGAGGAGGAGAATTGAAAGGGTAGGACGCTTGGATTCATCCCGCTGGGCTGTCATCTCCCCCCTGGATTTATCACCCAGAGCTAATGAGAGGCAGCCGGCGCTGTGTGATGCGGACAAGCCCCGGCTCCGCGCTCGCAGGCAGGGAGGGCAGGGTTTGCCACGTCCTGGCAGAGGGCTCTGGGATGCTCCAGCTCAGCTCGTGTCCTCAGGAGCTCTCGGGCTGAGCCGGGAGGTGGTGGGGAAATACGAAGGGCAGCAAAAGCGAGACAGGCTCTGCTGGGGCAAGCACAGCTCTGAGCCAAGCTTTTCCTGCATTCACAGGGGGATTATCATCTTTTTCTTTTTTTTTTTTTTTTTTTTTTTTTTTTTTTTTTTCTTTTTTTTTTCTTTCTTTTTTCTTTCTTTTTTTTTTTCTCGTTCTGAAGTGTCTTATATGGGCCCTGGAGGGGAGAACATTATTTAAACCTGACGTGTCCCCTCTGGTCCTACAAATGTTGCCACTCCCGCAAGGCTGCGGATGCTTTTCCACCTTCGCCCACTGCTCCATCGGCGGATCCCACCCTCCGCTGAGCCAACCCCCAGGCCCTCCTCGGGCGGAGGAAGAGGAAGCCGCCCACACCACCCCGAGAAGCCCCCCATTGTCTTCCTCACTCCTGGGAAGCCGCAGTGACACAGCCAGGCTGCGCCTGAGCCCCGGCAGGGAGGGGAGGATGCTCGGACAGGATGCAGGGAGCGGGAAGGACCCGCAGCGCGGGTTTGGTTTGGCAGCCCCGTTCAGACAATAAAAGGTCAGGCTGCAGAGAAGCTTGTTTTGTTGTTTTCTTTTTCTTTTTTTTTTTTTCTTTTTCCCTGGCTTTTGTTCAAGGCTGTGTCCTTAAGGACGGGGATTCTCTACGCCAGTGGCAGGCTGAGAGCACGGGTGGGCGGCTGGGGCTTTGTCTGGCGGGGTTTTTAGTGTGCAAATGACTTTGCTGGAGCACAGGCTGCGAGAGGAGGAGGCTGGGCTGGGTGTGAGCTTAGGGCGAGGAGGTGAAACTCTGCACCAGGATTTGGTTTGGTGCAATATCTGAAGTACCTTCTTTTTCACACTGAAGTTTCAAGGGAGCCAGAAGATCAGGAATTGAAGCACATGCTGTGGAAGAAACTGCATATGTGGAATAAAAGCAGAGCCTGAGATGAGGCAACGGGAGGGTCTGTATGGAAATGATCACGCAGGGTTTGACAGTGTGCCTCAGTGGTCTCAGCAGATCATCTGCTTCACCTTTGATTTTGGGTAGGATTTGACGTTTTTGAAATGGTGCTGCTGCTTCCTGATCTTTTTGGGGCAGGGACAGTTTCCTTAAGCTCTGCACTCTCCACTGAATCACCATCCCTGGAAATGTTCAAAAGACACTTAGATGTGGCCCTTGGGGACATGGATTAGTGGTGAACACAGTGGTGCTGGGTTAATGGTTGGACTCAGTGATCTTAGAGGTTTTTTCCAACCTTAATAATTCTATGATTCTGTAATCACACCCAGCCTGATCCCTGCTGTCCCACAGCCTGAGGGTCACAGAGCACAGCTCTGTGCTGTCATACACAAAGAGGTTTGTGGGGTCACTGTGTCTGTGCCCCTCCTCCAGCTCAGGGGGGTGAGTTCAGGTCTCACCTGGTGTATCCTGGCAGGCTCCCCACAACCATCTCCTCTCCTTGGCTGCTGTGCAAAGAGATACAATAAACCCTTATGAGTTTAGAGGCTGCCATAATATCTGTCTTCTATCTGACTTTCATACAAACTTCAGGACAAAGTAAGGAAACCGGTGTTTGGATATGGAACTGCTGCCTCAGGCTCAACCCAAGCAAGCCTGGAGCTCAGATCCTTGTAAGATGCAAAGGCCTTGATGCTTGGGCCAACATCTTCTCCTGCTCTCTGGTACCAGTGCTAACGTGGTGCTAAGCCTCAGGAACCTGCTGAGCAGCAAAACTGCCTTTGTGGGCCAGACATGTCTAGGGGTGATGTCAGGCCAGTAATAACAACAGGCTGATTGTAATAAAAACAGTCTGATCTAGAATCTGATTCACGAAAGCATAAATAACAGAAATGTAAAAAATGCCAGGCAATGTGGTTTTCTGGAACAGGGGTCTTGTTGTACCAGCTTGATGTCATTATTTTAGATCATAAGGTTGGCCCATAAACATAACTGGGTATGCAACATGACTGTAAAATACTAGATTTGTACAGTGTGGTGTTCCAATGGGGGGGAAAAGCACCACACATCAGTAGAGCATGTATTAAATGAGCTAAGAGTTGGCTGTCTGACAGATCTCAAAAAGTAGTGATCACCAGGGAAATCACCAGGGCCTGGATCTGTTTCTTCAGTGGAAAATCCTTGGCCCAAAGCTGTGCAGCCTTTTCCTCCAGTGAAATGGAAATAAATGTGAAATTGCTCCTGAAGAAGTTGTGAAGGGAGAAAAATGGGGTGGAAAAGGACAAACACCCAGAGGGACTGGTCAGTCCCTCTTAGCAGGAAACCATTTCACAGAATCATAGAATCATTAAGCTTGGAAAAGACCTCTAAGTGCACCAACTCCAACCATTAGCCCAGAACCACCATGTTCACCACCAAACTGTGTCCCCAAGTGCCACATCTACATGCTTCTTAAATATCTCCAGGGATGGTGAAACTCAGCTTACCTGGCTGGCCTGTTCCAGTGCTTGATCACCCTTTCTGAAATTTTTCCTGATATCCAATCAAAACCTCCCCAGGTACAACTTGAGGCCATTTCTTCTTGTCCTGCCATTTGTGACTTGGGAGAAGAGACCAACCCCCACCTGGCTCCAACCTCCTCCTTTCCTCCAGGCCTCAGCTTCCTCAGCCACTCCTCATCAGAGTTGTTCTCCAGACACTCCCTCAGCTCCACTACCCTTTTCTGGACACACTTTGGCATCTGCATTTCCAAGCAGACTTCAGTCCATCCAGCTGGAAAGGACCCCAATGGTGGATTGAGGAATCAAAATGTGAGGGGCCCAGCTCAGACTCTTTAGGACATGATGGATCACATGGCAACAGCTGATGGAGCCAGAGACATCTCTTCACAGGGCTTTGAGTGTGGTAAATCTGCATCTCATGATAAAAACACTCCCAAGAGAAGATAGAAGACAGCCTGAGTTATGGATGCATGTAGGGAAGTGATTTAACTGCTTTAGATGAGTCTGAAATCCACATCTGATGGGTTGTGGATGTTGAAATACTCTGACAAGCTGTGGATCCCACTGTGGAAGTGTTCAAGACCAGGTTGGATGGGGCTTGGAGCAACCTGGGATAGTGGAAGGTGTCCCTGCCCATGGCAGGGAGCTGGATGGTCTTTGAGATTCCTTCCATCTCAAAACATTCTTTGATCCCAGGATTCCATGAAACTGAGTACAGTCACACTTTAGAGAGGGTACTGAGTGCAGCCTGGACATAATTCCCTCTTGTAGCCATCGACACTTTAACCGTAACAGACTGAGCTGGACAGGTGCAGTGTCAGGAGAAGTTACATGCCCCAAGGGGAGTATCTCTCTGGAGTCTCCTTCAGTGACCCAGTTTTGCACCCTATGAGCTTTAATATCCCTTTTCCTTCTCTGGGGTCTTCATAGGACTACAGGATGATTCTGGCTGGATTCCTGCTCAAGGCAGGGCAGTTATGGGGGTCAGCCCAGTTCCTTACAGCTTTACCCTGAAATATTCCCAGAATGGAGACTGGAAAGAACAAATGGAGGAACTGCAAACAGAGGGACTAGACGTCTCTTCCCAGATGTGTCACTTGGCTGCAGCTGGGGTAGTCACAGCCGTGCCTCTGCGTTCCCCAGCTGTGTTGTCTCACTCAACCTGGCAGATTTGCAATGCAGACAGAGGCACAAGATGGTATTTGGCAGCTCCAGGTGAGTTTTCATGATAAGCCTTTTATCACAGCCCTTGTTTTGAGTGCTAAGCACCCACCCATGAAAACCGAGTGCCTTGAACTGGGACCCCAAAACCAGCCTGGCCGTCCTTGCCTGTCACCCACGGCTGCCTGAGCGCTGCAAAACAAGGCGGCGTTGTTTGCTTTAAAGATCAAAGCTCATTTAAATGCGTTGCTTCTCCCTGTCTCCACCTGATATCCAGACAAGATGCCCTGGCTTAGGTGAGTCAGCCCCCGGCTGAAGTCAGCCGCAGTTATCTCTGCCAGGCGGAGGCAGCTCTTGCGTCGTCCCTGTGCCAGCGCCAGGTCTCTCTAATCACCTCCGCCCCCGGCCCTTGGACCGAGCCCCGGCTTGGCCGTGACACGTCCCTGGAGGCTGCCCGGCTGCTGTGGGAGAGCAGCGCTGCCTCCTCTGCTCTGCGAGCCCCAAGGGAGATGTTGCAACAGAAACCGGCACCTGCAGCCAGGGAAGGGCATTTTTCACAGCCACTGCTTCTGCACGGAGCTCCCCGGCTGCGTGCGGCACATTCAGCTCTCCAGTGGGATGCGGGAGAGGCTGTCAGTTGAGGGTTTTTTTTCCTTTTTTTATTTATTTTTTTTTTTAACGATAAGCTGACAAAGCTCCAGGTGGCTGTTTGGCAGTCACGCTTTGCTCCTCAGCTGCTGACGCCGACAGCGAGTGACTCAGCCCTTTCCAAGCTCCCTCCAAGCCTCTTCTCCTGCTGCCACTCAAATGTTCTTTCTCTGCGATGGTTAAAACAAATTCTGCCTCGAGGTCCTGTCCAGCGAGTGGCTCAGACAGGGCAGCACGGCTCCGTGCTGTGGCGATGGCACGGAGCAGGGATTTGCAGGATTCCCTTTCTGAACCGTGGGGGTTGTTGTGTGGGCCTGGGCAAAGAGTTTCTCCTTCCCCTCCTTGTTCTGTTTCCCAGGGAAAGCTCCCAGGGCAAAACCCACCCCTGGTGATCCGCATTCCTGTACCTTTGCCAAGCAGTGCCTAATTCCCCACTTGACTTCTCAGCTATATTTGCTGCGAACATTATAATTTTCTTTCCAACCCAAGAGCTGCCCTACATTTTCATCCCTACGAGCATGGGAGTTTCCAGATACTGCAGTGCAAGCAGGGCAGCACCTCCCACCTTCCAGTACTGTGTGCCCAGACTCACGGGGTCTGCCAGGAACTGAGGGGAGGTGAGACCTTTGCCCCTGCACAGCTGATGGTTCAAGACTCCCTGGGCACAGAGGGAAGTGGGCAGACCCTTTCAGGTAGCAGGACGTCCTCAGGTAGAGGTGTTGCAAAAGGGCTGATCTCTTTTGCAGGTAGATGGGTCAGAGATGAGAGCTGTGCTGTGCCCAGGAGGAGCCAGTGTTAGCCATGGCAGCAAACAGCAGTCCAAAATAATCAAAGGAAGGTTTTATCCTGGTTCAGAATGTACCAAGGCAGCCCTCAGAAAACATTTTTAGTCCAGCCTTATGAGGCTGGACTGTGGCTGGTCTAGATGTTACTGAAGACCCTGCAACCTTTGTCTCCTTGCTCTGTGGAGACTTGGCTTGCTGAGGTGGGTTAGGAACATGAGCAGGGAAATGGCTGTGAGCCATGGGTCATCTCCCAAGGCTTTGGGATCTCCAGTATTGATGTGTCTGTGTGAGCTGAGAATTCTGGGGGTCCCTCTGTAGTGGTGGAGCTCTGAAAGGAGTGTCCATGACAGTCTGAGATCAGTCCCTCCTGGGTCTATGGTATTGTCCCTTGATCTGATGACTGGAAAGGGAATCAGGACTGAACCCAAGATGTGGATGTCCACCTTGAGGTCAGGGAGGGATCTCACTGGTTTTATTGTTGGCAAGACTGAATGCACTGCAACATGGGGCTGTGACGGGCCTTGCAGGTACCAACATCCTCTGCTGAGAATGGTTTAAGGCACTGTGGACCATGGCACCAATTGGAAAGAGATCAGAGAATCATAGAATAGAATCATAGAATTGTTTGTGTTGGAAGGGATCTTAGAGATCATCCAGTTCTACCCCTGCCTCCACCATGGGCAGGGACACCTTCCACTGTCCCAGGTTGCTCCAAACCCACTCCAGCCTGGCCTTGAACATGTCCAGGGATGGGACATGCACAGCTTTACAGCTTTTCTGGGCTGATCCCAGTGAGTGGCCAGCTTAGCCTTTTCCAGAACCCCCCAATTTAATGAACTTTCATAATACTCCTCTTAGGGAGGGCAAGGACTTGTGCACAGAGTGCCAGCAGCCTAACACAGAGAGTTGGGATCTGGCCTTCAAAGGGGTGCAGGTTTTTGGGTGACGGAGAGCAAGGAGGAATGCAGCAGGTAGGAGACAGCATGTACAGGCAGGAGCATGGGTGGGTGTTTCTCCAGCACACACGCTGTGTTCAGCAGTCCCCCTGGCCCTCCTGCTTGTGAGGAGAGGCAGCAATTAGGCTGATTGAAGGCCCAGTTGCTTCTTGCACAAGGAGGAGGCAGTGCCCGTTGCAGCTGCGGTTCAAAGCCTGCAGGAGATAAGGATCTGCCGTGCCGAGCACTTGGGAAGTGCTGGGGGAATCCAAGGACAGCTCTGGCCACGCCACTCTGCTTCACCTCTATCTTCTTCCCAGCTGGCATCTGGCTTAAAAGCCTTCCTGAGCCTAGGGCAGCACAAGGTGAGCTTCCTCCCCACTCTTCCATGCAACCCCATGTAATTACTTGGGAGCTCACACAATTTTGTGTCAGCTTTCCTTCTAACCAGCCTCTTTGTGCATGCTCCAACTCCTCAGCCTCCATGGAGACTCTGGTCTTTGCCTTCCTTGGTCATGGGGAGCAAAGTTGAAAACCCAACCAATTTCATGAACAGATCAGGTGGGGTGTGTGTAGTGTCTCCTCGGGGTGTGTTTCAGGGTGTCCAATCAAGGTTAGGCCATGCTCTACTGGATGTAAAATCATTGAATGTTTGGGGCTCGGAGGGGCCTTCAAGATCATAGAGTTCCAAGTGCCCCACCATGGCCAGGGAAATCTTCCCCTGGATCAGGCTGTTCCAAGCCCCATCCAAGCTGGCCTTAAAGACTTTCAGGATGGGGAAGCCACAGCTTCTCTGGGCAACCTGTGTCAGGGTCTCACCACTCTCACAGGGAAGAATTTCTTCTTTGTACCTAATCTAAACCCGCCCTCTGTCAGTTTTAAGCCAGTCCCTGTTGCCTTGTCACTCCAAGCCCTTGCAAATTATCTCTGCAGTTCTCTTGTAGCACTGGAAGGTGCTGTAAGGTCTTCCTGAAGCCCTCTCCTCTGCAGCCCGAACAAACTCCCCCATACACTTCCACCCCTGGCCAGAGTTCAGCTCTGTCTTTGCCTCCCACATCCTGATAATTCACATTACCAGCACCAGGCACACAGGGATGTACAAAACAGTGAACGCTTTTTATTTCGCTGCTGGAGTGTAACCACTGTAATTTCATAAAACTCAAAAAACCAAAAGAAAAGTGATTACCGAAGGCATACATTTTTTTTTTTCCTTTTTACACAAGACGTTAAGTAAACAGACAAGTTTCTTTTTAAAAAGGTTATAAAGTGTCAAGATCCTATACCTCATCTGCATATTCAAAGTGATGCCATCTGATACAAAAAGCATTGGGTACAATAATTTAGCTATGGCTCAGACCAAAAAAAAAAACCAAAAAAAACCAAAAAAAAACCAAACCAAAAAAACAAAAAACCAAAAATCAAAACAAAACAAAACAAAAAAAACCAACCCAACAAAAAAGAAGTCATCTGGGCTTAATCTACACACTACTATAGTCACCCAGGGAGTTAAAAAGGAAAATATGCAGTTCTTTGTTGCACAGAAAGGAACAGCAGAGAAGTGGAGAGTTCATTGGGAGATCATCGTCTGAAGGGAAGCGGCAGAACGCCCCCTCCCCGGGAATGTCTGCAAGAGCCCGGCCCAGGACCCCCCCTCTGTGCCAAGAAACCAGCCACATTTGTCTCCCAGCAGACAGAATCCCATCCAAACCCACCCGCCAAGCTGCACCTACCCAGCTTGCTGGCAGCAAATAAAATACAAGACCTTGGAAACTGCATGGAAGTCACGAATCTCCCTGTGCGCTTTCCCACTGGGACTAATAAAAGCCAAACAAACCCAATGAAAAAAAATAAAAAAGGAAGCGACTCGTTCTGTTGTGGGTAGAGCCAGACTCTGCTTTCTCGGGAAATCTGTTCCTCATAAACCTCTGAAGCTCCCAGCCCAAGCACCACAGTGTCAGCCTTACTGCAAGACTCATAATACGAATTTACAAAAGCAAAGTCTTTAAATGTGTGTCACCAGAACTCTCTTAAATGAAGAGCTGGACATTTGTGATGGCCACACTTCCTGCCTTCCCACCATCCCACCCCCTCCACATGCTCCATCTGACTGGAAAACAAACAACAGAAGGGATATTTGAGGGCATACGTGTGCCATGTGCTACTGGTGAGAGGACAGACTACAAGTTCCTGCTCAGATTTATTCCCTCACACGAGACCCAGCCATGACTGACTCCTGGCTAAAGGCTGCAGGCTCTTGGTTTGATGGTTGGGGCATCTCTGGTTTGCCATTTGAGTCTCCAAAGTTCTTGCACCAATTTGGAGCCTTGTCCCTGCACATTGTGGTGGCTTTCCCTGGAGGGTGAGGGGGTGGATAGGGGTGAGAAATTATAAAACCCAGTTTGAGCCTTTGCTTCTAGAGAAAAGGGCAGGATGAGGTGACTGGTTTGCAGCCAGAGCCATGGGGGTGTCTGTTCCCTGTGACATCTTCCAGGACTCAATGGAAACAACCAGAGCAGTGACAGCATTGGTAAATACATCAGATTTTTAAGGCTATCCTTTCAGCACCTTGACATCTGAGGCGAAATAAGGATTAGTGTACAAGTAGAGAACCCAAGACCAGCACAAACCATGAGCCCTTGGCTGCTTAGGCCTCGCTCTGGTGTTGTCTTACTGAGCTTCAACCTCCCCTCTTGCCTGTCTCAAGACTTCCAAGCTCTTTGAGATTTCTAACCCAAATCCCCCTTGGAAGACCCCTCAATTTCCCCAGCCTGTTGCTTCTGTAACCCTCTCTAGGCTGAAACATTGAGGAGCTGGTATCTCAGAGGAAGAAGCCCAAGTCCATACAAAAAAATCCCAAATATCTGGCAGTCCAACCCAGAGAAACTTTTGAATTCAACCCTCCATGCAGAACAGCAGCTCCTGGGCTGCCAAGGTGTCCTTCCCATGAAAGCAGCACATTTTAGGATTAAGGGGGAAATATCCATGGGAAAAAAAAAAAAAATCTAGGACAATTAAATCAGCATGATTTGGTTTGATTTGGTTGTTTTTGTTGTGGGTTTTTATTTATTTATTTATTTATTTATTTATTTATTTATTTATTTTAGTGACTCATAAACTAAGGAGGATCAAGATGTCACTCTGCCAGCCAGGATTTGGCCACATGGCTAGGTCAAGGGTGCTTTTATACCAGAAACTCCCTAATTTTAAGGTGATCGGTTTGATGCTACATAAAGCAAAGCCTGTCCCCCTCATGTTCCCCCCAAGCCAGCTCCCCCAGGCTGAGGCCTGAGTGAAGTCTTGCTCAAGAGTGGCCAAAGGAGGCTGAATTCAAATCCCTCTGTCCCCAGCCTGACTCCAGCTCAAAGGCATGGAGGCTGAATCCCAGGACCTCTTGCCCTGGGCAACATTCCAGGTGATGGTGCCACGAGCATGGGTGAGGAAAACTCATCTTGCCAGGACAGAAATGTCTCCATGCCCATAAAGCAACAGTTCCCACAAGGAAGGGCATGGGATCAAGAGGCTTCCTGGCTAGCAGGGATTGGGGCTGTCACCACCACAATGCCAAGCCACCTTCTATGTCCCTGGGGATGAAGCAGCACCTATTTTAGCAGCAGGAGGACAGACCCAAGCAGGAAGGGGATGGTGACCCACCCAGCAGGGTGCTCTAATACATCGTCAGGCCTTTTTATCAGCCCAATCCACACTATTCCAAATCAACACAGACCCTTTGACCTTTGCTGCCCTCTCCACATGTCATGGGAACCAACAGCCTGGGACAGAACAGGAGAAACTCAAGGGACTGAGAGCTGTCCCATGTTGGACAGGCCCAAGGTGGGTGGTATGACAACTCTAGGGCCACGTAAGTCCCCATCTCAGCACCACAGCTTATCCCAAAGGATGGCCTTCTCTGCCCTGCAGTGGGGTTGGCCCCCATAAGGACAGGTTCCCATAAGGACAGGTAAACTGGTGCTGGAAACAACTCCAAACATCTCTGCTGCCCACCCATGTGATGGTACAAAGCAGTCCCCAACCTTCTGCAGGTACTGAAGGTGTCTAACCAGCCTTCCTCACCAGCTGTTCCAAGGGATGAACACCCTGAAGGGAATGTCTCTGGATATCTACAGTTTGGAAGGCAAACAAACCTTTGGAGAGACCCAACATAGGACACTGAGGGCATCTCAAACTGGTCAGCCTAAAACCCCAAGAGGTGGATGACCAGCCCTCCCTGTCCCAACAACTGTGATCCTCTGCAGCTGAGGGGTGAGCAGCAGTGAGCCCAAAGGACACCTGGAGCATCCCCTGGGCCACATGTACGTCCTGGTATAGTGGATGACAGCCAGCTGTGACACCTGAATAGTGCTGGGGATCAGTCTGGGGGACCATGGGTCACCTCCCGGGCTCTACTGGCAGTGATGGGAGAAAGAAAGGCCCGAGGATGTGCGGAAGACAAACAGGGTATTTTTTTAAGTTGTTTTTTTTCCTTTAATTAGCAAATTTCTTTTTATCCTCATTAAAAGAAAAAAAAAAAAACCAACACATCCCCACACCCCCTACCGTGCCCACTGCTCCAGCTGCTGCAAGCGTTCAAAGGCAGAAAGTTGAGAGATGTTTGATGTCCCAGCTCAGGGGCAGCTCTGAGCCCAGCCCACCTGGGTGTGTGCCAGGGGTGCCAGGTGTCTCGGCGCAGATATGGAAAAGGCAGGTGCAAAATTAGGTGATGTGCTCTTGCCAGGAACACCCAAAATCCCCTAGGAAAGCTGCAGCCCAGCCCCTCAGCCAGAAAATGCAGTGGTGGCGGAGGACATGAATGTGCCTTGAGAGGCACATTCTGTCCCCAGGGCACTGCAACCAGAACTGGGGCTTGTGCCACTGCTCAGGGATGGGGACACGACAGCAGAGAGCTCACCACCCTGGGCACTGAATTTGGAAGTAACTAAGAGCACCCCACACTTCAGGGGACCCAGTCTGATCCAGCATCCCAGCAAAGCTGAGTGCCTCAAAGCCCTGCTGTGGTCCCCAAAGTTCCCAGTGGCTCTGCCTTCACTGGAGCAAGTCCCCAGTGAGCTCCATCTGCAGCATCCTGGCTGGCATTGAGGCAACAGGAAAGTGGTGAGGTGACAGAGGGGCCAGGAGAAAGGGAACGATACTGGGGGTCTTAGGTCAGCCCTTTCCCTGGTCACAAGGGTCACTGAGCTAAGAGCCCCTGTCACCTCTCCCTGCTATCACCACCTTTCACCACCTTCCCCCCGAGGCCACTCTGCCATCCGCACCTCCATCCCTGCTGCTGCAGCCCTTAATTATGGAGAAGAGGTGGGGAAAGGTTTTTCTGGGGGTGCTCTGGCCCTTCTGCACCCCATCCCTTCTCAGCTGGCACAGCCCTGCCTGCATCACCCCAAACCAAGCACCCTTTGCCCACCCCTCTCAGTGCAACAGAGGGGAAAGGGGGGAGGAGGATGGTGATGAGGAACAGTCACATGAGCTCATTGCCTGCTAACACCAAGAGTCAAAGGGCAGTGCTGCCTTCCCTCCTCGGGGCTGCAGCTGGAGACAGCAGCCTTTTTTGGGGATCCAGCAAGACAAGTGTGCTGTGAGTGCTGGAACACACTGGAGATGCTCCATGCCCCCAGCCCAGCCCTGGCAGAGGGGCAGCACATGGGGAGCGCAGGGCTGGGCCAGGAGGTGAGGGGGTGGGATGTGTGCGAGTGCCCGGGGGTCTGTGCACGGATTTTGGCAAGAGGTCATTGAGGTTACATGATGCAGCATTTGTTCTTGTGGTTATGAGGGTCCTTAAATCGGAGTCTCTGCTTTGGTCGGTATTTTTCCAAATACGTCAGCTGCTTGCTGTTGATGGCTCCTCTGCGCTTCCTGTGGGGACAGAGAAATGCCAGAACAGTCAGAGGTGTGGCATGAGATCCCCCACACCCTAAATCACCCCTGTTGGGGTGCTGAGCCCCCCAGCCCCGAGAAGGAAGGGATTTTGGAGGCTGAAGGCAGGTGCACCCTTCAGGGATGGAGACAGGCACTGATTCCAATAGCTTTCCTCGTTCACCCACCCTTTGAGTCCCAGGACATGGAGAGCTGGGGAGGAAATGTGGGGCAGAGGTGGGGTGACTGCCAAAAGCCCCTCAGGGATGCTGCCAGCTGCAGCCCCAGCCTCCTGCAAAGGCACAGGGTGCTCCATGCCAACGCTTTGTTTCCCCACTCCCAAAGCAGTGAAAAGCAACAACCCTGGTGTCACCAAAAAACCCAAGCCCTGGGACCTTCCAGATGTCTCCATTCCCCCCGAGAGGGACTTTCTGCCCCAACACCACAGCACTGCTCCACTTACTGTCGGATGAACTGGATGGCATCTTCATACTTCATCCCACTCTCGATCAAGGCCAGCGCGACAAGGACAGGAGCGCTGAAAGACAAAAGCAGTGGCTGTCACTCCCCAGTCACACAGCCTAAAGACTGATATCCATAATTTGAAGTTCAAGGAGAAGATCAGATAGCAGTCAACTGACTTATTGACACTAAGGTTTCACAGAACCCTGCTCAAAGAGGGACTGGGAAAAGGAAGGCACAGGCACGGTTGTCCCTCTCCTGCCATTGTGGGGAGATGGCACCTCGGATGAAACCCTGCTCAAATGGGGGCTGGGGAAGAGAAGGAGGAGAGCTGGCATGGTTTTCTCTTTCCTGCATTCAAGAGGGGTGGCAGCTGGGGTGCTGGGCTAGGAACTCACCGCCCCAGGCCGGCCACACAGTGCACGGCCACGCAGCAACCGGGGTCCTCGCAGAACTTGGTCTTCAACAAGTTGAGCCAATCTTCCACAATCTTGCTGGGAGGAGGCGCTCCATCATCAAATGGCCAATCCTGCAAGGTTGGGAAGAGAGAAACACTGTCAAGTCTCTGGGGAAAACCTCTCAGGGGATGTTTTTTACTCAGGGTGATGGTGTTTGGGGTCTCAGCTGCAGGGTGAGAGTGACATAATTGGGCTCACAGCATAGCTCTGTGGCTGTTTTGTGGCATCATCTGGCATACAGGAATTCCCTGGCTGCTAATTCTAGCACTTGGGAGCACATTGTAGGGGATTTGAGCAAAGGTGGCTTGAAGATGGTTGAAATCTCAGAACTTGATATGGTGTTGAAATTCAGCTTCCTGAAACACATGGAGGGGAAGACCAAAAGAATGGTCTGGGGACCCAACTAACACAGCCCTAGAGAGAGTCAAAGGGAGGGAGATCACTCCAAATGGGGCCATTTAAACACCATCCTTCAGGAAAGGCTATTAAGGGACAAAGAAAAAAAAATCCCATCTTCTTCCGAGCTTCACCCTCAAGTTGCAGGGGTTCAAAATTGGAGCACAGTGAGGAAGTTGGTCAAATGGGCTCTGCATTTGATACCCCTCAGCCCTGGGGTCAGTTATGAGGGCTAAGTGTCCCAAAATGGGGATTTCTTTCCCAAAACAGATTTGTCAGGAGGACCGTGGCCACTGGCTATGCAGCACTGGAAGAGAGACAGGAAGGGCAGCATCACTTGGAGAGGATGTGGCTTGGTCAGCCCTGAAGGGTGGGGGGCACTGAGCCCTAATCCTAGATTTCGAGGAGTGAGTCACTAAGCTGTTGTGCTGTAGTCATCCTTGGTGTGAAATGGCAAAATAAGCTGCTTCACTTCAGTGTTTGAACAGGTGGTGTGATTTCTGTTGGGATTTGATAGCAAAGCAGCATGCTGGACTTCAGGGTATTTGTACTGCTTGAGCCAGCCCCACTGGCCAGCCTGTGCCTGTCCTGCAAGGCCATCTCCTCCTGCAAGGCCATGTCCTCCCTGCAGCCAGGAGTGCAGGTCAGGGGCTCACAACAGGGATGACAAAGCACACCACAGAATCGTCCTGATAGAACAGCTTGGGATGGAAGGCACCTTCAAATATCACCTGGTCCATGGCAGGGACACCTTCCAGTATCCCAGGCTGCTGCAACCTGGCCATGAACACTTCCAGAGATGGGGCAACCACAGGTTCTCTGGGCAACCTGTGCCAGTGTCTCACCACTCTCATGATGAAAACCTTCTTCCTTATGCCTCATCTAAATCTGCCCTCTGTCAGTTTAAAGACATTCCCCCTTGTTCTATCACACATGCCTGTATAAATAGTCCAACTCTCCCGCAGCCCCTTTAGGGACTGGGTGTTAAGGTCTCCCCAGAGCCTTCTATTCTCCATATATAGATCTATATATGGTCTAAATATAGAAGCATAGAACTGTTTAGGTTGGAAAAGCCCTCTAAGATTGTCAAGTCCAACTGTTAACCCAGCACTGCCAAGGCCACCACTAAACCATGTCTCCAAGTGCCACATCTACCGCTCTTTTAAACCCCCACAGGGATGGTGACTCCACCACTTCCCTGGGCAGGCTGTTTCAATGTTTGACAATCCTTTCAGTGAATAATTTTTTTCTAATATCTAATCTAAACCTCCCCTGGAGCAACTGGAGGTCCTTCCCTCCTGTCAGGTCACTTGTTAACTGTGAGAAGAGACCAATCTCCACCTGGCTACAACCTCCTTTCAGTTGCAGAGAGGATAAGATCTTCCCCAAGCCTCCTTTTCTCCAACCTAAACACCCTCAGCTGCTCCTCATCAGACTTGTGCACAAAGATATTTTTATATGTCAAATACATATTTCAGGATATAGATAAAAATATACCAAACTGACTATACCAAATAAAAATATATACCATGATATATATATATATATATATATCTCAAAAATATAGACAGATTTGATATAATTACAGAGATATTTCTGTATCTGCTGAGATAAATCTGTCTATAGAAAATCAGGTTATAGATATCTCTTGATTTACCTTATATAGTTCTATTTGGTTACAGAAACTTTGATATAGAAGCTATTTAGTTTCTATACAGTGTCTTGCATAGTTTCTCTAACTCTCTACATAAAACATATCCTAGATATGTATCTCTCCACATAAGAGAGATACAAGAAATGTAAAGAGGTATGTATATCCTAGATACAGAAACTCAGACTGGAGGCTCCAGTTAGAAATGGGGTGAAATGCAGAATTTCGTGGGTAAGTGAGCAGATATGATCTCCAACATACTGATTCTATATATGCAGGATACAACGATCTTTCCAAGATACATCCTGGAGAGACACAGATTGCATCTATATCTAGAGACATCTGCATCTGAAGGATCTGTATCTAGAGAGCCTCGGGATTATCCACCTATATCCCTGAGGATCTAAGATAGAGCCTTGTCTCTCTTACATTATACAGACAGAGCTATATAAAGAGGTCCTACACACAGAGGACCACCCCAGGAGACACGAGGCACTTCCAAACCCTTCCCTAAATAATGAGCAGAGCCTCACTTCCCAGCTGGAGCTGAACTCCCTGGCAGGGCTATCATGCCTGACATCATCTCCAATTACTTATCAGCCAAGATACAGCCCAGGCAGCTGCCTGCTCTGCCTTTCTCAGCTTGCTGCCTTGCTCCCTTTCATCCCCCTCAGCTGCACCAGCCGGCTGCTGGAAGAGCAAAAAACCCTCACACCACCCCCCCAGGATAAGATAACACCAGGGGTAATGGGAACCACGCGCATCTTCCACGTGGGATCAGGCGCTCTCATCCCTGGATGCTTCAGAGCCTGAGCAACAGGCAGGGAAGGCAGCTGCCGACTCAGCCGGGTGAGTCACAGTTTCGGCTGCGTGGGCAGAACTTCTCTTTTTAAAGCACCAGCCTCAGCTCAGCTCAGCTGGGCTTCCAGCTCTGCTCCTGCCTCAGTGTGATGCTGTCTTGGGCTACCAGGGTGTTTAACAGCCCCAAGGGATGAGATATTTAAGGGTGGTGCTGGGGCAGCAACCCCAAGCCCATCCTGCTGCCCACCTACCATGACAGTGATGCCGTCCTTCTCCAGGGGGGTCTTGTCATAGGTCACTTCACACACTCGCACGACTGTGGTGGCACCATATTTCTTCAGATCCTGGGGAGGGAAGGAGAAGGAGGGGTCTGAACAGACACTGCCAGATGCACCCCAGTTAACCCCAACACATCCAAGCTCTGCTATGACCATGTGGAGCAGTAAGGACCCTAAAACGGTGCTGTGCCCCTTCCCTGAACCCTTGACCCATGGTCTATCCAGCCTGGCAGGCACAAAGAAACACGAAATCCCAGGACACCAAAACCACGTGGCCTTGTAGGATTTTTAACCAGCAACTTCATGACTCTTCAGAGTCACGAGTACCAATGGAGCTACTTATTTTTAAGCCCTGACAGCCACATCAGCAGGCATTTTTACACCCCAGGCAAAGAAACATCCCTGACATGGGTGCAAGGCCTCTGAAGGAGAAATTATTTGTGCCTGGTGAGGTCACACTCCTGATGCAGAAATACATGGAGGCAGCTGGGGGGGAGTTCTAGCATGCCCCACCAGCCAAGCTCAGCATCTCACAGATGGCTCAGGGGCTCCTTCACCTCGCTGCTGTATCTCATCATCACTCCAACACGCTGCAGGCTCAGGCGTGGGACTTGGGATGCTTCCAGCATGGCTCACTGCCCGGCAAGAGGATTGCCCCCGGACTACGTGCCCGGTGCGCCGGCCTCGCCGGGCACCATGAGATCATCCCTGCCAATGATCCACCTCCTTTGTTCCCCATGTGTGCTCACCAGACCGTGGTGAGCCCCACAGGCTCAGCAGCCCAGCCAAAAGTCTAAGAGAACTGGAGGAAGGGGGAACTTTTCTCCCTTCCCACTGGTGTGGTCCCCATCACCTTGTGCGCAGAGTATGGGGTGGCTGCCCCCAACTCAAGCCACCTTCCTGTCACCATGAGGCAGTGGCACTCACAGCTGTTACCAGTGCTGGCTCTTCAACACCAAGCTCTCAAGCACTACCCAACACACTCTGGGCACTGGAAATATGCTGGGAGATTTGGGATGAAAAGCTGTTATCGAGGTGCTGGGAGGAACGAGGCAGGTTGTGTGCACCCATGTGCATTGCTCCAAAACCCTGTGATATGACATGCTAGGGGATCTGGCAGGGGATGCAACGGGAATGGGGAAACTGCTCTACCTCTACTGTGCCCAAACATCACCCTTGGGGTCCTGAAAAGCATCCCAACCCCAAAAGCTGGCAAGGATTGGACCCACTGCCCTAGGATGCCACCAGGGGCTGTGGTACCAAAGGGGATGTGCTGGTCTCTCACAGACATCAGCTTTTAGCCCCAAAAGATGCAACTGCACCCTGGTCCCCACCTTCTGGTCTCCCCTCCTTACCTCCAAGAAGGTGCTGAGCGTGGCATTGGTGGGGTTGTGGGTGATGAGGAACCTCATGTTTTTGTAGCAGACCTCCACGGGCGCAGGGCGGTTCATCCGGGCCATGGTGGGAACAGTGGGAAGGTGAGGTGGTGCTGACAGTGGCAGGGGCAAAACCCAATTAGTGTGGTGTGGAGGGGCAAAAAAAAAAAAAAAATCAACCAAACAAAAACCCAACAACCCCTCTGCGCTTCAAAAATAAAAATAAAAAAGGATCGAGAACTCAATATACAGACGTTGTGCAAATAATCCCAACTCCTGGGAGCGCGCCGGCTTCCTTGACACACCACAAGCTCCCCAGGGGGAAAAAAAAAGCCAGATGGGGGAAAAAAAAAATAATATTAATGATAATAATAATTAAAAAAAAAAAAATCCCTTTTGCTGTAGTGTTGGCGTCCTCTGCGTGTGTGCGACGGCGAGCGGCTGCTGCCTCCGGTGCCGCGCGCTCCCGGGCGCTCTAGAAAGGCCTCTGCATATGGGGGGTGGTGGTGGCGGGAGGGTGACCCCCGTCACGTTACCCCATCGGGGTATGTGGAGTACTTGGGGGCGGCACGGGGGGCCGGGAGCCTACGGGGCGGCGTCGGCGGCGTCCGGCAGCGGTGCCTCGCTGGGGCGATCCATGCACGGGAGCCTTGAATGGTTGAGTCGGAGGGTCGGGGTGCTGAGCGAGACGAGGAGAGGCGGCCGGGGGCTGCTTCACAGGGCGGGCTGCCGAGGGCTGCAGGGCTCACAGCTGCTCCTCAGCACCTCCATAAATCCCAGCGGAGAGCGAGGCTGCGGGGGAGAGAAAGGGAAACACGGTGGTGAGAGTGTCCTCCTCCCCAAGGAAGCCCCTGCCTGGTGTGGGTGCCTCTGAAGGCACCATCACTTTCTACGTCTCGTACGAGCCTCCCTGGCCATCCTCATCTTCACAGGAGACCACAGATTAGAAAGAGATGTGGTATTTAAAGCTAAAGCTGAAATGTCATCTGGAGAGCTGAAATGGCATTGGAAAGCCAGAGAGGGTAACTCACATTTCACCCGCAGAACAGAAAAGCGCACGGCAGGGAAGGCCTTGCTCCCATATGCCACCCAACATCTGCACCCGTTGGTGCTGAAGCACCCAATCCATGCCACCCGATGCCCCGACACCCATCCAGACTCCCCAGACCTCACCTTTGTGTCCCTAAAAAGCACATTGAGTATCTCCACTCCAAATGCACGCTGTGCCCGAACCCAGATGCCGCTGCCGCTAATCGGCCACATGCTCCTGCCACTGGGCTCATGGCCACCAAATGCACCTCTAATGCTCTTAGGAGAATTAAGCCGCCTGCAAATGAGCTATCTTGGGGAGGGGGGGGCGAGGAGGGGGTTGCGTGTGTGTGGTTTTGCCAGGGTTGGTGATGGATGTGTCTCCCTGCCTGCTCATCCACATTCCCACACCACCAGCACATTGCTCCCAATAACGGAGCCTGGCCCCTCAACCTGTGACATCTTTGCTTTCAAGGATGGCAGTGGGAAGAATTAAAAAAGAAAATCAACCCCCACTGTGGAAATACCCAAATCCATGAGATGGTGGGCCCAGCGGGGAGGCAAGAGCTCTGCCAGCCCCACTCAGAGCAGAAGCAAACCCAGCTGGAGCCTCCCCAGGTTGTTCCCTACTGGACTCTTGTTTTGAAGTTGGTCCTTCCCCCAGGTCAGTGGCTGCTTAGTGTTAGTGTGGCCAGAGCCTCAAAATAGACCATAAGCACATAAGTAACCTGAGCCAGGCCAGCAGGCACCTCCTTGCCTCTCCTCATAGCAGCTAGAAACTTTCCCCTCTGGATTGTCTCACCCTTATGCAATGAGACAAGGTGGGAGTAGGGAGATGAGCTGAGCCCTGACCAGCTCATCACAGCACCTGGGTTTGCCCAGGCCCGAGCATCATTTACAACACACTTCCTCCAGTGGTACCCAGGAATGAAAAAGTTAAATAGCAACAGGAAAAAAAGCCAGGTGAGGTGCCAGGGGAAGCAGAGCTGCCCTTCTGAATGTGCCCAGTTTGGCTGCTAAAATCATGGACTCTTCCCAACAACCATGTCCCATCACACCTGACTAATTTCTCTTTTCCCATAAAAAAGGGGATAATGCTATCCCACAGCCCTGCAAGGACGTTCTGCAAAATTCAAACTCTGCCTGGGCTGCAGGGGATGAGTGGGACATTCAGGGGGGGAAGACTTTCCAGTCCTCATTGAGAAATCACATTTTAGCCTCTGATGGAGGCTGGGAGCTTGGCTGAGGCATGGGAGTGAGGTGGGGGCTGCCTCCTCACAGCATTTTAGATGTGATTCAGAGCAGCTCAGCCCACAGATGATACTGAACCCTCCAGGGTAGCTGAACCTCCCCACCTGGACTACAGCAGCTGGAATTTTTGCTCAAAGCTTGCAATGATCCTGCAAGATAGGCTGGGAAACCTGTTCTCCCCATAGTGTTCACCATGCTTTTTCAGTGATGATCCCATCCATCACTTTGTTTGTGGGGTCTGCTTCTCCCCAGGATGATCTCACCATGGCTGGGTAAGAACCAATTTGGTATTTCTGGAGGGAAATTTTGGGCTACTTTTGGCTGTGTGGCTCCTACATGTCCAGTGCCAATCTGCTAGCCAGCACAACCACAAAAAGAGCCAGCAACCCAGCTGAGTGAATGATTCCCAAGGGGATTGCCTGCTGGCTATCCCCTCAGTAAGATTCATCTTTTTCATTTTAAGGAAAAGAGAGCTCAAAACCCTGCAAAGGAATTGGAGGTGGGAAAGATGGGCAGCCACAGTTGCCTGCTCAAAGAGAAGAGCTGATGCAAAGTAGGAATTGCCCCAAACCATCACCTCGAAAGCCCAGTTTCTCTGAAACAAAGGACTTGAGGATCTTTTGCTTTTACTTTTCATGCCTTTACTCTTCAGGCTTCCAGTGTGTTTAATGCCATCCGTCCTAACGATTTGATCTGATCCCGACGACTGATCTGATTTGACGCACCAGAGGCGCACAAAGGAAAGCATCAAAAAACAACTTTTCTCCAAAAACAACCTCGTACCCTCCAAACAACCTCATACCTCGTTTTGACCGGCTGCCAGGGACATTAATATGAACTGTGCCCATGTTTACCCATGTCCTGGATTAAATCCCACCCGCTGAGCAGCCCCGTGGGACTGGGAGCTGCTGCCAGCACCAATGCCTGCGCTGCCTCCCTGTCATCATCCCAGCTCACGCTCCATCGGCGCTCCGGATCCCGGACAATTTTTTATTGGCTTGGGTGTGCTTGCTGCCAGTAACGGAGGCTCAGTGGGAACCGCCTGCCTATGAGAACAGCAAGTGCTCCTTTCCCACAAGGTCTCCTCTCCAGTGGAAGCGTTTCAAGTATTTTGGCAATCGCACGTCCCAGCAATTCAGCCCCGAAGCTCATAAATCCCTAATGGATATTCAATCACAAATCATCCCCGGCGTTTCAGGCTGTGATGCTGATCTCCATATTAAGCATGGCAGAACAATGTGGAAAAGGGAATTTCAGCTAATATTAATAACCTGCCAAGTGGAATATAAATCCTTCTGATCTGAGCGCTCCAGGGGATCTAGAGGAAGCACGTGAGGACACAGGGAACAAGCCCTGGATGAAGATGCTCAGCAATGCAGCCCTGGCCTGTCAGGCTCAAACCCACGTTGGGGAAGCCCGATGAAAGGAGGTTGTAGCCAGGTGGGGGTTGGTCTCTTCTTCCACGTAACAAAGCCACAGGACAAGATGAAACAGCCTCACCTCCTTGTGCCAAAGGAGGTTTAGATTGGGTATAAGGAAAGTTTCTTCACTAAAAGGGTGCTCAGACACTGGAGGATGCTGCCCAGGAAGTGGTAGAATTGGTATTCCTGAAAGTGTTCAGAAGAAGCATGGATGTGGCACATGGTTTAATGGTGGACCTGGCAGTGCTAGGTTAACAGTTGATCTGAGAGATCTTTTCCAGCTTTAATGATTCTGTGATTTTCTTTTCACCATGACTGTGGAAATTTCTGCTTCTTACACAAGAATTTTGAAGCCAAGAGCCCAGTGAGGATCCAGTATGAACACACACCAGTGTGGCAAGAGAGCAGTGAAGGATGCTGCTCTGGGGGATGGGAACCACTGAGCCATCATCTCCTTGTCCCCCTCCCCAAAGCTGAGGGGATCACAGGGCTCTCCAAAATATTCCTTTGCAGTGTGGCAAGACCATTAAAAATGTCTTGGCCTCATCCCAGATGTCCAGGGACTGAGCCTGCAACAGAAGGATGAGGCTGATCTTCCTCATGGCAACTTGATGGAAAACAAAGGTCAGATCTTCTTCACCCAGTGAATGGAAGAGCTTGGCTGGAGCAGCAAGCAGATGTCTGACCCGATGGCTGTGCTGCTGGTACCCAGCTAGCGGGACACAGATGGTGGACTCAAGTTTTCCTAAATACAGCACATCCCCAAGCAAAGGAAAAGGAAGCTTTGCAGAGCCAAAGTGTCGCTCCACATGGGCTTTAGCAGTGGGACTCAGAACAAAGGCTCCTACTCACTCAAACAATGTGTATCTCACCCGTATATAAATATAGCGATCTTGGAGTGAGCACATCTCCTGTTCAAAGTTCACCTTCAGAGAAACCCAACAAAACACCCAGCTGTGTCACACTTTCTTGACCTCTCTCCTGCTTTCAGCTCACGTAGCAAGACACTGACCAGCCCTTTCCCCTTAAGGCTGGTTAAGTCCTGCTCTCCCTGCTCCCAACAAGCACTTCCATTACCCCGAAAACTGAATCCAAGTTTCTGAGTATTTCCAGTTATCACCATGCAGAAGTTTCTGCACACATCCACTGCCACTGACACAAGTGACCATGGTGAGCAGGTCTGTGAGGCTCAGCTGCACACATGAGATCTGTACCAGCAGTACCACTGTTGTCACCGTTGCCACCAGCATGAGCAGCACCACCAGCATCGCCGCCGACACCACTGCCACCAGTGTCACCACTGCCACCACCATCACTGCAACCAGAATCAACAGCACCACCACTGTCACCATTGCCACCACAACCACCACAATGACCACAGCCACAAGCACCACCACTGCCACCAGCATGAGCAGCACCAGCACCTCCATTCCAACCATTGCCACTGATGTCACCATTGCCACCACTGTGAGCAACACTACCACTGCCACCACTGGGTTCCACCAGCATGAACAGCATCACCGCTGCCACCATCGCCATCACTGCCAGGGAGGACAGGTCCCAGGACACAAGAGAGCCACAGCACTGCCCCCAGCTTGTGACTGCAGCTGGGACACAGGCAACCAGCTGAGATTTCCTCCAGTTGCATCCGCACGGAAGGTAACAGGAAAGGTCCGGGAGGAGAGCGACAGAAACAAAACACTCAGCAGGAGCCGGCATCTGTGAGGAGAGCTGTAAGCAACCACAGGCATGTCCTGCTCCAGGGGCAGAGCTAGACAGAGCAGATGGGATGTCCTGGAAAAGCCATGCTGGTACCATGGTGGCTGTGGGGTACCTTCCTGGCACTATCTGCCAGGGAAGCATTGTGGGGGTTTTCCTCCAAGGGTTTTTTTTTTTAGGTTGTTTCCCTTGCTGCATGTGATGTTTTCTGAGCAAAACGCGACAAGGAGGATTAAAAATGCCAGGTGCAGAGGGAGAGCGATGTGGGGCTCTTAGCAGCCCATGAAAACACACCTGCAAGATAAACCAGGTGATGCATCTTTCCCCACATCCTTTTTGGTGTCCAGTAAATACTGGTTAACACGAAAATTCACCAAAGAGAGCTATGCAGCCCTTGATTTTACAGCTCCAGCTGGACTTAAGGAGTTTGGTAGCATTTAGAGAGCAGGGAAAGATGCCAGCATGATGTTGGCATGGACATTCACAAGCAGGAGGCACTCAGGACACCAGGAAAGAGGGAGGAATGGGGAAGCTGAGGCAGTGAGCCAGCTAGTCATATAAAAAGAAGAGCACAGTCTTTCCCAGCACTGTGCAAGCTGGGAATGCACCGGAGGCACTGGTAACATGATCAACCCTTTCTTATCTTGTATTTGCACCTTTTGTCTTTGAAGAGAGGCTGAGGCACAGTGTGGAAAGTGTCTACAAAGGTCCTTTGGGAGATGTTTTTCCCTCTCACCCAGATGCACAACCCCTGGGCACAGACCCTGTGCCCACACTGGTGATGCCACCAGAGCTCGTGGGGCAATGCCCTGGAGGAAACATGATGCTTCAAGCACCCCTTCAACAGCCCTTTAACTGGAATTTCAGCTTTCCCCTTCACATGCAGCCCCCAAGGAACTAGAATTTGAGGTCTTCATGGACAGCTTTTTAACCTAATTCCTTCTTGTACCAGAAGAAATGCAGCCATCAGAGGATCATAAAAACCACAAAAAGGCACTAAACCTTCCACACTGCAGGGAAAAGAAACCCCCCCCCAGCTGAACACAGTCCATCCATCCCTCCCACCCTGCCCGCAGTAGTGGACAACTCACAGGCAGCCACCGGTGGCCCTGCTCACAGCAAGATCCTGGTTTTATGATCCAGGATATCCCTTCCACTGCCTTCCACCAGCAGCCACGAGGAGCTCGCAGCCGTGGTGCCGATATCAGACGCTTTTCCTGGATTTGAAGGGAAAGGAAGGAAAAAAAAAAAGAAAAAGAGGGGGGAGGAAGAGAGGCCAACTCCACTGGGAAAAGTAATAACAGGCTTGGGGCTGGCTACCTCCCAAATCTGCAGAGGGTGTGCCCTAGAGGGTTTTTTTGGGGGAGGAGTGAAAGGCTCAGTTGTTTGGGGATGGACGGTCCCCATGCTCCGGCGCCTGATGCACAGGAAAGTCAGGCACTCCAAATACTGGGGGCCAGCTCCCCACATCCTTTAGGGATTTGTTTTGGCCAGAAGAATCAGGGAAAAAAAGCAATTCTGTGTGACTGGGCATTTCCAGGCTTCAAGTCTTGTCCAACCGTATCTTTGGAAAGAAAAGAACCACAAAGCAGCGTCCTCGCCCCAAAACACACACTGGGGGCAAACTGACCCCATGGTCCCCCCCAAAAAGTGCCACTGCAACGTGTCTCTCTCACCACGAAACTCTAGTGCAGTTGAACATCTGCCCAGCTTTTTTCTTGTGGTTTCTCACAATATTTTGAGCGGATTTAATACTTACAGCAGGTGGTAAAGTTTGGGGGTAGGAGTGCAGAATGATGTGTTTTTTGAGAAACAGCAGCACACTCCTGGGAATCGCAGGGAGGAGCTGCCATGACCTCCCTTTTGAGGTACAGTCTGAGCCTGAGCCTGTGTTCCACCAGACCTGAACTTTGCTATTTGCCACGTCCCTCCTTGGTGGTGGGATTCTGATGGGAAGTTGTCCCTGCATTACCTGGTCTTACCTCATCAGGCCACCAGCAGCCCTGACCCAAGGCCACCAGAGCCCTGTCTGCGTCACTGGCGCCTCTTGCACAACCCTCAACCCAGACTGGCTGCGGTGGCTTTGATGGAAGTTTGCTGATGATGAAGGGGGCTCCAGGGGACTCAAATCTACCCAAAGGGCGGATTTTGACCTGCAGACAGTGTTGAAATAGTGCTCTGTGACATGCCAGGGATGCAACACAGGACAGAACATGCTCTGCCTGCGATGTGTCCCATGGAAAGATCTCTGGTGGCATCAAGCTATGGTCAGGATTGTCCAGAGAAGCCAAGCTCTGGAGAAAGGCAGCTCTTCCAAGTCAATGGCACCAAGTTTAGATGGTGTTTGTGGGTCTCTGAGCTTCCTCCACCATCCAGACCCTGTGCTGCCTGGCGTTGTCCTCCCAAACCATCTCGCTCTTGCTCTGCACTATTTGGTTTACACATTTCACCTCATGGAGACAGGATCACACATCGTGACAGGCTGCTGGGAGGTGGCAGCACCACCAGCCCTCTACTTTGTTGTGGACACCAAAGCACTTCTGAAGGCAGCCACTGAGCCCACGGGGACAGTGCTACACAGAAACCCCTTGGTTATCTCCTCCTCATCCTCCCCAGCCATGGCCACTGTCACTTTAACAGCAGAAACTGTCCCTTGAAATAGCCCTTCCAGTGATGTCCCTTTTCCAGCAGGATGGGACAGAGATGCTGCATGTAGGTGAGAAGTGTCCCCTCAGGTCTATCAGAAATAAGAGAGATCCTGGGGAAACACAATTGAGTGTCAGCCAGAATAATTAAAAGCCATGGAGAAAGTGAAGGGAGATGGGAGAACAGGCTGCTCCTAGTTAGGTTGCGGCAAGGTCTGGCAGTGTTATCAAGATCCCCCAGCATGTCACACTCCTGGCTCCTCTCATTAAGCCCAGGTCCTGCAGAGATGGTTTTCCCTAAAACCCTCTTCCAGAAAACTCCCTAGCTCCAGCAAAAAGCCATAGGAGAGCTCCATGGTTGTCATAGGACAAGTGCTCTGCAAAAGCAACATGTCAACAAAGCTCTAGGGACAAAGGTGGGTACCTCCAAGCTGCCAGTTTTGGATGCATAGCTACAGCATGGCCTGATCATGCACCCTCTCCTGCTGCCCTGCACCCTCTCCTACCCTCCTGTACCCAGCCATCCTCAGCAACAGGGACAAAATCCTTTGGCCCTGCCGCCGTTGCGTAAAACCCCAGAGCTGTGCCAAGAGCTGTCCCCCACCCGTGGGAGCTCACAGAGCAAATGAAGGTGGTTTTCTTTCAAATAAAAGATCAAAGGGCATGAAACACTGAAAGTCACAGGTGTTCTTGCTGGAGGGACATCAACGTCACCACTCACTCTGCAGAGCCTGCCTGGTGTGTAAAGCACTGCCTCACATCCTCAGTCTGATTTGCACATTGTCCACATGGGAGATGGGGGACTAAATTGGAAGGAGGAGGGAGGATCAAGCACCACTTTGGAGGAAGGAGATTAAGGCAGTGCAGAACTCAGATTGCTCAGGGTTTGTAAATCAGAATCACAGAAATGTAGAATCATTCAGGCTGGAATGGATCTCCAAGCTCATTAAGTCCATCCTTCAACCAAGTACCATCCTGCCCACCAAACCACATTCCTGAGTACCATGTCTATGCACTTTTGAACACTTTAGGGATGGTTTCCACCACTTCCTGAGTAGCCCATTCCAATGCTGAGTCACTCCTTCAGTGAAGAAACTCTTCCTGATATCCACCCTGAACCTCCCCTGGTGCAACTTGAGGCCTTTTCCCAACTACAGAACTTCTGAAACTCAAAGCCCCTTGGAAATACACCTTGCAGCTGGGCTCAGATAGACATAAAAAGGAGAAGATGTGGCTGTGGCTCTTTCTCCAGCTCAGGAATTGGTGGCCATGGAGACCTCATTGCAGGCTTTCAATGTATTAAAGAGAGGTTGAAAAAAAAAGGATGGAAAAAACCTTTTACACAGGCCTGTAGTGATAGTACAAAAAGCAACAGGTTTAAATTGAAAGAGGGCAGGTTCATATTGAACACAAGAAGGAAATTTGTTATGATGGGAGTGGTGACACACTGTAACAGGTTGCCTCCAGAAGCTGTGGCTGCCCTGTCCCTGGAAGAATTCAAGACCAGGCTGGATGAGGCCTTGAGCAACCTGGCTGCAATGGAAGGTGTCCCTGCCCATGGCAGCATGGCTGAAAATAGATAATCTTTAAAGGTCCTTTCCATCCCAAACCATTCCACGATTCTCTGAGTGCCTGATGGCCAGAATGGTTGGGTGACCCTTGCTCTGTGCTCCCCACATCAGCTCCCATCCAGTTCCCCCCTTGTCTCTTCATCAAGCAAAGTTCACACTGGATTCCAGTTTAACCAAGGTATTAAAAAAACCTTGCTGGAACAGGACACTGAGAATTAGGAAAACGGGATGAAAAATCCTTTGGGCTGGAGCCCTGAAATGCTGCAGGCTGGGACGTGGTCTTGGACAGCAAAATTGGGCTCCCCAATTACCATCAAGCCTGTCTCTTTCTGGGCTGCACACCAGAAGCAGAGAGCAGCTGCTGCAGCCCCAGATGAGCATATTTTAAATCACATCCTCACTTGTCACACAGAGATGGTCTGGAATGCCAAGGCTGCTGCTCCCAGCCACTGTTGGAGGCAAAACCAGCTAAAAAAAGATGACAAACTATATAGAACCTGGCACTTCTTGAACTTAAATGAACTGTCTTTTGATACAGAAGATGAACAGTCATCCAGTCCTGTTCCTGTCATTCACAGGAAGGATTTCCAGCAGTGGCTTTATAAAAGCCAGCAAATGCCCTGGTATCTCAGGAAGGGAAATTGCAATGATTTGCATGAGCAAAAAGCTCATGTCAGAGCCACTGTGAGATGATGATACTTGGTGCTCTTCCCATCCTGTCAGGGAAAGCAAGGAGAAGGTCACGCAGCACAGCCAGCTGGCTTTGATGGACTGTGCCCAGGTGATTCTGGAGATCACCAAAGGAGAAGGACCACATCCTCAGGGTAATGGTAGGATGAAGAAGAAATCCATCCTGTCTAGAGTAGAAACATCACCAGAACACCATAACAAGAGGGGACACCACATCCCATGGAAAGGTGTACCCAGGAAAAAAGCAAATTTAACAGTGGGATGTCACAACCTCACAATACCTTTCCAGACTCATACCACTCTTGGGACAACACAGAGGTGAGGTGGTCATCACCAAGTGTTTTTGGGGCTGAAGGAACCTGTAGTCAGCATCACTTCTCCCTGAAATGCCAAAAGGTTGGAAGGAGAGTGATTGTTCAGGAAGTGCCCAGGGAAGCTTACTCATGAGCATGCTTTGCCTTTGACTTTCTTTCATCTACATTTTTGCATAAATCCGGTGCTGCCTTTAGGGAAATGCAAATTCCCTGGAGAAAGGGGAGCGTTTGAAGGTGCTGGCTGCTCTGACGCGCCAGGCAAGGAAGCGACGCTTTTATCACCTGAAAATTAAATAAAGGCTGAGATGTGAAGCCTCCCCACCCTGCTAAGCAGGAAAACTTCCTCAGCTCCTACGGCCGGATCCAGCAGGGATGGGACAGGCAGGATGCAGCGTTTCATCCGTGCTCTGCACATCCTCCCCAGCCCCAGGGGTGATCTTTAATAGCCTGGAGACACGCAAGCTGCTCTGGCTCTGCTTGGTTTCCCGGCTCCGCTTGGCTCCCTGGCTCCCGGATGGTTTCTGAGGCATTTTGACACCCCGGCGTGGGTGGCATTTCCCAGCCACCCTTGCTGTGCTGGAGCAGGCTCTAATCAAGCTGAAAGCAAATGAGCTTCCCTGGGTAAAGGAAGCTGCAAGCCCAAATTCATCATTTATGATGAAGCCGACTGATGATAGTAAATGTTTCTGGGGATGCACATGCACATGCTCTGCCTCTCAGCAGGGAAAAAGGGAAAGGAGGTGAATGAAAAAGCAACACCAGTAAAAAGCTGTCTGATTAAAAACTGGCTTTGAGATCTGTCCAGAATGGTCCCTGTCCCTCTGCTCCCAGGGGCACATAAGAGAGTTCCATCCTGGGGAGGAGGCAGACAGACATTCCCTATTCTGTTTGCCATGGGTATATCCTGGGAGGGTTTTTCTCCATCTCTTTTTCATGTTGCTTCCTAAAGAGCCAGGCTGCTGCAAACAGAAAACAAAACATTGAAGAATATCTATGGAGACTTTGCAGAACACCCAGTGCTGACTTTAGGCTCAGTTAGTTCCCCCACTGTAAGCTCCTTTGGTACACAGGAAAAAGCAAAATGAGGGCATTCCTATTAATATACCTGGCTCCATTCTGAAATCCACACTATTTCAACTATCCTGGAAGAAATACCCTAGAGGCACAGATATGTACAGAGTACTCCAGCAGCCAGCACAAAGGATCTTTTGCTACTTCACAAATAATTTAAATTTGGCATTGCACGTGACAACCAACAGCAAAGCCAACCTGGCCTGGGCTGGATCACAGTTGAACAGAGGGAGCAGAGACAAGGAACACTGAAGATGTCCCCTCCAGCCACAGGACACGGGGCTCATCTGCTCCCGTGCAAAGTCAGCAGGTACTGGTTTGGCTCAGTTCTACCAGCATGAGGCCATTGTGACATCGACAGCCATCTCAGGAAAGGCACCAGGGAGTCAATCTTGCCTTGGGGGAAGTTAAAAAATAAATAAAAAAGTTTATTTTCAGCTCGATCTGTTCCCAGCTCATCTCTCTACAAACAGGCAGCTGTACTGGCAGGGCACTGTGGGCAGCACTGGGACAGGCAGCCAAGGGTTGCTAAATGAGCACTGTAATTCAATGCTGAGGCATGGGGTGAAACTCTGCCGTGTGTTCCCACATGGGAATTTCTCTGGCATTTTCTTTTATCAGCTGGTCGATAAAACATCCCCATCCTGTTTCCAGATCTCCCGTAAGTGTCATTCGTCACACAGACGGAGCACATCCTCTCTGCTGCCATTAGCACGTCCTGGGCTGGCATTTACTAGAAATGCAGCACAGGGACTTCCCTCAAGCTCCACCAGATAGTGGCACCTGAAAGATTGTGGGGACCTTGGCAAGAGACTTCCCTGCAAGGTTTGGAAATGCCAACCAACCTCTCCCATGTAGCTGGACCCAGTCTCTCCCTGGCTGAGCCTCGCAAGCCGGCAGACCTGTGGGGATCTGCATCTGGATGGGCGCACCCATGGAGCCAACACCTACCTCAGGCACAAGATCTGCTCCCAGGAGACTGGCACAGTGTAGGAACAGAAGGTTTTAGTTAACACTAATGATCAACTCTGAGCTCACCTACTTCTCCAGCACAACCACAGGCAGGAGCATCATTGTGGCATCGCTGCCTCCAAAGCTGGTGACAACATCACCAACTCCTCACCAGGAGCACATCTCAGCCACCCTTTCAGCTTACAGCCACAGCACCAAGGATGAGGAAGATTCACAGCATCCAGGACTAGTAGTACATCCTTCTGATAGCAGGACATTGATAAAACTCTGGTCTTCGACCTGTCCACTTCAATAAAACAAACAACAGCTTCATGAAATCTCCCCTAACTTTAGCAGACAGCAATTTTAGCCCAGCTGCCTGCATGACGCCTCTGCTGCATTTCTATGACTAGCTTCAGGCAGATATTCTGATTTTTGTAATGCCTGAAGACAGTTGTGGGGAATACACAGACATTTTTAAAGCAACAGCAAAAATACATCAGTGTTTTAAAGGGAAACACGGGGGAAAATAGTCTTGTTCTGGAAAAAAACCTGCTATGATTTGCTGACAAAACCCACCAATATGTGAGACACTCCTATTCTGACCCCCATCTCTGGGCCATGAAATCACAAAGCTGGACCATGAGCTGCCCCACTTGTCCACCGTTCACTGCCACTCTGTGCTTGTTATCTTGGAGGAATGGAGTAAGGTTACATGGCCTTCCTGTGCAAAATCTTCTTGCACATTTGTCATCATTCAGATGGGTTTAAAATCTGCTTAGTTTTTCTCAACTTTCATTTTTGGAAGTGATTTATCATGCCTTTACATTTTAGCAGAGAGCACTAAATGGATGGAGGATGCTCAAGAGCAGCTCTGGGATATATAGAAGGTATCTCCATGTCACATTACAATACAAGCCTTGTACAATACGAGAATTTGAGACAAACTTTGTCTCCAAATCACGCCTTTTTCAATGAGTTCATTTTCAGGAAGCTGTCCCATCCACTAACCTCAAAAAATGTCTCTGGCTCACATCCATTAAACCAGATAAATGAGAGTTTATAAGTTCATAACTCGAGCTGAAGTCAGAAAGTTTCGTCTTTCGTTTTCTAGAGCTGATTCACGACCAGCCTGACCCAAAATGTGGTCTTGCTTCAAGTTTTTTGTCATTTCAGGGTTCATTTGCAGTTTAAAGTGATGCTCTCCTCCTGCCTTAAGTCTCCTGTGCTCACATCCCAGCTCAGTGCTGGCACAGCTTCTCTCTGCACTCCCCAAAGCCGGTGTGGATACACTTTTCGAACTTGATCAAGTGAAATGTCCGTGGATTTGCTTCTTTGCCAGAAATTCAGAGGGACATCAAGCTAGGATTTTGGTCCTGGGGCTGCCCAAGCAATCATCCCTGATGCTGAGCACAGGCACGGAACACCACCTTGGACTTATCTCCAGAAAGACACTTGAGCTTTTCTCCTCCCTGCTATACCAGTACAAGAATTGTGAGCTTCCCTATTGCACTGAACCTGGCTGTGTTTCTGGTCTGCAGAGTCAACAAGAGGAGTAGCCAGCTTTTTGGCTCCCCTGGAAACTCTGCAGTCCAAGAAAATCAGACGAAACATTCGAATGCGCTCAAGCTTGTTCGTCAACAGTCTGATTTCTGAGGGACCTGACCCCGCATCCAGGCCGGCTGACGCTGCACTGACAGCAATATTTTTGGGTCCTGTGTGGAATACTCCTGCAACAGTCCTGCTGCCAAGTCTTGCAAAAGTTCCCAGGCTGAGAAGCTGGATGTGAGGAGCATCCACTGTAAGGTTTGTGTGAGTTGATGAAACATCTCAGCTCACCGGGGAAGGGTCAGAAGTGGGGAAGAACATGCATCATGTTGACAACAACTCAATAAAAGCAACAAAATACCTACAGAGGACTGTGTGACATCTCACATCGACTGTCACAGGAGGGCTGAGGTTAGAAGAGACCACCTCCAACCACCCCAAGGGGTGGAGCATTGCTATGGGCATCTCACCACTGCTGCCCTGGCACCCTCATGGACATCCTGCAGATCAGATGGCCACTGCAGTCATGCATTACTACCATGCCTTGATTGATGGATGAGATTCCTGGTTCCAGCTACTTAAACTGTGCTCCTCTGAGATGCAGCATCTAAAGTACACTTCTAGAGTTAAAGGATATAATTTCCTCCCTTTGCCCTGCCCAAAGTCACTGAAGGACACAGACCTGTATGGAAACACAGATCTCCCTTCCCAAATGCCCTCTTCTCAGCTCCAAACAGCACCAAACTCTTTCACTAAGGTCCTTCAGTGGCAGGAAATGCACCGTCAACCCCAAAATGTGGTGATCACTCTGGATTCTCCAAAGAGGCTCATCCACAAAGCCCATCCAAGGTACGGTGCCTGGCCATAGCCCAGGATGAGGTATCTGGCTGAGCCCATAAGGTGGAAAGTTCAAGTGGCTGCTATTTACTTGGCTTTGCAGAGAGCAGTCGCCCGGCTGAACGTGGGCCAAGCACCTTCCCATGGCAGGAAGAGCTGCTGGAGTCTTTAAATAACCACCAGTGGTCAGGGCTTTGGTTTGCAGCTTCTCTGGATGGAAAACCTCCCTCACTCTGTGTCTGCTCCAGCTCTCTCCTGGGCGTAAATGTCAACACTTGTCTCATTACCTCCAAGGTCTTCATGTCCATATCCACCAGCCCCACGTGGAAGCTTGAGAGAAGCAGGAAAAGTTCTCCAAGCACACACTTAAAAACACATGCAGGCTTCTTATCCCTTGTGAAAGATGAATTTTATGTCCTACAGTCAAAGCTTCCCTTTGCCTTCACGGCAATTTGTAGTTCCCTGGGGTTCTCCTCACCCTTCCCATCCTGCTTTAAGGTCCACACACATCTCCTCACACTCCAACACTGAACTGCACCACCATAAGTGCTCCTTACCTTCCTGCAGCTGGACTGGTGCGTTACCAGTTTGTAGGATTAAAATCAAGAATAAAATCCTTCCTCCAGGGCAAGTAGAAAATGCCAAGATCCCTCCACAAAGGCTTCTCTCAAGTATTTCCCTGGGGTGCATGGAATCAGAAATCTTGCCAAGAACCTTGGTAGAATGGGTCACCCAGCAAATCCTGCTTTATTGATGGAAAGTTCCCAAAAGCTGTTTCACTGGGAAGCCTGGCTTCTTTGGGATTTTGGCTTGCCAAAACTCTGGGGAACAGAAATGATTTTTTTTTTTTTTACCTATAGCTGTCGTTAACATATTAACCTAAAATGATGGCTAGTGAGAGGAAGCTCTGTAAACAAGCAAAATAACATTGTACAGTTGAAAAACAAGACCTTGTCCTGACCTCCTCTCTTGGGCAGATTCACTGGCGCACAGCAAACCAGTATTTTATTTTAAACTGTGCTTGTAAAAAGTTAAAAAAAGCTGCTTCCTTGACACTTAAGTCAGGTAAGGACACAGCAGGCCAATCTGCCATATAAATAAGCCTGCTCTTGTATACACATGTGTTTTAAAATAAGCTTATGAAATGTAAACACATGGGCTTTTACAAAAAATAATTCAGCCTCACTGAAACCATTTAAGTGGGACTGAGCCAGGCTTCAGAGATCTGCACAGGGCATGCTAACTTTGACCCAGAAACCCCTTAGAGACAAATAAAACACTCATAAACATGCAAAAAAGGAGCAAAATTCAGTATATTTCTGCAGGATCATCCCTAGAGCTGCATTTCTCTCTTGATTATAGGAAGAAGAGACTGGGGGGGAAGAGTTTCTTCAACTCATGTGGGCACATTCCACACTGCCCACCTTCTTTGTACCACCAAGAAGGGCAAATTTTCTATTTGTCCCTGGCCTGTGCACCCCAGGAGAGGAGCCAACCACCAAGAAACCTAGGCTTTAAAAATAAAACAGTCTTGGCTTCAGAGGGGCAGGTGCAAGGGGAAAAAATACTTTTAACACTCATTCTGCAGGAGAGGAATGCCAGGACCCCTCTGAGTGCTGCTTGTCTGAGTTTAGAAGATTTATTTGGAGTCGATGGAGGCGTCTGACTGGTGGTTAATCCTGGTGCTGGGCACTGGGGCTGGGGAAGTGGACATCAAAGCATTCCTGCATCTGCTGGGGAAATGGGAGAAGTGGCAGATAGAGCTCTGCCTCCTTCCTGCACAGCTGTGACAGGCAGCACAGACCTGAGCTTGGGGCTCTGCAGGACCTAGAAAAGCTATCCAGGTGTCTGAACAATCCCAAGGATGGATCTTCCCACTCAATTTGCTGGGTTTCCATCCTGCTGCAAACACAAACACGAGGAGAATCTCCAGCCTTCTGATTATTTTTTGTGGTCTCCTCTGGACCTCCTCTGACAGGTCCATGTGTCTTTTTCTTGTGCTGAGCACCCCAGACCTGAGCACAATTCTCCAGGTGGGTCTCACAAGGGCACATTCTATGACTCTATGAAGATGAGCTCCCAGCAAGCTCACGAGACCAGTGGCTGGTGTCCCTAGATCCATCCATCCTGGGATCCATGGTGGAAGCTTTTTCCTACCACTGAGAGAGGATGGTTCAAACCTCTTGTGAGCTCGTTCGGCAGCAATCCAGAAGTTTGCATCTGGCCTGGAGATGAAGAGCACATTAAGGATTTAGGACAACGTGACAGCTCATAAAGGGTGGTTAAGGTAACTTTGTCAAAGGCTGGCATTCAGGACTTCTCCATCCAAGGAGCCAAACAGCCTCAGGCAAGCTGTCTCAGGGGAGTTCTGAGTACACTGCATAAATCTCCAACCTTATTAAAGCTCCAAAGACCACAGAATCCAGCTCCTGACCTTCTCTGGAGCAGAAAACGACAAAATATTTCCTGTTATTTATAGCAGCTGGAGAGCCTGATGGGAAAACCCCACTTGTGAAACGTGGGCTACTTGCCACGGCTGCTCTCAGGGAACGGTCAGGCTGCTCTGAACTCCAGCCTGGATGGACCGTTTCATCCCTGGGGCCACTTCAGCCTGGACAAGACCAGGTCCAGAGGCTGTACAAGAGGAACAGACAAATGGATCTTGCTCCCATTGGCTCTTCCAGGTCATGTTTGCATGGCCCAACTTGAATTAGACAAGGCTGAGCATCCCAGAGAGGTGGCTTCACCCGTGGGCTATAGGCACGTGGCCACCCTTGAGGAGCAGTTAACCTGTATGAGGCTCCACCTGGATGTGGCTGACCTCACCTAGGAGGCAACTGTCAGCCTTTTAGGGAAACTGAGGAAAGGGCACAGCCCCTTCGCCCACCTCCACTAGGTGCCACCCCCCTCCTCAAAGCACAGCAGGCACTGGCACGTTTATCTTCTGGCAGTTGGATTTCCACCACTCTGGCACACATGGAAGGTGCTTTCCAGCACGTTCAGTCACGCAGGTGCAGGAAACCTCGCAGCCCAAGGCGAGCTCTTCCTGCACCGGGACGGGCTTTGCTGCTGGGAGCCTCTCAGCGCTGGCCCAGCTAGAGAGGAGCATTTGTTGTCATGCTGTCGAGGAGGATTCCCAAAGCTTCTGTCTTGGGCCGGTGCCAGGGCGGGTGTTCTGCTCGCTCCCAGGCCGAGGGAAGCAAGCTGTTCGTCACACAGGGCCGTCAGATGCTGTGAAGGAACTCGCCAGCCATGAGAGGAGCAGCCGGCTCCGGAGCTGCCGTGACGGTGGCTGAAAGGCTGTGATGGCACCCAGGGACATGGCCTGCCCTGTCAAAAAGAAGCCACCGGGCTGAGGGTAGGGTGACAGTGAGTGTCATCAGTGTCCACGCACCAGTGAACAGCTGCTGGGATTTAGGACCACACTGGGAACAGCACAGGTCACACTCTGGAACTTCACCTTCATGATGATGCTTCTGCTCCTGTTCAGGTAATGATGCCTTGTGTAGGATTCAGCTTGAGAGCAGAAATCTGAATTTAGGGACCCAGGAGCCTCATTAGAGTCATCACAAAAATCACAGATTGGTTTGGGATGGAAAGGAACTTCAAATGTTGTCTAGTCCAACAATATTTAGTCCTGCAATGAGCAAAGAGACCTTCCAGTAGATCAGGACACCATTTCAGTCACCTGGTCCAAGGCTTCTTGACAGGCTTCTCCTATCCTCTGCTACAGCTCTGCTGTTAGTGCATCTGTGTGGCCCCATGGCCAGTGTGGGAGACCGAGACAGATCTTATCCTCAACAACAAAACCCCAAACCAGAGCCATGGCCAAGGCCTAGGCGCATCTCCAAAGAGCCCAGACAGATCTTCTCCCAGGGAGATCTCGGCCCTTGCGATGGACAAGTTCCTTCTAAACATCCCCAGGCAGTTTGCCTGCAAGCCCAATTAGTAACACTGTATTTTGTCAACAAAGTCGGGTCAGCAGCAATTCATAGACTTCACGCTGGTTAACCTTTTCCCACCAAACAAGCCCAGGGATATTTTGACTCTCTGCCCTTGAGAAGTTTATTTGTGTAGGATCCATCCACTTACCAGCTTCCGGCAATGAAAGGACACACAAAGAGTGTAACTGCTTTCTAATAGTTGGGGAAAGACTTGATGGCTGTGGCCAGGGCTCCCCAGCACCGGCACTAGAAAAGCAGAGCACTTGCCAAAGCCACCTGAGAGAGTCCAAGAGGCTTGTAATTAGCCTGGGAGAGAAATCAGAATGAGTGCAGCAGCCCAACCATCGCCCCCAGATGCAACAAGATCTTCTGAGGAGAACCTGGAGGTGTTCTACTTGCTGGAGGCAAAATGCGTGGACTGGATTGTGGAATATTGAAAGAAGACTCGACAGAAGAGAAACATCAGAGAAAGCCATCCCTGCTTTCAGCCTTGTCCACATGCCATCACCCAGGAGGAGATGACTTGACACCAAACCAGTTCAAGCTTCCCCAGTGCTTTTCACTGCCCATGACCACATCTCATCATCTGATGCTCACAGGATTTTGAAGCAAAAGCAGATGAGTGGGATCAAGGAAAAGGGCAACCTTAGCCTTGGCCTGGTGAGGATTTTACACCTCTTAGAAGAAAAAGGACCAAGGAGAAAGATTTCTCACCTACCTCCTGAGACATGTGGGATGCACCTCTCAGCCCAGGATCGATCACAGGCTGCTGCAGCTCACAGGTTGTTTCAGCTCCAGGTAGCCCAGAAACTTTCACCGTGATTCAAAAGGATTGGCCAAAAGGGATTCAACTTGAGACTCCCTCACTGTCTGGGCTCTCCTGGCAAATGATTAACAGATGCTGCACTGGCTGGAGCTCTTCACCCAGACAGAACAGCATCTGGCAGGCCCATTACTGCCTTGTGTGGTGGGTGTGCCCTGGAGAGCCTGGAGATTTATTGCCCAGATATAAAGTGACTGAGCTCTGTCCCAGGAGCACTGCAAGAGAAAAGCAGAATTTCTTCATAAAAGAGTCTGCTTATCACAGTTTCAATAATTTGCACATGAAGGGGAGGTCAGGAGGGCAAAGCCACCCCAGGGTAATATGGGGAGGTGACACAGTGCTGGCTCCAGTGGGTGCTGCCAGTTGGAGGAGAGTGTCTGGTTCAGTGAAGGAACGGCGATCCCAGAAAGGGGCAGGGAAAACTATGCCTTTTAACAGCAGTTGGGATATTTTCTTCAGCACATTCCTCTCCCTCCAGTAATCTTGTGGGAGCCTGGAAAGACGGGTTGTGAAATATAATTTCTCCCTGCCAGAAGCTCTGTGGGGATGCCAGGAGCCAGAGCAGCCTTGCATGGAGGCAGGACCAGTGTCCATCATGCTACAAACACGAGACTGACAATTAAACTGGGAGGTGATGAGAAAGCCTTTCCCACCATATACCTCCTCCCTGGCCTGGTGTGTCCCTGCATCAGGATGGACTCAGAGTGTCCCAGACTAAGGCAAAGGATAGGGGGCATGCTCATCATGATGCAATATTTACCTCTTGAGATCTGGGTGAGGTCACGCATTTGCATCACTTTGGGCTGTATTTGCTCAGAGATACAGAGCAAAATCCTACAGCTTTCAGAGTAAATCCCATTTTGGAGCAGTAACTGGGAGAAGAGCACAGTGGGATGCACTGGCTCCTGGGTGGGTACTCCAGGCCACATAGGTCCTTATGTGGTGCCTGCAATCTCAGTCCATCCCATGGATGGGCAGAACATTGGGCAGCTGTATCTGGCAGCAGTTGCAGAAGACACTGGTCACAGCCACGTGCTGGGCTGAGCCGTGCACGCTGTGGTGTGTCTGTGTGACGTGCCTTCATCCATCTCTGCTTTCAATTAAAGCCACTAATGATTTTAGCAAGAAAAGACAAACCAAGTGCATCGCTGGCAGGCTTGCTAACGCTGGCCAGATGTGCTGCTCCTGGCAGGTGCCACAGTAGTTGCAAGTGTGCAGGTGGCTTTGTAGGGGGAAAGCAAGGAAAAAAAAAAAAGTAAAAAGAAAAAAAAAGTTATGGGTCATTGCCATCAAACCAAATCTTCCAGACTCAGAAAATCTGAATGGAGCTGGTCCTGGATGCTTTGCGGTCTGGGCTTGGGTGAGGCCCCAGGGCTGTAATGGTTTTATTTAGGGCATGCAATAACCTTTGGCTCCTATTGTATTTGGGTTTGCCAGAAAGGCAGTTGGTCTGGCTGAATTAAAGCTGGCGGTAATTACATGCCAATGCCTCCTCTGTACCGAGGAAGGGCAAAACCTAAAAAGAAAACCATGTGTGCATCCCTCTATTCACCACTTCATGTGGAGATATCCCTTAACCTCCCAAGAGCAGAAATCCAGCTCATGCCCAGCATTAACACTTTGGAAAGTTATTGACAATGCAGTCCAAAAAGGAGGAGAGATGTGGGAAGGCTCCTGGTGTCAAAATGCACTTTGTAAGCAACCAGACTCATCCCCTGAAGGACACTCTCTGCCTTGCCCAGCCACCAACCCACCCAGCAGCCTTCCAGCCTTCTCAGCTTCCCCCAGTGAATGTGCCAAATACAAACCAGATGCTCCAAAATGCCTGCTTGAAGACATTCCCTTTCATCTGGTAATTGCTGCTTCCGAGGGAAAAGATCTTAAGCGGTCCTCAAACCCTCTTGAATGACCCAGACACCTATTTTTGTCCCTTCTGGGTTTCTGAGCATCTTTGGTTTTGGCATCTGAGCCACCCTGTTGCTCCTCATCCCCTCTTCCTGGCAGCTGATGGCCAGTCCCAGCCTCCTTGGCAGCATTTGCACCCTTAGGACTGGTTTATTGCCACCCATTTGCCATTAGCCACACGCAGTCCAATCCCACTGCACTGGGGTGCCATGATGCCACTGAGATGGGCATCACTGCTCCCCCAGCATCAGATGGGCACGGTGCAGGAAAGTCAGCCCAGGGGGTACAAAAATGAGGTGCAGAAAGCAATGCTGCTTGCTGTAATGGCAGTGATAACAGCTCCATCTAAAACTGCAGCAGGAGGAAATCCACACTCCCCTCCGAATCTGACCTACACAAGCCTAAAATTAAATGAGGTATGTTTGCATTGAGGATTTTCTCGTCCTCTTCAGTCACTGCATTTCTAGCTTTGACAAATAAACAGCCAGTCCTCAAACCTCGGGCTCTTTATTGCTTGTGGTTCCTTCCCCTTCGTTTCAAAGAAATTAATAACAAGAGGAGAAGGTTGCAAAACACACACTGACCTCTCCTTTAAATACAGTGAGAAATCAAATAAATAGGGAGAGAGGAATAAGGAAGATCGACTGCAAGCAGAAAATGCCCAGCTGTACCCACTCTGAGTGCTGGAGGCTGTGGATGCTGATTTAGGCAGCGAGAAAACGAGATGCACAAAGCAAACCCAGCGATGAGAGCAGGATGTGATGCACTCCCATGCTGGAGCTGCAGCTGTGAAGGAGCCCATGGGCTGCACAGAAAAGATTCAGGAGGGGAAGTTAATGCCCAACGTGATGTGCTAAACAACCACGGCCCGAAGGAGAGGAGCTGGGGGGTCAAAAATCACTTTAACGTGGAAAGATGCAAAGGGGTCTGCTGGTTTCCTCCTGGTATCTGCACTGATGCTCAGTGCCCCATCAGCATCACTCACCCTGACAGTGCAGATGAGCGTTAGTGGGAATTGTGTTACACCAGCCCAGCAGCTTCACTGGAAACCGGGAGATGAGGATAATCCTGCTAATAACTGCAGAGGCCAGCTCCTCCTCGATGATGCCAATTTACGAGTGGTTTAACGAGGGCACAGAATGATGGAAGGACACTGCAGGGGAATATAAAATCCTGTCTCAAATGGACACATGCTGGTGCAGTTTGGACTAGGCAGAATGAAAAAAGAAAAAAAGGGCTCTTAACTAAAGGAGAGCTTGCAGGAAATAAGGAGCTGGTGAGCGATAGCACCTGGAGCATCCTTCCTTCCACCAAAGGTACCAGCCACCAGTCAAGTTCTGCGTGCCAAGGAGAAGGAAGGGGTCTAAATTGGGATGGATAAGACAGAATCACCAGGATTAAGCACAGAGGTCTCAAAGAAAGCACATAAAAGGCAAAGAAAACCCACAGCAAAGATGCAGCAGTGGTGAAAAATTATCATCCTGGGGGGAAGGCAAACACCTTGCAGCTCTTCCCATACCATCCTGGATGGTCCAACACCTCCAAAAGGGGACCAGTGGTAAGGAGCCACGTGTGTATTTTGACCTGATGAACTTTCACATTCTAAATCCACTTCAGCCTTTGAGCAAAGTGCCTGGCACAGCTGTGCATGGGAAATGTCTGCTCCACAACACCAGGGCTGAAATTAGCATGGGCAGGAACAGAAGCCCTGGCACTACCAGAAAGGAGATAGAAAAGTGCTACTGAAGGCTGCAGCAGGAAAAAAAAAGCTCATCTTCTGCCAAAATGGTGTTTGCATTTCAAAAGAGAAGCGTGCTAACTAAATTAGATAATGGTTTCATACTGGAGAGCCTTTCTCAGGTGAAGACAGTTGGGGTTGTCCTTCTGCAGGCTGGGACCATCCCCAGTGAGGATGTTGAGAGGCAGCATGGTGGATTTTCCTTTTCAATGAGGGAGCTGCATATCAAGTTGCTGGGGCTGTCTCCACTGCAGGAATGAGGAAGCCTAGATGCCCTTACACCCCCTCCAGCCATGCTCCACCAGAAGCTCTGGGTTATTTAGGTTGGCAGTCCCACAGCACTTGGTAGAGCCTGCCAGAGGATAAATATCAGAGTAGGGAAAGGAGCCATCCAAGCTAAAAGCCAGTGCTGGTACAAGAAGAACAAGGCGAAATGGGTACGAGTCATCCAGAAATAAATTTAAGCTGGAAACGAGAGCAGTTTGTATCCGTGTGAGCAGCAAGGCTCTGGCAACAGCCTTCCCAGAGGACTTGCCAGGGTCAAACAGCTCATTAGTTTTAAGAAGGAAGCTGGCAGGGGGTTTGTGTCACGGCTGCTTGTAATGGCGGGGAGGAGGGTGGAACCAGCCCAAAACTGATGGTGGCCCTGGGGCTGCCTTCAGCAGGACATGGGTCTGCAGCCACAGCCCACATCCCACCTGTGCTGATGGGATACAGAGGGATGCAACCACATCTGCTTGCTCTTGGGGAGAGAGGGAAGCTGCATGGAGAGGAAAATAAAAACGCACAGCTCCGTTTTTCCAGCTGACAGGAGCTTAAATACTGGCTGGGAATTGGGCTCAGGGCCCTGTGTGAAATTCAGCTTGGCTTGTCTTGAGACAGCAGCTCTACTCCCTGAGCACCCTACGAGAAATTCAGTAATAGCAGGGGGAATCAGACCTACTTGTCAAGCGTGTTGCTATTTGTGCAAATGCTCTGTACCAGAGGGAAGCTTGAAGAACAAGTCCCCTTTTTATAGTGCGTTGGATGCTGGCAGTGAGCCTGCAAATTAGAAGGAATTCAGAGGAGCAACAACAACAACAACAACAACAACAAAAAGCCTAAGGGGCTGGAGGGATTAATTTGGGAGGGAAAAAAAAAAAAAAAAAGAAAAAAAAAAAAGAGGGAGCTAAGTGTGTGGTCCAGTGGATGTGACTTTGTTTTGGGACTGTACCCAGTGTTGTCCCATCCACAGCAAACCTTTCTGTGCCATGTGCAGGTTTCCCTACCTGTCCTGAAAAGGCCAGATGTGTTTTCTGCCACCTCAGGAGACAGCTCTCCTGAGCTGTGCATCATGTCCACACAGAAAAAAAATCATTTAAAAATTACATACATAATAGAAAGTTCAGTAAGAAGCTGCCAGAGTAAAGATCAGCCCACAAAGGAAATCAGTTTAAGCTGGGAGCAGCTTAGCCATGGCAATGAAGGGTGTGTGGGGAAAAACCCCCTGCTGCAATGTTTATTTGAGGGTGTTTTTACCCCAAATTAGCTCAGTTCATCCCCAAACCTGCTGAATGGCTCAGAGAGGTGCAATATCCCCAACTGGATATTGTCCTGTTATCAGCATCCTTATTTTTCAGGGCACTGAGAGGGGCAGGAGTGACCTGGATCATGGGTTTAATCATCAGCCTTCAGCCTGGCTGCACTTGCACTGGTGCCAGGGCCCTGGAGAGGGGACTTGGGCAAGAGCCCAGCATTGTGCAGGGAAAAGCTTTGCTGTCCCCAGCTCGAGGTACTCAGACCCATGAGGACATTCCCGTGACCAAAAAGTTGCACCAGCCAGGATGCAACAACACATCACCCTGGGGAGCACCAGCACAGTGACATCCAGAGCCTTTCAGGGATGAGACCAACTTTCCACTTTGTTGACCAAACCTCCCCCTTTTAGTGCCTGTCACACAAGCACGGGTGAAGCTGTAATTTGCCATGACGGGATGTAGAAGAGGAGGGGACACAGAAGCTGGGATAAGCCTTCCCTTAAATGCCCCCTAACGCCACCTTAAAAAATAATGAACTGGGGGCAGTGGAGGTTACTGGTTTGGTATGAGAATTTTCATGAGCATGAGAAAAAGAAAGACCACATTGCTCCAAAGTTGGTTTTTTTTTTTTTTTTCAAGCAAGCTTCAGGGCTCTGGGAGAGCAAAGCTTGCTGCAAAGTTTGTTTTCTGTTGTGCCCATGTTACCAAGCAGAGCCGGCAGTGGAATGTGCAGCGAGGGGCACCCGGCTGCGCTGCACCCATGGATAAGCACTGGTGGCCAGGTAGGATGGCACGGTGAGGGCCACTGAGCCTTGGGCAGTGCCTCCAGCCCAGGACATCGCCCAGCCACCCATTTTCCCAATTTAGCACAACTTTACTCGCAGCAGTGCCCCATTTCCAACAGTTATGTTGCACATGTTGCTGAGACATAAACATCATATAGACATCAAAAAAGTGTTTTTTAGATGTTGGGATAATCAGGGCAATTGACCTGGCGTCTTTCCCCGGCGTGCCAGGGTGCAGTGCGGTAGCTGGCAGCTCCCAAACCCTTCTCCGGAAAAGTTCAAACCCTCAAATACTTGGAATTGCTCTTTGAGGGAATTTATTTTAAAGCCGCTTTAACGGCAGCTGGGAATTACCAGGGAGGCACTTTGCTATTTCCCAGCTGCTGACCCCGTTTGCATGAAGGGGGCCCCGGGCAGCCGCCCAGCTGGGACGCCTGGGGACATGTGCCGAGCCAGCATTGCCTGGAGTTGCACCCAAAATCCTCCTTGTCCCAGCTCGCAGCAAGAGCACAGAGAGGGGCTGCTGTGCATGGCAAGAGGGAGAAAAATTACCTCCCACATCCAGGAGTGAGGGTGTGAGCTGGGATCTGGTAGGGTTATCTTTCAAGACCCTGTACCCATGAGGGCTGAAAATTGCACCCAATCACGTTGCTTCCTCCCTAGAGCAAAAGCAGAACTGTGAGGCTGTGAGCCTCCCAAAAACCAAATCAACATCCCAACGCGTCGGTGGTATGCTGTTTTTTAAGCAGCATTTTAGTCTTAAAAAGAAAAGGGTTATTGAGCAAAATCAGTGACAGCAAGTCAGCAGCTAAATGTTGTCAGGACTGCGAGTGACAGGTCCTGATGGAAGGCTGGAAAATGCCACCACCAGAGCTGTGGCTGCTCTTCTTGCAAACACTCTATGTCCCCATTTCCCTGAGAGGGTTACGGAGCCCTTCTCCCCTCCACACCTACATAGGGACATCATGGCCACCCCATGTAAGCCAAGCCCTGGGGATGAGCTAGGAGCCTTGGAACAGGTGCAGGTGGTTGGGTTGGGTCTGGTGGCAGACAGAGGCAACTCCAAGCCCAACAGCTGCCAGATGTGAACCCACATGCAGCCACCAAGTCACTGAAGTGAAGGGGCCCCCAATACCACAGGCAAGGTTTGGCCTGATAGGCATCAGCCCCCTGCAGCACTCGTGGCTTTATTCTCTCTGCTGTCACGCTTGAAAAACATTTGTGGAAAAACACAGCAGAATGAAGAGGGTTTGAGTGGCAAGTCAGAGAAGGAGCTGGGGGAAGAAAACAACTTGGCAAGGAAGGAGAAGCTGAAGGACACAAGTGTTCCCATTTTGGTTCAGAACTCCCTCGGGCGCTGCTCGGAGCGTTTATTGACCAACTCGCCTGCCCTCCACGAGCTGGCCTTGCAAACTGTGGCAGGAGGGAGGCTATTCCTGGTCAAGGCATGTACAACAGCAACACTTTCTTAACTCTATAATCAACCAGTGACACACAAAACACAGCCAAGGACTTTCCTGGAGAGGGCTCCAGCTCTGCAGTTGCTGCACCTGCAACATCACCACAAAAAGCCATCAGGTGCTCTCATGAAATGCTTCAGTGGTCCCAAAAAAGAGGAAGAAAAGAGCTTAAGTCCAGCCAGGCAGACACAATCTGCTTACAAAAATCAAGGTGCACCCTTGACTCCAGCAATGCAGCAGATAGAGAGGACTGAGTTGCCTCTCTCAGTATTAGAAGGAAAATAATCATTGTCACGATAAAAAAAAAAAAAAAGAAAAAAAAAAAAGAAAAAAAAAAAAAAGAGAGATACAGCCAGGTCAGGGCTCATTAAAGGTGAAAGGCAATGGTTTGACTCCAAACCCAGCTGTTCTCCCCAGCATTGATATGATCTTCCCAGCACAAGTCTGTGCGGGAACTCGTCATCCCCCCTGTTCCTTGCAACACGATAACGCAGCACATCGCCCCCAGCTCCCAAGTTAAACATCTTATTAACTGGAGTGACGTAAAAGAGGAAATCTCCAAGAACTATTGCAGAGATGAGAGGGAACACATTTACCATCAATAGGCAATGATACTACTGCAGAGAGATCTGCACATAAAGCAGCACCCAGCCCCTCCTTCCCCTCCCTCCTCTAATCACTCCATGTCATGGGAAACTAAACCTGACATCCAAACAGCCCCGATACGAGACACTCGCTGTAAAAATATTTTTAAGATTGAAAAACAACAAAAAAAAACTTGCCTTCCAGGAAACCATTTGGATACAAACCCTGCGCAGCTGCAGCCACCCTCGGTGTCGTGTTCATCCCTCCTGCTTCGGCTTAGAAATCAGGCAGAGTGGGGAAGGGGAAAGGAAATAAAAAAAAAAGGGGGGAAAAGAAGAAGCGATATTGCAGCTGATGAGCTGCGAGAGGCTGTTGGCAAAGTGGTCCAGCAATCATCTGAAATTCAGACGGTCACGTGTGGGTTCTGTCTGCAGCTCCCGCGCAGCCCAGGCTCAGCACTTCACCCAAGTGCACACGCAGCAATTCCCCGCGCCGAGCTCTCCCGCCCCACTCCCACACGCTTCCCAGCCTGTGCCCCATCCCAACCATACCCAGCAGGTTTTGGCACTGCAAGGTGACCCAGCTGCTCTGGCCATAAAGGTGGATTTCTGCCATGCAAGCGCAGGGCATGCTGAAAAGCATCACTAAGCTGCAAAACCACCCTCCCTTGGAGCTTCTCCACCTAAATCCAAGCCCTGCAGGCAGTGCTGTCTTCTCCACCAGGATGTGCCAGTGGCCACCACCCCCACTACATTATCTGGGGCTGGTGGGGGGTCCCATTGGCCTGAAGGAGTGCCCAGAACATGCTGTACCCACTCCCAAGGCCAGCCTGTCCCTGGGCAACCCTGGGCATGTCCAGAACCAGCCCCAAGCTTCTGAGCTGCTGTGGTTGCGTCAGAGAGCAGTGGGTGAGCCCAGACACCCCTGGGGTGAGGTGGCAGCCAGCTTCTTTCTTTCTTTTTCTTCTCTTTAATTTTCATCTAGGACATTGCCTTAGAGCCAAGGGATGCTTCAGGCTCCATCAGGCACTGCCCTGCAGTGCAGCTGCTCCTGGGAACTCACCAGGACCAAGCAATCACCAAAGGTCCCTCTCCAAAAGGCCATGATGGGGCTGCAGAGATCCAGCCCCACCATCCCATCTGCAAAAATCTTTAGGACAACTCAAACAATCTTTTTCTCTCTGCTTGCACCCATTCTTCACATAAATTAGCAAGAGGAATCAGGAGACTTAATGTTCCACACCGCCTCTGCTTCACCACCCGGCTGGAGATGCATCGCATGGCACTAAAGTCAGGCAGATACAGTGGGACTAAAAAAAGAGCATGGTTGCTTTTTTTTTCTTTTAAAGCTGGATTGCCTTTCACGGTGGCTATATTTATAGGTAGAGCTGTTGAAATTTTAAGGGCTTCTTGCCACAGGAATCTGGTCGTGTCTCGTGTTTGCAAAGTGGCGTAACTTGGCAAAAATGAATATTTAAGGCCAATGGGTGCTGCTTCTCTTTCTTAATTTCGCGTTAAATCAGAAAGGGAGAAGGACAAGATGTAAAATTAGCCATGCACGCTGCTGCCATGTGCCACAGTCTGTATTTTCCAGATTAGGAGTGTAATGAACACGGGACTTCACACCCGCCTCTAGACCGGCACTTTCCTTTTCTGTCAATGACCAAAAAAACCCAGCTTTCACGGGTGTTTATTTTTGCTTTCGGTTTGGCTATCTGTGGCACACACAAAGCCTCCTCTGCACTTCGGTTTGTGGTTGAAAAATCCCATCAGGGTTCAGCTGCAGAGTGGTAAAACTCGCTCTCCCCGTCCAAAGCCACCCGGGAACACCACCCGCCAACACGCCGCAGTACACGATGCCCAGAAACCACGCAGTCTCAGCCCAAAAGTTGGCAGTTTTCTTACACAACAGCATGCTACACTGCTAAACCCCTTTTTCATTTTAATTTATGCTATAAAAGCATGTTACACCCTGTCCAAAGACGCTACCACCCCACTGAGCACGTCTGGATGCTAAACTTTGATTCCCTATGACAATGTGTGTCTATTTAAGACAAAACCCAAACCATAATTAAAGTTATTGATAGGAGACGATGTTTACTGTTTGCTATTTTAACATCAAGTGCTGTTGGATTTCAAGCCGCTGATTTCCGTGGCTTGCAGGGGATGATGCAGCTGGAAACATGCCTTAATGTTGGGTTTTTTGATGTTTCTCTGGGCACTTCTGCTGTCAAATCAAAAGAAATGCACTTAACAGCCCAATCCCAGCAGAAGCTTCTCACCCAGGATCGCCTTGACTGGAAGTCGAGTGATTTTTGAGCTATGAAGGCACATATAAAAGTAAAATAGCTTTAACAAAAGCTTTTTGCTTCTGCAAGCAGCCCTCTCACTAAGCAGAGCCAACAGGGTGATGATGGCTCATGACACACACCTTTAACACAAGTTAACCAAAGTTATAAAATTTTAACATTCCCAAAAGGAACAAATTTTAGATTGGAGCACTTACCAAAGGTTAAAAGTCTCTTCACTTTCCCAACTGTCAAATTTGGTGGCCTCTGAGATCCCCAGAAAGTGGCTGTGTCAGGGACTGTGCAGCATCAGCCCCTGCCAGCCAGCATCTGGGCAATTAACTCTGAAGCCAAGTGACAAGACACTGTTAAGTCCCTGGATGTATATAAATATTAGTGCAGAACATTGGTGAGCCCACAAGGCCCTCAGCTTTAAATCCACCTGCAGCATTTTTAACTAGCTATTAGCAACAATGTGATTAAAAAAAAAATCAGTGATCCTTTTAACAGTGGAATTTAAATCCAGCTCACAACCTGGTAGGAAGATTCATGACATTTTGCACACAAACAAGCCACTAGCCCCATTTATCCACATTACTCTTTTTCCACTGCTGCCAATAAATATACGACTTCATTAAGGCTCAGTTTTCTTGCTGATCCTCCTTTGGCCAGAAGGATGCACATAAACCCAACCCAGCAGCTCCAGACACTCGGTTGCCCCGTTTACATTTCAGTTCCTTTGAGCAGAAAGATAAAGCTGTAACTAAATGAACTGGAGAAATTGGCAGCAGCACAAACTTGACAGATTCCAGCTAATTGCTTGGATTAGTAATTCCAGTCGCATGCAAAAATCCACTTTACCTACGGCAGAGAAAGGCATGGCATGGGGTGTCCTCCTGCTATGTGACCTGCCTGCCAGCGAGTGGGAACTACTGGCATTCCCAAGTCCCCACGCCATCTCAAGACCAGGAATGGCGTGTTAGCCTAAAGAGACATGCTCAAATACAGAATCACTGAATCATCCAGGTTGGAAAAGACCTCCAAGATCATCAAGTGCAACCATCAATGCACCACCACCGCCACCATGTTCACCACTGAACCATGTCACCAAGTGCCACAGACACACGTTTTCTGAACACTTCCAGGAATGGTGATTCCACCACTTCCCTCGCCAGCCTGCTCCAAGCACGATCCAGCAGAGGCCATCCCCGCCGATGCAGGGCAGCCCCATTCGTTTGACGAAGAGGGAAACATCCTTAGGGATGGCGAGACCGGACAGCCCGGAGCACGGCGCTTCCCCCTTGGGCCCCTTGTGACATCGATCGCCGCGTCCGGCCCTGGACGGGGGTGGAGAGGCCCGGTGGAGCCCTGACAGTGCCACGCTGCATCCCAGCCACGGAGCGCGGCGGGATGGGCTCTGTGTGCGGGATGCTCCGTGTCCGCACCATGAGGTGGGGGACTGCGGCATCGCGCGTGGGCTCCCAGCGGGGCTACGGCGGGCAGGAAGCAGCGTGCGTGACCCTGGCACACCACGGCTGTAGCTCCCCTCCCTTCATTTTGGGTTTAATCTGAAGGTGCTCTAGCCTCGCTGGGGCCGGGGGGCGGGGGGGGGGGGGGGGTGCTGCACGCTGCTGCCCCCCCATACAGCCCCTGGATGGCTGCAGAGGAGACATCACCCCTTTCCGGGGGGACATCGCACGGCGCAGCCTCCTCCGCACGCTGCGGTGGCCCCGCAGCCGGCGGCACACGGACCCCTCCCGCCTGCATTGTTGCGCGGGCGGACCCACGTGCGGCCACCGCCGCCGCTTCCCCTCGCCCGCCCGCCTCCGCGCCCGCGCACTGACCTGCCCGCCGGCTCCGCTCGGCTCCTCTGGGCTGCGCTCACCCTGCGTCCGGCTCCGCTCGCCGCCCGGCCGGCCCCGTTCGCCGCCCCCCGCCCGCACATGCAGCCGCCGCCGCCGCCCCGAGCGCGCCCGCGCACCCGACCCCGCCCCCGCGCGCGCCGCCGCTGCATCACGTGGTGCCCGCAGGAGCCAATAGAAAGAGAACAGACGGCGGAGGGGGGCGTGGTCTCTGGCTGTGTGGGCGGGGTCTTGTAAGGGGCGGGGCCTGTGGAGTGGGCGGGGTCAAGGGGTGAGGGGAGTGCGAGGGAAGAGGCAAAAGGAAAAAGAAAAGGAAATGGAAGCAGAGGCGCTGGAACACCTCTGCTGTGGAAACAGGCTGGGACAGCTGGGGTTGTTTAGCCTGGAGAAGAGAAAGCTCCGCAGAGATCTTAGAGTCTCTTCCAATGCCTAAAGCATCTCCAAGAGAGCTGGAGAGGGATTTTGGGCAAAGGGCTGGAGTGACAGGAGAAGCAAGAATTACTTTAAACTGCAGAGGGCGGGTTTAGATGGGATATTGGGAAAAATTTCTTCTCTGTGAGGGTGAGGCACTAGCACAGGTTGCCCAGAGACGCTGTGGATGCCCCATCCTTGGAAGTGTTCAAGGCCAGATTGGATGGGGCTTGGAACAACCTGGGATATGGAAGGTGTGCCTGCCCATGGCAGGGGGTTGGAACTGGATGACCTTTAAGGTCACTTCCAACCCAAAATATTCTATGATTCTAAGAAGAAGGAAATGAAGATGATGAGGAGGAAGAGGAGGAGGAAGAATAAAGAAGATTGTGATGACAAGGAGGAAGAGGAGGAGGAAAAGAAGAAATAAGAAGGAAGAGGAGGAAGAAGGAATAAGACGAAGGAGAATAAGAAGGAGAAAACAAAGATGACAAAGAGGAAGAGGAGCAGGAAAAAGAAGAAATAAGAAGGAAGAGGAGGAAGAAGGAATAAGAAGAAGGAGAATAAGAAGGAGAAAACAAAGATGACAAGAGGAAGCTGAGGAAGACAAAGAAGAACCTGGGGGCAGAGTCAAGGGGAGACAGCACAGGCCTGGGCTCAGTGCAGCAGCGTCCCCTGTCCTCTGTGGGGAGATGCCCTTAGTTCCCCGACCGATGAAGGGAGGAGGCTGCCCATTCCTGAGGCTATACAGGATATATTTAACATCTCCCATTAGTGGTTCTGAGTACCTGTGAGGCACAGGGGTCACCCAGTGTGTCATGGACTCAAGCTGGCACAATTCAGGAGCTGCTGTCACTTTATAGCCAAGGCCCTCACCTCAGGTTGTCAACCTTTGTGTCTACTACCCATGTCTAGATCTGTGGTGTAAAGAACCACCATAAATTCAAAGGAACAGGAGCACAGCACCTGATGCCATCTCAAGTTTTCATTTATTTCTAACTTGTCGAGGACTCTTAGCAGAAGTCACCACAGAGGCAGCCAAGGGCTTCAAAAAAATGAATAATAGAGGGCTTGGGGTCACGAGCACAGAGGGATGAGGTGATTCCTCAGGAGACACAAACACATAGAGATGAATATCAGGAGATCCTCAGATGTCATTGCATTTTAAGGATATTTTTACCTCTTCCCTGAAAGGCACTAAACTGGTGTCCTCTAAACCAGGATGGTCTGAGAGTGCTTTATGTTTCTGAGAACACTGTTCAAAGTATGCAGTCCTCCTTTCTGGTTAAGGGATGACCTGGAAGCATGGATCACAGAATAGCCTCAGTTGGAAGTGACCCACAAGGATCATCAAGTTCAACTCTGGCCCTGCAGAGGACAGCCCCAAAAATCACACCTGAGAGTGTTGTCCAAAATACTTCTTGAACTTTGTCAGGCTTGGTGCTGTGACCACTTCCCTGAGGATCCCCTTCCAGTGCTCAGCCACCCTCTGGGTGAAGAACCTTTCCTTAAGATCCAACCTAAACCTTCTCCGACACAGCTTCAGGCTGTTACAAAAACAGCCTTTACCTTCCAACCTGTTAGGACCTACAGCAAGTCCTCCAGTAGGACTTGAGAAGGGCTGATTTGGCATATGACTGTTTCAAAAGAGTAAAGGAAATAAGTAAAATTTACCTAAGTTTCTTAACACCATGAATCTTATGCAACTACAGTGTTATATGTGTAAATGTATAAAATGGATCCTTGGATAAAAACTTTGGAATTTGTTGATTCATTTCAAAGGATATTCAAGACATTTGGTGTCTGCAAGTTTAAAATGCACCACTGGATGAAAGGGGTTTTCATTCTCTCCTTCCCCTTCACCTCTCAATGCAGAGCATAAGTTTAACCTTGGTTAGGCATCAGCAAATTCACACCTTTCAAAGAAATCTGCTGAGAACAGAAAAAAAACCTGTGACTTCCTTTGCTACTGACATTTAGGTTCTGCTGTCTGACTCCCCGCTACTTTTTCGAAGTGAGAAAATTATCTGTTTTTCACATCAACGTTTTTATAATGAAAACTCAGAGCGTGACTTTTGGTGATGCTAAAATCAGCCTGGCAAAGCCCAGGAGGGCAGAGGTCCCACTGCTAACACCAGTGATGGTGGGACCCATGGAGAAGTCTGCCTGTGACTGCTTTCTTTAAAAGCCAGAAAACCTGAAAACTGAAACAAAGATACAAAAAAATATAAAGAAAAATGTGGCAGTTGCTGCATTTGGTTGGGTATTTTTGGTCAGATCTTTTCTTGCTAGAACAGCATTATGCCTTTCCCTTCCACGGGGATTCCCAGGCATGGTGGGGAACAGCACTTGGCTCTGAGGGAATATGTTTGTTTTTCTGCATCCTTTATTGTTTGTAAAAACGACAGACCCGCCTTTCTCTCAGACACAGCAAATGTCAGTAATCTGGTTTTTATTTAGCGGGGAACCTGAGAGCGGTGGTTGGCAAAGCCGTTCTTTTGCTTCCCATCTGAAATATCACATGGCAAATTGTAGCGCTTGAGCACAACCTCAGCTTGACAGTTCTGGCAGAAGAAAAAGGGCCAGCAGCATGAGGCTCCACCACATTCCCTCAGAAGTGCTGTCAAACCCAGCTTGATCCCTCTTGCATGGGTGAGGCTGAAGGGTTGCTGTGCCTGGGAGTGTTGCTTCTTGGCCAGGGGTGTAAATTCATACCAGTTTGGCTGATGCTCTTGAGCACCACAGAATAAGAGAATATCCTGACTAGGGGAGCTTTTGTCCATTGTGAGCTGGAGGGGAAATGGAGACATTAAAAATTAATGGGCAATGCAACTGGGGAACACCTTCAGGTCTCCTGGTAAGCCTGAATCCATCTTCAGTCAAGCCTCTGCCTTGCTTCTCTGTATTTTGGAAAAAACAAGCAAAGAGAAATGTTTCCACAATCAGGTCACAGCCTTAAGAGGATCAAGTAGGCTTCACGTTAGCTGTAATTTCTGAATTTGAATGGATTTTCAGTACAAATATCAACAATCTCCTGCGCACGTGAACATCCTTGGGCATGTTTTTCAGCTTAATGCACTGAAAAGCAACGTGGAAGGATTGTAACCTCTGCACAGATGCTAATCCCAGCGGGCTGTGTTTGCCTTAGTGTTAGTGGAAAGCCTGGCTATGTTTTAATGTGTGCTTGTCAAAATGCTTGTATTACAGCTGGGACATTTGCCTGGATCTAGCCCACGCAGCCTCCATGTTTGCAGAAAGGATAGAAATGCAATCCATACACCTGCTTTGTCTAAATTTCTGTAATTTTTTTTCCCCTGCCCCTTCTGTCATTTTCATTTCAGCCAAACTCAACTTTTTTCAAGCCAGGACACCATTAACAGTGAACTAATGGAAAAAATGACTCTGCTTTTTGCCACCTGCAGAAAGCACTTCTCATAGCCTCTGTGTTAGAGGGGGAAGCAGCAGAAAAGTGATAATTCTGGGTTGGAAGGGTTGCAGGAGGAACAACTCCTCCAGGGTAGGAAGTGAAACATGAATTCTTAAGATGTCAGTGTTGATGTTCCAGCACTGCTACCTCCTTCCCATCCACTAAATGTTCAAATTGAGCAAGTCCTCTACCAAATTTCTCAGCCACTGGCACTTGTGTCTTGACCCTGTACACCAGGTACTTCTGGTCCTTTGGTGAGGCAATTATCACATCATGTTCCTCTGGGGCTGCAACATCTCAGTGAGGTTTTCCTGATTCAGACATCACATTCATGGGCATGACTAGCGACCTGAATTTCTCCAGCTTGCAGAAGTGCCAAAAACTGCTGTGTGTTGACTACTGGTTACTTTTTCTTTCTGGGAGAGATAAAAAAGTTGAAAAATGTGAAAAAAAACCACCCCAAAGCAACACACCAAAAAACCCCAACCCCGAAGCCTTTGCAATAGTTCTGATTCAAATATTATTTTTTAAATTTAGCTTTTCCTCCAGTAGAGGCTAAAAATGGAGCACTTAGCTCTTCAAGAAGAGTCATTTAATAGCTGGACCAGCACTTGGAATTCACTTGAAGGCACTGACTAATTCAGCACATGAGTGAAACTGAAGTTCACTCATACGTGGTAACGCCTTTCTTTTTCCCACACTCATGAAAACCTTGTTTGCCTACTTCACAGATTCCCCAGGTATTAATAGCCAGCGAAGGCTTCAGAACTGAAAAAGCTTGGTCCAGACACACTGAGGTTGCACTTGCATGTAAAAGAGATGGGGTAGGCTATGAAGGGAACTCCACCACCCCTGTAGATACCCTGGCTTCTTACAGCTGCCCTCCTACACAGCTGAAGCTCAGTTCTGCTTTCTCAGGCACAGGGCATAGTCCAGGGCTCTCCTTTGGGCTGAGAACATCGTTAAATCCTTGCAGGCACCACAATCTGGAATGGCATTTTAACCACATCAGGGAAGGCGGGATGGGTCTCCCAGGGCAGGGCTTCTTCGCATGCGGTCCCTGCACTACTGGTGGTCCCCAGCGTGCCTGAAGGTGGTCTGCAGGATGATTGCAATTAAAAAAATGAAACCATACACGTTGCGTTCCCACGCACGCGAGCCAGCAATCAGAAAGTGGGATGGGGTAAGAGTAGCAGATAAAGATTTCGAGATCCTGGCGATGGTTCCTTCATTGATGCTGTCCTCAAATTTTGTGCTTTTTTTTTTTTTTTTTTTTTTTTTTTTTTTTTTTTTTTTTTTTTTTTGTGAAAGAAGCTGAATTGATCATTTGGTTTAGGGAGGTTGGTGTGGGGCAGCTGGTTGCCCCATTTCATCTGGCACTGGAAACCAGGGCTGGTCCATGCTGCAAGAGCCCTACTGCTGCCAGAAGTTACCTGCAGCCAACCCCACATACCTATTCAAAGCACTTCGTTTTCCTCATTACAGGACATTCTTGCATAATCTTCCGTGTATGATAAGGAGTTGTGCCTACTTTCTGTCTCACTCCCAGGCCTCCAGACTTATCCAGGCCTAAAGAGAGGACTGTTCTGCATAACCAGCTCCGCCTGGGAGTGTAGACACATCCTAAGGACATGATACTATCTGGGTGGGGGGAGAGGGTGCTGCCCCAGGCATCCAGCACTGGCGCTCACAGGCTGGTGTGGAGACAGCAACTGGAAAAGGGTGAGAAACACAGCACTCAGAAATTTCTCTGTGCCTTAGAGGAATTTCCTCTTTAGTCCTGTTAGAGAAAAAAACCCCACAGTGCTTCATTTCTTTTGTTTGGGGTGACTGTTTACTTTGTTTACTGTTTACTTTTGTTTGAGGGGACTGTTTGTTTGGGTTGCTGTTTACTCTGGGGAGGATTTTCGAATGGTGCTGCTGAAAACTGACGGAGGGAAGGGGGCTTGCCCATCTTCGTTTCAATAATAAAGTGTCTGGATTACCAACTAAACCTCAAATAAATGGACCTGACACCATTCAAACCAGTAGAGTCCCGAGGCTGTACATGGGGTAGATCTCTGGTCCCAGCTGTTTGTTCTCCTATGACATCCATAGGATCCCACTTGGCTGGTCTTGCATTCACCCCTCTGTAGATGTTCTCAGTATTGATGAAAGCATCTTTGATGGGGTTTAGCTCAGACTACATCCACGATACCTAAAACTTTGGTAAAAAAACCTGGAGCACGATCTGGCCTCTCCGAGGAGGTTTGGTTGCATTCACTGATGAATGTGAAAGAAACTCATGTTTCCTGGGATGGCCAAGGCAGGGGATGAATGAATCAATTTGCAGTTGGGAGCATGGTGGGGGTAACAGGGCTGTTTTTTCCTTGCAGAAGTGCTTCAGGTGATCCAACACAGATCTGCAGTGTTCAGGAGAAAATAGCAACTTGTCTTTAAGCTTAAACTGGACAGAATGCTACTTTCAGTCCTCAGGGGCCATGGTTTAATACTGGTGGTGGCAGCAGAGTGAGCAAAGCCTTCTGATGATTTCCTCTCCATTTCATGGAAGGTGGAGGCAGGCAAATGTTAAGTGACTTTCCCAAGGTCATGTAGGAAATCAGGAGGGCAGGAGCTGGGTCATTAGAGCATCCTTTCTGCAGGATTTAACAAGTGGACCAGAGGTGCAGAAAACGAATGGGACTTGCCCAAGGTTGCGGGATCATCCCATCTCCTGAGGCCCTGACAGCAAGATTATCACTCACTTCCTGTATTTTCACTGCAAAAGGTGAATGGGAAGGGGTGTGTGGGGGAAACAAGCCGGTTGCTATTAATTCAGTTGAGCTTGACTGGACATGCACAAGCAATCTGGAGAAGGAAATAGCTCTAGTTCTGTCTGGTTCAGCAGAAACTCCGCCCACTGAAGCTTTCCGGCAGGAAATCAAGTTACAAACATTAAATGATCTGAGCAAATTCTCATACACTGATCCTACCCTAGGGACAGGACACTTTTTCGAGCTGCTTATCGAGGCTGTTGTTTGAGATACCTTAACCCTTTCTGCAGTGGCACTTTGAGGGCATCACAGTTTCTTGTGCTGGCCAGGGAGGAGCGATCACAAGCAAGAAAATAAAATGGATTTACAACTGCTGGGGGGTCATTCATCAATAAAGAAGCCCTGAGAGCTGTCTTTATGTGGAGAAAAAAAGGGGAAGGCTGGGGAGTCATTCTTCTACTTGCTTTTCCTACTGAAAAATTGAGATCTGTTGACAATATGTTTCCTGGAACACCCTAAAGATGACCAAAAAACGTGTGGTTTCTGGCACCAGCCTGACTGTGCAAGTGAAACCTCTCGATGGAGAAAGGAACCAAATTGTACTTGGACTGTTTCAGACCCTTTGTTTTTCATTAGGAGAAATGCTTGAGAAACAATGAGTTGTCATCATAAAAATCCACCTACTGCTTCAGCTAGGGGTTAAGATAAGTTGTAATCTGCATTTAAATCATATGATGAACCTTAAGGAAATAAACCTTGATGCTTGGTAATAGCCCCAAGATTTAAAATGAAAAAGCATAGTGAAGAGGGGAGCTTTTCTTTTCTCAGAATAGGAAGCAAAAAGAAGCACAGCTCATATTTTTCTCCTTATCCAATTACCGGTAATGTAGATGAATGTCTGACACTGAGGAAGGAGGGGAGGTGGAAACTGCCTGCAGAGACAGCGAGGATGTTTTTCACATGCTGGCTGGTTTGGGGTTTGCAGCCCCTCCGCTCATTGCTGGAGTGGGAGGGTGGGGATGGCCCCTGCAAACAGTGCTTCCCTCTCGAGCCAGCCGTGTCTCAGGTTTCCTTTCTTTTTTGCCTGAAGAAGCAGAGCATCTCCCGATGAAGGTCACAGCTTTGATCGCCACGGCTCGCTCTCGTGTTTATGGATGGCCATTATTAGTAACACAGGGTAGTGCATGCACTGCTCCGTGCCTGCCCTTGTCTGACTGCAACGGAGCAGGGGCAGGATAACAAAAGAAAGTATAAATAGAGCCTTTTTAAAAGCCTGTTAAATGGGAAGAGACTTTTAGGGAGGAGAGAGAAAGAATGAGGCGTGTTACCATAGGAACTACCAGTAGTTTATTTAAGAAGGGCAAAGAAACAAACACCACAAAGAGACGAAGCCAAGAGGACTAAGGGATTACTGAAGGTGTATGTCAGGATACAGACAGGAAGGGCCAGGTAAGAGCTGTGAGCTTCTACAAAAGCTCTTCTGAAAAACTTCCTCTCACTTTACCTCTTGCAAAGTGGTCTGGAAAATGTTACCATGAAACGTGTGTTTCCAGTTAGGGAAACTGCATTTCCAGGTTTTTTGAGGGAAGTGGAGGCTAGAGAAAGGCATGAGAACAAATGTCACATTGGTGAAATCATCAGGAGCAAAAGGCCATGTTACCTCTGACTAATCTGAACCCACTTAATGCAAACTCATGCTTTTGGTCACCCTGATGTTAGAGGAATAGCAGAGGGTATTCTGATGTGTTGATGATGAGTAATATTTTTGATTATGACGATGGTGATGATGATGGTGATGATGATGTGGTTGTCCCAACCCTGAAAGTGTTCAAGACCAAGTTGGATGGGACCCTGAGCAATCTGGTCTAGTGGAAGATGTCCCTGTCCATGGCAGGCAGTTGGAGTGAGATGATCTTGAAGGTCTTGGAACCATTCTGTAAGTCTATGATTCCCTGTTACTTATTGTTCCTTTTCCCCCATAGGAAAGCTCTCACTGGGTCAGGAGCAAATACTGAAGAGTGAGAGTGCTGCCAGCTGTGATGGACAATGATGCTGTCTGTCTTCCTTATCCCAGCTGCTGTCTTCACTTCTCAAATGTTTACTCTGGGATTATGTATATTGTGGGTAAAGCAGCTGATAGTAATAATTCACCTTCATGTTTCCTGTGCCCAGAAGATGCATCCTGCCTGAAGACCACCTTGTGCTAAATGCTTCTCATTCATAGGACAGAAAGATGCTTTCTGGTCTGAAGAGAACTCAGCACCAGGAAAGAAACAACAGGTAGAAGAGGAGGTGTGATGATGGTACTTGGAAAAAATGCAGCAGGACTGTCCCACTCTTGGTTTTAGAAGTCAAAGACCAGAAGCAACTCAAAGGTCCCTTCAGTTGGGGTGTCTCTTGCTGTTCTGTTTTTAATCTTTCAGTTTCTAAATCAGTGTAAGGACTTTCTAGTTCCTGACTCATAATTTTGAAAACTTCTAGTCTGGTATTACTCAAGAGTTCAAGAAGAAAAGCTATGAAGAGAGAGCAAGTGTCTCTGGGAGGAGAGCTAAGAATTGCAAAAAATGTTATTTCTTTTAAGAATTGCACCAACAACTTTATCAGGGAGAGAGAAACAGTTGCAAAAGCCTCCTGCCTCTCTGCAGTGGAGGAAGGATGTTGCTTTTATAGAAGGACATTGGAACTTCCTATCCTTTTTGGTTTCATGGTACCACGTAAAGCAAATTCTGTATTTGCACAACAGAGCAGGAGATTTTCTGTTGGGTTTCCATCAAGAGGCCCTTTCCTCTCATTGAAAAGGAGGAAGATTTTTTTTTTTTTTTAAGCTGTGGAGTATGAGCTGAAAGCCCTATTTCTCCTTAGAGCAATCATGGAAGGATAGAATGATTTGAGCTGGAAGGGTCCCTAAAGATCACCTTCTTCAAACCCCTCTGCCAGGGGCAGGGACAGGCACACTTTCCACTAGACCAGGTTACTTCAAAGCCCCATCCATCCTGGTCTTGAACATTTCCAAATCCAATAGTTTGTTCTCAATTTATTTCTCCAACATGTCTCTGCTCACTGAGTGCATTGCTGCAGCAGCACCACAGCAGCACCACCACATTACTGATGCCTTGGATGAAGTCTGAGGCACAGCTTGGAGGGCTGATGCTTCTGTGAGCCCATTAACACAGACATGTTTGCCAGGGGATGGAAATGAATTCATCCAAAAAATGCCTTAGGTTACCTAACTCAGTCCAATTTTTGCACAAAGCCAAACCTATGGGTGGCATATTTATTTTTAGGTTTTGAGCTAAATTCTCTTCATTTTCTCACCCAGAGCAAGAGGCAAATCAGAACCTGAGTGCTCCACTTTCTACATTTCCCTGACCCTATGGAGAGTTATCCCATATGCCCACCCATGCATGAGAAATCCAGGGTGAGCATTTTCGGAAGGTTTCACACAGCCTTTGATGTCTCCCAGCCTGGGAAATTGGTCCTCCTCCTGCTTCCCAGCTTGGAAGGTCTCACTGTGGTATCTGCAAGAGATAACGCTCCCTTTTGCAGTCTGCACTCCGGGTCAGTCTGACTGTTTGCTGGGGGACTGCAAAAGGGATATTTCCCTCCAGATATTGCAGAAGGGCCCTCTTGGAGAGGCTGGCCAGCCCGCAGAGCTGGGCAGTCCACTCCACTCCTCCCTTCTCACAGAGATTGAGTTATGCCAGGCTTTGACCTAAGTGAAACTGCTGACGGTCACAGGGATTTGACTAATCTCCTTAGGTCGATGTGAAATTTGTGATTCCTTTTAGGGAATAGAACTTTTTTTATGATTTTCTTTTTTTTTCCCTTTGGGCTAACTTGCAATGTAAAAATAAACTGGAGCCCACGGTGGGAGATTAATTTCCTCCCGAACTCAGGAAGGGCAGTCAGTCAATGCAAGATCCTCCTGGCCCATCCCAGGAGGATGCTGCTCCTGGATTCATTCCTGGAGACAGCTGCTGTCCGACCTTGCTGTAAGACTTCCTTCCCCAGTGCTCTCCTCCTGGCCCTGCTGTTGCCCTGTGGGGTCTGAGCCCAGCCCCTGGGCACAGCCCAAGACATTTCCTTCCCTCCTGGCTCTGCTCTGCTTCAGAGCTCTCAGCTAGTACTACTTCTGGGGCTGGGGAGTGGAAATGATAAAACCCTAATTTCTAACCATATCTGACCTATTTCCTAGTGAAGTGAAAGCCCGCATATCCACAGGCATCCAACATCCCGGGGCTTGGGAGTAATTTTGTCTCCATTTTCATGGCTCAGAGAGCTTCTTTGCAGCCTCCTCCCAGGGTAATTGTGTCTCTTCTGTGCAGAAACCCCCATTCCTGTGGTTTTCCCATCAGTCCTGCTTCCAGCATGCTCCTGCCCTTTCCTGAACTTGAGAGGGTTTGCCTCATGCCCATGATACATCTCCTACTTGATCAGCATTAGCCCACCTTTCTCATGCTTCCTGACACAAATTACATTTAAGGTCAGTTTCATAATAAATTCCTCAAATACCCTGAGAAGAGCTGCAGTTTGGCATTGTGCTCTTGTACCCAAACCTCTGCAGAAACCCCTGGACCCTTTTGGATGTTTGTACACGAGTGACAAAGAAACCTCCACAAACTGCTCGATGCATATGGTTGCTGCACAATGCTTGTATTAGTCAAATAATTAAGAACTGGTTGCTCACAGAAATGCCAGAGCCTGGCTCATTTTTTTTTTTTTTGCTGTGCTCCAGGGGTTCCTGTTTCTGGACATTCCCATGAATTAAACTGAGTGAGCTGGCAGGGAAGAAACAGTCTCTGAATGTTGGCATGAAAAGCCCCACCACAAATTCAGCTGTCATTGTCCTTCTGCTTTGAAAATTTTAAGCCCTTCAATTAGGGAGAAATGACAATACCCAGAGTGAGATTCCTTTGCTCTTATTTTGGCATGTAGAGTTGAGATGTCTGGCTTTGGATGAACTAGTCACCGTCAGCTCCCTTTGTTGCCAGTGCAGAAAAATAGGAAGAACTAGAGTGTGATTCAATCTACAATAGTGTGTGAGAGAGGTCAGATGAATCACAGACTGTAAAGGAAGATGAATCTGCATGGCCAGACATAGGATTCTACATTTTAGAGGTCTAAATTTAAGTGGAATGAATTCTACTCCTGTGACTCAGGTGGTGGATCGTGCTGCAATGACAAACTGATCATGCTGAGTAATGCAGCTCTGATTTCGTGACTTTTGGAGTCATGAAAAGTGGGGTTGAAAGGTGGGCTTCGGACCACCATGTAATCCACCCTAACATGGGGGGGGGGGGTCACATCTGAGTTCCTAAAACCCAGTAATGAAAGAGGTGACTTTGCTGGAGACTTTCTGCTTGTTTCCTGATCCTTGGATCTGTGTCCAGGGCTTCACATGGTTTATTGTGCAACTAGCAGCGTTGCCTCCCTGTGAGCTGCAGCGATGGGGATTTTATTCTCACAGTGCATTACTAGAAGTTCTTTTAACGTTTTCCCTAGAATTCCCTGGCTAGGTTATCCCTAGAAATCACCAGCTGGGAAGCAGGATTAACAAGCAGTTGTGTCCTCCTTCTCTGAACCTCAAGGGCATGTCATTGACGCCACTCTGCTCCAGGGCCCTGCTTCCCCGGTGGGAATCTGTTTCTTGTTCCCTGTGATATGTGGCAATCCTCCGCATTTGAAATAGATGTGCCAGACTGTGACAGGGAAAAGTGCCTTGAGCAGGGCAGATTGGAGAGAGCTGGCAGGGACCAGAGTCACAGGGAGTCTCTTGGGTGCATTTCTGCCTCTCTTGCTTCTTCTGACAGGGAGAGGAGGACACGGCTCAGGGCTGTGCTTCTCTGTCTGAGCCAAGGACATGGAGAAGCTGTGGGAATGTGTTCAGAGTGGGAACATAATGCAGACAAGAGGGCAGCAGAACTTGTCTAGGTGCTGCTAGCAGGTAACACCATCCAGGAGGGGAAGGTGGTTTTGCAACAGGTATTAATGGGCTCAAATTCAGATGTAACCTGCTCAATGAGAAGCCTCTGGCAGGATGGAGGGGACACTTTTCACTATCCCAGGTTGCTCCAAGCCCCATCCAACCCAGCCTTGGGGATGGGGCATCCACAGTTTCTCTGGGCAACCTGTGCCAGGCCGTCACCCCCTCTACTGTAAAGAATTCTTTCCTAGTGTCTAATCTAAACCCATTCTAGATCAAATTAAAGCAGCTTAAATGGCCTCTCTAGTCACTGAGTCCTCTCCTGGCTTGTGCCAGTGCTGTCTGAAGGTCCTTGAGACTCATCTGGAACTTCTTTGCCCGTGGTCTGGGCCAGTCCTGCCTAGAAGTTGTAGAGTCAGGTAGGTTCAGTGGTTTCCCCCAAGTGCTCAGAGATAGGGCCAGATGGGCCAGGAGGATGTTACACTATCTCCTGTTGTGAGGTTCTTAAAAAACCCAGAAAGTTTTTTTCTTCCATGAAGCCTAAAAGACCCCTGAATACTTTAATTCATGCTAGCTATTAGTACAGTGATAATTAAATAATGAATGCTCCAGAGGGAAGTGCTCAGTAGATACATGACCTTGCTGCTAGAAATTGTCCCTCCCTTTCTGCTCATAATGCTGGTGTAGCTCCAATTAACCTTTGAACTGCTGAATAGATCCACATAATCCTAAAGAGATTTCCATGCCAAACTGGTGGAGACTTATGGGAAAGAGCAATGCCTTAAATTGCAAGCTGCTTGGGGTGGGAAAAACTCCTTCCCATTTCCTCATTCTTTGTAGCTTTGAGTTACTGATTGTTTGGTGTAAACATATGTTGGGTGGTGCATTAGGCTGTGGTGAAGCTGGAATTTTATCCTGAAATATGTCTGTGGTGATAGGATCATTATTCATCCCTACATGCCATACCTGCTCCTGTGGGCACAACTTGTTTTGTCAGTGGATGCTGAAGGTGTGGAGTAGTGAAGAAGTTTGGATCCTGGAGGAATGGGTCAGCCTTCCAAGAAGTGGTTTGTGGTACTCCACACCTGAAGTGGACTCTGTTTTCAGGGTGCTGACATGATGAGTGTATCAAGAAGTCAAACCCTTTTACCACAGAAAGACAAAGGTTTGGAGGTCTGGGCTCTGTGTCCAAATGCTCTGCTGTGGGCTGGGTGATGTGTCTTTAAAAGGCACCAGGATCCTGGTCCAAATGTTTTTGTCTTACAGCAGTAAAAGTTGAGCTATTCCTGGGAGTGCTTTGCTGCCTAAGGGAGAGAAGGATCTGAACCACAGATAACCACCTCCACCTGAAAGTGTCAGCCTGTGCAGAGGGGTTCAGCTGGCAGGAGAACCCGTGATGGAGGCAGTGAGTTGAATGCAGGGATTTGGAGCCATTCATCCTGTGCTCCCATGTGTTTGTGTCTCCCCTCGGTTCCCACGCCTCTGCACTTCCTTGTTTAGCCCAGGCCCGGAAGCAAAACTGCTGAAATGCAAGGAGGAAAGTTATTCTCATGGTGTTTCCAGTCCAAACAGAACCAGGAGGGAGAGAGGAAATCTCATGAGAAAGCTTGACAGATTTTCAGCCTGGTCCCACTCAGGGCTGTGGAGCTCCTGGTGTTTCATCTGAGCCTGTGGGTCCAGAGCTCTCACCACATTTCCATGTGCCTGGAAGTCCCACAGTACCAGAGTAAGAAGACAGAAGTGCTGATGTCCAGGGCCCTCCTGCAATCCCATGGATCTCAGCTTTCCTCTGATCCAGCTCAGATTCAGTCAGGAGTGGTGTGTTTGCTGCTTGTTCCCACCATGGACAAGGATGGTGTGGGTGACTTCTGCAAGTGAGAGATTTTTCTGCTGGAACTGAAGCTCCTCCTTTCCTCTCACTCAGACAGGATATCCAAGACGGAACCAGAGACTTTGATCTGGAAAGCAAGCCCAGTGCTCTGCAATAGCACCAGACTTCTGGGTATCTTCTCTCTTCAGATATCTCCACATTTCCCCATGTGAGATGTGTCGTCCATCAAGAGAAGAGGTGGGATGGAAGAGTTGTCCTGGAGCATCTCTTTTGAGTGCAGAGTTCTAGAAATTGGCACCAATGCAGTCTCCTGACAGTGTGGGAGAGGATATCAAGGAATAAGTTGGATATTGCATCCAGGCAGTGACAGAACATCATGCTAGGATGAGGGAAGAGCAAGAAGCACCTGTTTATCCTTGGATGGCGCCTGCTGAAGCCAGGATGGTCAGCTCTGAGCATTGCTGTTTTACCCAGTGCCACCCTAATCCCTGTCCTTGCACACATCCTTTGGATGCCTGATCTTGTTTGCCTTGATTCCCTTCCCAGCTGTGGTCTGTGCTGGCTAATTGCAGACTGTGCTAAATCAAAAAGTGTTTCCTGTGTATTTGGCTGTAAATTTATCACCCCTTGCTGAATGATGGTGGCAATTAGGACTTTGCTGCATCCCCAGCTTTTGTTCTGCAGTGCAGCCAATGCAGCAGCAATTAATCCCCCAGCAAACACAGCGGAGGTGAATTCAGCAGCACTGGGGACAGAGATAATCTTGGGATAATTTATAATTGTAAAGCCATGCTCTGAGCAGGAGAGACCTCTGGGACTTGCTTTGCTTTTCGTTTCAGAGGGAAGGCTGACTGACTGACAGAGAGTTGGCGTTAGCTGGTTTATTTGTCCTGTTTGCATTGGACCACTTCCATCTTCTGGCAAGGAGGGACTGGCTTTGTGATGAATTTTATCTCACATAGGAGAGATGAGCAGTCTGGAGATGGTCTCAGCTGAGCAGTGAGAGAAATGCTCTGATTTTTCCCTGTCGTAACTGTGAGCAGCTTGTCCCAAAATGGTAGAGAATCCTACCCCCACTAGTAAGGATTCATGCTCGCTACCTTGAGGATCCCTAAAGACCCCCAGGAGTGATGTTCTGACATTTCTTTGGTTGTATAAGGACCCCAGGGAGCAGCTTTTAGTGGAGGTGCTTCAGTCAAGCATGTTTTAAAGTCCCCTGAGGCCACCTTAGCACAGGTCTCAGTCACATCATTAGGTATGAACAAGCTCTTACACAAAAACCCTTTGGGATGCTGCTGGGGGGAGACAATTCTTCATTGAATTTGGATTTTCTCCTTGCTTCTCAGCCCATCCTTCATGGGAATGTTTTCCTTCCCAGGAGGACAGGTGTATGGGCTTGGCTGGGAAGCACTGAAGAAATCCTGGGTTCTCATTTCTCCAACGAGGTGAACACAAGTCGTTTCAATGTGTGAATCCATTTCACAGGTGTTCTTTGGAACAGATAAGCATCGCCAGCATTTTTTTAACCCACGGATGGAGACATTTAGTCTCCACAATGTTACAAACCAGAGCCAAAGCTCTGCAGACCTGTGATGAAGCTGGTGATGTGTTGTGTATTTAAAGTGCTATTTTAGGGCCTAATGGACTAAGATTAGGAATGGCACCCAAACATTTATGGAAGGCACTGGGAATGTATAGCAGATATGTTTTGGAAGGGCTTTTCTCCCCTTAGTGACCTGCAACAGGGCTGTTTCATGCTGAGGATCAGGCATGATGAGGCAGAGCAAGACTGGGTGTTCAGTACCTGTGCAGTAAAATGGGAGAGTCAACAGGGTAGGAAACACAAAAAAACAAGTGAAGGACAGGTAATTTAATGACCATTTTACAAACACAGGTAATGAAGCAAATTGAATTCACTGATATTCAATATCAGCCATTAGGGACTGGTCAAGAGAAAACTTTTGGATAAATCAAATTCTCTTTGCAGGAGTTGTTCCAGAAAGGAGAGACACAGTAGCTGCCTTTCATCAGTAATCTTCTAAAACAGCTGAAGCACAACTCAGATTCTTTTTAACGTATCCCTTCTGAGAGGGATGGTGGTGGCAAACATGGGTCTGCAGGGTGGATGGAGAAATCCAGAGGAGGATTATCTGCTGGACATGCAGAGTCAGGAAGGACTGAGAAAGGCACTGGAGGATGAGATTGGGAAGGACGGGGGCCCTCAGTTTGTGGAGTAACAGCCTTTCCAAAGTAGGGTGAGATTCAGTCGGGAGGTGTGTGGTGGAATAAGGCAGGAGGAACATTCAGCTGCACCAGGACAGAATGGGGAGCAACCGGTTTGGGCAATGGGTTACAGGCACTGTGAGTCAGGAAATCCACCCTCTGGAGAGAGTAAAGAACATACTGGGAAGTGTAAACAAGCATATCACCTAGTAGTGAACTCAAAGTTTACTACTTAGAAGTGGGGCAAGGTATTTCTGGACCTAAGTCTAGAATAGGGTGATAGGAATATCTCAGAAATCAGCCTTAGGAGGAAAGGTTTAAAGAACTGGGGTTTGTAGTTGAAGAGGAGAAGCACAATCTCCCTGGGTCATTGTGATGGTTTTTGTGACGTAAAAAGACTGCTGTAAACCAAAGGAAAATGTCAATACTGTCTGTTGAATTTCTATTAAAAATGTATGCTGAATTCTCCTGAGTTTAAATATAGCTCAGCTAATAGAAAAGGACATTCTTCTGGGAACTGGGATCGCATACACTTAATTAATGATAATGAACACTGCGCAAAGATTTTGACTGCAAGGTATTCCAGCAACACTTAATTCAGTCTGGACATCTGTAATTTGATAAAGTGATTGCCAAACAGGGGTGGAGGGAAGGACTAATTATATATACTACAATAACTTCTCTTCCTGACTATGTTCAATACGATATTCACTGTCAGATGAAACCTCTTGGAAACGTTGCTCTTTTATTAAATCTGTCTCTTTAGTGGCTTTTAAACAAGAACTGTATTATTCATTTTGAAATAGCATGTCCAGTAAATGAACTTGTATTTTTCTTTAGGTCTTAAATTCAGTCTGTTGTGAATTAATTTGCAGTTCTGACTGGCTTGAGCAATATGAGGCAATGTTTTGGTAGGTAGGTTGTTTTTCTGCCTGTCTGTACCCCTGCAGATGTTGATAGATAAATCAGGGTGTGGAGTGTCTGTCCTCATCAAACAAGTGAAATGGTGAGGACAGGGAGCAGCTGTGATGAGTAGTTTGGGGAATGGTGGGTAATGCTTCTCTGTAGATACCTATCATAGAATCCCTGAATAGTTTGGGTCAGAAGGTTCCTTAAAAATTATCTCATTCCAACTCCCTTGCACAGGCAGGGACACCTTCCACTAGACCAGATTGCTCCAAGCCCCGTCCATTCTGGCCTTGGATACTTCATGGGATGGGGAAGCCACAGCTTTTCTGGGCAAACGTGTTCCAGTGTCTCACCACCCTCGCAGTAAAGAATTTCTTCCTCATATCTAATCTAAACCTACTCACCTTCAAGTTAAAGCCATTAACTTTATGAGTGCAAAGTCTTTACCATGGATGCAGCCAAAGCCACCAGGAGTATAAGATCATGTGAGATAAAGAAACATCCTTGACTGCTGTAAGGCTGTTTTCCCCTAATGAAATGAAAAGGAAAGTGAAACATGGGCTGAATTGTGGACCTGCTGCCCAAATCCTGCTCAGGTGGTGTCAGCAGAAGAGACCCCTGTGGTGCCCAGTCTCAAGAGCTCATTGCCATTCTAGGATGCATTTGTAGGGGTGTCCAACACCTTTTGATCAAGGAGGAGCATCTTCAATCTGTTGCCCAAACCTTTGATAGCCACCGGACAAGAGGCATGTCACAGCTGCAAGTGGTGGCAGAGGCAGCAGACTCATAAAATCATAGAATGGTTTGGCTTGGAAGGGACCATTAAAGATCATGTAGTTCAAGATCTCGTGCCGTGGGAAGGGACACCTTCCTCTAGATTCCTTGGATGCTTGGACAGCTCTGCTGCCAGCCCTTCAGGGAGAAACCAGAAGTCCACAAGGTGGCATTCCTTGGGTGGGTAAATGGGATGCAGCAGATGAATGCTGTTTAGAAATAATAATTAAAAAAAAATTTAATACAACTGAGTGTCAGCCAGTTCTGCCAGTGAGCAGCTGGATCCCATTTCTGAGTCTGTTCTCAGCTGCCACAGCCAGAAGCACACTGAGGTGTGCTTAACCCTAGATGTGTGCAGAAAAATTACCTCTCTCAGGTGCTTTTGTCCCCCTTTGCTGGAGGACTTCACTTGCTGAGCTGCTCTGAGATAAAACAGCATGGGAAGAAGACTCCAGGCCCTCCTGCATCCCACATGGCCAGGCACAACAGCGCTGCTGTGCTCTGGCTTTTGTTTGCCAGTGGCAGTGGAGAGGAGTTGACAGAGCCTTGGCCACATCTGCCTCCTCCTCCGCCCATTCTTCATCTCCAGGAGCTGGGACTTCCTGTGGTTTGGCAGGAGTTCTGTAAACATGTTCCCCAAAGTGCCTCCCCCCCGCCTGCCACCGCCTCACGCTCTTGCAAGAGAGGAAACACCGCAGCCGGGAATGTGGAAGGGGATTTCCATGGCTTTAATGAGATCCGCCTCCTCCAGCCCGTGGGATTCCTCCTGCCGGCCCTGTCAGCCCTCAGGGAGATCCTGCCCCACTTGGTGTAGGGCTGGGACAGTGCCCAGATGGCATCAGGGGTGGTGCCCATCGTGGGGCTGCTCAGCTGGCTGCCTCCCAGCTTTCCAGCCTCATGGCCACCTTCCCAGAGCTTTGGTTCCCCTCCTTTAGGATGGGAACAGGAGGGGGAAGCAGTCCTTGGAGGAGAGGGTGTGTGAAGGAGACCTTGAGCCAGAGGAATAGGGGGTGCAGAGCACCCTGGCTGCCCTACAACATGGGGCTGTTCCCTGTACCTCTGTGCCATCTCTGGCTCCAGTCTCCTCTGGGGACCCGTGTCCTGGCCATGGACGTGTGTGTGGCACAGAACATGTAAATGCCACACAGCTGTACTCTCTTCTTGCTAAATTAGGGGTGCATCCCCATGGGGACTTGTCTCCAAACCCTTCAGTGCCCCCAAGGCTGCCCAGACATGGGCCGTGCTGGCTGGCACGGGTTAGGGACAGCACAGAGTTAAACATCTGCATCTTGGACCATCTCCTGAATCCAAAGACCCACCCCTGTCCTGCAAGGCCGTGGGGGCATGGATATTGCTCCTATCTCACATCTTCCAGGCTGAGGTATCAGGTCCAGGCTGTGGGCATTTCTCCTGGCACTCCAGGTGCCTCCCCAGTGTGATGTCCTGAGATCCCCCAGCTTGAATCACCAGTCCTGGGGTGATGGGGGGGGAATGGTCTGTTATTTTCCCATGTGGGTACCAGGAGAGGGGGACAGGCAGTAAATGCAGTGCATGGGTGACATCTAATGTCATATTGGGGTAACACATGCTAGGTTTTCCAAATTATCCTACTACTTGTAGGGTTTTCAGAGTGAACAGGACAATCAGGCCCATGTGGCTCTAAAGGGGCGCCTTCTTTCCCAGAGGTTTGTAAGTTTAAGCCCTCCCAGCTTCAAAGCATTTTGGGAAGTTTAAAAGGGACTTGAAAGGCTTTATACTTAAAATATTAATCTATAAATTACTCTGTACTTGGAAAGCTGAGGTTGTACTTTGAAATAAAACATTTTAGAGTCTTGTAAGGGAAATTGCAAGATTGAAGATAGCTTACTTGATTATATCCACTTTTCAGACACTAAGATTCGACTTTTTGCCTTGCTTTGTGAGGGTATGTACATGAATGCATATATACATATATAAATATTTAACTTGAGAAACTGTTGCCAGAGAGGAAAGAACTGTGAAAGAGGATTCATTCACACTCTCTCTTCCTGTGGGAATAGCTCCTTGTCTTTACTGCTACCACCTTGGAATATGTCCAGGCCTAGGACTATTCCCATCTCCCTGCTTTGTTAGGTCTTCACAGATAAACAGCAATCAGCAAATCTATTTCCCTTCAATTGTCTAATAGGGGAGTACAATTAAATTTGAGCTCAGGTTCCCAACCTGCGCTTTGCCTGAGTGTGGCTATTCCTCTTTCCAACCTGAAGAAAGCCTTTTATCAGTCTGCAGGCTCTGGTGGTGCCGTGGCCATGGGGGTGACCACCTCTGGAGCATCCTTTGGGAAAGTACCTGCAGAGAGTTGATCTCTGCAGATTGCAAACAACAGCGTGTTCTGGACCCTGCTGTAATTTCACAGAATCATAGAATAGTTTGGGCTGGAAGGGACCTTAAAGGTCATTTAGTTACAACCTCCCTGCCGTGGGATTAACAATTTCCAGTTGATATTGACCCAGCAGCCTCTCCTCTTGTGAAAACTGAGGATGACAGAGAAGCTGTTGCTCTCCCAGGCAGAGAAATGTTTATTTGGACACATCGTAGCTTGGATCCTCTGTTTTGTAAAACCTCTGTGCTCATGAAAGGTCTGTCTGCACCAGAAGTTCCTGTTCCACAGATGAATTTTGTGTCCCTATCTTTGATTCCTCCACAAACCATTCCCAGTTTTTGGCCAGAATTTTGATCAGAAGGTATGGGAAATGCCTTGACTCTTGCTGCTTAGGTTAAGTTCTTCCTTCTCTTTCCCTGCTTTCAAAACCAGTTGCTTTCCCCCATCCTTCCTGCACCAGCCTGGCCCCATTCCCAGTTTCCTGCTCCCAGGGCACAGCTCCAGGTGCTGCACCAGAGCCACCACAATTCTGGTGTGACCACGTTGGATTTGCAGGGCAAATCAAAGGGTGAATGGGAATGTACAGCTCAACCCAGGCACTTCATCAGCCTGGAATGCTTTCCCTTTTCCCCGGCGTGCCACGTTGTGAGGGAGGCTGGAGCCTTCACTTTCCTGGAGGCTGTTTGAGAGCTAAATTAATTTGTTAATGTTTGTATTTTCAGAACCTGCTGCAGTGCCTTGAGGAGTCACTTACAGCCCCATCAGTGGCTCATTGATGCCGTGGCTCATCGAGTCCAGGAAAACAAGCACCACTAGGACCAAAGCAAACCCCAACTGCTCCTCTCCTGCATAATGATAGTAATTAGTGCTGGCTGGCACTTTGCAAGCAAGCATTAGTTAATTACTCCTCAGAGCTTCCTCCGGGAGGAGAGTTGCTATTTTTAGCGTGTTTTACACCGAGAGAAACTGAGGCAGCAGGCTGAAGGTTGTTGAAGGAGGGAGGGAGAAGGGGACAGAGGGCAGCACTGTGACTGCAGCCCTGAACATGCCCAAAGCTGTTCCCTTTGCCCCTCAGTCCGCTGAGACACGTTCGGCTTGCACAATCCAATCACATAATTCCTAATGCCAGAAGGTTTGTTTGGATTGGAAAGAGCATTTTTTTTATTTCAAAATGGGCCATTTGCCTCAACCCACCAAACAAATTTTTTTTTTTTCCCCTCCAAACTGGCCATTTTTGGAAAATGAAAATCAAGGGTATTTTTGGCTTTCCCATTGCTGCTCTCTTATTCCATCTTTTCAAGGCAAAACCGAATAAATTGAGAGAGGGACACAACTAAAAATGCCCAAGTGCACATACACAAAAAGAGGTCTATAAATGTTTCATGTGCAGAAGGTCATTGGGATGCAAACCCCTGTTCTCCCAAAGCCCACAGACTGAAATCAGCTATAAAGTTGCTTAATCCTTCTTTAATGGTTTTTACAGCTTCAATATTTTGAAAGACAAGTTTGTTCTTTTTTTTTTTTTTTTTTTCCAAACCAGTCATTTATTACTTCTTATCTGGGTTTATTAATTCAGTTTTTACTACCCCATAAAGTCCCTTAGATGCTGGAAAGGAAAGATATCTGGTAGATTTTGCTAGGTAAGTGCAGAAAATAGAAATATTCCTGCTTTGTAAAGATGCCAAGCACAATGCTGTTGTGTAATTTTATTGTTAGTTTTGCAATAGATGAATTTTTTTCAGATACATCTGACTCCCAGGACCCCCTAACCTATTATGTTCTCAGGCTTCATGATCAAAAATAAGTTCTAGCTGAGGATTACAAGCTGGAAATACAGCAGAAAGCCAAGGGTGAGACACCAAGGTTGTTGCTGCTGCTGTTTTTGTTATTATTATTCATAAATGTCAAATTCTCTTGTGGTTTTCAAGCAGGGCATGTGGGTTTTAAGGCCTGACTCAGGATTTTTCAGTGTCTGGGGCTGACTGGAATGCCAGTCACCAGGGTGGGAGCAGTCAGCACAATCAAGCACTGGTTTTAGCTTCCATCAGTTAATTTCTTTCTTGACCCATAGGCTGATAAAAATGACATTGCTGATCATTAATAAAACATGTAAATCCTAGGGTTCATATAAATCTGAAAATTTTCCACTGACATGGGTTTGTTTATGAACAGGCAGCCTTAAATAGGGCTGCTACTTATTTCCAAAACTATGAAAGATTTTCCATAAAATTAATTTTTCAATTAATTAATGGGCATTTTGCTGAAATTCTTGTATGTGCTACACCCTCATCAGGCAAATATACTTGGGATTCAGTGTACATGTGTCTTGGTTTGGAAAGACAGGTATCTGCCAGGGAAAGCTGGAGTTTCCTTTGGAATGGAGAATGTAAACCCCTCACCCCCTCCAAATTATAATTTTGCAATTAAGGGCTTTCAGGCAAAGATTTGGGAATAGGAATAACAGTTCTTTACTAGGGATATTAACAATACAAATGTAGTAGAAAACAAACAAACAAACAACAATCCTAGAAACCCTGACAGAGTCAGAGCTACAACCTGACAACCTGTTGGTCAGGGTGTTTGAAGCAGTCCAAAAGTGAGTCCCCCTGGAGTGGAAGATGTGGTTCTGTTGGAGCAACACAGAACAGATGTGTGGTTCCACACAGCAGATGTGTGGTTCTGTGGTTCCTGAGAGAAAAGGGTCCAGTGATGGTGAGAAGGGTCCAGTCTTCCTCCAGGAATCCGGTGGAACCAGATACTTTGTGTTCCTATGTCTCAGTTTTTATCCAGGTAGGAATGGTTGGCTCCCCGCACTGGGTGGAGCATCTCACAATGGAATATGTCATGTCCTTAGTGAGCCCTAATGGCCCATTGGCAGAAAATATCCCCCTGGAGGGAGGACAGGCGGTGAAAGAGATAAGAAACACTGCCCCACCTGGTTTGAACAGCTGGCCCATTATCAGAAGACACTTGCCCCCCTGCCCCCAGAGTTACAAGAGATAAAGAAAAAAACATCTTCCCAACTGCTTTCAACAAATGAAATAGAATACACATTTTTGGTTCCACAACCCAGGACAGCATGTCTGTCTTTCTGCTCTCTCCCTTCTGTGGTCTTCATATCTCTGATGCACAAATGTCTGCCAAGATCCTGGAATCAAACATTTCCCTGAGGAAATTCAAGGTCAAGCTGGGAGACAGTTGTTTAATCTTCTGTGCAAATGACCTGTCTCTTTTCAGCCCTGAACATCTTCATGGTACAGCCCCAAATCATGACTTTAGTCCTGAATCCTCTGAGTTGACATTATGGGGGGGTTTGGAAGGTCCTGTTTGTGCTGGTAAAACCCAGGGAAAACATGGAAGAAAGACACAGAGCCATCCCAGTGGAGAGCAGGCACGCCCCGGCTCCTCTGGAGATGGTGCTTCTCCAGAAAACATCCTGTCTATTTTACGCCTTCTCCTCCCTCACCCATTCAAGCTTCTTGCTAGAGTTGAGGTCATTTTCCCAGTTTGTCCCAAGAGCTTTGATATCTTCCTGTCCATGGCTCAGCTGGAGAGAGGTCACAGCTCATAGCTGTGATGTGATGGATGAATCCTGTCTGCCTTCATCTTCAGTCAACACCACCGCTGTACCTCTCTGGGGTGCCAGAAGCCCTCCCTGGACACTCCTCCCTCTGTGCCTTCCCAGATTTGCAAGACCTTTGCTCCTTGCTGATGCCAGTTTTTAGGAGCACATTCCTGATGGGGACAGTCACCGTTCATCTGCTGAGTAGGTGAGTTCAGACCAGGAGGGTTGGAAGGAGCTGCTGCTGGGATTCTCTGCAGTGGATGAACACCTGGGAAGACCTGCTGTCTGAATCTGTTCCTACTCCCAGGCTTGAGCTGCAGGGCTGATGGGGGGAAAATACCACTTCTCAGCCTTAAATGTTTTGTTTTTTTTTTTTCTTGTGCATGAACAGAGGTTGCAGGTTTCCAAGCTGTCATTGTTTATGCAGACAAGTGTCTTTATGTAGACAGGTAGTGATAGAATAAGGGGGAATAGTTTTAAACTGAAAGAGGAGAGATTTAGATTAGCCTTGAGGAAGAAATTCTTTCCTGTGAGGCTGGTGAGGCCCTGGCACAGGTTGCCCAGAGAAGCTGTGGATGCCCCATCCCTGGAAGAGTTCAAGGCCAGGTTGGATGGGGCTTGGAAGCAACCTGGGATAGTGGAAGGTGTCCCTGTCCAAGGGAGTGGGCTGGAATGAGATGGTGTTTGAAGGTCCTGTCCAATCCAAACCAATCAATTCTTTGATTCCATGGCTTTCAATAAGTAGTTTAGCCATCTGAGATGTTCAGACCTTCTGACTGGGATGTCTTTACCCCTGCCCTCTCTACTAGAAAGCCCACAGAGCGGGCTGATCTTCCCAAGGACAAATTATGATCCAAGAAAATTCATTTCTCTCAAAGCCCATAAGCAGAGAGAGGCTAAACCACTATGTTTTTAAATGTTATTTTGCAGTTATTCTGCAGTTCAGTATTTGTTTATTTTTCTCCTCCACTGTCCCAGAGACAGCAACCTGGTCTAGTGGAAGGTGTTCCTGCCCATGACAGAAGAGTTAGAATGAGATGACCTTTAAGGACCCTTCCAACACAAACCTCTCTGATTCTGTAAATAATAACTAAAGTAATGGCTTTTCTTACTGCAAAAGAAGTCTGCTTCTATCTCTGTTCAGATGGAATGGCTTTTGTTGCTTTTATTTATTTTTTACACATACATTTGGTGTAGAGATAATCCTCAGACACAATCTGTTCAGTTCTTCCTTGAATATTTCTTAGTTTTTATCAATAGGTTTCTCACAAGCTGCTGAATTAAAATCAGAACTCCCCAGAGCACTTTTTTTTTTTTTTTTATTATCTCCAATAAATAAGAAACAATTCCTTGATATGGAAATCCAGGTATCTTGTTAGAGATAAGGACAACTCTCAAAGAAATAATTTCCTTATTTATTTTAGGTGAAGAAATAAGACTAACAGAAGAAAAAAAGAAAAAAAAAAAAAGAACAAAAAACCCAACCGTGTAGGACAAGACAGGGTTTGGGCTATAAAATGAGGATGCCAGTACTTAATTTTATGTCTCATTTATGAATTGCCCTAGTGAATCTGCAAGGTGGTTTTTTTTTTTGTCTCCACAGCCCTATTTCAGAGGTGTAGTGGGGGTTTGCAGGTTATGGCTGGAGAGTTGTGCATCACATGGAGGTGAAACCACAGCCCGGGGTTGTTCCCGGAGCAGGTTCAGGGATTCAGCAATTCCAGCTGATGTGGAAGCTGATTTTGGAAGGGGGACAGACTTTTGCAGGCAGGCCCTGGCCCCGTGCCCGGCTTGGGGCTGGGTGGACGTCAGCAGCTTTGGTTCAGGGAGGAAGGTCGTGTGAAACTGCTCTGCCCACCCTCGCTGCCGTCTGCGGCCGAACCCAGGGACCTGGAGCCAAGGGCAGAGCCTCACCCGAGCTGTGCCCGGGATTTACATCCTCCCCTGGGAGCCTGCTCCGTGCAGGCAGAGCTGCTGATGCCTGGGGTGTGTGAGCTCTCACCCCACAGAGCACAGGCCTGCTTTAGGGGACATCCTTTGCTGAGCACCCCTCTGGGGCACGGGGGCTCTCTGGGTGCTCCTGCACAGCCTTCGCCTTCCCCAGGAGGATCTTTCCCCCTCCAGTTTGACAACACTGTGAAACAAACTGGGTGCCTGCTGGTTTGATTTCTATTTTCACCTGTTTTCCAATAGGTTTCACTGCTGACCCAGCAGGCACAGCTTCCCTTTGCTCCTTTGGCAGGTGTTGGTGCTCATGGCTCAGAGTATTTAAGGCACAGCAGCTGTAGGATGGATTTGATGAGTAGCATACAGGGGATGCTTGCTAAAGTTTCTCTGTGCTTGTGAAGCTTATTGGACATTTCAAGAGAAGAAATATGGGAAGTGTGTAGGGATCCATCATCCTCTGGTGAATTCTGGGCACCCAGCAGTGCACAGTCTCTCCTTTTTCTGAGATGAAGCTGAAAAAATACTATCTCTTTCCCCCATGATGTTTTTCTTTTTTATTAACTCACTACCCCCAGTTTATTGCCCAGTAAGAGGGAGAGTACTCTCCTTTTCCTCTTTTAATTAGCCTAATTAACTTTATTTGCCAAATAAACCTTTGCAATGAAATCACAAACTATCTTTGATAGAGATTTCCACACCCAAAAGCTGATCTGTGATCCAATAAAAAACATACAAAGGTTTAGTCAGTGTGATTGTTGTTTTTGCCATGTAAGGGAAGATGTTCGGCATCTCTTTTTGGGAGATAAGGAGTGAGAGACACCCAGACCAACCCCTCAAAGTGTGAGGTTGATCTAACTCCAGAATTCAGGCATTGCCATCCCTTCCCAGGTTGTTTTCCTGCAGTCAACAGGGCTTGGGCAAATCTCAGTGTCAGGATGTCAGGATGGAGATATCAAACTCTGGGAGCTGGACCTCAGGTCTTGGAGATCTGGGCTGTCCTTCCAGTGTGGAGGAGTGAGGAGTCAGCTCAGGGGGTGACCCTACCCCACTGCTTGGCATCAGTGAGCCACTCATAGTCAGGAATTTCCCTTCTCCCTCTTCTCTCTGGTCCCCACCTCCTCCATAAAAAAAAAATAATAATAAAAAAATTTGCCACATTTCAGCAGATTCTCATATTGATGAGTGCTGGAGTTGTGGGGTCATCTCTGAAGATGGAGCTTTTATAGATGACTTTTTTTGGTTTTTGGCTCAGATCTCTGGGCTCTGTCCCCTTCTTGAGCTTTTTGATGAAAGATTCTTAACAGCTTTTCTTCTTTTTATTGGAAGTGTACTACATACCATAAGTTTCTGGGCCATGAGGGATCCACAGGCAGGCAGAAAAGCTGCCAGCCACAAACCCCTGAGCTCCAGCTCCTGCCCCTCTGAGCTCCCAGCAGTCAATTTCCTTGCCACTATTTCCCTCTGTATATGATGGAGATAAGATTTTTTTCCTGGTAATTTTTTACCTGTCATTAAAGTGGATTTTGGCATCGCTACAGCCATAGAACTGATAACTTTTCATTTGTGTTATATGACAAAATGATTTCCAGAGGGAGGAGTTAATTCACGTGCCAGTACATTGGAAAAGCTTCTTCCTGCCAGGAATTGTTTTTTTCCCAAGACAGAGGAATTGAACAATACCAAACCTTTGATTTCAAGTCGCTTTTTTTCAAGTCCAGCATCCAGCATTCCCTCAAGTTCACCTTAACCTCCAGCACAACCTGGCAATGACCTGGTTTTCATGTCACTGGTGCCCATTTGATGCTGACTGTGCAAATCACGTGGTCTTCTGTCCTAAGACAGAAGAGAAATATGGTTTTTATGCTCTGACTTCTCCCCCACTGTGCTGGGAGGCCATGCTGGGTATCCTGAACTGCTCTGTGAAGCAAGGAAGTGAGAGCAATTCCTTCAGCCATGTGCTTGGGACCTGCTCACCCCTCTGAATACCAGAGGTAGTTCCAAACCCTTCCCCTCAAGGATCCTGACTCTCCATCTCTTGCTCTGCAGTTATTTCTGTCATACCAGAGCTTTGAATGCTGCCCAGGATCAGAAGAATGGTGGTTTAATCATATTTTTTGCTGCTGAAAGTATAGTAGAGGATTTGTTTGAATTTTTAAGTGAAAGTACACAGGTTCCTTGGGTAGCCATTCTCCTTAAATTCTAGAGGCAGGGTTGAAGAGGAAATGTCATATTGACTGACAAACCAGCTTATTGCCATTTCTTTCTTTTCTTTGTGAAATAATATCTTCAGTTTGCTCTGTAAGAACCAAATCAGCCTCATCGTCTGTGTGATCAGTTCCTCAAAACCTTCCCCAAAGTAACTTTGCATAGTTCTTTAACAATGTAAGTAGTGTTTAATTTAGGCTTTAAAATATTTTTAGCTGAGTTGACCCCAGACTGCACATCAGTCCTGCTTAATTCTTCATGCACCTTCGGATTTATTTAGCCTTCACAGAGGCTTGACTTTCCCAGACACAGGAATTCCCTGTTACAGGAATGGCCCAGATCCCTGTCCTTGTTCCTCCTTGTAGGAGTGAGCAGAATTATGCTTAATAGTTCTTTTAACATTCAGGAGTTTTACAAATGTGTTTTAGGCAGCTGTAGCAGACACAGAGAGGGGCCAGGCAGGTGCTAAGTCAAACACAGCACTGATGGGAGGAAATAGGAAGGAAATGACCATGAGGAGGTGAGCGAGGCTGAGAAATGATATTTTAAATTACCTTGAAACCTTTGTACCACCCCTCTTCCTTCTCACTGCTGGGTGGGGGGTGGATGTAAAAGGAAGGACAGAAAAGACACTTTCAAAACTTGTATTTGACACTCAAATTGCTTTAGACAATTGCTTTAGAACACAAGAGAATCCATGGACAAAGATTTCACCCCAGGACAGGAGACAGAAGCTGTCACACTGCAACAATTAAGGAAGGTCTTTATTCTGCAAAACTGAAATAAAATCTGACATCATATTTTCCTGTAACTCTAGCACAGTGATGCAAGTCTATCTTCAAATAAATATATTATTTCCTGCTTTAACCTTGTCAAGTGATGGAGCTAGTCCATATTTTATGCCATATCTAGGGGTCTGGGAATTCTTTGAGCAGGGAATTCTCTGGTGCTTTATTGGTTCTCTGCTAAGGGAGAGAGATGCCACATTGCTTTGTAGTGTGCAAAGGGTGCCAACACTGGTGTCCACAGGAGCTCTGTAGCAGGGCTTGGTGTGTCATGTCAGCGCAAGAAATGTCTTTAGATAACTTGCAACAGTTGAGAAAACTCCATTTACTCCTGGGAGAGTCTCATGTCTGTCAAGAGTGTCTCGGTTCATAGGTGTCACTCTTTTTCAGGTGTTCAGGATGAGGCACCATCTCCACCTCAGCATATTCCCCAAAATACTGAGTTGGGCTTGATCCTTGTAGGTCCCTTCCAACACAATCATCCCTGGGAGTGCTCAAGTCCAGTTTGGATGGAGCATGGAGCAACCTTGGGCTAGAGAAACGTGTCTTCTCCAGGAGCACAGGTCCTCTGTGCACTCCATGTTAGCATGTAGCCACATCGAGTCTGTGAGGAACCTCAAAGGAGTCCCATTTCTGTCCCATTAAAGCCAGTGCTGCCTGCTCAATTATGCACCTACATTATTCAGAACATGTGGCACCCTTCAAAACACAATATTAGAGCCCTGCTTTATCATTTCATGGAGATTCATTTTCAGAGGGTTATACAAACTCTATTTAAATTAGAAATCACATCCACTTTTTATGCCTGAGGATTCATAATAAGAACAACGAGACCTCCCAGGCACAAATAAAGAAGCGAGTGAATTTCTCATCATGAAATTACCACTGAGGTTATTATTGACTAGATTTTGTTTTTTGTCCTGATCATTAATGTCGTTCTGCTTCTCTGGATGTCTTATTGGCAAGGAGCAGAGTGAGCATTCCATGCAGCAAACACAGGCAAGAGGCAATCTAAATGTAAAATTAGTTAAGTGCTGTGGTGCTATTTAATGCACTCTTGCAAGCTTAAAATGTCGGGTAGGAATTTTGCTTAGAGAAAAGAAAGACTGACCCAAAGGGATGTTTTTTTACCAGCATCATACCTCATGAGATCATTTATGTTGACACTGGGTGTGATTTCTTTTTGGAAGCATCCTATTGTTTTTTCTTGCAAGTACAAATTACAGCACAGAGGTGGGATTCATTTGCTAAATGAAGACACCCAATGCTATCTGACATGCCTGGCAGCATCCTAAACTCTCTATGGGCAAGACAAAAATAGCCCAGAACTTATGAATGACCTACCTCTTCCCAGATCAATAGCTCAAAGGCATCTGTGTTAGAGTGAATCTTTCTCCCTCTGACTCTGCTCAACATGGAAAAGACTTGATTTTCTGGGCTTCTAGGGCAATTTCACATGGCCTGTGACACCCAAACTGCCTGGGATTGGCAGAGGGACACTGGAGATCCTGTTCTAAGCATCTGAGTGCTGCCCACAGTCTGCCTTGGTTTTTATGGGAAATCAAACACTGTGACACAGCCAACACCTACATGTGGATATCCTAAATCCTGAGTGCTCCCTATGATGTCAGCCTGGGGAGGCTCAAATCCAGCCTGTATTTGATAGATCCTCATCCAAAACCATGTGCAGTCATCAAAGGTCTGTTCATGTGGCTGATTTCAGCACGTGGTTGGGTCCAACTCCAAACATCCTCATCACTTACAGGAATGCTGGAATACAAATGACCTGGGCTGGGGAGGATGTGAGGGAGAAGTGCAACCTGAGGGGGACTACCTGAGCTTGGATTTCTGGAATCATGATGTGTCTGCACTGTCTGGGCTGCAGACAGTCTGACAACCACTGATGCAGACTTGGCTGGATCATGTTGTCAGGGATGGAGTGAGGCACTTAAACAGGCTTTAACCTCTCCTGGTTCCATTATTGGGTAAATCTGCAGCAGAACTGGAGTTTGTAGCTGGAACTGCATAGGAGGCTGGAGGGAGAATTTATTTTTTTCATTAAACAAGCAGGTGAAACTTCCAGGCTTTAGCTACCCATTAGTTTAATCATTAGGTGATAACAGTAGTTAAAAGGCATTGCCATTAAGGAAGGTCTCGTTAATCATTTTGATAAGAACGAGAAAAGCATATTTATCTCAGTGGCAATGAGATGCAAATTAGAGGAATTCTCCTCTTTCACCCCATTCACAGACACTTGAGTTTTCCCTTAATTACTTGCAAATAGCAGCTTATTCAATTAAGCAGCAGAGCAGAACATAAACTCCTTCTCGTCTTCTTAGGCTCTCTCTTGGTTCTTTATGTGTGGTACCAGAGATAAGTGAAGACCTTTCTCCTTACAACAGCCTTCTGGGTCAGCAGCATTAGCTTCGTTTTATAGAGGCAGATCTGAAGGACACAGAGAGATCAAACAACATTCTCAGAGCCGTAGAGGGAATGGGAGGTGTCAGGAAGACCTGAACCTGCTTCTCAGAGGGCTGACACTGCTTGTCAAATCAACAGCAGGATTTTTGCTTCCTTTATAATCTGCAAAGTGATGATAACAGGCTTCTCTGCATGGACGATTGGAAATTCCTGGAGGTGGCAGTGGCAGAAGCAGAGTTTTCCCCTGCTTTTTCGTGATTGAAAGGAAAATCAATGTCAGTGGTATAAGCTATGGAGTGATGTTGTGCTAAGCTGTTCCACTGCTGTCCTACCCACTTAGTACATCTATCATGGGCAGAGTTTCACTGCTCACCGAGCATGCAGTAGCCAAGAATGCAGTGCAAATGACAGCAGCCTGCTTGTCTAACTCTCTCTGACTAAACCTGAAAAAATCCACCTCCATGTCTTTGTCAATCCCTGAGCTGTGTGCCCTGGGCTTGAAAGAAGTTCACACCCAGGCACAGAGCACTCTGCCCTTTACTGTGGCTAGGTGGGTGTCTCATCCCCTGAGTGTGCCTCACCTCATCCTGAGAGAAGGAGCTGGAAGGAGACTCCAGATATTGGGTGCACCCTGTCATTCCAGGGCAGAAACCTCCCTGCAGCATATCAGGCTCTCTGTACTGCTGAGGGTTGAAAAATGTGGGTTTTTCACATGTATCTGGAGAGTTGGAAGTGCTCCAAGGGTAGTCCACAGGCAGGACAGGACACAACCCCAAGCCTGCCAGAGTTCAAGGAATGTTTGGACTGTGCTTTCAAACTCATGGTGGGATTTTTGGGGCTGTCTGATGCAGGGCCAGGAGCTGGACTCAGTGATCTTTGTGGGACACTTCCAACTTGGGATATTCTATGATTTGATGACATCAGGGGCTTGGGCCAACCTCAGTTGTCAGGGCTGCAAAAGAGTCCCAGCAGCCACCCGAAGGGTTTGGGTTGTCCATCCTCTGCTGAATCCAAGGAGCCAGATAGCCTGGGAGGTCCTGGCAGCTCAGCACTGCTGCAGGGCCAGGGGTGCACACGAGAGCCTTTTCTGGGCTGTGTGGGAACCAGCTGAAGCCTGGCAGCTGCGAGTTGGTCATGCCTGTCCTAACAATGCCTGTGCAAAGCTATTGTCTGCCAGGGCACACACCATCAAATCCCTTTTTCTATTTGCAGCTCTCTGGGTTCATGCCATGTGTTTGAAAGTCATTTTCCCAGAGCAGGCTGACAAATATGAAAAGCCAAATGCCCTTCTGCTTGCAGAATGGGAGGAAAAGCCGAAAATCTTCCTTGCCTCTTCCTCCAGCAGATGGATGGAGTATATAATTCCATAGGAATGCAGCTGTAATTTCATGTGAACTAATACCCAGTTGTTAAACCAGCTACTAGAGAGGAAAAAGAATCCTTTGAGCTGGTTTTAACAGACACCTGGCCCCCCTGCTTTTGCTTGTTTTCCTGCTACCAAGATCCCTGATCACTTCTGTGTGCGCAATCCAAGATGAAAAGAGCATTGAGCATTTCCTGGCGTGGTCTGGGTGGATGGATGTAGAAGAGCTATGGTAAGGCAGGATGTTCTTGGAGCTGGAGTTTTTCTTGGATGTGAGCCCAGGATTTTTTGGATTGGGGGCCGATTTTACTGAAAGGTTCATGAACTCTTGAGGACTGGGCCCAGATTTCCTCTGTCAAAGTTCCACACAGCTCTACTGGGACAGACTGGAGCATACCATAGCTGTAACCATTCCACAAGAAATTTTGGCCCTGCAGAGTTCAGCTTTGTTGTGTTTGGCCATGATTTCTGCAGGTGAGACAGGAGGTCAGTGCCCTGGGGAAAGGGGCTGCAGTGCTGAGTTTTAACTGGGAACTGTGTGCTTTACAGTGGGGCACTGTACATGGCCTGGGGTTTACATCCCATTATCTTCTGTGTTTCCTCAGCCATTTGCTGCCATTCTTTCATCCTTTTCCCTGTTTCCCTCATTGGTTATGCCCACCATTCCTCCATGGTAATCAAGAATTGTTTCCTCCAGAAGAGACCTTTTGCTTTTATGCTGTGTTGGGCTCTGTGCCCTGGAGATGCAAAGCCAGGGGTGATCCTGTTGGAACACACTGTAAGGCAAGGAGAGCCAAACCTGGTGAAATCTCATGTACTGCTCCCTGAGCAAGAGTTTTACAGTAAAAAAATACCCATGAGAAACTGTTTTGGGAAGACTGACTGCTTAATAGCAAAATAACCTGGGATTGAACTGATGTTTACATGTCTGAGGATAATCAGGAATAAGGACCCTGGAGGTGACAGAGAAGCAAATTATATGATGGTAGGGACATTGCCAGTGAGGTCTGAGTCCAAAAGTCTCTGCTTAGCCATCTTCACAGTTTTAAGGCTTCTTCAGGACTGACTTGAAAAGATAAAGAGCAACACCTTGCATACCAATCTCCTTTCTTCATTTCTCTTTTATTATCCTCCCCACTCTGCTGTCTTCCCCACATTTCCAGTTCTAGTTCCCAGCTGCATTTCCTGTCATCCTTCAGGTTTAACCTGAGAGCTGACATAGAATCACAGAATCACTGAGGTTGGAAAAGACCTCCAAGATCATAGAGTCCAATCTGTGTCCAATCACCACCTTGTCAGCTAAACCACAGCACTGAGCACCACATCCAGTCATTTCTCAAGCACCAGCAGGAATGGTGACTCCAGCACCACCCTGAGCAGCCCAATGCAAAGTTTAACCACCCTTTCTGTGAGGAAATTCTTCCTGATGTGCAACATGAAGCTCCCCTGGCACAGCTTGTGGCTGTGTCTTCTCATCCTGCTGCTAGTTGCCTTTGAGATCCTCGTGGAGATGTCCCTGGTGGGCAGAGACAGAGGAATTAGAGAAGGAATAGGTAATTGCCTTTTACAGTAGCCCACAGCACACACCTTGAGATGCTACAGGTAGTCCTGGGGCCAGGGGGGAGGTGCCGTTCCCCCTGACCTCTATTAGCTGGAGGTGGCCACATGCCCTGAGGCGTGCACGTTTCTCAGCCTTGACAAAGCTCTGGAGATTCTGCTTTAAATCATAAATAAGAGAAGTCAGGATTTTCATGTTTCTCATGTAGAATGGGTTTCCAGAAGGCCTGAGGCTCTCTGGTTTATTGGCAGATCTCTAGCGTGTTCAATTGCAGGTGAATCAGAAATGGATGTGGTTGTACAAGCTCTGTGAGGTCTGGACATCACAGCCAGAAGTCTTGTACCAATCACACTTGTGCTCCTACTTCTCTGGATATATTTATTCTTGGATTTAAGAAGTATTTTTCCCATGCACTGTTAATTGACAAATGGAGGAAATTAAGTTACAACATTCTGGGGAATAACAACCTCACTGCTTGATTTCCATCATATGTAATGTACTTCATAATTTAGGCACATGCTGAAGTTCTTTGCCAAATTATAGCTTTTCTGAGCAAAGAAAGTGCAGTTTCCCTCACTTTTGCTGTAATGTGCTTCCTTGCTGGTAATACTGCTTTGACAAATGCACCTTTCTGCTTACACTGATTTGATTCATTTTAGACTCAAGTTCTAACTGTGTTAGAAGAAATTGCTCATAATTTTGATCAACTTATCAGGGAATTTTCTTCCAAAAGTGTTACATTTTTAGGCAACTCCAGGTGATCTATTGTCCTAAGTTCCCTGGACACCCACCTTACTGGAGGGCAGTGGAATTTGAATAATTATACTGTGTGTGGATATACTTGCTGTGGTTCTGGCAGTAAATATTGCTTTTCTACCCCATCTTTCTTTTCCTTCTCAGGAATAAAGAGATTTTTCTTAAGCACATTATACCTTTCCCATGTTAACTTTTTGTTAATCATGTAAGCCATTATATTTTGAACACATGACTCAATGCCTTGCTAGGCTTGTGTCTACATGAAAGAGCCATTTATCAGAAAAAGTGCCTTTGGGAGAGAGAGCTTTCTCACTGAAGTGAAGATTATCCTATTGTTTGACAGATCCCATTGAGATCATCTACTGAACCCGATCAAGGATCTTCATAATGATGTGAAATGGTAATAATAAGGCAAGATTCTGTTTTCCTGACTCAGCCAAGGGGATATAATTAAGAACATCAAAACTAATTTTAAAAGTGCTGTCTAATAATGTGGCCTATTTTGCTTTTACAGGCTCAGTTGATTCCATTCTCTTATGGCTTGACATTTCAGTGTAAATGTTAGTCTCTGAATTTAAAACAAAAACTAGTGGGGTTTTTTCCAGTTTTCCCAGGCATGTATGCACTTTCTAGCTGATGCCAGATTTCATGGGTTTTGGATTGGTTTTTTATCTTTGTTAGTTTGTTTTTGTTTTTGTTTTTCTTCCCCCCCCCCAGGAAGTTAGGATTAGAAACTCCCTGTATTGACATAATCACTAGGAACTGCATTCTTGGTAAAGATTTGGGGTAATTTGGTGACAGGCTGCCTGTACAATGTCCTTTCCACCATATTGACTGCTCCAGTTCACCTGCAGCACCTCCCTGAGCACTGAGCTTGTGGATAACATATCCAGCAGCCCTGTCTTGGATATATCCCTCTTCCTGCTTTATATTCCTCCACTTATGCTTGGATAGAGCTTTAAGCCAACTCTTATTGGGTGCTTGTTTTCATCCTCTATTGGCTGATGTCATTCTTTCTTGCTCAATAAACCCTTCTTTCAAAAGCCAATAAATATTGCATTAGTTGACTTGTCAAGGTCACCTTCTTTCAGCTTTTCTTCTCTGTCACTTTTTTATTGTCACATTTATGCCCATGTCCATGTCTGTGCAGCATCTATAGCATCCCTGGCCTTGTCTTTCCCCTCTGCTTGTTTGGAATGAGGATCAGATGGTGGCTGTGTTAGTCAGCTGGGAATTATATCCAGAGGATCCTAGAATGGTTTGGTTGGAAGGGACCTTCAATATCATCTTGTTCCAACCCCCCTGCCATGAACAGGGACACCTTCCATTATCCCAGGTTGCTCCAGGCCTCATCCAACCTGGCCTTGGACACTTCCAGGAGTGGGGCAGCCACAGCTTCTCTGGGCAACCTGTGCTGGGGCCTCACTACCCTCACAGGGAAGAATTTCTTCCAAATATCCCATCTAAACCCCCTCTCCTTGAGCTTAAGACCATTACCCCTTGTCCTGTTACTGTGGGAAGGGGTAGTAAAAGTCCCTCTCCAGCCTTCTTGTAAATAAATCCTTCTTGAAATTAAATTCTATCTTTTGCTGTTCCTATTACCTTTCTGATTATTTTTACCATGGCTTCATAGAGAAAATAAGTTATGAAGAATACAAGGAAGTTGTGAGTGTAGTAGTGATGTTGCAATGCCAATCTGTTTTCAGGTGGGGAGAACAGTTTGATGTCTTAAGCAAGCCAAGGGTTCAATAATATGTGCAACTGTCAGTTGAGAGCAGTGAAGGAAAAGAGGTGGCTGTCCCATTGCTGGAAACTTTCAAGTTTAGGTTGAACAGGGCTCTGAGCAACTTGATCTGTTGAAGGTGTCCCTGATAATGGCAGGAGGGTTGGACTTGTGACCTTTAAAGGTCCCTTCTAACCCAAAATATTCCATGATTCAGTGATTTATGGCTTGGCTGACTGCATTACCATGGGATGGCCTGGCACCCCACCACAAGGAGTGAGTTAGAGGAAACCATTTGCCTTCCCTTCAGGAATAAAGGGAGTGAACCCACTAAAATCAGCCCAAATCTGCTTTGACATCTGATAGTTTTTAGTGGGAGAAAGCAGCTCCATTCCTGGTGCTTGGATGGCGGTGTAGCAGTTCACAGCCTTAGTGCTGGGGCACTGTTTCAGCCCCAAGAAGGTTTTTTGTGCTGCAGCACAACAAGGTCATTAACCAATGAATCAGTAAAGCACCATGAAATCACTCCAGTGATGCCTGAAATGGAGAATTTTTGTAGGCAATAACATTGCTGAGACTGGAACATTGGCAGCGAGGTGCTTCCCAGGGATGGGTTTGTGTGAAGGGGTGGCAGCACTGCCCTTTGCTGTTTTAGGTGGTCACAGCCACCCACCTTTGCTGCTGCTGCAGGAGGGGACAACATGGAGGGGCCATTTGGGGTCTCCAAACTGTGAGCTCAGAGGCTCCACTATAGCAGTGGCTGCAATGCTGCAATGACTTCTCTGACCTCCTCCCACCATCACGTCCTGAGCTCCTGAGAGTTAAGGAAGAAGGAGATAATGCCCTCTTTAGTGCTTGGGTCAAGCTGTAGAAGCATTTGAGTACTGCTTCTTTTGTAGAGCAATTGCCTCACATCTGGGTGGTGTTTTTTTTTTTTTTTTGGTTTTTTTTTTTTTTTTGGTTTTTTTTTTTTTTTTTTTTTTTTGTGGAGGGGTGTGTGTGTTTGGTTTTGTATTGTTTTTCCCAGAACAGATCCTCAGGAAGGGCTAATCCTAGTCTCCACTGATACCCTGTACCTTCTTGCTGCCTCTGCCACTTTGCTCCCATCAGGGATGCTCTGCTCTAGCAAGACTTGTCATACATGTGAGGGAGCCTAAAATTTCCAGGTGGGCTCTGTGGTCCCCGGTTTGGGAGGTTTGAGAGGTTTCCTGGCTGAGCAGGAGAGGGCAGCAAAACATAGAGATTGAGTGAGAGAGGGAAGGAAATCCCCTCGCTGAGCGTGCAGGAGTATCACAGGAGGGGTGCACTGGTGTGGAGTGGGATTTGGGGTTCTCTGGTGGTGCCCATGGGGGTGGGTGTTTTTGCAGCCCGGGCAAGTTTGCTGGGGTGGGCAATTTGCTGTAGCTCACACTCGCAGCAGTCCTGCAGAGAACACCAGGCTGAACAGGGAGAATCCCTGCTCCTGGGATGGTCAGAGAGGTGGAAAACTTGGTGACCTGCAGAGAATGGTGTGTAAGAGCCAACTGCCTCAGAGAACAGCAATATTTTCAGTGAGAACTGTGAATATGGGGCCTTGGAGGAGGAGTTACTCTTCTCTTCTTCCTTGCCCCATGATGTGCAGCCAAAAGCTTCCAAACCACGGAACAGGACGAAATTTCAACAACAACAAAAAAGGGATCAAGATCTTGGAAACGATGGGAACAAACAGAGTCCATGTAACAATTGGTGTGGAACAAACAAGGAGTGTTGAGGAATGCAGTTACTGTGGCAACCTGGTAATAATAGATAACAGCAGTACAGAGGTGGAAATAGAAGTGAGAGCAAGAAAAGCATCGAGAAGTACGAGTATGTGAGTCAAAATCTGGAGCAGTAAAAATATTGTCAGAGAATTCAAGCTGAAGCTATGCAACAGCACTGTCACGCTGCTGGTATTTAGTTTGGCAGAAGTATGGCCAGAGACAACTGCCCCTGAATAAAACATCAGAGTTCTCATGCATGATGGGTATGGAGAATATTAAGAGGTAAGTGGGGGAAAATGGTTATAAATCAGAAAGCACAGGAGAGATCAAATGGATACCAGAGCATCCTGAAGTCACATCCCAGAGCATTAGGAAGCACCAGCTGGGCTACAAAGAGTAGGAAAGGGGTTTGTTGCATTGGGATAGTGGTAGGAATTAACAAGGGGTTCCCAGGGTTGTGTGGGGATATAGAATGGGACACAGTGATATACACAGACCTGGCTCAGAGCTTAGTAATTTAGTTATTAGACTTCCAGGTGGAGAAAAATCTTTAGCAAAGATCCTACTCCCACCTCGCTGACTGCACAGATCTTCCCTAGCTGTAACTCCTGGGATTTGTTTGGATCAAAAGCTGACATGAGATGACACTCTGGGGGTAAGGCTGGTGGAGATACTCTGCTACTGTCCATTAACATCCCAAGGATGCTGTTTGGAACCCAGGTTCCTGACTCTCTGGAGATGTTCCTGCGTTTTCTCCACACCCTCACAAGCATTAATGTGCAACTTAACATGATTGCTGCCGTGGTTTTCCACTGCCTTGACTCAGGAGTCAAAAACTGCCTTTTTGTGGACTGTAGAGGATAACAGAATCATAGAGCACTTTGGGTTGGAAGGGACCTAAACAATCACCTAGTTCCAACACCTTTCCATGGGCAAGGATACCTCCCAGAAGACCATTGTACCTGAAATAGCACCTTATTTCCCCAGCAAGGAGGCCAAATGACTTATTCCAATGCAAGGGGAAGGTTGTACAATGAGGGCCTGTACATCAGGAGGGAAAAGCCATGGCCAGGCAGTGGGAAATTTTTTGTCATGGCAGCTGAATGTGATTTGACACTGTTAGTTAGCACATTAGTTTTGATGGTAAATAAATGTCCCCATCTGTGGGAAAAGGTGCCATTTTGAAAATTGCTTTTTCAGCAAAATGGAACTTTAGTGAAATGAGAAAAGAAAAAACCATCCAAAACATCAGTGATTGTACAAACATTATGTTGTGAAGTAATCAATACTACTCAGAGAAAAGATGAAATATACTCATTTTCTTTCATCTCAGCGTATTTTCAGATGGCCAAAGGAACAGTTATTATAACAGGCAAATACATAAACACAGTATTGGAAGGATGGTAGCATAAAATTAGGGTGAAATAAAACAGAGTAAGGAAGTCTAAACAAACTTTCTCTGCTTTACTGAAACAAAACGCTTCAACACCATTGTCAAAACAATCCAAATTTCTCGTCAGATATTTCACCAAAATCACAATATTTCAACACAATGTCTGTGTTTCCAAGAAATGTTGTTTACAGGTGGAAAATTGTTCTGTAACAAATGCTTCCAACTTACAGTAAACTTGGCACACCTGAAGAATGGCATTTTTATGGCCAACAGAGTTGGACAACTTTGTGGGGGTTTTTCTTGTGTTTGTTTGGGGTTTTTTTTTCTTTTTTTTCTTTTTTTTTGTGGGTTTGTGGGTTGTTTGTTTTTTGTTTTTTTTTTTTTTTTTTTTTTTTTTGGTTTAGGAAACTCCATCACAAGAATTCACTCAAAGAAGGAACACATTTTTCAGTAAAGCAGGGAGTTTTTGCTGTGGTTGATGCTGTTTTCCTGACATGCTCATTGGAAATTCAGCAAATATTCTCTTCTGCTCCATGGGCAGGGAGGGAAGGATTCCCATTTCAGCACCAGTAACATGCAAATGCTATGGTTATTGGTAACAATCTGTATTTCAATACTGCTTGGAGGCCTCAAATATGATTAGTGGCTCATTATGTTAAGCTATATGTAAATAAACAGGCACAGAGTGTTTTATAAAGTGGCCTTTTTCTACATCAACAAGAGGAAATAAGGGAGACCAAGAGAATTTTTTATGACTCTGAATTTTTAGAAGGGGGAAAAATTAAGATTAGCTATGATTATCAATAAAACTGGTCAAAAAAGACAGTTAAATTTTGGCTCTTTGAGCCCAAGGTGATCAGCTGTCTCGTGAGATTTTGATGTTTTGTGGAGGATTTCAATGATACTATCTTAGGATTGCCTGTCTGCCCCAGCTTTACCACTGAAAGCAACTTGAAATCAAGCTCTTCACTGGGACATGATATTCATATGAAATTCCCACTGAAATGGTTAGATACTGTCTCAGGAGTCAGTCTCTGGGATACCATCCTTGTAGAAATGTCTAAGATGGCATCGCAGAAGTCTGGTTACTTTTATGGAATAACAATATAAAAATTGTTAATACAACAAACAAAGTGTTCAATTTTTTTTTTTTTAACCTGACACAAAATTATCGGGAACTATTTGTGTGCATTGTCCTCCAGCTGTAGCAAAATGAGCCCAAACCAGTCTGAACTGTTTGAAATTTCTGTCCCCTCAGTTAAATTCTTGTAAGTCCAGCCTGTGGCACAGTCAGAATCTCTACATGTTTTCTGTTTTCTGCACATTATTTTGTGCAGCACAAAATACTTACAAAAAATTAAAATCCAGAAAACAAAATCAAACCCGCCCTTACATCTCCATTTGTTCAGCTCACATGGTGACCCTGCACACATTGAGAGGTTCAATTTACACAGTGAATTTTGGGGCAAGGTTTTTGTCTTGGGAGCTTCTATATCAAATACTTTATTACATTCCTGTCTCTTATCCCTTTTCTGTCTTCCCACATGGTATTGAGGCTACCTAAAATAAAATCCTTTGGAGGCAGGGGACTTTCACACACCAGAGTGTCTCCTTACTTTGCAATTTCTTGGTTGTTGTATATTATGTTCTTTTGCTCTAGGAAATGTGAGTTCTTTTTCGTAGAAAAGCCAGCTAAATCCAAGCTGCTGTGGTCCTGCATGTCACTGATAGCTTTCCCAGATGGTCTTCTGCTCTCCATGTCCCAGAATGTCTGGGTTTTGTGTGACACTGGGGCTTGATCTGGAAAAGAGAACTGAGCCTCCTGTAAAATGAAGTTAGGAAAAATCCATGTTAAAAGCCAGTTCACTGTGGCAAGGACAAATCAGCCCTGCTGCTGCAAAGAGCCATTAGGTGAACAGGTGAAATGTTTCAGGGTGGATGGAGGAGAAATTCAGCAACTGAGATTCATCAGAGCTGCATTTCCTGCAAAAATTTATCTCTCTGCAGCTGTCCTTCCATTTAGAGAGAAATAGTCTTCAAGCAACTGCAAGAAGGAAGAACTAGGAGTGGTTACTTCATAATTAATTATTTTCTACATTCATATTTGGAACGTTTTTTATCTTGACCAAAATAACATCCCCACCAGTCAGTTCCCCTGTATCCCCCTGTTCCCCCAACAGCAAAAACCCCACAAATTGAAATGGATGATTCTTGACTATTTTTCTGCCCTTTTTGGGTTACATAAATCTTAGGTTTAAAGCTTGAAGCAAGCAGAGCCCCAGAGATGCAGGAGACAAATGCAGGTGGGTGCCTGTTTGAAGTGGGGTCTGCATGTGTTGAGGCTGCACAGATCCATCCTCCCTTTGGCAAACTCCATTCTGCTGGAAGGCTGCAGACCTGCCTCCAGCTCAAGGAATATGCTCTGGCTGCACTTTTGGGATTATTGAGGCCTCCAGGATGCTTTGCCAACCAAACCCCTTCATTTCCAGTGTTGGGAAATGTGGCAGGACTCAGTATCACATCCCCTCTATAGTCCTTCACAGCTCTGGGCAGTTGTTTATTAGCTTTGGTAGAGTCTCAGAGTCCTTTCTATGCCATTTTGGCATTAAAAATGGCTCAAGGCTTCTTAGGAAGAGGCAGAACTGATCAGGGTCAGGAGCTCAGCTGCTCCTACTATGGGAGAAGAGGAGCAAGAAGATCTTGCATTGTGGAGGGTGAAGATCAGCATGGTGGAGATTTGGGATGGAAAGCTGTGAAGAGATGGACTTGCTACACCACCACACTAGTGAAGGATTTGGCTTTATCCAAAAAACTGCCAGAGATCTGAGCCTTTTCTCAGTTGTAACAGATGCCCTTTTTCCACAGCAAAAGAGGCAGTAGAGCTGTGGGGATGTCCCAGGTGGTGTGTGGGGACAAGCACCCTGGTTTGGTGTGGTGAAGGAGAGGGGACATGGATACCTTTGTGTATCCAGAAAAGGGCAACAGAGCTGGGGAAGGGTCTGGAGCACATCTGATGATGAGTGGCTGAGGGAGCTGAGGGGGCTCAGCCTGGAGGAAAAAAGGCTCAGGGGGGATCTTACTGGTCTCTACAACTCCCTGAGAGGAGGGTGTAGCCAGGTGGGGGGCAGAGTCTTCTCCCAGGTGACAGGATGAGAGGAAATGGCTTCAAGTTGTTCAAGAGGAGATTTAGATTGGATATTAGGAAAAATGTTTTAACTGAAAGGGTGGTCAGTCAGTTGAGCAGACTGCCCAGGGAGGTGGTGGATCACCAAAGGATGTGTTACTTGGGGACATAGTTTAGTGGTGGACCTGGCATTAACTGTTGGATTCAATGATCTCAGAGGGCTTTTTGAACCTTAATAATTTTATGATTCTATAAGAAAAGCAGGGGCTTAGAAGGCAGAGGAGGATAAATTTTCCCCAAATCCTAAAAGTGATAAGTTCTCAAAAGCCATGTTTTTGATGTGTACCCAGAAAATGAAATCAAATTATTCACATCGTTCAAAATCACAGTTTAAAAAACACAAAACTTTTGAGCTATGAAGGGGCGATGGATTCTTACAGGAAAAAGGAATCAAATTGTGGCACGTTAGGTTGTTCATCCTTGATCTATCATGAAGGCAAACATTCTTGAACTGTTCATAACTGAGGTTTCTGGAACCCAAAATTCATGGTGTAGGTAAATTAGTTATCTTCCTTTTATTTTTGCAGAAGCAAGAAAACGTCCCACTAAAAACCCAGCAAAATTCAGCCTCCAGTTTGGATATTTCTTCTTTAATAAACGAATACTGATATTTTGTTTTCTTCTGGGCTTGGAGAGCTGTGCAGAAAGCAAAGTTAATTTAACTACTGTGACAAAATTACAAGTTTATTCCTTAACAAACAAAACAAAATATTCAAGCTTATGGTTAGTAGCAATGGTTCAAGAGGGCTTGAATCCTGGTATAGTCTCTGGAGACAATTTTTTTTCTGAAGAAACAAAAAATAGAAACAGGCAAGAATTTCCTCTCTACAGAGAAACAACACTCAATCAGTTTTAGTAGATAAAATGTTTTCTTAACTCCTATGGCATTTCACAATTGATGAACATTTCCAAAATAGAGATAGTGAAAATATTATCTCTTTCCCACAAGTCTTTTTGGCTTATATTCTGACTTTGTTACTGTTGTGACCCAAGCTGTTTAAATGTATAATCTCACCTCTCCACCATCTATGCTGGGATGACTAATTAATGTGGCTGCCATGTGTAATTGCTGTAACGGATATCTCGTACCCTCACATTGTGTTTTGATGTATTTTGCTATCATTTTGAACTAGGGATCCAAAAGAAGACAAATATTGTTGTGCCAGTCAATGTTTTTGCTCATCTAAGGAACAGAAATAAACAATCTCAGGGTCTCTTAGCTCTGTGTATTAATTAAAACCATAGGAATGAGACTGGATGCTTTTCTACCAGGTCACCTCTGCAAAATTATGGTTATTAGAGACCAGATGATGGCCCTACAATTAGGAAGGTGATCAGAAAAGAGGTGACCAGAAACTTGCTCCATTTTTCCTTTGTCTTCAAGAAAATGGACACAAATTCAGGGCTCTCTCTCATTATGTCTCAGAAGAAGTAACTCCGAAGTTATTACACAAAGGAATATTACGAAATGCTTTTTGATGTTAAAACTCAGGTACCAATGCCTGGGGAACCTATTTTCCTTGAAGAACCTGTTTTCTTGAAAATTCTGTCAAAAAGCTTTTCCCAAATCCATGGCATTTGCAGTCACCAGAGCCAGGAATCTTCATCAGTGACAGATTCTGTGAAAAAGCCCTCTTCAACTTAAATTCTCAACAACAGACCTTGTGCCTTGCTCACTTGTATCATTTATTATATCATTTATTACCTGGAGATAATCTGGTGATCTAAGAATATTGGATGTTTATACAAAAATGGATATTTATTTAAAAAAAAAAACAACCCAAAACAAACTAGAAATGGGAAAGGGGTGGAAATGAAGCATTCATCCGCCTGAATGCTATGAAATCATTTAATCTGAGAGTCCTGGAAAAGGTACTTGTATTTAGGTAGTCCAAGATTCCACCACACCATTTTGAGAATTTACCTCTGTAAAATTTCCAGAGGGGATGCTGGATCTTTATTGAGTGTGGGCTGTTTTCTCTCAGGGCTGAAGGCAGAACAGGCAGGTCAAGAGGTAAGATAATTTCTATCTATGCTCTATGAGAAAAGCAGACATCCAGGGGAAAGAAGTTTTTGTGCTGTGAAGCTGTTAGGCATTAGTGAGCTCATGTCTGCTGCCTTTTTTCCTGGAGGAATTCCTTAATGTGTAGGCCCTATTACTTTACATATTTTTTTTTAATTTATCTTGCTGTCATACTGAGCACCAGCAGTGTTTCACCAGCACCTTCAATGCCTGGCCCTTGCCTGAATCCCATCAGCTATTTCACTCTTCCTGTAGACACTCTGCAGGGTGCCTGCCCTATTTCTCCTTCAGACTCCTCTTTTCCACCTTTTCCATGCTGACCACAGCCACTGCAAGATTGGGTTAGACATTGATGATCCTGGTAGGTTCCTTCCCAGCTGAGATGTTCACAAGGGTATCCAGTGATAGGACAAGGGGGGAGGGCCTTAAGATGGAGGGAAGGTTTATATTAAATATTAGAAAGAAATTCTCCTCTGTAAGGGTGGTGAGGCCCTGGCACAGGTTGCCCAGAGAAGCTTGGCTGCCTCATCCCTGGAAGTGCCCAAGGCCAGGTTGGATGGGACTTGGAGCAACCTGGGATAGTGGAAGGTGTCCCTGCCTGTGGCAGGGGGGTGGGACTGGATGATCCTTAAGGTAGCATCCAACCCAAACCATTGTATGATTCTATGACATCATTTAAACACAAGAAAATGTGTTTAAATGATATCATTTAAAACACAAACACTTTTTCCTTTTCTTTTCCTTTTTTATTTTGTTTTGAAGGTGGACAAACAATAGAGTGTTTGCCCAGAGATGTTGTGTCTCCCTCCTTGAAGATGTTCAAAACTCAGCCAAGCAAACTCTTCTGGCTGACCCTGTTTTGATAAGAGGGTTGGAGTAGGTGTTTTCTGTTCTAAACTCAACAATTCTGTGATCTTCCCATAAAAAACACCCTAAATTATTTCAAACTAGTCTCTTTATACCTGAAGATTAAAGCAGGGAAATGAAAAGAGGAAGACTGTTAAGTCTAAGGTTTTATCTAATACTCTTGAACTTCTAAAAGCTTTATCCTTTCTCTTTTTCTTTCTTAGTCAAATATTAATTAGGTTAGGACTATAGTTATATAATGATACTCTTGCTATTCCCTTGTGTACAGTGAATAGAAGGCACTTCAGCTTCAGAGATAAATGATCCAAAGGCTTCTCCTTCTGTAAATCTGAGGCAGCTACAACCCTTCAGCCCCTGCAGGACTCTGCTCTTGTAGTCACAGCTAAATCAGTGCCACACTGTGTAAACATGGGCTCTCCCTTACAGCCTGGACTATTTTGGAAGAGACCTGAAAAAATAATTTCAAATCTTTTCACCAGTAAACAAACAAAAATCCCCACAGCTGGATCATATCCTTTCTTCTCTGCAAGGTTTTTTTTAATATTTTTATTCTTATTTAAGTGTTTGTGTAAGTGTCCAAAAAGATAACACTTCTCTTTGTTTGGAGGATCATATTCTAGTAAGTGATTTTATTTAAAAATAGTAAGATTTAACAATCAACAACAGGTTTTCTGCTTTTGTGTGTGTCGTTAATAATACCTTCCTTGATCATTACAGTGTTGTGGCAACACATGGAGGACAAATGATTGTTGTTCTTCCTCCTCCTTTTTTTTTGATAACTTGAATTTATTTATCTCTGACAACAGATTTTTTTCCCAAATAAATTTAGAGCCTAAGTCTCCTGTCATCTCTGTTGGTAAATGTACTGCCCTTGCTGGCTTGAATTGCATCACACAACTACTTCCAGGGAGTTATCAAGTTCAATAACCATCCCTCACCCTGGCAAAGTCTCAGCCCTCTCACTCTTTGCTAACCACAGCTGTTGCAGCCCTGCAGAAGAGAAATGAGCTCACTGAGGAGGCCATTTCATTTTTCTAAGGACTTTAAAGACAATGGTGGGAGTCTAAAACCAGAATGTGTATTATTTGTGATACCAGGAATGAGCAGAAAGCACTGGTAGGAGTTGGTCCCAACAGATGATTTTTTTTTCAGCAGGAAGGTGGGATATTATCAACCCAAATGGGCTGGAGATTGAGCACAACTCCTGGAAGCTGCTTCATGGGGAGGTGGAAGTGTCACTGTGATAATGCAATCACAAACCCCTCCCTTCACCTGGAGGAGAAGAGGAGCTGCAGTGGAGTGGTCACTGAGAGTGCCCTTCCCATTTGCAAGAGATGAGGATCCATTTGATTTCACCTGCTCAGAAAACAAACCCATCGTCTGACTCGAGCTTATTTTCTGACTATTCATAAAGTAGATCTGCTTGTCATGAAATGATAAACTGATGAAATGAGGAACTGATGATGCCTTTGCCCAGAGCAGAAAACAGGGAGGAACAAAACAGCTTTCTTGTGTCTCATACTTCCACTTCTATCCACTGCTTCCCATAGGATTGCTGTGCTCGCAGCACTCATCCAGCAAGCCCATGGATCTCTTGGATTTTCTGTTATTAAACATATGGGGCAGGTCAAAAATGCCTTGGGTCCTATCCTCAAATAGGAAAGTTCCTAAAATCAGTAAAGTCACCAAACCAGATGATGGTAGGGTGTATCAGACAAGAGCTATTTTCTCTAATAATCTGTCTTTATACCCCTCTATGACTCCCCTGTGCTTACCACACCCTGGGGTAGAACACCAGGACCTCTGGCATCTACAGAGGCTCACCTCATTGGTCATCTCCAGGCTCTGGAGACCTTTCAAGGTTATAAACAAATGGCCAAGGGGTCCTGAAGTCAGGTGCAGCATTTGTGTTGTGTGTCTGGCCTCCTGACCCCTCCCGCTTCCAAGAGGAACTTTATCTGCTCCAACATCATGGGAACTCATTTAAAAGGATGGGAATCCATCTAAAAATCTCCCCAAAACACAAAGGGGCTTGGATGCTCAGAGTATGTGGAGCAATGGCAATGAACTGTTGGTAATTAGGCCAAGTTGGTAATTAGGCCCTGAGCAAGCTGGTGTAGTGGAAGGTGTCGATGCAACGAGCTGATCTTCAAATTCCCTTCCAACCCAAACTGTTCCGTGAAGCTGAAATCTCATTCACATGATATTCATCTGGTATCTAGTCTTCGGAGAATCTGAAATACAGCATGATGTGTTCAACATTTTATTAAACATTAACCATGCCTGACATGGATGTCAGGCATTGGCAGAAATCTTTTCTGAAGAAATTATTCCCCACTTTAAATTCCAGCAGAAATGGAAAGATTTGGAGCCTGAGAGAGACATTTCCTTTTATGAAAATGCTGTTACTGGCAGTCCTTAAAGGTGGGATCAAGGGATTTAATAAATGTAATTTACTTTTTATTGCTGCTCAGAATTGGAGCTACTTTGGAGTGAAATGGGGACGTGCTGTGGGAAAGTGCTACCCTAAATCTCTCCCCTTCAAACAAATCTGCCCCAGAGCGGTATTTTAGGGCAGAGTTTTGAAATGGGAAGGGTAAATTTGCAAGAACCATATGTGCCTGTGCCCTTTCGCTCCTTTAATCCACTCAATCACATCTGATTCTTGTGACTCGGAAACATTTGTCCAGCTGAATTGTCTGGGAACTATTCTCCCTGATATCTTTCTAAGGAAAGTTGATTAATTAGCACATTTATTGAGTGTTGCCCCTATGCTGCAATGGATCTTTGCTTTGCAGAGGGAAGATAGGCCCTGTTCCAAGTCCTTCCTTCAAAGCAGCATCTCTTAATTTTAACTGTTAGCTAAAGGCTGCAATTCTCAGGCAGTCAAGAGTAGCTTTCTCCTTGTTCATTCTCTATCAAAAGATAATTTTTGCTATTTGTAAAACATAAGATCATCCATAAAATCACGTAGTTACTAAACTGAACACCTGGGAATACACTCCTCAAAGGAAATTTAGGTTAGCCAAAACCAGCACGAGGATTTTTCCTGCAGCAGGGCAGGATATAGCTTGAAACATCCCTCTGCCTGACAGGCAGCAGTGAGTCTCTGGGAACCAAGAAATACAGCAGGAAATATTGAACTTGTAAGGTGAAGTGGTGGGGAAAATGCTGAGAAAAACACACCTGCTACCAAAATTGCTGATCTGTGTAATTTGCAACATCCTGAGGAAGGTTTTAGTGTGGTTTTTATTTCCCTTTAGCAAACTGCTCACAAGCCAGCTCTGCTTGGGGTTTGCCTGCCAGCACTGTGCTTCCTGGATGGATTCTATCTGCCAGTAACTCACTGCCTCTGGAGTCTCCAGTACTGATGGCTGGGCAATGTCAGCCAGAAAACCAGGTTTCTACCTTCCTCTGGGGAAGAAACACTGAGGTTTCACTCTGAACTGCAACTAGTCCACTTTTTGGAAAATGTAAGTCTCCCATGGTATTGATTTGGCCTTCTTAGACCTTTGCTTAACAGGTCAGCAGTGATCCACAAAAATCACTGTGTCCAGCAGATGGTCCAGCCATAGAATGGAAAACCGGGTCTGAAATGAGGTAAGAATACTCAGGCTAGATCCTTCCACTTCCAATTTTTCCTGCCATCTTCTCACAAATTTAATACTTTTAATTAAAGAACAAAACAAACTCTAGGGAAGGGTGACAATCTCAGAAGACAGAGGGAAGATCAAGGAAATTTACATTGCATCAGGTCCTGGAGTGCCTGGGCTGTACACTTCTGTGCGATCCCAGGAGGGGAAGATTGATTCAGTTTCCCTGAAAATCGTATCTTGGGTAAATGTATCTGAACAGGAAGAAAAAAAGGAAAGGGATTCCTTCTATGTCAACAGCAATTTTACCCCAACTTTTAAGGATGCTTTAGAAAAATCCCTCTAAAGATTTTTTTGCTTGAAGAGGGACTTCTCCCTTTGTTCAGCAAACAGATACTTAGGCCATTTCTCCCTGAGATGCTGCAATGAATCATCTGGTCTTTTGACAGTGAGAAAATCAGAATGGGAAAAGACTGACAGAAGAATGGAGGGGATAATGTTATACTGGCAGCATTTATTCCTTTCTGTGCTGCAGCTTGGCTATATCCTGCTGATTTCTGAAGTTTCTCTTAAATGAAAAACACACACCTGTTTGTAGAAGTCTTGTTAAAAGCCTTCAGATTGGCACTGATACTATATGACAAATTTTGTTTTAAGCTGACACTTGTAAGAGTTCACTTCTTTGATAAGCTTGGATGGTGTGATGGATTAGTGCTTTGAATGTTAGATCCACCAAAAGAATAAACAGATTCAAAGACTTGGAGTGTGGAGAAACATGGACATTCCACATGATTTTATAATCTCATTCAGATTAGTGTTTAATGATCTATCACAACTCTTTTTAGAAGAATATCCAACTTTGATTAAGGAGGTCAAACAGTGGAGATTTTCCCTTCATCCCATCATAATCAGCTCCAATAATTACTTATTCTCTGTTAAAATAAGTACCTCATTTCCATTTCAAACTTTGTTGACTTTCAGATAGAAATTAATATCTAGATCTTTGTACAGACAGAAATTAATATCTAGATCTTTGTACAAATAAGAAAATTCTTAAAGCAAAAGCTTCTGGCAGGGCAAAGGGTTGTAGGTCATCAGAAAAGTTCTTTTTTCCAAAATAGAAATGAAACTAAGTCTTGTCATCTCTTTCCTCAAGTGCAAAAGATATTAGTATTGCTCATGAAAGTGGAAGTTAACTGGGAAATGATGGAAAATGAGCAGGTTGATGCCAATTTAACTGAGATGAGAACGAGCTCTTTGGGTTTATTGTCACCAACATGAAGAAAACTAGTTTGGGGAGGTGGCATTCCCCTTTGTGCAGTGAGTTTGACAATAAGCGGGTTTCCTATTTTGAGAAGTTTTACTTGTACAGGCACAGAAACTAACACAGCTGGCTCCAGAATTTTGTTATGTTATAAAAATAGGGCACAAACACAGAGATTTAACACTTTGCCTTAGGAAATGGGAATCCTTCTGTTTCTAAAAAGAGCTGGAAAGATAAACTAATATGCAATGAAGTGTCTCTTGCCCTAAATGCTGCAGCAGTTCTACAGCTGAGCAACTGGACAACTCATAGGTTGTCAAAAAGAACATTCAGCAGTTTTACCATCTTTGTGCCTCATCTCTAATATATTCATTGCTGCCTTCAAGATAATGGTGTGTTCTGATTACCCTTGCAGGCAGAGTACCTTGTGCCAGGAGGGGGTGACTGGCACCATTTGGAGCTGAGCTGCCTCGCTCCGCTGCAATCTCCCCTTGAGCTGGAATATTCTGAAGTCAGACACACTTTTTTTACCACTGGCAGGTCCTTGGTAATTGACTGATATTGTGCATAACCTTGTAGTTTGGCAACTTTGGCTTGTCAGACGGTAGTTCAGAATCACTGTTCAAATGACTGTGCAAATCAGTAACACAACGACTCTTGATCTCAAACTTCGTTAAGTCACAGTTTTGCAACCTTGTATTGAAACCACTTTTGCTAACAACTTTGATAGTCATTCTTTAAGTGATCTAAATCAGCCATTCACAACATATTGGTGTAGTTGTCAGGATGGTGAGTAGTATCTCTGATTGTTTACAGCAGCATGGAATAAATCTGAGTCCCAAAATCTCAGAAGAGTGGGCTCACCACCACTGGCATGACTGGAGTGTGACTGCAAAGTAATTTAAATTAGCAAGAGGAAATACTGAAAATGGTAGAGGAAAAGGAATTATTTGTAAGATGCTAGGCAGCTGCCTAGAAACCACCTGTGAAGACAGGAAAAAACATAATAAAGACAAGATCTAAGAGAGGGAATCAAAGGCAAGGAGTTAGCTGAGTTTCTACTGTACATGCAAATTGAATGCTTACAGAAGCCACTACAGGGAGAAAAGGAGAAAACACAAAAGTTGGAAGAAAATATCTAGATGATGCCCATGTGGGCCCCACATTCCCCTAATCTCATGCAAATCAGGAAACTAACGATGTACCTAGAAGATTGGGATGGTGGTATTTGGGGTGATCCTGATGATTGTGATGAGGGAAATGATGACCAGTTTTTTCCCTCAGATTCCTCTGAATATGAGACTCTACCCATCATTAAAGTCCAGTTGGTCCTTGACAATATCAGCTGAAATTTCTAATAGGATTGGGAGCACAAATTTCAGCACTAACATTCTAGGATGCCACAAAACAGGACATGTAACCTGAGTTGTGGATAGTTAAAGCCACCAGAGAAAATGGACCAAGTCTTATTAACCAAACCGTGTTTGGTTAATTTATGGCACCCAGGCAAGAAGCACATTCATCTTCAATCACTTTGTGATTCCAAAGCACAACAAAAGTGTTTGGGGGTTTGATGTTTTGATCACATGAAACAGGTGGTTGCCAAAAGGCAGTGTGTGGTTCTTACAATAAGGCCTTTGATATTTAACATGATTGAATTCAAAGAGACAGAACAGAGACATTTCAAGTGAGGAAAGGGGCTTCTGTCTTTAATATGAGCAGTTAAGCAAGTTGAACCACTAAGGGGTGACCTGCCTGTAAAACTCCAATGGGAATGGTGTTATTTTTGCCTTTCTAGGAATGACAGGGCAACAAAGCTGGTGAAGGGTTGGGGAGAGTAAGACATATGAGGAGCAGCTGAGGATCTGTGGATGTTTAGTCTGGAGAAAAGAAGGCTCAGGGGAGACTTTAACACTTTGCACAAATCCCTGACAGGATGGTTGTAGCAAGGTGGAGGTTGGATGCTTCTCCCAGGCAACGAAACAAGTGAAAATGGTCTCAAGCTGCACCAGGGGAAGTTCAGGTTGGACATCCAAAAGAATTTCTTCACTGAAAAGGTGGTTAAGCACTGAAATGGACTACAGGGTGGTTAAGCATTGGAATGGGGATGTGGTGGAGTCACCATCCCTGAAGGAGTTTAAGATAAATCTGGGCATGGCACTATAGTCACAGGGTTAAGGAACTCAAAGCCGGACACAGGATATGAAGTATGGCCACACTGGTGCCCAGAAAAGAGGGACAATCACCTGCTGGCCACACAACTGCTGACAAAGAATATCAGGATACCACTGGAATATTCCTGACCAAAATCCTGCCTGCGTCCCTGCCCCAACCAAAATAAGGGACATTTTCCTTGGCCTTCCTTTGTTATTAATCTTTTTCCAAAAACCATATTTCTTATAGTCTTTCACAATATTTACCAGATTATGTTTAAACTGAGCTTTTGCCTCTCTACCTGAGGTCAGGGTCAAGGGCTGGGACACATGGTGGGCTGGATGGGAAAAGCACTTTGGCATGGAACAGGGCTTTTTTGGCCATGTTTAGGGGAGGCACACACAAGGTGGGACAAGACAGAGCTGCAGGTCATTGGGAGAAGAAGAAGCATGGGCAAAGACAAGGGGCAAAGGCCTAAAAACAGAATTTGTGGCCAGGGGCGGCTGCATGGAAACCGCCAGGCCTCAGGGACAAGGGGCGGCCACGCCCACCAGGCCTTTGTGACCCACGATGACATTGTGCCCACAGGCCATTGTGACGCAGGCCCGTGTTATGACCGTGGGGGCTATAATTCCCAGCAGCTCTCTGAGGACGCAGCAGCTTCTCAGGAGGCAGCAGTTCCCCTGGGTGCCCGTGGCCAGTGTCTGCCAAAGCACCCGCAAGATGCCGAAGCAGCAGGCGGCGAATGCCCACGGCCAGCCCCGGGAGGGGCAGCCACTGCTGCACAAACGGCGTGGGCCGGCAGCAAGGCAGGCTCTTCACCTGCCACCCGTGCAACCCGCACGTGGTGAGCTGCTCAGCAGTGGGACCCAGCCGCCTTGGAAGCACCTGGGGCACTCTGAGATTGAGGAGTTCATCAAGGTGCTGCAAGGGCATGGGGGAAACACTTGCAGTGACCTGTTCAGAGGCCTTGGCTCATATCTGCATGAGGACAGGTCCCTCAAGTCCACCTGCAGAACCAGCAGGTGGCGAAGTGGATGCCAGGAGGCGGAGGGAATTCGTCGGCCAGCCCAGCAAACTGCGCGTCGCAGGCAGCTGTGCCCGGAGGATGAGGAGGCTTTGGTGCGTCGTCTGCAAAATAAGAGAGAGGAGCTGGAGGAGCTGGAAGACAAGCTCTTTGAAGTGGAGTTTAGAGCCGTCTGCTCCTCCCTGGATGACAGCGAAAGCCCCAGGAGGTCCAGGGGCATCCTCAGGGATGCACCAAGCCCCACCCTGGAGCCAGCTGCAGGCCCCTCAGAGCCGCAGAGCGCTTGCGCTGGGACCAAAGACACTGCAGGAGAGGCACCAAAGTGCTCTCAGCTGGAGACTCTCGACCAGTTGTTGGCTGAACTGTGCCCTGATGGCTCTGATGACTCACTGTCCTGCGACGCTCTCGTCAAGGAGCTACTGGAAGACTGGGAGCAAGAGGAGCTCCCTGACAGAGAAGTGGCAGGAGGGAGGGACAGTGAGCCAGAGAGCGCGTGGCCACTCCACCCACAAGATGAAGAACAAGAGCCAGCAGCTTCTGACCTGGACAGCGACCCCTGCAGTGATGGGCACAGTGAGCCTCTCCCCACGCCACTGCCCAAAGAGGCAAAGGTGTTTGCGGGTTGCCCCCCGCCTGCCGATGCTGTGGAAGAAGCTGACACAGCATGGACGGAGGCCGGCCGTGCCCAGGCCGCCCCTCCCCAGGAAAAGCCCTGCGGGGCTGAGCCGCCTGCAGATGCTTGCCCGGAGCCTGCCCAGCCCCTGGCACGCCGCGTTCCCGCTTGCCCCGCTGGCAGCGCAGCCGTCCCGCAGCCCCCGGCCCCACGGCGATGGCGCTCCGCGGTCAAGTCGGCCCGGCGGGCTCTGCGCCGGCTTTTCTCCTTCAGCTGCCTCAGGGGGCAGCCAGAGGAGTGAGCCCGGTGACAGCAGCAGGATGATGCCCACAGATGCCAGCTCGCCCTGAGGGCGTCCGGCTCTCAGAGGCAGCGGCAGCTCCCGGAGGCACCGGCACTGGCCGGAGACAAACACTGGGGACACAGTGATCGATGGATAGATGGAGCCCGTGGCGACCACTTGCCAAAGGCAGGTCCTGCTGCCAGCCCCAGCCCCTCAGCCCATGCCAACAGCAAGGCAGAGTGGTCAGGGAGAGCTGGCTGCAGAAGGATGACAGCGCTGCCTTGGAGAATCCCACAGACAGTGACTTGAGGCCCTGGCTGCATGGTGGGGGTGCATCCCCACCCCAGCCTCAGGGAGGGTGGGTTTAGGAGCTGAGCAATGCTTCTTGGGCCTCAGCATTGCTGGTCAATGACAGCCAATCCTGCTTTCACATGGCAGGTAAGTTAACACTTCCCTGCTGGCTCCCAGCAACATGGACTGTGGGAAGGTGTTAACCCCGGATAAATGGCTCGGGGGCCTCACCTCCACGAGAAGTAACGGGACCCCCTGTGCAGAAGAGCAGTTCTATGAGGGACCGATGGGACCGTGCTGGAGCCAAGCATCTTGGATTGTCTTCTGTTTGATCTCTTCCCTACCCCGCCCCACCTCCACTCTTCCCCCTTTTTCCTTCTTGCCCTTCTCTTTCCTACCCCGATTTCTCTATCCTCCATTTATTGTTAAATAAAATTCCTGTTGTTGATTTTGGTAGATAGTCTTGTTGTCATCTTAATTCTCTCACAGGCATCTCTCACTGATGGCATCTGAACGGGGCACACAGGTGCTCACAGCACTCGAGGAGTGGCTTCCCCAGGGCCCAGCACAGAGGGACAGTCACTGCCCTGCTCCTGCTGGCCACACTGTGGCTGACACAGAAGACCAGGATGGCACTGACATACTCCTCACCAAAATTCTGCCCTCCTTGACTCCCGCTATGAAATAAGGAATGGACATTTTCCTTGTCCCTCCTTTGTGATTCATGTATTTTAAAAACCACACCACACTTTTTTATCATCTTTCACAGTAGTGACCAGTTTCCAGTTTTAGTTCAAATGGAGTTTTTGCCTTCCTGGTAATCTCTCTACCTGAGGTCTGGGCCAAGGGCTGGGACACACGGTAAGCTGGGTGGGAAAAGCACTTTGGCATGGCACAGGGCTTCTTTGGCCGTGTTTAGGGGAGGAACACACAAGGTGGGACAAGACACAGCTGCAGGTCAATGGGACAGGAACAAATGTAGGCAAAGTCAAGGGGCAAAGACCAAAAAAAGCCTTTGTGACCTGGGGCGGCTGTGTCGAAACCGCCAGGCCTCGTGGTCAAGGGGTGGCTGTGCTCACCAGGCCTTTGTGACCCGCGGTGACATCGTTCCCACAGGCCATTGTGACACAGGTCTGTGTCGTGACTGTGTGGCCGACAAAGCCTTGCAGTGGCCACTCCTAGGAGAGCAGCTCTCTGAGGAGGCAGCAGCTTCTCTGGAGGCAGCAGCTCCCCTGGGTGATTGTGGCCAGTGTTCATTAGAGCACACCCACAATGTCGAAGAAGCAGGAGATGAATGCCCACGGCCAGCCCCATGAGGGACGGCCACTGCTGTACAAACGTCGACAGGTGAGGGACGGGAATGGAGGGAGGGGCTGCAGAGGGACCTGGGGGAAACCCAGGGGCAGAGACAGCCAGGCCCGGCAGCAGGCCTTGCTCTGTGGAGGGGCCAGTGCTGTGGTGGCCCAGGCACAGCAATGCCCCAGAGAGCACAGCTGGGAACCCAGCCCAGCCTGGCTACCGAGGCCAGCACCTACCTCGGGACCAGGCCCGGGCTTGCCGGCAAAGGGGGACACCGTGCCTCCACGGGGACATCCGCCTCCATCTTGTGCCTCCTCCTGCTTCCCACAGGTGACCCACAGGCAGCCCCAGGCAGCACCGCAGGTCACCTGCATCACCATCACGGCCATCCCTGAGCATAGGCTGACTCTGTTCCCCATCCGGTCACAGAGCCCCACCAGATCCCGCAGCACCCGCAGGGGCAGCCAGGAGGGCAGGCACTCAGTGCCCCGCAGCAGTGTCACAGGGCCACAGAGATTATCGGTGTTGGACATGCCGCCTCTCCACGGCCCTCAGCTGACACTGGCACCTCCAGGCCAGCTCAGCTCTCCAAGGTCAAGAGCACCCTCTGCCAGCATTAGGCTGCCCCCTCTGCCAGCAGCAGCAGCAGCCTCTGGGACTTCTCTTGGAGGGCCAGCACGTGCTGTGGGCCCCATGGCCAGAGGCATGCGAGAGCTTGGGCCACCTTCTCCATGGGGCATTGTGGCTGCGGGCAGAGCTCAGGGGACACCTTCCCTGGAGAGCAGAACCTTGGAAGGGCTCTGGCACGGCTCAGCGGCAAGGCAGGGCCATCGCCTGCCACCGTTGCAACCGGCACGCGGCCTACCGCTCCGCACGGGGAGCCAGCTGGCTTGGAAGCACCTGGGACGCTGCGAGACACAGGAGCTGGTTGAGGTGCAGGAAGGACATGGTGGCAACACCAGCAGAGAGCATTTTCGTGCCCTCAGCCCATACCTGTTGCAAGACAGGTCCACCATGTCCACCTGCACCCATGAGGAGACAAGTGTCCACCAAGAGGTGGGTGCCGAGTGCCAGGAGCTGTCCAATGCTTCCACCTCAATCAAAGGCTTCCCAGCAGAGGCAGGAAACTGCTCTGAGCTCCTGTCCGCTGCTGAGTTGGCAGAGCAGAGCTGTGCCTCTGAAAACTCGCAGCCCTGGGACACTTCCCTAAAGGAGCCAGAGGAAAAGCAGGAGGAGGAAGAGCCCCCAGAAACAGAGGCTGCAGAGGAGCGGGACAGCGAGCTGCAGAGCGCGTCACTTGCCCCGTTGAAAGAGAACGAGGTAGAGGCGGAAGCTTCTGGCCCAGTTGGCGATCCCTGGGATGATGGGCAAAAGAGAGAGGCACTGGAGAAGCTGGAGGAAGACAAAATGTATGCAGAGCTGTTGGGAGACAGCTCCTCCTCCATGGGCAATGAAGAAAGGCCCAAGACATCCAGCTGCGTCCTCAGGGATCCAGCAACTCCCAGCCGGGAACCAGCTGCAGACCCCTCGGTGCCGCACAGCGCTTGCAGTGTGACCCAAGACGCCACGGGACAGCGAGCAAACTACTCAGAGTTTGTGTCTGCTGAGCTGTGGTCAGACCTTGGGTCTGACTCTGACGACTCGCTGTGCCTGGAAACTCTTCTGCACCAGCTCCTGGAGAAGCGGGAGCAGGAAGAAGCGGCAGCAGAGAGGGACAGCCAGGTAGAGAGCCCGTTGTCCCTCCCACCGCGAGACGAAGAGTCCGAGCCAGCACCGACTCCTGCGGACAGCGATGTCAGCGACGAGGGGCACAGCGAGCCTCTCCCTGCGGCACTGGCCCAAGACACAGAAAGGGTTGAGGTTTGCCCCTGGCCTGCCGATGCTGTGGAGGCCGACGCAGCATGGACGGAGGCCGGCCGTGCCCAGCCTGCCCCTCCCCAGGAAAAGCCCTGCGAGGCTGAGCCGCCTGCAGATGCTTGCCCGGAGCCTGCCCAGCCCCTGGCACGCCGCGTTCCCGCTTGCCCCGCTGGCAGCGCAGCCGTCCCGCAGCCCCCGGCCCCACGGCGATGGCGCTCCGCGGTCAAGTCGGCCCGGCGGGCTCTGCACCGGCTTTTCTCCTTCAGCTGCCTCAGGGGGCAGCCAGAGGAGTGAGCCCGGTGACAGCAGCAGGACCGTGCCCACAGATGCCGGCTCGCCCTGAGGGCGTCCGGCTCCCAGGGGCAGCGGCAGCTCCCGGAGGCACCGGCACCGACCGGAGACAAACACTGGGGACACAGTGATCGATGGATGGGTAGAGTCTGTGGCGACCACTTGCCAAAGGCAGGTCCTGCTGCCAGCCCCAGCCCCTCAGCCCATGCCAACAGCAAGGCAGAGTGGTCAGGGAGAGCTGGCTGCAGAAGGATGACAGCGCTGCCTTGGAGAATCCCACAGACACTGACCTGAGGCCCTGGCTGCATGGCGGGGGTGCATTCCCACCCCAGCCTCAGGGACTGGGGTCAGGTAAATGATAACCAATCCTCTTTTCACATGGCAGATAGGAAAACCCTTCCCTGGATACCAGAAACGTGAACTGGAGAAAGCTGTTAAACCTGGATGAATGACCTGGGGTCCTCACCTCTCCTGGAACCACCAGGATCCCAGTACAGAGAAGCTCAGGCTGAGGAAGGACCCACAGTATGCTGCTGGAGCCAAGCATCTTGGACTGTCAACTGTTTGATCTCTCCCCAACCCCACCTCAGCCAGGTGCTTCCCCACACCCCTGCTATGGCCCATTCTCCCCTGCCCCATCCCCGATTTTCCCCATCTTTCCTTATCACTCTCCTCTTTCCTATCCCTTTCTATCTCTCTCCCCCACAGTTACTGTTCAGTAAATTCCCTGCTGTTAACTTTGGTAGATGGTCTCCTTGGCACCTAATTCTCTCACAGGCATCTCTCACTGAGCACACCTGAACAGGGGCACACATCTGCACACAACACTTGAGGTGTGGTCTCTCCAGGGCCCAGCACAGAGGGACAATCACCACCCTGCTCCTGCTGGCCACACTGTGGCTGACACAGAATGCCAGGAGGCCAGTGGACCCCTTGCCCACCTGGGCACACACCAGCTTGCCTTTGGCCACTCTCAGCCAGCACCCGAAGGGCATTTCCTGCCGAGTGGCTTTCCTGCCACTCTGCCTGGAGCACTGCAGGGGCTTCTTGGGACACAGACCTTGGTCTTCTTGAACCTCACCCTGCTGGCCTCACACCATCAGTCCAGCCTGGCCACATCTGCCTGTAGAGTCTTCTTACCCCCTAGAAAATCGACACCTCCAACTGACATACTTCCCCCCTACCCGCCCCCCTGGGCTGCTGTGCTAGCTCAGTTTCTGGGGAGCTTTGGGGGGAATACCTCAGGGGATAGGGTAAAAGATTCAAAAGAGGCTCTTATCTCAGGGTATTCCAAGGCTTTATTCTTGAAGGGGTCCCAGAGGCAAAAGAGGGCGAAAGAGGAAGAAGCACGGGTTTATCTAGACTCTCAGTCTCAGGACAGATAGCTGGCACTGAGCCATAGGTCAGAGATAAGGGAAGGACAGGTCAAACTAATAGTTACAGGTTTCAGGGGTTCTGGGGAAAAACCATTTCCCCAGAGGAATACAACACCCAGCCACCTTGGTGTCTGCTGCAAACTGACTGCGGGTGCCTCCTCCAGATAACTGACAGTGATATTAAACAGAACCTGCCTACTTGTGATGATATTTGTGAAATCTCTGTATTCAATACCATCATTTTGGTTGTGGTTTGGTCAGACTTGATGTGACTATGATGCCTCTGCTCCTAAAACCTGTGTATGGAAGAGATGCAAATGCAAACTGTTAGCGTCCTGTAGAGCTCTGCATAAAACCAATGGATTAATAAAGCTATTTTTTGATTTGTGAAACACTTCCTTCTGCTTTATGAGGGAAACTAAACTACGAGAGGTCAGAGCATTTTTAAGTGGATATGCTTCTTTAGTTAAAAATACGAATGCTTCAGGGAATTGAAAAAAGAGTCACAGTTTTCCCAACAGTGATTTTTTTTTGGTTGTTGTTGTTTTTTTATTCTCTTCCCTGATATTGACATTTCAATTTATGCTAATTTATACCACTTGAAAAGCCCAAATAAATCATTCGGGCGGAACTGAAGAGAGGGTGAGTGTAAGGAAATTAAAATTATGAAGTTGATGTCTGTGCTAAGATAGCACTTGAGACACAAAGCATTTGCAATCACTGTAGCATGCATCTAATCTGTACGATACTTAATTAGGTTTTCAACAAGTGGTTTGAATTCCTTTGAAAATTTGTGAACCTTTGTTTATTGCTAACCAGCCTCCTCATGTCCACACAATAAATGATCACAGAGTTGGGGCCATCTGGAAACCTGAAAACAGGATGTTTTTCAAGTCTTGATAAAGATTTAAAAAAAACCCAACAAAAACGGCAAGAAGGTATCAAAGCTTTTTCCCAATTATTCCAGATGGAAAAAAATTGTGGGAAGGGTCTTCAGACAGCTGGTTTGATCCATTGGCTTTCTTTTTTCTATGGTATCAAGAAAAAGTTTACATCAATGGGCAGAAGGGCTGAAGGATGTGAATTCCAGAATGCTGCCCATGAAGCCAAAGTAAATATTCTGAAACTGGATCTGAACAAGGAGTGACCACGGGCAATCAGAAAGCAGTTACAGCCCCTGGAGCCAAAACTCCAGGAGGACTAGTCTGAGATGTTGATAATAAGACACAATGATACAGCGCTAATCAAGTCCAGGCTGGCAGGTGCCCATCCAAAAATTTTTCCAGAATGTGAAAATCCATTGGCTAGAGAAAACTGGGATGAAATTATATTGCCGAAATTTCCTTACTATTAATGCTAATCCAGATACTGAAACAGGTTATCCAAAAATTCTATAGAGTTTCCATCCTTGGAGATAATAATCAGATTTCTAGGACAAGACTCCAGGAATCAGATCTAATCTCAAAGCCCCTTTTTTGACCAGAGGTTTGGACAGGAGGATTTCTTGAGACTCTTTCTGACTTGAATTTTCTTATGATTCTGAAAACTGTGTGCACTATTCTTAAAAGAGGGTGAGCTACAGAAAGTATGAGGAAGGACAGCAGGGACAACAAAAACACAGCTTCATAGGAGAAACCATTTTTAGGCCAGCCATGACCTATTCTTGTCCCAGTTGGCTCAGAAATCTTTGCTAAACTCGAAGGTGACGCACCATAATGAGCAATACTCATACACCATGTAATTGTTTGTATCCAGTGTGCTTGTACAGACAGCTGCAGACATAAGGACATATCAAACACTGGGACCAGCAGGAGATGCACTTCACACTGGGTGATGTACAGAGCTGTGGGAGATGAAGGAGTTGCCCTTTCCTGAGGCAACAAGTTGTTATTTAGTTGGTCAAGTGCCGGAGATAACACATGCAGAGTCACTTTCCTCTCCAGCCACCTGTTTTAATGAAGAGGGATTGCAGAACTGTCACCTTCATAGGATAAACCAAAGCTGGAGAGGAAAGCTAAATGTGCTGAAATGTCTGTGAGGGCCTGGCTCCAAAGACAGCCACCTACAAGGACATATCCACAGTGAGGGACACAGGTGAGGGACTTTGTCCAGCAGAAGAGTCTACAGAAAATCAGATGAATAGAGGGACACAGAGAGAGAGGAATCTCAATGTTTGCCCATCAAACAATATTTTTCTTTCATTTCTTCACATTGTTTTTTTTTAAGAATATTTTTAATTTATTACCACAGGTTAAGTGAGAATGCCAGAAGTCTGGAGGCAGTAAGACAGCCATGGATAAATTAAAAGTGTGTGTGGGAAAATTTTTCTATCAAAAGCCATTAAATGTAAGGATCACACACACCTCTGTCAGAGGAAGTCCCTAATGCTAGCAAATTGTTACTGTGTGTTGGCCCTGAGCCAAATAACTGATCTATGATTGTACTAGGTTTTGCTCACCGCTGTTGTTCCTCTAAGTGTTTATTATATAGTTTAATATATGGGTCTAGAACCAACCTGCTATAAAAGGCATTCCTCATTTTAGACCATTTTCTGGCAGTCACATCATATCAGGACAACTCGGGAAGTATTCCCCAGGAAGGCCCAGAGATGAGAGGTGATGGCAGTGCTCTTGTTCCAGCACAAGCAATGAATTTGTGGCAGAAATTGAGGAGATGTGCCCAGCATCCCAGGATCATCGAGTTCCAACCCCCAGCCACTGGAATGGACACCTTCAGGTTGTTCAAAGCCCCATCCAGCCTGGGCTTGAACACTTCCAGGGCTGCAGCATCCACAACATCTCTGGGCAATCTTCCAGTGCCTCACCACCCTCATAAGGAGGAATTTCTTCCTAATCTAAATCTACCCTCTTTCAGCTTAAAGCAATTCCCCCTTGTCCTGTCACTATGTGCCCTTGTAAAATGTCTCTCCAAATTCCTTGTGAGACTTCTTCAGGTACTGAAAGGGGCTCTAAGATCTCCCCAGAGCCTTTCTCTTTTTCAGACTCAATAATCCCAATTCTCTCAGCCTTTCAAAGAGTCTGGTTACATGAATATGATTGCTTCTCTTGTACATCTGTGTACAGAGAACTGGGTACCTTCTGCCTTGAAGCAGCTGTATGTTATAGCACTGCAGAAAGAACCTGAACTTTTAATCCTGAAGGAGTTGGAATGAAATCATCCCACTGGCCAAAGTGGAGCTGTATAACAAGACTCCTTTCTCTTGAGTCAGTGGAATCATTGTGATGCCTTTCAACAATATTTCAGCACAAACCCTAACCCCTTTGCATGGCTATTAATCTCACATGCCAGATCTGAGCATAGTTGGAAGCCTTTAGCAGAGATGACACAGCCACAGAGGTTGCCCTGAGGTCAAAGCCTGCTGCTGTGGAAATGAAATATTTGCCTAACCTTTTCTTTCAGGAATTTATGTGGTGAGCAAATGCACTCATTCAGGTTGCTTCCTCGGCGCTTCACTGAAGCTGCCAGACAGGGGAGAAACAATACTAACAGTGTATTTTTGGGAAAAAAACACGATTATCAGCCCAAAATGGGCATGGAGGGGCTGTTTATTCCTAAGGACACATCCGGAGTCCATCAAGCAGTTCAATTGCTTGGTCTCCCTGGACACCCTGGGCACAGAGAGTGTATATGGGGACCTTGCTTTTCACTCTCCCTGTGCCTGTAGATGTGTGAGATCCTGCTCAGACCTGGAGTAAAATGGATAGTGCCCACTCTTTGTGCATTTTGGAAGATAAATGTATCTCCTGCAAGGCAACTGCTGCTCCAGCTCACCACACTGAGGTCCAACCTAAGAAACTGCTCTGTAATTAAACTCAGGGTTAGGAAATGTAGCAATGGGGAACAAAGTGACACGGACGCCCTTATGCATCGAAAGGAAATCTCTTTATTGTAGAAATCGCACCCTTTTTGTACCTTTAATCTCCACCCGACATAACCGAAACCACACCCAGACCTAACAGAACTGAACAGAAGGAAGGCGCCCATTGGCTGGCCCAGCTGCAGTGCTGCTGTCCACGGGTTCCACCATCCAATCACCTTTCTGCTCGTATGCTGTCCACTCATTCTACCATCCAATCACCTTTCTGCTGCCATGCTGTCCACGCGTCCCCCCAGCCAATCACAATCTCACTTCCAACTGTCACTCTCTCCTCACTCCTAACTGTCTCTCAGACCCTCCAAGGGTCCGGCCTGCAGCTGTTCCCTTCCCACAGGGCCTTCTGCTGAGAATGAGCCTTAAACACTTCAACAATTATATAACAGCCCCATATCCTGCAGGTAACCTTTGTTTTGAATCTAGAACTTGCAGCTACTGCATTTGTCCTAAAAATGTGACCTGATTGCAGCCTTTCAATACCCACTAGAGCTACAAGAAGTCAGGAAAGAGGTTTCTGACAAGGTCATGGAGTGACATGACAAGGGAGAATGGCTTTAAACTGAAAGAGGAAGGATTTAGATTAGCTTTGAGGAAGAAATTTTTTTCCTGGAAGGATGGTGAGGCCCTGGCACAGGTTGCCCAGAGAAGCTGTGGCTGCCCCATCCCTGGGAGTGTTCAAGGCCAGGCTGGATGGAACTTCAAGCATCCTTGTCTAGTGGAAGGTGTCCCTGCCCATGGCAGGGGGTTGTAGCTAAAGAATCTTTCAGGTCCCTTCCAACCCAACCCATTCAGTGCTCACATGTGAGTGCCACACTACACTTTGTGGGGCTGCACTCCTGGTGTTACCTTCAGATGCCTCTCTGGCACTCAGAAGGACAATAGTTGATGACACTCCTGCTCTTAGGCTACTCAATTATTTCTTCTTCTCCTCTTAAACTGCCTGTTTTACTTTTCCTGAGTTTCCTTTCAATGTGTTGTACATAACTGGAGAAAGCTACCAACCACATCTGCCCAGAGTGCGACTATCAGTGGATACAACTGTGCCTTTATTGTTTCCTTCTTGTTTAAAACCAAACAAATGAATCTTTTCATTGCATTTAAGACTCTCTTATATTTTCAGAAAGCACATATTGTTCCCTCCTGATTTCATCTGACAAAACACATGCTGGCTGGTTTGAATTTATTTATTTTTCTTCCTTCCTGGAATTTTCAAAGCAGTAAAATCATCTCAGTCATATTTACTCTTCCATTTGTGCAAGAGAATCAATAGTTATTGTGCCTTAAATGTACCAGAGATATACTTTAGGTGTGAGATAATCTTATCCCTGCCCAATGGAATGAATACAGGTTCCTAAAGAGATGCTTTTTATTGACAATTTGCTCTGACATGTGCCCTGTATAGAAATGCATTTTTACAATTAGGAATTAAGAAGACTACAAGGAATCCCACCACGACCAAGGAAAAGATTCAACCCTCAGCATGCATGAAAGTTTTGTGCATAATAATGCTTTGAACTCTACCAGATACAGTAATTGGCTTCTACTGGATGGTCTCAGAAGAGTCTGAGGGTTGAGAGAATTTCTGTGCAGTTAATAGGCCTGGAAGGTCAACTTCATGGTTCCCCTAGCAAGTTCTAAGCCAGTCAAGTTTCCAAGAAAGAGGGCAGCTGTGAGTTTAGTGTCTGATCAACATGGAAACTTGAGTTATGTGAGCAGCAAGATCTGGAACACTTAGGAGCTGTACATTCTTTTTTCACCAGCATTTCAGACTACGATTCCTAGGCTGAAACACTTCTTACTCTGTAAAAACCTCCATTTCCTCAGATGAGAGAGTCTGAGATGTTTGGAAGAAGTTTTTCGCTCTGAGGTTTCCATATCCCAGCCTATGGACTTGTTGAGCACTGTAAGATCATCTCTAAATTATGAACAGAGGGAAAGTAGAGATGGCTGCTCACACCTCCCAGGATGACACAGTGCATCAGAAATGAAGTGCCACCTTTGAGTGATCAAAGTAGAGGCAAGTCCTCAGATGCTGCAAACTGGTAATTTATGCCAGCAAAGGCTCTGCTTGGGGATATTTTTTGCCATAAAGAGCAATGGTCACTTGCAGTGTCTGGCAAACTTCAGAGTCCCCAGTAATGAGGTGAAAAGCTGCTTGGTAAACCCAGTGCTGCTCCACAGCACTGATGTGGAAAGGAGATGAGGAAAGGTCACCCCGGTCTCCTGAAGGAAAAACAAGAAACCCCAGATGAAAGAGAAAGGAGGAATTCCCAAAGCTGCATCCAACAGATCAGGATTTCACCCAGCTTTTTGGGTTGCCTCTGTTTGATGAACAAGGGAGACACATCTGAATGGGTCTTGCAGTTTATTCCTAAGGACCACAGCTTCATGATTTTTCCTTTTGAAGCCTCTGCATCATTTCCCATCTGTTTGCTTACTCGTGGAGGGAAAAGGAATTATTTACTTCTCTTTCTGAAATCCTGTTTGTGGACTTGATTTCACATCTTTAAAGCTTTGCTTTATGTCCTGTAGAGCTCCAGACTATTTTAATAATACAAATTTTTGCATCTCTTTTGGAAGCTTGATCCACAGTTAAACACTGGTCAGAAATGTCTGATTTATTAGATGAATATGGCCACCGAAAAATCTAAAATTCCTGCTAATGCAAATCCCAGCCCTGCAGGAACAAGTGTGTGAGTCATCCCACTGAAGTGTGGTCAGTACAGCTGCTCTTGCATTGTCTTAGGCAAGTGCTTATGTTTGAATACAGGCAAAGAAGCCAAAAAAACACACATCTGGCTGAAGAGACGAGTGCCAATGGATTTTACTGTGAGCTGCTCCTTGGCTGGAAAGTTGCTTGACTGGAGAGAGCTGCCTGACTCACAGGGCTCCATGTAACTTATGACGTATCGGGTCTCATAAAATTTACAGCAGTGGTGCAAAGCCCATCTTCACTCATACTAGAAAGTCAGAGCAGAACTGTATTGATCTGTACAAAAGAAACCTCTGCCTTGATAAAGAAGTCAAGAGAAAAAGATTTTTTTTGTTGTTGTTGTTGATAGAGTCAGTATTCCCATTCCCTTGGTACTCTTCTTGTACTGCCCTCAGGCACTGCAGCTCTCCAGCAAAGGCTGGAGTCCAGGACAGACCTTGTCAGAGTCATTAATTCTTCCCAGGCTGGATTTCTTTCTTTTGCATGTTGGAATTCCATGTCCTAAAGCTCTAATTAATTCATATAAGCAATTGTTCTTGATGAAGCAGATATCCTTTGAAAATCCCAGAACCTTCAATTTGAAGAACTCGGGAATTTAATTGCAGCCACTGCGGTAAAGCAGAGGCAGTGTACTGAAATCTGTGTTCCTTCCTGCGCTCAAAACCCTATAGAAACCATGAGTGTGCACTGGCTGGGGTTCATTTGGAAAATTAAAATTTCAATGAAGATACAAACATAAAGCCAAAAATTTCCAACATTTTTTTCTTTCTAGAAAGCAGGGATATCTCACCGAATTAGCCAAATCCACAGAGTGTGATTTGTGAACAGTTGTTATCCTAAGTGTTTTTTTTTTTTTTTTTTTTTTTTTTTATTCTGCTTGCTTGTGCAGCAGGAACATAGAAAGCAAACACTGGACATCTGTAGAAGTGTTGGACACCTGTTATGACCTGTCCTAAAAGGCCAGGATAACCCAGGTTCTTGTTCATAAATCCCTTGGGAGACATTAGTTCTTGTTCATAAATCCCTTGGGAGACATTAGAGTGAAACAATACTGAATGATCAGTGTTTGCAAATACACATGTAGAGTTTATTGTAGAACCATATGTCTGCACAGAAAAATGGGTATGGACCCATTTTGGTTGTTATCTATAGTAAAATGACAAAGCAGAAAGATACTACTTACAAAACCATATAAGAAAGAGAAGGAAAAGATAGAAGTAGAAAGATCTCGCCACCTGTAGAGCCCACAATAAAACTTGTTGCAATTTCAGTGTCTGTTGATCAAAGTGATGATCACAGACCAAACTCACCAAGTGTTGGAAGAAATCCCAGGAACACCAACTCTATTTGATTTATACCCACTCAGATTCAGGTGGGAATGTCCAGGTACCTCCCCCAAGGCAAGGAGTTTTAGCTGCATGTTGGTTTGCCTCTTTCCTTATCTTATTCAACACCAACTGTAGCCTGAGGTGGGCTGTGCTCACCCTCTGCACCTGGGTAGGTACTCTGCACATCGGCAGCTTCCCCCTGAATGTGTGAGCCATCAGCATTCCAGTGTCTCTTTCAGTATCAGTGGTGGACACATTTTTCTCCCTAGATCTGGGATGAATGGACAATAGTATCCTTTTTATCTTATCTCAAGTTCCTCTCATGGTCCTAATTCCAGTTGGAAGGTGTATTTGGGGAGGGGTGGTCTTCAGTGGTCACAGATGAGCAGCTGTCTCTTTGCAGTTTGCTACAGTGGATAAAAGTCTTTAGATGTATGAAGGAAGAAGATCTGCTTATGGGGTTTATTTTGTCTTTTCTCTCCAAAATATCACTGGGTTATAAAATTCAGCTATGTCTTCAATCTGGTTTCTATGACAATGTTTTATGGACAAATGAGGGGCAAAGTCCATTCTTTGGTCCGCATTATGTAGCAGGTTGGCATGTGTATGATTAAACATCCTTACTTGGAGAAGGCAATTCATTCTGCCCTTTGGGAGCAGTCCCTGGCTTGTGCTACCCCTCAAATGATATTTAGACATTGCCTGGGAAAGACCTCCTTGAAAGGCTTGAATTTTGCTCCAAGATGGACGTGGTCCAGTCAGTGATAAATCAGTGCCCAAGCCTGGGTGCTTGTTACTTTTCCAGTGCAGACCACAGTGGCCAAAAGCTTGGATGCTCAACAGGGATGCCTTTGTAGTCAGAGCATGCCAGGAAAACTGTTAAACATGTTGTCAAGCTTGTGATGACAACCTCTGCCACCTTTGTGGATGATACTTGATCTGCATGTCCTGTACTGCCTCTCCTCACTCTTGTCCTGTTAAATAAATATTCTGAGCATGGACCTGTGTGTGATCTTACCTCCACCAGCAGGGTCTCACCTCCCTCTCCTGCCGTAGGGAAAACAGCACAGAGCTCTGAAATGTGACACTAATAAAAAATAACCAGTGTTTCTGCACGTGAAAGTGCATTTCTCAGAGCACTGTGACTTGGCAGTGCCCTGACTGAGTGGCTGCTCTGCTGAGGCAGCTCTCAGATCAAGGTGAAAAAACCACAAATAATGATTCAGGTCATGGACACAATTCATCATTGTCCGATTAATCAGGGTCTCCTGCCTGTTCCCTGTTCTCTCCCAACACACGCACCTCCCTGGTAGAGTTTCAGGATCACAGAAGCCTAATAAAGAGCCATTTTCACAAAATAAAAAAGGGAGCCATGCCCAGCAATGCTGCATGGAAAGGCAAATTTGCTGCTGTCGTGATGTTTGTCATCAGAGCAAACAATTTCTTATGACTCTGCAGGAAGATGCTGCAACCCCAGGGTGGGACTGATGAAATTTCTGTGCTTGAATGGGTACTGGGTGTATATTACACCTCCCTTCTGGCACCAGAATTGAGTCAATGGCATTTGGTCAATCTTAGCCCATGTATTGCCTGCAGGCACGTTTGTCTGAGGAAGTGGGGGGTAAATCTGTGGGCAAGCAAAAAACCCGAATAGTTTGTGAACTGTTAAATGAGATGCCCTAAGCCAGCCTGTAAATATTGCACTTTTTCCCTTTACACAAGATGCTTTTGGCCAACAACTGCCAAAACTAAGACAGTCCAAGTTATTGGAAGCAATTATGTGTGATAGACATATTTTGGACTGAGCTCATGCTGTTTCCTAGGAAAAGACCTCTTCCTTAGATTTCTATCTTTGACAGGAATACAAGAGATTTTTAAGGTACTCATCACACCTCACAACAAAAATAGCATTTTATCAAGCAAAAAAAAGCTTTAAAAGCATCTTTTCTGAGGGTATGTTGGCACTAGTGACTAGGAAAAAAAAGCTAGAAGTGAAAAAACAGTGCAGACTTTAAAGTAGCAGAAGACAAGACATCTTGCTGGTTTTGTGGACTTATTTAACTTACTCTTCCTTTCCCAAATCACTTCTCCCTGCTTTCACACGTTCCTTCCATCTCCCAAACCTGACTTTAGGAATCTGAGGTTCTTGGTGGGGGGCCTGGGGCAGGAGTAAAACATTACTGGGATTAATGCAGAATTGATGTCACAGTCCCTGGGAACTGTGAGTGATTGAAATGGCATTGGAAGCATGGGGCCAGTTTGGGAAGCAGAGTCTGAGGGACTGGCATGACACTGATGTTAAAGGTCAGGGGTTGGAATGGTATTGGTCATACTTAAAAACCAAAAGCTGCCTGTTGGAGGGAAGGATTGTGTGTTTACTGAAGGGAAGGTACCATAGAGTATGAGATAGGTCCTGGGATGACAGGACGTGAGAGAGGTTGTATTGGCTATGTAGCCTCATGTCCTGTCTCCGGCAGTGCCCAGGGTGATACCAGGTGTAAGAACAAGGTAAACATATTTCACTAAATTATTCTTCCAGTATCCAACCACTTGGTGTTCAGAGATTTCCTGAGCTGAAGTGGTTTCTGTGTATTTTGTAAAATTGGTGGCTCTCTTGGCGTGAACATACCCATGAAAACACTCCACTTCTCAGCACTTACAGCATCCTGTGTTCTCCACAGGAGAAGAATTCCCCAGGAAGTGTTCCCCAGCTTCATGATGAAACTCTCCTGGGTTTGCTCTGAACTTGCTCCATGGGAGAATTTGAAACCCATTCTTTTTCTCTGTCTTATCCCCATTAGAGAAGAAAGTGCAGCAGTGGGAGGAGTGTCTGATGGGACTAAGGAACGATGTGTTCCCCCAACAAGTCACAACTGAAGGGCAGGCCCAGCCAAGCCTTGTCCCTGTTGCTTTCCCTGGGAGGGATGAAGAGGTAGAGGGATAGAAGAACGAAGGGATCGAGAGGCAGAAAGATGAAGGCATGGAAGTACCTATGGATGGAGCAAGCTCAATGTCCCCTCTGTCCCCCTGTGCTCAAGCCATCAGTGAGACCCATGGACAGCAGCTCCCTGCAGAGGTTGCAAGTTTAAAATTGTGTAAATTTCTGGTGACACATTCAGTGGAAGCAGGGCAGATGACAATGATGCTGATGAGCTTTATTAAAGGGTCCTATTGGACACTGACCTGAAAAGGACATTGCTTTCTGTGGCCTCAGGATTCTTTGGTTAAATAATGAAAGCATAGGAGTTTTGGATTTTTCTCCTCCTTTTGTTGTGGTGTGTGGTGGTGTTTTTTTTGGTGTGTGTGTGGTTTTTTTTTGTTTTGTTTTGTTTTTTTCCTCATTGTTTTATTATGACCACATCCCTCTCCAGCTGCACATTAGCATTCTTCCTCTCTCCAAACCATCCTCCCTCATTTCCTGCCCACACTGCTCCCTTCTCCCACTCTTCCCCAGAGCTGCTTGTCATCGCACAGTGAAACAGGAGCAAATGTATGGATACCAGTGTGGAGTCATTGTTCACCATTGCAGCACCAGCAGGACAGAGACAGCAAGAAGGGCAGATTCCTCCTTGCTCTCTCTTTCTGTGCTCTGTGGCAGAGTTATCATGCAGCCATGGCCCTTTCCAGGCTGATATTGCCTCATTTTCCTTTACCTGGCAGCAGAAACACTTGCCAAGTTCTGTTGATTTGGGAAACAGCTCTGTGGATGGTGCACCAGAGATTTTCTGGGATGTGGATATAATAGGAATTTCCATCTGCGGTGTCTGTTATGTTGCTTTCCTTATGGCTCTGGAGAGCTTCCTGCCACCCACACATTTATGTGTAAGACACTGCCTATAGCTTGATTTAAAGACCTCTATAGAGTATGGTTGGCCAAAGAAAAGTCATAAAACCAACATGTTTTCAGCAAATGATGAGCTGAGCTCTTATTGATGAGATGGTGATAGAACAGGAGTGTTGGTGGGGCTCTCCTTTTGTGCCCCTGAGATTGCACTGAGATGCTCAATGCAAATGCAGTTTAAATTGAGAAATTGGAAGTAATCTGAAGTGAGAGGAGAATAATTTGTTTTGCTCCCTTTGCTTGCAGCACATTTTCCCCTCTAAATTATCTGGCATGAGAGTACAGGCACTGAAAAAGGAGAAGGAAAAAAAGGGCTTGGGAGTTCATTTCTTTGTGTTGCATACAAGGCTGAGTTTCAGCTAATAAAGCAGAAGGGAATCTGCTGTGTGAGAGAACAGAGAACAGAGCTCTGGCACTCACAGGCAGGGAGCTGAGGAAGCATAGCAGGTCACTCCCGGGTGTGTGATGTGGGTGCAGCCTTCACACATCAGTTCTGACCTCTCTTGGGAGGCACTCAAACAAACCCTCATGAGAGAGAGAAAGGGGTTTGTTTGCCAGGGAGTGCCTTGAAGATCAGATGCCAGCAGCCTTCTGGGGTGTTTATCTCAGTGCAAGCCTGTGACAAAATTCTGTCAGCATCAACCTTTTTGAAATTAGTATCTGATTTTAGGGACTTTTTGGTCATGCCTCACTCTTCAATGGAAAAGATACCAAAAATTATAATGATGAAATTCTATGCATTTGCTGGACCTGATTCACGAGAAGTTAGATATATAGTAGATATGAGAATAATGAAGCTTTTTTTTTAAAGCCCTGCATTGTCTGACACATAAAGAAATGCATCAGCATTCCCTTTCCCACAGGCACTGCCTTTTATTCAATACTTTCAAAAAACAAAGCCCAGACCTGAATGTTGCGTGAGGGTACTGTGTCCTTTTAAAATGGAGTTCATAGATATTTCTTCTCATGTTCTTCTCATTTCTTCTCGTGAAGGACTTGATAACAGTTGATGTGAAGATGCAGTTTGGGACAAACTCTTGGCCAGGGATGGGCTCTGTAGTACGCACTGATATTTAGGATATTGGGAGTAGGTAAAGGGGGCTGGAGAGCAACCTTTGGCCAAGGGTGTGTAGTGAGAGGACAGGGGGCAATGGCTTTGAGATGAAGGAGGGCAGGTTCAGATTAGATATTAGGAAGAAATTCTTTACTGTGAGGGTGGTGAGGCACTGGCACAGAGAGGCTGTGTACTCCCCCTCCCTGGAAGTGTTCAAGGCCAGGCTGGATGGGGCTCTGAGCACCTGGTCCAGTAGAAGGTGTCTCTGCCAATGGCAGGGGCTTGGAATGAGATGATCCTGGGATTCTGGGCATGGTTCCTCAGTTGGCAATTTCTGCCACAAATTCATTGCTTGTGCTGGAACAAGAGCGCTGTGCCATCACCTCTTGTCTCTGGACTTTTCTGGGGAATGTTGCCAGAGCTGTTCTGTTATGAGTGCCTGACAGAAAGGTCTGAAGTAGTAATGTCTTTCACAGCAGGTCAGGTCTAGACCCTCATGTTGATATTGGTAGAATATTTATTATTAATTATTAGTCTTTTATTATTATTCTGTGCATACCCCATCTCTGGAGGTGTTCTGGGCTAGGTTGGAAGAGGCTTGGGGCAACCTGGTGTAGTGGAAGGTGTCCCTGTCCATGGCAAGGGTTTGGAACTGGATGATCTTCAAGGTCCCTTCCAACCCAATCCATTACATAATTTAACAATTTAATCATTTTTTGTGATATTTAAATATAATCTACTCAGATAAGCATATGGCTAGAGCATTGATTTTTTAAACCATGTCAATATATCTGTGTTTTTTACCAGGGCAGTTCAGCAACTTTTAGCAGCTCAGTGTTTCACAAGAAACAGAGGAATATTGAAGCTGTCTCCTTGTTCCATGGAAATGTTAACAAACAGAGCTGTCACCTCACAGCAGCTCATTGAAGCTATTTTTGAAAGTCTTTTAGAGAGGGCTTACACCTTTCCCTTGGTGAGCTCCTTCAGTGTCTGGCTGCTTGGATAAACAGCTTGCAAACATCTTTCAAAAATTTCTGTTCTCTTTTCTGCAGGCTTATTCCAGACAAGAGACATCAGGGCTTGATTTAACCCAAGGCAATCGCCAATGTAAAGCATAAGGCTGACAATTAGTGTTGAAGAAGCAGCAGATGGGGGGACTCTGCTGCTGCCTGACCTTACTCCCCACTCAGAGGACACCTGTCACCTGTGACAGTCCTGATCCTTCAGCAGTGCTGAGCTTCTTGCCTCTGCTAAATGGTCTCTATTTACTCTACTGTTCAGAGCAGTGTTTAGCTGGAAAATGTCCAATTTTGTGAGTAACAGCTGTTACTGTACAAGTGACAGGCTCCATTAATTTAAACTATCTCCAACCTGAGCTGTACAGCCAAGCAAAGGGACCTATCCCAGTGAAACTCTGCTACTGCAGATATGTGATGCATTAAGGCTCTGAGAAAGGCAGAGAGCATTTGCAGTCTGTCAGGAAAATAGAACAGCTTTTGGGGAAAAAACCTGCAGTACCACCAGCATCCAGACAGGCCTTTTTGCATCATATTTTTCTGTTGGGTTCCCACTTGGTCCTTAAGAGAAATAATAATAATAATAAAAAAAAAGTAGACAGTGGGCTTGTGATATTATTTTGATGTTGTTACCCTTTCTTCTATGACTTTCAGGAAATTATCTTGGAGCCAAATTTCATTGTGTCAGTATTTTAAATAGTTTGCTAAAATGGTTGTCCCTGAGGCCCCCTCAGGAAGTGGAGTTACCAAGGCAAAGTGAGCTCACCCTGCACCATTTATCAATCACAGGGACTTCTTTTGACATATAGCAAGTGAGGAGAATTGTGTCAATGTAAACTTCCTCCACATTTTTTTTTTGTCAGTGTGTGACCTACAGTTTGTGGAGCTGCAGTAACTCAGACCTGTCTCTCATTTTTTTTTTTCCTGATGGTGTTGCATTCAGTCACGATGGAGCTGCTGTAGAATCATAGAATGATTTGAGTTGGAAGGGAGACATTAAAGCTAATCTAGTTTCAACCTCCTGTTGGGGTCAGAGACAGCTTCCACTAAAGCAGGTTGTTCACTTTGTATTTTTGTAGTTCCTCTTTCCCATGGACTTCATTAAGCTTAAAAAAAAAGGAATGAAAATAACTTCACCTTACTCTTTAATTGGATGTTTTTTCCCCTTTTCAGGTTTCCAGGGACTAAAAACAAATCTGTTTTCATGTAACACATTTGCCTTAGTTTGAAGAGTGCCATGGATGAAAGTCACAGGGACTGGTGTTTGTTTTTGTAATAAAGGTTCAGGGGAGTCTGAGAGCTGTGAGCCTACAGAGAGGTAATAGACACAAGAGAGCTTGAAAAACAGCAGCTCTTGCTTAAATTTAGCAGCTTCAAAGACCAGGCAAAGGCTGTGATGCAGAAAGCTTTGAGGATAGACAGAGAAGAGCCTGAATTACCCATCTAAGCCCAGCCACATGCAGGGCTGGGAGACAAGAAAAGGGACCAGTTGTGGTAACATGTAGAGAAAACCTGTCCTGATGTCCATCTGAGATTTTATGAGTTTTGGATGGAGATATGCCTGGCATGATTCCGGGACACTAGCTAGTTTTTTCACTCAGTCCTTGCTTGCAGAGGAAATCACAGAGTATAACCTCTTGCAGCTCTCCCAAGGCGTTCTCCAGAGGCAAATTCCAGAGCCAAGTTCAGAGGGTTCTCCCGTGCTTATGTTTGCTAAGATTCTGTATTTCTCCAGGTTCCTGCAGGTGTTTCAGCTCTCACAAATTCACCAATTTTTGAATTTCTGAAGGTATGCAAACTTATACTGAAAGGTTATTTCAGTTGATTTCCAGCTCTCTGGAAATATGAGAGGCAGAGATTTTGCTCAGGTCTGCCCGTGACTTTCCTAAACACTTTCCACACTTAACCTGTGTTATAGCTCTGTCCAGTGAAGGATTATGGGCTCTTCTGCTGTCAGGACCTCCTGTGCTCTTTCCTCACTTGTTCACCTCCTTCTGATGCCCCAACAGTGCCTGGAATAAAATGGTTAATCCATGTGTTTGTGTTTGCATATGCAGAGATCAGAACCCCCTTCCTACTCAGATTAATGATTTAGGCATCTATTTGTCTACATACAGATTCATTAAAAAAAAAAAAAATAGCAGCATGGACAAGAGGCAAGCACTCAGAAAAATAACCTCTCCACTCCTCTAGTTCCTGTCTCGACTGTCCCACCACCATTGCCTTCAACAGCCCTTTACTGTTGTACATGAATTTGGTCATTTTGTGGCTTCCCTACCCTTTATGATGTTTTCTCCTACTTGCTGTGGTACAGCACAGCCCCTCATTCTCTGCTCCTCAGGGGATCCATTAGTGTTTCATCCCTCTCAGGATCACAAACTGCTAGTCACAGAGAAGATGTCTTCACTTTCCTACCTTAAGTCTCAAAAAATTGCAGGTACTGATGGTGGTAAAAGCAGGACTTGAAGACAAAAATAAATAAAAGTAGCTAATTTAATCAATTGGCAGCTCTTACAACAAAATTCAGAAAATGCACAGCACACCAAAAAGCAGGCACTTTAAGTCCCTAAATTTTGTTGAAAGGCTGCAAAAGTGTGTGAGAATTGTAAAAGTGTTTTTTGGTTTGTGGATAGCCACTCAAGTCACTGCAATTTCCTGATGCTATAATAATAAAAGCCAGAAAGACTGCTCAGCCCAGCTTTTCAGATCAAATTGATTGACAGGAAGACTAATCCCATGGAAACCACAGAATCTGCCCCATTTTCTTCTCCTAAGACCCTCATGCATGACTGAGTCTCATTTACCTCTGCACAATTTAGTGTAATTACATCTCTCTATTTTAAGCAGAACTTTTTTTTCTGGCAAAGGTGTTTTTGCAAGATGTCTCTGGCAACTGTCTCTGTACTGTAGAAAAATACAAACTTCATTCTTCTGATTCCTCCACTGTTTCAGCCTCCTCCTCTGTGCAGTAGTAAAGGGATGTGGTTCCTTTCTGGTACTGATTTTCACTCTCTGAATTCAGCTCCTCCTCAGACAGGCATTTTGTTCGAATCAATATCAGATCTTGTGGAAAATAATCAAGACTGTTTCTGCCAGCTGTACTGGTTAAGGACAGGAAAGGGAAATTTGGGGTCGGGCAAACGGAGATGTTGATTCTTTAGTAAATGCATGATAAGATGTTTTCAATGACAAGAATAATTGAAATGCACAGTAGAACAGACACATGCACAATGAGATGTCTCTGATTTTTCCTGTCGTCTTGGGAAGCAGCAAAATTCCTGTGGCTGTTTTGGTTTGTGAAGCAGACGCTCACAAAAATCTATATTTTCCCTTATCCCTATGTGTTGAATGCTACATAAATAATTATGAAAGAGTTCAATAACAGGTTCCCATTTTATCCCCGAGCTCTGTAAGGCAAGCCACAGGAGAGCACAGTGACACCAGCATGAAAGCAGGAAAGACAGGTCATGTTTTGTCTCTACTTAATGTTTTTGCAATTTTGGGAAAGCTCCAAACTCTCCTGGAGTCCTGATTGCCACCAGGGTCTAAGGCACATTACAGACCCAGGGACAGAGACTTCACAGATGTTTTCTTTGTGAAGAAAGTGGACCATAGAATCATTTAGGCTGTTAAAGACCTGTAAAACCATCAAGTTCAGCTGTTAACCCAGCACTGCCAAGCCCATCACCCATCCATGGTCCCAAGTGCCTCATCCACACTTCCAAGGACCGTTTCCCACTCTAGGCATGTTCTTTCCCAATTGTATTTGTTTTTTCCTGAGCAGAAATGGCCACTGCCACAGAGGCTGGGCCAATCCTCAGATAGGCAAAGGTTTGGAGACCCGGCTCTGAAAGCAAACCAGGAGTTTGATGATGAGTGAGCAGAGCTCCCAGTTGAGATTCCTGCTGCAAACACTGCTGGGCAGCCAGTTGTGCCCTCCACCCTTCAGAGCTCCTTCTGTGCCTGCTTCTCATTCCCAAGCTTTTTCTGCTTTAATGAGGCACTCCTGGAACTTAGGAATGCTAATGGCACAGTGGCCAAGCTGTCCAACAGGAGGGGAGCTCTCGAGCCTTGTGTGAGGAATTTGCATCACTGCAGCACCAGGGATCCTCATGAGAGGGTCAGGACTCCATTTGGTGGGGATCTGTAGGAATGAAAAATAGCAGAGCTCACAGTTTTGGGAATAAGAAATATGCAACAGCATCTGAAACCAGTGAGAGAGAGGGTGTGAGAGTAAAGGAGGAAAACTGCCCACTGGGGACAGGTAAAGCCACTTGTGCTGCTTAGCCTCAGCCAAATCCTTGCAAAGGTCTACCAAGGCTTCATAAGCATGAAGATGATACAAATATGATTTCATAAAAATGAAGAGATAATATTAACAATAACAATATTAATGAATGGTTGCTTAAGATGGTTTGATTTCTAAATAGACCATGTTAAAGGTGAAGTGGGATGTTTACAGGCCACCTCTGATAAGAACAAGGAGCTGGAACACAGTATTATCTTTTAATTTAGGATCTGATTAAACACTTGAAACTCACTGCACACTGGTTCTGAGTGTAAATGTCTTAAGTCAGGATCTGACCCAGTAAACCTGAACAATCAAGTGACCCCTTCTTAATTACAGGGTAGTTTCAGGGACAGGGAGGAGAAAGGAGAAAGAGATGCTGCTTGATGAATAGCAGTATGGGACACATAAATTAAAGCAATTTATAATATTTAATATTTTTAAAGTTTGTTGCTCTCTGTCTGGTTGTTGTTTAGGCCATTCCCTGACACAATAGTTCCTCCATGTGCAGAAAATAACACAAAGAACATTATCCACTTTGTTTTAAAAAAATTGAAACCTGGTCTTTATCCCTAAACTCTTATATGAAGTGCAAAGCAAAAATCACATTTTACAGCGTGCATGCAGCTCCTTTCCCTATAGGAAAGTGCCTCTGTGGCATCTAATTCAGAAGTTCATTGTTACAGAGAAGAAATTTGGATGACCCAAGGGCTAAGGTACAGCCACCTGTCCAGTCTGTGGGAGTGGCAGTCACCCAGCCCAAAACAGCTTGAGGATCTGGGCAATGGAAACAGAAAATGGAGCCACAGAAAACATACTCTACTGGTTTCTGCAGGTCTGGCATGGAGAAACCCCTTCGTCTGCTCAAAATCAGGCATGCTAAATTCCAATTGTGCAGCTTCAGCTTTTTTAATTGGCATAGAAGAGCTGAGGAGGGTGAGAATGCTGTAGGAAAGCTGGGTTAGAAGAGATTTCTGGTCAAGCCATTTCCTCAAGAGGGTATTGACTTTAGTTCAAACCGTGCCAGTCTAACCTTTCCTTAAGTATCTCTGCTGATGAAAATTTTGCAGCTTCCCTGTTTGAAGGATTTCTGTAGGCTTTTGCTTTCTTTTCCTAATTCCTTGGTAAAATTAATTTTTAAAAGAATTTTTGATATCTCTCTTAAGCAACCCTGTCTCTATAAGCAATTTCCTTTTTTTAAATGTTCTTCAGTTTTTCTGTTTTGTCTGTATTGTTGCTTCTGCAAAAAGACCAGATTCCAGCTGTGGCTACAAGTAGATAATGTAGTTATGTGATGATGTGATCTTCTTTAAGAGACTTGTATGTTTATCTTAAAATAGAAACAGTCAAAACCAAGTCAAAAGCTTTTTTTAAAGTTTTCTTTAATTAAGTCTTTGATCAGGTCATTATATGAAAATTCATCTTCTAATCAGAGATTGTCATATTCCTTTAGGTTAATACTGCAAAATAACACCTGTGAGACTTTTAGACATTAGACAATTAATTGTCTGTAAAACTTCTGTTCCGAAATCTGGGGAGCCTTGTGTTGCTAAGGAATGGTAAAAGATGTGTTGCACTTCTTTGTTAGTGAAATCTCAGGTACCTGGTTGGGAATGGCACAGGTTAGCAGAGTTCTGTGACACTCCATCAGAATTTAAATCACACTGCAAGAACTACTGGCATTTCTTTCTCATTTCAAATAATCTTTCTTTCATGCTTGGTTTCTCTCTAGAGCACAACAAAAGGATCGCCTTTAACAGCCCAGGAGCCCCATCACAAAGTTCTCAAGGGATGTTGGCATGAATTTGGACTTTAGTGACTATCCCATGGTTGACGCTGTTAAAGATCACAACGACACAGACTCCGACTCCGAAGGCTGACAATGACTCTGTTTATTTCCTTTTGTGCTGTTCTACAGAGAACAACCCAATGGGTGGAAGAAAGACAAACTTCTTCAATCACATTGGTCAAGTCAGAGGGACATCAAGAAGAAGTCCCTCCTAGGGAAAGAAATGTAAACATATGTTACAGTTAGGAAAACATGTCTCTTGCTGACAGAAAAGTCTCTGGGGTGGAGTTTCAGAGAAACCAAAACATCACAGGCATGAACCAGGGCTACATATGGTGAGTATTTGTAAGGAGAGCAATACTCAGGTGTTTTTGGCTCAATGTTTTGACTCAACTTATCCTGCCTTGCAGGGAACTCCCTTTCAGGAACCCCTGATTGGAGGTGATCTTTTTCCTCCAAAAGTCCAGTACCAGGGTTAAAAAGATAAATGAGTCTCACAGCTTCGGTCCTCAGAGCTGTTTATTCTATTTCTTATCTCAAGTTCTGAGTGCCACCAAAACCTGGCTTAACGCACCAGAAACACAGTGAACACCCCCTCCCCCCGGACAGAAGATTCCAAGGTTCTTAAAGGTTTTTTAACTCTTAAAATGTGCTGTGTTTACAATTTTGTATCAATAATCACTACCCATTCTAAACACACACCCTCTGTGTCAAACCCATTCTACCAATGTCTCTGTGCCACCGTCACAACAAAAAATGGAGCAGAAGAAGATGAGACACCACCCAAAATTCTCCATCTTGCTCTCATCTGTCTCCATACTAAAACCCCAAAACTACAAATTTTCACCCTGTGACAGACTAAACTACTATTTATTTCAAACCTTTGTTGCTTTCAACTCGTCTCTTGAGTGTTGGAAGTTTTTCCCATGGGCTGAGGTCAAAGGCAGTGCTTTCCTGGGGTCCCAGCCAGGGTCTTGAACCCCCCAGGGCAGCAGGAGGGATTTTCCACGTGCCCTGGACTCCAACACTGCCTTCTCTCCCAGTGTCTGCAATGACTCATGATACAATTACAGTTGCTTGGATTACACTTCTTGGATAGATGAAAAAAACACTGAATAACCATAAAACCACTGAGAAATTTGGGTTGGAAAGGACCTTGAAGATGACCTAGTTTCAACCCCCATTCAGTGGAATGTGGCAGGGACACATTCCACTAGAACAGGTTGCTCCAAGTTCTTCCAGCCTGGCTTTGAACACTTCCAGGGATGGCATCCACAGGTATTTGCTGTGCCAAGAAAGCATTAGCAAGGCAGAGCTGTGGGAAGGGCTTGTAAGAAAGAGCCGACAAAATTGTTTTGTGACGGAATTCACATCCAGCTCTGTGCTCTGCACAAGTTTAAATGGGATTTATTGCTCAGCCAGGGAGCTGTTTGTGAGGTGGGGGTCTGTACATCCAACTTATGAACTGTGATGTGACTTCTGCAAGCCAACAGTTTCTCCAGGGTTTTGTGGCTGACAAATACATTCTGTGATTGCTGTACCTGAGGGCAGATCCTGGGCCAGGGTTAATGGAAACGAGTTCAGTTTAATTTTTTTCCCCAGGCCACGTGAGCAAGCAGCTCCCTATCCTCTGTCTTGAAAATACAAACTCAGTGATGGACTTGCTGTGGGCTGATAATTTTTAAAGCAGTTCTGATCTCTCTAGAGTTGTGTGGGAGTTCTCTTAGACCTCTGTTTTAACAGACTGCAATTACCAGTGCCCTTGTATTTTTATTTAACCCAGTAGCATCACTGACAGTGGCCAAAGGGATGCAGCTGCTGAGGCTTTCTGTGAAATATCCAGCAGCTGTAAAGTGTGTCTCAGATTTTCTGTTTTGAAAATGCCTCAGTTCTGATAACCTGTTCAAAGTCAAGTTCAGGAATTGACACTGATGTGGAAATAGCTAGTCAGATATTTACATCACCCTTTAACATGCTTTCCTTTAAACCTGCAGATGTCTGGACCAATTTTATGAAGTAAAAGCACAATGTTCTCCTCAGTGCAAAGACCATTTGAACAATGTAAAAAGTGATTTTTTAACCATTTGATCTTTTGATGCAAAAACTTGGAGTATTGATAAACTCCAAGTAAAGTCCAGGTTAAGCTATTGCCAATACCAGTTTTGAAAAATGACTTGAGGAGGGCTCCAGTTGTGCTGTTATGCAGCCATGAAAACATCTGTGGTATTGCCCAGAGAAGCTGTGGCTGTCCCATCCCTGGGAATGTCCAAACCCAGGTTGTTTGTGGCTTGGAGCAAGCTAGGTTACTGGAAGGTGTCCCTGCCTATGGAATGAGACCAGTTTTGAGATCCAACTCAAACCATTCTGTGATTTTCACAAGCTCAACAAATCCACTGCCTCATCCTGTCACAGCTTCCACCTGCCGGTGGGTTCTTGGATGTTTGACCCTGCACAACTCTTTCCCTTCTAAGCAAGATTTCCTGTGACATTGACAGGGCTGAAAATCCAGCGGTGGCATTAATGTCACCTCCCTTAGGTGGTGCCTTGCTCAGTGTTGGAAACACCAGGCTCACCTTGCAGGCACTGCAAAGGAACAGACATTATCAGTCTGTCTGATTTTTAAAATCTGAGTTATACCATAAGATGAAATATTTTTTCCATTGACTCTAAAAGCACATTCATTTCTAACTCAGGTGTAGACCTTTGGACGTTTTGATGAGATGAACCCACATCACACAAGGTTTTGACTGAAGAATGTAATTTTATTTAGAAATGTTGTAAATCAATAATTTTTAATCTGAGGTGCTTTCTCTGAGGTGCCATTTTTTCAAGAAAGAAAATTTTCCTGTCTTCCACTTTTGGATTGTCCTTTTTTATTTGGCTCTTGTTCCTCCTAATTTTTTTTTCTCCAGCTATGACTGCATTACATCCATCTTAAAGCAGTTTCTTAACTTCTTCTGCATTTTCTACTCAAAGTGTAAGAAAGTTCAGGAAAAGTTAAGCATAAAATTGCTTTCACATACTAATATTTCATAAGATGTCCAAGAAAGAATTTTAAAAATCGTTCAACAAAAGCTGATCTTATATTTTCAACAAAATGCTAACTTTTAATGAACTAAAGAGTGATGAACTCCAGTTATAACAATGAACTCTAATTATACCATTTCATATTTTCACCAATACTCAGGCTGACTGCAAATGTTGGCACAATGAGGTCTCTTTTACTGACATATCCAGAAATAGTTTTATCTATAAAATTCCAATGACATTGACTAAAGAACAAATTGTTCAATTCTTGGAAGAGCTTTTTACTTATATGTTAGTCTTTTCTTTGACTGTAGAAAGGACAGATAGTTAAATGAATGAACGAAAATAACAAGAGACAATGGAGAGACCTGGAGAATAAATGGTATTCGTGGTTTGGAGTTAATCCAAACTCTCTATTGTGCTGTGATGATCTCAGTGGCAATAACTCTGATCTGCTGCTGATGAAAGGAGCTACAAGAAAGAAGGACAGGGACTTTTCACAAGAGCATGGAGTGATAAGATAAGGGGAAATGGCTTTAAACTGAAGGAAAGTAGGTTTACCACTAGGAAAAAATTCTTCTCTATGAAGGTGGTGAGGCCCTGGCACAGGTTTCCCAGAGGAGCTGTGGATGCCTCATTCCTGGAAGTGTTGAAGGTCAAGTTGGATGGGGCTCTGAACAATCCGGTTTAGGGGAAGGTGTCCCTGCTCATGGCAGGGGGATTGGAATCAGATGATCTTCAAGGTCCTTTTCCAATCCAAACCATTCTGTGATTCCATAATTTGTTTTGTAAGTGTTAACACACAAGATGTGAACAATTCAGAAAACCTGGAAAAACCCTCTTGAGTGCCATTTCAGGCACCATGGGGTGATAAGAGGGAGGATGGTGTGAAGATGTGGGGTCCATGCTGAGACACCACCAGGGTCTCAGTTCTGGCATCCGGAGAGATGCTGCTGGAATTTAATAAGGCGAAACACAAGCAATTAAGAAATTTGGTTTTCTCTGATGTCAGAGAGAAGCAGCTAATTGGATGTTCAGCCACTGACTGGGTGTGCATGTTTTCTTTCTGAATGCAAATTCCTCCTGGGCATAAATCCCTAGCTGGAGAAAAAATAGTGGAGGTAACTGGTGGTTTATGCTTAAACTGTAGAAAAATTGAACTTGTGCCTGTCCTCTTTCATTTTTTTGTGCAGCACCTGGTATAAGGGGATCACTGCTAAGCTGCAGTTATTACTATTAATGAAATAGAGTGTAAAATTCATCCTTTTCTCTCTAAGACCTGCAGAAACATTTTAATTTAAATAGTACACAGAGAAGCTTATTTTGCATCCTTTTAATTAAAAAATAGCTAAACTCCTAAAGGTTTCTGGGTGTAAACCTGAAAAGAGGTTTGAGCTCAGTGAGCCTCACCAAAATTTCTGCTTGGTAAATATGCAAATCCCAAAGTGCTGCAGCAGTCTGTTAGAACATGATCTATTCACTGAAAACTTATTGCTGGTTGCTATGCTCATGCTAACTTTTTAATGGTGAGTCTGCACATTTTGGGGGGAATATTTGAAATGGGGGTGGGTGGGAAGACTGCAATCAGCCATCTTATCTTTAACTTCTCATCCAATTTCCATTTTGGAAGTCTTTAATGGAGAAGCAAAGCATGTTTAATTGATTGCCATTAAAATCTTCAAAGGAACAAGCAAGATGAAAGTTGTTTCTAATTACTGCATTATGATGTAAGCTTAACGATACGACACTTCTCCAAATTGATTTTATTAGAATTTAAGATGAGGAATTAATTGAGTTGCTGTATTGATCCATTTTATTTCCCCCCCATTTAACATGTCCAGTGGAAAAAAAAGCTATTGAGCTGTGGAATAGTAATGAGGACTTAAGAAGGAAAGTCGAATTGAAGATGGATCGGCCAATAAAAATAACTTATAAAACCATAGTGTGATGGCAGAATATAGTGGCAAAGACCAATTTATCTCTAGGTTAATTAGAGTAAATTAAGGGTAATTCTTTTGTCATTTAACTGCTATTTTTTGTCTTGCTTCATCCTACCTGTTTGTACTAGAATAACTGCTTTCCTGGTAAGCAAGATTCTGAAAATCTCCATCCAGTTCTGCAAAATTTGCCTTTGAAGATCTCTTTAGAATTACCCCCAAAACCTGAAAAGCACTTCCATACATATGCTTGATCTTTCTTAAAGCTCTTCTTAAGGGTATTTAAGATTGCTTTATTGGTCTAATTCTCCTAGAACATGATTCCTGATCTTTTCCTTGTATGTCAGTATAAGACAGGTGCTGTTAGGAAATCTAGGTGCTTAGAAATATAAACCACTAAATTATTTTTGGCTGATAGTTGTTTTTTGTGTTGTTCTGGGATAACTATCCATAACTTCACAGGGTTCATGGAAAGGATGATATAGGGATGCATCTTTGGAGATGATCTAGTACAACCTCCTCAAGCAGGTCTGGTGAAAGCAGACTGCAAAGGACTGTGTCCCTTTGGGTTTCAAGTATCTGCATGGATGGAGACTGCAAACAGACCATCTGCTCTCATTTCTTTCTGAACCACAAATTTCAAAACTAAGTGAAAAGTATTCCGAAGGCAAAATGCTTCACCAGAAGTTTGTTGCTGCAACTGAGATTTGAGGAGCGCTGTTTTGGCTTTGGTGCTTGTGTTGGGTAAATTAACTGTTATAGCTGAGATTTCAGAGTTCACACTGATGCTTTCTCTGTCTTTGCTATTGATTAGACTAACTGGAATATTCTGTGTATAGAGAGAGATTGCAGTCTAATTAAATACATGATTTATAATTGCATTTTAAGCTCTGGTACAGTTTAGGAGAAGCTGTTTCTGTTTGAGCTTCCAAGCTGTAAATTCTCAGCTGACTTTGGCTAATACTTAAAGCTGTAACACAGCTTAGAAAGAAATGAGAATGGACACACTTGGAGGTGTTAATTATAACCATGCCTGGGTTTCCTTGGAATTATATCTCTTCATCAAACATTAATATCTTTCACTGAAGACAGAAATCCCCACATTATTGATGTTCTCATTCCCTGTGCAGAGGGAAAAAATTGTAATGGAATGGTAACTTAAACAACAACAGCAACAACAATAATAATATTAATAATAATAAAAAAATCTGGAAATAGTACTCCTCTCTTCCATTGGAAAGACTCTGGCAAAGGAACAATGATGCCAGCTTCCCAGCCAAGGGGGTCTCTTTGAGACAATTTGTTTCTTTTGCCACTAAATAATTTACACCAGATGCTGATGCCTTAAGTTTTAGCTTTCATATTTTTCAAGATTCTGTAATGCATTAGTCTATCACTCTGAACTTCATATAAAGTGTTAGCAAGTTCTCCTCACAGTGTAGTCAGACAAAATAATCCTTTTCCAGCCCCAGAACCAAGGACACCCTTGCAGCTTCAGTCCCAAAAAGTACAAACAACAGCAAATTGAGGAGAGAAGTCTGGAAGGGTGGAAATTCATAACCTGAAGCTGTAATTGGACAATTAACCCCAATGTGTAAATGGACCAAAACTTATAAAAGTGTGAAAACTTGTGCCCCGTTGTCCATCTTGTAGTCATAGCCGGGCTCTTGTACTGCCCAAGGTGTATCCTGAGAAGGCCTTTCAATAAATACCTGCTTTATTCCTTTAACAGTGTCTAGCCTCTCTTCTAAGCAGCCTCTCCAGGCATCAATGCAGAGCCAGTTTATTTGCAGCCATTCTTATCAAAGCTCTATTGATGCAGCTCCTTTGTTAAAACCAAGAATAGCCTCTTATTCCAAATAATCAGATCGTGGTTTCTCACACATTTACTAATAAGTGACATTAGCATTAATTGGCAAAGTGATTGCAGAAATAGAGTGTTGTACTCAGGAGCAATGTTAATGAGCTTCTAGAGGATCAAAGACTCTTGGAAGTTCAGAAATTGCCCATCTCTGAAGTTCAAACTCAATTGAAGCTACTGGCATTTGGAAGATTGCACCACAGGAGTGTATGTTCAATAACAGCAAGGAAAAGAAAAGTAAGCAAAATGTGTAATTTTTTTTTTAACTCAGTTTTCAGTTCAAACACCAGTTGTAAAGACAAGTAATTGTGCTAAGTTTGAAGTGAAATGTTGATTACAGAAATCCACAATGAAGAAACAGACCTGAGATGCAGCCAGAAAACACTCATTAAACGAGCAGTGATGGCTTGGTAGGGTAAGGAGGTAAACTTTAAAAAGTTTTCCCAGTGGTAAATCTTAAAATCCTTTTTGTTTAGATGTTGCAGAAATATGGTCTTAGCTCCCAAATGGGCAGGTACCTGCTTCACCAAAGAAGCACAGAACAGCTGCTGAATGAAGACAAGTATTACTTGATTGCGTAAAATTAAAAGTAAAATTAAGAGCTGTGAGTCTTTATAAACATGAGATGTAGCTCTGTCTCTTTCACTCACCCTCTGGCTGAGGAAAGAAATCTGATGGAGCACAAGAGGGTTTGATTAACCCCTCTAATCTGCAGTGCCAGTGAGAAAGGCTCCAGGAAAAAGCTTGGAGGATTGGCAGAAAACGTCAAGTGCCTTGATTGCATTTTGTTCCTAAGCTGTTGGTAGTGACACCATGAAATTGTTATGAAATTTGCCATGAGTGTGTCCACACACACAGACACACTTTTGTGTGAGTTTCTTCAAAAAAACTTCTGGAGGCCAGGAGAACTATTTTTCTTCCAAAGACTAACTGCTTTCATGGCTTGCATAGTCAAAAGGTGGAAATAAGCCTGTATTTTATGAGTCCTAGAATAAATGGCTTCAATTTATTTCCTCCCTGAGCATTTGACCAAAGAATGGTGCTAAGTGAGAACTAATGAATTCACCAGGGAACGAAAACAAAGTAAATACATTTTGTGAAGGATCAATTAGGGGCTGTATTCTCTATCTCTGTGCCCATTTTTGTCTCTTTCCCACTCATTTGTGGATTTTGTCTCTCTGCAGAGCAAATGAGGTTGGATCACTGCTCCTGAAACTGGTACATGCTTGGCTAATGAATGGAGCAGGGGAATTATGCACTGTAGTGTCTGTCACTCTTGCAAATTTTTTCCCAGATCTATTGGCATGGATCTGAGCAAGCACACACATTAATCTATGCCCAATTCATTGAATTATTCCTGTAATTAACTGTGATGTGCCTGTCAAAATAGAGGTGGGAAAGCCATTGAAGTTAAGTAAATGAGGCTTGAGTGGTGCACTATACCAGAGGTAAATTTCCCTTTGCCTAACATCAGCTTTTAAGCATCAGTTGAAATCTAAACTGTCCAGGTTCCCTCAATAGCAGTTGGGAAAGGGATAGGAGAGCCTCCAGAGAGAGCTGGTGCTGAGTTAACAGTTGGACTCGATGATCTCAGGGGTCTTTTCCAACCATAATGATTCTATGATTCCACAAAACGGCTTCTTACATTGTCTAAAATCTTCCCTCCCTCCATGCTCATTCCTGTTTGCTTGATCCTTGATATCAATGTCTTCTCTGCCATGGGAAAAAGTGCCCAAGTATTTCCTAAATATTTTTGATGACCTCTTTCTGTCAACACTTCTCTAGAGAGAGCAGGAAGCATTGGGAATTCAGCACAAGAGCAGCAATGATTACAATTCTGCTTTTTCTTCAGGATGCTTAATATCCGTATTGTCTCGTATGCAGACATATTTAAATGCTACATGCTTCTTTTTAGCAATAGACTGCTGGTGGCTTGAAGTGCTCATAAAACTGCTGGAAAGTGGCAGTGCCAATTAATCTGTTGGCAGATTTGTTGTTTAAATATTAATGGAGCATTAAGCAAATGTTGGCTGCTGTACCAAGATCCTTTGAAGTGCCTTCCTCCAAAGAGCTAAGGATTTCCACACACTGAAAACGTCCTGGACACTGCAGGATGGGAAGGTTAGCATAAATTTTCTGTCCCTTTTCCCCCCACAGCTCCTAAAAACACTGTAAATAAATACCATCGACCCCTGTGAAAAGAAGAATATTTATAAAAGTCTTATACAGAATGTAAACCCTTTATAGCAATAAAAAATTGAGTTGTGAATTTGTAAAGGATATACCAGGGAAGGCTTCAGCTTCTGACTGCTTCACCTTGGCAGTGGAATGAAAGGTGAAAGTGGGGTGCTGATTTATCTGTCTTCTCAGTTGGTGATGTGGGAAACCTTGGAAAGGCCTCTGAAGAAGAAGGAGATTTTGGTGCAGGATAAAGATGAGCTTGTGGCAAGATGAGTGCTGTGCTGGGGTGAGTTTGGCTTCCTTGGGACTTGTGGGTGCAGAAAGTTAGAAACAGGACAGGTCTGGCTCAGTCCTGTCCATGAAAAAAAAACCATGGGGTACAAAATAAGGACATTGTTTTCTTTGCTTTTGGTTTCCCTCGCCAAATACAGGGACTTTAAAGAAGCCCTGGAGCCCACAGAGATGACAGACCATGTGAACTTGGACATCAGATTGAGGCAGCAGAAATGTGACAGTCAAGATGCCTCCTGCTCTGCAATTTCAGACTGCTGCTTTTCCCATTTACTTTTTCCATCAAGCTCATTCGTGGTTCTGAATAGTTTCTTGTTGTCATTTCATCCTTTTACCTCTTTTATTCCAATGAGTTTCATATCTCCAAACCCATCCATCACATTTCAATTCAGTCTTGCATTGCTGCTGGAAGCCTCCCAATTTAATTTCTATTATTTTAACACATTACATAATAGTATGAACATAATTTGTTGACTGTTTCAAATTGTACATATTTTTTTTTTTTATTTCATGAAGGTTGTGATAAAGAGTTCTTTGAAAATTTTGAAGTATCTTTACTGTAACCTTACTTCCCAGCAACCACAATAATAAAAAATCATTAATTTTGCTATGGGTTCAGTCCTAAGTATTGGTCATTCATTTGGTTGCACATTGCAGCTCTTTCATTACAGCTTTAACAAAATAAGAAAGAAAGATATTATTATTTTTAAATATTAATTGAAAATAATGACTCAGGAAAACCAGGTTGATATCAAGAGGTCTGCTCTGGATTTCAAAGTTTTCAGAGTTGAAAAGGTTTTTTCACAGGGGCTGTAAGTTCTCCCTGTCTGGAATATTGTTTACAGAAATCATCAGGGACAAAAGTTCAGTATTGCTCCACAGTTCATTTTTTGTAACTGCTCCTCTTTCCTGAGTTACAGTTGAGCTGTAACAAAAATTTCCCATTTTATTTCAGTAAAAGGCACTGTGCAGCCATGGCTGGAAGAGAAGAGGTGGCTACAGCTTGAAATGAAGTCTCAGATCTCTCAAATCACAGTCAGACAAGAGCATTCGGGTCTCCTGGGTCCCTGTTGCTTCCACTGTACAGACATTCCTCCTCATCCAAAAGTTCCATTTGTTTTGCTTCCTTTCAAAATAAATCGTGAGATCTGGGTTTTGACTTGAGATTAAATGAAAAGGGAGTAAATAGCCAGAGAGAAAAGGCTCACTAAAACAAGAGAATGTATAGGTGTCTGTGGAATAAAAGCTAATTTACCTCAAAAAAAAAAATCTATAATAAGGTATTGATTACAGTTTTTATTACGAGGTTGCTGCTGAGTCGGGGACAGCTTCAGTAAATAATACCAAAGGTCAAAAATTTTCAAGCTTTGGTTTCACAGAAAAGGGTGATAATTACAGTCTGGAGCAGTTTAAACAGATTAATGACTACTCTTAGAGAAATATAAACCATGGGGATGACGTGTTCTTCTCTAGGCAGATGAGATTTGGATATTAAAAAAAACAGGTGACATAAAACCTCATGTAATTTCCTTTTTTTTTTATTCCTTTATGTGCTGACCCATATTTTTTATTTTATTAGTTTCATTTGGTTTTTGCTGTGCTCTGATTTTCTGTTGCACAGAGAAGTGTTATAACAGTGGCAGTTTTGACAAACCCACTGTGGGGCTTTTTGTTGCCAAGTTGTGAATTTCTGATGCATCTGGTTATTCCTTGTGCCTCTGATCACTTTGTCTCATGATCTCTCAGTTTGTAAGGGAGAATGCAAACCTAAACAAATGCAAGGTAAAATCAAACCCCATATTTTCTCTATTAATATAAATACGGTCAGCATGGTTCCATTTTTCCATGAAGACTGTGCCTGGTTGACTGTAAATTAATATTTACAGGCTCCACACACAGCTCTCTCATGCCCTTTCAGATGCTTTTGAGGATGTCTTGTGGCCTCCAAGTGTTTCTGCAGAAGGTTTTGCATCACCAGGAGGTTTTCTGCCCCAGCTGTCAGGCATCTCCCACACCAAAGTGCCTCAAAGGGCACAAGAGGTTGGGAGTGCAATGCTGAGAGTGATGACACAGGCAGTGTTCACAGGAGATCATACTTAGCACATTCAGGACCTTTCCACCTTATTAACACAGTGCAGAGGGGATTTTCAGGCTGCTACAGCCCTGGGTTTACCAGATAAACATGTTCTACATGCCTGGTGAATGCAGCACATTAACAAAAGAGGAATTGTGCAGCAAATGCAGAATAATGATTTCTAAAGGTGGGTGCTGTGTTTAAAGGGTGCTGTGGACTCTGCACTGCTGGGTGTTGGCACACAACTCTCTGTTGCTGCCTAAACATCAGTACATGGCATTTCTATTCACCTGAGTAGTGAATATGCAAATGAGAAGTCTATTACTGTGCTGGTTTGGTGACCCTGGAAGGAAGGAGAAGAAAACAATGGGAGGAGAGAAGCAACAATGGCTGCATGGACAAAAAAATCCCTGTAGTTCTCACCACTGACATGGAGAAGAACTCAACTCCTTACCCAATCATCCCATCTGGGTGGAGACAGCTCTTCACAGAAACATGGAATAGTGTGGGTTGGAAGGGAACTCAAAGATCATCAAGTTCCAATCCCCTACCATGGGCAGGGACACCTTCCATTATCCCAGGTTGCTCCAAGCCTCATCCAGCCTGGCCTTGGACACTTCCAGGAGTGGGGCAGCCACAGCTTCCCTGGGCAGTCTCATCCAGGCCTGCCCTCTACCCTCACAGTGAATTTTTTTTTCCTAATAAGCAATCTAAATCTATTTTCTTCCAGATTAAAGCCATTTCCCCTTGCCCTTTCACTACATGCTCCTGTAAAGAGTTTATGTTTTCTTCTGAAAGGAAGTTCTGGATCTCAGTCTAAATCTGCTCTTGGATTTGTGAGTCTTGCTGTTCATGTTTTGAGCTGAAAAGGTTCCCCTAATCTTTGAGCCAGGGGTGGTAAGTGCAGAACCTGCAAAATGTGTTAACAAGCACTGAAGTTCTTGCTATAACCTCACTAAACTATTTTTTCTACATTTGACAAAGTTGGTTTTCAACTCTCTGATATCTTCCCTTATTCCACCAGTGCAGAATTCTCACTATTTCAAGGGAGAACTTGGCCAGCAAACTTTTTAGCTTCTGTGGAAAAAGAGTATTGTATCACATTTTAATAGGTTAAAAAAAATTCCTTAATAGGCAGGGGTTTCCTGCCATGAAAGGAAAAGAAGGATCAGGGCCATTATTACTTTGGTGTTTTTAATTTTTTTAGAATTAATATTCCAAAGCATTTCTCTTGAGCAAGACATTCTTTCATCAGGCATATCTTGCTTCCCCCTTCTTCTGCAGAGACACTAAAACCAGTCACGAGTGTTACAGTGAAATGCAGTTTTGAAATATTTTTTTTTCCTCAGCATGGAATTCTCCTATTGTTTCTTTCCATACGTATTTTTGATGTTTTGTAGTACCAAGAGCAGTTAACAAATATGAGACAAGGATAATGGATTGCATCTTTTGCAAACAGGGATTTCTAGTCTGGGCTTTGACTTTTGCCAGCTCAATGGACCTCAACATGGTTTTCACAACCACTCCTGATAGTGGTACCCTGTGGCTGGAAACCATCACCACTGGGAGAAACAGGCTCTTGAAACCAGAAAGCTGTAGATTAATGAGAATTCAAACCTGTAATAAGTCAAACCACTGAAACAGGTAAATCTTTTTCCATAGCAAGCACCTGAAAAAGCAGAATGTGGTGCTACTTCTAGCTAATAATCAAACAATGGCAAATACAGATGGTGATTTCCCTCCAGGAAAACAGAACAGACGGTGCAAACTGACTTTTAGAGCCAAAGCTGCAGATAAATGTCAAGCAGGAAGCAGCTGGGTTAAGAACAGAACTTACTTAATGTTAGGTCCTGAGAGCATGAAGAAAAAGCTGTGATTTTCGGACTCATTTTATCATGCAGCAACAGAAACATGTTAACCAGATAAATCTGCAAGGTTTGGGGAGATCTGCCTTTATAGAATTTGCCAAGTGGGTTCCTTGTGCTGGGCTGGTGAAAGGAGGGTTTGCTGCCTGTGCCTGGCCCAGGGAGATCTGCAGGGCTGCTCATTATTATCCATTTTAGGATCTAAAACTGGACCTGCAGAATTTTTGGAGAGAGTCAGCTCAACTCATAATGCCAGGACTTGAACATGGGTAAGTGTCGTGACCTGGATATAAAGGCAGATGCTGTGACCTGGATAAAAAATAATAACCTGATTTCCAAACTGGAAGGACTTGTGTCCAAGATCTGTGGAATCTGTGTTAAAACACAGTGTCTGATGGAATTTTTCAGGCTTTTCCTGGTTTGGAGACTGTTTTCCCAGACCCATCTGGAACGGATGGAATAAGTGTAGCAGCCTGGGTGAAAGGCTGGACTCTCATCCTTGCCACCCTCTTTACCTTTCAGAGTGACAGAGAAGCTGCATCATCTTGAAGAGTCTGATGTAATTCAGACATGGGAGAAATTATCTAAATCGTCATTTTGACTGAAACAAAGCCAGTCCACAGCTGTCAGGACCCCCCATCTCATTCTTCTGATTTCTGAACTGGCCAGACATGGTTGCCCACAGACAGGGCCAACACCTCATCAGTGTATTTAAACACCCAGTGTGGGGGCATAAAGAAGATGTAGTCAGACTCTTCTCAGAGGTGTCCAGTGACCAGGATGAGAATAAATAGGCATAAGGAGTAGTATAGGAAATTCCTATAAACATAAGGAAAAATGTTATTTGTAGGGAAGGTGGGGCAAACATTGATGCTTGTTACCCTGGCCAAAGCTGGTCTGTACCACTGTTGGCTGAAGCACAGTGACATTTATTAAATCTTTTCTGCTTTCATCCTCCTACAGCCCAGAGATTCTCAGCTTCATCACCAGAAGTGTTGGAGCCCACTTTAATAACAACCTCATTTAATGCTTGATAGGGTGTTCAAAGAGCCTTTAAAGCATGGGATTGTTTATTTACCAATGTGCTTTGATAGCAAAAGTTGAGTTTACTGAGCACTGAACAGCAACAAGAACAGCATAAAGATGGTGTTCACCCTAATATTATATATTAGCTCATCAGGATGAATGTTATTTTGATAAATACTGGACAAATTAATGGGCATTATACTGTTGTGATTGGAAATGATTATCTGGATTTTTCGGCTGAGTGAAACCTCTGCACATGATAAAAGATGCTTGGCAATAAATATATCATCCCTGAATAAATCAACTGCTGTGCTGTTGAGAGTGATCCTGGATGGGTAGGAGATGAAGTAGGTGGTTCTTCCAGTTTTGGGAACACGGAGTTCTGTGCCTGCATTTGTTTTCTCAGATTTAGCAGTCCTAGATATAATGCTATAACATGCTGGAAGTGTTCCCAAAAACATGTAGCTGTGTTGCTTAGGGACATGGTTTAGTGTTGGGCTTGGCAGTGCTGGGTAAATGGTTGGACTCAATCTTAGGGGTCTTTTCCAATCTTTTGTGTGATTCTGTGCCATCTGTTTAGATTCATTTGTTTTTATTTGCCCGTCTCTGGAGGAAGCAAAAACTGTCAGTTCAGCAATATCCAAATGTCTCCTGGCATTCTTTTCCTTCTTCTTTTCTAAATGTCTCATTCTCTCTTTTCCTCTCTCCCTTTTTTAAGTTGGATGGAAGACACAGCAGTGCAAAGGCTGAAAGATCCTGATCAGTCTGTTATATACACCAATGACATCTTCACACAGTCAGAAGGAAGAGCTGAAGTTATCTAATTTAATTTCCCATAGCAGAGAAACCAGGAGTTTTCCTGGACTTCATGATAATTTGAACAATACCTTGAAATTTAAGGAATCCCCTTCCCCCTGCTCGGTAATGGAGAATCTACAGTGACTTTAATAAGTTTTGGTGCTCCTCTACCCTTGCAATTAAAAGCCTGCACTTCATTTCCCTCTACATTTACCAACATAAATCTTCTATTTATTTGATAGATGCTTTTCCAACATACAGGAGACCAAATGATTCTTTGGGTGCATGGTACAAGCATTTTTAAATTTGTGCCCAGTGTTCTGCTAAACTGAAAGCACCTGTTATACAATACATTTTCTCTTCATAGAAATTGATAATCTCATTATGGCCCCTTTAACTTTCTTTTGGCTGAACTAAAGAGATGAGTTCTTTCTGTTTTGTGTGCAAAGGTTCATTTTGTGCCATCATATCATATTTTGAACTTTGTGTGATTTGCAGTGCTCCTTCTTGCACCAGGGGCTATTGGAACTAAACGAAAGGGAAATAATCTTAACATACCACCCTAATCTATTCTGATTTGCACAATCAAAGTCTTTATTAGCCTTTACAGCTACAGCATGGAGAAATATATTAAAGAGAATTGCAAGTTAGACTAAACATCACTTATTCCACAGGAAACTAATTACTTCAGTGACACCACACGTAGCATAAGAAACTATCCTGTAAAACAGTAGCTCAGCATTTATGAACTATGGGGAAGGTCTTCAAACAGTCTTAATGGGTCAAAATTATGCTGGCTGAAGAATCATTACCTTTGTTTTATGTTAATATAGGGAATAATAGTATAAATAGGCTTCTATTTGGGTTGTACCCCAGCAGATGTGATGAAAGGCAGTGCAGTGACATTAAAAAAAACAACCTGAAATACTCAATCTTGTACACCCTTGACTGGTTAATGCTGCAGAATATTCTTCTCATGATAGCTCCCGCCAGCAATTAGAGGAGTTTTCACCCCTCTTATATTTTTTGGTGCCTAATTGCAGGGTTTTGTTATTCTTTTGACAAATCAATCCCTGTTTTTTAAAATAATTCTTCCTTTTCCCTGCATACTGTCAAATTTTTTTTGTTTGGTGTTTTTTGGTTTGGTTTGGTGGTTTTTTTTTTTTTTTTTTTTTTTTTTTTTTTTTTTTGTGGTTTTTTTTTGGTGGTTTTTTTGTCCCTTGTGCTATCCACAATTTCTTCATGGTGTTATACCATGGTACCAAATTTATGTCTGTATTTTCACTGTAAGCTAAAATAAAATACTTCAACCTATTCTGGACCCTGTTGTCTTGCTTCTAACAACCTGAGGGACAGTATGAAATACTGGCAGAGAAGCTGTTGCTGCCCCATCCCTGGAAGTGTTCCAGGCCAGGTTGGACGGGGCTTGGGGCAACCTGGGACAGTGGAAGATGCCCCTGCCCATGGCAGGAGTTGGAACTAGGTGGTCTTTAGGGTCCCCTTCATTCTGTGATTCTGTGTTTCTGTATTTGCTTTTCCAGAGGGATTTGAAGTGAGACTGGACAATATTTTTTCCAGCTCATTAAGGTTTTCCAATAGCAACTGGTAAATACCAGAAACACAAAGTGGTGGCAGGATCTGCCATCCAAAAAGCAGTGCAAACAAGAGGCTCTAACAGTCTTTACATGGTGGGATTGCATTTTGCACAGGAGTATTGGCACAGCAGCAGCAACCAGCACAAATCACTGCACAGCCAGGCAGAGCATGTAATAACACCACAGTTCTCCAGGCTCATTTCTGCACATTAAACTCACCACTCTCTGTCACAAACACAGGAATAATGCATTGGTTCAGCAACAAAGTTGGCAAGCTGAGGCTCATCAGGATTGGATTTCTTTCTTCCCTCCTTCACAGAGATCAGAAGCCTCAAAGGAAGCTTTGTGGGAGGTGCTGATAGAAATAGTGTGCAGAAATGATTCGCTCTTCCCAAATCACTGCCAGGGTCTGGTGTGAAAAATCCAGGGACATAATAAGCCTCAGGGAATTGAGGTATCCAAAGGAACATGGTTCCCTGGATGACAACCCTTCTAGGAAAGACCTTTACCTGTTTGCTCCTTAATCAAGGCTAACCTCTGTATAATTTATATGATCTGAATTCATGTCTTTCCCTTTCCATGTCTTCCAGACTATGAGAGAAAATAGAGCTGGAAGGCAGTAAGAAAATGCACAGGATCAACTGTTCTATATTATTCTGTGATGGATATTTGGATTGTTTTTGAGAACAAGAAATGTTTTTGGACATGTAGAGAGAATTTCTGTGCTGTCTATCCCAGACTTCTTTTATGCTTCTTTCAGAAATGTGGCTTTTTGTGGGGCGTTATTTCTGATTTGTTTGTGGATTTTCTAATTTTTTTTCCCTAGGACCAAGCCTAAACTTATTTCTGTCCAAATCCTTGCTTCTCACCTCAGTCAGAATGCAGAGTGATACATTCTGCCTCTTTCATTTCTCCTTCTTTGACAAGAAGGTCTGTTCCTCTTCTCTTCCCCTGCATGACAGGTTTCCTAAACCACTCATCACTACTGATAGAGCAGAAATGTAATATCTTCTTTTTTTCCCTCTCCCCTTTCCTTTCTTTCCCCCCTTATCCCACCCAGTATTCTGATGCTCTTAAATCTTACACTAAATAGTAAGAAATTTTGGTAGACTTTCCACCCCATTTTATTGGTCCAGGCTTGCAGCTGAAATATGGAGCTGATTTCTCCCCTTAAACAGCAAAAGTCTTTAAAATTCACATATGGAATATACTTTTGCTGTGAAATGTCAAAGTTTTTTGAAAACTGATGATTTTGACAATATTTTGTTCCCAAAGTATGAAAAATTGATCATCCTAGAAATAATTCAGCAACTCAGTTTCTGATTTTAGAAAAGCTTGAGCATTGCTATTCCTGGTTTTAATTTTCTTACCCAGTCCTGTGTGACTCCTTGTAACTCGATGGTCTGGTTACATGGAACTATTTGCTGAGCAGCCTGAGACCTACCTGGGACTTGGGTTTCTGACCTAAATGTGGCCTTCTGACTGCATTACATCAACTGGAATCAATCATCCAGAGAAACTGCTCACAGATTTCTGGTAAATAAACATTGCTCGGTTCTGCAATTACCAGTAAGGAAGCTGGGGACAACTGGTGACTGGGAGATCAGATTGTCAAGGATAACCAGACTAACTCCTAATTACCAGTACAGTTAGAGTGCCAGGTGCCTGTTTAGAATAGACAATGGATGTTAATTTCTTTTTTATTCTTTTATTTTATTCTTTTATTTTATGCTTTTATTTTTATTTTTTTATTCTTTTCCATTTATATTCTTTTACATTTTTAATTTAAGAAACATAACCAAACCCTAATTTTAAAAGACAGTTTTTCTCTCTTTATATATGTATGTTTGATTTCCATAGTGAAATGAGCTAGAAATATTCCAATGCATCAAAACAAAATGAAATGCCGTGATTGAGCTGAAACAATTAAGGAATGTTTCAGGCAATTAAATTTTGTGAGAAATGTCAAAAATTGGCTTTGTTTCATTTCAGTAAAACAAATCTCTTCTGAAGATGTCATAATTTCCACAAAATGGAATTCTCAAGTTTGTATGAGCTTTACATTTATTGTTATTGGGTTTTAGACTCCTGTGAAAATGACTTGACATGTTTATTTCAGTACAGTAACTGTGAAATAAATGCTTTTCTTTCAAGTTGTGATTAGGCTGGCTTGTGCTTGAACTTGTCTGACGGCTATTTCCCTTTCCCCCCTTTCTTTTTAATTATATTTATTGTTGCTTTTCAAATTATTCTTGATGCTTGCAGCATCTACTTTCCTTGGGTGTGCACAAATTGTGGGTCCCCACTGATGCCAAATGGAGACTCCAGGAGATATGGAAATTTACACAGCCATGAGTGCAGAAAGGTGATTCAGTCAGTGAGGAAGGGATGTGAAAGCCTTGAAATGTGGATACTCATCCTGACTTCACCATTGCTCCCATTTGGGATAAGCCACTGTCCTTTTTAATCACTTTTGGTCTGTGGTTTCCCAGCATCTCTCTGCTCTTTAATTGTAAATCCAAACAGAAGAGAATCTTTCTCTTGCAAAACATATACATCTCCCAGCACTATATTTTTTTATTTTATTTTTTTTTAATCAAAATCTCATACAGAAAATAAATTTCCTTTTGTCTTTAGATTCTGAAGAATGTCAATAATACGGCACATTACAGAAATCTCAAAACTGTGTTTTATTCCTGAGCTAGTATTTATTAAACAAAACAAAAGTTTGAATCTTCTGATTATTGTTAATCTTTGTTCCTCCTGTGAGTAAAAAGTCCTTTACACAAGTACAAAGGAATTTCTACCACTAAGTGTTAATCCCTTACACTGTAAGAAAACAATCACCTCTGAATTTTCAATAAACTGCCTCAAGGTTAGAAACAAAATTAAGTTCAGGGTATGCTGGAAAAGAAATTCCCCATGTCCCTTAATGTCAAAGAGAACAAGGCAGAACTGTCTTCTGCAGAAAATGTAATGAAGTTAATGCTTGGATAAATATTTGTAGCAGTTTCTAAAGCAGCAGCAAGATTTTAAGGAACTGCCAGTAAATGCTGTTGCACAAATATTTTGCAGGTGCAAAGAGTAAGATGTTTTATGGGGAATTTGGTCCAAAAATAGGTAATTGAGATAAATATCTTTGAACTGAAACTGCTACTAAAATCTTGTTCTCTAGAAATGTATTTAAGCATATGCTTTGCTCTGAGCACACAAACACTGGCACTGAAGTCACTGAAAACAACCTCAAGGCCAAGCCAAACTGAGCTGAATTGAGTTTCTTCCCTGTTTTATAATGTGGTTATTAAGCAGTTAACACTGCCATTGCTGTACCTCCTCTTTTGCCAAGATGGACTAATAAACATGACATTTTTAATGTATAATTTGCATAATGCTTCTGTTAATTTGTTATTTTCATTACGGAAACAGAATGAAAACGACATATTACACCCATAAAAAATATACAGCAGTGCTAATCCCTGCAGTCATTACACTGTTAACTGAATTGCATCTTTTGCCTGGTAGTTATTGTTATTTATAAAGCCTCTTGATAAAGGCTGAGTGCAAGGCAATGGGAAAGTCTCCTGATTTATCAAGGAAAGAATAAAATACTAAAATGAAGGAGAAAGCCAAGAGGGAGGGGAATTGGGACCCAAACCACAAACTGACGAATGTGCTTTGGTGCAGAGCTAGAAATGAACTTGTCTAGAAATGAGATTTTTTTTTGGTAACAACTGTTTGCTCTCTGGATTTGCCTCTACTAAATTTAACCCCTCAATGTCTCAGGTGTCTCATGTATATGAGAGATGTCCCATGACACAGCAATGCACTGTGAGCATTTACAGGGAGAAAGGATCCATTTTTATGTACAGAGAACTGTGGAGGATAGAACATAAGCTGGCATAAAGCTTATGGTGTTGTCCTACAAGTATCTGAGATGCTCAGAGAGCTTGAACACTTTGCTGTGGAGTTGGGCTGAGAGCTGGGGTTGTTCAGCCTGGAGAACAGAAGACTCCAGGGAGTCCTCATAGAACCTTCCAGTATCCAAAGGGGGCTTTACAGGAAGGCTGGAGAGGGACATTTTCCAAGGGCAAGCAGCGGTAGCACACGAATAATCACTGCCTGCATTTGGTGGACAGAGAGGCACAATAAAGCCTAAAACTGGGTAGAACACCCAGTGAGTAAAAATGGCAAAGGCTTTAGTGAGCGGCAGTTGGTCCTCAGGAAATCCTCAGGAATATTAAAAGTTAATTGAAGGATGGGGTCACTTGCTGTGATGTTAAGCAAGGGGATTCATTGCCATGATTTAAAATGAAAAGCTGATAGAAGAGGTATGATCTAGCATAGGAAAAATATTATAATACTACAAGAGACATTACAGCAGCATTCCAATACCTAAATGGGGCTTCTGTGAAGGCTGGAGAGGGTCTTTTCCCAATGGCATGGAGGGACAGGACAAGGGCAAATGGCCTTAAGATGAAGGAGGACAGTTTTAGGTTAGATACCAGGAAAAAATTCTTTAATGTGAGGGTGATGAGGCCCTGGCACAGGTTGAGAAGCTGTGGCTGCCCCATCCCTGGAAGTGTTCAAGGCCAGGTTGGATGGGGCTTGGAGCAACATGGGATAGTGGAAGGTGTCCCTGTCTGTGTCAGAGGGTTTGGAACTAAATGATGTTGAAGGCCCCTTCCAACCCAAACCATTCTATGATCCTTTGATACAGTCCAAAAGTTGAAAGGAGAGAGGGAATTGTCCTCCTGCTCTCATGCTCCTCATGAGCATGCCATGAAGAAGTGTTAATGCAACAAAGGAGTTTTGGATGAGACACTAGCAAAGAGACTTCTGACACTGAGAGTTAAAAAAAATGCTGGAGTAAATTGCTTAGGTTACCCCACAAGGCTTTATAAATGTGACAGGTGACCATCTGGGAGGAATGACCTAGGGACAGGAAATTAGGCTAGCACATGAGTTCTTGATGTCCTGCCAGCCCCAATTTTTGATAATTAACGTGAAATTATCACTACCAATGCCTAGACAGACAGAGGGAGGCCTACATGTGACCCTCTTCTTCCTCACTCCCTTTCTACCTTCTTGTGGTTCCTTAGTGCCAAATTTTCACCATTAGAAGACTTTCTATTTGCTGTTTTTTAACACACACCATTCTTTCCCCTCTCTCTCTTTATAATTCATCCCTCACCACCATATCTATCTAAATGTTCCTCATCTACAAACATCATGCATGATTAGATATCCCTTATAACCTGCTCTGCCTCCTCTCTGCCCTGCCCAGACTCATACAGTGCCTTCTGAATAGTGCCATTAGTTACCGAATATTCACAGCAGTGCTGCTGTCTGAGGTTACAATTTTATTTTCTCCTGCACAGCATCGCAGCTGACTTACAGCCCCTTTCTCAGAGGGAAAGCAAAGCTGAGCCATTCTCTCATCTCATTCTCAAATGTAAAGTAGTTAAGAGTTATAGGAAGCTATTTCTTTATAGCTTTTGTGCTCCTGTCCCTTTAGCCACCTACACAGCTGCCAGATGATTTAAGACTCTGACAGACAAGAGGAGATAAATCTTGCTGCAGAGATGTGAGAGGCAACCACCTGCTGCCAGGGACTGTCACACTTTCAGGCTGGGAGGATGCAGGAGGATGCAGATGTCTGGATTTCAGTCACTGAGCTGAGCTTGACATGTGTGACTGAAGTTCCCACAAAAGTGCAGTAGATGATAAGCCTGGCTTGGCTGGGTGTGTCCTGTGGCCTGATGGTGCTGCTCAGCTGAGGAGCAGTAGCTTCCAGTAGTGAGGAAGGGAGTTTAGCTGAGTGTCACCTCTGGTTGTAACCTGATGAGGCCAGGGCACAGGCCACTGTCTGCTGGCTTCACCAGCAGATGATGATCCCCTGGATTTTTCACTTGGTGATGGCCTTGAGGGTGGTAACACCACAAATTACTTCAGCAAAAATGTATCAGAGATCTCAGAGGCAGGAAGATTTGAGATGACTCTTAGGGAGACAGAGATAGCAGGATGGACTTTTGGTAGTGAATTGTGATGGATAATGTCACTTTCATATGTCTGAGTTTATGTTGAAAGTAGGATGTCAGATGGGCTGTCAGGAGCAAAAAGAGCCTGTTCTTCCCTTTGGACTCCTGCTGAACCCACTCCTGACAGGCAGCAATTGAACACACAGTGGAATAGGTTTGCAAATCTCAGCATAGAATTGAAGACCTGTGGAAGTGAGATACCACAGACACCGAGATGACCAGGAGGCTGGGGTAGATCTCAGGGAGGACAAGAACTTGCTGAAGGGGAGAAACAAGTGGGCAGGGTTTGGTGCTTCTCAGAAATTCACTGAGTTAATTAAAGGGCATGCAAGGATGCAGTAGGCAACTGAGTTCTGTGTGGAAATGTTTTAATAGATTTTCTGTCTGACAAAGACAAAATGCTCTTTCACAACAGTTGTGCCACTACCCAGGGTAGGACCCTATTACTGTGGAGGTGGCTGGGCAATTTGTGGACACATGCAAGGAATTGAGTCACCTCAGCTTAACAAGTTATTTCTCGTTAGCTGAACACTGTTAATGACTGAATGCATGAGCCTTGCATGCAGTGAGTGCAGAATAAAAAGTTTTGACTCAAACAGCTTCCAAATATTTCCTTCACTTCTTACAGCTGGGCAGGAGAAATATCTTTTCATTTGATGATATTGGCTTAGAAGGTTGCTCTTCTCCAGAAATCTTTGGGGTTGGCTTACCTTTAAACAGTTCATGATGGCAGCTGCATCAGCAATGCTCCCTGGATCCCCCAGCCTTGACCTGGGCTGTGGGAGTTACAGAGCACATGGCACGAACTGGGGGATGTATGGCACACTGGATAATGCTGATGGGAAGGGCAATGGCTTGTAGTCCTATTAACCTATTCCCTTTGCTTTTCCTTAGGTTAACAGATCTTTAGAAGGGTAAAATCTCTTCCCTTGAACTGCTGGCATTTTTCTTCCTACCCTTGCCCACAATTTTGTTGACCATCATTGCCACAAGGACACATTGCTGTCAGGATTGTGGTCAGTTTGTTTTTTGCCAGGAGCCCCAAGTCATTCTAGACAGAACTTTCTAGAGGATGACACCCAGCCTGTGCTGGTGTTAATCTTCCCCATGTGCAAAATATTCCTGAGGTTTCTGTTGATCCATTCCCACTGATTGTCAAGGTCCCCCTCAATGGCAGCACCCCCATCTGGGGCAACAACCACTCCTCCAGTTCAGCATCATCTGCAAACCTGCTGTGGGTCCATCCTGCTCCACCATCCATGCCATTAACAGGGTTGTTAAAGTGTATTGTCCCCAGTATTGATCCTTGGCAGACAATCTCGTGGACTGGCTTCCAGCTGGATTCCACCACACTGATCACAGCCCTTGTGCCCTACATTTTCACTTGCTTTTCAGTCTACCTCAGTGTCCACTTATGTAGTCCTTAAACTTAAACTTGTTTCATTAGGGCCAGTTCAGGCATTTTGCAGTGTGCATACTTCATCCCTTTGTCCAGAAGGATTTTATGAGAGATAATGTTAGAAGCCTTGTTAGTCTGTTTACTGTAATTCAGTGATTTTCCCTGTCTTGTAAAATCCAATATTGATACTGTCTTAAAAATCCAATATTGATTCTTCCCAAATATTGCATCTGCAGAGAGGGTGAACTTGCTTTATTTGCACAGTGCCAACAGAAGTACATTTGTTTGCTGCCATGACCACTGTGAATTGTGGTTCTGGGTGTATGAATCTATATACAAATGCTAATTACACCCACAGCTGCTGTGATTCTTTTGTTTAGTGCAAGTGACCTCCCATGCTGACATGAATAACGTGTTCATTTTTTTTTTTAGATGTGTTCACGCTGCAAAATGCCTGAACTGGCCCTAATGAAACAAGTTTAAGTTCCCAAACAAGTCTTTACGTGGCACTACCCAGCCTGGTCTCAGTGAGCCCTCATGAAGAGCAGTGCTGATGGCATTTTTTCCTGCCATCAGCACTGGAGCTGACCAGCAAGGCAGTGTTGTCTGCACGACACAATGCTAGTAAATGCACCATTGTGCACCTGCTGACATCCCAGTAAAGCCCTCATACAAGGAGGAGGCACTGATATGTTCAGAATATAAAATCCTCCTCTTCAGAGCTGGTTTAATATAATTATTTTCAGGATAAAACAAAATAAAGTTTCCAAGATAGTTTTCAGGAGGAGTTGAGGAAGAAGCAACAAGACAGGCTCAGCACATAACTGGGAAAGTCTGGAAGACATTTGAGGTTGGTTAGGAATCAGATCCAAAGAATTCTGAAAAGGAAAAATGCCAGCTTAACTGTGTCATGTATCCCAGAAGCACCTCCCCTCTGAGTAACTTGATATATATACTCTCCTTTAATTGGTTTAGATGGCCTTTGCTCTTTTATTTTCTAAGCTGAGGTTCATGTCTTGCAAAAGCTGTTTGTGTTTCCTTTGCTCATTACATCGACTACTGAGTTGGAAGAATTAATTAGTTGATTACGATAAAATCTAATTACTGTTTGCAGTTGGATTAATTAACAAAATTCTGAGAGATCCCTTCTACTCCCTAGCTGTTCCAGTATAAGCAAGAAGATACATCCTAAGGGGTAATGACTTGGTAAATACTTAATAAGCAGCATCTGCAATAGACATATTTGCAAAACTCCAGGATTGGAATTCAGCCCTTGGATGTACTTTGAAAGCTTGTCATTGAATAGGACAAAGGGGAGGATGGAAGTAAATATTCACACAAGGAAGATGCACAACTGATGTGAAAGACCCTGTGGCTGAGGCCTAGTTTTGTTGTGTGAAAGGAGACCTGCTCTGAAAAATATGTTTGAGCAAAACCCTACAAAAACCCAAAAAAATGAGACAGGAAGCAGTGTGGTGTCATTGCTGCCCACTGGGCTGGCACAGAGACTCTGCAGGTCTGACATGAAGAGAAAGAAAGGCTCTGTAGATGCCTGGAGCAAACTTCATCAAAAATGCATTCACGCTTTCATCAGTCTCTATCAGCCATGTCATTGTCAATCCATCTCCTGTGCTGGTGGGTTGGACTGGGAAATGTGGTTGTGGGGATGGGAATGTCCTGTTTTCTGACAGCCCACCCTGCATGGTGTTGACTCCCAGGAATGGAGTGCTACCAGTGCTGCTCAGCCTTTATCTCCTTGCTGTATGGCTTTGAGTGCCCTCAGGGCTTGGGGTTAGCTTTAGGGTAGGTTTAGAGAACTCTGCTGCCTCTTCTCAGATATTTTCAGTGCTTTTGACTTGATGATGATAAAAGAGTGTGCCTAGATGGAAATTCATCTGAAGTAGGTCAGACATCTTCCTCAGGATGAGATGATGGGCACTCAGGAGAGAGCTGTCCCTCCACATCGACTACAAAAGGACTTCAGTTCACATACAGAACCTCTGATTTAATAGAATCACAGAATGGTTTGGGTTGGAAAGGATCTTAAATACCACCTCCTGTTTCATCTGTCCCATCGTGGTGTCTGCAGAAGGCATGCAGCTGTGTGCAAGCCAGATACTAAGACTAAATAGGCCAAGGAAAGAAAAACAAGGAATAGGATGCTTGAATGTTGTCACCCAAGTCCAGTTTTATTCATGGCTCATAATCTGAAGACTAATCATGTTTTAAAATAGCACAAAATTTAAATATATTTGGAGAAATATTAATTTTGGTCATGCCAGGCCTAATGGCTTTTGTGCATTCGTGGTGTGTGAACATGATACGTGGCAAATTGCTCAATATATTGTAAGACATACAGCAGTATACAAACTTCTACACCAGTAAATAAACCAGCACAAGTAAATGCTCTCAGATACTGGCACTTGCTTTGGCCTGGGCAAACTCACCTCTCGAAGTTTCTAATGCAGTTACAGTGGCCAGTGGTCATCTGGACCAGGCAGCTGGATATGGCCATCATAGAATCACAGAGTGGCTTGGGTTGAAAGGGACCTTCAAGGCCATCGAGTTCCAACCCTTCTGTCTTGGGCAGGGACACCTTCCACTAGACCAGGCTGCTCAGGCCCCCATCCAGCCTGGCCTTGAACACTTCCAGGGATGGGGCAGCCACAGCTTCTCTGGGAAACCTGTGTCAGGACCTCACCACCCTCTGAGTAATGAGTTTCTTTGTAATATTTAATCTAGGGCTACTTTCTATAAGTTTGAAGCATTACCCCTAGTTCTGTTACTCCAGGCCCTTGTAAAAAGTCCCTCTCCATCTTTCTTGTAGGCTTCTTCAGGTACTGAAAGGCCAAAATTTGATCACACCAAAGCCTTCTCTTCTCTAGGCTGAACAATCTTAATTTTCTCATCCTTTCCTCATGGGAGATGTGCCCCATCCCTTTGATAATCTTGGTGGCCTCCTCTGGACTCACTCCCACAGTTCCATGTCCTTCCTGTTCTGGAGGTTCCCAAGCTGGAGGCAGCTCTGCAGATGGGATCTCACCAGAGCAGAGCTAAAGCTATTCCAATTCAAAGCACTAATTGTCCATGTTGAGAATAGCTGAATGGGTTTTTTTCCACTGTGAAGTTCTTTGTGTAAAGTCAACCCAAACAATTTCAGCTCAGGAGTACAAAAATTCGAGGCTGTCCTACAGATGTCTGGCAAGCTGACTTCCTGTCTGGTTGATTTTCTTTATTGTCCAATTACAATCTGTGAGAAAACCTCCCAGCAGCACATTGTGGATAAACATGTTGTGAATTGGATAATGCTACAGATTATAGGATGTGCAGTAAAGTGAAGGGACAGCACAGACAACATCTGGAAGTAAACGAAGGATTTTGTTGTGTTAGGTGATGGCTGTGAGTCACCACACAGCTGCATGTAAAATGCAGGAAAGAGGCAACAGTTTTGGGGCAAGCTGGATGCAAATATATGCCAGGAAGTAGGAAAGCGTGAGAGAAACTGTAGAATAGTGCTTTGTGAGGTTAATCTAAATCTTACATAAATTCAATATAAATCCTTAGTTGAAAAGGTTATTGTCTTTTACAGATATGTGATCTGAGACTCTGAGAGGTCAAGCATTAGTCCAGAATCACCCAATGAGTCAGTAGATGAACTGAGAGTGTCTAGAAGTAAAATTATGGTTCCCATTAAAAAAATTCCAGACTTCAGTGGAACCAAGACTTTTTCCTTGATACCTCTCCTAGCTTCCACTCCTATATCCTGCTTGTCAGACATTTCCTAAATTGCTCCATTTGAAAAACCCTACAGGGAGTATTGACACAATTCATCATTCAGATGAAGAAGGTTGATTAAATAGAGGAGATAGATCTATAATATTTGAAGTAAGTAGTGCCAACAAGAGCTTCATGTAAAGACTCATCTATCCCCCCAAATCTAAAATCCATCAGTAATAAATTCTGGAGTGTCTGCATCACCATATTCAAGGCTAGGCCTGGTATTAAGCTGTAAACTCAACCCACACTGGTCTTCTGATAGAGATATATAACTTATGCAATTTCTTTAATTTGCTTTTATGTCATGTTTTGTGGGAGATGAAGTTTTCCAAAGGAAATTCAAATCATTGACGAAATGGTGGAGGAGCATAGGTTGCAGAGCCTGTTGGTGCACTTGTGACTGACATTTGGCACTTTCATTGAGCTGAGATGAAGCCCAGGGCAGAGATCTTTCTGAAAGCTGCATTTTAGGTGCTTGAGGGAGCTGGAGTGGCTCAGTCTGGAAAAAAAGGAGGCTCAGGGAGAGCCTTTGTGTCTCTACAACTCCCTGACAGGAGTTTGTAGCCAGGTTGGTGCTGGTCTCTTCTCCCAGACAACAAGAGGATAAGGTCTCAAATTGCACCAGGGACAATTCAGGTTGGACATCAGGAAGAATTTTTTCACTGAAAGGGTGGTCATGCATTGGAAGGAGTTTCCCAGGGAGGTAGTGGAGTCACCATCAGTGCAGGTGTTCAAGAAACAACTGGATGACCAATGCTCTGGACAAGCTGACAAAGTGGTGCTCAGTCAAAGGCTGGACTTGATAATCTTTGAGTTTTTTACCAACCTTAATGGTTCTGTGATTCTACCAGGGTGAGATGGTCACAGTGGCCATTGTTGTCCTGGAAAATACCACCTGTATATCAAGACCTACAACCTGCTTTGACTCTCTGGCTGATTTCACAGCAGCTTCAAATCAGGACCATTCAAATAAATTTGAATGAGGCCAGTGCAGAGAGGATTATGTTCTGCATCTGAGTAATTTGCTCTGTTAATTTCTTCCAGCAGTAGAAGATTGCTCAAGCATTTTGGAAGCAAGCAGGCTGCAATTCAGGCCATTGAAAAACCTCCACTGTCATTGTTTTGTTTGATTGGTCATTTAGGTATATTTACAACCAGGGATGCTTCACAGATGATTATAGTTCTGAATGAAATACTGACAAGAACAGCTAATATGCAGGATGATTTAATTTCTTTTCTGTTCAAGATCCTACAGAACTACAAAAAGTATTTTTCCTAAACTGAAAACAAAATATTTTTAATCACATAATACACACACACATACACAAAAAAAATAGTAAAAGAAAATGGTACCCAATGTGTAATGTTCTGGTTGAATCGGGAAGAGAAAAGCAAACACAGCATTTCTGATAAAGAACATGATTTTGTAGAACAGCTGAAAAAAATAAAATAACATTTTATAAAGAAATTATTTTTGTTCTTTTATTATAGAAAAGAGATTAGAAGGAAGGAATGAAAAACTGACATTTTGTATTTTAATTTTGTTAAAGGTTTTCAGTTAGAACAGAGCTTCAAAGTCTACTTTCTGTCTCTCTTGTTTGCTTTGTTGATTTCTGTCTTCCTGTTAATTCTTTGAAGGTTCCTTCCTTCAGCAAACACACATTTCCCTGTCAATTAACAGCAGCCTTTCACAGAAACACAATATCCTGAGTTAGAAGGGAAGCACAAGGATTGCCAGGTACAACTCTTACTTTCACACCTATGTTTTTAGTATTTGTTCCATTTAGAACAAGGACATTTCTTTTATGTTTGTCTACCATGCCTGGAGAAATTGTATCTAGTCCAGTTTAAGTTATGCCCACAATGTAATTCTGATCACAGATCCCAGATTTCTTACACTTCCTTATGCTGGGTTTCTCAGACATCTCTTCCAAGGTGGGAGAATTCGGGCTTGACTGTGCTGTTGGGACTCAGTGCAAACCTTTCTTATAGGGGTTTCTGCTGCCAGGAATTCACCAGTGATATCAGTAATTGTCTATGGCTTGGCTCAGTTTAGTGCCATGGCAGGGAAGAGGATTGGAATTGGGTGACCTTTCATGTCCCTTCCAACCCCAAACAATGTATGGTGATTCTATGATTCTATGACTTTTTTTTGGACACTGTATCTATGCAGATGGTTCTGCCATCAGAATAATCAGAATTCTTCCAATACCCTAGGGGAGGCACGAGCCACTCCAGAGGTGATCTTCCACTCTTGGATAGCAGTGACCCAGGTCTTCCTGAGCTTACAAGGTAATTTTCATCCAAAATAATTTGATGACAAAAAAATAACTTTTCCAGGCTGACCCTCAGTGAATCTAAGTGAGTGAGCACCATCAGGAAGTGTCTCCTATAATAACAGAATCATGGAATGCTTTGGGTTGGATGGGACCTTAAAGCTCATCCATTTCCAACCCCCTGCCATGGGCTGGGACACCTTCCACTATCCAGAGTGCTCCAAGCCCCATCCAACCTGACCCTGATCATTTCCAGAGATGGGGCATCCACAGCCTCTCTGGGCAACCTGTGCCAGGGCCTCACCACCCTCACAGAAATGAATTTCTTCCTAATGTGATCTAAATCTGTCCTACCTCAATTTCAGGCCATTCCTTCTTGTCCTTTCACTAAACGTCTCTGTGAAAAGTCCTTAATAATCAGAAGCACCCCAAAAGACACAAATTTCCTGCAGATGCTTCCCAGGGCTGACAGTATGTCCTCCTTCTTACCTTTCTTGCAATCTATGCTTGGAATCACAGAATTTCACCCAGTAAGAGGCAGATATTGAAACCCAACCCAAAACCATTGCAGGTGTCTCTCTCTCTCTCTCTCTCTCTCTCTTTTTTTAACAGCACTGTCTTTTATCTGGGAATTTTTAGCTATATTTTCTTCTGGAAATTGCCCTATTTTGTAAACAGCTACTGGCACAGGGGCCGATTCTGGGAGATTTTGATTTTGCTTGAATGAAAAGTGTATTCAGGCTGGTAGTGGTAGCCTTCAGGGCAGGAAAGTGATTGTATCATAAATGTAGGGAAAAAAAGAAAAAAAAACCAAGGCATAATTTGTATGGACCTACATCTGGCACCTTCCAAAGCAAAAATAGAATGGAATCATGATCAATAATTGCCAATTTCAGGTGAGTCCTGGCTGGAAGTGCTTTTATGAAGCACATGTGGGGAGTCACAGGATATTAATGACGTTTTTTGTTCTGTGGCTCTTTTGACAAAAGCCCATTTGATAAAAGAGAAACTCATCTGCATTGCAGGGCTCTCCCTTCTTCCCCTTTTCTGCTTTGGTTTTTTGCCACTGTCTGCCAGACACTTTGACCTTGAATGGACACATTGCTGTGTGTGACTTTGATGCTACCCAAAACCTGAGCTCGTTGTCCATGTTTGACACAGATTTTGAGTAATGTTTATCATCTCCTGAGCATCCACTGCCCTCTCCTGAATAAATCCAAGTCTTGGGCACAGGAGCCTTGCCCTCAATACATGTGCTTGCACATATGAAATTACAAACACTGAGCATCCAGCATAATCCATTACTAACTTTGGCTGGGGCTTCAAGCTCTTGTTATAGCACAGAAAAAGAGGGAAACCCACAAATGTTTGTCCAAGCAGCCGAATGATCATTAATAAAGAAAACTATGACTGAGTGAGAAGGATGGATTGGAAAAAAGGGATTGGTTCAATTATAAAAGAGAATACAGGTCTCTACACCCTGACTAGGACAAAAAGATTTCATTTAGTCTTCAGGAAAAAAAAAATCTCATGGTGAGAATAGCAAAGAAAATGAGTACCTGTGGAAGCAATACTTGCTCTATCCATCACTGCCCATTTTTAGCCACAGGTTATCAAATAACTGGAGAAATGGTTCAGGTGTCAGTAGTGCCTTGAGAGAGGATTAGGGCTGTGCACCAGCTGCCAAGAGTTAACTGCTTATATTTTAATTCCTTCTGGCTGGTCAGTGAAATATTGGTCTCTGAGATGAACTGAAGTGTAGGAGGATGGCCAGTGCTCCTTAAATTGGCAGAGAAGGGTCTGGGAGGGATCACAAGGATTCAGAGGAGTTTGTGAAATATCGAGAAAGGTAATACTAGGTGAAAACTGTTCCATCCTTCATGGCAAGGCAGTGAGCCAGCAAAGTGCTGGCTATATAATTGCTGGCAAAACCTCACTTTTTCAAAGGAGGGATGTTTCCAGGGAGAGCACTTCTCAGAGCCCACTCTAAGGAGTAAAGATGCTGTTTATGTAGGAAAAGAAATATTGACAGAGGGGAAGGCGTCAGCAGCTACAGAGTAGATCATCTCTGGAGGTGTCCCCCTATCCTTGATTCCTTCCTCTAAGCTGCATCAGTGAGCTTTGCACATCATAATTAGGGAAGTCCTGCTTTGTATGGCACAGCTGGGCTGAGCAAATGAGCACAACTGGGGATGGGGAAACAATTAACACCCAGCATTATAACTGATGGCATGTTCCTTATGCCTCAGGGAAGTCCTGCAGGGAATTCAAAATGCTTTGTTTGAAATAAATATACTTCAGTAACCTTAATGAGAATTCAGTTTTATTAAACATTTAGAGAAGCTGAATCAAAGAGAGTTTCAAGGCCCTGAATAGACTGGGGTGAAGGCTGTGCCCTTGTACCTATGCAGGAGCTGGTGGGACTGAACCACTGTTCCCTGATCTTGGCACATGATTGTTCCCATGGCAGCAGTCAGAGAGAGGAACACAAAGAAGTGACCGTGTCCTGATGGAAATTTTGCCCTGATTAAAAAAGGACTTCATCAGAAACATTAGCCCTAGCCAAACTCATTGTCCAGTCATCACAGGATATCATACAGCATCCTGCTACTCCTGAATCTGCACTTCAGGGTGGTTTTCTAAGGGAAAATAAAAATTTTTGGTCCATTGTGTATGTAATACTACCATATAACATACAGTATGCAATAAATTGCCAACAGCAGTGGCAAAAGAGAGGAAAGACAAATGTTATTTATGGATGGGATGCAACAATTTCAATTGAAACTCAAAAGGAGATGCTGTTCAGGAAGAAATTCCCTGCCATTAAATATTGTTTGGGCAGCTCCATCAGTCAGCCTCCTCCTCCTTTATCTTGCCTGCAATGTTATTTGCATGATGGCAACTGAAGGCTGCAGTCAAGGGCTGTATTTCCTCACCCCATGAGTTCTGGGTGAGATTTCAGGTGCTGGTGTTCTGCTCTGGGCTTCCAAGATTATCCTCCAGCCCAAGTTTGTGTTGCAGAATGAAGGATGTTGCAGGATGAGGAATGAGCACAGGTCATTTGAGAATATACCTGTGACTGAATTTTACATGGTTCCTCAGAAATGAAAAATTATTCCACTTCTTGCTATGAAACAAGTCTGAAGTGAGATTTTTGGGCCATGTTCTGATGGATGTGAACATGTGAAAACTTGTAGTGGGTTAAGGAACATCTCATACTGTGGCTGGTGGAGTTCCCCTGCCTTCACTTTGACGGTAGGGAGAGCAGAGCCCAAATCTTTCCATCTGTTTTTCTGGGATGACTCACGCAAGGCACCCAACCCAGATTTTTCTTCTGACTCTTTGTGTATAGATCAAACCTCATGCTGTATACACTGCCAGCACATTATGGAATTATTTGAAATTTGTTTCACCTCTGACTCACTAATCTTACCTAAAACTTAATTATAAACCACTCCTGCCCCTTCCCCACTCACCCAGCACCTGTAAGGCTGATTTATTGTCACTCCAAACTTATTAATCACAAATAATTTTATCTTCCTTGGCCTGCACAGAGGCCTTCCCTAGCAATTAATATTTACCATAAATGTTTCATGAGAAGCAAATTAGATGAGACCAAATCATGTTTCAGGCATTACAAACTACTTCTTAGGAGTTTTTATCTGAAGGCAATGGGTGGATATGAAGGGAAAGTGTAGCTCCCCATTGCTGTGAAATGAGACACATTGCTCCAAAATGACCCTTTGAAATTCACTATGTTTAGTCTAAATTAAAAATCCTTAAATGCACTGGAGTTGCTAATTGTTGATGGCAAGGATGCTAAATATGTAAATTTCTAATTAAAATATAAATTAATCCTCACAAATGAATACCTGCTATCTGCAGAATGATGAGCAGAAGTTTTATGCCATTAATTAACGTTATCACCTATTAGCTTTATTTACATAAGTACATAATTCATGCTGCTTTGCTTTTTCTGATATGCAGCAGTGGAATTTATTTTTTTTTGGTATCACTCTAAAATAATTACTGTTCTTTTGAACTTTCTCAATGTATTTTAGGCTTTCTGTGTTACCTTTTAACATGTAACTTAATTGGAGGTATTTTGTCCTTTATTACCTCTGTACTCGATGTCGTGGGGTAGGAGGAGGAAGAGTTGGGAATTGCTTTTGGGCAGCCTCAAATAAAGCAACAGTCACTGCTCATTATATTCTGAGTCTTAATTGATTAGATAATTATTTACCATTTACAGCTTTGATATATTTTTATAGGACAGTTTAATAGAATATAACTGTTACATTAAGAGATTATAAAGTTCTTTCTGGATTAATAAAGCATAATAAAAGCACTGGCATTCAGCTTGTAGGTATTTATACATATATAAATATGTATAATGACATTGTCTGTACTTCAGGCTGCTTTTCTAAGGGAAAATATGACTTTTTGTCCCATTGTGTATGTAATGTTAGCATATAATAAATAACATCCAATGAATTATCATCAGCAATGGCAACAGAAAGGAAAGAAAAATGTTATTTATGAGTGGGACTGCAACAATTTCCACTGAAATTCAACAAGGGATTCTGTTCAGTAAGAAATTCCCTGCCATCAAACATCATTATTTGGGCACTTTCCCAGTTTATGTTTGTTAAGTGCCTTTCCCAAACTGCCCTTTGAATGCAGCTGATGAATTAATTTTCCCTCCTCAGGTACGGCTGCCTGGTGAAAGGCATCAAACACCACAAATTCATAGCAAAGCCGTTCTGCTGTCTTGCCTGTGCCTCCTATTCCTCCCCAGGGCCAGCTCCATGCCTGCACTGGATCCTCTCTCTGTGGGGAGCCATTCCCTAACAACAGATGGGATAAACAATCATTTTCCTAAGCAAATCAAGAGACAGAATCCACTTCAGCCTTTCCTACCGGGAGCAATTCCCACTCTCCAAATGCCACATGCAAAGTGAGTCCTGCCAAGTGTTTTTGCAAGCTGCTGCTCCAGCCTGGGATTTGTTCCCTCCCCACCACGACTTGTGGAGTCTGGCTTATCCCAGCCTCCTGTTTAGTGACACCATTAACTTTTATGGAATTACAGTGGTAAATGTTTATGGCCAGTCTTTGCTGGATTAATCTTTAATGAGGTTTCCACTAAACACAACTGCATGCTCTCTGACCAGAACCTTGCAGGAACCCAGGAGGCATTAAAATGAAAATTCACATCACTCCTGTCTGGAATTATCTTTCTGAGAACCACAACCACTGGTCAAAATGACAGTCACCCAATCTGATGGCAACTTAACCCCCACCCCAGAGGGATTCTGCCCAGGATGGGACAAATCCATAATGAACTATTCTAAGCTGAGAATTGTTCTCCTTCTTTCCAATTGTGATCATCTATTTAATGGGTAAAGAAATGAAAATGGGACTGTTTGAGTTTATTATCAAGTATCTCACAGGGTTTTATATCACAGTGCCTGCTGAGATCTGCAATTAAAGTAAAAAAAGAAGAGTTCATTTCACAACAGGAGTTCAGGGTTTCTGGATACATTTTGGTTTGGTATTTAAGATGGTTTATTGCTTTCACTGTGCATGAGCTTCATTTGAGAGTTATTCTGAAGTTTGCTCTTTTATTTGCACCAATATTTGGGATGTGGAGGGTGCTCCTACAGGAGTTCTTGAGGAATTGGCCAGGGTCACTTTTCAGAAAATAGTTTCAGGTCAGATTGTAAGAAGCAATGCTGCTCAAAGAGCAAACTCATTGTATCTTCCTCCAGCCTTGTTGCACCATTCAGACTGCCCGAGGAGGAGGTTACAAACCACTGGAATATTATCACAGTGGTTCCAGTTAACTTTCCTGTCAGGTACCATCCTACGGAATCCCATGCATATTGGCTGGAAATTAAATTGCTCAGAGAGTTAGACTGAATTGTACACTCACAGCTGAATCCAGTACAGATTCCAGCCCCTCTTGTTCTAGGGATCACACCCTGATGTAGCCCTCTTCACTCATCCTAAATAGTCCCTCTGGTTCCACTGCTTCTCTGGGATTTGCACACAGGTAGCCTCCCATGGCCTTCCTTTCCTCTTTCAGACATGTTTTAGACACTCAGCTGCTAAAAATCACCATCCTTCAGTGGACTGCAGTGGAACCATGCCAATAAAAATGTTCGAAGAACTGGCAAATTAAACTCCTTTAAATTTATTTTAATGTGCTGTTCCATTCTTACTTTTAAATTTTAACTTTATGATTTAACTTTCTCATGAAAAAAGACCAATAATCTTTTAGACAAGGAATGTAGCGAGTACAGATCTGTGCATTTTTAAATACAATCAAAAATGCTGTAGGCACCGTTTTATAATAAACACCCTAATTAATCACAAGAAATTCCTTTCTCTGCTGCATGTGATTTGTGAGACAGACCTCATGGGCTGTTGGATCTGCTCAGAAGAGCAAGTTTAGATTTGATATTGGAACAAAAATCTTTAGTGTGGGATTGTTGAGACATTGGAACAGAATGCCCAGAGAATATCTGGACATCCCAAGTGTCCAAGGCCACGTTGGACAGGACTTGGAGCAACCTGGCCTTGTGGAAGGTGTCCCTGCCCATGGCAGTGGCTGGAGTTAAATGATCTTTAAGGTCCTTTCCAACCCAAACCATTCCACGATCCTATGGTTTTGCTTACATAGGGGAGTTCCCCTAACAATTTCTAAATTTGTAAGTCTCATCCTTTACTAATTAATGTTCAGAAATCTCTTGAGTTGAAGGAAGCAGCTGTTTGAAAGTACTCAGAGACAGTATATAACAGTAAAAAAACCCCAATATAATTTACTACAAATTTCTTAAGCTTCAAGTTATCCAGAAGTTATCCATACCTGATCAGAATCTTCCCTTTTATTTATAAAAAGCCACCAAGAAATTTTCTGGTATAATATTCTACAACAGCTTTACTGCTTATGTAGGGTCTTTCATCTGGACTCCTCAGAATAAACAAAAATTCTACCACATTTATTAAGGGTGCACTTTCATTACTTGGAACATACTGAAGAAACTAAGCAGGACTATGTTACATTCACATAAAATCAGCATTTCTTATTGTAACAGTGCTCAGAGCACTGGGCTGTGTGTGCAAACAGGGCTCCTGCTAAGCCCAAGCAGGGCTGTGACCCTTCTGGTGTTTGATGATTTGATGATCCTGAACTGTTCCAGTCTTTGTTAGGAAGATCAACCTCCTTGTCGTTGTCTTTACATTGCATTTTCCAAAATATCTGCCCACAGCAGAAATGTTTTTAGTCTAATTTTCTTTTATTAAAAGGCAGGATTGTCAAAATGTTATTAACAAGATATATGAAGAAAATAAAGATTTAAGCTTTTAAATACAGCTTTACTTTTTAAAGGCAGGTTCTATGTTTTTACTGTGCAAGTGTCTAACCTTAAAGCTACTTGCTTACAGTGCCTGTACATGCAGGGGGGAGAAATGGGCTTCTAGTTCATCAAATGTGTTTTAGTAAATAACTTTAGGGAGTCTGACTCCTACAGAGCAAAATCAGGGGAAACTGCCCTGCATTTTTCCAGGCACCTGAACTCTCTCCTCTCCTTGCTGCATTGGTGGAGTCCACTCAGCCCTCTCACGCAGCCGTCAGAAATGCAGCACGTTTCCACAGGGATATGAATTCAGGGAGATGTGTCGGGATGTAGGAGAGCTGGTGAGGGAAGGATGCAGCAGAACCTGCTCATTCAATCACAACTGTTGGAAGTGACATTTCGGAGGCAGCAACAGGCAGCACTTAACATTTACGAGGAATTGCCTCCTTGCACTCCTGGGGCATTAAGTGCTCATTGCTGTCTGCGTGGGAGGGGCAGCGTGTGCAAAGTGCAATTTGCAGCCCATGTGAACTATTTCTAAAGGTTTTTTGAATGCCAAGAGATTCTTTTTGCGTTGTTCTTGGAGAGGGTTTTTTTCTTTTTTCCACTTGCACAGAGAAAAATTAGCAAAATATATATAGAGTGAAATGTGGAGCTGGAAAATCCTTTAACCAGAATTATGACACTGTGGTAATGTGGTTTACCAGAAACCACGTGAACTTTATTGAATTCTGAAGTTTTTTTGTTGACACATTTTGCACTGAAAACTGTCCTGTTTGGCAGCTGTCTACATATAAGATTTAATTCCTTCCCTTTCTGTCTGCCACCAAGACTGAAGTCCTGTGCAGAACTTTGCTGTTCCATGTGAATAAAGACAGCAGAAAGTCAGCTTGTAGGTTTTGTTTCTGATAGAGATTCTGGAGGTGTTCTCTTCATGTTCCAGCCCTGATCTTGGGAAGAGATGGAGGAGAGAAAGTTAAACTCTTGGGCTCTTAGTGTTTCATGGTGGGATATAATGGTCATCCAACTGAACTGGGCAGATGTGCAGCCTGCTTAGCATGAAACTGTGCTCACCATATAAATGTTGTGTTGGTGCTATAAATTTCTACATCCCAGACTTCTGCATCCATTCAATTACAACCTCTGCATTAGGCCTACAGTTCCAACCTTTGTCATTGTAAAAGCTGGAATGCTCATAAACCCTGAGGAACATTGCAAGAACATGAGGGTGAGGATGAAAATCCCCCTTGTTGTCTCCTGTCTATCTGCTCCTGGACAAATTCCCTGAGGAATAAGGAACAGAAAGTTTTCCTTTTGGTGTTTTGTGAACGAGGAAACAAACAGGAGGGAGACTTTTCAAGCTGCAGAGGCAGAAATGCTCTGTGAGGGGCTTTGTTTACATTTACATCAGCCCAACCAAGGGTGAGCAATTATGAGTAAATGTTGTCAGGGAGAGTAGAAGCTTCAGAACAAAGCTCACTAAAGAAGCCCTGCTGCTGACTCTGAAACTCTTTCACTGGGAGAGATTTAAACAAAGGTAAATGCTTTCTTGCCTCAGATTTTTGGCAACAGCTTGAATTTAAGAAATAATTTTGTCTCACAAGTGCTAAGGACAGCAAATTAGACCTATTTATAAAAATTATTTATTGAACAGATAAGAGGTAAAAGATGCAAGACCTAATCAGAGTTACTTAGTGCACAGTCTAAAACTAAAAGAATTACTAATGGATTACAGCATAACATAAAACAGTGCTCTGTATCAAGGTATCTATAGTAAATCTAGCAAAAGAAATGGTATTGATTTGGAGATGAATGTAACTTATAACAAAATTATGATAATCTACAGATTCCTTAACCCCTGGGAGGAGCAGTGAAGCAGCATCCTCACTCACTGGAAAAACTCCAAACTTCCCCAGGGAAATTTGGATAAGATTTCCACTTTGGGAAAGTTTGGTGTGGCTTTTATAGTTGTAAATCAAGTGTCTGTTGGTCAGAAATCCAGCTTATTTTGTCAAATCTCACTTCAACACTAAGATGTTTATTTTCAGCTGGGAGATGCTGGACCAGTGTTAACCCCATGGCACCAAAATAACTCCCTGCAAGGCAGCTTGTCCTGCTTGAGTTATCTGACTGGATTACAATCAACAGATATGCTTTTGTGGGGGGTTAGATGCCCTGCTACAAATGTCAAAGCTGTTCTGAAAAATTAAAGTCAAGAGATGTTTTTTAAGTTCTTTCTCCAAAGGGACAGCACATTCTGGCCCATTCTTAGACAAGCAACACAAGCCATAGTTATGTGCAGGGTCACAGAATCATGGAAGGGTTTGGGTTGGAAGGGACCCAAAGATCATCCTTTTCTATCCATCTTCCATGGGCAGGTTGCCCAGAAAAGTTGTGGATGTGCCATCCCTAGAAGCATTCAAGACCAGGTTGGATGGGGCTTGGAGCAACCTGGGATAGGTGGGAAGGGATCATGGAAAGATGTCCCTGCCCATGGCAGTGGCGGTTGGAACTGGATGGTCTTTGACATTCCTTCCAACCCAAATCATTCTGTTATTCTGTGATTATATGATCAATAGATAGAAAAGGGTGTCTGGCAGTTCCCTGTGACCTCCCTGCCTGTCATGTGAGAGCAAACCCTCTGTCCAAAGCCAGATGTGCTGTTCCTCATGCTTGAGCCCTTCATCCTACCACAGCTGGCTTGAAGGTATCCACACGTGTATCTGAAAGGAAGTCTTCCATGGATTTCTTCCACCCTCTTTCACAACCATCCTGGTAACTTGTGTACCAGAACATGATTGTTGTTTTCATTCTCCATCTCCTTCCATTATGACACTCAAGGCCTTTCTGGGCAGAAAAATGCTGGCGTTTTGCTTCTTTCTGAATGAATATTTCTATTGTAAGCCAGGAAATAATCAGCTGTGTGAGGGGTGCTTCAAATTATAATCCTTATGCTACAGAAGTCGACAGTTATTTCTTACCCTGTTTGGTTTATCTGTGGATATGTTTAACATTTTTTACTCTACCAAAACAAATTGCTTTCTGTGATGGGATTCTTTTTTTTTTTTTCCCTTTACAGCCTGGGCATGTTGAAAAAAAAAAAAAAAAAAAGGAAGGGCAATCAACGCCAGCTGAAAGATGGATACATCCTCTATTGAGTAAACAATGTTACTGTGTATTGGCAAAAAGTTCCCTGCATTGGATTCTTCATTGGACTCGAGTTGCCAGTTCCAATAAATCAGTATGCTGGACTTCTACCTAGTCAATGTTTGTAGACAGCAGCGAGAGAGCATCGTATGTTAAAGTGTAATGAATTGTAACAGTGAGTAAGTTTACTCTCAGGCCCTGCTAGCATCTATCAATATAACAAAGTGGCTGTCACCCTGATGTACAGACAGACACTTCATTGGACTGATGGGTGCATTCCTCCCTCCCTGAAATACCCTGAGCTGGCTGAACAGGAATACGGAATACATCCCGGTTTTTTTTGTTTGTTTGTTTGTTTGTTTGTTTTCCCAGCATGGGCCTGTGTTTGGGGAATATATGCCCAGAGGAGAAGATTTTGTGGGGCTTGGACCATGAAACAGTTTAAGCCACTTAAACAAGAGGTTTTAACCACCCAAATCTTTGGGGCTTGGAAATCTCACCCTGATAAACCAGGGTCTCTTTTTAGCAATTACTATTCCTTATTTTAATTTAAATCAGTGGTATGCCTGTGTGGGAACTGACAGTGGTCAGAAAATAGATTTTTAGGCTCCAGGCAGTGGTTTGGTGTCTGTGAGAAAGCTAAGTACACAATACTCTCATTCTGGCCAGGGAAATTCTAAGGAGGAGCCCAAAACAATCCCTGTAAATAATCCCTGTGGACAGCCTCCTCCTGACACCTGGTGTTTTCCAACTTGTTTACTGGCAAAAATGTTTACAAAGAGGTGTAGGCTTTAAACTACCAATCCTATTCATTGTACCAAAACACTGTATAAATGAATCTGTCTTCCAATAAACTATGCTATATGCCCTCTAAGAGGATTGGAGTCCACGTGTTGTTACATGAGCCATCCCAAACAATGTGCCTGACTAGTCCAGCTAGAGATGACATTTAGCCCACTCTGGGGGATTTTTGGGGAACTTATACCTTAACACATCTTGAACAAAAAAGGTGAATTACATCTGTTGAGGCCCAATGAATAGACAGGGATAAATGTGTAAAGTAGTTGTGTCTCTTGTAGACTACTCTATTAAGCAGGATGTACATGAAAAGCCCTCCAAGTCCAGAAGACTTTGTAGAAAGTAGGCAAAGACTTGGAGTGGGAAGAGAAGCAAAGAGGAGGTCACCAGCCAGCTTCAGGGGTCAACATAAGCCAGAGTCAAATGCTCCTTGATGGATGGGGCCTTTGCCTGGCCGTGCTGCCTTTCCATCAGCTTTGGAGAACTGGGTGGAGAGTATCAATCAGCTCTGTGTTTCTTCCCCAAAATGTTTCGAACAATTAGTGTTTTCAACCACCTAGATGAAGATAGTGAAGATGATAAATTGGAAGTCAAGCCCTAATGAGATTGCAGAAACTCACATGGATAATTACTGGCACTTGTGTCTTAGAAGCTGGGCATTGGATGGGGAGGAAAATTTACTTTTGGTTTCACAGTCAAAGTTGATGACTTCTTAGTATAACTGGCAAAACCTTCCAGTCTGTTCTAAGGCATATTCCCTTGAAACTTACCAGAGTAAAACTCTGCAGTTGTTTTCCTGGAGGATCAGTTTATCTCAAGCTTAAGCAAATTAGGCTGTTTTGTCCTTAGGCTCTGTGCAGGGAGCAGATGGAGCTTTTGTGTTTTGCCACAAAAATATTTGGCCTTATCAAGAGGAAGAACTTGGCAAGAGACATGGTAAAGGTTGGATTTGACAATCTTGGAGTTTCTTTCCAACCCTAACGATTCTATGATTCTAGAAAGTGCTGCTGCAGATGTCCCAGTTGAGTGTTACCACAGGAGATGCTCAAACACCATTTGTGATGGGCATTTTCTCAAGACTTTGTTGGCATAACCAGCAGGTACCATACTGGCTGTAGGCTGAGATTTTTTTGAGAGTAACTTCTTCCTCATGAGTAAAATTGGCTCCTTTCTCAAGACACCCACTGCAAACTTCTTTAAACAGAAAATGAGGAACCTTCTCCCATGTGAGGAAGAATGTGAAAGAGAGGATGACTCTGAGACTGAACAGTGCTCCTGAGCAGGAAGCAAAAGAGACTGAGGTGCTGATTTTCCTTTTGCTTAAGGAATCTGTCAGGGAGATTCCCTTCATAACTTCTGGGCTCACAACTCTGTTTGGCAAAGCTCCTACTTTGTAAAGTACCTGGTAGGTAAAGTTCCTACTTGGTCAGGATATATTAGGAAAGAAATAAAACTCCCAAAACCTGCACAGTGTTGTTGAAGGGAAGCAATTTCTGAAGACAGTACTTTTGGGGTGTTTCTAGAGAGTGCCAAAACGCATTCTCAGGGAGTGCCAACTGACTTAACCTCCTCTAAAAGATTGCCCCAAAGCTGATTCTGTTAACTAAGGATGCTTTATGCTCAGCCCTATGCTCAGTGATTCATTTTGCCCCCGAGGGTCACAGCTGCTGCGAATTCTGCACAGAATCCAGTTTCTGATACATCTCCAGGGTATGCATCATCAAATAATTAAATCAGATTGCAGACCTTGCACTGGCACCAGGAGCCAGGGAAAAGCCAACTGCAAGATACAGGCACAGACTGAGCCATGGAACATTGCACTGCTCAACAGGTACCAGATGGAGTCTTGGCATTGGGTTCACATTCAACTTTGGGTAAAGTAAACCCGGGTGCTCCAGCCTGAGGCTTAGAACCACGTGGTCCACTATGGGTTGGATGGGAAACAATACATCTGAAAGCTAAAAACAAAAGAGATTTGGAAAGCTGGCATTGAGGAATTGTTCTAGCCTTTACTGGTTGAACAAGACCTTTCAGCTTCCCTGTAGCCTGATGAGAGAGGGCTGAATTCCTCAGAAGACAGCAAAAATGTAATTTTGTCAATTCTGAAAAGCTTTTGAACCTTCTGTTAAGTGTCACCTTCATTCTGTCTGAAAACACAATTCAGAGGACTCGGCCCATGAGCACAATTCCTTGCTGGCCTTCACATCAGAATATCCTGAGTTGGAAGGGGCCTGTGAGGATCACAGCTGCTGATACCTCATTGCAGTGGGCACCAGTGAACTGCATCAGCTGATGTCTCAGAAGGCTGAGCTCCCTGGTGATAATGTGATAAACCAACCCCAGTTCCCTGCTCTCACTTCACAGATTTTTCCCAGCTGGTCTCAGTGGAAAGTTCCTGACACCTACCCTGTTAAATTTGGTGATTATGCTGCCAAGCTGGTGTTGTGAAAAGCTTTGTTGTGCAGCAGAAATGAGATTTGACATGTGCAGCTCTGACTCTCAGGGGAAATGTCCTTTCCACAAGGTTTCAGTGGGTTGGCTGTTCTACTCTGCCATGCAGAAAGGTGGTTCTGCCAACTTCAAAAGCTGTTCCTTGTTTCTGTCATCTGACACAGAATAAACAGTTTGTTTTGTCCCATGTATTTAATTAATCTCGCTTTTATTTCTGCTCAAAAAGGCACTTTGATTTTTTGTTTTTAATCTGTATCCAGGAAAAATTCTGTGGATATTCTATGCCAACAGATTTCATATGTGTCTGCTACTGGACATTCACAACCTCTGCATGACAGATCAACAGAGTCAAATGGAGTTTTTAAATTTTCTGACTGGACATATAAAACTGGATATAAGAGTTTTGGAGGTTGATACGAATCATTTGAATACTTAGTTTTGAATTAGGCTGATAGTATGAGGAAACATACTTTTTTGAGTCCTTCTCATAAAAAACATGGATAGATTTTGCAAAAAGTGGAGTAAAGGAGGACCAAGAGCACTCTTCTTCTCCTCAGGAAATCTACTCTTGAGGCTGAGCAGAAGAATAAAGCAACAGGAAGAAAGAACATAGAATTACAAAATCATAGACTGGCTCAGGTTGAGAGGGACCTTAAAGATCATCTAATCCCAAACCCCTGCTGTGGGCAGGGACACCGTTCACTAGGCCAGGTTGTTCCAAGTCTTATCCAGCCTGGCCTTGAACATTTTCAGGGAAGGAGGATCTACAACCTGTGCCAAGGGCTTACCACCAGATTTTGGAGTGAGCTGACAAGTATTAGGGAAGAAGGAGAATCAAAATGGTAGAGGAAAGCATGTGAAGGCATCAGGTCATGAGTGATTTCCTTCTGCTCTTCACAGAGTCATTTGTCTAAACATGAGCCTCTGATACCCTCTAATATTTCCTAGGATTCCCTTCCACTGCTGTTCGAGCAAGACTCAGTTTGTGGCATTTTTATCACATCAGACTGGCACAACAACTGGAGGTATCTCAGAAACCTTAGGATGTCTGAACCATCACAAAAAAGCCTCTCTTTAGGCAACTGGCTGGTACCCCAGGACCATGACTCAGTCTAAGATAAATGTGGCTATCAGTTCCCACCACAGCTGATGAAGATGCAGTCAGTGCAGACAGTGCTTGTTTCTGGGATGGTTTGTCTCACCATGAAACACCTGTGGCTTGCGGAACAGGAAATATCAAAGCACAACAGGCCAGCGAGGAGAGGAGAAACCAGGAACAAGCTTTATGAAATACAAGTTTCCTATGCTACCTTCTCTTTTGGATTTTATCCTGGAAAAAACTCAAAGGGTGGGACTCAGGTACTTTAGTTATCTTCTGTGAAGTTTTTTAGGTGTCATCTAATTGACTAGACTCATTTTATACAAGCTGGCAAGAAATAAGTGCCCTAGGGCCAGATGTATGTGATGGATTTTAAATATCTGAATAGACCAGATGAATCAGGTCCCAAAAGTGAGTGTGCTACTAATTAACACATCCTTTCGGCCAGCTGTAAAATTCCACAAAATTGTAACTGTGAAACATTCACATCTCTGTCAAATGTGGCTTAAGCTGCCTTAGGCTTTGCTTCTGCAGGACTGATGGGGCAAAACGAGGGAGGAGGACAGCACAGGCTGAAAGATGGAAGGCCCACTAAACATAATTACCTACAAAACTCTATGAAAAATGCTGCAAGTGAAGCAGCCATAAATACATTAGGGAGACAAAGCCAATACACATTAAAGATTCATGTAGTGCTATTCATTTGTGCTCTCTCTCTTGGCTCTGGATAGGCAGATATATGCATTTAAGACCAGATAAAGTCCTTTTAATGACAGACAAAGACTTGTGAATCCCAGGAACACCTCCATAGCTCACAAGGACGATGTCTTTCCCCCCACCATTTGTCTTCCCACAAAGTTAGAAAATCAGATGTATTGTACTCTAAACCTATCTTCTGACTTATGTAATCCAATGTGACATTTTGAGGGGAAAACACTATTTATTTTAAAATAAATGCCATTTCTATGTGAGCTGTTTTGGCAAGCGACCCCTCTCCCTCCATGCCCCCCTTCCCCCAAATATCACAGGTTCAGACAGAAATTGGCAAAATTGGAAAAAATAGAGGCCACTTGGTCTGTCCTCTGGCATCTGAGAAATAGATACAAAAGAGGACATGAGGACATAAAATAGGCAGGTAAATGTGAAAGCCTACAGATCCTACAGATTGCAGAAATTAAACAAAACACACACAAAAAATGACTTAAGAGACTGAGAATTTCAAAGTGATTATATCAGTTTGCTAAGTAGTATTGGGGTATTGATCTTGAAAGCAGGACAGCAAGAAGGAAAGAAAACACCAAACCACCACCTGAGCTAGCTGAAGTGCTGAATAAATAACAGAATATTACAACCTCTTCACCACACTGAGATTATATGAAGCAGAAGAGACTTCAGAGCACTAAATTGCCTTGTGAAAATCCACATAATACAAAGTGGAAAATAAGGAATACTCTACTCTAAAGCCTGAAGAAGAGATGGCCTAATAAACTAAAAATGACTTTGTCCATGCTTCAGGAGGGAGCTCACCTGCTATGAGGACCCTTTCTTCTTTATCCTTTTTTCCCCAGGTGCTTTCAAATACTGAACCTTATTTTACTACCAAGCTGTTCCCTTTCTACAGTATTTACTTCTCAGAGTGCATTGATAGAAATTAGTTGATCAGCTAATGGTATGAAGAACCTAGAGATGCATTTCTTATTGTAAATACAAAAAAGTTATAGATGTTTCCCTGGTAACCAAAGCTTCATGTTTAAGGAGAAAATTTCCTCTGGACATGTGGAGAAAGAGAAATCAATCACTTAATTGAGATGTCTGCAGGGGATATGTGTTTGCCCTGTACTCCTTGGAAAATCAGTAGAGAGAAGGAGGTTCCTGCAGAAGGTGATTTAGGTGTTCAGCTGTTTTATATGGTAACACATTCTGAGTGTAGACAAGCACTTTCAGAGGGACAGAGATATTCTCTCAGACCTGTTCTGGAAGGAGTAGGTCTGTCCAGTCACAAATGGCAGAAATGAAGACGCTGATTAAATACAATTCAAGTCTGTGCATGTTTTTTGCTTCAAAGTGAACGGACCTTTCTAAATTATTATGTACTTTCCAACACTGAATAGCAGATGATATAATAAAGGATTTCTCAAACCAGCAATTAAGCACTGTGATCCCTTTGATGAATGTTACTAAACAACAGAACTATCTCATTTTGCTGCAGCTTTCTCTTAGTGTCTGAATGACATTTCATTTTTGTCTCTCTTTAGGGAACATGCTGCTTCTGACAACCAGCTCTGTGCTCTGTATTCAAACAATTCCTCTGCTTATGCAAACCAGTTGGCTAGAAAATACAGCAGTGCATGGGATGCAATGCCATGACCTCAGAAACTGACAGCCTGGGCACAGAAAAAGAGAGGAGGTGCTGAACCTTGGCACCCTGCACTCAATTGCCCACATCTATTGAATCAGAAAGGGATTATTGGGTCAAAGATAAAAGCCTAGAGCATGTGGCTTCTCCAGAAGCAATGAATCAGAGTAGTGTGGATTATAGAGGGAAAACATGCCAGGTGCTTGCAACCTAAGAGACTTATGGGAATTTTGGGAATTCAGATGTTTTCAGTTCTGGAAATAGTTGCTTGGTGCTGGTGAGGTGCCTTTGCATTTTCCCACACTATGGTAGTTATGGTAGCTTTTGCATTTTCTGCTGCTCCTAGAGTACTTGGAGAAAGGTTCAGCAGAGCAAGGAGAACCTCAGAGTATTTAATCCTTGAACCCATAAGCTGCTGGTGCCTCTAATTTCTTTCCAGTTCTTTTGTCTTTGGCCTCTGCAGAAACAAATGAGCTGTGATTAATGCTGATGAAAGCATTAAGGAGATGATTTCCTCTCCTCCCACCAAAATTATTGACTAGAACACAGTCTGAGGAAATCCAATTAAAACTATATGATATGTCTGTATTTCCTTCACCATCTATTTAAGGGATGGATAAGGGGCATCTGCTATTTCCTTTCTCTCCATTATTTAGGTTGTAAAGTAGGTAGTCAAAGCTGTTCTTGAGTATCAGCTCTGTTACACTTCACACATTTATCTCATTTTTAACAGGTGTGGGTAAAGAACTTTTTCTGTTTAGCAACAAATAACAAGATTCATTTGTACTGTGTGAGCTCTGGGTGACTTCACCAATGCTGTGTTACCTATTAAATAATAATACATTAAATATTTAATACATGAGGACTGGGATTGAAAAGAAGTGTGAAGAACTTGCAAATTAAATTATTTTCCCTCAATTATCTGGTCATGACCCTTTCTTTTCTGAAAACTCAATATCCTGCCCTTTTCTGTGGGTGAGATGTATTTTATATATTTAGGTTCATAAATAAAAAGTAATTTCTTCTGGAGTTTAAATAGTCATTTCCAATTGTCCAGAGCAATAATAATTTAATCTGTAAGGGGCTGCAAATGTGGAACTTCCTTACACAGGATATCTCTTTAATAGTAAGAATATTTTTCCATTTGTTTCTCCATTGAAAGAAGAGAAAATGTCTGCATATAAAGACATATCTGTAATTGATATTGATAGGGCAATCTCTGAATAGCTCAGTATTAAGGAAATGCTCAGTCCTGTGTCTTTCTTCCACAGGAATTTTTCTATTGACTTCTGAGGAGTAAGACCAGGCCCATGGACAGTTTACATCCATGGCTCTGCCTACACACAGCAAGTAAATTTTTATTTTTCTGACCAGATTTATCCCTACCAAAATCAATTCTTTAAAATGTGCTGTATCAACTACATTTGCTATTTCAGCTGGCTACACCAGGTTAAAAATGCAGTAATTCCACAGGCAGGGCAGTGTTTCAAGGCCAAAGTTACTGTGGTTTAGCTAAACCTCTTGGATTCTGATTTTGACTGTTCAGTCTCCTACTTGAGTCTTTCAAGTCTCCAATTCAGAAGTCACTCCTCCATCAGAAGCTCCGAGAATTTCCGAGAATCAATCCTACAGGAGCTAATACAGTATAGGAAGGGGGTGTCCTGTTTTTCATCTGACTATTCTATGGTTACAAATCCCTCTTTAATCCCTTGGCAGGTTACAAAGTGCCTTCTCCTGTTGCCTAAAATCAACAATCCAAAATTTGCAACAGCGTTCAAACAGTAACATAAAAAGCTTGCTCTTCAATGCAAGCTTTCAGGTTCCCCCATGGCTACAGACAGACCCAGCACTGGATTGCTACAATTTCTGTAGGTTTAATAAATAGACACATCTAACAAATACTGTCCAATTAGAAGAGCAGCTGGTTAGATAATTTCCCCCCACATTCTGCTCCATTTGAGTTGTTTCAGGGGCTTTCTTATATCTTCTAGGTTCTAGTGGAAAACAAAATGTCCTTGTCAGGCTTCTTAAGAATAAGACTAAATAGAATTCCAGGTATGTATTAGAATGATTAGTTTATTATTCCAAAATGTAAAAGAAAGGGTGAGAAAAATACCTGGAGCTATATAACCATTATTAACAGTATACAAAGCTACAGGCATCTGAAAAATGTATAAAAAGCTAAAACCTTTAGCACGACTGTCACTGTATAGGTATTTATAAGGAGCATGTTGGCAACTGTTTATTTCTTTTTATCTCGTTCTGAAGTTCTGATGGAGGGGTTTGGGTGTATTTCACTCAGTTTCTTTAAAACCTTGCCATCTGCAGATGTCTTGCTCACTTTGGGATCTTTCTATCCCAAGCTTGTCCCATCAGAGGTGGCAGAACAAAGTGCACATCCATGCTTTGACAGCCTCAGTAATACTTCCAACTGCTGGCAATAGTAAAACTGCATTGATAACTGGACAGAATTCAACAAAGATCTGCATTTTGACTTAAATTAGGCATGTTGGGTAGATGGACTGAAGTGATCCAAAAAAACGTCTACACAATTATACTCGTTTGATGTCAGGAGTAAGCAGAATAATCTCATTCACAGTCCTTCCCACTCAGATACTCTTATTCTAATTAAGAATAGCATTACTTGTTCTGCTTTACTTTGCCTCCTAAATGGCCTAACTAAAACTGAAAAAAAGCCAATCTTGCAGTTACACCAGAAAACTGGTATCAGTGTGATAAGAAATATTGTCCTGTGCTGGCAGGTTTTCAGCCTTTCAAGCTACACTGTGGCTGTGACACAGATCCCTGAGTGCCAAGACCATAAAAATAATGACAGTGCACACAGCGCTCCATTTGAGACACATTTTTTATTTATTTCATTCCTCACGCCTGTATCACCTTGTCTCCTCAGGGATCCTTTACAGTGCCTTTTCCAATGAATATTAATCACCTGGGAATGCAGAAGAAACCACCTCTGCTGTGACAATAGCTTGACTTCTGTCTGGGGAGAAGGGGTTGAATCTCAGTGCCTCTCTAATGACATTATTTGTTATTTTCAGGACAGGCAGTTGCATCCGAATGGAATTCAAACATAACACAAGATAAAAAAGAAATAAACAGTCACCAATGTGCTCCTTATAATTATCTATGCAGTGACATAATACCCTCATTATTCAAGGGTATCAGAGCTCTGCAGTGAACAAGGGTCTGGGACAAATCTTCCTTTTGGATTTCGGGGAGAGTTTAAGCTGTTTTGTGGAATTCCAGTGTTTCTACTACAATCTCCTTCCTGCTTGTTGTAGAAAAGTGGGCACTAAATGCATGCAAATCCTCTGAAATCCAAGAATATATCTTCAAAAAGTACATCCAGGAAAGTGAGTGAATTTTGTGTCTATGAGGATCTTTTGAATATTCAGAGCATAGAACTGAAAGGAATTCCAAAATCACTAACATTGGTCCTTGCTTCAAGGTTTCCCAACTGACTCTTATTGGTTGCCTGCTGAGCTCAGAAGATGGTTGTGAGATCAGGACAGCACTGGCCCTTTGCTTAGTGGAAAAAATTGAGATTTTTTTTTTGCATGGAGAAAAATAATAAAAGTATAAGTAGCAATTCCTACCAATACTGAACAGATTGTAAGCCAAGTCTTTCAGTAGCAGTAAAAGGGATGTGTTACCTTAATTACCTACCTGGAAAGATGTACTGAGCATGAATTATAGAAAGGTTAACACCTCTAGGGGATGAAAATCAGTGAGGCTCTGTTGGTGGCACCAACACATCTAATTTCTACCTAGGGAGAACCTGGTCTCTTCAGCTTTTGAGGATAGCTTGCAGACTGATTTGTCCTTTTGGAAGTTCTCTTTTGATGATTTTTAAGTTCTAAGTTCTTGCACAACTGTTTTCAACAAAGAGGTAAGCGTTGGAGTTATCAATAATTGTGAAGATAAAGAAGGGGATAAAGAAGACGGAATCTAAAGAAGAAAAGATGAAGTTGAAAGATTTCCATGTGAAGTGCAGCTACAGCTGTTGTGCTGCACAGGGATCTCATGTTCTTATTCTGCTTTGTGGGCAAAATATCCTGCCAGATTACATTTCCCACCACACTTCCCAAAGCAGAGCTGATCTCCCACCATGTGTTTAACAGTACAGGCTTCTGTTCCCAACTGGAGATAAAGTGTTAAAGTGCAGAGAGTGCTGTGGTGTTTTTGTATTCATTCGTTGCTTCCAAACTCATCTCTGGACTTATTTATTCTGTAATTGCCTCTCAGTGACATGAGTGATGAAGCAAAAATGCACTAAATCTTCCTGATATTGGATCCTGTTGGCTCAGGTCATCCCCCAAAAAAATCATTGTTTGGAAAGGGGTGGGGACACAATACATTCTGTCTGGCACTTGTGGATCCCTCAAGATTAAACAGCAAAACAAAAACCAAAAAGCTGTATAAAGACCATAACCTTAAAGGTAAAAGATTCACCAGAGAGTGAGCTGAACCTTTAGTTTCATGGTTTTAAAGGTTTCTCAGAGTATTTCAAGTTAATAAAGCAAATAGCACAAATGTTTCAATGTGCAAAGAAGAGCAAAATCTAAGATTTTTCTATTTGTGCCCATTTTTTGTTAGTTATTATAGTTTTTAAAATTTAGAATACAGTTCTCTGTGCTTTAGCTAAGATCTTCTGGAACTCGAAGGTCCAAGGGGATAACACTGGAAAGACTCAAGACTCTCTAACAGTGAGTATCTTTCTTCTTTTTAATACTTTTCTAATTGGAAATGATTCAGCAAAATGTGCAGGTTTGGGGTGGTGGTGTCCCTGCCCATGGTGGGGGTTGGAATGAGATCATCTTGAAAGTCTTTTCCAACCCAAACCATTCTATGATCCTATGATAAAGCCTCCATTCAAGTTAAAGTTCTAAATGCAACCAACCTGATTTTTTCCACAGTGGATTTATGTCCTGAGGACAAAATATCCCAAACATACATGGACATTTTATGGACAGAGAGACTGCTCCAGCCAAGAGTGTATACTTCTCATGATTACAAAATGAAGATTCACAAAATTCTTTAATCTCTACCTCCCTTGTGGAGAAGGGTGACTGTAAGATGGAAAGCCTTTAGAACATGACTGTGTCCAGACATCATGATGAATGAGTGATTCACTCCACCCACCCACGACACAGACTCAGTCTTAGTCTGGGCTTTTGGTGCCCCAATTAAGCCAGAAAATACCTTCACTTCTCTGTCATGCAGCCACACACTCTCAAAACAAATCATTAAGGTAAAATCCTCTGCAAGGATGAAGTTTTACATTCCTTTTCCTCTACATTTAAAGATATGGCTGGAAGACAGTAAATAATCCATGGATCACCCTCTACCTGTAGTACTCCTTACCATGAGGGTGGTGAGGCCCTGGCACAGGTTGCCCAAAGAGCAGTGGATGTCCCATCCCTGGAATTGCTCAAGGCCAGGTTGGGCAGGGCTTGGTCTAGAGGAGAGGGTCCCTGCCCATGCCAGGGGTTGGAAGAAGATGGTCTTTAAGGTCTCTTTTAACCCAGACCATTCTGTAATTCTATTTGAGGCATCCATCACCTGCGAAGAATCAGTTTCTTCTGGGGAAAAAACTCTCAGCAGGCCTTTATGCAATTAATTATTATTAACCAGGTATCCTTAGCAGTTAAAAATGGGCATTATTTGCTAATTCACTGCAGCTGAGTAGCCCTTCTCTGATAAGTAGTGCTGTCTTACTGGGGAAAATAAAGGTGCAAAGCAGGGTTGAGAAGTGTAAAAAAATATTCCAAAGGGTAAAAAAAACCTGTAGATTGAAAACACCTCATCTCTGATGAGCCAGTCAATCAGGGTGTTGCTGTAGGAATTAGGATGTGCTGAGCATTAGGACAGGGAAAATATTGCAGAGGACAGGCGTTTGGGGCACACCAAAGCCTAAATGGAAAGACTAGGGAGAAGATAAAGGGATGATTGTGATCTGCATTACAAAGCAGATCAGGTTGAATGGTCAAAATGATCTCTTCTGGCCTTGAATTTATTTTTTTTTCTGTCTGTGCAAGGGCTTCATTTAAATAATTCATAACGAACAGCAAATTCTGAACCATTGTAGAAAAAAAAATCAGTACAAGCCTGCTGTGGATTCTGGGATTTGGTCTTCAATATCTGAGCTCTTGAACTTCCCTAATGAAAATACTAATAACTTTTTAATTCTAAGCTTCAAGCCTCATTGCAGAAAATCATCAATGATATATTAAATTGTAAAATTCACAGAGGGCTTCACAGTTATATAAATCATTCAATTAAAAAGAAAGTGCATTACATGACTGAATCAACGAAATGGAGGTTGAGAGTGGATTCAGTTTTGTTCTTTTCTTTAAAAGTACTGTGTGCAGAGGTATTTTCTATTCATTTAAAAGCCGAAATAAAATTTCAGAAAATTGCAGGTTTTTGTGCATGACGTAAAAAAGAGTATAATAAAGAATTATTACATGTCTTTTCAATAAGGATTACCCCTCTGTTTCTCAACAACCCAGAATGTGTTTTTTTTCCTAATGTTGCTTGAACTCTTTAAATTCATGATTTTGCAACTTTGCCTAAGTGAAGAAGTAGCAGGGGAATTAGAACTGTGTTTCTATGAATTAGTAGTTTGTATCTCATTTGAATGACATTTGGTTGACAAAAATATCAGCACTGCTTTGTCAGTGAGCAAACACGCATTTTCTACATTGGAATATTGTGTATAATCTGTAACTTCTGCCAGTCCTCTACCACTCATCTCCAGCCATCCTCACTGTGCTGCTTTTGGTTATTTCTGGCACTGGCAGAGGCTCACACAGCAGGTCTCAGAGATTTGGTACCTGGTAGTGCCATGGTTGTCCTTTACCTGTTCATGAGCCTCACCTGGGCTATGCTGGAAGGCAGAAGCTGCAGAGTTTGTGCTCTCATACCCCAGAGTACCTGCAGTGCTCAAAAGGTCAAATGCTAATTGAGAGAAGCAAAGAAATAAATATATCTATGATTATGTAGGGTATGTGAGCAAGATGGATTGCTCAGTGTGTTACAGGACCCATGGAAAGATGGAAAGAAATATGGCCTTCTTTGTAATGATTGTGCTCCTACAGCTCCAGGCATCAAAAACGTCATCGTGTTTATGTGCTAATAAAATCTTAGCAGTAATTCTCTCTCCATGCACCAAACCTTTGCTACAGTCTGTCCTCTGAATCACCTCTGAGGGAAAAAAAATTAGTAATTTCATTCCTCCTTAGGGAGGGATAAAGTTTGTGCTGCTGTGAGACTCTTAATGTTGGTGTAATGCACGGGTCATTGTGCCTGGGAGTTTCTGGAGTGCTTGGGAGCTGCCTTTTTAGGGGTATGTGGGAGGATAAAGGGACTGGATCAAAAGTTTCAAATCTAATGAGTACCTGTTAAAGTTGCATCTCTTGATCATTAGCTTAATAATATTTGAAACCAAAGAAAAATAGTTTCCTATAACAGCCAGCTGAATATGTGGATACTCATCTTAGATTTTTTCTGATAAACCCAGCCTGACTGGGACTCCTCTCTCATCTGATGGTGGAAGTGAAACATTTCAGTATGTCCTGTTATAAACAAAATAAACACGAACTGAAATAAATAAATAAACACCAAAAAAATCTCCTTGGTTCCATTCTTACTGGTGATTGGGCAGCTGGAAAAAAAATGTTTAGGTGCCATCTGTAGTGAGCATCTCAAATACCTCTGGGAATTCAGAGCTGGGTGGGATGGCAGGTCTTTGATGGGAGCTCTTCTGAATTCAGAGTAAAAGTCAGAGCACCACGTTTAGTATCCATCCACCTCCAGTGATGTGGACCTGTGATGTGGAAAGCTGCAAGCCTGTAAACAGCACTGGTTTGCAAACACAGCACAGAAAAATGGGTTCAGGACCACACTTGGAGGATTTTCCTACTGAGAGTTGGGGGTGTTCAGCCTGGAGAAGAGAAGGCTCCAGGGAGACCTTGGTGCTCATTCCAGTGCCTAAAGAGGCTACAAGAAAGTTGCAAAGGGGTTTTTTTACAAGGGCATGTAGTGATAGGACCAGGGGGCATGGCTTCACACAACAAAGGACAAGTTTAGAGTAGATTAAAGGAAAAAATCCTTTCTCGTGAGGGTGGTGAGGCCTTGGCACAGGTTTCCCAGAGAAGCTGTGTCTGCCCCATCCCTGAAGTGTTGAAGGATGGGACTCTGAGCAACTTTGTCTGTCGGAAGGTGTCTCTGCCCAAGGCAGAGGCTTGGAACTGGATGATCTGTAAGATCCCTTCCAGCTGAAACCATTTTATGTTTTCTGATTCTATGATCGACACTGAACAGGGCTTCACAGCAGGGGTTTTGGGGCATTAAGTGAACTTCTGAGCACTCAGGAGCCAACTCTTACCATCAGTGATATTTGAGCATCCAACCTCAGCTGAGGGCTGGGTCTCAGAAGTGCTCAGCCCACCCAGCTGATCCTGAGTTGCCACTGTGAGACAAACCAAGAGGAGTAAATATCAAGAAAGAATAAAAGACACCAGGAAGTGGAGGGGAGAAAAGATCTCATTAGAGATGAGGGATGGAATCACTCAGGTTTTACCTTAAGAATAGGATTTGATCTGATGTACAATAACTAAGTAGTCATGGACCTGTTCACTACAGCCAGGAAAATACAGAGTTTGTCACCTCACTGGTCTTGGTGCACCTTAACTCTTTGTTTCAAGCCTTGGCAAAGCTGTGTGTGGCTTTGACTAACGTGGAACAGCATCTTTGTGTCTAACATCTCCTATGTTTTCTATTGCAGCTTAACGTGTGAGCATAAATTTCTATAGAACATGATATTCTTCTGGCAGTCATTTCATAAAGCAGGTCAGAGCCCATCCCTCAAACCTCTATTTCAGGCCAAGAAAATCTCTCTGTATGCATCCTGTATGAGAGGGAAGAGAAAGCATCTGGGATCTACTCAATGCATCCATGTTGCCTCAGACATGTAATTGGCTCCTTCCTCTGTGCTGGGGTGGAGCTGTAAATCAAAGCACAGTTATAAAGGTGAATGCTAATGCTGAGTGACACTCACACCCTGAAGGCTGCTAAGCAATAAATAAAGACATTTTTTTTTCACCTTACATGATGTTGATGTATAGGCTAATCCCAGACCAGTAATTCTTCTCTCAGTCCTGCCTGTGCTTTTCTCTCTGGCTCCAGATGCTGGCATTTTGTTTATGACGGTCTTGATGGGGTTTATTCTGCTCCTGGGAAGTCTCATCTGTAATTTACTGTGGCCAGATTTGTGAATCTGTTTAAGCAAAGTTATTCACACCCAGAACTTCTAATAAGCCTAGGAAAAAGGATTTTAATTAGGTATAATGGGGTTCTGAAAGGTCTAATTTGAGACTGGTAGTTTATTTCTTTGTAAGATCACCTCATCATGTTAAAAAAAAAAAATCAAATCTTCCTTTCTCAACCACAGGAATCTTTAGTGTAATCAAAACGTATTTTAAAATTCCTTCTTCTCACAAAATCCTTTTTTTTTTTTTTTAATGGGGAGGAAAAGAGTAAACCCCAAAATACGACAGCATTATAATATTTTTGTTTAATAGGTTTTGAGGGGGCTTATTGTAATTTTTATTTTAAAAATCTCAAAAAATTTTGGCCCAAGACCAAAACATTCCAGGATGAGAAAAAGTTCCAGTTGTTGCAATGCACTGCTGATGGCTGTAACTTACAGCCAATACAATGTTTTTTTTTTCTGATCATCATGATCCTTTTGCATGATTTCAAACTTGGGTCATGAAATTTGAGTTACAGTGATTTAGTTTTCAGGTGAGTATCCCCTTGCTTCAGTATTAGATTTCCAATAACCTGATGAAAGCAAGCCAAACTTCATATAAATGACTTTTTCAGGCATCATGAAATATGAAAACTTTTGGAGGGTCATACATTTCCTTTTGGCTGTCACTATTTCAAAACATTTAAAAGTCTATTTTTTTTTAGTGATCTATTCCATAGGAAGAGTGTGTAATTTACCTGAAATCCTCTGCTCTTTTGGTTGAGATAGAATGTGGTCAGCACTTGTCTCAAATATATCACCCAGTAATACAGTAGAAGCAGCTAATTTATAAATCTCTTGTATAATATATAATAGATTACATTGCCATTTGTTATCTGTCTTCCCTTTCTCTGAGTCTCATTCATAATTTGATAGGATATCACAGAACATGGAATTTTTTGGGTTGAAAAGGACCTTCTGCAGTATTGCAACCCTGCTGACATGGGCAGGGACACCTTCCACTACCCCAGATTGCTCCATGCCCCATCCAACCTGGTCTGGAACATTTCCAGGGATGAGGGAGTCACATCCAGGCAACTTCTGCCACTGTCTTACCACCCTTTTCTTCACCAATTTTCTTCCTTGTAGTCAGACTCAATTTACCATCTTTCAGTTTAAAAGTGTTGTCCTTTCTTCTGTCACTACAGGCCTTGGTAAAACTCTCTCTCCATTTTTCTTATGTGCTTTACTTTTCCTTATAGATAGAAAGGCTTCTAAAGGTCTCCCTGGAATCTTCTCTTCTCCAAACTTAACAAACTCTATTCTCAATGACACAGACCTGGCTTTCTTGAACTTCATGAGGTTCTCATGGACTCACCCCTCAAGCCTGTCAAGATTCCTCTGGATGGAATTCTTTTTCTTGATTGTATCCACTCACCTGAAAACTGTCAGTGTCAAAAATCCTGCTGTCCATTTCACTGATGAAGATATTGAATAGCACTGGTCCCAGTATAGACCCTGCAGGAACTCCACCTTTAGTAGGTTGCACTTGGACATTGAGGCATTGACTACAACTTTTTGGATGTGGCCACCCAGCCAATTCCTTACCCATCTAACAGTCCTTCCATCAAAAAAAAAAAAAAAAACAAAACAAAAAAAAAAAAAAAAAAAAAAAAAAACAAAAAAAAAAAAAAAAAAACAAAAAAAAAAAAACCAAAAACAAAAACAAAAAACCCCAAGTCTCTTCATTTTAGAGGTAAAAATGCTGTAGGGAACCAAATCAAAGGCCTCACAGATGTCATCAGTAGCACTTCCTTTGTCCACTGATGGAATTTAGCTTTGCTGAGAGGTTAGAAGTGGCGTGAAAATGAACTGAGGATAAACCAGGCCACAAACCTCTTAAACGTGTAACACAACAGTGGGTTCCATCCATTTTTAAGTGTTAGGAACTGGCATTAACATGGTGGTAAGAAGAATACAGAGCAATACACCCTTGCCCCATACCAGTCATACGATCGTTGTGAAGCAGAGCAAGAGCTCTGCCATTGGGCTCTGACCAGTTTGAGAGATGTGAAGCATTAGGAAACACTCAAAAGGCTACAAATCACTGCTGAGATTCTTATGAGATGTGGGAAGCTGAGAGCCCCAGAAGATTGACTCATAACAGGCATTTAGGTCCTAAATGCTGATTGATATATTGTTTTGCCTGAATGAATCAATGCCAGTAAGAAGGGCAAATCTGAAAATTATGTCATCATTCATCAGGAAGTAGTTACAGTGTGACATGTCAACCCTCTTGATTGGACCTGCCATCCAGCAAGCTGTGCATCAGGGTTTTTAATTTATTAAAATGGCTGTTTTATTTTTCCTTTGGAAAGGATTTTCTAAACAGCTCATTTGAAGGATGGTATCAAGTGTCTTTTGCTTCATTAGTTTCTTTCAGCATATACTATGTCTTACAGCCAGACAGGGAATTATAAGGCCATTATAAGGATCATAACTATTGCTGTCAATAAAACAGGAGGATGAATTCAGAAAATAATTCCCTCTGGGTTTAACTGGCAAATAAAATTGATATTTTTTATGACCTTTATGTCTTTTTCTACAGTGGGGATTAGGTTGGGATTACTCTAGACCCAGGTTTCTAAGAAGATGGATCTTTCTCCACGCAGAATTTTGTCCTGGCAAGAAAAGGGAGAAGTAAGCCATTTTTCTGCCTTGTGGCCTCTTGGTGAGGCCTAAAACTAGGAAACATTTCAGATATTTAGAAACCAACAACCTGTATGGATCAACCCACAGAGATTCTGGCAAGTTCTGGATTTGTTGACTTTTCTGGACAAAACTCTGGATGCCTCTGCTTCTAAGTTTAGGGTCCAAGAAATGGAAATGGAAATGAGGGACACCTTTGATCTATTCTGCTGTGGCACACTGCAATGGCATGGGTGTTTAGTCCTTGGATTGCTCTAGAGAGGAAATATCATCCTGTGTCATGTAAGAATGGAGTCGATTCACGTCACTGCTTTACTTAACCTCTGCCACCTGGTACCTGCAATTGTAGATACACATTGCTCCTCCCAGTCCTGTATTCCCAGAATTTTGGTGGAGTAATCTGTTATCCTAACCTTTTCAGAAGGGAAGTATTTGATTATTTTTCTTCCTTTAGAAATACCTATTTTTTATTATTATTTTGTCCTTTCTAGTTGTCAAGTAATGTACTACGGTAGAAAAAGAAGTTTCAGTTTTGTCAAGAATTAATGAGCCTAATCCAGGTGGCATTGATTTTAACATTTCATCTCTTAAGATTTACCTCAGGATTTTCTTCCTGTCCTTTGATCCACGTGGTGACCTGCTTTTGAAACCTCCCTGGTGTACAAAATGCAGAGTTAAAATCCAGATTAGCACGTGAGGAGGGGCAGCAAGATCACTGTATGTTTTCAGAAAGGCACTTGGCTCTCCATCCCTGCTGTCACTGTGGTGGAACATGGCTCAACTCCAACCCAGAGTGACTGACCATGAGAACAATGAGCTATCAGCAACAAGACTGTGAAGATGGAAACACGAGGGAAGCCATAAAAGGTCAAAAAGCTTAAAAAAAGTATTGATTTTATGTAGAACTTTCATAACTCAGTTTCAGGGTGTGAAGGTCAGAAATGTTGGGGGAATCACTGGGTGGGGGATACTTCATCATGTGATCTGTCAGCTGGATGGTAAGAATGGACTGCAGTTAGTAGCTGAGCCCTGAGATTCAGGCTCTTTTATTTTCTTCTTTTTTATTTTTGAGAGTAACACATAAAAATCAGATTTTATCATGAAAAAGTGATGATAGAGAGAAACTGATGATATGCAATCTATCTTCTCTCAAAATGAAATATTTTAAGGGATTTATATAAGTGTGAAAAAAAAAAAAAACAGAACAAGCCTCCATACCCCTTTTCTAAAAAAACAAGTGGGAAATATCAAGGATCCATTCTGGAGTGGTTTCTTTCCTTTACTTCACCATAGCAGACCTTCCAAAAAATTACTATACACTGGTAGAGTTCATACCCCTGCTCACCTCTGGTTTGGGTCTAAACATTTCAGGAGGGATTACTGTGTGTTGGGAGTTTGGTCTTCTCATGCCATAAGATGTGGTTCTGCTCTTAGGGACAAAACAAGGCTTTTTTGGTCTTCTGAAAGACTTTTCAGGCACACGATTTGAAAAAAAACCTGTGAATCAAAAGAGATGTGAATGTGCAATTTTACTGCACTAGGTGGCTGAAAATGGAGACACCTCCCTACTTCCCAACCTTTGGCTTTTGATTCCATGCAAAGATTCAATACTAAGACCAATGGAAAAGGTTTGAAAACAAATTCTGAGAGCTCAATAGTTTTGCCTCTAAAAAATCTTCTCAGGAATTCAACAATCCCTCAGACAGGAAAAATTCCCTTAAAAATTCTCAGTGCTTCCCTCTTTATGATTGTGGATACTGCCTCCTGATTTAAGCATGTTTGGCAGAGGTAATGCTGATGAATAATATTTTTAACTGCACAAGGCTTTAGTGAGGCTGCTGAACAATGCCAGAGGCAGAATTCATTGGGAGACATTAAATAGTAAAGTTTAATACATTGAAAATGAGTTTTAAATTGATTAAGGCTTATAAACAACACTAGCTTGGGTTTTCAATTTTTTTTCCAAGTTTGTTTTTACTTGTTCTTTATGAAAATTAATCTATTTTCTCACATGTCATTTTTTCCCAGTACTTTTTATAGGTTGGCTTGATTGCTGTCAATTCATTTCTTTAATGTAAGCAATTAAACGGTTGATCGTTTTGCTGGCTTTCAATTATCTTCCTGCCTGACAATTGCTCCAGCTGTAAGTAATTTTCCTTCTTTATGTTCCTAATCCCCACCACATCAGCTGTGTCTTGCAGACAATGGGAATGTCAGGTGTTAGCCGAGGTGAAGGAGAGGCAGTGGCTGGAGATTTGGCCTCCTGCTTTGTGTTCCTGGTCCTTTTTGCTGGTGTGAGCAGAGACACGATCCCTTGGAGTAAAGATGGAGTAGCTGAGATGGTGAACAGGCCTCCCACTTGGAGGAGGTGGCAGCTTGCTGGAATGCAGTTGGAGCAGACCCCAATGTCTTGTTGTATGTTTATAGGGAATTTGCTTGCCCAATATAGAGGATTATTTGGCTTATGATAACACAGGCTTAGGGCTCACTGAAGTGTTAATCGAGGAACTGAACCTACCGGAGAGCTTTGAGGGAAAGAGTGGAGAATAACACAGAGCTCAAGGCCTCAAGTTTTGGATGAGGACTGAATTGACATTCCTTCTTCACACTGGCATAGAATTGTAGAATGGTTTGGGTTGGAAGGGACCATTAAAGACCATCTATGCCAATCCTCCTGCCATGGGCAGGGACATCTTCACTAGACCAGGTTGCTCAGAGCTCCATCCAACCATGACTGTTTTCAGGAATCAGGAGTCCAGAACCTCTCTGGGCTATGTGTTCCTTTTTCCCTATTATAAGAGGTTTCCATTGCAACACTGGACCTTTCAATTTAGGCTGTCCATCCTGAGGTCAAGGATTGAACCTTTGCTGTTGAAAACTCTTCCAACCTGTTTTTCAAAAAAGTCTGTAGGTTTGTTTGTTTGTTTGTTGTTGTTGTGGTTTGTTTTTTTTTTTCTTCTTCTTTTACTTCTCTCTTTAGTGTATTGCATGTTGATGGAATTTTTCAGACTACCCTGATGCTACCAGGAAATACTTTCCTAAAAGCAGGAAAATGGTCCTTGCAGCGAGGAGGCCTGAACCAAATATCCAATAAAAACCACAGAAAACTGGACTTAGGTGAGCTTAATATCTTGAAATCCAGTGTTCAGAGAAGTTGTTCACTCTTTGATGATTGCAGTCATCACAATCCCTTATGACTAGAATCATAAGGGCCCCATTAACCCCTCTGGTGGTTCCTCTTCCTCGCTCAATTATTTATTTTAGCTCTGTAGGAGTAATAGATTATAGAAAGCATGGTAAAAATATTATCTGGATTTCAGCTAATGAATCCAAACTATTGTGGCAATCCAGTGCCAAACTTGTTGACTCCAGAACACAGAGGCATCTGTCCCATCAGGAAAAATACTGTAACAAGGCTAATTAACTGTAGAACTAATTAGCCAATGATGAGAATTACCACACTTATCCAGCTTTCTGGGTCTCACCTGACTATTTTTACAGCATGGAGCTCTGCCCAGAGTCGTATCAGCACATTCAGAGATAACTCGAGGCTCTCTAACCTGGCACTGCATCCATCCCCTGATGGAGATTCACATTCCTCCCTCATCTTCCTCCCTCCATTTCTCACCCAACTGCCACTGCCTGCTGCAATTACTTGAACACCTCCAGCAGTATTTTTCAGGATAAATCCGAAAAATGGCTTCTCATGGCAGAAAGCTGTCAATGCTGGAAACACTGCTCACGTGTTCATGAAGTTCAAGAATCTGCTTATACTTAAAAAAAATTCAAAGGACATTTTTCTGGGTAGGGTTTTATTATAGGCAAAATTTCCTGTTCCTCCTGTTTTGACAATGTTTGTGGTACTGTAAATACTTAAATATTGAGCATAGTATCATGATAACTGAAGTCAGTGGCACTACACAGTGTCCTGCAGGCAAAGAGGTTGACAAACTGGAGCTCACATTTCTCTGAGCTCAGAGCAACTGAGAATTAGTTTCACATTAGTATCACAACAACTTTGCTTTTTCTACCTTGTGCAAGGCACTGATTACCCTTTCAGTACTTGCTGAAGACACATGTGCAGCAGATAACTCTGCCTCAAGGGCTGAGGGGAGTTAAGGATAAACTTGTGCTTGAGAGCAATGTGCTGTCAAGAAATCCTGCTGTCAATTCCTCAAACAGAAGCCCTTTTTCATGAAACTCAGGAAAACTGTTTAAGTCTAAAACTGTTTGTGAAAGCTCACTAAAGGACTTTCACAGCGGGAGTGAACACCCACACCTCTCATCCCAATATAAGGAAACAATATACAATAATTTTATAGAAAACTATAAAACAATAGGAGCAAAAAGTAAGCAATTCAAATTGGACCATGGGGGCAACCAGAGGCAATGTATGAGAGTGTTTCGCAGCCAGAAGTGCGTCATTAACACACCTCTCACTACAGTATGGGCCATGAAGATTTGCTAGCAGTGGGGGGATATGCATATAAAATGAAGTTGTTTTTTTTTTGTCTGCAGTTTCCAGAAAAGTATGGCTCTAATTAATGTAAAATAAGAAATATGTTTTACTATGTCAGGCAAATCTGTCAGAAATGCAGTGGAGACAGTCATGGTAATTTCCAGTATGTTAAAACACATCGAGTGAACACTCTATATGAGATCTATATAGTGATGGAAGAAATAAAGAGAGATAAGAGAGCAAAACCAGAAAGCAGCTGTTTCCAAAGAGGTATCTGTCTGATAGATAGAGCTCTCTGTCTGTAAACTGAAGGAGGATCTGACTCCCACCTGTTAATATGTTCAGAGAAATATTCTATGGTAGGTGAATATTTCATTCGTAACACACAAATTCTCTAAGAGGTAACAAAGGAAGTTCTGCCTCTGCTTTGCATCTTGACACTAGTCAGGTAACTTGTTGTGCCACAAAGTGAATGGGGAAATCTGGGTTGCTTTTCTGCTCAAAGTTTTTACACAATAAAGTTTGTCGGTGCTGTAGAGTATGTTACACTTACTAAAATGTATAAAAAAATGCATATCTGCCTATATGACAACCACAGAATCATAGACTATTTTAGGTTATAAAATATCTTTGCAGTCACCAAGTCCTACTGTTAACCCAACACTGCCAAGTCTACCACTAACCCAGGTACCTAAGTGCTACATCTAAGTGCTTTTTAAATACCTCCAGGGATGGTGATTGCTTCCTTTGGCAGCTTGTCCTTGACCCCTTAACTAAACCAAGAGAAGTTAGGTACAGACTCTGAGGAGCTCCGATAGTTACTATCTGCTCTCTGAAAACCCACACAGTGAAATACACAGGAGCTCTCACCAATCATATTAACACATGAATAGTGGGTGGCTTTCTCAAGATTCAGTTCTAAAGGAACAAAAAAAGTTTCGGGTACAAGGAGCATTGTACCTTTCCCATCACACATAACTTGACTATGAGTCAGCTGCTTTATTCCACAAAGAGGACAAAGGCAGTTTTCCTTGACCTCTCCCAGCTAAGCATCCTGGCTGCATGGCAATGATCTCCCCTTGAGCTGGAATGATTCTGTAGTCAGAGAGACATTTTTACCAGGGGCAGATCTTTGGTAATTGACTGATGTTGTGCATAACCTTGTAGTTTGGCAACTTTGGCTTGTCAGATGGTAGTTTAGAATCACTGTTCAAATGACTGTGCAAATCAGTAACACAGTGACTCTTGATCTCAAACTTTGTTAAGTCACAGTTTTGCAACCTTGTATTGAAAACACCTTTGCTAACAGCTTTGACAGTCATTCTTCAAGTGATCTAAATCACCCATTCACAACATATTGGTGTAGTTGTCAGGATGGTGAGTAGTATCTCTGATTGTTTACAGCAGCATGGAATAAATCTGAGTCCCAAATTCTCAGAAGAGTGGGCTCACCACCACTGGCATGACTGGAGTGTGACTGCAAAGCAATTTAAATTAGCAAGAGGTGTCGCAATACGACACAAACGAACAACACTCTTATGCCGAGATGTCCAAGGCAAAGAAGGGGCACTTTATTTACAGACCTCAACACTTATAGACTTCCAACAGTGACCATGGATTGGAGGATGAAAATTGTCCTCTCCAACCACACTGGTCAATCCAACAGTCCATCAATTTTCTCTTCCTCCAGAAAGGAATGCAAACCAATCATTATTTACATGAAAAGTCCGTGAGAAATTCAATTTCAAACAGTAAATATCAGAAGGCTGAAAGAACTTCAGAAAAACTTTAAAAGAACAGGGTGACAAAGAGGAAATATTGAAAATGGTAGAGGAAAAGGAATTGTTTGTAAGATGTTAGGCAGCTACCTAGAAACCACTTGTGAAGACAGGAAAAGTCATAATACAGAGAAACAACATCTGAGAGAGGGAATAGAAGGCAAGGAGTTAGCTGAGTTTCTACTGTACATGCAAATTGAATACTTACAGAAGCCACTACAGGGAGAAAAGGAGAAAACACAAAAGTTGGAAGAAAATATCTAGATGATGCCCATGTGGGCCCCACATTCCCCTAATCTCATGCAAATCAGGAAACTAACGGTGTCCCTAGAAGATTGGGATGGTGGTATTTGGGGTGATCCTGATGATTGTGATGAGGGAAATAATGACCAGTTATTTCCCTCAGATTCCTCTGGATACAAGACTCTACCCATCATTAAAGTAGAATGAATCTGATTCCAGTTGGTCCTTGACAATATCAGCTGAAATTAGGATTGGGAGCACAAATTTCAGCACTAACATTCTAGGATGCTAAGAAGCAGGACATGTGACCTGAGTTGTGGATAGTTAAAGCCATCAGAGAAAATGGACCAAGTCTTATTAACCAAACCATGAAAATTAATTTATGGCACCCAGGCAAGAAGCACATTCATCTACTTTGTGATTCCAAAGCACAACAAAGGTGTTTGGGGGTTTGATGTTTTGGTCACATGAAACAGGTGGTTGCCAAAAGGCAGTGTGTGATTCTTACAATAAGGCCTTTGATATTTAACATGATTGAATTCAAAGAGACAGAACAGAGACATTTCAAGTGAGGAAAGGGGCTTCTGTCTTTAATATGAGCAGTTAGACAAGTTGAACCACTAAGGGGTGACCTGCCTGTAAAACTCCAATGGGAATGGTGTTATTTTTGCCTTTCTAGGAATGACAGGGCAACAAAGCTGGTGAAGAGTTGGGGAGGAGCAGCTGAGGATCTGTGGATGTTTAGTCTGGAGAAAAGAAGGCTCAGGGGAGACTTCAACACTTTCTACAAATCCCTGACAGGATGGCTGTAGCAAGGTGGAGGTTGGATGTTTCTCTCAGGCAACAAAACAAGTGAAAATGATCTCAAGCTGCACAAGGAAGTCTGGGCTGGACATCCAAAAGAATTTCTTCACTGAAAAGGTGGTTAAGCATTGGAATGGGCTGCCCAAGGAAGTGGTGGAGTCACCATGACTGGAGGTGTTCATGTTAAGTCTGGACATGGTCCTCAGTGCGGTGGTTTAATTGACATGGTGGTGATGAATCAAAGGTTGGACTTGAGGATCTTGGAGGTCTTTTCTAACCTTCATGATTCTGTGATTTTGTGATATCAGGAATGATACCAGCACATGTCCTCTTTAGATCAGGTTAGCCATTGGAGGATTGCTCATCCTTCTCAAAGTAGAACCCAACATACACATCGACATGGCTTGACCCACAGGATGAAGACCCTCACTTCTTTATTTATACTGATACGTTAACTATAGTTAAATTCTACACCACGCATCACATACCTTCCTCAGCTGTGGTTGCAATCTGCTGTAATAACAATTAAGAGGGAAGGAGTGAGGGCACCTTGACTGATAAATGAAAGGTAATTTGGGATTATGACATTCCCTTTGAAAGGGTTTCCAATCTTGGTGACATCTAGTTAATGACACTTATTACCCCAGTGATAGTAAAACCACATCTTTTCTTTTACCCATACCCAGTGCTTCAGTATATGCCTTATACCCAAATACTGTGCTGGTTTAATCACAATGGAATCGTCATCTATCTGTTAGAACATACAAATAGGAGCCCAAAATGGGAGCAAATGGCCAACTATGGATCTTGGTGCCTGACTGGACAGGAACAGCAAAGATTTATTTGTGGAAATAATACTATTAAGGACCAGGACATTTGCCTTCGAGCTCAAAAAAATGTCAACATTGTGTTGAAACCCCTGAGACTGTACTTGCATATTTTGGAAATGGTTTTATAAGAATGATATGTGATTCTATGTTTACAGAAAATACCACTGTAGAGACACATGATCACTCTAATAGCTATATATGTAGTTTTGCCAAAATTATGGGATGTAGCTTTAACTATTCAGCTCCTTCACAACCCACCAATTCCTACAATCCAACTATACATTGTGTAAAGTTTCATTGCCTGTCACTGCAGGAGCGCATCTGGCAATGGCAACAAAACTGTTGCAATATGATAATCTGAGTTCAGGGTTAAAATGGATCACCACACATCCTTATGCAGAGAAGATACCCCATGTCCTGGAAAGATGGAAGAAAGAGAACATTGGAAAATATTTTTAGATGGCCATCCATAGCAACTGGAATTTTGAATTTCATGCTGCATCCAATAGTAGTTTTATTACTTTTGGATTTATTGTGTTTTGTGTTTATAACCATCCAGAATATCTTGTCAGAAGAGAAAACAAATTATATCCATCAAACATATAAACCACATACAATGAACTGATTACATGAAATACTTCGTAATTAACATTCATTCTAACCCATAAATAAGAAAACTTATCAATTAATTGCAATCTTATTTCTGATTGGCAAAATGAAATATATATGTGAAAAACAGGCAAAACAAGGAGTTGGAAATGTGCAATAAATGTCACAGGGTGAAGGAAGTCAAAGCTGGACAAAGGATATGAAGTATGGCAACCACTTGCCAAAGGCAGGTCCTGCTGCCAGCCCCAGCCCCTCAGCCCATGCCAACAGCAAGGCAGCGTGGTCAGGGAGAGCTGGCTGCAGAAGGATGACAGCGCTGCCTTGGAGAATCCCACAGACAGTGACTTGAGGCCCTGGCTGCGTGGTGGGGGTGCATCCCCACCCCAGCCTCAGGGAGGGTGGGTTTAGGAGCCCAGCAATGCTTCTTGGGCCTCAGCATTGCTGGTCAATGACAGCCAATCCTGCTTTCACATGGCAGGATTAACACTTCCCTGCTGGTTACCAGCAACATGGACTGTGGGAAGGTGTTAACCCCAGATAAATGGCTCGGGGACCTCACCTCCACAAGAAGCAACAGGACTCCCTGTGCAGAAGAGCAGTTCTATGAGGGACCGATGGGACCGTGCTGGAGCCAAGCATCTTGGATTGTCTCCTGTTGCATCTCTTCCCCACCCCACCCCACCTCCACTCTTCCCCTTCTCTTTCCTACCCCGATTTCTCTATCCTCCATTTATTGTTAAATAAAATCCCTGTTGTTGATTTTGGTAGATAGTCTTGTTGTCATCTTAATTCTCTCACAGGCATCTCTCACTGATGGCATCTGAACAGGGGCACAAAGGTGCGCACAGCACTCGAGGAGTGGCTTCCCCAGGGCCCAGCACAGAGGGACAGTCACTGCCCTGCTCCTGCTGGCCACACTGTGGCTGACACAGAAGACCAGGATGGCACTGACATACTCCTCACCAAAATTCCGCCCTCCCCCACACCCCTGATGAAATAAGGAATGGACATTTTGATGAAATAAGGAATAGACATTTTCCTTGTTCCGCCTTTGTGATTCATGTATTTTAAAAACCACACCACACTTTTTTATCATCTTTCACAGTAGTGACCAGTTTCCAGTTTTAGTTCAAATGGAGTTTTTGCCTTCCGGATAATCTCTCTACCTGAGGTCTGGGCCAAGGGCTGGGACACACAGTAAGCTGGGTGGGAAAAGCACTTTGGCATGGCACAGGGCTTCTTTGGCCGTGTTTAGGGGAGGAACACACAAGGTGGGACAAGACACAGCCGCAGGCCAATGGGACAGGAACAAATGTAGGCAAAGTCAAGGGGCAAAGACCAAAAAAAGCCTTTGTGACCTGGGACGGCTGTGTCGAAACCGCCAGGCCTCGTGGTCAAGGGGCGGCCGTGCACACCAGGCCTTTGTGACCCGCGGTGACATCGTGCCCACAGGCCATTGTGACGCAGGTCTGTGTCGTGACTGTGTGGCCGTCAAAGCCCTGCAGTGGCCACTCCTAGGAGAGCAGTTCTCTGAGGAAGCAGCAGCTTCTCTGGAGGCAGCAGCTCCCCTGGGTGATTGTGGCCAGTGTTCATTAGAGCACTCCCACAATGTCAAAAAAGCAGGAGATGAATGCTCACGGCCAGCCCCGTGAGGGCCAGCCCGGGGAGGGACGGCCACTGCTGTACAAACGTCAACAGGTGAGGGACGGGATTGGAGGGAGAGGCTGCAGAGGGACCTGGGGGAAACCCAGGGGCAGAGGCAGCCAGGCCTGGCAGCAGGCCTTGCTCTGTGGAGGGGCCAGTGCTGTGACGGCCCAGGCACAGCAATGCCCCAGAGAGCACAGCTGGGAACCCAGCCCAGCCTGGCTACCGAGGCCAGCACCTACCTCGGGACCAGGCCCGGGCTTGCCGGCAAAGGGGGACACCGTGCCTCTGCGAGGACATCCGCCTCCATCTTGTGCCTCCTCCTGCTTCCCACAGGTGACCCACAGGCAGCCCCAGGCAGCACCGCAGGTCACCTGCATCACCATCACGGCCATCCCTGAGCATAGGCCGACTCTGTTCCCCATCCGGTCACAGAGCCCCACCAGATCCCGCAGCACCCGCAGGGGCAGCCAGGAGGGCAGGCACTCAGTGCCCCACAGCAGTGTCACAGGGCCACAGAGATCATCGGTGTCGGACTTGCCGCCTCTCCACGGCCCTCAGCTGACACTGGCACCTCCAGGCCAGCTCAGCTCTCCAAGGTCAAGAGCACCCTCTGCCAGCGTTAGGCTGCCCCCTCTGCCAGCAGCAGCAGCAGCCTCTGGGACTTCTCCCGGAGGGCCAGCATGTGCTGTGGGCCCCATGGCCAGAGGCAAGCGAGAGCTTGGGCCACCTTCTCCATGGGGCATTGTGGCTGCGGGCAGGGCCCAGGGAACACCTTCCCTGGAGAGCAGAACCCTGGAAGGGCTCTGGCACAGCTCAGCGGCAAGGCAGGGCCATCGCCTGCCACCGTTGCAACCGGCACGCGGCCTACCGCTCCGCACGGGGAGCCAGCTGGCTTGGAAGCACCTGGGACGCTGTGAGACACAGGAGCTGGTTGAGGTGCAGGAAGGACATGGTGGCAACACCAGCAGAGAGCATTTTCGTGCCCTCAGCCCATACCTGTTGCAAGACAGGTCCACCATGTCCACCTGCACCCATGAGGAGACAAGTGTCCACCAAGAGGTGGGTGCCGAGTGCCAGGAGCTGTCCAATGCTTCCACCTCAACCAAAGGCTTCCCAGCAGAGGCAGGAAACTGCTCTGAGCTCCTGTCCGCTGCTGAGTTGGCAGAGCAGAGCTGTGCCTCTGAAAACTCGCAGCCCTGGGACACTTCCTTAAAGGAGCCAGAGGAAAAGCAGGAGGAGGAAGAGCCCCCAGAAACAGAGGCTGCAGAGGAGCAGGACAGCGAGCTGCAGAGCGCGTCACTTGCCCCATTGAAAGAGAACGAGGTAGAAGCAGAAGCTTCTGGCCCAGTTGGCGATCCCTGGGACAATGGGCAAAAGAGAGAGGCACTGGAGAAGCTGGAGGAAGACAAAATGTATGCAGAGCTGTTTGGAGACAGCTCCTCCTCCATGGGCAATGAAGAAAGGCCCGAGACATCCAGCTGTGTCCTCAGGGATCCAGCAACTCCCAGCCGGGAACCAGCTGCAGACCCCTCGGTGCCGCACAGCGCTTGCAGTGACACCCAAGACGCCACGGGACAGCGAGCAAACTACTCAGAGTTTGTGTCTGCTGAGCTGTGGTCAGACCTTGGGTCTGACTCTGACGACTCGCTGTGCCTGGAAACTCTTCTGCACCAGCTCCCGGAGAAGCGGGAGCAGGAAGAAGCGGCAGCAGAGAGGGACAGCCAGGTAGAGAGCCCATTGTCCCTCCCACCGCGAGACGAAGAGTTCGAGTCAGCACCGACTCCGGCGGACAGCGATGTCAGCGACGAGGGGCACAGCGAGCCTCTCCCTGCGGCACTGGCCCAAGACACAGAAAGGGTTGAGGTTTGCCCCTGGCCTGCCGATGCTGTGGACGAGGCCGACGCAGCATGGACGGAGGCCGGCCGTGCCCAGCCTGCCCCTCCCCAGGAAAAGCCCTGCGGGGCTGAGCCACCTGCAGGGGCTTGCCCGGAGCCTGCCCAGCCCCTGGCACGCCGCGTTCCCGCTTGCCCCGCTGGCAGCGCAGCCGTCCCGCAGCCCCCGGCCCCACGGCAATGGCGCTCCGCGGTCAAGTCGGCCCGGCGGGCTCTGCGCCGGCTTTTCTCCTTCAGCTGCCTCAGGGGGCAGCCAGAGGAGTGAGCCCGGTGACAGCAGCAGGATGATGCCCACAGATGCCGGCTCGCCCTGAGGGCGTCCGGCTCCCAGGGGCAGCGGCAGCTCCCGGAGGCACCGGCACCGGCCGGAGACAAACACTGGGGACACAGTGATCGATGGATGGATGGAGCCCGTGGCGACCACTTGCCAAAGGCAGGTCCTGCTGCCAGCCCCAGCCCCTCAGCCCATGCCCACAGCAAGGCAGCGTGGTCTGGGAGAGCTGGCTGCAGAAGGATGACAGTGCTGCCTTGGAGAATCCCACAGACACTGACCTGAGGCCCTGGCTGCATGGTGGGGGTGCATCCCCACCCCAGCCTCAGGGAGGGTGGGTTTAGGGGCCCAGCAATGCTTCTTGGGCCTCAGCATTGCTGGTCAATGACAGCCAATCCTGCTTTCACACGGCAGGTAAGTTAACACTTCCCTGCTGGCTACCAGCAACATGGACTGCGGGAAGGTGTTAACCCCGGATAAATGGCTCGGGGGCCTCACCTCCACAAGAAGCAACGGGACCCCCTGTGCAGAAGCACAGTTTTAGGGACGACTGATGGGACCATGCTGGAGCCAAGCATCTTGGATTGTCTTCTGTTTGATCTCTTCCCCCTCCTTCTTTCTTGCCCTTCTCTTTCCTACCCGAATTTCTCTATCCTCTATTTATTGTTAAATAAACTCCCTGTTGTTGATTTTGGTAGATAGTCTTGTTGTCATCTTAATTCTCTGACAGGCATCTCTCACTGATCACATCTGAACAGGGGCACAAAGGTGCTCACAGCACTCGAGGAGTGGCCTCCCCAGTGCCCAGCACAGAGGGACAGTCACTGCCCTGCTCCTGTTGGCCACACTGTGGCTAACTCAGAATGCCAGGAGGCCACTTGACTCCTTGCCAACCTGGGCATACACCGGCTCACCTTTGGCTACTGTAAGCCAGCACCCCAGGGCCCTTCCTGCCAAGCAGCTTTCCTGGCCCTCTCGCCACGTCCTGGGGCACTGCAGGGGCTTCTTGGGACATGAGGGCAGGAACCCGGTGTTGGTATTGAACCTCATTCCTCTGGCCTCACTGCATCTATCCAGCCTGTCTATATGATATAATGTTGTAAAAATAATGTTGAAGCTGTAATTCCAACGATAGTAAAGAAACAAAAGCCAACTATTTTTTGTTACAAAGCAGCTGCAGGTACATGAGGCTGAGCTACTCTCAGCCCCTCATGACAAGCCAGAGCAAACAAATGTGTGTACATGAGCCACTCCTCAGAACAATCTGTTCGTGAAGCACCCACTGAGGGCGGTCAGTCCCCTCTTATAGTTTCAGTCCCCTCAGGGATTGGCTCGTTTTGGATCCTCTACATGATTGGTGCATTCTCACTGCTCTCATTGGTCCTTATCAGGGTGCTTTCTACACCAATCATTCTTTCCCGCCATGGCTTGATTGGTTGGTTATATTCACCAATCAAAGCTCTGGGTTGTGGTCTCAGTCTCTGGGCCATCTGGAGGAGAGCAGAAGATTCCCCCTGCCCTGCTATTATCCCTTTAACTGCTCCATTACAGTACTAACTACATTTGGGAATGCAACCGCACAAAGTCTCTACAAACATTCGTAACTATACATGGCAACACTATTTAACCATCACTGGAACAACATTCCAACTGCAGGTATTTGTAACCATTCAGAACCATTCGAAAAATCAACACAGCAAACAGAAATCGAAAGGCAGAGTCAACATACTGATACAACTATTAAAAAGTTTCAACTCCTTTTAGTATCTATAACACATAGCCCCCTGCAGGATGTGCAGAGCACATCAGAGCCCCCACCCAACCTTGTGTCAGCTGCAAATAAACTGAGGGTGCCTCATCCAGATAATTGACAGAGCCATTAAACAGATAATGCCTACCTGTGGTGGTATTCCTGTGGAAACAGTGTGTATTTGATACCTGCACTTTGGTTGTGCTTTGGTCAGACTTGATATGATTATGATGCCTCTGCTACTAAAACCTGTGTACAGAAGAGGTGGAAAAGCCAACAGTTAGTGTCGGGTAGAGCTCTGCATAAACTCCACGGATGAATAAAGCTCTTTTGTCTGAAGAGGGATCTGTACAGACCTGGTACACACAGTTACACCTGTTTCAAAGAAATATTTTGATGTGCCCCATCAAGTATTTTTTAGTGGTCCCTCAGTGAGGCCTCCATAAAGAGCCTGCAGTTGACGATAAATCTGCTGATAGCAACTAGCAAAGATGCCTTTCCCTTCTTAACCTTTGAGCATATGGCTGCATAAAGCTGCATTACTAGCAAAACAATCATCCAGACAGTGCCTTCTTTTTTTTTTTTTTTAATTAATTTTAATGGATCTGACAATATGTTTTGTCCTGATGCAGGCAAAAGTAAGCAATCAGACCTGAGGGGCAAACAGCAACAAGTGGTGAGCAACAAGTGGTGGGGAAGGCACAGCACCTGACAGTCTGCAGAGAGGAGCCAACAACATCTGGGGAAGCTCAAACCTGTAACAGGATGCTGGGAAATATTCTATACAGTGCTGCTAAATTACTATTAGCATCAGAGAAGAATTCACAGGAAATTTTACCAATGGAAATTCAGAAATGAAACAAGTTTTAGGTTTAAGTCTTTTTGAGCCTTTGAGCAGTTTTTTTTTCATGGCAGCAAAGTCCCACATGCAATCTGTCTGTATGAAAATGCATGCTGAAATATAAATTCTCTGAATGGGAAGCATCTGTTGAGCCATGGAGGCTGGCTCTGGTGGCTTTCTCGCCCAGTTATACAGAAAACTGGGGATGATCCAATGGTTGAGAGCATCCATGCAGGCTATGGACTATGTTCCTGCTGCTGGTGCTAACTTCACCTGGTTGTTTTGCTCCAGGTCCTCATGAAGGGCAAGGGCTCACAGCCTCAAGACATAACATTAGCTATGAGATGTTAAATGGGAGCCTGTAATTAACTTAGTCACCTCCAACTCTCTCTGATCACTGGAGAGAAGTGAAGATTAAATTAATCATCTTAGTGTCTACCACTCCTTACCCTCTGAAAGTATCTACAGTAGCTGCTCTACTGAAAGTGGAGAAATTTAGATCAAATATTAGAAGAAATTCTTTACTGTGAGGGTGGTGAGGACCTGGCACAGGTGTCACAGAGAAGCTGTGGCTGCTCCATCCCTGGAAGTGTTCAAGACCAGGTTGGATGGGTCTTGGAGCAACGTGGTCTAATAGAAGATGTCCCTGCACATGGCAAGGGGTTGGAATGAGATGAGCTTTAAGATCTCTTTATCCCAAAGCATTCTGTGATTCTGTAAACTACCTCAGTTAGACGCCTAAACATGAATGTGAGGTGTCTGAGCCTGAAATCAGTAGGAATTATACCCTAAAAAACTTTGAAGGTCACTTACTTTGTCTAAGTTTTCTGATTTGTGATGAGCCTGAGTTTTCTTATATCTGAGAATTGTGCACTGTATTATAGACTGTAATCAGGCACTGAGATGCCTGCACTAGTAGCAGGATGATGGTACAAAAAGCATCCTTCTTTTCCCTGTTACTGACTCAGTCCATTTAGGTGACAACTCACCCAGATAGACCTCATCCATCCCTTACCTGACCATTTTTTTGCCTGATCTTCCTCCTTAGCTATGGGTAATTGTGACTTTCCAATGATCTTATAGCAGCAACTATGGAGATTGATATTTTGGGAGTGTTACTGTCAGATTTATATCATCTGAGAAATATTTCTCTGGAACAAATGAAAATAAACATGACTTGGGAAAAGAAACAAGCAACTTAACTTTGACTTTTGTTTTAGGATCACTTCTCAGCTCTATTCCATAAATAGAGTCTGTCAGGATGCCTACTTATTTATATCCCTGTCAAGATGAATCTAGCAGGACGGCCAGAAACTGCAAAGTAAATCCCAGGTATGGTGATCATCCTTCAGCTCCAATTTTAGACATCTCATTCTGTAGACCAAGAAAAAACCCCTAACATTAAGCAGATGCATTTTAATGAAACTTGATAGTTGAGCTGAGCTAGAATACAGTAAGAAAAAGTTGTGGAATGCCATTTCTGCCTCTTTTGCATAACAGCTTCCTTTATGCCATTTATTATCATCCTTGCTAACAATCATCTTTCCCTGATTTATCCCATGTTGCAGTCCATCTGGTGCCTTAAACTCCAGCTTAAGAGTTTGTAAATTTTTTTTTTAAAAGTTTTAGTGCTCATTCAGCAAAATTTGCTGGAAGTATTTATTGGTTCTTTTTACTTGGAAAACCCTAACCAGTATGGACCAATTTCTCATTTTGTAGTGATGGATACGTATATATTTCAGTTCTATTGGTGGATGTGTGTGCAGTGCATCTAATGCTCATTCATATCAGCAATATATATACACACACATTGCTATTCCAATAATAAAACATGTAAGTCATTCCAGGTTATTATAAGTGGACCCAGAAAACTAATACATCATTTTGGTCTTTTGAGATTTTCAGCTATAAATCTTTGAGTTGTTTGACATGAATTTCTACTGTTATTTCCCAGGAGAAATTTACTGGGAATGTTTTGGCCCAAGTGAGCCTAAAATGCACTCTGTCCATGTTAGAGATATCTGGAAAAGCTTTGTTGGAAAAGTTCAGATAGCTTTTCTGGAAAAGAGATGCATATTCTTATCAGATTTAGTGGAGTTCTAATGTTATTCTGTGTACTTGCATAACAAAAACAAAAATATACATCCTGTTGCTGAAGAAATCTGGGTGCTAAATTCTCTGATGGAAATCATAGAAGAGTCCTTTACCCATCACTGATTTTCCTTCAGCAGCTGTTGTAGAAAGTGTTGCCATTGGGAAGTTAATTTTTTATATGGTCAACCACCATGTAATAGGAGATGTGTGTCAGCAGGGTCCAGATACACATCACTAGTCTCCTTGTAATCTGGAAATCTTTAAATCACCACTCTCTAATGAAACAAGAAATGTGTATTCTAAATTCATAAAGATTTATAATCATCCACTGCTGCCATCTGACAGACTTAAGCATCACCTGCAGTTCTCTCATTCTTCAGCTCTGTCCTATAAGCTGTGGGAAAATGATGTTCCTGCACCATTATGCAGGGCTGAGAAATCTGAAAAAGGTCAAGTTACAGAATCTGAGGGAACTGGATGACCGAGAATGAACCACAAAGGAAGAACAAGCCACTTAAATCAATAAATCATGAGGCAGAGGTATTGCACAGGATCTTGCCTCGTGGATGGCTTCTTTGCCTGGTGTTTGACAGGGTAGTCACTGGATGCCTTTTTCTAGGGCAGAGGTACTGCTGCATGGCACTGGAGCAGCACACAGTGCTCTGGCTTTTGAATAGTCAGTGCAAGACAAAAGGTTTGTCATAAAATAATTTTCTTCTTCCTGTTAGGAGCTGACATTTCATTACAGAAAGCAATGCCCTCTGCCCTCACACAACACGTAAACCTCTTAAAACTGTTATTTGGGCTTTTAGCATTCACTCCAGAAACTGGGAAGCATTTCCATTAAATTTCACTTTTCTAATACATCAGGCGCAGCATAATCCACATATGAAGGGTCTGTTTCACCACTGAATTCACCCTGATAGCCCAATATTGACTCCACTTATCTGTGTTGGACTAAAATGACATCAAAGTTCAATGTGACAAATGAAGAATCCATCAGTTCCTGCAGGGAATTTGTTACAGTCTAATCATCTTCAGCCTTACAGAAAGTGATGACTAATTTCCAGTAGAAAATGGTATAGATTTAGCTTCCAGCCATCGGGGTTTGATCTGCATTCCTTCTCCAAACTGAAGAGCCCTAGTGCATCTAATATTTCCCCTCCACAAATTTTCTGATTTTCTATAATCACAAAACTTTTGATTCCTGTCTTATGATACAATAAAATATTTGGTGTCCTGTACATGACTCAAACTTCTCCCTTTCTCTTTACAGAATCTTAAATCATGCATCTGGCCAGATGTGGAAATAAAATTACCTCTCAGCATAGCTATGGATTGCAGGGTGTTATTCTCTCTCTCCTGTGGTGACATGCTGATGCCATGGGATCAGGGCTCATGTTCACTGTGCTGGTTTGAAAGCAAAATCAGTGAGACTCCCAGTCAGAGATACAATTTAATAGGAGAAGAGAGGGAAAAAAAAGTAAAATAAAATAAATGGAACAATACAACCTGACACCCTGTTGGTCAGGGTGTTTGAAGCAGTCCAAAAGTAAGTCCTCCTGGAGTGGCAGATGTGGTTCTGTTGGAGTAGAGACGATCCTGAGAGAGAAAGGTCCAGTGATGGTGAGAAGGGTCCAATCTTCCTCCAGGAATCCAGTAGAACCAGATGAGATGTTCTTGTCAAAGCAGTGATTCCGTCTGGTAGCTCTTGTCTCCTCTGGGAGTCCAGTGGATAAAAAGCTACTCGTGAGGTCTCAAACCCTGGATTATATCCAGGTGGGAATGCTTGGCTCCTTCCCCTGGGCAGAGCATCTCACAATGGTATGATTTCATCCTATCAGTCATGCAATGGGTCCTTGATGGCCCATTACACAGAGATAACTTTTTCCGGGAAGGCATTGTTGGGCTCGTTAACAGAAGATAAGGAAAACACTGCCCCACCTTGGCTCCAACGGCTCATGGGGATAGAATACATACCTTGGGCACAATTTTACATTGTAACCTAGGACATTCACTAAGCATCAACCCCTTTATTTCTGGACAGATGGTTGTGTTTGGCTCTGCTAGAAGCTGTGTTGCTTACACAGTTCTGTCTCAGCCAGTGCTCCTCATTGCTCTGAATCCAGACATGAATCCACCTGTTTTAATAAGGAAGGGGGGACAGTGATGTGGCTACTTCAAAGTTACGTTTAGGAAGTTACTCTGCAACAGTATTAATGGATCACAGAAGAAACAGAATCTCTTTCAGCCTGTCCCTTAATCAGACTCCTGGTTCTTCATCTGCCAAAATTGGTTTTATCTATAAACAACAGCAATAATAATGGGGGTTTGGTGTATTACACAACTACAGTTTTAGGTGTGAAAGCAGATCTGGTTGAAAGCTGTGCACAGTTTGCTGTTGGTTTTGATTTCCCTCAATGTAAACTGTCCTCAGTGTAAGTGTCTTCAGTGCACAGGGATATCTTGCCCACATATGAGGTCCTGTGGCACTGAATGCGTCATGCAAACCCTGTTTTGTCAGGTCTGTGCAGTTGCTTTTGCCAAGGATGTGTAGATCTGGATAAAGATTGTACTAACAAGTGTACACAGAGTTTGAGTAACACCCCGTGAAACAGGTGATTGTTGTCATTCCTGTCATACAGCTCAAGAAACTGACTCGAACACTAACACATTCATAAAAAGAAATGGCAACACCTAGGTGAGACTGAGTTTTAAGTCCAGCCACCTTTCTCTGAAAAACAGATTCAGAAATGGAATAAACCAGCTCCTCAGGAAAGGAGGACATCAGCGTGTGTCCAACAGTGGGAGCCTTCTGACAGGATCTTGGTTTCAGACTAGATTTCTTGGATTTCACAGGCATGAGACCATGAGTGTCATTACCTATAGAGGAGTAAGAAATGGGCTTGCAATGCATTTATGCAAGAATTCATTAATAATCATTATTTATTTACTCCTAACAAAAGAAAACAAGCATGCTGAGGTTTTCTCAGTGTGTGTGTGTGTGAACATACCATTCCCTTTTGTTGTGTAAATCAGAAGAAAGCACAGTGGCAATGCCAGGTGGTCAATAAGAGATTATATTAAGCAAACAGCAAGTGTCAGTGAAATGTATTTCTGCCTGATGATCCAGTGGATAACTGTAGATAGCTCCAGGATTGTGTGCTCAGTTTTAGCTTCCACTATTAAATTGGGTAAGCTGCCAGCTCCAAGTAATTTGTAATTTTAAATTAGTACAAGGCTCATGACATTTCTCTTTTGGGACCGTTCCAGTGAGTGGTTTGCTGCCATCATGTTCACATTTAAATAGGTAAGGCTGCTTTGGTCAAACTCTATTTATCAGTTCCCTATTCCTACTGTTTCCTTGGAAGCCAAAAATGAGATTGAAAGGGAGTGCAAAGGAAAACTTTTGCGGGTAAGCCTTCATGTTTTCTGAGTTTTTTGTTATTTCAGTGTAATTCTCGTTTTCACTTGGGGAGATGTAAGAGCTCCAAGTATTAGTGGGTTACTTGCCAACTGCACTGGACTGGAGAAAGTGATTATTAGATATACACAGAGAGAAAGCTGGGTAGAAGCTTTAAAATGTATTGCTGTGCTTCTGTCAGGTGGAATTATCTCCGCTACCTGCCAGCTGGACTTGTTACGTGGAAACGAAAGCAGAGCAAAAACAAACTGAAAGAAAAGAACATATTTGCCACCTTCAGCCAGTGGGGATGACCTGTCCTGTGGCTGTATGACCCCCTTACTCTGCCAGTCCTGGTTCTGCAAGCAGATTGGAGCAGAACAACTTTTATCTCCTCTGCTTTTGAAATTTGTTTCTCCACATACTGTGGTAGGTGAAGAGATGAGAAGTGGTGGGCTGGGATGAAAAGGAAACAAAGAATTAGGAGAGCAAGGCTAATGCCTCTGGCTCTCCCCAGAAACTGCACTCATTATCAGGAGGCGAAGTCCAGTGTGATTCTCCCTCAAACCCAATCACATTTATACATCGTTCTAGACATTTCTAGCATTGCAGTGCCTGGAGTAGCCTCAAAACAGTTACCAGAATTGTCGTATTGTTCCCCTAATCAATGGGAAAGTTGGGTATGCATCCTTGAGGGAAATCACGGTAAGTGAATCTGCACACAGCCTGCTTCGGCTTGCTCCGCTCCCACCAGGTCCTTTTAGCAGCAGAGTGACTATGGAGAAGGAATGATGAAAGGAGGGCTTTGAGGGGGTTTATCAATGAGGTTTATTGGTACCCCCGACCGGGAGACAACTTCCTCACAGAGGCTCTCCCCAGGCAAAGTGGCTACTGCCCCGTGCCTGTTGCTTTAATAGCGGGGGAGTGGGGGGGTGGGGAAAGGGGAAGGGACCAATCAGAGAGTCGCTCCAGGGGTGAGAGACAGGAGAGGGGACAAATCCCCTGGGGAGGGGGGTGGGACCCCCGACATCCCGGCCAATCACTCGACGCCCTCCCTGGAACTTTCCAGAGGCGGGGGGGAGACTGCGTCAGGATTGACAGGGTCCCAGGGGCGGGGGAACAGAGATTGACATAGAACAGGGGATACAGCAGTGGGATAAACCAAACTGGGGATTAAACCGGGGTACATAGAGCAAACCATTAGCAATTAAAAGGCAAATAAAATTATGCACCACTACACCAACATGAGGAGCTTGAGTGGATCAGAGGAGGCCATGAAAATGATCAGGGGCTGGAGCACCTCCCATATGAGGCCAGGCTGAGAAAGGTGGTTTTGTTTAGCTTAGAGAAGACTCCAAGGAGACTTTAGAACACTTTCCAGTGTTCACTGAGGGCTTACAGAAAAGATGGGGAAGGACTTTTTCTCTGGGGGTGTAGTGACAGGACAGGGGGGAATGGCTTCAAACTGAAAGAGAGTAGGTTTATATTATGAAGAAATTCTTTCCTGTGAAGGCAGTGAGGCCCTGGCACAGGTTGTCCAGAGCAGCTGTGGCTGCCTCATCCCTGAGTGTTCCAGGCCAGGTTGGATGAGGCTTGGAGCAACCTGGGATAGTGGAAGGTGTCCCTGCCCATGGCAGGGGGGTTGGAATGAGATGACCTTTAAAATCCATTTAACCCAAACCATTCTGTGATTCTAGGTGGGTGTGATTATTTTCACTGAAATATCTATGGAACAGGAAATTATCCAAACAAGAAAAACAAAATCAGATTATCCAGTCTGTGATTCCAGTATTTGGGAGTATATTTTGATTGTGAATAGAAAGGCAGCAGGTAAGTGCCAGGAAACATTATGTAAATCAGGTAACACAGGAAACTGAGCTCTCAGATAATACTATTCTTGGGTATCACCATGTTCCAAAGAGGGGTCAGATCTGGAAAACTTCAGAGACTTCATTCTCTGTTTTAGTCAATATAGTGTTCTATATAAAAAATATGACCTGCTTTTGTTTTTTCATTTTTAACTGTTTTCAGTCTTTACCCAATTTCATTTTTTTGTCTCCTCCCACCAGCCTACATTGTTGGAGGCAAAGGTTCCTGAGAGAGTCCTGTAGGAAATGATACTGTAGCACTCCAACAGCAGTGTAGTTTAATGGGATACTTCACACAAAGACAGATTAATTTGCATAAACCACAACTAATTTCAGTCTCTCACACTCATGAGCACTAAGAGGCTTTTATTTTAAACAGCCTGCCAATAATTCAGGCATTAAGGCACCTGTTTCCAGGGAATCTGTTCAGGATTGTTTGCAGTGAGTGGGGGACAAGGAAATCAACTTTTGAGACCCTCCCCACATTTCACAGCTTCTTCTTAAGTGAGTGCTGTTGGTTTGGGATGTGTCTTATTGTGCCAGTGAGGAGCTGAAAAGTGATTAATTTCTTTATCCTGACCCACCTCTCTAAGTCATGAGGATTTAGTCACTGTCTGCTCCAGAGCTGCTTGTCAGGAGAAGCTGCAGGAAGCTGTGTGCTTAGGATCTCGATGACCTGCTGCCTCAGGTGTCAGCAGCAAATGCCATTTGGCACCTCTTTTTCTTCTGGGGTTTTGTTCCTGTGCCTTCACATTCAGCCTTGATTCATACCAGTATAAATGTATATTTTTCTACAATTTGTCACAGCTGTAGAACTTCCCTGGGCCTCTGTTTTCTAATACATCGTGGGCATGTTGGTACCTGCTGACAAAAAGAGGTGATAGCTACCTCTTATGATGCAGTATTTTTCACCTCACAAATCTCACAAGCTCTTGGTATTGCCCCAGGTATTTCAGCAATATATTACAGTAAACTTTCCTCCTTCCTGGCTTAGGATTACAAAGGAATATTACAGTTTACTTCCTTCCACATAATGATTTTGCCTATAAATTTTAATCTGATCCAATCTTCATATTTTCTCTATTTCATTGGATTCTGGTGAGAGTTATGATGTGTCTTGCTACTTTCCCATCCTCCTTTATTCGATTTATATAATTCCTGTTTATCCAAGACAAACCAGAAAAGGATTGAAAGGAAAGGAAAAAGATAGAACAGACATAGGAAATCTTATGAATAATGGAAAAAACCAAGTACTGAGTTCACTTTAAAGTATTATTCTAAGTAATCTATTTGCAGATTGCATTGTTTTCATTACCCCCATTTTGGTTTGTGATGGACTTAATTAACTTCCCCCATTCCAAACACTTTGGGGCTTATTGTGAAGCCTTCTGATGTCAGGGACCCCAAACCTCCATTTGAGTGTTATTACTTTCCATTCCCTTTAACATTCAATTATTCACATCTCTATTACCTGCTAAAAAATATTTTAGTCCTTACATACGCTTCAATGTCTATATATATACTCAAGTTATAGGTATACATAATGTGTATTTACACACTCTATATACATATATAAATATATGTATGTCAAGTGAATTTATGTGTAATATCATGCATATTTGTACTCTCTGTATTTATATATAGAAAGAGAAATCTGCATCTCTAGAAATATGTGCATATTTTTATCTACAAACACACCTGGGTCCAAAGGAAATGGGCAGCCAAACAGCTGTTAGATCATGAGGGCTCCTGACATATATTTTCGTGGATAAAAGCTGTCCTGAAATGACTAATATTGAAAAAAAGAAGGAAATTTAGAAGGGACTGTTGTGACTATAAACACAACCCTTGAAAGTAAAGCAGATGATTCTGCCAGAGACATCAAAAGTATGAATACAAATCACTAAAGTTCAGTTAGAGGGCACTGAAAAAGTGCAGTCGTGACATATAGATAGAGAAACTTTAGGGTGTACATGAATTTTTACGGAATAACAATTGACAGCAAGGACATCTGTAAATTGCATGTAAGAGCATAAGAACATTAACTTGTTGTACAATCTTCTCTCTTCAAATATCTGCTGAATTGGTCCCTTTGGTGTCCTCTACTGCTACAAATCTGAGCACTGCTTTGGTGTTATGAAAGGAAAATACGCCTGGAGGAAGTAGTGGATGAACACATGGAATGCCTGTGGGATGCAGGGACACGCTGGGGGCCAGAGCATAGTTCATCCCACCTCTGCCCATGCACAGTGATTTCATGCAGGTGGACACCAGAACCTGTGTGTGGATGGAGACACCAAGCAATGTGAGCTCCTAGAAATCCCAGAGATTCAGTCTGTCCATGGGGAGTTTTAGTTAATATCACAAATTTATAGAATCTTCTTTAGAAAGTGAGGTGGGACCTGTCATCTGGCCCATAGTAGGTACCACATTTCTCTGTACAATTCTTTCCAAAGACAGCTTCAATAGAGCTCAGGAAATGTTGAGCATAAGAGAGAAATTGTCTGCAGGATTTAGCATCTTCCTTTTTTTCTGTTTGATTTTTTTTTAGCAGGATTAGTAGAAAAAAGTAGTGGAATGAAACCAATGGAAAAGAACAAAGCAGGAAATTTATAAGGAGGGTAATGTATCCAATTATAATTTGAATCCTAAACAGTGTGCTGTTAAGTGTAACTGCACTTTTAATTCATTTTGTTGGACCTATCAAGGAAAGCAGGCTAAAGCACACAATCTGTTTTTTCACTTGGCATTTCTGTATCCATCAAACCATCTCAAGTAGCCTGAGAGTAATTTCACATTATGACCATTTCCCTTTAAGTTAGGCCAACTCAAGTGTGGAGAATTAAAATTAATTATTCAACGACAACAAAGGCTCAAATGTGATCAAATTTGGCTGGTTTGTTGGCTTGTTTGTTTTTCTCCTCTCCAGGCACTTCAATTCCCCAGGCTCTGTCCTCCTCTTGTGTATGGCATTTTGAAAGGCAATGACAGATTGTAAATTCAACCCAAGGTTGCTGAACCGTTCAGCAGAGTCAAGGGAGGCCTGATGAATTCCTTTTATGTGTCCTGCAGAAGTGTGTATTATACACTCGTTAACAATGTGATGGTCTGAAGTTTGTTGCAGTTTTGGTACAATAAATCATTGTTCCTCTGTTGATTTGGAAAATCTCTTGTGCCTCCTGTGAGCTGCTTAAATGCCACTGTGCATAATTGAGTATCCTTGAGGTGAGACAAATCCTGGCCCTATGTTTGTGGTGCTGACAATAAACTTCACCATCAGCAATGTGGGGTGTGAGTAGGGGTATCCAGGGCTGCTTGAGATGCTGTGGGGTGTCCAGGACAGCCACGTGTGGCACTGAGATGTGCCCTGAGCTTTTAATGCATCAATGCCACTGGTGTGGCCACTGCTGGTTATTTCATCTTGTGACATATCTTTATCATCCCTGGCACTCTGGCACTTCCTTAAAACAGTTGGTTTAAAGCACCAGAAATTGGAATAGGAAAACTTCAGATGACCTCTGCAGAGATGCTGAGGAGTACAGGCTTTGTGCAGGGTTTTTTTCTGAATTTGGGTCCTGCAGCTCTGGCAGAATGGTGAGCTCCTGTCTCTTTTCCTAATGGGATTATACAGGGTGAGTGTGCACAGAAACCTGTAGACCACAAATTTAACACTTGCCTCCCTTTAGAAAGCTTGTCCTTGTTGCTTTTAGTGTATTTTCACTGAAAAAGAAAAAAGGTAAATGGTTAAATCTGTTCTCTATATGTTTGTTTAGAAAAATGGAAAGTTTTAGGAAGAAAATTGGTTACTCTGAGCTTTACCAGTGGTTGTGCTTCAATTCTTAGATTTCTTCCTCAGGCTGGAGAAGAGAGGGCTTCAGGGAGAGCCTGTTGTGAGGCATTCCTAGTCCAGGACCACGGGAAAGGGAGCTGTGACACTTCCCTGGGGGTCCTGAGTGTCCTTGGCACCCACCAGACGATCAGGGTAGGAAAGAATGGGCTCTGCTTGCCACTCTGAGGATCAATTTATTGACAGAAACACAAAGCCAGCCTAACTCGGAAGAGGGGCAGAGGCCAAGACCCTGGACACAAGCTTACAGTGACTTATAAATGCGTGGAGGTGTCTCAGGGGAGGGTACAAATCCTTCAGTCAGGTACACTTAGGGGAGGATCATAAGGTGGGATTTACAGCACAATGACCAATGGGACACACAGAGAATGGGAACAATTTGAACCAGCCACTGGGGTGTCCAAGATCTGGGGATTTCCAGAGTGGGAGGGACTGGGACAGGGCAGGATTGACAGGTGGGTAGGAGGAGTGACTTGGAACATGTGGGAACAAAGGATGGATCCAAGGGGAGAGTGACAACTGGATAAAGGGATACAGTAAGGACTAAATCAACTATACAGGGAAGGAGGGGGTGGGGTACAGAATAAACCATTTCAGGGATTATGAAAAATTTACCATCACAAAAAGCTTACAGTCAGGAAAAATGCACCACCACAAGAACCTACAGCACCTTTCAGTGCCTACAGGGAACTTACTGGAAGACTGGAGAGGGACTTCTCACAAGGGTGTGGAAAGATAGGACAAGGGGAAAGGATTTAAATCGATAGAGCACAGATATTAGGAGGAAATTCTTTACTGTGAGGGTGGTGAGGCTCAGGAACCGTTGCCTCATCCCTGGAAGTGTCCAAGGCCAGGATGGACGGGGCTTGGAGCAGCCTGATGTGGTGGAAGGTGTCCCTGCCCATGGCAGGGGGACAGAACTGGATGGTCTTTTAAGGTGCCAAACCATTCCATGATTCTGTGATTTTCAGAGGACTGAGTAGATGAACTGGCTGTTCCATAGGTCAAAGCACACCCTGGAATAACACATGGACGTGTCCCCAAAAAGAACATAGATGTGGAAGAGTTGGTCCCTTGAGTCACAAAGGGCACCAGGATGGGACAGGAAATGAACCTGTTTCAGTAGGTTAAACATTGCCGGGACATATTTGACAATCCATTTGCCAAGTTCACAGGGGTACAGGAATCCAGTTTGATGCATAATAGCTCTGTCTTCAGTACACTGCTGAAGGCTGGGGAAACTGAGGCACAAAACCAACAGGCCTGGGCAGGTGACAAAACTGTTGTTGTCAGGGTGTTTTGTTATTGGTATTTACAAGGGGATGCAGCTGGAAAATTTGATGTGTTTTCCTGTGGTGGTCTGTGGTTTACACGCCAGCTGATGAGGAATGCAGTAACACTGCAAATATCTGTACAAGGTGAAGTCAGGGAAGAAATGAGTCAAGGGACCATCACAAGTAACCATTAGGAGTAAAGCAGAGGGCAATGTAGGCTCTGTATAAAGAGGTTTTCATGGGAAGTGCTGGACTTCTTCTGATGGGAATATTTAATGATTAGACAGCTTGTGCTGTGGACAGTGAAGAGCAGTACTGGAAGAAACACTTCATTACTAACCATGCCTGACATGACATGCTGGTGGGGGACATTATTATTCCAAGTAGGTTTCTCTCTCTCTTTTTTTTTTTTAAAAAAAAAAAAAAAAAAAAAAAAAAAACAAAAAACTTGTTTCTTGTATATGTTCATTATTTGCTAAAAGGCAGAATGACTTTGGAATAATTCAGGCTGTATGAAAATTTCCCACAGAGATGAAACATCTCCTGGGTGGAGTTTGCCTTGTGCACACCACCAGAACGTCAATCTTCCTTCACCTGGAACCACAGTGGGGTATTTTAACTGGATGTCTTTATCAGATCTCTGATGACAGCCTGTCAAAGCATTCCTGGGGAATGACTCATTTGCAAATAGCTTTCCTACCTTTCCCTTCTCCCTTTACTCCCTGTCTCCTTAAATTGCATGCTATAAATAGTGCTTGAAGAAGCAGAGTTTGAGAAGCAGTGCATTTCATATAAATCAAGGGTAGGATGCTGCCAGGGCTGGGAATTCCTGCAGAAGAAGGTGGATCCAAGCTGATTTTTGTAGAGTTCTGAGTGTGGCTGTCATAGTCCATCAAATCAGTGACCTGTCCTGGCTGCTGCCACATTTGTGGTGGTGGCTGGTTATCTCCCTTGTTGTATTCCCTTTTGGTATCCCCTCCCCTCCCCCTGTGAAACTCTACCTGTCCCCTGACTCTGACCTATGGCCTTTGGGCATAGGTAACTCCGCCCCCTACCCTGAAAGGGATAAAACCCCCTTTCCCTTCGGGGTCGTCCTCTTTTTGCCTCGGGATACCTTCAGGAAATAAACCTTGGAACCACATCTCGGGGTAAGAGCCTCCTTTGGTTTTATGTTCTTATCTTGGAGTTTCCCCCACCCTAACCTCCCTAAATCTGAGCTGGACCGGGTCTCCGGGGGGCTGAGGGAAAGGGGTTAACTTCAGTTGGCGTCCACGTGGCCTGAAAACCACGCAGGAGCTGGAGTCTTATTTTTGAGATCTCCGAAGCTTTTTGGACTGTTCAACTCTTCTCCATTAATCCAGCTGTTTTTTGCACAGTTGGGGGTGGTAGAAGCAGGGTCGGCAGCCTGTAGTTACACAGGTCGACTTGATAGGAACCTTTATAGGAAAGGAGCAGGGCACCCCAAAAAAGCACGTGATCCGTCCCCCAGGCAAAGACGGAAGGGTGGGCAGTCCCGTGTGATTGGGAAAAATAAAGATCTTTTGCTGCGGGTAGGCATTGTGCTCCTAGCCACGCGGTGAAGCCGTTTTAGGACCCAGTTAACATCTTAGAAGTGGTGTTTGTAATTTATCTTTGGGGGGTCAGGCGCCGATTGCCCCAGAGATCCACGGCGTTTCGGGGTGTTTGCGGGCTTTGAGGAGGACCCCGGGAGACGGGGTGACCCCCTCACAGCTCCCGGAGCCGGAGAAGTTCGGCAGGGTGCCGAATCCCCGCCCCGGATTACACCCCCCCCGTCCCGGAGTTCTCGGCAGTGAGAGAAGGGCTGGGACAGAGCCGTGTGTGTGTGTGTGTGTTTTTTTTCTTAACGTTTTAACATCACAAATATGGGTTCTAACCTTTCCACTGACCAAAGGAGCCTTTTAAAGCACCTTAAATGTGCTTTGAAAGCTCTTAAAATCCCTAATAGTTTATTAATGAGTTTTATCCGTTGGTTGTTTGCTGAGTTTCCAAATTTTAACCCCCAAAATGTTCAATCCGTGGCTTTTTGGGATGAGATTGGAGAATTACTCACCTTAAAAATTGAAAATGGAGACATAAAAGCTTCAAAATTTATCCCGATTTTCTTAAAAGCACGCAAGCATCTATTGGAATTAGAACCCAGCAGACAGCCACAGAAAACCCCTTCATCCTCCTTTTTCCCTTCCCAGTCCCCTATTCCCTACGAGAAAACTTCTCAGCCACCCAAATATGCTGTGGCGTGGAGGGAGAGTCATGGCGACGAGCACGTGGTGGCTCCCCCTCCCCTCAGCCCCCTCCTCCCCCACAGCCCCGTCTCTCTCCCATACCCTGTGCTTTGCAACCCCGCCCCCTGCCTTCCTTCCGGCCCCTGTTGTCTTGACAACGCGTGTAGCGTCCTTTTCCCCAGCCCTCAGCCCGGCACGGGACATGGGGGGGGGCGCTGCGGCGCAAACCGCGAGCGGCGCCGGCACCGGCACCGGCGCGGGCGACGGCGGCGCGGCAGCGCAAACCGCGGCAGCGCAAACCGCGGCAGTGCAAACCGCCGGCGGCGCCGCGGCAACGCACATGGGCGGCACGGGCGGCGCAGGCGACCCGTGCCCGCGCGGCGGCGGCGGGGGAGGGGCGGCGGCGGCGGCGCGCGGTGCCGTGGGCGGTGCCGCGAGCGGCGCGCGGGGCGCCGCAGGCGAGAGTCCCCCCAGCGCGAGCGGGGGCGGACCCGACCCCGTCCAGGGAGCACGCGACCCCGGTCCCATCCCCCATGACACACGCGGCTGCGGCGGGGGTGGGGCGGCGCCCGGTGCCTCGCTCGGCAGGGGCGGGGCGGGGCCCCCGCCTCCCCCCAGCCGCGGGTGGGGGGGCGATTCCCTCACAGCTCCGGACCTGATGCATGCTAATGACTCCTGCAGGGCGGGACGAGAAGTACCTCTTCCTTCACTAACCCAAACTGAATCTGATGATAATATCCCTTTTGTTGCTCCTGTAGAATACCTTGGTAAGAGAAATGGGAGGAAACAATACAAGCCTTTCTCTTACCAAGATAAAAAGGAGCTATGCAAAATTCAAAGAGAATTTGGAAGACCCAGTGAAATTTTTAAAAGCATGATGACTGCAACCTTTAGCTCCAATGAATTGGTCCCAAATGATATTAAAGATTTATTCAGATGTTTACTAACACCCTCGGAATATGATTTATGGGAATGCATGTGGAAAAAAGCTTTAAATGTAATATTACAGGAAATTCAACAGACTCCTGCTTTAGCGCAGGATGGGGATGGGAATGATATAACATTGGATCATCTCTGTGGTACAGGTGATTTGCATTGCCCTGAAAGACAGACCCGAGTATTATCAAAGCAAATTTTGGATAAAATTTGTAGTGCAGCAGAAAAATCCTTTTATCAGTTACCGACACCTGAAACTAAGGGCAGCTATACCAGTATTAAACAATTTCCTTCAGAGACTTTTTTGCAGTTTTTGGATTGTCTGCGTGCTCAGGTGGAAAGACAAGTTCCACAATCGTCTATACACAACGAACTGATTAAAGAGATAGCTCAGAGGAATGCTAATGAAACTTGTCGCAGAATTATCCTTAGTCTCCCATCAGAACCAACTCTAGCTCAGATGATCGAGGCCTGTACCAGGAAAGCAGAGCTGTTCAGCGCACCCGAAAGCAATCCTGGACTGCTTCATCCCAGAACAGCAGCACCTGCACGGCCTGAACAACGGCGGCAACCACTGTCACCAGACCGCCTACGGCATATCATCTGCCATCTCTGCAGACAGCCTGGACATTTTGCAGCTTCCTGCCATCGGAACCAGAACCAGAACCAGCAAAGGAAGCCCAACAAACAAAAAAACTAGCTTCTCAGCGCGTCCCCATGGTTAATGCTCTCACGCGTGTAAAAACAAATATGAGGGGTCTCCTACCAGTTGAAACCTCTCTCTTAACAACAAAGGGGGAGGGGGTGGGGGAAAAGAAAAATGTAAATAGTAAATGTTTGATTAACAAGTCTTGGCAGCCACAAGGCCGGTACAGGCTTGTGACTACCAAAGGTTTTCATTTCAGATCTGCAGACTGGATATTAATTGCAGTGCATCCATCAGACATCTCACAGGATCTGAAGGATAACCACACGGAGATGTTCAGTGAGTGTTTTGTTATTGGGGATACTTCTCACACACCAGAGGAGATTGAGGTATTTCCAATGTCCATTAAGGGGAACATGACAGGCCTTAGGCTCTTGGCACGCTGCAAATACCCACCATTCTACCTGACAGAAGGACAAGTTGTTGCCCAGGCCATTCCCGATCCTGCAGAGGTAATAGCAGAGGGAAAATCGCCAGAAGTCTACTGGGCAGAGGTGGTGGGTGAGGACAAGCCTTCCATGGCATGTAACATAGCAAATGGGTCAGAGCGCCTCCATGTGGAGGGGGTCCTTGATACAGGAGCCAGCGTGACCGTTCTACCAGAGAGCAAGTGGCCATCAAACTGGGAATTGCAACCTGTTGCAGGCAAACTTCAGGGCATAGGAGGAATCACATTGGCAAAAATATCAAAAAATATAGTTCAAATAGAGGGTCCTGATGGAAAAGTGGCAAGTGTCCGTCCATTTATTGCAAAATACAAAGCCCCCTTGTGGGGGAGGGACACCTTGTCTCAGTGGGGAGTTCAATTGGTCATTCCTAAGACACCCCAGGATTTTTAGAAATAGCCACTGTGGCGCGCCCTGCCCAAAAGTTAACATGGTTGGATAACACCCCAAAGTGGGTAGCACAGTGGCCATTGAGCAAAGAAAAGCTCAAGGCGCTTGAGGAGCTTGTGGAGGAACAGGTGGCTCAGGGTCACCTGGAAGAAACAACAAGCCCTTGGAATTTCCCAGTCTTTGTAATAAAAAAACCGGGAAAGGACAAGTGGAGATTGCTCCATGACCTCAGAGAGATAAACAAAATGATAGAGGACATGGGACCACTTCAACCAGGTATGCCTTCTCCAACAATGCTCCCGAGAGATTGGAAATTGGCTGTATTAGATATCAAAGATTGCTTCTTTCAGATTCCTCTACACCCAGAAGATGCCCCAAGGTTTGCATTCTCGGTTCCTACCCTAAATCGTCAGGGCCCTATGAAAAGGTATCATTGGAGATCATTACCTCAAGGTCTTAAATTATCGCCTTTCATATGCCAACAGTATGTAGCATCTTTACTGTCACCTGTTCGTGCTGAGAGACAGGATGCCATCATTCTCCACTACATGGATGATGTGCTGGTGTGTGCCCCCAATGACTCTATACTCCAACACACGCTTGACCTAGTGGTTAAGGTTTTAACCTCTGCTGGATTTCCGTTACAGGAAGACAAAGTTCAAAGGATGCCACCTTGGAAGTACCTGGGCTTACAGATTACAGCGAGGACTGCTGTTCCTCAAAAATTGGAAATCGACTGTAATCCTAAAACCTTAGCGGGTCTCCACTCCCTGTGTGGGTCACTGAATTGGGTAAGACCCTGGCTAGGCCTCACAAATGAGGACCTAGACCCTCTTTTCAATTTATTGAAAGGGGAGAGGGAGCTGGCCTCCCCCAGGGAGCTGACCCCAGAGGCAAGGACAGCAATCGAAAAGGTACAGAAAGCCTTGTCAGAGAGACAAGCTCATAGATACGAACCAAGCTTACCTTTTCATTTCATTGTGCTAGGAAAGCTGCCACACCTGCATGGTTTGATTTACCAATGGATCAAGGGGCAGAGAGATTCACTCTTAATCATAGAGTGGGTCTTTCTCTCGCACCAAAGATCCAAGACCATCACTGAGCCACAAGAGTTGATAGCTCAATTGATTCAAAAGGCCAGGTTAAGACTATGTGAACTGGCTGGTTGTGACTTTGCATGTATTCACCTCCCAATTAAAATCTCAGAGGAGGGAAAGAACTCTCCAAAGAAACTAACCAAAGAGATGTTTGAGCATTTGCTCCAGAGCAATGCCAGTCTCCAATTATCTCTGGACAGCTACAGGGGACAAATATCAGTCCATGCCCCATCCCACAAGCTGTTTAATGAGGAATTCCACCTCATTCCTCGTGAGAAACAGAGTCGGAGACCACTCAAGGCTCTCACGGTGTTCACCGATGCTTCTGGAGCATCCCACAAGTCGGTGATGACTTGGAGAAATCCTCAGACTCAGCATTGGGAAGCTGATGTGGAGTTTGTGGAGGGATCGCCTCAGGTGGCTGAACTGGCTGCAGTGGTGAGAGCTTTTGAGAAGTTCTCAGAGCCAATTAACTTGGTGACTGACTCTGCATATGTAGCTGGGGTAGTGTCCAGAGCGGAGCAGGCTGTGCTCAAAGAGATTGAGAATGAGCAACTATTTAGGTTGCTTTCAAAGCTGATTTATTTGGTTTCTAATCGGGAACATCCATTCTTCGTGATGCATGTGAGGTCACACACCGATTTGCCAGGTGAAATTGCAGAAGGGAATCGTCGAGCAGACTCCCTTGCTGCACCAGTAGAAAAGGCACGCCTCCCTGACATCTTCCAACAGGCAAAACTGAGTCACCAACAGTATCATCAAAATGTGCCAGGTCTGATCCGTCAGTTCCAGCTAACACGGAGTCAGGCTCGAGCTATCGTGTCCACCTGTCCCAATTGCCAGCTCCAGGCCATGCCATCCATGGGTATGGGGGTTAATCCCCGAGGCCTTGGCAGTTGTGAGGTGTGGCAGACCGACATCACACACATTCCTAGCTTTGGTCGCCTCAAATATGTCCATGTAAGTATTGACACACACTCAGGTGCAGTGTATGCCTCTGCCCATGCAGGAGAAAAAGCTGTGCATGCCAAACAACATCTAGTGCAAGCTTTCTCAGTTTTGGGGATCCCAAAAGAAATTAAAACAGACAATGGCCCAGCGTACGTGTCTAAGGAGTTCTTGGAATTTGTCCAGCAGTGGGGAGTGGAACATAAGACAGGCATCCCTCACTCCCCCACAGGCCAAGCTGTGGTTGAACGGGTGCATCAGACACTCAAACAGGTTCTGGCTAAACAGAGCAGCACAACTGTGTGGATGTCTCCACAGCAGAAGCTCTGCAAAGCCCTGTTTACCATCAATTTTCTTAACTGTTCTTTTGAAAACATGAGTCCACCTGTGGTTCGTCATTTTAACAGTGGCAATCAATTTAAACTGTCCCATCGTCCACCGGTCCTGATCAGGGATCCTGAAACCTGGGAAACCAAGGGTCCCTATGAGCTTGTAACCTGGGGTCGTGGCTATGCGTGCGTAGCAATGCCCTCAGGCCCTCGGTGGATCCCCCAGAAGTGGGTAAAACCTTTTGTCCCCAAAAATCCAGCTCCAGCAGAAGGGGATGGAAAGCAAGTCACCAATGCCTCCAAGAGGAGACGACGTCGAATGGAGGAAGGAGAATCTTCCTAGGTGTGGACTCTTTCACGAATTAACAGAAACTTTTAACATGTTTTGAAATGTTTGTTTTTCCCTTTTAGAGAATACCCTTCTCCCATTTATCTCTGTGATGAGTCTCAGTCAAAGTGTCATCCTGTTATTGCTGAACAGTCTGGCAGCTGCATGGATCGTCCCTCAGCCACGTCAAAATGTCTGGGTGACCCTGGCACAGACACTTCAGCAGGAAAACATATGTTTGTCCACTGCATCAGCAAAGAATCCTATGTCCACCTGTCTGGTAGGAATTCCATTGCAGGCTGGAGAGTTTCCTGCAGAATTGGACACTCATATGTCCAATGAAGTTCCAAAGTAATTTCTCCTAAAACCATACAAAAATAATCAACAGGAAGCTGTGGTAACTGCAAACCCTTTAGTGGAGTGGTTACCAAACCTGCCTGAGATGGCCCAGGAACCCCAAGAGTTAGAACTATTGGGTTCCTCCCCTGCATCATACTGTGTACATTTCTCTGTCTATCCAAAACCCCCTAGCACTGATGAATACCACTACATAAAACAATATCGTGGGGAGTTTACTGCAAACAGGTGGTGTCATAACCTAAGCCATGTTGCAGTTGACAACCCACATCACTCAAGTCCCAAAAGCTTCCCTAAGGGATTCTTTTTGATTTGTGGGGATCGAGCATGGGCAGGAATTCCATCTCGGCTTTTAGGAGGGCCATGCACTGTAGGGCGGTTGTCCGTATTGACACCCAACAAAACTCTAATTGGTGAATGGACTCACAAACACAATTCGACAAACAAAATTCATAAGAGAAGTGCTGACAATTTGGATTCAAATTGTAATTCAGATATTTTTCATTGGGCAAAGTCAAAAAGAGTTGCTGTGTCCCTGTTTCTTCCGTGGGTCGCAGCAGCCAAAGCTCTAGGTGAATTGGGTCACCTAGAATGCTGGGTGGTCAAACAGGCAAATCTGACATCAACTGCCATCAGTGCCCTCCTAGAAGAGGAGGGAATTACTAGACAGGCCACGCTGCAGAACCGTGCAGCGATCGACTTTCTCCTGCTGCTTCATGGACATGAATGCCAGGAATTTGAAGGACTCTGCTGCATGAACCTGACGTCGAAAGCACCAAACGTCCACGCTGCCCTTCGGAGCATGAACAACCTGATCGGACAAGTGAAGCAAGAATCTGAGGACTGGTTCAATGAACTGTTCAAAGGCTGGGGAGTCACAGGGTGGTGGATTTCTATAGTTAAAACTATTTTGTTATTTCTTGCTATCCTTTTCCTTGTAACTTTAGCATTCGGGATCCTGCGTCGTTTAGTTTTCAAAGCTATCAATGGCCTCATACCTCCTACCTCAGAAGTCAACCACACAGAGTTGGCAAATCTAAAGCAAACTGATTTCCCCACCAGGTGTAAGTGGTGGGAAAGAGAAAACCCACACTCCATGTAACTTATTGTTTTTCCTTTAATTTTGTTAAACAAAAAAGGGTGACTCCCTGACCATTTTCCATGTCATTCCTAGGAGGGATTTTTCTTTCCAATACTGAGTACTTCTCATTAAGCCATTTAGCAGTAGTAGTACATGAAGATTGATCTTTTGAATTTTTATCTTACATAGTGTGGGAATCACACTGTTAATCAGTACTAGGAAATGTATTTGGTGCTGGCTGTTAATAATGCCCTGATATGACTTCTCATATCATGACTGACTGAAAATTAAATTCCCACACCAAGGAAAAGTCTCCTAAACTTTCTTTGCATTCCCATGCTTCTGGTTTCAAGAAGAATTGGTTTCTACTGAAATTTCCCCTTTGCATCAGAGACCAAGAAGAAGCCAATTTGTATTAAACACATTTTCAGTGGATGTGAATTCTGTATCAGTGGAGGAGTGATGTCCAGCAAGGGGCTCCCCCTATTCCCCTCTGACTTCTGTGTTCCTCCCTAACCTTTGGCTCATCTCCTTGCACCACCTTGGAGGAGCCCTGACACACAGGTATTTCAAAACTGAGAAAAATCATCCCCCAACACGCAGCTCTCGTGGATCTTTCATGCTGCTAATGGTGCAAGATTGGACTAATCTTTTCTCTCTCACACATCTACGCTCTGTAAATTGAGTTCAAATGATTTGGAGGAGGTTTAACCAGTCTGGCATTGCTCTCATGAATATCTGATCAGCCTAAAACACTTTGAACCCAGGGACTTTGCAGAAGCAGAGACCTTTTTCAGTGTTTCTGAATTTGCTAGATAGAAGTTAGCAGAAAGAACAATGCAAAGAATCAAAAAATAACCAGTATCTGTTATCTCCATACAGCAGCAAGAATTCTGCCAGTGATGGATCTCCCTGTGCATACAGGCTACACTGAGAGCAGCTAATTGAAGTGGCCAGAGATGAATTAAAAATATATTAACTTATCCATACCATGGCTTTTTCTTTTTATAACCAGTTTTAGTTGGCAAAGGTTAGCTTTAGCCTTAGGAGGTGAGTTTTCCTCTGTAGTCAGCGGAGGAGGAAAGGGCAATTTGGATCAAAAGGCTGACAGAGGTGCTGATAAATCAGCCTGAAGCTGTTTAAAAAGAAAGACGGATAAAAGCTGATAAACATAGAACCAACACATGGTTTGGCTTTATGACTGGATTTCTTGTAAAAATGTCATGCCTCTAGTGAGAATTTAAGCCTTTACAGGCCAAGGGGATTTTTTTTTCTGTTCTGCCTCTGTGCTCAGCATCTACTGCCAGAGCTGTGTCTCAGAAAATAGTAGAGGTGACATTAAAAGGACCACAGGAAGCTGTGCTCATTCCACTGCCCAGAAATATTATGTTGAAGGCATGTCTGCTTGTATTCTGTGATCAGACTACTACTGACCACAAGAAGAGGATGTGCTGTTAGCAAGGATGATTTTATGCTCTCAGTTACCTGGTTGTAATTCTGGTGCCTAAACGTAGATATCACTGCCCTTGGAGATGCTGTGTAATAACCCAGAAGGCCTCTATCCCAGAGAAGCTGTGGCTACCCCATCCCTGGAAGTGTCCAAGGGCAGGTTGGATGGGGCTTGGAGCAACCTGGGATAGTGGAAGGTGTCTCTGTCTGTGGCAGGGAAGACCAGAACGAGATGGTTCTTAAAATCCTTTCCAACCAAAACCATTCTGATTCTATGAACAAGTGAGAAAAAACTTTTAGTCATATGAGTGAATTTTCTAGATTTCAGTGAAGGCATTCCTTACCTCTCTCTGCTTACAAAATTTGTGCTTGAAAATACAATTTTTGGTTGTGGCTTCTGTCTGGAAACCAGCTCATCACAAAAGCAGAAGCAGCCACTATTATTTTTCTTCAGCTTTGCTGGAAGAAGGATAATTTGCTTTCATGTTGGAGAAAATTTAAGTTCCATCACTCCTTGGAGGCAAGGGTATTTTCAGATTTTAGATATGTAGGCTTGGTGAGAAATCTCAAAAATCCATCTTGACAAAAGCACAGGATCTGGCCCTTGCACAGGGACAATTTAACGAGGCAATGCTGCTGCTGCTGCCAGTAAATAAAGATCAGCAGGGAGGCAGGACCACTGAAAAAAAAAAAGCACCATGAATAAAATCTAGAAGGGTAAAGAGTGAGGGAGGTGAGAACACTGGGTTGCTTACTAAGCAGATTGAAAATAAATGGTAAATTTTAGAAACTGCTGAGACCAAATCTAGGGCCACAAATAGGTCTAAAAACTTAGTGAGAGCTCCTTTGAGCAAACATAGTCACAAATGAAAGAGGGGAGATGGAAGTATTCAAAAGAGGCTTTATTTTACTAAGTGCTTATTCCAGCACAAATTAAGATAAATGTGAATGAGATATTGTTGAAAGGATATAATTGCTTAACAAGTGGTGGAAGGAAGGGATTTTTAATCTGAATTTTTAGAAGTCTGAAGAGACACAAGAATGATGTTATATGCAGGCACTTACATTGTAGGCAGAGAATATGAACAATCTCATAAATTACTTAGAGGTGTTATGAAGAAATTTACTGTGGGGGTGGTGAGGCACTGGCACAGGTTGCCCAGGGAAGCTGTGGATGCCTCATCCCTCGAAGTTTTCAAGTCCAGCCTGGATGGGGCTTGGAGCAACCTGGGATAGTGGAAGGTGTCCCTGCTCATGGCAGGGGTTTGGAATGAGCTGATCTTCTAAGGTCTACGTCAACCCAAAATCTTCCATGGTTCTATGATTCTTTGCTTGATTTAACAAGGAGTTACTTCTTTAGGGAGTTCTGCAGGCTAGAGTGCAGCTCATTCATTTCCGCAGTGTCCACATTCTCTTTGTGATACAGAAAAGCACAATTCAGCAGCCAGAGGAACTGAGCTGTTCCTGGTAGGATTCATCCCACGTGATTCTGCACATCATTGGAGAATGTTCTCAACTTCATCTGTCACCAACAGAGATAAGACAGAGTGGCACTTGCAGGTTGCAGGGACATCAGGGACAGCAGAGGTGGCTGTTCCCTCTCCCCTGCCAAGTCTTGCCTCTGTATTCTTCTTATTTCCCTGAGAGATATGTAATTCTGCTGACATTTCCTATGAGGAAATCCTTTTCTTTTTGCTTTTTGCTGACAGCATTATGTCAAGGCTGATCAGAACAGATCATGCTTTGTGGCAGAAAGATAAAAAGAGAAAAGGCTTTAATTAATGTTAAGATATTTCAAGGAAAAGAAAAAGTGTGAGACTCTAGATGAAAGCTCAGTATGTCAGTCACAGTGTGGTTTATGCCTTGGTTCCACAATCCTTCTCTGATCTGGGATTTTAAGTCAGTTAGCAGTCATAGGTTTCTCTGATGAGGATGATTTTTAATTGTCACCCCGTATCAAATTCAGGCTTTAGCAAGAACACAGACTGTCTCTAGTTAACCTGACTGTAAAGGAAGTGTACAAACCTTCATTGGATATTGGTACAAGATTTCTGTGGTCAGGCACAGTGGTTTTTTCTGAGTAGCTAGAGTCTAGTTTAAGATTTGAAGCCTGAAGGCTTTCATTTAGGCTAAAGTTCTTTTTTTATTATTATTTTTGGTTTTCATCTCAAAACTTTGGCTATTTTCCTTACCCATGAAAAATTATTTTCACTGGGGTTTTCACCTGGCCAGTTCTTTAGTAGTGCCTTTTGAGAATCTGTTTCGCTGTGGCAAGTGGTTCATTGTCTGAGAAAGCTTTTATTTCCTCCTACACTTTATTTTCCCTTTGCCTATATCAGATATCCTTTTACTTTTCTTTTGTTATGCAAAGGTCAGCAGAAAAATTCCCTGTCACCTTCATATCCCAGTTGGTTTTGAGCAGGAATATTTAAGTGCTAAAATGAGGAGGAACAGAGAACTCAATACCTTCTACAGCCAACCCTGAACATTTTTTCAAGCTAAACTACATCTTGTGCTTCTTGAAAATCATCCTCCTGTCTGCTAATCGTGTCTGGTTCCCTCTGACTGGGATATAAGCTCAGTAATTCTGTTTTCTACAGTTGCTCCACCATCTGGTGCATTTCTGCCATGCATTTACTGGTCTGATTGATTGAACTTTGGGAAACTTGTTCCACACTGCACCTATCTTGAACAAGCTCCATTTCAGCCATTTTTAGTATGTTTACAGGTACCTGCAGCTTCCTCTCCTTGTCAAGCTGAAAGCTTTGCACATCAAAGCAAGAGGCTGTGCTGTTTTGAGCTATTAGAACATCTTCAAGGGGGTTTATCTTCAAAACTGTATGTGGTTATGCACTTACAGCTACTTCTGAAGTTCCCAGAGATTCACTTCACATTTTCACCTCAGGAAGATTCTGGAGTCAAAACTAGCCACAAAACTTGGTGTCACTTGATTCATGAGTCCCAGAATCACTGGGTTCTGCAGTTGTGATGGATTAACTTTTAATGGCAAAGCCCAGAAATAAAAAAAAATTTGGGATCAGGTCTCCTCTGTGTGCTCTGTGCTGTCTGCTCACCCAGGTGACTTCTGTGCCTGTATCGCAGTTGATGGAATGACAGAGGTCTCAAAGATATTAATTTCCTGTTATTTTTATTAAAATAGGTGGTAGAGTTATTGAGCTGTTAGATTGAGCAGAGAGATTCCATGACTATCCTTCCTAAATTAGAGCCTGTCAGAAGAGCCCAGCCCTCACAAGTAGTAACAGGGCCTGCATAAACAATGCTCTGCTGGTTCCTCTGCTCACACAACACACCATGAAACTTCAGGTTTAGAGAGTTGCTCACAAGCAGCCCAAACCCTAAATATGTAAAAATTTCAGATATGAGATGACAGTCAAGAAGAACCAACCCCCAGAAATCCAATGTGTTTAGCATTCATTTAAAGTCTCATATTTTTTAGCCAAACCTGTGGTAGGAGCTGGACTTTGATGATCCTTATGGGTGCCCTCCAACTCAGGATATTCCAGGATTCTCTGATTTTGTGGGGAGGATGGGAAAAAGTGATGGCTGGATGTTGAATTCTGGGAATCTGTGTCACCAAATCTCTCTAACTGATCATGGAAATGCAATGCTGCATTACTGTACTTTATGGCTGATGCAGCCTAAAAATAGGATGTAGTGATGAGAACATGGTAGGTGACAAACATGGAAGACATCTCTGAAAGAAGAAGAAGAAAAAAAATAATGTAATGCTCCCAGGGCTACCCAGGGGCTCTTCAAATTCATCTGACAAATAATCCTACATAAGGACAAGATATTATTGCCACACTGTGTAACTCAAAGTCTCTTGCTAAGATTTGCACAACTCACTGCCCGGTCCTGGCAAAATGCTCTCCTACATGCCAGGAAATCAACATGTATTCAGCAGGGACTATCAACAATATTTTTTCTTTCCCCAGCAGCACAATTAGAGGTTCATTATATTCTTTCCACTCCTCTAATGAAGCAACCAAAGAGTTCAATCTAATTACAGAAAGGCAGTCACATAAACAACTAACTTAGGAAAAGTCGAATTCAGACTAAACTCCCAATTTATTTATTTGACTTCAGAGCTTCCCCATGAGACATTTCCATGCCAAGGGTTCATCTCTTGGTATGATAGATGCTAGTCCATGCTGTTTTTTATATCCCTAGGATTCTGGTCTGTACACTTGTGTTTTCAGTGGAAGTTAAACATTTAAAGAGAATGCTACAGGGAATAGATTTTGGCTATTCTTCCACATCTACCCTGTGGAGCTGGGGAAATATTTGCAAGGTTAACTTCAGTAAAGATTGGGAAGCATTCAGATGGTGCAGGGATGGGAAACAGATAAATAAACTGTATAGAGAGATGCACAAATTGCATTTAACAGCTGAGCCAATGAATCAGCGTTGTTAGAATACATTTGATTTTCTGTGTGCAGAGCAATTAAAGGAAATAGCTTGCAGGTGAATATAGAGGGATAGATTCAGGTCTCTGCACAACAATGATGGCTGATATAATGAAGATCTAATGAGAACAAAATTGAGATTCAGAGTTACAGATGGTGTTCCTTTCTATCACTATCTAGGACATTATTTTCTTCAAGGATCTGTGGAATCATTTTTCTGTGATGCTTTAGAGCAGACCCAGCTGTCAGCAGGACTGGATATATAAAATGGCTGGGGAGTGTGTTAGGTGATTATACCATCCAATTTTAGCTGCCTAAAAGCTAAGAGCTTTTTCTGAGTCAACTGTCTGGTGTCCTTGTAGGTTTGGTGGAAATCAACACTTCAAGAAGGCAATAATTTCATCTACTCTTAGCACCCAACTCAAAGTTTTAGGTCCTGAAAACCCTACAAATTTTTTGCTCAGCTTTGGGGACTTTAAGCTATCAAGCCATCCCAGATTTTGTCAATAGTGTGTCCCATCTGTTTTATTTCTGCAAATAGGCACATGGCAGAATTTCTACCAGAAATCTTAAAAAAGGACAGGACAAGAGAAAATGGCCTCAGGTTGCATCAGAGGAGATTTAGATTGGATGTAATGAACAATCTCTTCACATAAGGGGTTGTGAAGCACTGTAACAGACTGACCCAGTGGAGTCACTGTCCCTGGAAGTTTTTAGAAATCACGTGGATGTGGCACTTGAGGACAGAGGTCAAGGGGATATTTGGTGGAGTGCTGGGTTGGAAGTTGGACTTGGTGATGATCTCAGAGGTATTTTCCAACCTTACAATTTATATGAATTGTTCAAGAGGATGAAGAAACTGGAGATTCTTTCAGCTGTCCTCTCTGTTGTCATTTATCTCAGAACATACCTAAACAAGGCTCAGTGACCACACAGTTAGAATAATTATTTTCTAACTCCAGGGCAATGGCTGGAGTATTTCCATGAGATGTCAGAGACAGGTTAAAATTTATATTTTAATAAAAATGTTATTATCCTGTTACTATTTCCAGAGATCACACACCTTGTGCCACTCTGTTCAAAAACAGACCTAAATAAAAACTTTGCGTGGATACCTGTGTGTTTGCTACAGAGCTAAGTTCTTCCTTGGCCAAGTACTTCTTCTTCACAAAAGGTCTCCTTCTGGCCTCGTGTTGAAAAAGAATCAGCTTTCACTTTTATCATCAGCTGCTGTGGAGCTGCTGAACTCAACAGCTGTTTTGTGGTGGCAACTGTCTTCACCTTCTTGTAGCTGCTGATCCCTGCTTGTTGCTGCTGATCCTTGGGTCTTTTGGGCTCTGACAGGCTGCTGAAGAGCTCAGAGATGCAAAGAGCAAGATCTTGAACATCTCAGTCTACTTCAGTTAGCAGCTGGAGCTTCATCTTGGCTCGTCCCGCCTGATGGAAGGCTGTGGGTCTCAACCATGTGCTGTGCACTGTCTGAATAGTGTCTCTGTTGTGGCTCTTCTTGGCTCAGCTGGTGGGGAGACCATGTTTGGATCAGGCTGAAAAGCTGCTGTTGTTTCATTTCTGGGATTGCAGGCATCAGTTTCTGACATTATTTTGTTCCTTACAGTGATGTCTCAGTGGATGCCAAACGAAGCACTGTCACATCTGCAGCCTTTTCTGCCTCTCTCCTCATCTGTGTACGTTCTCACTGTGGTGTTTTGGGTTCCTACCAGGGCTCTGCCTCCCCCTCCTCCCCTCTTTAGAGCTGTGAAAACATTTTTGCTGCTCAAGCCATAGCAGCAGATGGTTCTTTACTTTCATCATCATTGTTGCAGTGTGGTCTCTTTCCCAGATTCTGGAACTCTCAATTTCACACATCTTGTCCTCAATGTTTGTTAGGATGCAAAACCAGTGGCAGGTCTGAAAACTGATTATGTCATACCCATGCAGAGCTCACTGCCAAGCTCAGTGCAAACCCTGGTAGAGGACTTCTGAATTTTCGTGTGTGCTCCAAAAATCTCTCCAAAACCTGTGAGGTCCAACCTTCTAATCACCAGTGTTTGGGAAAACAATGCAGAATCCAATTGTACTTTCTTTTTTACATGATTGTCTCAGATCATCTCATAGTACAGGGATACCAATACGTATTTTTTCCTGTTTTTCATTTCTTTCTGCTCCGCCCCCAGCTTGACCTTTGTGCACAGCCACTGATGCTGCAAGGTCCATGTGATGGAGCATGGACTGAGCCTGGGGCCTCAAACCCTTCATTCAGATGGACACCTGCAGCACAGACATAGCCACGACCAGATTGAGCTGTACCTGCTCTGGCTGGCCTGCTTCATGGCCACAGACATTTCAGGGTGTTCTGCTCCCATGTGGACTCATCCACAGGTCACTGTCCCTTTGACTCATACACAGATCTCCCTCCAACTCAAGTTCATGCTGGAGTTCCAGCCTGCCCAGTGAAGCAGCACAGAACAGCAGTGACTCTCTGGCTATCTGCCAGGGCAGGCACATCCTTGCTGCTGTTATCAGAGCACTGCCAGCACAGTCAGAGAAGGAGCAGAGCAGCAACACAGTGAGCAGTGGAAGAAAAGAGCAGCCACTAACAAGCACTGGGCTCGAGTAGACAGGCAAACGAGTCCCATGACAAGCACAGGAGCTGTCAATTAACAGCTAAACAGCAATAGCAGCTCGATCCAGCATATGCCAATCAAGTCTGTTGCTATCTGGAACCCTCCAAGTCCTGTGCTGGGTGCCAAAAAGGGCTGTTGTAGATTAACCCCGGGCAGCAACGCAGCCCCACACAGCCGCTCGCTCATTCCCTGCTGGAGGGATGGGGAAAAGAGTTGGATGAAAAGTGGGAAACTCATAGGTTCACACAAAGACAGTTTAATAGGTAAAGCAAAAGCAAATGTCAGCAAAGGAAAACAAGGAATTAATTCACTGTTTCCCCTGGGCAGGCAGGTGTTCAGCCAACCCAGCAAAGCTGGGCGCCATCACACATAGCAGTGACTTGGGAAGACAAATGCCACCACTCCAAACGTGTCCCCCATCCTGCTTCTCCCCCAGATTTATAGTCAAACATGGTGCAGTGTGGTCTGGAATATCCCTTGAGGCACTCAAGGTCAGCTGTCCTGGCTGTGTCCCCTCCCAAGTCCTTGTGCACCCCCAGCCCACTCACTGGTGGGGTGAGGAGCAGAAAAGGCCTTGACTCAGTAAGCTCTGCTCAACAGCAAAAACAACTCTGTCTTATAAGCACTGTCTTCATTAAAAATCCAGAACACAGCTCCATACTATCTACTGTGAAAAAAATTAACCCTACCCCTTCCCAAACCAGCACAGCTGTCCAGATTCTGATCTTCCCTCAGCAGAACTGTCCTTTCTGAGGAGCTGGGCACTGGGCAGGCAGGAGAAAATCTCAGCTGCCACTAATTGTGGTATGATTAATGGCCTGTGAACATGAGCTATACCGAGATTTAACAACCTGCTAAAAGCTTGTACAGCTCAGGGGAACCACCCCAAAAGTTTAAGACGCTGTCATAACATTTCTTTCCCAGGGAGGATTTTTTACTCTCCCTTGTCCCATTCATTGATCCTTTTTTTCTGCTTCTGCGGTCCAGCCCATCACGTGAAGGGGGCTGGCATCATCTGTATCTTCTCCCCTGGAAAGGTTTTCCCCTCTGCAGTTCCCTAACACCAATTATAGCTGCATCAAGTCTGATTTAGCTTTCAGCCTCTCTGTTCTGCTTCTTTTGGGGCAATGAGCATTGCAATCTGTGAGCAAATAGCTGCCGTATGGAGAAGTATCATTTATTTAGAGTAAAGACCCTTCAGATAAAGCAGATGCTTAAGAGCCTTAGCAAAGTGAACTGTTAAGCAGAGCTACCTTCCTTGGCAGGTTTATCAATCCCTGGTGATGAGAAAACCCACTTCCAACCCACATTGTTGCTTTTTCCCTTTAATAGCCTCCCCTTTAAAATAGATTTTCAGCTCTGTATGTCACTTTTTTATTCCTTTGCTAATTTCGGGTGCTCAGGAGGGGTAACTATCAGAAATTGAACTTCTCATACACTTTTTAAAATTATTTTTCATTATGTGCTGTTTCCTTCCTGGTGCTGTAGGGATGGTGGTCTTATTTCAGTACTTTCAGTTTAAAAATATATCCAGAATTTAGATTTAGAAAACACCCAAGCTAAAATCACACAGATTTTTCTAGAATATGTATGTACTTTTCAAGGGGGACAGGACTAAATCCAACCCTGTTAAAACTGAGTATTTTTTACCTGTCTTAAATACCAACTTGTTCCTCATTGCCCTATGTGAAGAGAGAGATTTGCTTTTTGTCTGCTGTTTTCTGTAGCTGGAGAGTCTGGTAATACTGTTATCCTGAAAAAAAAAACAAAACCAAACAGATTTACTCCTGATTTGCACCAAGGTAACAGAGACCAGAATCAAGCTGCAAGTCTCCTGTGCTGGGGGGGGGAAAAAAAGGCTAAAAAATGAGCTTTGCATGGGAAAATGGGTGTTTAAGGGTTTATCCACAAGCTCAGAAAAAAAGCAGGGGGTGGAAATGTTGAATGTGGTAAGCTCCCTGCAGACCATTTCCAACATCGGGAGACCCTCTGGAGGAGGAACAAGCTGTCATGCAATTATTTACTCTGCTATTTGAGGAACAAACCACACACATTTTCCTCCCATAGCAACTGGTGCAGCACTTGGTGTTTGCAATGTGTACCCAAATTCTATGAATCATCATTAAAATAATCATCTTTGTGACCAGTGGACTCTAGCAAGTGACTCATTAAGAGAACCACTGGAAAATAATTAGCACACAGACTTGTTTATATGACTGCATCTCCACAGAGGTCTCGTTCTTGTTGAGGTTTGGTTTAACTCCAGGGGAATTTTGCTTTCAGTGTAAAAACACTTGTTTCAATCAAGGTAATTACCTGAGCAATACAGTTTTGTGTACAGTGTTTCCATTAAACCATCCTATTATCATGAGAGTAAATGGAACAGTTAGAGTCAGTTTTGCAGCAGCTCCTGGCAGTGGTCCAGGCCAGGTTTTTTTTTTTATTATTATTTTTTTTTTTTGAAAATATCTATGTTGTTTTCAGCTTGAGCATCTAAAATTGTATCTCTGTAGAAACCTCATTACCTAATGCTTCAGGTGTAGAACTTGCTGCCTCAGGTGCTCAGCAGGTTCTTTGAGGTCATAGCCATCTGTGACTTATCTATGGAATTCTTTTGGAAAGGAGCCCCTGACTGTTCCTGACATACATGGGAATGGATCAAAGTGCTGCTTGTTTGTGTGTCCAAAAGCCAATTTGGCAAATACTCTTTTTTTTTTTTTTTTTCTTTTTTTTGTGTGTGTGTTTGTTTGTTTGTTTGTTTTTCCCTTCCATGTTTCAAATATTTTCTTTATCTGGATCCATCGGTTACTTCTGAGCCTGATGCTTTCCAGGGTTTGCTTAAGAAATATTTGTTGTTTCTTGGAGGGTTTTATTTTAAGGGATTGAAAAACTCTTTGTATCTTTGTATCTTCTGTGCAATGTAACACAGACAATCAAAGACAAGAGCAGGATTCAGTTGTTGAAATATATGTGTTTAGTGTTGTTTGGACTATTGCAAGGTAACTTCAGAAAAGTCTGACTTTCCCTTTGTCCAGTGTTTTAACTGCCAGCCCCAAATCCATGTTGTGTCCCTTGTCCATGTGCAACTGGGGCAGCTTCAGAACTCCACTAACTATAAAGAGAGATCAGATGACAAATACAGGACTCAGTTTCTCCTGTGGGCGTCTAGTACCAGCTGAGTTGCCTTTATTATCTCCTTTCTGGTCACTGGATGCTTCAGGACGGCTTCCATCTCTTGTGATTCCTGTGAGATGTCTGCCAGCACAATATCAGTGCTTTGACTACTTTATTACAACTCAAATAGAATCACAGACTCACAGAAAGGTTTGGAGTAAAAGGGTCCTTCAAGATCATCTCATTCCAACCCCCTGCCATGGGCAAGGACACCTTCTGTTAGACCAGGTTGCTCTATGCCCCATCCAACCTGGCCTTGAACACTTCCAGGGGTTGGGAGTCTACAGCTTCTCTGGGTAACCTGTGCCAGGGCCTCACCATGCTTATTGTAAAGACTTTTTTTTTTTTTCCTAATATCTAATTTAAATCTATTCTCAGTCATCTTAAGTTCATTCCCCCTTGTCCTATCACCACTTACCCTTAGAAAAACTCTCTGGAAAGGGCTCTGAGGTCTCCCTGGAGCCTTCTCCAGGCTGAACATCCCCAGCTGTCTCAGCCTCTCTCCATATCAGAGGTGCTCCAGCCCCCAGACCATCTTCATGGCCTCTTATGGATTTTCTCCAACAGGTCCATGTCCATCTTGTGTAGGGAGCCCCAGAGCTGGACACAGAGCTCCAGGTGGGACATGATGACTCCAGATTTTTGCATTTAGGCAGCTGGATCCCCACCAGACAGGTACCTTCCTTCAGACACCTGAAGTTAGGTACCTCCTTCTCTCCTGTGGGGTTTCTCCCTGGCTCTCTTCACTGGCTACTGGACTGAGTGTTCCATTTCTTCATTTCATGTAATTTTCATGGTACAACAGTGATTCCTTCAAGGATGGATATTTTCCTCCTGTTGAGGAGCAGTTCCTGAGTACAGCCTGAACAGCCCACCTTCACAGCGTTGGTGAGGAGTTAATTCAGATGCTGTGATCTGCACACAAAATTCCTTTCATTTAAGATAAAAAAGTATGCCTGTTATCTGCAATGAATTTGTGCAGGCTCAAAACCATCCAGCTGCACTCAGTCTCTGTCTGATACTGGTCAAAGAAGTGGCATAAATGCCTGGGAAATACCAATTCTTATTTCAGATGTACTTCTGCAAAACTGGGGAGCTGCAGAATGTCCCTTATGCTAATTATTAGACTAATGAGCTAGATGGTCTCATTCTTTTGAAACACCCATGGGACACCCATGTTTGAAGGGATTTACAGACTAGGAAATGTCCAACTGTTCTACTTAAAGATCTGTTCCATGAACTGACCTCATTTGCTGGTAATGGCTGGAACTGAGTGTGTTGATGAAATAATGAATCAGTTAAGTACTTAATGCAGTCATGATGTAAGATAATAACCCCAGGAAGAGCAAATGATGTACAAATGATCATTTTTTCTCAGATTTAAGCTGCCATTAATTAAGACCTATTAATTTGGATCTCAAATTGCTCCATTCAGGCACCTCTGCACAGTGGAACTGCTCTAATCTACCAAACTGCCTTGAAAGAATTTTCTGGCTGTTAAATCTGGTGTTAAATCAAGCCACTCAAGGGGTTGAAAGAGTTCTTTCTTGATGAAAGATGTGGAGTATCTAGGGACAAAATATATATTCTAGGCATTATAAAAATACTCTATAAAAAGGCAGTTGGTATCAACAAGAGACCTTGTCCATCCAGACACCAGCAGTGGGTTGAGGTCCTCCTTGTGCTGAGATTTCTTATGGTGGCCACTTGAATAATGGGAAGAGCAAAGAGGGTGAAAATTGTTTGGAGAATTATTTCTTTGTTTTCAGCATGAACAACAAAAAATATTTTTTCATGAACATCTGAGTCTCTCTCTCTTTTTTTTTTTTTTTTTTCCCTTTCCCCATTTAATGCTGTCTCAGGTCCTGGGAAATTTGACCCAGTTGTGTTTCCAGATAAAAATTGATTTTTTTTTTGTCATTTTTCATTTATTGTCACTTCTGTAAGTTATCCTACTGCTAAACTTATCCTTTTGGGCCACCCTAGAAGTGCATTTATTGGCAGATAATATTTTCAACCAGGAGCATTCCTTTATTCTGATTACAGCACTAAAGCTCATGGAGAAGACTCATCTCACAAATGGACAATAAATAGTGGTATCAATCACTACAAAAATCAAACTTTCTGTTTTATGAAATATAGACCTATTACAGTGATGCAGGAGATAACCTGAGATATTATTATGTGTGAGATATCAGGACTAGAATAGGCTGAGAGACTGTCTAAAACCATAAACTTTCAGGAGCTGATGTCTTTCCCAAATCGTGTCCTGAAGGAGACACTGGATTTTATGTCCAAACTGAACAATTCTGTGCAGCAGAGATAAAAACATAGTTTCCCAATACAGGAAATTTATCCCCCAGGAGCTCAAAACTAACATAAGTGTTGGTAGCTTGTTGTTTCTAAAGCTGCACCTTATTGTGGAGGATGCAGGCAAATACTTGTAGAGGCACTTTTATTTGGAAGAGGTGATAAAATTTACTTTTTACTGCAGCTGCAAAATGCTGTTAACCAACAGCCTGAGACTGAAAAAAACCCAAACTTCAATTATGGGTTTACATTTCAAATCGTCAGCAGATATTGGAATGATGCTGCTCAAGAAGTCAGTGGCCAAATATTATGTTTCTGTTTGTAAGCAAGAGAGAAATCAAACTAGTGAGCTCGGTATGTCAAAATTGAAACTCAGTAGTAGATTACTCTATTCAATAGTGAAAGATTGTGTTGACCTTAAAGAGTGAAAGATTGTCTTGACCTTAAAATTAGTAATTTCTTTTGGTTAACTCAACATCTGTTCCAAGACAAGCATTTTTAGTCACAAATATTCTTCCCACATAACCATAACTTGAACTAAATGCAATTTGTTCTGGGGTCAGGGGATCCAGTTACTTTACAGGCAGCCAGGTTCTGTTCCTGGAAAATTGTATTAGAAAAATAGAAAAGAAGTTAGAGCTTCAATTCACCTTTTTATTCTGTTTTCTACATTTGTTATTTCTGCTGCACTCACAGTTAAAGCATAAGCTGAGTGAAATCCACAACTTATTTCAAGCAGCAAAGCAGCAATATTTTGTTTCATAATGTTTATGTTCTGATTTATGCTGGAGCCATACTGTTACACTCAGTTGCATATCCAATTCCACTCTTTATGTTGCTTCTACGATTTACAATGTTGGCATCTGAGATGTAAATTTTGGACTCCTGCTCATCCGTCCTGTGGTAGATTCTGCTCATGGTGGAGCTTCTGCCTTTATGTGGAAGAAAAAAAAATTGGAGATTTTCATTGAAGTCCATGAATGAAATTCTATGAGATTACCAGCTGGAAGTTGTTGACACAGAACTAAACAACTGTAAGGAAGGAAAGAGTGCTTTTGGGACATCAGAACCATTTATTAGACCACTGTCCTCATTAGTATTTTGTTCTGTTATTTGAAGCCAAAATCTTCCTAGAATCACAGAATGGTTTGGGTTGGAAGGGACATAAAAGATCCTCTACTTCCAAACATGGACATCAAAACCCTGAGCATCTTTACTCAAATTTATACCTGCTATGATTTAGCTCTTAAGAAATCAAGAGTTTAGTCAAAGTTCTTTGTCTGGCATCTCTTTATGCTCAGCAAAAAGAGAAATGTACTTCCACAGCCAGACCCATCCATGCACATCAGGAGCATCAGGGAAGGATTCAGTCCCCAGATTAAATAACTGCAGTTCAGGTTTCCACGTGTAAGTGATGACAAAGTACCTGAAATCTCGTTATAAATAATGGGCATAGTGTTAATGCAGTTAATGAAATAGAAAAAGCTGTTCTGCTGACCAGGAAATTGGTGAATTATTCAGTTCCCTGAACATGGACATCTGGGGTCATTCAGGTGCCCTATGGTGACACATGGGCTGGGAAATATGCCACAATCAGAGATCACACCCTTCTGAATGCTGTGAAGCACCCTGTAGTGCTTGGAACATCAGTAAGTTCCTATGGTTGGGAATTAAATGTGCAACAGACCCCTCTAGAGTGAAATCAGGTTTGTAACCCAATGCACATGAAAACATTTTCATTTAGGCCTTTCCCCCCGGAGCTGATTCTCATCCTGGTTTACGATTGCAGGAATTGTGCTCTGAAAATGCTCCATTCCTTTAATCAGCTAAGACATAGATGTCTACCTTAGATTACATGGCTAATTTTTAGATAGCTGAGATTAGGTGACATAAATTTCTCCTTCCCTTTAGGGCTTAAGGGAAAAACTTTACTTTGAATGCTGGGAAGACTGTAGAGCTATTACATTTTATGAGCCAGGCACTAAGGAAGGAAATGTGATGTACCCTTAACAGCAGTTTATATTTGCGTGTTTAAAAGCCTGAAAAGCCTGGGTGTAGTTTCACAACTTTTTGTGTGACCAGTGCACAAACAGGCAGAGGAATGAAATCATATTATGTGATTTCCATGCTCAGGGAAGGAGGCAGCAGTTCAGTATGTCTTGAAATAAAGTGGTTTCATGAAACGTGACTTGGATAGGAATTGTGACATTCATAATACACAAAGAGATAGAAAGGTTAGAGCTGATCCTGCGGAAATTTCAGCTCCAGCCCCATCACTGTGCTAAAGACCTTCTCTGTGTTCACAGAATTATAAAACCACATAATAATTTGGGCTGGATGGGACCTTAAAGATCATCCAGTTCCAACCCTCTGCCACATACGGGGATGCCTCCCACCAGACCAGGTTGCTCCAAGCTCCATTCAGCCTGGCCTTGAACTCTTCCAGGGATGGGGAATCCACAGCCTCCCTGGGCAACCTGTGCTAGTGCCTCACCACCCTCACAACAAAGATATTTTTCATAATATCTAATCTTATCATGCTGAAGGCTCAGATCCTTTCTATATCTGCTGGTTGCTCCATCCTACCTATGTCCTGCAATAGCTTTATTTTGACTTGGTAATTATGTCTTTAATTCAAAATTCACTGAAGTCTTTCCATCAAACATGTAGGATCATGGAGTAAGTGCAGGGTGATTAATTCCACCATACATGCTGCTTTCATGCTATTTCCATGGCTTCTGGTGGCTTTTTTTCCCAGGTTAAAAGTCTTCCAAGAATTGCCTCAATAAGTGAAAGTGATGGTGGCAGAGACCCTCAAGGTTCTTCAGGCACTTTCATTAAGGGTGGGAATATCCATTTGCATAACGGAATGCATCAAGCTCCATTTGACTTTGGGAGCAGTGGAGTTGTCTGTGATTGGGCCACAGAGATCTACATTAAATTTCTTATGGTTCCTCGTCTGGCTGGGTATCCAACTGCAGCCCCCTGTAAATGTGCTTGTTTGTTCTTTTTATTGCAGCCATCTCCTGCAGACACGAGAATGGCTGTTATCAAACACCCCACTGTAGTCTTGCTGGCCAGATGGCTAAAGGGGCATTACTACTCCCTCCCCATAAACTCTGTGCTTTGCTGCAGGCATTAACAAGGCAATATACTTTTTAGGAACCATTAAATACTTGAGATTTAGGTAGTAGCAGGTATTACAGTTGTGGGCTTAAAGACGCTTTTAAAGTCCTCTGCTTTGTCCTTAAAACTCCGCTCAAATGAGGCTGCCTCGGGAGACAAATTAAAATAAAAACAACCCTCCAAAAGCAAAGTTTGGTGGTGCTCCTGAGGATTAGCTCCTGTTAGGCATGGAATTGTGCAAGTTGGGAAATGCCTTTGAGCTTTCCTTGTGAGATGCAGATCCAGGTTTCCACGGGCACAGTAACGACGGCTCCTTTGAAATTGTTATCCTGCTTCCTCCACCCCTGCGTCTGCTCCTCATGCATCAGAAGGGAGCACCCAGAGCCCAGAAAATCCAATTAGTGAAACAAAGCAAAGAAACTTGTGACCCTATCATATTTCTTGTGAGAAAGGCCAGGCTGCCAAATCTTTACTGAACGTTTACTCCATCACATTACTCCGTGCTGGGTAATAGCAGAAGACGACTCTGTGCTTGTAAAACTAAATTGTTCTGTAGTTAGAGAGCCATTTATAGCTGCACCTTCCAGCCCTTCCCACTCGTACCATCAGCTCCAAAGTCTTCTCCCCTTTCCCTCCTCCACTATTTGCTTTTGTCCTTCCAAGTGGTGCTGTGTTTCTTCAGAAGTTTTTTCCATGAGTTGTAAGGTCACCACCTTACAGTGTCCACCCCCGAAGAGCTTACCTGATTTAATATGTGTAGGAGACCAGATTTCCAATTAAAATGCTGCAAAATATGAAGATTTCATAGAATCATAAAATCATTAAGGATGGAAAAGACATCCAAGATTATCAAGTCCAACCTTGGACTGAATAGCTACACGCTGACAATATTGTAAAATGCTGCATGTCCTCAGTTTTTGAACACTTCCAGGGATGGTGACTCCACCACTTCCCTGAGGAGCCTGACCCAATGCTTAATCACTCTTTAAGAAAAGGTATTTTTTCCTAATATCCATGTTCTTGTTGCTAGTGTCTGGGTTTCCCACTCACAGCGTCCCTCTGAGGAAAATACCATTATCCCTACTGGACCAAAGAGACACTGGAGCAATTAAATCATTATCTCTATGACATCTAGTGCTTTCTTCACATGCCTGTGAATGAGCCTTGCGTTTGTTTCCAAAATCTGCAAAGACTGTTCCAATTCCATCAGGCTGTCAGGAAGCTCCTTCTTTCCTTGCACCCATGTGGTCAGTGATGATTTTGCTGACTGATTTTTAGGTTTCTTGAAGGCAGCTTTGTATCTTCTTCCAAATGTCTCACCCTTAGAGGGGGATCTCTGTAAAATAACCATGGAGCCACCTTTCTCTTCTTTTCTAATCCCTTTTAATTCACAATTGGATGATGGCAGTTAGTGATCAGTGATGAGTGAATTTGGAAAAGCCGGGGATATTCCTGGCTCACCTCTGTGGATATTAGGAAGAAATTATTTACTGAGGGTGGTGAGGCACTGGAAAGGTTGCCCAGAGCAGCTGTGGATGCCCTGTCCCTGGGAGTGTTCAGGGCCAGGCTGGATGGGACTTTGAGCTGAATGAGGTGATGTTTAAGGTCCATTCCAACCCAAACAATTCCATGAGTCTATGATCCTGCTGCACCCACCTTTTGTGGCTTGTATGCTTGGGGAACGGATTGCACATTATCTTGTTCTGGGTTTCTGCAGCTGGTGAGTCTGCAGGAAAAGGAACCATGATTAGTGATGGGGTGTTGACAAAGGATAATGATAAAAATGCCAGTCATAATGAATTTCTGATGCTGTGACTCCATCCTATCCCCCTGCTCTGTTACCTTTTGCAGACCATCAGGATTCTCCACTCAGGCCTGGGTGGACATGACATCTGATGGTTTCCAACTGGAGAAAAATAAAGTGAGTCCAGGGGTTTGTTCATCATCCTGTGCCCTGAGTGGCCTGGTCTCAGTTCACTCACAGACATCTTGAGCGTTCCTTGCACACCTCACCTCCTGCAGGCACTGTTGGGATGCTTGCACTGCCTTGCATTGGAGTAATGAGGGGAAAAAACTAAAGATTTTGGTCAATATTAATTAAGAAGCCAGAAAGAAACTTGCTTTTACTCACTTTCAGAAGCCTGCCACCTTCTTTGTGCTACTGACATGTCCAGTCCATACTCTGCTGTCCCCCGATTATGGCTTTCTTACCCTCCTTGCCTAATTTTCAACAGTTTCTTTGCAGTTTCTTTGCTCATATGAGGGTGCTATCAGCAAACAACCAAAAAAACCACCCCTGAACTGTTTTCAAATCCTCCTGAAGTTTCTCTTTTTCACCTAGACCTACAGAAAATGTCCAGCAGTCAGACAGCTTATTGGAGTCACTTCTTAATCATAATTGTGACTGCATTTTCACTCTTCTTGTATTTGGAGTAGGCACTAAGGCAGATTTTTGTTCTTCTGCATCGTGGACAGCACACCAAGCAGAGAGAAGTTTCCATATTTACTTTTTTGACACAATAAATCAATTAGAGGAATTAGATTAGACTGAGATATCAACACCTGCTGTGCCTGCTCTGGCCCATCTCACAATTTATGCATGTCCATTTAGACAGGAAATATTTGCAAAGCAAACTTGAAAGCATCATGGTCAGCATAAGCACTGCCACAGAATGTGTGTTGACCAAATGTACAATGAAATAAGTAAATTTACTAAATTCAGGGCCATTACTTGTTTCTAAGAAGTCTGCCAGAACCTATTAGTCCATAATTGGATCAATTTTGAGTCACAAAGAAATTTGAAAAAATCGAAAGCTGTTAATTTCAGGTTGCAGATATGAAGAAGAAGCTAAATCCTTTTAATAAATTACTCAAGAAATACTTTGCTTGGCCTTTTACCACAATTGTAACAAAAGAAACAGGGAAATTTGCAGGCAAATTTCATCAATTTCTCTAAGATAAAGTCATTCTAGTTTAAGATTTTGCAAATTCAAAATTATTTTTCTTTTCAAAATGAAATTAGTGCTTGGATTTTGACAGCTTCTATTGTCTTTGCTTCTCAGCATGCCATTGATTTCACCATATTTCCTTGATATGAATATTTTCTGTCCACTAGAGCAACCCAATAAAAATGTGGATTTTGGTCTTGGACTTTTTTGGAGCATGACAACAGCAAGAAGGTTGAGTCAGGGCATCAGGGCATTAGAGAAGAGTGATAATTATTGTCTGTGATGCTAAGAGTTCATTTTTATCTAGAGGATCTGTTTTCACACTGCTTAATGATTTCTCAGTTCCATTATCTATTTCATCTAGTGTTTGTTGTTACAGTGGTGATACTGCTTTTGGGTGATGATGTTTTAATATAATTTTTTTCTTTCAAACTGTTGCTAATTTCCAAACTTGTGCATCTCTTTAGTCCAAACCTTAATGAGTCAATACATTCATACTCCTATAAAATTCTGTCTGCTACCAGAAATGCTTCTGTCTGCAGAGCTGGCATTGACTGAAGGTGGCTCTGAGCCTCATGCACAAAAAAGTATTTTTGTGAATTCTGATCCCATGAGCTTTCATCCCTCATGGAAATACCTCGTTCATCCTCTTTCTTGGAGACAGTTACTGTGAGTGGTCCAGCTTCACCCCTTGGTTTTTCCTGATCAACACAAATGGTGACTCAGAGGCTTTGGCTGCACTGCTGATGTAATTCTGGACTTTATCTGTCTGTCCCAAGTTATCTTCAGAAGAAAAAGTACTTTTCATAATGCAGAATTATGCCTTTATTTTGTTATCTGACTCCATTGGAAGTTTTTCTAGGGCAGAATGGAAAGGGAACAGATAAAAAAAGGGCTCAGGGAAATGATTTAACTTGGGCATGGACCTGAGCATCCACCTCTTGTCCTGACCCCCCTGAGCCAGCTCAGCCCTTCCCAATTGTGTGGAGCTGCTGAATGAGAGAGATAAACCTTCTCCACCTCTGATCTCTCTCACAGATATACTTTAGACCTTAAAAAACTCACTTCATCACTGTTGTAAATAGTGCAGCTATATTTCATCCTAAGGCTTTCCCCTGAAGACCCTGTGCTTAGACAGGCTCCACTGTGAATATTTCAGCCAGATAGGTTTTATTTATCAATCTCCATCCAGAAATTTTCATCAAAAGTAATCATGATGTAAGAAGAAGAGAGTAATTCCAAGCAAGGCTGAAAAATTGATGTTCTCTGATTGTTTTTTGTAGAATCACTTTTTTTTTTTCAAAGGTGGCAGGTCTGGGGGGAAGTAATAAACTGTTTCAATACAGGAAAACACTGTGAAATTATAAAATATAGCTAAAACTTCAAAACAGGTATTCCCTATTAAAACAGAGGATTTTTTTCCCCACATTAGTGGTTTTTTCCGTGCTATAGTGATAACAGAGTGCACACAGAAAGCAATAGTAGAAAAGCTGTTAGCAATTAATTTCAAACATTCTCCATATAAAGAAACCTTTCTGGAATTGACACTTTCCTTAATTCTCATATGTTTTTGAAATAAATGAAGCTGTTTCACATGAAAAAATCATAGAATCATAGAATAGTTTGGGTTGGAAAGGACCTTAAAGATAATCCAAGTTCCACCCTGCTTCCATGGGCAAGGACAACTTCCACTAGAGTTAAAGGTCAAAGACTTACCTTAAACACCTTTGGCTGTGATGACCAGATCTCCTTGAGTTATGAAAGCTCCACACAGGGATCTCCTGAAATTTCCACACTTTGGATAGCACTGGATGCTGTACTGGTACAGCCAAAGTTAGCCTTGGTGTGGGATTTGAAACTGAGAGAGCCAAACTGAGAACACTCCACATCCCACTCTGTGATACTCCTCTCTCTGCCCCAGCTGAAATAGTCTAAAATCATCCTGGTTGCCAGAGCTCTGAGATCCACATTCAAAGTACTCCTTGCAGGATGACTCTGTAGAAGAATAGGCCAATATTTTTCTCTCTGCTCCTGGAGAAATTTTTAAATGGCTGCTGAAGCAATTTCTGAAACCTAATATTCCGTAAATACTTATAGTAACAGGGACTCATGATTTACCATTCCGTTTAACATATTGAGGTTGTAAATAGGTTCAGGTCAAATCAAAAAGGTTAGAAGTATTTATTTTCAATTTAATAAATGAATAAAAACCTAAGCAAAATGTTTCTACCTGACAGTTTGTACCTGAGGTTTTTTTTTAATATTAAAAAAAAGAATAATCAAATGACCAATTATGATTTGCACTTTCCACCATTTCTGTTTTTAAACAAATATCGCTTGTGTTTTAAATCCCGCACTGAGGCAGAAAAAAAAACCAAAAAAACCATAAAAAATGCTCAGTACTGTAGAAATCTTTTTTTTTAATCCCTTCCAGTTATAAATCTTACTATCCACAGATAGTTTCATAGTATAGAAACATTTTTCTCACTTTTGGACTACTTGCCTGTCTTCAGTGGGTTATTTACTTACAGTCAAGTTAAGTAACTCTGTCTGTAAAAAAAAAAAAAAAAAAGCTAGAAAATAATGGGTAAACCCTTAATTTTTTTTCCACGTGTGGTTGCCAACAGCTTTGTCAAAAGATAACATTTTTTGTTGTGAGGTGCCTGGAATGACGCATGAGGTGGCCATTAGTGGTAATTATGACCTGGCATCTGTTTAGCGAGCTGTTATTTTTCTGATCTTCCACGGAAGCTCCTTCAGTCAAGGTCAAATTCCTTCAATGTTTTCACCTTCAAGGAGCATGGACAATGTGGCCTCCTCTCCCCCCTGTGACAATTGATATTGTCACATTTCTGGGCCACCTCCTGCAATGTGTGCGTGTGGTGGAAGGAAACAGCCACAAAGAAAAGAACTTTAGCATTCAGAGGAGAGCAACATGTCAAAATTCCTTAAACCATGATAAATGTACCAAAATCATCCAGCTCTTTCCAAACAGTGGTGAGTGATGGTGATTTATGACTGTGGAGATTTTTCTTAAACTGGTAGTTTTTGCAGAAGAAAGAAAGGTCACTGAGTTAGGGTGTGTGTAGTTTTATCTTGTTCTCTGCAGTCTGCTGTTCCCTTTGAAGGAGGCTGTGCCAGATTAGAGTCCTGCTCTGGGGGAGCACCATTAATAATCATCATTATTGTCCTAACCTAAAGAAAAAGGGACACATACACACACACAAATCTTAACTAGCTCCGTGTTTGTGAACCCTTTGACACTACCACATAAATAAAGCCAGTAATTCATAGATGAGAAAAGCAAATCCCAACAGGAAAAAGAACAGCTGATCCCAAAACTGAGCAAGAAAAAAAAAATGCATCGAAGAAGCTGAATGGAAAAGAAAAGGCAGTGATTTGCGCCGTGTCAAAGAAACTGGGCAGTCTTTTAAGGGTAATAAACAGCAGTGCAAGCCCCCCTAAAAAGGGAAAGAAAAGATCATGGAAATTATACATGAGTAGGAAAATGGGAAAGCATATTACCCAGCAATTACTGCCTCTTTTCCATAGGAAATAGCACAGCAAGCTCTGCTTTTCCACTGCTCACCTTAGAGAATTCTTATCTGCACCAAGCAGTAGGAAAAAAACCCCTTGTTAAGGTCTGGGACCGAGACTTTGTTCCATAAAGAACTCCACAGAAAACCTTACCATCCTCAGATGGTACAGAAATTAAATACAAAGACCATCAAAGCACCGTAGGTCTGTCCAGCCCCTTGTTTTGCCTTTGGTGGGTCAGTAACAAAAAAAAGTTAAATGACCAGAAAAATGTGATTTTCCTGAGAAAACTCACTTTCCAGTAATTTCCAAATTTCTAAGCAAGAGGTAATCTCATAAGGAGGCTTCGATGTGAGAATTTAGTGCAACTTCCTTTGCTGCCATCCCGCTGAGAAATGCAAAGGTAGTCCTGGCTTAAAGAGAGGTAGAGGGAGAGCATGGCCAAGGAGAGATTTATCAGATGTCTTTAGGGAGGCTGGGAGGGGTGGGTGGCAGAGATCTATAAACGTCGTGCCTCTGAGCACATGAATACTGTCAACTTTAAAGGCAAGTGAATGGCCAGAGATTTGTGGTTATTTGGAGAAAGAATCACAGTGTGAATTTGAAGTTGCACACACAAGCAAATAGCTACCAAGGAATTATAAATACTTTCTAGATTCAGAATTAAATCAACTAAAGAAACTTAGTGCATTATCTGTTGGCCCAAGCTTTGTTACTGCCTTTTAGCTCACATACAAACCTAATTATGATATCGCACAGAACGGACCCAAAATTTACTTAAGTATTTTGGGAATAAATTAAATTTCTTTGCCTGAGGATGTGTGTCTTGTGGTAAATTGGTTTTGGCTTTAAGCAAGGTTTAAACTATGGCTGAAGATTTTCTTGTGCTTGGGGCACCTGTAAAAGGCTCTCTCCCATGTGGATTTTCCCATCTATGCCAAGATTTATGCTTGTTTATTTTCCTGCAGTGGCAGTGCCTGTAAGATCTGTCTTCTGCCTCCATGAAATGTAATTATCTATGAGGCTTCAGGCTTTTCTATCATTTTGTTTAATGAGGTCAGGAGTTATTGGTGGTGCACATAAAAAATACACAGTGGGAGTGAGACCACCTAGGCTTCATTTCCATGGGAAAACAGGGTAATTAATAATTGAACAGTTAACCAGAAAACACACAGCACTCTGAGAAAAGCCAGGAGGTTGGTTGGAAGAGGTTGGTTTAAAAGGATGTTTTCAAAGAGAAAGAGAGAACTTGAGGGCAGCATTAAAGGCAAAGTATTTCCTACTCTGCACACAGGGAAGGAAGGAAGGAAGGAAAGGAAGGAAAGGAAGGAAAGGAAGGAAGGAAAGGAAGGAAGGAAGGAAGGAAGGAAGGAAGGAAGGAAGGAAGGAAGGAAGGAAGGAAGGAAGGAAGGAAGGAAGGAAGGACCCATGAAAACCTTCAGTCCCAAAATACTGGAGAATTTAATGTAAAGAAGCAGCTTTCCCCCATCTTTTCTCTGCTAGAAGCAATTCGCATCCAACCAAATTTTCAGAAGCATAGGAAAGCCATGGACATCTCTCCAAACTCCTCCAACTTTTGTACATTTTGTTCATGAGAATTCTGGCCACACAAATATAAGTAAACTTATAAATTAGGATCTGAAATCCTGAGTCTCGTGAGGAGAGGGCAATTCCTGATATGCATAAAAAAAAAATCATAGAATGTTTGGGTTGGAAGCAACCTTAAAGATCCTCTAGTTCCCACCCCTGTGCCATGGGCAGGGACACCTTCCACCATCCCAGGTTGCTCCAAGCCCCACCCAAGCTGGCCTTGGACACTTCCAGGGATGGGGCAGCCACAGATTCTCTGAGAATCTCTGCCAGGGCTTCCCCACCCTCACAGGGAAGAATTTCTTCCTAGTATCCAATCTAAACCTACTCTTCATTTTAAAGCCATTCCCCCATAATATCCAGACACGATTGTGACCATGAAAAGAATTTCCTCATGTCAACAAATTCATGCCCTTAATCAGCCCTGTGCAAGGATAGGATCAATGAAAGCACTGTCCATGCTCAGAACTGTTTTTGATAGAAAATAATGAGATAAAGTCAGTATTATTTCAAGACTGTGGTTTTCAGAGCAGTCTGCAGATGATATGAACACAGAGGAATCAGTCAGTCTGCATTTAAATAGCAATTACAGATATTAATGTCTACTTAGCTGAATTAGGAAAATAAATGTAATGGCTTTTTCTGCCAGGAGGATGCTTTGCATGATGGATCACTTTGCTGATGTGACTAAATACCTTTCTGATATTGACTGACAAAGAGAAGCAGACAAAACATAAGAAAAGTCTTCAGGCTGCTGTAAAACATCCAGGGAGGGAGTTCAGGGATGTGGCAACACAGAGCAGAATTTTTACCTTCAGAACTGGCACAAAGAGCACTTGTGAAATGGCCAAGTCTTGTCAGCAAGAGCTGACAGGCAAAGAAAAGGAGTTGTTTCTTTATCTTGCAGGTGTCTGCAGGTCCACATGTCCTTCTGGAAGAGACAGATGCAGAAGCAGAATAAATTTGATTACATTGGTTTCTGCAATATAGTGGATTTCCAGATGCGTTTCATCCCACTCTGAAATAGATGGGTACATTTTTTTGCTCTAAGATCCTCAACCTTATTAATTTCATCTTAATTACTTCCAAGGAAGCCTGGGGTGACTTACTGAGAAGTTTACCCTGAAGTCATTTAAAGCTCGGTAAGGTGCCTCCTGCCATTGACTACAAATGCATTTAGTGTTTGAACACAGGTTTATTATCCTTGGTCACTCACTGGCCATGGACTCACAGCACAAAATTGATTTGCAGGAGAACCAGAGTGGGAGTTTCTAGGGCACTGCTGCTGAGTTTTTTATTTTGTTTTGTGGGGGAGTATTAATCATATGGCACTGTTTCTGGTCTTGTTGATGTCAAAAGCAGTGTCTTTCTGGTTTGTTTACATCTTTATGCCTCAGACGCCTCTCTCCTCGACTGCAAACCTGTCAAGCTAAGAATATTTTGTAAATCAGAATCCTCATTCATCCCTATGCTTTAATAAGGAACTTATTTTATATCTCATTATGGCTTCCTTCTGGTGAGTGGGCCTGCAGGTGATTTTTTTTTTTTTGTGACTAATTATGATGCCCTTAGAGCAAATAGCAAATTGTGCCCTGGGTGGTGGAATTAAGGAAGTCCTGATTTGATTATCTGCTCAGAGAACAGGGGTGGGAGCTCCTGTTTTTGCATTCTCAGATGTTTAACATGAAGCTACAACTTCTGAAGCTTTAGGGACCTTTATAACATCTTTTCTTGTGTAGGTTCCATGGGTCTGAAAGGTGCTGAACTCATATCATAGATCCTGGTTTGTATTAAACTTCTGACAACTTGATAACTTTGAGACCTCTTCCTCTGTATCAGGTTGGATGGATTCTGTCCAAAAATGGAAAGATTGGCAGAGGCACACACAGAGCATGGAACATAAACTTTGCTTCCTAAAGAAACCATGCAAAAACTGTCAGTCCTTCTCAGAGACATTCTTGGCCAGTGCCCACCTCAGTAATTTTCTCTTTCGTAGTTTTTCTGGTTTAAAACAGCAAATCCTTATGAAATTACACTGAAGAGTTCTGGAAAACTCTTCTACCCTGGGCAAAAAAAAAGTTGCTATAATTTATAATCCTCTCAGGATCATAATTCCAGTCTTTTAGATGTACAGAAGAAGGTGCCTTGCCTCTCAGGTGGAGAATATATTAACTGTTATCATCCCTTTGGCTTTAGAACAAGCAGACTTCAATTAACACCAGTGCAGGATATAGAAATTAGCATTTCCTTTTCAGCTTGTTTTAGCTTCTATCAGGCAAAGCTCTCAGATGCTGGGGGAATATTTGCCAAGGTGTCTCTTGGGGACCAATTTGCAAATCAATGGGGATGCTGGTGGCATAAACCTCTATGCTTTTATTATCCAGCCCCTACAGCACAGGTCTGCTTGGCAGAATGTAATTTGAGTGCTACAGGTTTGTTATGAATCAACAGGATAAAATGGATTGTTGTGCACTAATTCTTCAGGTCCCAATTATCTGACCTTAGTGCTCTGAAAAAATAGAGAAAACAGAAGACTGAGATAGAGACAGGCAAGGAGATATGGGGGAAATAAATAAATATACACAGAAGCATGGTTTTATATAAGGCCAGAATATAGGTGGTTGTAGTGGTGGGGTTTGGAAGGTGGGAGCTCTGCTACCAGTGAGAGGATGATGATAATGTGTCTTTCATCCCCATAATGATTCAGTCAGCTGCCCATCTTCTGAAATCCTGATTTCAGGATTGAACTTACATTGTATCCTATAGAAGATCTAGGGAAAAGGCTGGCTAAAAATTAGATGGAATTTGAATCTTAAAATCTCTGTGAGTAGTAAGGAATATTTGCTTCCCTACCTGCCCTAGTATTCCTAATTTTTTGTAATACCTGGAAAGACGCAGTGGGAATAAGTATGACTGGAGTTTTACTGAGATAGCTGAACAGTGAAGATGTCACAAAAAATTAGTTTTGATATTGTCCTTTTTTATCCAGGTTCCCTATTTTGTCTCACTGAACACCTTTTAAAAATGTTGGATTTCAACCAAGTAGAGTCAGATATAGACATTTCAGGGATAATTAAATTCCTGCATGATTCCCATGAGCCCATTAGAGATGCCCAAATGGATATTTTCCCTGGAAGTCTGGCAGAACCCAGTGTTGCATCCTGTCCAGCCAGGACAAATGTTGGGCACATATGTTAAGAAGACAGAATTCCTTATTTTCACTTCTCTCCTCACACGTTGCTCCTGCTGCTGGTGGAGGTGCTCCACAGAGGCCTCGTCCTGCACTTGCAGTGGAGCAGTCAGGAAGGTAAAATTCCTGTGGGTAATTAAGGATATTTTGTATATCCTTAATAATAAATATAAATAATACCTAAAAAATAATAAAAATAAAAATACCTACATGGAATCCAGCTGACATTCTTTTCACCATCACTGTTCACAGAGTTGTTTTTATGGATGTGCTTCAGTTTGGGACCCAACTGTCCTGGTCAATGTTTCAACACACAAAACACAGACAGACTCCAACCTCCTGGCCTCAGTGGCTCTGCCCATATCCTTCAAAGGCACTCTCTTAACTTAAAACTCCCTTCTAAAATTGTGTTTCTTACCCCCTTTTCAAAGATAGTTGTTGAATGACCATGGTTTACTTAGGAGGATAAAAGAAAATTTTATATATGAACCTGAAACTGTCTTCTGACATATCTGCTTATCACCATTCAGAGACCAGCCATCCACAAAGATAATTTTGCAGTGACTGAGAAGTATTTTAGCTTTGTCAAGAACAGCTGATCCTTGTTGCTTACTTTATATTTCTTTGATCATATAATATCTGTGGGCAGAGCTTGTTAAAAATATTCAGAAGTCTGCATTCATAGATGCCAAGCCTATTATTCATATTTTTAAGCCTCTGAATTATCTCTCCATGAAGTGTAGATACAGAGTCTAAGGGTTTTTTTGTTCCCATTCAAACACTGGAACCACTGTGGCTCTTGGAGATTTTAATTCCTTTTATGTTCTTGGATGAATAATCCACTCTAAATCAATGTGTTTGCTCTAAACCAGAAACCAGAGAGAGAAAGCTTCTTTCTATGAGACAACCTCAGCTGTGCAGCGTGGCAGCCAAATGCCATTAGAAATGCTCTGTGTACCCTCTCCCATTAAACAGAAGTCAACAGAATGGGAATTATCTCCTCAGCTAATGGTTAAAGCCAACTGTTGGGTGAAGATACCAGTGATTCAAGAGTTCTTGGACACTTTTTTCCCCCAGCCTTTCCAGAGGAAATGTAGTGATACCTCAGTCACCAGGCTGTGAAAGTGGAGGATATGATGTAGAGACAGGACAGCAATTAACAGCCTAAATCCAGAGTTCTGTTGTAACTTGAGGCCCTTGGGAGGATCCACCCTAATTTTAAACTCTCTCTATTACAAAAACTCAGCTATTTAAGATGGGCCTGACAGATATGCCAGAGGACATGAGAGATGTGGTTTTCTGGAATGACAGGTGGAAAGAGGATTTAATCCTTTATAGATCTACAATGACACTACACATGTGTGTGCAAGGCCACTGAATTCCAGCCATCGGATCTGGGCAGGTCACTCTGGATGTGGATTCAAAGCCAAACTCCTCCAACAACTGGTAGCTGTTTAAGGTCAGCTTTGCTGAAGATTTTTACCAGTCTGTAGTTTGAAGACCTCAGCAGGTGAAATGTGTCTCCCTGCCTTCTGTGGGCAGGGATGCCAGGAAAGTCTTACCCGACCCTGGCATAAATCTTAACTCCCCAAGATCTTTAAGATGATCTTTATTAACTTCAAAGTTTACAAAGATTTCTGTTTTCTTTACAGACTCATCCCTAATGGATGATATAATAGCAATATTATGGACAAGCCTGATCTTGTGCAACACAGATCGCTCCAAAATATTGGCAGATGACAAGAGAAATTAAAGAGCACTGGTAGAAGCCCATGTTGAGCTTAGAAAAGCAGACTGTGAGGCTAAAGAGTTTGCCTACAAAAATGGTATAGAATGTGAGTGAAATCTTAATGTGTCAGGAATTCAGATACCAGGGTGATAAGTGCAGTGTGAAAATGGAACCAGAGCACAACAAAGTGTAGCTTTGCATGAATCACTGAAGTCTCCTACTAGAGTTGCAAGCAAAACAAGTATTAAACTGCGTTGCAAAACTGTCTTTTGCAGTAAAAAGTACCAGATGAATTTGGCTGTTAGTTGTTGTAGATGCATTACCAATTTCTCTTATTTTTTGAAAATAAAGATAACTTAACCTTTGACTCTCCTCAAATTTTTATTTTGCATCTTGCCAGATGTGTTACTTCTATATTCATTTTTACCCCCCACCATCAGCAACAACACAAGACTGTGGCCATCTCAGATGAGAATTCTCTATTTTTTAAATCTTTTTGTCTGCTGTTGAAGGATTTGAAGGATTTTTTTTTTTGTTTTCCTTCCATGAAGGTTGTAGTTATAGCTTAGTCCTTTTGTGCTAGCAGTTGTAATGTGTGTCCCCTGAATTTATGTGGATCTAAATGAACAACTGCAGTGAAGCATCTCATAAGCTTCTATATTTTCATTTTAGATTTACTACTGGTAATTACATGCCGTGCATATAACAGAGGATCTAAAATCAATTGTGCGCTTTACATTTTACTGGGTACTTATTAATTTCAGTATCTATCTCAATTTAATCGACATTTCCTGCATAAATAAATGAGGCCTTTTTTTTTTTTTCAGGATGCAGCAATAATCCATTAATGACATTTATGAATATTTTTTAAATGACTGGTGATGCCATGAAGGGAAAAAAGTATGGAAATATGGAATGATTGATGAGGCACTCATTGCCTTTGAGAACTGACCTGTCCCCTAAATTTCTTACTTCCACTCTGTTTTTGCATTATGAGTCCCAGAACAATATGTTCTTGAAATGCACAAATGATGTTATTTTATCAGGATGAGGAGTCCCCCTCTTTACTTTTCCTTTCGCTGTGTCTGAAGAGTTTTGCTTGATGCTACAATGGAACTGCTGAAGGTCCTGATAAGGCAGGAGGAGGAGGATGTGCTTCACATGACCAAGTGCTTTCTGTGGCAGTGTAAGGCACATCTGGGGATGTCACACACTGGTGAGCTCTGTCCTGCACAGGACACCCCAACAATCCCACCCTGTGCTTGAGAGCAGTGTCCAAATACCTCTTGAGCTCTGCCACGCTTGGTGCTGTGCCCACTTCCCTGGGAAACTGTTCCAGTGCCCAACCACACTCTGGGTGACAAAACCTTTTCTAAAATCCAACCTAAACCTCCCCTGGCACAGCTTCAGGGCTTTCCCTCAAGTCATGCCACTGGTCACCTCAGAGAAGGGATCAGTGTCTGCCCCTCCTCATCCCCTTATCAGGATTCTGAAGACCACAGTGGGGTCTCCCCTCAGTCTCCTCCAGGCTTGACAGACCAAGTGATTTCAGCTGCTCCTTGTACAGTTTCCCCTCCAGACCCAATTCTGAGTCTGCTCAAAGTTTAACTCAGCTGCCAGCAGTAGATGAGGGTGACATTCCTCATTCCATTGCTGAGGTGTGTGCCTGTTTGCTGTCTCAGGGGGATGGATGGATCCATTTGAGCATAGGGTTGGATTCGTGTTTAATTGGCTTTGAGGACATAAATGTCATTCTTTAAGTCTCAATTAAAAGAGAAAGCATTACAGTGTAGTAGGAATTGTAAATCATTAATAACAATGCACTCCAAGAACCCCTGAGGGAAGTTTGTATTTCTTTCTGAACACATTTTTTTTTCATAGATTCATTCAAATCATAGAATGATTTCAGTTGCAAAAGACCTTCAAGATCATCCTGTTCCACCCCCTGCCATGGGCAGGGACACCTTCCACTAGACCAGGTTGCTCAGATCCCCATCCTGGCCTTGAACATTTCCAGTGATGTGGAATCCACAGCCTCTTTTGGCAACCTCTTCCAGTGCCTCACCATGCTTATAGTAAAGATTTTTTTTCCTAATATCTAATCTAAATCTCTCATCTGTTAGTTTAAAACTGTTTCCCTTTGTCCTATCACTATCTGCCCATGTGAAAAATTGCTCATATTTTTCCTAGGAACTCTTCAGCTATGGCCAAGGAATGCTTTTACTCTTCTTGCCAAGGTCTTCCCCAAAACCCCTCCTGTTTTCGCAGACCACCCTACCACTGAAACACAGGCAATGTCCAGCCATGTGACACCTGAGAGAGTTTGTGTCTCATGGAAAACCACAGTGGGCTTGTCACACTGGATGGCCAATTGTTCCTTCTCCTCAAGTGTGTAGATGTAGGACCAGTGGATTTGGCTCACCTGCTTTAGGCTGAATACAGAATGAAAATGGAATCTTATCACACTCTCTTTCTAATCACTCATGAGGGAAAGACTCTCCAAGGTACTGTTTACCTGGTCCATTTTAGGCATCTGCTTCTGATAAAAAGCTGAGTGATGCTGTTGGCACACCTGAAGGATGAAATGCCACCCTGAGGGACCTGGACAAGCTTGAGAAATGGGCTCATGGGGATCTCATGGGGTTTAACAAGGCCAAATGCTGGTGCTGTACCTGGGTTGGAGCAACCCCTGGTGTCAATCCAGCTGGGGGATGAGGATCAAGAGCAGCCCTGCCAAGAAGGAATTGGGGGTGCTGGTGGATGAGAGTCTGGACATGACTCAACAATTTTAAGCTTGCAGTCCAGAAAGCTGAATGTGCCTTGGGCTGCATCCAAAGCAGAGTGAGCAGCAGGTGAGGGGGAAGTCTGCCCCTCTGCTCTGGTGAGACCCCACCTCTAGAACTGCACCCACTGCTGGGGGCCCAGCACAGGAAGGACATGGAGCTGTTGGAGTGAGTCCAGAGGAGGCACCAAGCTGCTCAGAGGGAGGGATTCCATGAAAAACCATTTCACACTGTGCTCCTTGCTGGGAGTTGGCTCCTGGTTCCTTGTCTGCAAGGAGAGCCAGTGCAGGTAAGTCAGGTGTTAGATATCTTTATTTAGTAGATATATCCTGGTCTAAATGAGGTAAGCAAGGGCACCCCTAAATCTGTAACATAATCATAAACTGAAATAATTTGTTCCACTCTCTAGATCTGGAAAGTGCAGAAAAATAACTAATTTATGTTTCATTCCCATGCCAGTAATTAAAAGATACATCAAACATGTGAATAATACCTGCATTTCTAGTTAAGCTGTCACAGGTGGCTGTAACTCCACCCTCTCTACTCTCACACAAGGTCAGTGATAAGATCTTTAACTACTCTTTTCCAAAATTATAGCTGCTCAGACCTCCACCTGCAGCCGCCAGGAACAAGGACTAGAAACATGTGAATTTTGTGGTGGATGGAAATTCAAGCACTCAGATTCAGGAGTGGTTATTCTCAGCCAATTATAACTTAGGGCTCTTATTTATTTTGGTTTTGTATTTTCATTTTTCAAATGTTTGAATTCAGTTGCTTTAATGGCTGAATTAAAGAACACTTATCATGTGCATTCTGAGGTCTGGTCTCCCTAAAGAAAATGAAGAAATGGCTGGCAATCCAAGCAAGTTCAGCTGAGGAATTATTAAGTTACATCTCAATTACTCATTCATTAACAAGCTGTCCTTGCCTCTCACTTAGCAGAATTTACAGAAGTCATTAGTTTCTTTCAACTGTGACCATATTTCCCAACATATGTGGATGACACACAATTGGTTTGAGAGGGAGCTCAGCAATATGGAAGTCAAGGACAGTTTTTCCTGAGAAAATAGGCAGCATCACACATCAGACAGGTCACATTTCCACTGATGGCAGAGAAGAGACTGGGAGAAATGGGAAACTTGTGGGTGTCAATCCTTGTCTGCAAATTCCCCTTCCCCTGTCCTGTGTTACCCCTCTTTCCAGCCAAAGTTTGGGAAATCTTCCCTCAGGAGGCTGAGAGGTGGAGAGCAGCAGCACTTCAAACACAGCAGGGGTGGAACCAATGCCTGTCTCAGCTGCTGGCACTGATTTCTGGGGGTACACCTGTGTGAGGAAGGACATGTATGAGCCTCAGGCACAGGTAGCAGGTTAGTGCCATATCTGCTCCCTGGAATGAGGGAAAACTGCAGGGAATGCTGCATCCTGAAAATCCTCACTGCCTGGGCCACATAGAATGCCCCTGTGAGAATCTCAGACACTTCAGCAGTTTGTGTGTGTGAAGTCCAAGAACCCACCTTGGAGCTCAGTATGGGCAATGAAGGGCAGATATTTGAGTCCCCTAGACAAAGCCCCAAGTATTTTTTTTGGAGAAGAGGATTAAGCCCTCCTATCTGTATGATGCTATAGACAACTTCTCTTTAGAATTGCTTCAACATCACCTTGTCTGTCTGTCTGTTGGCCTCCCAGGCCTTAATCTCAGCTGAAACAGCTCAATATTACAGTAAAAAACAACAACTACAATCACAACCAAAACCAACCAAACAAAACCAAACCCAAAACAAAACAAGAAAACCAACCCCCCAAAAAACAAACCCAAAAAACATAATCAAGAATGTTTCACTCCATACCAAGATGTCAAAGCCAGGTCATTCATAGGTACTCTCCAGACAGTACCAGTGAGCTTCTTAGAGTATACCAAATACCACTGTGACTTCAGGAGCTGAGGTCTCACTTATTTCAATTTACTGCCCAGCTCCTGAAGATCAGACACTGTTGGACTCTCCTCACTTTGCAGGCAGCTTCTCTACTTGACATTGACCAGTGGGACTTGCCACAGGTTATCCAAAAGGCTCTGTGGCTTTCATCTTAGTCTTGATTTAGACAGAGAGACAGAGGATTGTCTGTGACCCACTTTGCAGAGCGGAGAGAGCTGGAGATACCCTTTGTTTTGTGGAGGGAAGTGCAAAGGGACTTGGAGACAGATAGAGAATGGTTTCAAATTGAAACAGAGTAAGGTTAGATTAGATATGCGGAAGAACCTTTTCCATGTGTGGGTGGTGAGGCCCTGGCACAGGTTGCTCAGAGAAGCTGTGGGTGCCCCATCCCTGAAAGTGTTTAAGTCTGCAGAGGCCTTGTAGAAACCTGGAATAGTGGAAGGTGTCCTTGCCCATGGTAGGGGGCTGGAACACGATGGTCTTGAAAGTCTCTTCCAACTGAAATCATTCTGTGATTCTGTGATTCTGTGATTCTGTGATTCTGTGATATAGATCTACACACAAATGTTCATCTTTATATATAGGTATACATGTATGTTGCTCTGCTGAAGGCCTGAAAAGTGAACGACACTGGTTTAAAGCTGTCACTGTTGCACCTTGGAGCTGTCACTGATTGGGAAGTTGTTTTCTACTCAGAGAGAGCAGAGTGACTTCTTATTGGAAAAAACAGAGCACCAAAATGAGACCTTTCCCTGTGTAAAATGAGTTCTGTAAAGCAGGTTGCTGTTTCTGTCCTATTACTAGATCTGGGAGCCAACAGTGCTACCAGGCATTGGACTTGGGGATCCTTGTGTGTCCCTTCAAACTCTGGATATTCTATTCTCTGATTAAATGATCTTCTCTTTTGGAGGGCTGACAAATGGAACATCACAAAACCCAGAGCAAAGATGCACAGCCAAGGGTCAGAGTCCAGAACACAAGATATTTGCTGCTCTCTGCTCTCTGGAAGCACAACGCAGAGAAAACCAGCCAAGTCATTGAGGGAGGGACTTTGTCATGGCTGGAGAGGTTGAACTGGGAGATTTCTCCATTTCAGTCCTCTGGAGCTGTGCAAGAGCATGTCACAATTTCCACTGGACACAAAAATTACAAAGATGTAACAGTGGAAGTTGCCCTGGTACCCTTTCTGTTGCTGGGCACCACATGCTTGATCCTTTAGGACTTTCCACCAGCTTTCACCTTTCTATTTCCCTCCTGGGGCACAAGCCCAAACTTTTGCTGTCACCAGATCCGGGTTTGTTTGTGTTGCTGAGGAACTTTGATCTGTGTCTGCTGCCTACTGTGAACAGCTCAGTCTGGGGAGAAACCAAGCTCAGCTGTGGTGCCAGGCAGCCAAACCTCCATCGAAGGAGCGTGGTAGGTGGTGGTGGAAGATCTCAAGAGCAGAACAGTGCAGGGAAGGTTATGGAGGGAAGCAGTGGCTCTGAGCAGGTCAGCACTACAGGACTAACAGATTTTTGGGAATGTGCTCATTCACAGGCTTGTTGTTTTCCATAATCTTTCAGTTGCTCTCATCGCTCTCACTTCCAAGAGATTCATGGATTTGTCCTCCCAAGCTTTCATTGAAGGTTGTGGTGTCTGCTGCTACCTCTATTCAGCAGGGGCAACAAGAGAGGCGGAGAGATTGTGGTGGAGAGATTTAACTGAGGTCGCAAAATTCATTGAAGACAATCCCTGAGATAGAAGTTGACCTTTTCACATCCTTTGAAATGGTTCCTTTCACCTGACCCTGCAGAATCAGTTCTCAAGGTTGTAAGATTATGTATTTAGTTTTGTATTGAAATGTTCCTTAAAAAAGAGAATTGTCACCAATACCTAAATCATCTTTCACATCAAGACAAGCTGAAGACATGGAGGTAATGCAAACATCAGGGGTCCAGAATTTTGGGAATATAGGTATGTCTTTAGTAAACTGAAAAATATGTTCTTATTGTGAACTTAGGACTCTAATTTAGGAGTAGCAATGTACAAAATATTTCTTTTTGGGCAAAACTGAAGAAACATTATGGACAAAATCCCTTCCTTTTTCAAGGTAGACACTTGAATTATGAGTTATGAGCAGGATAAAATGACCTGGTGGCAGATTGAGTGGGCAAGGAGAACATATCCATTTAGAATGATTCCTGTTTCTGCGCATGCCTCCTAATGTTTCTGTGACTTTCAGAAAAATTAGGGAGGGTACTTACCTATTGGCACCCCTGCGCCTCCATTCTTAAAATGAAAAAAGAAAGAACTCTCAAAACCTTTAAAAATGTATTGTGAAAACTTGATATTCACTTCTATTTTTTCATTCAGCTAATTTAGAAGTTGGCCAAAATTTCTGAGAAAAAAGGGCTTGTATGTGAATTCTATCCTAAAAATAAGAATAGGAATAAGAGTAAAAATTAATAAAAATAAAAATAAAAACATAAAACATAAACATAAATATAAAAATAAAATTAAAAATGGGTAGGGAATAGTGCACTTATTTCACTAGAAAAACAATTTCTTTTAGAAGCAGTGGTTTGTTTTTTGTTTTTTTTATTTTTTTGGTATCAACTTGAAGATGAGAAATGGAGAAATCTTTCCTCTTTCTTTTTTTGGTTTGAGTGGAAACTCAACTCAGCAGGACTGAACACAGTTCTCAGCTTTGTGCATCTTTTGACATATCCGTTAGCACTTCTGGGTGTCTTTTCCCCATCTCTGGAATTAGGAAAATACCCACCACCCTTCTCTTCTTAATGTATTTTATCTGTAAGTTCCTCTGGGCAGGAATTTTTCTTACTTCTGTTATTCTGTATGTAGGAAATGGATGGAGCTGATTCCCCAAACAGACATTTTTAACCAAAAGGTTTACCTTACATTTTGTACATTTCAATTCTATTATATAATTCTGTGATGACATAATTCAAGTTTAAGTCAATGGGAGGAAAAGTCTATGGTGGATGAATCAGGCTGTAGCCAGAGTTTGTGGATATGTTCACCAATCTGTCCCAATGTGGCAGCACCAGCTTTCTCCCAGTCCAAGATGTCAGATATGTAATGGACATGAACAATTTGAAGATGAAAAGCAGACAAAGCAAACCAGCCATAAATTGGAATGAACGTGGAGCACCCTGCTTACACTCCAGACTGAAAGAAAATTTCATCTGCTTTTCACTGAATTACAAAATTCAGCCACTCCAGCAGCAGTCAAGAGTGACAAAGAGAGAGCATCTTGTATAAAGAATATTGCATTTTATGACCACAGCAATTTTAATTTTTTTTTTTTAATGAAAAATGAATGTTTTTCGATGGAGCTGATGGGACCCAGCAGTCCTCCAGAAATGCTGGGGATACACAAGAGGTTCTGAACACCATTCCCTGCTGACACAGTCTTTGCCTCTTGCCACACAGTGACTTATGCAGGGATTTGCACTCATCAGTCCTGGTTTGTTTCACATCCATCTCTGGATGGCAGAGGGAGGGATCCTCTGACAGGTGGATTTTGAATTGCTTCCACAGCCTGGGCTGACACCCAGTTTCTGAGGTGATTTATACAGTAGCTCGGTGCAAGCTGGTTTATAATGCAATGTGGTCCAAAATGATTTTGCTTGCATCTTGAAGTGAGCATCCATCCATCAACACACCCAGAGTCACTCTGCTGCCCACTGAAAGTGTTCCTGGCAGGTGTCTTTGCTATGAGGCTTCTCCATCCTGTTCACATTTTTAAACTATTGAATTAGAATTAGTTAGAATGCCAAGTTTTCAGCTGAAACACTCATCACAAAGGAACTTGGCCTCTGAATCCTTCTGGAATTGAGTATCATCTGCTGGGGAAATCACTGGAATGATATTTTTTTAAAGTGTTCTAGGATATCAGGTTGCCTCATCTTTGTACTGATTTCTCAGATGTGCTCACAGGGAGAAACGGGCATACAGAGTGAGACTGAGCAGAGACCTGGCTCTCAGAAGTAATAAAACTTCTGCAAAGCACAATGAATGTTAAATATTTGAGTCTGTATTACATCTGAATGCATTTTTACAGACTTTTCTTCTCTTTTTCTTCTTTCAAAAGAAGATAAAAATGAAATCAGTACATCTGAGCATGAGGATTGTAAGGTTACTTCAAAATCAACTGATGTGGTTGTTCTGCAAAGATTACTGCCTGATGGAGTTCTTGTTTGCCATTGCTTTCAAGTAATTTGTGAGCATTTCCAAACTGAGTGTTTTCTAGGAAAGTGTTGTCATGACAGAACATTGGCCTTGAACTGAATGACTTTGAGTTTAAAAAATAGTGAGGAAAGGAATTAAAAAAAATATTCTCACTGTAAAAGCAGCTTGTTGGAGCAAGACCTGAGGAGACCATGAAGATTAGAGGGATGGAATACCTCTCCCATGAAGAAAGAGTCAGAGAGTTGGGGTTGTTCAGCCTGACAAAAAAAAAAAAAGAAAAAAAGAAAAAAAAGGCTTTGGTGAGACCTTACAACCCCTTTCAGTGCCTTAAGGGGCTTAGAGAGTTTAGAGAGTTGGAGAGGCACTTTGGACAAGGGTCTGGAGTGACAGAAATAGGGGGAATGGCTTTAAACTGACAGAGAACAGGTTTGGAATAAATATTGGGAAGAAATTCTTCCCTGTAAGGTGGTGAGGCTCTGGCACAGGTTGCCCAGAGAAGCCGTGGATGCCCCCATCCCTGGAAGTGTTCAGGGCTGGGTTGGACAGGGATCTGAGCAACCTGGGATAGTGGAAGGTGTCCCTGCCCATGGCAGGGGGTTGGAAATTGATGATCTTGAAAGTCCTTCCCAACCCAAACCATCTGTGACTCTGTTATTTCTATGAGACACCTGCCCTGCAAATGCTCATGTCATCTGGGATGGGACACAAGGGAATTTCTCTTTCTATCACCAAGATCTCTGCATGGCTCCAAGCACAAATATCACAAATTCCTGTCATCCTCATGGGGTTTCTCGTGCCCACTGAAGACTGGCACAACTCTTCTGGTTCTTTGGGATCAAAATGCTACTCCAGTCTTAGCACTGAGCACACTGAAACTCCACATTTTAACTCCCTCAGTTAAAAATGTGATGGTGAAAAGTTGAGAGGGAGCCTGGATAGCATGAGATGAGTAGGAAAAAATGTGCAGTATCTCAGTTTACCAAGAATTGTGGATGGGAAGAAATACAGATTAAAGTAATTTTTTTTTCTGGTGCTTGTGAAATGTTGAAGCCCTGTGTTGAGGCAGGAACTAATTTGCTGTGCCAGGCTCTAGTTAAGGCAGAATTACATCCTCTGACTGTGTGGAGAAGAAAGTCACTTTTCATGCTCGTGCATCAAGGGTTTCAGACTTCTGTGAGTAAGTGCAGGAGCTTTACCTCTCTCAGAGAGCTCATTTTGCACACAGAGCTCCCTGGCTGGTGCACGGTACCTCCCTCCATTTTTACCTCAACAGGAAAAATCAGGGAAATACCCTCGTTCAGTGCTGTAGAGACCTTCCTCAGACTGTAAGGAAACCCTTCTCAGACCCTTTCTGAGCACTGTGTCTGTTCTGAGGGTTGATGATTCTTCCTGTGAGATGCTGCTCAGTTTGTTTTGAAGATGAGGGGAATTTTATCTTTTTCTTTTTACATTATTAGGAAGAGCAGGTTGCTCATTCACTCTGACAGAAGGCAGTTTAATCAGCTGTTATTGTCTGGGTAAGTAAGACTAACCAGGGTGTCTGGATGTCTTTCCCCAAATAAACTCAGATCCAGTGGAGGATGTGGCCACACTCACATTTTTCTCGCTTCAGTGTTTCTGAATATAAGGTCGCTAACCCCTTGAATTTATCTGTGTTCTCCAAGGTGGGTAACCCCAGGCAGCTGTTTTAACTTCCCACAGGCTGAACACAATTGGAAATAGAAAAGACAGGAAAAAAAGGAAAAAAACATCTTCCCACCAACACAGCAAGGACAGTCGGGAAAAGTCAGGAGCTCAAATTCATATGGTTAAAGCTCAGGGTCAGGACCATATGTGGGAACACAAAAAATACTCAACTGCCTTGAGAAAACACTGCCAGAATTGCAGTGAAAATTAAATCTCTCCCCTTTTCTCCCTTGTGGGTGTCTGAAAGGGCCATTTCTGCAGCAGATGTCTTTTTAGGCTCCATAACTCATCCTGTCCCTGGTTCCTGTGTGGACACAGCTGGGAGGAAGCTGAGCTCAGTCCAGTTCCAGGGTAGAAAGGGCAGCTGTCACTTGGGATGATGCCTGAAATTATTCCTACCTCCATAGCTCTGCTTGTTCATGAAGAACTTGCTTGAAAAATAATTTGTAATTATTCTTCTCCTGGCTGCTTGTGCAGTAATTATTAATCAATCTTCATTTTTATGTGATATGTATTTGCTTCCTGGTTAATATTTTAAATTGATATTGTGTTGTTTTTGTAATTATTAATAACGATATTGTTATTTGAGCATGATGATTGTGATTAGAGGTAAATGTAATTTCCCAATGGAAAATTATTGAGCTAAAAATACCAGCTTCATCAATTTCTATAATTTACGGTGGCATCTTTGCAATTAATTCAGAAAGCAATACTTCAGATTAAAATACAGGATTTATGTTCCAGCATTTTAAAAAGCACAAACCTCCTATTATATTAATAAAATCTGGAGGAATGGTTAAGGGCACTGTTTTAAGATCAGTTCAGTGGTCATACTTTGGCTCACTGTTGATAATAGATGTGCCTAATCATATTCCTCCTTCAACAAAATGAGTTTCTAAAGGAAGTGTCATTAAAGAGAACAGAAAACTTTGGTCCACACAGCTCGGGCTCCACCTTCTTTCACTTTTTTTTACCACACTCTGGACCATCTGTGCAATATTCTGCATCATGCACTGACATCTCATGTCTGGAACATGTACTGCAAACAAATCTCTGACAAATGTCTGTCCAGGACACCAGGAAAAGACTAGAATAATCACGAATCACAGGATGCTTTGGGTTGGAAGGGATTCCTTCAACACCATCTTCTTCAATCCCCCTGCCATGAGCAGGGGCACCTTCCACTATCCCAGGTTGCTCCAAGCCCCATCCAGCCTGGCCTTGAATACTTCCAGGGATGGGGCAGCCACAGCTTCTCTGGGCACCCTGTGCCAGAGCCTCACCACCCTCACAGTAAAGAATTTCTTTCTACTACCTAATATAACCCACTCTAATTTTAATGTCATTCCCCCTTATCCTTCCAGTTTGCATCAAACTTGCCATGATAAAGGAGAAAAGCTCAGAACTCAATGCTCTACATTAATGCTCTCCCAATATTTCAAAACTTGGTGGAAAATACCTCCTAACCATGCCAGACACTGTTTCAGGCTCTATGATTTACTCAGCTCTAAGTCTCAGAGATACACAAAATGTGCTTCACATTTTTTGGGGTCAAAGTACTTGAAGCTTTGGACAGCCCACACATCCACTTTGGATGTACTTAAAAGTAATTTTGAGGACCCCTTCTGTGTTGCTTGGAAAAATGTGGCTTAAAAGGCAGAGGGGATGCAATATCATAGAATAATGGAATCATAGAATCCTTAAATTGGAAAATACCTCCAAGACCATTAAGTCCAACCTTTCACCAAACAATGTCATGCCCATTAAACCATATTGTGAAGTGCCACATCTACTCATTTTTTGAATATTTCCAGAGCTGGTGACTCCACCACTTCCCTGGGCAGCCTGCTCCAATGTTTAAACACTCTTTCAGTGAAGAAAATGTTCCTCACATCCAACTTGAACCTCCCCTGATATGTATATATATACACTTGTGAATATAATTTAAATATTTAGAATCTAGCAAAGACGTCTGGCTGGTTTTTATATCGTGGAGTAGTTCTGCTGCAGTATGAAACAAAGATGAGGACCCACTTGGGACCTCTTGCAGAGACAGCTGCATGAGCACAGCGTGCAGCTTTAGACCTCCTCAGAGGAGTTTGGAATTGAAATGGTGATGCTTAATTAGTAGGCAAAGAGAAATCAACAGTAGACCATGGTTCATAGAATAAATTATGTGCCATATATAGAACAGGGATATTTTTTTTATATCATTTGTGTGTAAGGATTGAAGTTTAGTTGATGTTTACTGGCAATTTCATGTAGAAATTTCTTACATATTTCAGATTTTGTGGTGTCTTTCATAACTCCCAGGCTCTGAGTGGCTATCCTGGCCCATTCCAGAGACTCCTTGTTCTCTTCTCCTTCTACTTCCATATTTGTGTTTAATATTTTATAACAATTGACTGTGAGCAAGTTTAATATTTCCCCCTGCCACCAGCAGAATATATTAAGTTTTCATTTAATGTGTCAATTAGCCAATTCTTTGCTTCATCAATATGCATTTGTCACCAGGGGCATTCACTAAGCCAGACCAAAACACAACAAGGACACCAAATGTCTAGAGAGTCTTTCAGCCTTGCAGCTGCTTGGGTTTTGTGTTTGTTTTTTTTTTTTCAATTCCCCTGTAGGAAGCTTAGACAATGTATTAGAGAAATTGGTTAATTAAAACATAATTCCCAGATTCATGGCAACAGATACTCAGCCTTGCTGAGCTACTTCTGCTCGTTGGGTTAATAAATCACTGAAATGATATAATTGTTTTCCTCAGCAAGTGCAGAGCTGAAATGATTTCTGTGGTAGATTTGTTGAGAATTATTGCAGCAGAACACAGCTCACTTCCTTCAAATCCCAGGAACTTCCATTTCCAGGCACTGAACAGGAATAAAGGAAATCATGTATCCCATTTGCTCTTGTGAATGCAAGCAATAGCTTGGACAGGAGCTTAGGCTGAATTTATTGTGTATAACAGATTATGTGATGCAACTACTGACACAATTGTCTTTTGTCAGGAGAGGGTGGTCTGGCTTTATTCACCTGCTCTTCCTTGAGAAACCTGCTGGAAGGATCCCCAGAATGCACAAGTAGCTTTTTACGTGACACTTTCTATGTTCAAATCACTCATGCACAGTTTATCACCTCCAAAGCCCCCCACAACAAATGAGGAAATACAATGCCCACTCCTACAGATGAGAGAAACGAGGACATAGAAGGCAGAACAAGGACTCTGAAGTTTGCCAATTAAGCAGGAGAAAAGAAAGCAACTTATTTTTCTTGCTAAAAAGCAAATTCTCAAAAACTCCCCAACTTTCGTGGCGACCATAATTATTAGTGAACAGATTGACTTCAGCAAACATTACAGCATTCAAAATGTGCATGGAGCAAAATAGATAATACATGTAATTTTCACAGCTCCTGACAGAATCTTTATTTTTATTTTGTAGCCAAAAATGATGTTTTCACTTAGGAATTGATTATTTTCTCTTAGAAAGAAAGGAAAATAGTTAAAAATAATCTGAACATAAAATGCCATATTCCAATTTTGATCAAAAGGAACATCTTGTTCCTTCTGGCACAAGAATATGTCATTTCATTTAGATTTTGTTAAGAAACAAAACAAAACCTTTCTTATCCCTAAACATCAGCTTGAAAACAACATTTCATTATTTTTCTTCTTGTAACAACTCTTGTTCCATCAAAAGGATTGCTGAATGACAGGTTCAAAGCTTGCTGCTAACAGCTGAAAAACAGACAATTCTCTTTTTATTGTAATCTTCAGCTTGCATCATAGAATCAGAGAATCATTAAAGGATGAAAAACCTCTAAGAGCATTGAGTCCAACCACTGACCTAGCACTGCCAAGTCCACCACTAAATCATGTCCCCAAGTGCTACATCCACACATTTTGTGAACACTTCCAGGGATGGTGGTTCCACCACTTCCCTGGTCAGCCTGTTCCAGTGTCTGTCCACACTTTCAGGGAAGAAATTTGTCCTGATATCAAGATAATATTTTTTTTTCTAATATCCTAAAGTTGAAACCTTCCACTGGTTCAACTTGAGGCCATTTCTTCTTATCCTATTACTTGTTACCTGAGAGGAAAACCAATTATCTGGCTAGAACCTCCTTTCAGGGAGTTGTAGAGAGCAATAAGGTCCCCTCCAAGACTCCTTTTCTCCAGGCTGAACCCTCCCAGCTCCCTCATTTGCTCCTCATCAGAGTTATGCTCCAGACCCTTTCTTGACTTCTCTTTCTGAAATGCACAAGTGCATAAATTATTTCCACCTCTGTCCTGTCCAGATTATCAGTTTATAGAGCTGGATAATTCCAAGTCTTTCCTCTTTGGCTGCCAACCCCTTAATTGCAAGCCATGTTTTTGTGTGCTGCTCTCAGCAACCCCACTCCTGCCCTGGCCCACAGCAAGGTTTGTAATTCACAGCTAAAGATGTTCTATAATTCACAGATAAAGGTGTTCAGCTGGAAGTTAATATCCATGAAGGAGGCAGCGGGCAGATATTCATCGTGGCACTGACCAAGCGTGCAGCTGGGCCTGGCTGATCCAGCAACATGACACTTTATTTTTATAGATGAAACACGAATTACCCATCTTTCCCCTTCCTTCTGGTTCACAATGCAGTAACAAGGCTTGTAATGTACAATGAGGGCTTGTAATATTTGCATGACCAGATGCCTTAATAGCATTGGGTGCACCTGCCTGGATTTTATGGTCATCCTCTTTTCTCTGTGTGCCTCTGGGGTATTGACCTAAAAATATATACATATATTTCTCCATCTTCTTTTCACCCTATCTTCTTCACATGCTTGGTTCTGCAAGAAAGTGATTACATGGGGGGGATCTCTCCTGTAGATTAGTGAAGAATTTCCAACATTTATTTATTGCCTATGACTAGAAGTTTCACAGATTAACCATGTGAAGGATTATGTGGGTTTTTTTTTGTTGTTGCTGTTTTGTTTTGTTGGGTTTTTCAGGGTTTTTTTTTGTGTGTGTGGTTGTTTTGTTTTTTTTTTTTTAAATTTTATTTTATTTTTTTATCTGCCATTTACATTCTAAATAGGATGCTTCCTGTTGCTTTTACTGAAAAGTGAACATTTGATCCTTGCCTTCCCTCCCCATGTCATCTCTGATTTGAGGGGCCTGCAAGCTGAGTGATTGGGAAAATAAGATTGGGTCTGTGTTGTTGCACACACAAGTGATGTGTGATAGAGCCACCATCCCAGGAGTGTGTCACTTACACCACTAAACATCCTTTTAACCACCAACATAAATAATGCAAAGCCATGGAAACTGCAGCCTGCTAAAGGAACAGCACAAGAAGCTCTTAAATGCATTAATTACTGAGCTGTTTTGCTGATGTTATTCTTGAGAGTACATTTTTTTGGGGAATCACCACATGAGTGTGGCTGTGGCACAGAGATGTGCAGAGTGTCTGCCAACCGGATTAATCTACCATGATTCTGGTGGCAGGAGGTTTTTTGATGTGTTTCCAAATTCTTTCCTTTTCCATTCCCCAAAATGACAGATATGGAGCTAACCCCATAGACTGATGGATGCTGTAACCATGGAGTGAAGGTTGTTCATTTTGACAAACTTATTCTCAGGCATTATTTTTCTAAACCCACATTTCAAACCCATCAATTAAAATCTGCTCTGCCCAGGGAGCCCAGGTTTAACACGGTGAGTTCAGACAAACCAGCCAGGCAAAAGGAGATGAAAGATGAGGAAAATGGTCCAGAGATGAGCAGTGGCTTTCTGTGGTCAGAAGTTGTAACAACCTTTCAGCAGCCACACACAGCAGAGCTCATTCACAAGGGCAAAAGGGTGTAAAAAACCCTCATGGCTATGCTACAGATTACTGAGGGACAGGAGAGTTTTGAGCATTGGCCCAGTCTTCCCATGTAAAAGGTGGGCTCTGGTTGTCATTTGCTCCTTTCCTGGCTTTGGGCATCACTTTTCTCTTCCTTGTAAGCTCTTAGTTGTCAGAAGTGTTAGTCATAACAGTTTCTGTATCACTTTGATTTTATAGATCCCTAGCCTGCAGTTTCCTCTGGGAGATTAAATGAGGTCCATGGAATAAGAAAATGCTTGTTACAGGCAGAGGTGTGGGGGAATTACCAATGTGAAGCTTCATCTTCAGTATGCAGAAGTTTGGGGGAGACATCACACTCTGCCTTACTACACAGAGTTTCAAAAGAACAACAAAACTCCTTCTGGAATGAGGAGAATCCAGCAAATAGTTTTGTTTGGGTTAGGTAACATTTTCCATATGAGAAACTTCATGTCTGTTTTGTACAAATCAGGCTTCCTAGTGTTTCATTCAGAAGCAGCTCTTTTATCATTTGAAAATGTGCTGGAAAAAAGAGGAAAGCAAAAGAAAGGGGAGAAGAAAAATAGGAAGAAAGGGAAGGGAAGGGAAGGGAAGGGAAGGGAAGGGAAGGGAAGGGAAGGGAAGGGAAGGGAAGGGAAGGGAAGGGAAGGGAAGGGAAGGGAAGGGAAGGGAAGGGAAGGGAAAATTTTGAAAGAAAATTGAATGACCTGAAAATTTAACTGTGAATGAATCAAAGAAAGACAAACCAGGTGGTTAAGCTGTCCACGCTCCCTTATTTTCCATGAGGCTCAATGAATTGCCCTTGCTCTTCTCCTGCCACCATATCAGCATTATCCTTTGCTCTTGGCCAAGGACCATGACATTTTCCCCATTCCAGCATGGCAGTGTGAGGGCCCAGAGCAGGACACAGAACTCAGCTACAAAACAAGACTGTGCATGGCTCTGAGCTACAGACTTCTGGCTTTCTCCCCACTGTAACTCAGTGACCCACCAAAGAATCTGATATCCAATATCAGCATATGATCTGGCATTTGGCATCCCACCCACTGGAACTTCAGGAACCTGAGAGGCATTTCCAGCTCTTCATCCTTCTCAAAAAGAGGTGCTAAAATCATAAATATATGGTAAAGTCAGGGAAAGTACACCATGAAATGGCTGGGTTTGGGTCTGTAAGCCTGGGGAAGGGTCATAACTTAATCCTGGGACAGGATGCACATTGGAATGTCCCCCAGATCCATCAGCAGAAAACAGTTATGATGTTAATAAACTCCTGTTTTCTCCTTGTCAATATGGCTTTAGCAAAACCAACAGCACGGGGCATAGAGCTCCATCTGTAGTGTATAATAAGGGGGTGTTGTACATTGGACAAACATGATTTATTTTCAAAAGGAGAGAGATGCCACAGATCCTTGTGCTCTCAGGGACTCTAATTTATTGCCTAATTAAACACTTGCTGCCAAATTGTCCATCCTGTCATTTTTAATTCCTGGTCTAATATCCCAGACAACAGAACACTTAAGGAGGCTCCCTTCTACAAGTGAGGCTTGAATGAAGAAAGATATTAATGGTTGTTTCCTAATCAAAGTCAATAGGCTATCAGGAGCAATTATTCTTCAGCAGGTCTGTTCTTCTGACACCATGCAATGTGTATGAATCTGCCAAGGTCTGGTGACACTTCATCCCCCTGCTGTCGAGGCAGAAGGCAAGGCCAGAAACCCAAAACTGAGAGAAACCCTTGGGAAGGCATGCAGGCAACTGGAATAAGCAGAACATGTTCCTTTTTAGCCTAAAACTAGATTTTCTTCCTTCAATAAGTGTTTGGAATAAAATGCCAAGGCATCTTGAGAGAAAGGAGACTTTAGGACATTTTATCTACGACTACAAATGCTCTCACTGCCTTGTATATTTCTTCCCTTTTCCTCATTCCTCTGGGGTGGGTATACTGGGCCCTCTTGCTGGTAAAAGGGGGCCTAACCCTGAGTTTTGCAGAGTCATGGATCTTCTCTAGGTCTGTCCTGGAAATCTTAGAGAGGACTGCAAAAATGTAAAATTTGAGAGAGAAATAAATTTGAGAAATTCAGCCTCTCCTAACTGGATTCCCAGCTTTGTCCCTGTAGGTGCTGACATGCTGCTTTTAAGTCCCTCCAAAGTTCTAATTCCTCCAGGATAAACCAGCCTAGTTCTCTCACCCTCTCCTCAGCAGCATTTGGTGATCTTCTTGTCCTTTAGGTACCTGGAAATAAATTTTAGGAAGCTTTGCTCTTTAATTTTCCCAGGAAATAATGCTGATCATCCTGTGGTTCCCTGCATCCTCCTTCTTGCTTGTTTTGAAGGTGGACAGAAAACCAGATAGCCTCTGCTCTTGGCTTTCCTTTCACTGCCTTTGCCCTGTGTGTCCATGAGCTGGGTTGGGTTTTTATGCCATGGTTTTGGTTGAAGGGAAGCTATGGTGGTGTCTTCTGTGAGAACCTTGCAGAAGATTCCCTTTTGTCTGATGTGGTGATGTGGGAGAAAGGAGCCCATGCAAGGTTTGCTGGCAGAACTTGTGAATTTGTGGTGGATCTGAGTTCCTGAGGGACTGACTCCATGGGAGGGACCCACATTGGAGCAGTCTGTGAAGAACTGAAGCCCATGGAGAGGACTCGTGTTGCAGAAGTTCCTGGAGGACTGTCTCCTGTGGGAAGGAGCCCACATTGGAGCAGGGGAGGAGTGTGAGAAGTTCTTCCTTTGAGGAGGAAGCAATGATAGAGACAATGGGATGAACTGACCATAACCCCTCTTTCTCTTCCTCTTTGCCTCTGAGATGAGAAAAGGCAGAGAAATTAGGAGTGAAGCTGAGCCTGGGAAGAAGGGAGAGACAGGGGGAAGGAATTTGGTTATACTCCTCTGCTCTGACTGATAATCAACTCAGTTTCCTTGAGTGGAGTGTGTTTTGCCCATGACAACAATTGCTGAGTGACCTCTTCCTCTCCTTACCCTGATCCAAAAGTCTTTGTTATGTTTTCTCTTCCCTGTCCACCTGAGGAGGGGAAAGAGAGAGGTTTTGGTGAGCACCTGGCATCCAGCCACGGCCCACCCAGCACAACACTGCATCCAGGATGTCAGCAAATGTGTGTTCAGTTTCTGTGCCTCCTGTTGTTGGTTATCCACTGTGAAAATCTCTTCACAGATTCTCCCACCTGAACAGGAAAGTCTGGCAAGGTCATGGCCATGGCCTTGCTTCTCTTTGGATCCAGCAAAGCTCAGTAGCAGGAAAAACAAACTTTGCAATGCCTATGGAACTGTCAGCAAGTCCAAGGACAGCAGAGTTGCAGGTAACTACTTAAATGTTAGGTTTTTGTGAGGCATTCATCTCCTCTGTCTCTTTTCTTATTCATTCCTCCCTCCCTATTTAACTTTTGCTATTTTATCCCTCAAATTAGTGACACGATGCTTCCTGTCTCTGCTTGACAAGCCAGCATGAAAGCTGAGAATATGTAGATGTGGTGTAAGCTGTTATTATCACCTTTAGATAAACCAGGTAATATCTCATGTCAGAATTTATATCCCTTTATAACCAGTCTCTTTTCATAGTACCTCTTAGGAATTGCTGTGTCTAGATTTTTTTCTCAGAAAGGTAAGCAAAGACATATATATATATATTTGTGTCTATGAATGGTATATGTGCACAATTTATATATTGTGTATATAAATATAACAATTGTATATGTTATATTTATAACATAAATACAAGTTATTTATCAGGTTTTTCTTTCACAAGAGTTCATTTGTCTAATGACAATTCATTATCTAATAAATTTCCCCTACTATTTATATTATGCTTTGTGACTTTCCCAATAAAAAAAATAGTTTATTTTTTAAGCTTTTTTTAAGGCAGTATCAGAAAATGTCAATGCCATCATTACCTTCCTCACTGATGGCATACAAGAGATTTTTGAAACAATGCTTTCTTTTCCTGAAAACTTTGGACATCCCTTTAGGTTGTCAGTCCTGGGGGTCTCTTTCTGGAGTAGAGCTCTGCAGTTTTTCCTGATCCATCCCCTTACCCCACATCTCCCTCCACCCCTACAATGTTTAGATACAGACCCTTGTGTTTGGACCCCTGTTTTATTTATGGATATAAAGTTTCAGATTGTGATGTTCTGTTCTATTCTAAGCAGTCCCTACACGGCTGTGGCACAGCAGAGCCTTGACTTTAGGTGGCATTACAGTAATAGAGACTTTTTTGCCCAAATGAGTCCTTGTTCTTCCCTTTGTCTTCTCTGTCTCAGTGCAAGCTCCTCTGTTTACAGTAAGGATCTTATGAAACAAGACTTGGCTTGTTTACCTCAGGGACAACAAGGTGCTATTGAATGAAATATAGATTCTCACAGAGATTTTGTTTTAGCTTACTTTGGGTCCAGTGGAAAGAAAACTCAAACAAAAACTCTTTTCCCTCAGCCCTGAGGACCTCATCCAGCAAGTTACTGAGAGAGCCCAATGCTAAGGACCTGCAGAGGGATTAACTGGGGAATTGTAAAGGTCATGGAAGAGGTGCCATGGGGCTGGAGAAAATCAGAGTAAGGACACTGTGTGATTTGCAGGAGCCTTTGGGCCAGCCTGCCATTCCCTGCAATTTCAGTAGCTGAGTGCTGAAAGCAAGTTTTGATTGAGCCGTTGCCTGTGCATCCCAACCAGCCCCTTGGAAATGCTTCAAAAGACCACCTGTGAAGTTCAGATGTTTCCTCCTCACTCCTTTTGCATGACTGTTCTCAGAAATGCACTGAGAAGACACAGTTGCAGCCCTACAGTGGATGGAAGGATGGATGGATGGATGGATGGATGGATGGATGGATGGATGGATGGATAGGAGACTTTCGTGCCAGTTCTGACTCGTGCATCTTGCTGAAAACCCAAGCTGCCTTTAAAGCTGTTCCTTTTCCCACAGGTGGTTCTGTCTGTGTTTCCACTTGCTTTGACCTTCCTGCCTCACAGGGAAAGAATATTTGAGCAACCCCATCTGTGTCTGAATGCTGCTGCATTACTCCAGGTACACAGCCACAATGATGTGTATGGAATGGCATTTATGCTCCCCAAATTCAAATGCTTCTAATGCATACATTACATCATTCTAAATTGCCAGGTCTCCTCTTCTGGTTGATAAAGAGCCAGTTGAAAAACTGGGTGGAGTTGGGTTGAACTCAGTTTACCAAAAAGTGTGTCAGTGTTAGGATGAGGGGTGATGTCACTCACTCTGTTGAATCAGTTGATTTGCTGTCTGACTTCCTCAGGTGGAGGAGCCAGCATTGCAGACCACTGCATTTAATCAGTCACATCTTTCATAATGAATACACCCTGAGGTTTGATTTAGAAGGTGATGAAGACGTGAATTCACCTGGAAAAGTCAGATGAATTTTCCTGATACCTGGCTAAACCCTCACAAGAGGGCTTTTCCTCCCTTTTTTGCCAGGTTGTGCTGCAAGGCCAAGAAACTCTGCAGTCCCTGGAGGAGAAAGAAATCCTTCCAGTATGCTGAGAAAACCCATCTTTCTTCAATTTAGCCAACTCTTTATGGTCTGTCTTTTTTTTTTTCTTCATTCCCCAGACACAGCAGCAGGTAAAGGAATGCCTAAATTGCCACTAGACTCTGAAGGCTTTTTTTGTCTGTAGTACAGAGACAGGGAATGCTGCAGGCACCAGTTCCACTCACTTATAAATGATCACTATTGAGAACTACACATTTTTCCTTGATATTTTTACCTAAATAATGGTCTTGAGGATAGGCACAACAGATAATATTCTGCTCTGTTCCTCTAATGGCTGAAATGATGCTTCATAGACTTACAAGAAATAGGATAATATGAATTTTATAAAACAGCCAGAGTGCACTAAAGAACTGTGAAAATGGGTACATTAGGAGTTGTGAGGTACTCAGGAAAAAAAAGCAGCCATAGAAAGCCCCAAAGAAAGAAGGAAGAGGCTAAATTAAAATTGTGGTGCAACCTTTTTATACCTCAGGAACCCAACTGCCTAACAGTGAGAAAACTGGAGTTGCTAGCTTAACTTACTTTTGTTTCAACTGTCCAGAGGAAATTCTTTAGTGCTAATAGATTGTTTTCATTCAGGGCTGTTACAATATCTCACATAAGTTCTAAGTATTAAAAGGTAATGATATAAATGAGATAATCAAAAGTATTAATGGGGTCTAGAGGTGGACATACAAAAACTGGGAAGAAAGATGCAAAGTTGGGAAGGAAAGACCCAAGAGACAACAATGTGACACTGGAGAAGTAAAGGAAAGGTATATAAGTCTGCAGAAAGTGTAGAAAAGAAGGATTTGATAGAAGATGGAGAGTGAGTAGCAATCACTTAAAAGAAAAACAAACTGTCTGTAGTTGATAATTTTCCCAGGGAAATGCTGTTAGTTGATAATTTTCCCAGGGAAATGCTGTTTCTCTGAGCCATCCCAGAGACTCTCTCCCTCCTCTCAGTGCACCTTGGAGTCCATCATCATCAACACCTCCCTTTCCTCCCCTTGGAGTTTCTCTTTCAGGATCCCTTCCCACTCCATTTTTCCCCAACACTTTGAATCACTTGGCCTTTAAACTTGGTTCCATCCAGAATTTGGGGTGATTTTTTATGGGTGTAGGAATGGGACTCTCACACACTTCATCTTGGACATTTTTAGACAGACCCTCTCCAGGAACTTGGCTATGCACACTTGCAGGGGTAATTAGCTCATAGCCAGGTTGGACAGCTCAGGTGCTCATAAACTCTGTGCTGACACAGTTTTGCCTCTTCAAGTCTGGAGTTAATTGGTCAGACCTTTCTCAGTGTCCTTTGGATCTTCATGGCTCAGACAGCTTTGCAGATTCCTTTGCAATGAAAATGACTGCATGGTAAAGGTCTGTTCTATCCCATTTATCCCTTTTTTTTTTTTTTTTTTGCTAGGAAACTTCAGAGTGTGAGAAGTACCAGGCTGGATTTAAGGCAGTGGTAGTTTGTGCTGTGCCCTATCTCTCATGTTAGGGAGAACTGGACATTTCAGAGGAAAGTTTAAGAATCAGAGATACAGATTTCCTCTTGGTTCCTGAACCAGGAGCTGCCCTTGTGTAGGCTCTTGATTTGTGGGCATTAATGATGATGGTTTTCTCTCATTAACTGAAGAACTCCTGAAGTACCTTACAGAGTGCTGCTAAGAAAATAGAAAAATTTACTTTTATTGTTTGTAAATCAATGTAGAGGAATTTGTAATCTCAACTGACATTGTGAGAGGAGTAAAATGACCTTCTGGCACTCTTCCTCCTGACTAACAAGTGCCACTTTATGGTTCTCCTCACAATACATCTGAATTTCTCAGTTTTAGCAAATTCTCACTGAGATATCTTTTTCCACCATGGACTTTTGCAGGCCAGTCTTGAGCAGTGTTAGATGGAGATCCTGACTCAAGAAAAAGTCTCCTTGCCAGTCTCTTATGGAAGGGAAGCAGGATTTGAGGTTTGTGTATTCATACGCCATCCCAACTTCACCTGAAAGCCACATTTGGGAAAGCATCAGCTTGGCTCCCAGCAGCACTGATAGGGTGCAAGCTGCCTTTTAGACTCCTTTTAGACCTCTCCTGACAAGTGGAGGAGAGCAGATTTCTCAGGTCCAAACCCCATTTCTCTAAAATCACTGCCATGGCAGCTCTGTGATAATTGCAATGATGGCTAAACCCCATTTTGCCACGAAAATGTCACTCATTACACTCTACCAACTTCAATTTTGTGCTTTGTTCTCAGAGGCACGATGTGCCAGGGTGCATCTCTGCTGTGAAGAGCAAACAGTGCCATTACCTCCTGGCTGACAATGAGAAGAAAATGAATAGAGGCTGAAACATGAAGTGCCATTATGGGAAATTGGTTGGTTATTAGACTGTATTTGCTACTGCAGCGACAGAGCTCAGTTCTGTACAAAAACAAAACCCACAAAGCCCAGAAACACAGCTCGTGGCTCCATTTTCAGATGCATGCTGGCAGCCCTTGGTACCCCTGTCACTGTCAGCCAAGTCCCTGTGGACCTCCAGCCTTGGACTTCCTTGGCAATAACTTGGCTGATCCGCAGGCAGTTGAGTTGACTTTGATTTATGTGACTCTGGTTCAATTCTTAACTTTGTAAAATAAACATTTATTTTTTTTTTTCCTGCAAAGCTGTAAAGATGCTCCCTCTTTTGATCAGAAGTTTTTTTGGGACAAAGAGTATTTCTCACTGTGTACTGAGTGCCATAGGCATTGATCTCAGATGGTGACTTGCTTAATACAGTAATTAATGAAACAGTAACGATATTTCCTTTGTGCTAAGAGCTGTGAGCAGGTTTCCATGGCAACAGCCCATGCACAAGCTTCTTGCCTGTAGCAAATGTGAAGTTATTTGAATCATTCACATTTTTTTAAAGAAAGAGGGCTGCTGTGACTCAAATTAACTCAGATTTACTGCAAGATGAAAGTACACACAGGGGCAGCTACCTCAGGTCAGCTGATGTACAGAAACCTTTCACCCTGCATTAACTCACTGGTGTGTTTGAACCTTCTATGCTACAATAAGAGCTTTTACCTCAGAATCATAAAATAGTTTTGGTTGAAAGAAACTTTGAAGGTCATCTAGTCCAGCACTCAAGTACAGGAAGTATATGTATTTCCCCTAACTTTGTTTTTCTCCCTCTAGTTATTTTCTGCCAACAGAATCCATACCCATTTTATACTAGGATATCATCAGAACTTCATCCTTATAGCCCTGAGAGGGAAGGAGAACCTATTCTGGCTTGAATTCTTCCACAGCCTTTATTTCCCATAACCAAGCTCAAGTGATAACCACCAGTGATGGATGTTAGGGATGTGCTTGGTTGTGATGGATCCAGCTCACAGTGGTTTTGAGGGAGACAGATAAAAACACAAGAGCCAAGAATTGGCAGTGCACCCTCACCCCCCCCAGGCATTGTGCTGGTCAAGGTCTGGCTCAAGCCAAGTGTGGAAGGAACTAAATTCTGTAGCCAGTGTGCAAATATTGCTGCAAATAAGTTATTTTCCTCCACAAATTGTGGACAGCCCAGAGCTTTTTGGGCTCTCCTGAGCATCACCAGGGTGCATGTCATGACTTTCCCTTGAGCATGGACTCTTCTCAGGGTTACTCCTCCAGACTGGAGAATGCTTATTTTGTGAGATACTCAGTGAGTTTGAAATAAAAGCACTGAAACTCTGAAATCTTAGCCAAGTGATGTGAAGGACTAATTATGCACAAGTCATGCTTCAGACATAAACAACCGACCCTGTTTAGAACATAAGGGAGTCCTCTCTGAACCTCATGGCCCAATGGGAGGGTGTCCCTCACAGGTTTGTCTGACCTTGTCCTCTGTGCAGTAAAAAATAAAGAATACCTTGCCACACAATCTTGTTAAACCACCGTCCCATTTGCTACCAAACTCTGTTAAATCTCTGGTTTATAAAGATAAATATATTGCTACTCCTCTGTTACAAGTGAAGTGTGTCACAACAGCCACAACAAGGACACAAGACCACAAGCAGCATGATCCTTTTTGGTCACTGATTCCCATATTTCTCTTCTGACAAAGGAGATGATCCTTATGAACAGATGGTGGGACAGTTCCAAAAGAGAAAGTTAGGAATGGAGAGAAGTATTCTAGACCAAAGCTTTTTATAATGTATTTGCTGTATCAGTGAGTACTTGAATAGTCAAAGAGAGTCAGAGATACAAAAGCCTTCTGGAGCAAAGGAAAGGTATTAATTATCTTGCAGATCTTTTAGGTTTGTTCTTTCTAATGCAGGAGGAAGTGCCTCAGCAGATAAAGAGACAGATAATATCAATAATCACTTGCCTTCCCTTCCAGTGGGAAGCTGTGGTGAATGAATCTTTAAAAGGTTTTGCCACCAATTTTTAAGGAAAAAGACTAGAGCAAATATTTTATTCCAGTGATACTTTTCTTGCATTCATCTGGCATCACAGCCTAGAGCTCTTGCTTGGCTTTATTTTTAAGGTCTGTGTGGACCTGATTCTTTGTGCAAATCTGTACTGCAAGGATGTGAAACATATTGAAGTGGAATATCAATAAAATTCACAATTGGGTCCTTGTCTGAGACAGAATATTAGACTTGGATAGTCTAATATTATCTGTTGGTATCTAAAAGAGTAATGTTGGTTTAACACCTTGTCAACTTGGTGGAAGAAGGTAAGGACATCTTCAACTAAGTATTGAATTTAAAGATAGATTTAGAAGAGATCAGAGTGGGACTTTTGAGAGTGTCAGTTGATTTCTCCTCTGTGAGCTGTGAATGCCATTTTTACACCGCTGCTGTCCCAATGTTTTAGTTCTGGTCACCCTTAGGGACAAGGCACTGGGACAGAAAGACAGTGAAGCCAAACTGTTGGGCTCCTTCTCCCCCTATGCAGTCTGGAAATGTGACCTACTAAATCTAGGCCTGGAGAAGATCCACATGGCAGAGCCCCTAAAAACCCCGGAAAGCTGAGTTACTAAAAAGCTCCAGCATTCTTTGTTTTTTTTCTCAGTCTAAAAATACTTTTATATAAGAGACTTCAAACTGTTTTTTGTGCTAAACACACAAATGGAAATCTCACTGCACTGCTCACATTATGTCACTAAAATAAATATTGTTGTCTTTAATATTTAAAGAGATTTTTGAAACAGCCACAGAGGATGAAAAATACAAGCCAGCAAAAGCGTTCCGTGTCTCGGCGCCCTACAGAGGCGTATTTCAATTCTCCTGCTCTAATTTCTTTAGCTCTCAAGGAATTCCAAGGTCTCTGAAATGGCATGCTGGGCAGGGAAACAGAGCTGTTGTCCCTGGGGTTCCTCTGGCTCTTTATTATTCACCATCACAGGAATTTTTCTTCAGTATGGGCTGAGGACCTGCATCCAACACCTCAAAGCTGTTGGAGCAGCAAACGCTCCGTGCCCAGTGCATCCCAAACAACGTCAGGCACTGATACTTAAAGGTGGGACAGGGGACATGGGATTTTCTCAACTCTGTCTGTCCTACCAGAGCTGAGTTCAGCCTCTTTGGAAGTTAGTAGGAACTTTGCTGCTGGCTTTTTTGGTATGAGGAGAATTGGGGTGAGCAGAAACTCTTCCCTCACAGACTGATTCCAGGTGAGATTCCTTGCTTTATCCCTGTCCCAGAGCTGTGTGTATGACCCTGCCAGACCTGGTCCTCCATTACACTCAGGACAAAGTCAGAGTGCCACAAACAGCAAGCCTGTGTTCCAAACATCCATCCCTCCCTCCAGCTGGATTCCCTGGGACACTCAGATTTTCTGAGTGTTGGATTTTGCAGGTGCGTGATGAGTTTAGAAAGTTGTGAAGGAAGCACACAGGCTAATTCTCAAGCTGTGGATTTCATAGCAAATCCAGAGTCATGCCAAGTGCATTTGGTCACAGTTACTGGGACCAGAAGTGTGAGCAAAAAAGCAATCACTTGTTCTCTGTTGGATGCCTTTAATTCCTTTAATTATTCCAGAGTAATTCCTTTGCAGTAAAGGGAGGGAGAAATTACCTAAGGTTGGTTCTGGAGAGGGACTTATTGCAATGGCATGTAGTGACAGGACAAGGGGGAATGGCTTTAAGCTGGAAGAGGGTAGGTTTAGATTGGCTATTATTAAGAAACTCTTCCCTGTGAGGGTTGTGAGGCCCTGGCACAGGTTGCCCAGAGAAGCTGTATCTGCCCCATCCCTGGAAGGGTTCCAAGGCCAAGCTGGATGGGTCTTGGAGCAACCTGGGGTAGTGGAAGGTGTCTCTGCCCATGTCAAGGGCTTGGAATAACATGATCTTGAAGATCCCCCTTCTAGCTCAAACCATTCCATGATTCCAAACAGGTGAACTACAGCAGCTTCTACCATCAGAAAAAAATCTGTTGTATTGGAGACTCATAAAGTTAGGAATACTCACATGGCTCATGTTCATGGATACAAACACATCTCTACATGTGCCTGGCAGAGATTTTTGAATTCTGCATTTCTGGATTAATATTTTGAGATCTGACTTTTCTCCTGCAGGTATCCCAGGGTAACACTAGAGTCATACTGTGATCAGTCAGACCCTTTCTGTGCACAGCATGCACAATCAAACATAACTCAGATGTCACATCCAGTGGACTTGGGGCTGCAGTTCAATGTCCATTTAAAGCAGAATTCAGATGCTTTTCCTTCATCAGTTTATTCCCCAATTGTTGCATTTAATTGTAGCAGTGATAATGTATATTCCCTACATCTGGCATCATAGTCCTTTCTAAGGGTCATATTGTACTTCCCTCTCCTATTCAGCTGGAAAAGCTCCACTCTGTAGAGCAGAAGAAAGATTGTCAACAATGGCTCATTTGAGGACTGTTCTCTTTTATTTTCGATGGAATTACACTTCCACAAAATCTTATAGCTAGAGAAAAGAGGGTTGAAAGGCTACTGGCAGGATTATCTACTCCATCAGCCTGCTCTAGGGCAGGGTAGACTCTTCATGGACTGATTAGCCACCCTTTTGTGTAAATTTTTCATAGAGTTTTACCACATGGAGCCGAGAGTGCCAAGCACACACTCCCTAAGTCGTCCCACTGAGACTTTCACCCTTCTCAACCCTTTGTAGGTGCTGCAGGCTACAGGAGCACTCAGAAATCACACTCACCTAGAATCTGTCTCTGAGCACAGCTGGTCAATGGCTGCTGCCCTTACCACCGACCTGTCTTGCTGCCTAAAGCAGGATTGATGCAGCCAAGCTGGCTGTTGGGAACATTCCTTGTCTTGTCTCAGTGCTTTGGAGCTGTGTGGGGATTGTGCAGGATAATGAGCTACTCCAGGCTGCAGCAGCACCAGGGACTGGCTTAGAAGAATAGGTAATTGACTTGGAGTGTTTAACAGTGGCTCTGCCATTGTTTATTGCTAGTATAGGTCCAGCTTTGGAATTTTTCCTCATTACATGCTGAGCAGCCTCATCCTGGTCCTCACATCATCGTGCTTGGAGCAGTGCTGGGCTCACTCACATTAAATCAGTGTGTGGCTTGGAAATACTCAGATTTGGTTGCTTCTCAGCTAATTTCTGTTGAGAAACTCTAGTTTTCTTTATAGTTCTGGCCACATTCAGCTGATATGATTTTTGTTGTGGGAAAAAAAGGACAGGAGTTCACTGTAAAGAATTGCTTGAGAGGAAATTCTGTGGTAAAAAAGCTGCTGTTCATTGAGGGAATTGTGGCTGCCCTGTGCAATGATACAACACAAAGTCTGACCTGATTTCCCTGCAAAGGAGTATCTTCTACTGATGATGTGACAGGAGACCTGGGCTTTTTAGGCTTGGGGATATCCAGACTCTATCCCCTGTGCTGCAGCAGCAAAGCCCTGGCATGCAGGGTGCTCACTGAAGCATTTCTCAGTACTTGCTGCATTCCTATTTATGCTTTTCTATTTATACAGCAGGTGTGGCCCTGTCTCCTTGTTATTCTTCAGTCCTGCTGCCACAAAATAATGTCAGAGAGGGGCTCAGCTGGTTATTAAAAATCTACTTCCCAGTTTTTCTTCCCCAGCCTTCACCTTTCCTGTTAAGGGGGCCTCTCTGCTCTTGGTGAAATGCAATTAAACCTCCTCAGCCATTTCCTTACTGGCCTCTTGGTGGTACTCTTAACTCAGCATATTCACCAGCTGCTCTGGCTGCCTTTAAAGGCATCAATCTCCACTCTGCTCTAGGAGGAGGAACGTTTCTAAGTAGATACTAAATATATACAAACTTTATGGACACAAAGGAAGATTTTTTTTAAAGGATTTTCCAGAGATACAGAAGCTCGACTCACTGATCCACGCTGACCTACTTCAGGGCTTCACCTGTTATGCAAAGCCCAGTGCTGAGATCTCAGATATCCCTGGAGCACAGATGTTTGGATCCAGTGCTGACACTGGGGAATGAAGGCAAAATGAAAAGGGAGGTTGTCATTTGCATTCCTAGCAGTTTGTTTAGTGCCAGGCAAAAGAAAAGGGTCCCACTGCTGTCAGGAACGTGCTACAGTGAATATTGAGGCAGGTTTAATTCAGTGTCTTTTCCAGGGGAGACCCAAATGGCCAAGGAGCAGCCCCACAGAGGGAAACACTGTGTGGAGTCTGAGAAATTCAAGGTGCAGGAGCTTTCCTGCAAAGAGTGTCAAAACAGGGTTGAAACCTATCTTCATATTTAGAAAATCCCCAAGAATACTTAATTAGGATGAAACTTAGGATACTTTCAACTAGAGTGGTTAGAGCCTAAATCTAAGCCTGAATCTCAGAATCATTAGGAGTGGAAAAGACCTCTGAGATCACTGAGTCCAACCATTAACCCAGCACTGCCAAGCCACCACTGAACTCTGACCCTAAGTGCCACATCTTTTAAATGCCACAGCTTTTAAATGCCACAGCTTTTAAATGCCTCCAGGGATGGTGACTCCACCCCTGCTCTGTGCAGCCTGTTCCAATATTTGACAACAATTTAGATGCAGAATTTTTTCCCAATATCCAACCTAACCTTCCTCGGCTTTATACAACTGCCCCAAGGTTGGCTCTTGATCACCAAGAAATTATTGGCAGATAAAACTGACCTCAAAGGTTAGTTCATTTGCCCAGAATAAATAGAATTATGCATTGAAAGTTACTCAGAATGACCTAATTTTCCCACTGTAGACCAGCTATATCCTGCAAATAATTTATTTTGGGTTTTTTGCTAAACACTTGTCAATGGCTTTAGAGCCAATTCATGCCATGGATCTGCTGACAGTTCTCTTTGCTGACTGCCTTGGATGCTCAGACTACACAGAGATTCTGCTCTGCATTGAGTTGAATGAAGCCTTTTTGAAACAGAAAATAGTTACTAAGGAGATAACACATAAACATATATATACATATATATTTGCTAAGTAAATATCAGTACTGAAGATATTCATTGCAGCTGCATTTAGGCAAAGGGAAGAAGAATGAAAAGAAAGACAAGAGAGGCAAGAGAGAAAGGAGTAAAGTCAAACATGACTGTAATGAGATAAAGTCTTCACAATTACAGAATTAGAAGCAAAGAACACTACAAATATACTGCAGTTATGTCCAACCCCTTCTCTATTCCCACTATTCCCATCAGGCTGAGGTTTAAATGAAGATAAGTGGTTCTTAGATCCTTTGCCATTCTCTGAGACCACTAAAATAGAAAATGTCCAACACCTGCTGCAAGCATATTAATAATCAGATGAAAAATTAATGCCTACAAATCCTCAGAGTTAACTCTTCCCTTCAGCCATTAGCAATTAATAAGAAAAAAGAATGCTGCAGGAAGGAAACAGATACAGAATACCTGCCCTAGGAGGCCCCCTTAGGGATCCAAATTGCTGGCAGGGTAACAATTAGGACAGGAAAGGTAGTGATTAGGACACAGGGATTTTTGCTGGCTCCTCAGTGGAGCTTGGCATGCTGTGTGTGAAAACACTGCCCCTGTCACAGGTAGAGTGACCAGGTGTGCAAAGGGGCTGAAGAGGAGCTCCAAAGATCCATTCTTTGTGCACTGAAGGATGGGCCACCTTAGTGGCCCAAACATCACAAAGGGGAGCCAGGAGACCTGGTTCCTATCCTCATTTTGTCACTGGCTGGGTCAGGTTGATCAGTTGTCACATCCCATGTCTGTGCCTCAGTTTCTTTTTCTGTAAATGCCTTGACGAGCACATAATTTTCTGTAAATGTCTTGGGTAAGAGAGATTAAAACTGCTCTCTCTGAGGCTTTACCTCTATTATTTATCATCACCTAAACAACGAGAAAATCAATAGTTTTGCTGGTCTTCTGTTGATTCTTCGTTCCTCAACCCATCTGAGCTCACTCTTCAAGTCTGCAATGTTTTAGCTTGAGGCCAGCCCAGAGAGTGGCTGTGCTGATTCCAGGGAGGATCAGGCACTGCCCCCCAGGTCTGTGGTGCTGTGGCCTCCTTGGACACAGCAGAATCCCCACCATCACCTCCTCTCTCAGGATCCTCTTTCCTTTCTCCCACATGATTGCTGGCTCCACACATTTCCCCTTGGAGAGAGAAAGAACCACAGTCAAGACAGGAACAAAGCCACAAGGATTAGTTCAATATTCCCCGAGGACCTTTCCTTATCTGCTGCTTGCAGTCTGCCACTGCTGCCTTGGCACACCTCAGGCTGTCCAGATATGAACAATGCCAGCAAGAGAAGTTGCCAGGGAGGCCTTAGAACCTTTTCCAGTTCCTAAAGAGATTCCAAGAGAGCTGGAGAGGGACCTCGGACAAGGGCATGGAGTGACAGGACAAGGGAGAATGGCTTCAAACTGACAGAGGGTAGTTTTAGATTGGATATTAGGAAGAAATTCTTGCCTGTGAGGGTAGTGAAGAACTGGCATAAGCTGGCCAGAGAAGTTGTGGATGCCCCATCCTTGAAAATGTTCAAGGACAGGTTGGAAGGAGCTTGGAGCAACTTGGTCTGGTGGAAGGTGTCCCTGCCCATGACATGGAGGTGGATTAGATGGCCTTGAAGTTCCCTTACAACCCAAACAATTCTTGGATTCTGTGATCCCATTGGAGAAAAGGATTAATTTTTACTCCATTTTTTTTCTGAGATAAAGCTATATTTTCCCAGTGTTTGTCATTCCATTCTATGTCTCTGAAGCAGAGAAACAGTTCTGAGAGGAGTTTAAAAGTACAGCCCAACACTCTTGGCTTTTTCCTTGCAAGGACAACAGGGCAGCAACTGTCTGAGGCCTCACTGGGAATGAGAAAGGGCCTTTTGCAGAACTGGGTTGTGAGCAATATGGGACAGGATGAAATCCAGTGACTTTGTGCATGGCCAGCTGAACTGTTACAGAAATGAAAAGTTAATCACACCTTTTTTCTTGCTGTCTCCCTCTTCACTTCTTTCTGTTGAAACCTTGGAGCTGAAGAAAATTGGTGCAATTTTGTGCTCCAAGGGATTTACAGTGACAGAAAGGAAGGGAACTGTCCATTAGGGGTTACAGTTGCTGGAACACCAGAATAACAACATGTTAACTCAGATACCTGCTATCCCTCACTTTGTGGCAGAGGTGATGTGGATATTTCCTATCAGACAGCCTTCCTTCTCCATGGACTGCAGAGGTTGTGGCACAGGGGAGCCACAAACTGGCCCTGGGCTGGCTTGGAATGCTGCTGAGAGCTGTCATGCTGCATCTGGGCAAAAACAATGGCAGTGAAGAGTTTCTTTAATCAGCGGGTGGCTGCTTTGATGTCTACAAACGGGATGAACTGTCCACATTTAGTTCTTGTCTGTCCTACAAAAATTTTTATCCAACTTGGTAAAAGCAAGTGCCTCAGTTTGTCTTCTGTAGTGCAGAAGTTTCTCTGTTAAAAAAAAAAAAAAAAAAAGGCACTGATTCCCCCACATTTTGCTGGAACACTTTGAAAATGCTTTCAGAGCATGAGCTGTGGGTGTATCATCACTGGACTCCTCATGGTTAAGGGTATTTTTTGTTTCTTTGCTCTATAATAATTTTTGATTGCAATGGTAGGAATTTCACATGAAGCCCCATTCTGAGAAAAGCATTATCTCTGATTTAACTCACCTTGGCTGGAAATGCAGCCTTGGAAGGTTTTGTCTGTACAGGACACTCTTCAAGTACTTCAAGATATTTGGAGGGATAAAAACTTTGCTGAAGGTAGGTGCAGCTCTGCCAGCAATGAAGAGCACTTAAACATCGCAAAACTATTTTATTTCATTGTTCGTGTTGCTCCATTTTTCAATTGAGCTTGACTTTCTATAAATTTCTGACTTGAGGGCTCTCTAATACATAGCAAGAGTTGGGCTCACAGTTTATGTTTTCCTACAATGCAGGAGTTAATAAGGAATTTTTTCCTCTTCCTGGCTGCTTATTTTCATGAATCATGCAAGGCAGTATCTTTGAACTCCCCATCCCTGCATCAAACTTCATTTAAATTTACCACCAGGTTAAAAATAGTAAGACAAATGTATGCATAGAGGTGAAGGGTTCTTGTGTTCACATCCTGATGCATATAAAGGGAAAGAAATCCTCTTTTTTCTCCAGATTACAGAGGAGGGAGGAAGGGGAGATGCCCTTTTTATGGAAGTTTGGTATCCAGCAAGGTCAGAGCTCTCTTCCTAGGAATGTTCAGAAGACACTGAGAAGAGTGCATTGTGTTTGTTGTTCTGGTTGGTTTTAAACCCCCCAACAGTGCAAACAGCTTAATTAAATTTAATTAATTTAATTATTGACTGTTGGATTAATAAAATGTATTTCCAAATTTTAAAGAGGAGAGACTTAGGCTAACCTGATAAGGCATCAATAAGGTGGCTGGTGGAGAAATACTTGGTGATATAACTACTGACCAAAGGTGTGGTTTCAGTCCATAATGTTGCTTTTTGAGTACCAAACCTCACACACTCAATTGTTTCCTGATCAGTTTGTCTCAATGAGAACCCAGGGGTTTGGAAGCTTGTTTGGTTGGATAAGGAAACAAGTTTATTTGTTTTATTTTTCTAGCAGTACCGTTTCTCAGTGACTATTTCACTACAATAGCCAATGGGAAAAGAGAAATACAGAATCAGAACACCTTGAGATTAAAGGCATCCACAAAGATAATTGAGCTCCACATGATCACAGTCTATGACAGACTGGATGTTCCCTCTAGATCCATATTTGATTGTGTGACATGTCCACCAAAACACCCAGCAATTTTAGAATCAGTCTCATTCTGTGGTGAAGTTGAGTCTTAATGTGTTGGTTTTTGTACTCTAAGTCCAACAACTGTTTGGGGATGAATGTAGACACTTGGAGCTCCTGGGTAATCCCCAGCCCTTCTTGCTTTCCTACTTCTTTTATATTTGCACAAATGGATTTCTACAGATATTGTTATCTACATTTTCACAATTAAAAATTCCTTTTCCAAAGTCATTCAAATCAAAATAAATTGGGCTCTAAGAGCAGGCCCTTGCAATACCTGATAGGGATGGAACTGACTGAATTTTGCATTGTTCTAGACTCAGATCTAATTTCTAGGATAATCCCTACTTGCCTTAGGCTCTCCTTTCCATAAAAAATGAAGATTTCAAAACCTATTATATGTCAAGATTTTTTCACAGATTCTTTACAGAAAAAATCATCCATTTTTTATAATCTTATTAAACTATTATTAAATTATTATTATTTTATTATATTATAATTTTTATTAAACTATTTTTTCCCAGCATGCACTGTAAGGAAGAGTATTTTTGTGCATTGCAAGCTGTATTTCAATTCCTATTGAAAGTAAGGAGAAACCAAATTCTCCTTGGATTAATGGTGAACACTTGTGTGTGCTGTATACATTGGACAACTTGTACATACTGTGGATGTGTGTGAACAGGAATTAAGTAAGCTCAGCAGTTCTTAAAATTTGCATTTTCTGACCTTGTTTATGAACTGCTGTTTGAAAGAAAAAAGAAAAATGTTCTTATCCATGAGAACATAATTTAAAAAAAATCAAAATTAAATGAAAAATCAGTAGCATAAAATAATAAAAAAAAAAATGAATCAGACTAAAACATTCAACACTAGACTTGTTGAGTGATCAGCAGAGAAATCTTAGTGATGATAAATCATCCTTTTATGTTTGGTCTACTGCACTCACTGTATACACACACACATAACTATTACCATCTAATTATAATCCATTAAATCAATTAAATCATCTTCTCTGGTATTTTCCATTCAGAGAAGTAAACCAGTTACTCTGCCATGTTAACTGCTGAGAATACTGATCATCCTGTGCAGGGAAGACATTCCCTTGCTTGGAAGATGGAAAGATTGTCACACTTCTGGGACTCACTGGCTTCTTTATCCCATTAGTCCCCCCACTTTTGTGTCTCCAGAGAAGGAAGGTGAGTCCTTGCAAACCGCTAGGAAGGAATAGATCAGAAGAGCAATTTTTTCTGAGATTTTAGTTTTGTGTGGAACGAGCCGTGGCTCAGCTGCTTGGTTGATGATGCCCAACGCAGCCCAGCAGAGCAGTTCCCTTAGAAAGATCCTGCTGCCTGGTGTCAGAGGCAAACCCAACATCCTGAGCTTGGCTGGCTTTTCAGGAGGAACAGCACTGAATGACATCCAAGTTTCTGATGTCTTTCCTAGAAGCCAAAACTTTCTTCTCCCATGCATGTTCTGGTGACGCTGGCAGCCATTCCTCTTGCAGACGGCCCCTGATACCCAAACCCATGCAATTCAAGACAGGTCAACAGTTCCTGCTACACTCTGTGACTTTTCTATCCATCTTTGACTGCAGTCAGGATGTCTTATTTTAGGTGGAGGGCTTTTGGATGAGCCAAGAAAAATTTTATTTTTCATTAGTGCCATTGCCAGCACCTGCTGGCTCGCAACATGACAGAGGGGATCTGAGCCCTGTGATGTCTCGTGCCTCAGACCTTTCTCTGTGCCCTTACACAATGCCATGACCATGTGTGAGGGAACCAGGGAAAGAATTTCTCTGCAGGCTTGATGACCAAATAATTGGAGAAGTGTCATCAATGGCACAGCAGCTCCTGTCTGCGTGGGTAGAGAGAAAGTCATGGAAGAAGGTAATTCAGATTCCATCCAAGTTTCCCATGTGCTGGATGACCCTGCAACCCCCAGAAAGACAACCTTTCTAGGCCAAAGGTAAAAAAAGATTATAAAAGGGTCCAACTCCAGCATGGAAGATTGAATGCAGCTTGTCCCAGAAATGCATGTCCTGGCAAATTGTTTCTTAGGATGGGTTGGGATTCCACAAAGATGCTGAACTTTACGTTCATCTGTCACTCTGACTACTGGATGGACACCATCTGTTTGGGGATGCTGAGACCTCAGTTCCAAATATTTATCTAAAAACCATCCCTGGGCTGGCCCCACAGATTTAGCAGTGATGCAATGACAAGCTGTATCGAAGTGTAAAGCTTTTATGAACCAACATAAAGTGAGATGTGTCTCCTGTGCTTGAATCAGAACATGGAAAAGGTAAATTCTTCACTTAAAAAGGATGATTTGGCACCAGCCACTTCAGTGATGTTGGACACAGGAGATCTTTCCATAAAAATGTGATGATCCCTTCACCCAAATATTGATAGAGATTTTAGAAGGGAATAATCTTCCCTGTGGAGACATCCATTTGTCTCACTCACTATGGCAAGGAGCTGAGGGCAACTTTTCCAAGAGTCTGCTGTCAAGTGAACCTTCCCTGGATGGCAGAGTTAGATTTGTGCTAAAATAACAGTTTTTAGAACTGTTATATAGGGGCTTATGGCCCCTAATTGTTGGGGTCTGGTACTTCAGGTGATGTTGAGATGGTATCTTCTGAAGATAAAGTCCAGTTCCTCAGCTCTCTTCTTCAGGGTTCAGATAGGATTGGTTGTTCCCTCTGCCTACTTTGATCTTCTTTTGGGCTAAGAAAAGTGTCCCCCTACAAGGAGCCAGGGCAATATCTTTTCAGTGCTCATGGTCACAGAGTAGAGCCAAGGGAAAGGAAAAAGCCCTTACTCTTGGCAAAATTACAAAATCTGCAGGGACAGGATTAGGTCTGTGTTAAGTAATGCAGGCCTGGGTCCAGCTGTCTCTCCTGTGCTGCTTTAGCTGTTTCTGGCTATTCTTTGCTTTTAGGTGGCATGCTGGTTATGATAAAGGTTTATCCTGTCAGCAACAAGAAAAGCTCCTAGATTTTTTTAGTGCTTGGGTTTGAGCAGCTACCAAGCTACTCATTAGCTTATGTCCTTATCTTCTGCTATTTTTTAAAAAAAATATTTCTGTAGTCTTTGATGTATCTGTTTTTCTTGCATTTATTGTATTTATTTGTGTCAGTGATTTCTGTGATAGCTGTGTGTCCTATTTTCCCTCGAACGCCGCAAAGCCATGAAAAATGTTTCCAATAAGTTGTCCACATGACACATATGCAGATAAACTGTCCTGGCCTTCCAGGCAGGCAGGGAGAGGTTGTGCAATTTAAAGGAAACTCTGAAGTTACCAGTAAACCCAAATGGATGCAATAACCACCAGCTAAAAGTTCATGGGCAGTTTGCACCTGGGAATTGTCAGTCACCATGGGCTGGTGGTGGGGTCACATGTAAGAGAGCTGTTTATGTGCTATTTTCTTTTTATAGCTTAAATCAATAAGCTGATTGAGCTGAGCTGGATCGATCCTCCTGAGCTTTATTTACAATTATCCTCTAACGGCTGATACAGTGGTGCTCTAGAAGTGAACATACTACAGCAATTCCTTTCTGAGGCAATATATCTTCAGCTCAGCCTGAATCCTGCTGGACTCGAGGTGTTTGGGGCAGTGTAGCTGTGCCAAAGCTCTTGCTGAATTGGGGCTGAGGCAAGGATTTGCAAGATGATGAAGGACAGTAACAAAGGCTGTGTTAGTCAAGGGAGAGCAGAGACAGGATGTTCTTTCAGTGGATAGAGAAAGAGCCTCCTGCACAGGGCAAAAGTGATTTTCTGCAGGGAATTCCATTCTTTATTGTGTGAATCTCAGAAAAATCAGCTGCATCCAAGCTTGGCCTTTTGTGATCATCCTTCTCAGCAGGCAGCCTCTCCTTAACAAACAACTTCTCCTCTCTTTTTGTGACCGCCTGCCCCATTTGTCATCGAATCCTAAATCAGTTTGAGTTGCAAGGGATGTCTGAGATCATTTAGTTCCAACCCCTTCAGGGATACTTTTTATTAGATCAGGTTACTCACAGCCCTGTCCAACCTGGCCTTGAACACTTCCAGAGATGGGGAATTGCCCAAAGCCACCCATCTCTGCAGTCCTGTGCGGAGATGCCAGCAGTTAGGGACAAGAACTGCTGATGAGAGAAGGGGAGCAAGAAGCAGCTGTCCTTTCCAAAGGTCCCCATTGCTCTTGGCACCACAGAAGAAGCTGTTCAGGATGTTTCTGGGAAAGGCTTTGGTGGAAGGTCTAGTGGAAGGTGTCCCTGCCCATGGCAGGGAATTGGAACAAGATGATGTTTGAGGTCCATTCCAACCCAAACCGTTCTATGATTCTTCCCATCTCAGGTCTCTCTTTTAAAAATTGTCCCAATGCAAACCTTGTTTTTTAGTAAAGTGTCAAGGCAGTAATATTCCAAATTACAAAAAGTTAGGTTCTGATCTCAGTTCTGAGATAATAAGGGTTTAAGATAAGCATATAAATCATGGTTTCACATAGCTCTCAGTTCTGTAACTGTATCCTTCTAGAGATGAGAACACTGTCTGAACTCTCTAGATGAGAGAGGAAGATAATTTCCTGAAGAATTTAATTAATACCCACCTACTTTTGAGAAGCCTCAAATTCCTCTGAAGGTTTAAACCAGTTTATTCACCCATGCTGTGAAAGCACAATACCATTGAGATATCAGGCATCAGAACCAGAGGGTTCCCTCATCACAGAGAATGAAGCTTCAGTCTAATGGAAATAAGAAACAAACCTCTTTAAGCTTCCAGCAGGAATCGTGTTCCCTTTTCCCAGAGACTTTAAGCTCCTTGCCAGGTACAACTCACAAAACAATGTCACTCAAGAATAGACTCAGAAGGCCAGAATGTTGTTTTTTTCCCTTTTTTTCATTAAATGTGATGTATCTCAGTAAAGGTGAAGCCATTCTTTATTTTTAGAGTGGCAAGAGGGATCAGTCTAAAACACAGTTAAATCAAAAAGAGTCCAACACTCAGTGGAAAAATTCCTGGTAAAGCCCAATCAAATCAACAGATGAGGTGGCTCACAGTGGCTAATAAATGTTTTTTGGCAGGTGTGAGGCCAGTACCAATCACACTTCATGGCTTTGTATAGGGCAGGACTGAAAGAAAATCAACCTTGGTCATAGTCTTGATGAATTCAGCGAGGACAAAAAAACCCCACAAAGGAGCCTTCTTCCCTTCTGTTTCTTGAAACCTGAGAATCCTTCAAGAGAGTGTGTATTAAAGTTTACAGGATGTTAATAAAAATTTACAATAACACAGATACATTTAATTTTGTCTCCGTCATACCATATAGTATTTGAAACCACAAAATCAGAGCTAGAAAACAGCAGCTCCTCTTTTTTAAAAGAGTCAAAGCTTCACAGTTTGTTTTCAATTTGGTGTCTGAACAGATGGCAACTTTTGCTGTTATAATTTTTCATCACAAAAGACTGATTGATTCTCTAGTTGTTGGGGCATTTACCTCTTATGGGGAAAACTTAAGTTCGGATTCCTGCTTTGAATCAAATAAGGCAGGCTTTTTTCTATGCTAACTCTAAGCTATCATTTTTTAAAAATGCTATTGATTTTTTTTTTCTGAGCTGGCATCTTTCTCTATTTAGATTCTGTCCTGTATGTGAGAAATATTTCTTGAGAAAAATTTGACTGAATGTTGTCATATGAAGTCTGAAATTCCAATAATGGCTTTTTTTTGATCAGAGGATTTTGCTGTGATGTTCATTATCCTCAGACCTCTCCACCTGTTTAATTAAAACAAAATCAAAACCAAAAATCTGCTCAACTCTATCCCACTTTTCCTTTTCCAATATCCAGAAAATTACTGCCTTCAATAAAAATGAATTTAAACATGATAACTATCTAGGAGGATTTCTGGACAATAAATAAGTTTCACTCTTTAATGTCTTCCAGTTCCTAAACCAAGGTCTGGAACTTATTAAACCCAGTAACTGGAGCTGAAAGAAAAGAAAAATGGAAAGACCACCGCCAGCAAAATCTACAAGTGTAACTTTTTAATTTCACTTGCTGTACCAGTTTCTTTGCTGTTATTTGGCTTTTATCATGTATATCTGGTATTTAAGAGCTAATATTACAGGAATCCTTTTGTCTGATGTTATCACAAATATTGTTGTCCTGCTGATGTTTTTCCAATATTCCTCTACTCTTTTCCTAGAATTTCCTCAGTAAATACTGAATTTTCAATTATTATTGTGGGTATGTGTGCATGTAGTGACATTTCACAGCTAAATATCAGAAATTTACTTCAGCTCTTCCTTCCAAATAGACCAGGAAAATATTAAAATCATCTGCTCTTTCTATCTGCTGCATATTTAAGCAATTATGAATTTAATTTCTGGGTTTATTTGCGATCAGGAGAACTAGAAATAGTTTGGTTTTTTTCCTATTTTTAAAAGAAAACTGAGATTGTTTTATAGCAATATGGTTCATGGGACCTGGAGTTTTATGAAAATAATAAAGCCAAAGCCAACAAGGTAAGTCTTTCTACTGAGCTGAGAGAGCTGCTAAAGCTTCAGGAATCTTTTCTGAACTGCTTTGGAATTCCTCAGTGTGTTCAAGATCCAGTCATTCTAAAAGAGGTTGTGCTCTGTCTTCTGGTGCCTTTTACATAAATTGTCTAAAAATCTGATCTATTGAGGAAGACCCAATGGCAAAACCATTGGCAAAATTAATCCCTGAGGTCTGCTTATTTATTTATTTTATTTTTATTTTCCCCCCTCCCTTTGCTTTCTCGTAGCACAAGGAATAAGATACAAACTTTCCTTCTAGAAAATAGCTTTTAAACCCTGTATCATGTTTTTAAACCACAGGGGACTGCTCTGACATGTGCTGAAGTCAGATTTTTCTTTGATTGAGCCCCTCATTGATGCACAGTTACTTAGAAGCTGAGCAAAGCAGAGTCTGGCCCAGAGCATCTCCAACAGGATCCTATTTCCTGACAACCTTTCAGGATGCTCTGGAGAAAACAGTTTTCTTTTTGATACCTCTGTTGTCTGATATCTTCAACACCATGGATAAGCTGCCATTTGCTTACTTGTTAATTTTTGGAATCTGTTGATGCATAAACAGGAAGCAGGACTGAGCACATGTGTAGATAGGAAACCCAGTGGGGTAAAAAACCCTGCCATTTATTTTTGGCAAGTTTATCTAAGTCACTTTTCAAGAAATGTTAGTGCTTCTGTAGTAAACACAGGTGATTCTGCCCTGTTCAAATGGAAAAAAAAGCATTTTCGCACCTGGTTCCTACCCTGTGATGAAATCTCCTTCACTGAGCTGCAGTTTTCCTGTGTGTGTGGAAATTACCTCACCTCAGACAGGATGAAGCAGCCTTTAATTCCTCCTGTTTTATTCCTGAGGAAATAATCTATATTTTTGTGTTCCAGGAAGAAGGAAGGAAATTTGGGGTGAACACATACTTTTGATATGCAGAAAGTGTAGGGAAGGCAGACCAGTAAGTCAGGCACCAGAAAGACCTCAAATAGCACCAAAGAACAAAGGAAAATAATTGAGGTGCTCTTTCCATAGTTCTTCCATTCAATGACTTCTTGAGGTCTTTTGGGATTGCAGCAATTCACCTGCCAGAGATTTGGGTTCAATACAGAATTCAGAGGATGGTTTGGGTCAAAAGGGACCTTAAAGATCATCTTGTTCCAGACCCTTGCAGTGAGCAGGTGTGGGAAATGGAAAGATAGAAACTTTACAGATACTGAAGGGTTTGATTTGCAGCCTTGGGAGAAGCTTAGGTTGATGTAATGAGAAAAGTACACAGACATTAAGTAGAAAAATTATAAACTTATGTTTCTATAGTAGTAAGTAAGAATATGCCTTAAGTAAGTAAAAAACTATATTGGGTAAAATAGTAAAGAGTTTTATAGTGCAGTAATGTGATTTTATAGAGTAAGCTAGGAGTTTAGATATTAGAATAGAAGCATGTGTGTACGTGAGATAGAAAACCATTAGATAAAAGTATATGCAGTAGAGCAGAATTAAGTAAAGGTAGTAAGTTAGAAAAACAGGATAAACTCTGTGGCAACTTTCCATTAGATCAAAATGTTCTAAATTGCCTTGTGACAAAGAAACTTGTGACTACTCTGAGCTATAGCAGCCTTCCTGCTCCTCTCAAATCTCACGGCCTTTGAGGCTGATGTTCATCTGGGTAATAAACTGGTTTTGCCTGACATTGGTCCCATCCCTTCATTAAAACATTGATGGTAGGCAGGGACACCTTTCCCTGCTCCAAGCCCCATCCAAACCTGGCCTCCAACATTTCCAGAGATGGGGCTTCCTTTTGGGAATCTCTCTTCTTCTGGGCATATTGATACCTGTGTGAAGCCACTCCCTGCTCAGCAGACCACACCTTCCAGCCACAAAGCTGCTGCTCCCACTACCAGTAGAACATTTCCTTTTGTGAATAGATGTGAACAATGGCAGGATAGAACTCTTGGCTCATTTTTAATACAGTCAATAAATGCATCCCTAATGAACTTCTTTTCTTCATCTTTACACATTTTCTTGTGAAAGAGTTATAATCTCTGTTATCGCTTTCATCTTGGTTTTCTGTGGGTTTAGATCTTGGTCTATGAGGGAGCAGTAGTGACTATAATTGGCTTTATCAATAAATAGCAATATATTTTTTTTTCCTGTGGCAGTATCTCTGGAAATGGTACAAATGGTTGATCTGTACCAAAATTTCCCTGGAATTTATCATGTTTGTGGGGTTTGTTACACAGATAATTGGAGATCTCTGATAATTTCTCACAGCAATAACTCTTTACATAGTGAAAGTTAAGATATTTCTGATGCTAAAGGGTCTACTTTGTCTCTTTTAAATGCTTTTCTTCCCCACATTGGTGTTTTCCAAAGTGAAGCCACAGCTGAAGTTCTCTTCTTGTTCCCCTCTTCTTCATTATTTGAGTTTAATCTTTGATTTGGGTCTTTGCAGGTCTGGTCCCACATCTGACCTGTTCCTGCAATTGTGGTTTGTCATCCTTGAGGAAGTCCTGACTGCATTAAAGGTTTCTTTGATCCTTTTAGGGCCAAGACTTTACCCTTTCTGCCCTGTGAATGATAAAGCATGTGAACTCTTTCAGCTATTCACTCTTTCACTGCTACGTGTGTGTGTAAGTTCTGAGTTTAAATGAATTTAAAACTAAAAAGTTACTTTTTTCTTTGTACTTTTTTTTTTAATTCCCTGATTTCTAGAAAAGAATTTTCCACTTTTGCTCTTTTACTTATCTTGTGTCAGATGTCTCTTCTTAGCCTTTCTTCTTCTTTAAGTCTCCCTGCACAGCCCCTTGAAGTGCCATATGCCATGTGCAGAGCCATCAAGTATCATGTATTTAGCATAAAGTGTCATAATTCTCACTTCACTTGCTTGCTAACTTAGTGAATACAGATGGCTAAGGATAAAAAAGTGAACCCTTGCTACTGCTTCCCAAAGAAAACTGCAAAGTGAATTCAATGTGCATAAACCAGAAGAGAATCAAGGCAAGAGACACTTCTAACCCATGCATTCATTTTATGGGACATGAGAAAAATGTACCCACAGGACAGACATTGCTTTGTGAATCCCTTTCAACGAAGCTTCTACTTTCATAAGAAATATAAGTTTTTAGCTTTGCTTTTTTTTTATTCATGATCATTGCTTGCTCTTGAATGTTTTAGCAGTGTAAGTATTGTGGTCTTTTACTCAGATTTTAGGAACATTGTTCTCTGGCTCCAGCTGTAACTGCTGAGGAAGATAATACCTTCAGCTGTCCCTTCCCAGGATTTTCCATCTCCTCTTTTCTGCCAGATGTGTTGTCTGAATATTTGTAATCCTTTTCTGATAACATTCAGTGCAAGAAAAGATCATCTACATGCTTTAAACCAGTCTAGGGATTTTAGACCAAAAATTTGTGGAGGAACAGTCAAGTCAACTACTCTGTCAAGAGGTGGTTAGGACATGGTGTCCTATAATCTTTGGGACACCACAAAGAAAACAAGAGGCAAAAATGTGAAATTCATTCCCACATAACGAGTCTGTGATACTCAGACTGAACTCACCGAGGGATTATGGCTGAATATGTTCCAATATTGTGCTGAATATCACTGATTAATCCCATTTCTTTCCCATTCACTACTGCAAGCAACAACAACAACAAAAGGTTTGGATTATGATAATCCAGGCTGGAAATCAGGACAAGGTCAGGTGCAGAGTGACAACTACTATAAACATCTCTTATCAAATCCAGACTCCTACCCTATGCTGTTCTCAGAGCATCAGCAATGATAAAATTGGGCCAGACAAATCTTTGGTAGCTGTGGTAACTGTTTTCTACACTGGCCCTCTGAGAGCCCTTGCTGGAAAGCATGAGGTGTGTTTATCCAATTTTAAATCTGTGGGGGGAAATCTTCCTGATCCCTTCAGGATGTGGCCTGCTTTTCCTGCCTGTGATGCTATGTGGGACTTTGGATGTTGAAATAAAGGCTGCCTGTTGGATGCTGGCACAATCAGCTTGAAAGACTGATCAAGCTTATTTGCCTCCTGCTTAGAAACCTATCAAAAAATGCCAAGAATTAAACTCTGGGATTAGGAAATCTGCCATTTCCAAGATTTGTGGCACCAAAAATTGACTTCATGCCTTGGTAAGGAGCAAGCTGGAAAAGGATTCACTCATGTGTCTTCTCTAATTGTTTGTCAGGGAAAGGATTGCCTCAAATCCTTGTGAAAACTGGACAAAGTATCACAGTGGACCCCAGCTTTGATTCAGTTTGTGCCAAGGAATGCTCTAACACCCTCACTGACTGTTGGATGTTCCTCATGCACGTGCTGTTGTACAAACACCAGTTTAATGGTCTTCATGCCACATTTGTGGGACATCTTTTAGTGTAATTTTTGGGAACCCATTTCCAGCAGCAGTGGAGCGGAGAGGTGCAGGGTAAGGAAACAGTGGGTTTAGCTGACAGACACCTGCCATGGGCTGGGATTTCTCTGGCTTTCCTGCGAGGCCCTGCCAGCACAACACACCCCCTGCCAGCTTTTCATGGCAGCACTGCAGAGCTCCTTTGGGCAGTGTAGGAGGGCACTGGGCAGGAATTTTGGAAGTCCCAAGCCTGGAAGTATTCATGGCTAGGATGAGGCTCTGGTGGAAGGTGTCCCTGGCCATGGCAGGAGGGTGGAATAAAATGACCTTAAGGTCCCTTCCAACCCAAATGTTCTATGATTCTGTGTTCACATCTACAACCTCTTCTTGCCCTCTTCCTTCTTTTCCCCAGCTCCTGCTCATGAATCTCTTAGGCCAATCCTTTCTGTTGCCTTTGATTCAATCAAGGCCTTGCTAGGAAAGGACATTTTGCTGAAAATTCCTCAGAGAAAGCTTTGTGCAGAGCTGACAAGGACACCATGGGTTTGGCAGGGCTCAGCAAACCACTGAAAAGATGGGAGGTTGTTGATTGAGTAGTTATTTTGCTCAGACAGACAGCCCTAGGGGAAACACCTCTAAGGTCACAGAGTGCACATAGGAAGGTAGCCTGCCCTTCTGCATAGGATTAGGATATAGAAAGAGGTTGATGCAGCTCAATAAAACCACAAGTATGGAGCTGGCTGCTATAATTAGCAATTTCTGATGTAAGCTTCAACCCACCCTGCATAACAAGGAGGTATGTGTCTCTCCATGAGATTATCTTACAAGAGAATAATTTTTGCTTATGTTTGTTTGGCCCCCCGAGCTTTATTTTATAGCAGAACCTCAGCAGATAAAAGTTAGCACAGTCCCACTGTGATGCTGGTTTACATGAAAAATCCTTCACTCACATCCTCAGGGAAATATTTGTCCAAGGACAATAATATTCCTTATTCTCAAGGTTATTTTGAGGTGGAAATCACTGATTGTAAAGTTGTTTGAAGCTGTGGAGTGAAATAACAATGTCTGATTTTATGCTATTTATTATACCTTGCATCCATTCTGTCTTGAATTGACACTTTTTACTTCTTCCTGTGAAAGCAAAAGCTGGAGAAGGGGCTGAAGAGTGGAGTTGGATGTGATGGTGGTAAAAACTGGACCAGAATGTAGCCAAAGTGGACTTTAATAAATGATTTCAGTAAGAAACCACGATGGGAAGGCTTGTTTGTGATGTATGTGCCCAGTGTAGCCCAACCTCCCTGTACATAACTGTAGATACACCAATCAATTTCTATTAATTTAATTGCTTTCTCACAGAAAATTGAACAACAGCAACAACAACAGAAGGAGTCAAAATGAAACAAACTACAAAGGAGGACAGAACAAATGTCTCCTAAACTGAGTGCCACTGAGAGTTTTTCTTCTTGGCTACACTGTGTGATATTTTTCTCCACGTTTTCTGCTCTGATTAAGAACACTTTCATCTTCTGTAAGGTTACTAGTGCGTGGGCCTGTACAAAAGCATGCACACAAATGAAGACTAAAGCTTCATCTCTGTTCAGAAGCACTAGCAGTTTACCATCAATCTTGTTTCTTGTGTAACACAGAGAGAGGGACAAGAAGAGATGTATCTTCTCAGCAATTCAAGACGTATGCTTTCAGTGCTCAAGTTAAAAGAAAGGCAAAGACACACAAAACCTGGATCAAAACAAAAAAAGACTCTGAGCAGAAATTCAATCCAAAATGTGGGCATTGAATACTCTCACTAAGATACAGAATCATTACAGTTTCCTGTCATTTTGAGACAATGTCTAAAGCTACATAAGTACCTGGAATTTTAATACAGAGGCACACAATAAAACACTGCAGGACTGATGTGCTCTGTGCCTCATCCATCTGCTCATACCCATGACAAGTGGGATCTCAAGGGAGAGTGTTTTGTACTCTCACCTCATGGGGGGCTGGGGGTCTTGTTCTCCTGAGTCACTGGATGGACTGAGAGCCAGAACCAGGCTGGGAAGCCCTCCTAAGCTCCTGCTCTTAGAGTGCTCACCCATTAAGAAGAAAACCAGCCTCTACCTCCACTGCAGCCTCCCAGGGGAGCACCTTACCGACGTTACAATTTAATTACTTGCCTCTTAGACACAGCTGATTAGGGAGAGAGTGCAATGCTCAGATTAGAGCTTCTTGTTTGCATCCCTTGCAGAAGACCAGCATTTGTGACTGCTAGGGGATGGTTGTACATCTAGGAACAAAGAGGACATCCTGACCTACAAGTCAGGGAAAAGCACTGGAAAGCAGCTGCATGGCACAGTAGATGAGCCACTTATTTAGTGTTCCCTGTGCTGCAGAGCTAATGGGAAAACAGTGCTAATGAGATCTTGGGTGCACGAAAGAGAAGCTGAATTTATTTCCCCACCCACAGCTGTGGCAATGGAGACACCAGCCCTGGAAGTGATGCCCAGACATGATTTGCAGTCTGGATATAAGATTGGGCACTGATCAAAGTAAAAAAGTCAATTGTTTCAGTTTGGAAAAGAAAAAGAGGTAAAAAAAAAAAAAAAAAAAAGCCTGAAAAGTGCTTTGTATACAAGGTATAAAAAGCTTTTGCAAAGACAAAATACTGGGTGGTAAAGAATACCTTCAACCTACCAGAAAAACACATTTCAAGAGTGAGCAGCGGGCAGAGACAGAGCAGCAAACATTAATAACTGGATTTTTAAGCAGTAGGGGCCATTAGTCACTGCAACAAGCCAGCAAGGGAAGCTGTGTGTTCCCTCTTTTAGTACTGTCAAATCAAGTTTGAACATTTTTGTGGAAAACACACTTTTGTCATGCAGAAACACAAACCAACTCAAGTTTAAAGGAAAAAGAAAAACAAACCCAAATCAACAGCTAAAAAGGATGCAGAGGAGGACAACTCGCACTGCTGATGGAAAGGAGAAGTTGCTTCATGGAGGGACAACATAAAGTTGGGGAATCTTCTGTTTGGAGAGGAAAAATGTGAGGGGGATATCCTCAAGATTATTCCAATAAAAATGTTGGGGGATGAGATCGATTCAATCTAATGAGTAGGGAAAACTCCCTGAAATTACAGGAGATGGATTTAAAACAAGCAAACAAATAAAAGAAAGTATAAATGAGATTATTCAGCTCCTCTATTGCACTCTGTTGAGACCCCACCTGCAGAGCTGTATCCAGCTCTGGGATCCCCAACACAGGAAGGGTGTAGAGCTGTTGGAGCAAGTCCAGAGGAGGCCACAGAGATGATCAGGGGGATGAAGCAGCTCTGCTGTGAGGAAGGCTGAGAGAATTGCTCAGTCTGGAAAAGACAAGACAATTGTGATCTTCTGGTAGCTGAGGGGAGAAGACACAAAAATATGGAGAGGGATTCTTTACAAGAGCCTGGAGTGACAGGACAAGGGGCAAAGGCTTCAAACTGATATATTAAGAAGAAATTCTTCTCTGTGAGGGTGATGAGAGACTGGAACAGATTTCTCAGAGAGGCTGTGGCTGCCTCATCCCTGGAAGTGTCCAAGGCCAGGTTGGATGGGTCTTGGAGCAACCTGGTCTGGTGAAAGGTGTCCCTGCCATGGCAGGGGGCTGGAATGAGATGATTTTTAAGATCCTTTCAAGCCAAGCTATTCTATGATTGTGTAACTCTGTATGTATATTTAAAGAGAGTGGCTATGAATGTCTGGAGCTTTGTTGCCACAGGACTTGCGAAGACTGAAAACAGAAAAACAACATGGCCAAAATCATGTCAGGGAATATCTGGGAATGCAGTGAACAGGCAGGAGTTACATTCTTTACCATCTCTAATGCATTAAGTATGGGATTTTTAACACTGTAAAAGGAAAAGACTGCAGACAGTGGCCACTTTTGTGCTGTCTCCTTATTTACATCTCTTGGTACAGATTATTGGACCCAGTCTCTTAGGGCATGTTTTATGCTCATATGTTCTTCCTTTAGTTAGAGGACAAGCTAATTAGTGGAGATGTGGCCTATTCCTACGTGGGGTCAGATGATGCCAGGCCTCTGGAAGTGCTGCTTTTTGGCCAGATCAGCAGAGTGAGGCTGAAGCAGCCTCCTCAGGCTGTGCCACTGGCCTTTGTGCTGGGAGAAATTACATCCTTACTGGGGCAGACTGTGTCCATTCAGAGCTGAAGTGGGATTGCTGACGGCTTCATGGATGGATTTGGGAGAGGCTCCATGATGTGGATCTTCTAAAGGCAGCAGTGAGTCCTGTCACCACAGTGGGCTCCATCTACAGGTGTTTCCCTCTTGTGCATCTGCCTCATCTTCAGAGGAGCTGTGGGTTAAGCGAGTCAAAGGGAGGGACCCATCTGGGAGGAGACCATTCCAGGACAATGAATTCAGGAGACAGAAGGAAGGAGGAGAGGAAGCCCAAAGCTCTGTGAGAGCCCACACTTCTGCTTTAGATGCCAAAACCTCTTCCTAGTAACTCATGCTGAGAAGCAGAATTGTTCCCTCATGTCAGTCAGAGCAGACTCTTGCTTCCTTGCTAGTATATAAAAGCTGTATCCTCATGTGAAGGATCAAGGACTCTTTCTGATTTATAACTGTATATTCTGCATCTCTGTAGAACTGAGGAATGGAGAGCTTTGTTGTGTGTTGAAGTCAGATACAGCTGGGAAGAGTTAAGGCATTTCCAGGTATATTTCCTTTTTGCCTTAGAAAAACCCAAGTGATCAAAAGAACCAGGGAAGTAGAGGGTGTGCTTCCAGTTGTACACACCCCTGCAAAAGGACTGTTATTCCTGCACGTTTTCTCTCTGTATTGTCTGCGGAATTTTAGCCACTGTTTCCTCTCAGCTTTCTCATAATCATCCAAACCCATTTGAATTTTATTTCAAAGCCCATCAAGCCCAAGATTCACTGATGCTGCACCAGCACTGTGACAACCTGTGGTTGGGATTGTCCTCTTTTGTCTGCCACAGAGCCATCGTGTCACATTTTGCTTCACGTTCAGTCACTGAGATGAAAAATGAACATTCTTGTGGATTAGCCCAGGATGTAGCCCCAGGAAATGCTGGCTCAATTCCCATCTTGGTCAAATAAGCAGAAACCCATCACAAGCCCCTTGATCTATTGGAAGTCAAATTCATTGGCAGAAGAGCAGTGAAACCTGCAGGTCTCATTTCTCTATTTGTTAATGAAATGGTCATAATATCCAAGTCTCTTGCAGAGTTTGAGGATTATTTACCCAAACACCCAGAATACAGTGATATTTCTCTGTTGAGTATTATACAAGAATCTGGAGGTAAAAGCTAATCATACAGGAGGGAAACAAGTAGGCAATGGATTAAATGAGAGTAATATTCCATGTGCAGCATAGTCTAATAAAATTAACATTTGAGTGGTGACAAATAGAGAGCCTTTGGGGATGAGAGTGCTGGAAACAAGGAAATAATGAAGCGATTTCTAAGAGGTGAGGAATAAAATGAGATCCATTTTTGCTCCCTGCCCGATGTTCTTACACTCAAGATTTTCTTTCGGGTGCTGAACAGTAAGTGATGCAGACAAAATCATCTGTGTCTGTGCCAGATTTTATTAAATGCTGATCATAGAAGTAAATGGACACATAAAGGAGACAACGGTAAACTAAATACAAATCACTGAATTAAAGAAATGGCATTTTGTCATAGGTCACATCACAAGAGGTATTTTCCTGTCTGGAGTGGTAATGAAAGCACTGATATCTTGATTTCAGATGCTCCTGTGAGTACAAAAATCCCACAAATTGACTTGTAGGGGAAGGGAGAGATTTCCTGGGGTCAGAGACCAACAAATACAGAGGGAGTTGTTGGAGGTCATTGGACATAAGCTCACATTTGAGAATGGGTTTTGCGGGTATGGAAGGAGAGGATAACCCAGCACCCCTTACAGCAGTGCCAATTCTTGAAAAAAATGTCCCTTACAGACCTTCCTAGAAGGTTCTTTTCATGTGAAAATAATGTAGGGCAGAGAATGAAGAGGTTAAACCTGCTTGGAGAAGAGCAGGACTCCCAACATGGTCAAGGCTGTCTGTGAAAAGAGCTGTTCAAGGAACATTTCACAGAAATCATCTCTCCCCTAATATGTGCAAGGCCAGATGCTGCCCAGAACCAGAGAATTGTCTTCTACCAAAAGATGAAGGCATCAAGGCTTGGTTTTGTTCCATATTAAAAATAAAGGAGCACCATTTGAAATCTTGGTGGGGAAAGGTATTTTGGCAAGAAAATGCCAGTTCCTGTCTCCTTGTAAGACTTAAAAGACAGGAGCAGGGGAGACTTCATTTCCCCAAGTGCTCAAACAGCTCTCATTGACTAATCTGAAGTGCATTTAGGCTCATCTTACAAAAAATAAATTTCTGAAACAGATAAACTTCTCCCATTTTCATATTTCATTAAAACATAACTATCTGGAAGAAGAAACAAGCAAATAGACCTTTAAGGAATTGACATTTCTATCAAAGCAGAATTGACCAGTGCTGTATCCTGCACTGACCTTGTGTTGCTGTCCTCACCTTAGTTAAGTCATCTTAACTAATCTAAGTTAAACCACATGCCTTTAAGAATCTCTCCTACTCCTTGTGTAGCTTTAAATACCCTAAGGGGCTCCAGCAAGTCTGTGCTCCCTGCTGAGACATCTCTGAACACAGAGGAAAAAAAAAATGCATTAGCTGATGGAAAGATATTAATAGTGCAGAGAAAGGTAAAATTCTTTCAGCTCTACTGTAACATATCCAGGCTGTTTGGAATGTTTGGCTCTGACTGTGTGTGTGTAGCCAGCGAAGCGTTTACTCTGATCAAGACATTATGGCAACAATCTCCACTGATGAAACGTGCTTCTCTTAATGAGATCACCTGGGCCAGTGACTGGAGAAATGACAACTGTGTATTCCTTTCTAGGTTGTTCAGATATTCCCTGCTTTGCGTTCTGCCTCCAGTCACAAAGTCAAAGTAAATATCCATCAACTCCACAACACTTCTTCTCTGACTTTCCCCTTGAAATCACAGTTTATTTGCATTGGACAACTTGGCAGCAAACAAGAGATAAAACAAGCCAGGGGAAGAAAATGTGCAATGTCACCCTGCCTCAGATTTCTCTTTGTGACACACAGAATAAATGAACTTGAAACAATCCCTTTGATTCAGATGCTGATAAAATTAAGGTCATTATTTTACCTTTCAAAGGGGCGGGGAAAATCACTGGATGTTCAGGGCTAAGAGAAGCTAATTCCTCATAATCTCACTCCCGTACAGTTACAGGCTAGTTGAGAGTGAGAACAGCTTGGATCATCATTTAGAGTTGCTCTAAATTATGTCAACAGCCATCAGAAATCTCACCAGCAGCTGGGAATGAGACTGAAATGGAAATGCCAGTGCAACTCTGATTACAATGTTTACAGCAAGAAAATTGCCAGAAGGGTGATGTTAGTAAAAGGTTTGACTCATGAAGTTAAACCCTTGGAAATCCATTCTGCTGCTTTAATGTTTGTGTTGTTACAACATCAGTACAACCCCTAGGAGTGTATTAAGGGATATAGTTCAGTATGAATAATGTCTGTGGTGCTGTTTTCCTTCTTTCTATTGTCCCTTTCCAAGAAGAACTGTATAGGCAGCCCAGAATTTCCTCACAGGCTCAGCTGATTTTCTCCTGTATTTATGTAGGAAGAGAATCCCTCGAGGACCCTTATGCCTTGGTGGAGACCATTCCACAGTCCTTGACAAGCTCTTCTGAAACCTCTGATTTTATTTGCTTGAGAAGCTGAATATTGACTCAACTTTTCTCCACCTCATGCTGTGCCAAGCCAGCAGTCCAGACTCCTGGTGCTGAGTTCCTGATGAGGATCAATAATCCTGGAAGACAAACAGCTTTGGTGTAGTGTGACAGACAATAAGGAGCTGATGTTTTCAGCTCAGCACCAGGATAAACTGAATCCATTTCTGCCTGTGGGCTCTTCTCCCTAAACAGAAATATTCTCCTTGTTACTACATGGTGAAATCATCAAGTATTATATTCCCTTTTATCAGGTACTGGATTTGCTGAGCTCCCTCTTGGAATTCCAGATATGAAGATAAAGACTCAGAAAGATGATAGCCTTTAATCTCATTCAATCTTACAAGAATAATGAGAATGCTGTGATAGTTTTGTGTTACACAGAATTAATGCTGCTGTGACTGAGCCTCCAAATCCGTTTTCATTTCTCTCTATTTTTGTTCCAGGACTTCATAACATCACTTTTGGGATTAAACAAGTGAGGAAGGGATTTTGGAATGAACTCACTACCCATTCAGACCTTCTTATTTGTTTTAATTACTGGATTGTACCAAGTATGATCCTGATAGCAGAGCACTGGTGCCAGAGGGGAAATTTGGCAGAGATTTTCCATTCTAAACACTGAAATTTGGTTATCTACAACAACCTCTTATTCCTAGGTTAATATTCCCCTCCTCCCCCAGCAGTTGCCTTAGCCGATCATTTCTTATTAACTTTTATGTTTAGAAAACTTAATCAAAGTGGGTTTGCCCATTTTCAGGAGTCAGGTTAGTAAAACATTTCAGTTGTTTCAACACTTCTGAAAAATCCTGGGGATTTTCTCTTCCTGTTGCTTCCAGTGAGCATTTCAAAAGAGCTTTTTTTGTTCCTGAAAAGCCAATCCAAATCTGAACAATGTGCTGGTCCTTGCAGATTACACTAAGAGCATAATTCCCAAATATGCTGTCTGTTCTGGATGTCTTCCAGGCACAAGCTGAGCAGGATTTTCTTTGGACTAAGAGTTGTGGACTGTAGCAGGTTCAATATTGCAGATGAAGAGTTTTAATTGTGGTTCACAATGTAGAACTTGTGGAATATGTAGGCCCAGGGAATGTGGGATCCTGGTTTGCAGAACGGAAAGGGTTTATGCAGCTTTAGATCTTAATATGAGAAAAATATGATTCAAAGTCTCACTGCTTTCCTCCCATTATCAAACAATAAAAAATATAATCAAATACCAAGATTCCTGGTGAAATTTCCCAAAGATGAAAGCAAAAAGATATTTCTGTGGTTAAAAACTATACAAACACTAGCATAAATGTATGTGGGGTCTAAATTACGTTGCCAGATTGGATTAATAATTCACTAACAGTTAAAATCCATTGTAGCATTTCCAAGTCTAGAAGTGCTTGAGTTAGTAACTGTATCAATGCATTTTTATTGTTATTTTTTTGGTGTGTAATTATAGTGTAGGCAGATGGGAAAACAGAAATAAATGAGAGTTGCTGGATGATGCCCGTTCCTGTTGACCTCATTGATTTGCTTCATGGTGAGCAGAAAACAACAAGATTTCTGTTCTCCTATTTTAAAATACTTTCTAGCAGTGCTGGGCTTATGGTTGGACTACTTGATCCAGCCTAAATGGTTTTATGGCATTATTTCTCCCTCAACTCACACCTTCCCCTCAAGATAACTCTTCTCAGGGTGCTGGTAGGTTACTGCCAGTGAAGTTGGAAGCCTTTGTTTCCTGGTCTAAGTCACCAGCAAAGCAGGTTTGGTATGTTCACATACCTAATCTTTCTCGTTGTGCTCATCATCCTCATTTTCTTGCTGGGAAACTTAATAAATGTATGTGATTGTGGGTGAAATCTCCTTCATGGGGTACAGGGTGGTTCCCTGGCAGATGTAGGAGGGAGGAGGCCTTCTTGGATATCCTCATGGCTCCTAGCCCTAAAATAACCCTGCTGAGGGAGGGGGGATGCAGGAAGTGGGGTCTGAACACTGTGTCCTAAATATTTCTTCCTTGTGTCCAGGGTGGCAAACTACAAATTAAACTTTGATGATGTGTTCATTTGTAATATGAGAGAAGGAAAGTGATATTCCCTTGATTTCTTGAGATAAAAGTCCTTGGGGGAGGATGAATCAGCCCTACAAACGTTCTGTCTGCACATCAAAGTGAAACTATCATTGCTTCAGCCAGGGGTGCTCCATCTGCATATGTGGCAGACAGGAAGCAGCTGGAGAATTCTGCAGCAGGATAAGGTTTCCTAAACTACAAGAGAGCCTAGGGAATCCTGAAAGCCTGCTGAGGAGTTTCAGTGAAACTTATTCATAGATAGAAAACCTTGAGTGTCAGTGAGGAAAGGTGTTTAGGGAGGTTGTCAATTCTGAATAGAAACAGTCAGATGGGAGAAGGGATCATGACCTTGGATCCCACCAGAGTGGTGTCCCACAGAGCAATCCAAAGTGGCAGCTAGAGAAGGAGAGTATAATCTCACTTCACCTTTTATTGTTTTTTATGTTTCTCTGTTTATTTCCAATTTTGCTATCATATTCCTAAAGCTTTTTTTGGTGGTGGTGGTGGTAATGGGGGCAAAGATAAGTCTCTTATCTTCCTTATGTTTGTCTGCTGTCAGGAGCAATTTCAGCTCAATCTGAAAAGCTCAAGACCCCTCACTTTTCCAGGAACTAGAAAAAAAAATACCCAAGAACTGACTAAGCAAACCCTCAAATGAGGCCTCCTCCAAACCTTTCTGGTAGGATTTTTTGAGACTGACAAATCTGGGGGAGATGTATTCACTGTTGGGCATAAACCAATGGTTTTACAGTCAATGCTGCTCTCATTTGGAGTAGGTGAAATAAATTGGGCAGGACTAAAGGTCCTTTTTAATGCCTTTACTTGAAGAATCAGCCTGGTTGGGGGCTCAAGGGGTCGCACGCACTGCCACTGCTCCCAGGATCCACGTGGAAGAGGAGGAGGTGGGCTTTGCCACACGGCAGAGCCTGAGCTTCCATCCTCATGGGAGTCCATAAGAACGCTCAATTTTGTTGGCTCAGAGCCTAGGGGGTCACTCTGGTCAAGTTCCTTTTTGATCATGTTGACTCTTAGGGAGAGGTCAGGGGGACTCCCCTGGGTTTTCCTTACACGGAGGTGTTGTTTTGGTTTCCCCTTTTTAGTGCGGCTCGTTGTTTCAGGGTTCTTGTTGGTCTGTTTGTGTCCCATGTGTCTCTTGTCTCCCCCATTTACATATGAGTCATTATGTCATCCTCCTCTTCAAGGCTGCTGATGCCACTCTGGGGAGCAGTGGAGGCTCTTTCCTGATGGAACAGGGATACAAAAATGGAGGTAAGTACAAATGACAGTTAACGAGAAGGGATTTAACGATTCAAACTGGGGCACACAACATGGCAATTGAACCAGGTACCACAATATAGTAGGGCATTAACCAGGGTTTAATACCCGAATTTAGGTTCTCAAAATCGTTCTCCACAGTAGGCACATCTCTAACCTTAGAAGAATGTCCAGGGCCTGAAGCATCAGAGTCAGGAAATAATTTTCAGCTTAGTCAAAACCAGGGAACCCAGGAAACCATTGGTTCATGGAAGCACTGCCACACAACCACTTTAAGAGATTTGCTTTTCATTCTCCACTTAAAATATTTTTTTACTCAGGTTTAAAGCAGACAAAGAAGCAAGTTCTTGGTGTGGACTATGGAAGCCCTGCCTGTGTGTCTGCTTCTGAAAATAACTCCCAGAGCCTTGAGCTCCTTAAAAATGTGTGGGCCAGAAGAATTTCTCTGGGGAATAAGGATCCCTGATTAAACACCCTATATTACTGGAGATTGGCATGACCAGCAAGCCTTCAGGAAAACATGAATTCCCAGCAGTCAGACTATATAGGAGAAACCAAGTGCTGAAATTAAATATTATATAAGTGAGGCAAATAGAGGTTATTCAGAAATTAGTTTGCCAGTGCTAATGGGGCACCAGATATTCCAGCTCAGCATTTTTTAAGGGAAATAGTGTTTCAGAGCTCTCTCTTTGGCCCCTCCTCCGCTTCCCCTGCTCACCTCACACTTTTTTTTTTTTTTTTTTTAACCTTCCTGTTATTCTTTTTCCCATCTTTTTCCAGCTGTTTTCCATCAGGAGAAAAAAATATATGCAAAAACAAGGAAGAGTTTTTCAAACCTGCTTTTTACTGTTGTTCCTCAATCCATTAACTGTCTGTGCTGAGTGTCAGGGGTTTTATGTTCTGTATTGTTCCTTGATTTTTCACCTAGACATCTTTTCTGTCACATCCTGATCCACTCCTTACCTTTTTACTTCAGATTCTTGTCCGTGCTTTGTTACAGTGGCTTTTTTCTGTGAAATCAAAGCATCTCTTTCCTGGTTTTGTTTTACAAGGATTGCATGAGAAAAGGGGTATTTCAGTTCACTGACTGACCTACAAACAAATAAACAATTTCATTTCAAATTGACCAGAAATGAACAATTTTTCATCCCTGTGGACATGGCTGTGTATCCTTATAATCGGGACAAAGTTAAGATAGGATCAACACACAGGATAAATTCCCTGGATCAGACAAAGTATTTTAATCCCTGTTTCACATCAACAAGCTTCCCATCCTCTTGTTTTGAAGGACATAATTTTCCATCTGCATACATGAACGCAGCCATGCACATAACTTCTTCAGCCAATATTCCCAAAGAATTTAAGCTAGAATCATAAGTAGTCTAATTTGTCCATTCCCAAGTATATTGATTTAGAAAACGAAGGATACTGAGCTGGTATTTGAGCTCAGTCAGAAGAGTTACAAGCTTAATTTCCAGAATACCACTTGAATTAAACAGTTGTTGATTAAGCTAATCATTTTTTTTAAATTAGAAAGTGTTTTTTTAATTAAAATAGATCTCATATTTGGAAAAATGAAAACAGAGTGATTAAAATAAGATAGAGGCAAAAGGCACTTCTGTTTTCAAGCCATGTGCTTAACTTCCAGAGAGCTAATCTGAAGATATGGCTTAAATTCACTCTTTTCCCATCTCTTTCTTTTCACCTCTAAGGACAACAATTTCTTTTCAAGGTGGATATGACACAACATCTCCATTTCACCATTCCAAATAGGCTGGAAGAATAAGTTTGTGCAAAAATAAATACTTTGACTCTGAAATATTTAACTATACATTTTCAAAAATGTATCTTTGAATCAATTTCAGTTGGTGGTACCATCCACACCAAGATGTGTAGTCTTTATCAGAGTAATTTTTCAGGAATAAGTCACTGGAGAATTTGGGAATATGTCAAGGACACGGTGTGTACACAGCAGTATGAGGTGTCCAGATGGACATTTGCAAGCTCCATCTCAGCTGTTCCTTGTCCTCATGTGCTCTTATGAGAGGTGAATCACAGCCTGGTGACTCCTCAGCATCTTCTCTGACCACCTTCTCCTTTGACTCATACCACAGGGCACAGTCAAACACTGCAGTGATTTTTGAGAGGAGTTCTGAGGTGATTAAAAAGTCATAGAGTATGAGAACAGTTTGGGTTGGAAGCAACCTTTAAGATCTTTTAGTTCTAGCCCCCTGCCATAAGCAGGCACAATAGTCACTAGACCAGATGGCTCAAAGCTCAATTAAACCTGGCTTTGAACATTTCAAAGGATTGGGAATCCACAGCTCTTCTGGGCAACCTATTAGGTTGCTATCAGGTCTCCCCAGATCCTTCTCCTCTCCAGGCTCAATCCCATTTCTCTCAGTCTTTCCACATAGGAGAGGTGCTCCAGCCCTTTGATCATCTTGGTGGCCTCCTCTGGACTCATTCCAACAGGACCAGGTCCCTCCTTGTGCTGAGAACACCAGAGGTGGATACAGCCTCCCTCAAACCCATCCCTGAGCCTTGGTAGCATCTTGTGCCTGTTACTGCCCCAAACCTTTGTCAGTGACCACAACTCTGCAGAACAAGAGGAAAACTTCCAGCTTTCTCATCTGCTTAGGGAATCTGTCCCTTTCCTCCTTTAGACTGGCAAATGAGAAGATCTTGGAGTCGAGTTGCTTTGAGTTGTGAGTCAGCTCACAGCATAAATACAGCTGGAATATACACAAACGATTCTGCTCATTCCAGTGGTGCAATTTCCCATTATGCTAATTAAAGTTTCCTCTGAAGAGATGAAAGCTTGTGTTCCTCATTCTTACAAAGGGAGCTGTGGTACAGATGGGGGCTGCCCTGATCCCACTGAATACATTTGGTCAGGCACTTCCCTTGCACTGCACTGTTCACTTTCCAGGGTCTTTCTTGCTCCACGTGAGCAGTTCTTTCCCACGTCACTTGTGTGCAGCTGTCATGGGTTGTGGAGCCAGGGGTGTGTATACTATTTCATCTATTAAATGCAGTTGGGGAGATGTTCTTCTTTATCTCTTGTAACTCTGTGGGGAGAGCAGCAGATGCCTTCTGATAATGGGCCAACTGTTAAAACCAGGTGGGGCAGTGTTTCTTATCTCTTTCACCACTGATCCTCCCTCCAGGGGAATATTTTCTGCTAATGGGCCATTAAGACACCCCTAAAAGCACACATCCCCAAAGTAGAACATCCACATTACATCATTCTATTGTGAGATGCTCCACCCAGTGGTGGGAGCCAACCATTCCTACCTGGATAAAATGGAGACACAGGAACAAGAAGGCATCTAGCTTCTTGCCCCATTCCTGGAGGAAGACTGGAACCCTTCTCACCATCACTGGACCCCTTCTCACCATCACTGGACCCTTGTTCTACAGGATCATCGCTACTTCAACAGAACCACATCTGCCACTCCAGGAGGACTCACTTTTGGACTGCTTCCAACACCCTGACCAACAGGGTGTCAAGTGGTAGCTCTGACTCTGTTAGCGTTTTCCAGGACTGCTTGTTTATTTGTGTGGTTGTTTGGTTGGGTGGTTTTGTTTTCTACTACATTTGTATTGTTAATATTCCTAGTAAAGAACTGTTATTCCTATTCCCAAATCTTTGCCTGAAAGCCCTTAATTGCAAAATTATAATTTGGCGGGGGTGAGGGGTTTACATTCTCCATTCCAAGGGAATCTCCAGCTTTCCCTAGCAGATACCTATCTTTCCAAACCGAGACAGCAGTGGAATTCCTAAAGTGTGTCCTTGTGTGTAAGGCTTGCAGCATTTCCTTTCCAAAATGTGATGTGGTGAGGGGTTAAAGCCAGAAGAGAGAGAGGCTATGATACATCATCTGATGTATCTTTTGCTGAACAAGAGGAAAAACCCCAAATGCTTCTCTAGCAAGACATTCCTTGATTCTTGGTGTTCTATCGAGTGAAGTTCTTCAGAGAAGCTGAGTTTCTTCTTCCAGGTCTGTTTCTCATGACACACTTGGGATCAGTTCAACTGTTTTTACTCATTCCTCTCTCCTTTCTAACACAAAGGTACCAGACTTAGAACCACAGAGTGGTTTGGGCTGGAAAGGGCCTTAAAGATCATCCAGTTCCTACCCCCTGCCATGGGCAGGGACACCTTCCAATAGACCATGTGCTCCTTGTCCCATCCAACCTGGCCTTGAACACTTCCAAGGATGGGGGCAGCCACAGCTTCTCTGGGCAACCTGTGCCAGGGCTTCACCATCCTCACAGTAAAGAATTCCTTCCTAATGTACAATCTAACCCTCCCCTCTGTAACTTTAAAAACATTCCCTCTTGTCCTGCCACTTGAGCTCCTTGTCCAAAGTCCCTCAGCAGCTCCCTTGGAGCTCTTTCAGACACTGGGTGGGGCTCCAAGGTCTCCCTGGAGCCTTCTCTTCCCCAGGCTGAACAGCCCCAGCTCTCCCAGCCTGGCTGCAGAGCAGAGGTGTCCCAGCCCTCAGAGCATCTTCATGGCCTCCCACAATCATCCTTGCTCTGTGAAGGTTCTGTGCTCTGTCCTGCCCTTGCAAGACCTACTGAGGCCTTACTTTGTGCACACTGCTCCTGAGAGCAGCAGACATGGCCTTGAGATTCCCGATGGCCACTACTTACCTGGATGCCTCCCTTGGATTATTTCTGAGGACAAGGATGTCATCTTGGCCATTATTGGCAGAAACAGAATTGTCCTGGTTGTACTTTCATTCCCTGCTTGGGGTAAAGACCCCAAGGAAAAGCCAAGGTAGATTTTTTCCCCTTTCTTCAGTCATTAAAGTAATAATAATATTTTTTTCTGTAGGAATACATTGAGCATCTTGCTGACTGAAGTGAGAGCATTTAGAGATAAAAGCGTGATATGCCACTTCTGCCTTGCCAGGGCAATAACAGATCAAACCTCTGCAAAGCAGCAACACAAAGAAAGAGCAATCCACGGCAGGGACTGCAGGAGGGCTCAGCCTGCTGTGCATATCAAAGTTTCCCTGGCTCTGCCTTGTCTCAGTTTCAGCTTCAAGAAATTCCTGAGGAAGGGCCTCTGCCTTAATAGGAAGTTGTACCACTTTTAAAGCCGCATTTGTATCGCTCTCACAGCAAGAGCTCTTGTCACATGGAAGCCATCGAATCAAAACACTGACATGGCAAGAGAATAAGACGAGATAATGAAATGAGAAATTAAGAGCATGAAAAGTAAATGCTGTAGAAAAGCTGACACTTCATAATACTCCTACTGAACACTTCCCTGTATTTCAAAGTCAACCGATAAGAAATTATTTGCTTTTCTTATATAACAGAAATAGATAAAGGATTCAGTTTGGATAGAAGAAGATTCCACTAGGCTGCAATTTACGTATGAATACTCAATATTTAAAGGAATTGCTTCTTTCACTTTGTCAACTGGCATAAATGTATGCTAAAGAGGGATTCATTAGAAAAAGCCGTGCAATGCATGAGCTCAGCTCCAATAATCCTGATCTTGCCAGGCAGGTGTTTTGCATCCTATTAGGATATGCCACATGGAGCTGCCAAGCAGGAGGCTTGCCACATGGGTTCTGATGTTCCTTTCTGGAAACAGAGCAAGAGGGTCTCACCACCCTCCCTTAAAACAAAATGCCATTTACTCTCTGTGTGCTCAGAGTGAAGACAGTCCAGTGGGTCATCCGGAGGGAAATGCCTTCAATTTGTACCCCTGAGAATGAGAGGTGAGCCATGGGCTCCTCTCCTGCACTCTGACCTCCTCTGCCACAGAGGGACTCAGCCATGCTGGGTCTGCCTGCAAAGGTGGGGCATCCCAGATCTGCACATTGTCATGGTTGGATTGCAGCAAATCTGCACTTGAGAGCAACATCTCCACCCCCGAGTTTGCCACGGCAAATGCACTTACTGACCTGCTGTGCTTGTTTAGCCCAGCTCAGGGTTTGTACTGTGCTGCACAAATGCATCTCTCAGTATCCTGGCTGTAAATCAATGATAAGTGTTCCTTATCTTGCTGGGGAATTGTTGGGGGGGAGGGAAGGGGGAGGAAAAAATAAAAAAAAAGGTAATTCCTGTAACATCCTTTGTGCTAATCTGCTTGTCATATGCTTTCCCGTGGTTGCTTTGATATACCAATCAACCCATTATACGTCTCTGAATGAACACTCCCCCAAAATATGCTTATTTTGAAGGGATGTGGAAGTCAGTGAAACTCAAAACCGAAGCTTACAGCTACTTTTCTTTCAGGAACACCAATAAGAGCGACCGTATACTACTTAGATTGGTTAATCCAAAGACACAAGAACTTTTCCCTTCCCCTCTCCTGATGTCCTTGATTCCACAAGTGAAGTTTATCATTCTTGCTTGCTTGGTATTTCACCTGCTACATCCCTTAACAGTTGAAATACAAGAATTTCCATCAAAAACCCATTTGAAATTTCCAGCCATTCAAGGCAGTTGGAAGTCAAGCTGTGGGATTTGAAGTACCAATACATAGACATAAATATATATGTTATCATGTCGCTTATTTGTTGTGTGTTTTTTTTTCTATATTTAGCACACATACTGCATTTCTGCATACAGGGAAAGAATAATTATATTTATTTTTTTGGCTGCTTTCTTCTATATTTAGCATAAATACTGGCATGCCACATAAAGTATAATGCCCTTCTCATCACCCAACCTCAACTGCAAGCTACCTGAAAAAGACAAAACATTTATTTGCCTATATCCCCTGAGCATTACACATAAAGTATCCTGACCAGACCACTGGGGCTTTTTAATTCACTTTTCATCTTTTCTTTTGTTTGGTTTCCATGGGGTTTTGTTGTTGTTGTGCTTGGTGGTGGCGGTGTGTTGGGTTTGGGTTTTTTTTTTGTTGCTAGTTTTTTGTTATTCCATACGTGCTTGCCAGCTTTGGATGCTGAAGATAATGACAAAGTATAAAACTTCCCATCTACTCCAAAGCTTAATGTTCTTCCTTAATGGTATTTAGTATGTTCTGAATTGGTTAACAGGGAAAGAGGGAGGCTGAAAGGGTGCCTTGCATGTTGGTGTATATTTTTCATTACTGCAGAGCATTTCCTGGAGTTGTTCTCCAAGGCATCTGAGTGCTTATTTACCAAGAGGCAGCTGTCCCCCATTGTAAAGGAAAAGCAAGAGCTTAAAATTCATTCATTTCTAACAGAAAAGACACAAACAAAGGATAGAAAGAATCTGTACCCTGTTAGTACACGTGTTGGCAAATAAAGAGCCACTGTTCATCAATACCTGAAAAGTGGGTACATTGCCCTGAGGAAGTCAAGTAGGTGTGCTACAAAACAGAGCTGTTTATGCACTGTATTTATATCAAGAATTCACTAGCAAAGCAGGATTTTTAAATGTGGTATTTCTAAAGGACCACATGCAAAAAGTCATAGTTACCCATAAGTAATGTTCCCATGTCTGTTGTCATGCATTCAAGTGGGCTGCAGGATAAATGAGGATAGGAAGACTATTTTGAATGCCACTGCCAGTTTAATATATAAAAGTCTCCCAGGATGAAGTGTCCCCTTGGTTTGACTATTCCTGAGCAAAACACTGAGCTCTCCCTTCAAGTCTGAGAAGCTGCAAATAACCTGTGTACACTTGGAGTGCTGCAAACAGCAGGAATTAAAAAATAAACATAGAGATCATAGAATCATGGAATAGTTTGGATTGGAAGGGACCCTAAAAATCATCTAGAGATGTTGGAATAGATTCAGCATTTCAAGCAATAATCACATTGGAAAAATCTTGAAATTATTTATTTATTTGACAGTTTATTTTTGATCTGAGTTTCTGTCTCAGTATTTCATGTTCTTTTCTTTTTTTTTTTTTTTTCCTCTCATCATCTCTCTCTGTTTATTATCTGGATGTCATGCTTTGCACTGAGCTGGGAAGTGAGGGAGCTGCATTTGATGGACCTTTCCAGGTGTGTGTGTTTGCAGCTGATGAAGATTTTTCAGGAAAAGTATTTCCCCACATTCATTCTTTCTCACAGTTAGATACAATATCACTTTCCAGCTCTCAGTCGTCAGGAGAAGTAGCATCTCTTTGAATTTCTGATGGCTGTCAGCCTTGTGTAGATGCTGAGAAGATGAGCATTGGGAAGTCAATGAGAGAATCATTTAAGGGTCTTGAAAATGAGAGACGTGTGAGTGCCAGGAAGTAATTTGTTTTCTCAAAGCATAATAAACCTGCAGGATAAACTTTCATCTCCAGCGATCACAGCAAGGTGGTGGTGGTGAGATCTAAGAATAGACAAGCAGATTTCAGTGTAACAGGATTGCTGGAAAAGCTAAATTAAATGAAATACTTGGCATTGCCATCGAGGCCAAATAACAGGCCAGATCTTCACTCAGCTGCAAAGGCAGCAGAAGCTTTGACAGGTGCAAGTGGTGCTAAAGCTGAATATTTATGTGAGTGATTCACTGCATCCTACTGTTCTGCAAAAGCCATGGCTGAACTCCTAAAGGAGGCCTACATGTACCATAAAGGCCTCTATGTACATTTCTAAGACATTTCAGGGAAAATACCAATTCATCAGCCCTGAAGTGTTTCCTCTAAATCTTGTTAGGCTTGATGAACTTAGCTCAATTCAAGATGGGGTTTCCATGGAAACTTCTCAGTTTTATTTTTCATCTGTGCTGCTGAGGAGCACAACTCTGAGGCAAATCAGCCATGTGGTTTAACCAAGGGCTCTTACCCAGAATCATGGAATGCTTTGGGTTGGAAGCCACTTTTAAGATCATCTTTGAAACCCTCTGCCATGGGCAGGGACAACTTCCACTGGAACAGGTTGCTCCAAGTCCTATCCAACCTGGCCTTGAACTCTTCCAGAATTCCATAAATTCTCTGGGCAACCTCTTCCTGTTCCTCATCATCCTCACAGGGGAGAACTTCTTCCTAATATCTCATCTAAACCTGTCAGCTGAAAATTTTTGATCTTATCCTTGTCTTTACAGATTTTGTTAAAAAATCTCTTTATCAAAAAACCTTCCTTTGGGGTCTGCAGCTCAGAGAGATACCATCCCTCATGGATGGTCTTGGGATAGAGAAACCAACTTTTTCTGGGGCATTGAGCTGTTGCAAGGTGTTGGGAAGGTATTATAGGAGTCAGGTAACACTTGACTGGAAACAAAGTGAAAAATAGTCCTAGATCACCTTTGAATCCATAAACTTTACTGAGACATCTAAAATTTCACTTAGGTCATTCAGTGCAAGCAGTGATGTCCTGATGTCATCTAAATTTCCACAAGGTTGATTTTCCCAAGCAGTGTTTGTCCTGGTGGTTTTATCAGTATTGAGTTTTCCAAATGAAAGCACAGACTCTGAAAATAATGATAAAAAAAAAAGACTGATTATAGATTGACTACATTTGCAAATATGTACTTATTCTATGTATGTTTTCAAAAACAAAAATCTAATTTTTAAAAGGCTATAATTGTTTTACACATTGATATTCAACTTCTCAGTTTTTATTTGGATTGTACTACGTTAGGGAGATTTCTTCTGGCTGACATTTTCACAGAGTAAAACCACTGATTTATGGATGAAATATAGGGGAAAAAAAGGGTTCTAAGGGCTGTTTCTTCCACTTGAGTGATCACTCCATGGGATGAAGAGAGAGTTAAAGGAAATGAGCAAATCAAAGGGGAAACCGTTTTGTGATGGCACCAGGGATTCTTTGCAGAGCATTTTCTGATGTAGTTGTCACACAGAAATGACAAAGTCCTTGATGTCACACCACCAGGCTTTAGGGACACTCCATAATATTCTCATAGGGACACTGCATATGTGTGTGAAATGAACTAGAAGTGTGTCTGAGACTAAATCCTTTGAGAAACATTTATTTTTCTGGGAATTTTGGCTGAAAGGATAACCTATAAAGAAAATGGTTACAGTACACAAGTAGAGTCCTGGAGTCTACACAGAGTAAAAATAAAATTCCATGGTAGAAATGTATTTCAATTTCCTCAGGAGAATTCTTCCTATAAAATTTTTCATTCCCTCTCTGGATCTTTCATTTGACAAAAAACTTTGAAGAATCTCTACCTTTGACTCCAACAGAGCAAAAAACCAAAATCTGCAGGGACAGAATACTTCTGAAAGAAACAAGATGAAATTTTTATATCTAAGATAGTAATTAGATTAAAGTGTCTCATCTGAGAAAATGCAAGTCAATAAAGATTGCCCCAAATATTTCTGTGCTTAATTCTAATCTTCACTGCGAGGATAAAGAGCTAATATCACATCTTTCTCATCACCTATTAATGTGCTTTAAAATCTCTTAGATTATAAAATTTATATCTAAATATATTTAATATATATTTCTTTTTCTCATCAACTTCTAGATATTTCATAGTTTCAACAGAATCATGCCTACTTTAGATCTCTTTCTGATATTGTACAAAATTCTGTTGCAATTAGATTTGCACAAAAAAACTGTTGAGGGTGAGATTAGACTGATTTCTTTCTTTCCTACAGTCTGACCTGGGTACCTCTCTAAGGAACATGGGCAACCAAGGATCCTCAGGAGTCAGTGAAAGCAAATATTTCCAGTGGATTGTAATGCCTGTCTACTCCCCTAATCACAGACCAGGAGCTGACCCTGCCTCTGTTAGACAGGATAGATTCAGGATATACTTTAAAGGATCAACAAGTGTTTAATGATGAGTTATTCCATGTGGAAACTCCAATCAGATTGTGTAAGTCCACGCAAAACTCACAACATTCCATTTGCCATGTCATTCTTACACTCCACTAGAAACTGAATGACAACACCCTCATTCTTAATTGCAAATTGAAAGAGAAAAATAAGCCTATGGATCTTTCTTTTACTATTTTGCCTGCAAAAAGCAATGCCAGGAACTGGCAGGGGAATGTTGCTAATTCTATTGATGTTCATTAAAATTGCATGTTGGAAGGATTCTCTTTATCTTCTGAAAAAGAAGGGGGCCTGTTTTTGAACATAAAAACAAGCAATACTGACTGAAAAAGTTCATTTTTTTATTGGGGATACTGCACTCAGTAGCATAGAAGAGCATTATTGGAGCAATAGAGATACGTGAGAATTCTTTTTTCCGTTATTATATATGATCTCTTGATCCAGTTCCCTGTTGAGACCCATAAACTCCTGGTTTGGCAAAGCTAAAAAGCTGTTGTGTGGCAGTGGGATGGAAGAATTAAAAGTGGGTTCAAGAAAAATCTGTGTTTCACAACATGTGAGGGTGGTGAGGCCCTGGCAGAGGATGCCCAGAGAAGCTGTGGCTGCCCCATCCCTAAAGTGTCCAAGGCCAGGCTGGACAGGGCTTGGAGCAACCTGGGATAGTGGAAGATGTCCCTGCTTGCAGAGGGTTGGAATGAGGTATTTCAAGATTCATTCCAACTGTAATTATTCCATGATTCTCTGGTAAGATTCCATACACATCAAAGTTCTACTGCAATTAAGTAATTTTTTTGTGAATGCAACAGGTAAATTAGACTTTGAGTTTCTGAAGATTTCTATTTATTAATACAATGTCCAAAAATTATAGCAAAAAGGAAACCAAAATGGACTAAAACCTGTCATCTGATTCAATTGACGTCAGAGCCATTTTCCCAAGAGGGTAAAGCTCACCACAAGGCCAAAAGCCAGCTGAAGGCTTAGCATCACTTCAAATCCCTCCAGAAAATGAAATTTCACTGATGGCTAAGTCTCAGAGCAGGCTTTTACACAGTGGGGATTTCTGCAAATGTGGAGGTTTTATTCTTTTGTGCTTTCTCAGTGACCTTTGACTAAATGTGTCTTTTCTGCAGCAATCAAGCAACATTAGGAATAAAACAGGCAAGATAAAAAGCACCTTGAGAACATTTGTTTTTATTGCAAGGTGTCCCATTCCCTGCCATCCTGGGGAAATGAAGCCTGGGAGGGATAGCAGTAGAAACAGCACTTTATTGAATTGGCTCTTCCCACTCCCATTTTATAACAATGAGGGATGAAACACAAATTTTAACACCTAGACAATTCGTTTTGGCATAAATACACAGCTTTAAAAATTAATAAAAAGCTATATCAATTACGAAAGTGATTTAGCAAGCACAATAAGTTTTGTCACCTGTCACTTTTATGCGTGCATACCTGCTCTCTCTCATTGATTTTTATGCCTCCTATATGCTTTATACTCTCATGATCCTACAATAGACTACACAAGGTTTGACAGCCAGAGAATTTTGTTGCATTATTTTATTTTTTCTCTCTTTTTTTGGTTGTTGTTTAGGGAAATAATTCAACTCTCAATTTTATTCTGCCTGCATTTACCTGCATTAGCAGTCAGTCACCTCAGATACTTGTCTTGTTCATTATTTATCATCACATGTGTGGTGATGTTGAATGCCAGAAGCAGAGATGGGCTCTCATTTGCCTTTCTCACACACAGAATAAAATATCTCAGTTCTTTTTCCATGCATACTGTAAATTTGAAGCTAGATTGAACTCCTGTGTGATAAAATTCATCTTTATACAGCCCGAGTGTTCTGTTATACTCTTCAATCTCAGCACAAATGGTTTTGAGCCTAAATTTTTGCAAACTACTGCCACTTCTTGAAGGATTTTACAGTTATTTCAGTTTTGCAAAAAGAAAAACTTGGGGTGTTAATATTACATGGAGAGTTATTTTTTTCTCCCCATTAATGGAGCTAAGTGGTTTTGATGCTTGTGCTGGTTTGAAAGCAAAAGGACAATGCTGGAAACTGTTCTCACTGCCAGTCAAAGCTTTAGTGCAATTTTCTAAGGAAATATTATATTTTTTTAATTAAAAATAACTTATAGAAAAGCATCAGATAAGCTTATAAAAAGTAACCCCCCTGCTATCAAACAGTGTGATATAGAAATAAAAAATCATATATATAGTAAAAATTATAGAGATCTTGATGGAAGTCACATTCATGGATATTCCCTCACCCTTAGTTATGTCCAATATTATTTAAACTAAGCAAGCCCAAACTCTGACTTTCTCGTTTTGAGAAAACAATTTAGAAGCAGCAGCAGCCTTTCCACTGCCCGTTAGGGATTTCTCAGCCAGCCCTGGCTGATGTCTTAGTGCCATTCCACAGGATCTTGTTGCTCCAAAAGGGTAAAGAAGTAGAGGAAGCAGAGGTACAGCAAGTCCCCTTTGATGAAAATCTTGTCTCAAACACAGAAAACTCATGGGAAAATGTTGATAAGTGTCAGGCTTATCAATTTCCTGAATTCCAAAACTCTGAAAGCAGCTTGGAAGAGTTTCACAATTGCTGGATGAGCCAGTGAACCCATGGAACATTTTCCCAAGATGGTGCTCTCAGTATCCCAGGAAACATTGGGTTCTCCATGCTGTGCTTGGAGCTGGCATCTGCTGCCAACCTTGGATACACCTTTTTAGGTTAGATGTGGACAGATGGCTCAGCAGCAGGAGTACAAGGGTGTCTTCATGTTGTCTTTTTTCATCCTCTCCTGCAGTTTGCTCCCCCTCCACACTGAATTGCACCCATGCATGTGAATTCATGCATCAGAATTCCAGCCAAAGCTTTCTTTTGTGTTTAGGTACCTGAAAGAAAACGTGAGATCGTAGAATCACAGAGTGGCTTGGGGACCCTAAATGTCATCCAATTCCAACTCATCTGCCATGTGCCCCATCCAACCTGGCCTTGAACACTTCCAAGGATGGAGAATCCAAAACTTTTCTGGCCAACCTGTTCAACCACTGCTAAACAAATCCTCTCCTCAGCTTTTGCCTGTGTAGAGGTTTTCTGCCACGGAAGTTTGTCAACAAAAAATTAGTCCCCAAACCTCCTCAAAGGCAGCATGATGCAGTGCAAATTTTGTCTGTTTGGTGTCAGCTGCCTGCTTAATCCTAAGTGAGGCTGGGAAAATGTATGTCTCACGGTATAATTTCCCTGTAGGGACTCTAATTGTACCAAACCTCAAGGCGCTCAACTATAAATACTGAATGCTGGAAGAAAACACTGACTGAATGCAGGGAATCTGTATAAAACAAATACATCCCCCTCATAAAGAGCACTCAAGTCAATTAAAAGTTCTCATCACAGCTAGAGCTAAATCGTTCTTGTCCGACATATATTTTTGAGTCATTAACTTAAGAAAGATGGAGCAGGAAGGAGAAGATCGTTTAGTCCTGGAGATAAGGGAAAACATTTTGGGACATACTAACAGCAAGGAGGATGCTGGTCTTCCTTTACCTCTTTCTAGTATCTTTTAGGCATTAAAATTGACTAAGATTCAGGCGTTGATGCTGATGAAGTCTGAACGTGGTATTTCAGCAGTGCCATTGAAGAAGATGGTGCTGCAGTGGAGCGGGACAGAACTAAACCCTTAAGCTTCCACTGAGATATAGACTTTAAAGAATATAAGATTTTAAAGAAATTAAGATTTTACTTAGAAATAAGCCTTATGGTTGTTGAAGTTAATTAAAAGCTTTGTAGTTAGCTAAGGAAGACTAGGCTTGAGTTAAATTTTTCCAAATAACTGATTGCTTGTCAAACTTATGTTTGCTTAGCTGTGCTTGCAACAATAAATAGGGAACCTGATAAATAAGTTTAGGGACACAGGACAATTGCAGAGACTCCCCAATCCTGAAACTTATTGAAAGTCACTGTACCTAAGGAAATGGGAGTCCTACCAACACCCATTTGTCACCATTTGCATTGAAAAGGTAGAAAGTTCAGGGCAATGAAGAGTCATTTTACTTCCTCATTTTAAACCCACTCCTCTTAAATGAGACCACCGACCCATTTCAAAGGACAAACTACGCATGCTTAATTGCTTTTTTGCTAATTACCATGCAAAGTGGGGAATGGGATGCGCCAAGGTTATGAATATGCATTTGTATTTTGGATATTCAACAGTTTTGTAAATAAAATGGCTTTGTGATTTTCTGTAAGGCGTGGTATGCCTTTGGGGAGCTATCCCACATGCTGCCCAGCGCTGCAATAAACATACACTTTCTAACTTTAAACTGTTAGAGAGTTTTTGTCCGTCTCAGTTGGATATCAGTATTAGGTCGATATTCATATTTTTAATAAATCACCACCACCCCCATCAGTTAACCTCAAGGGAGGAGAAGAAATGTAAGAAATTCTGGAAATCTGGTACTTCCCTCTCAAACTTCACTGCAACTGCTCTTTAGAGGAGAGCAGTGAGGGAGAGTGATGGCTCACTGCATCTTCTGAGGACAGGAATGAAGGGTGACCAGGACAGGGATGAGGGATGTCATGCAGATGTCCTCAGATCCCAGCTACCTCCGTCACCTGTGGTGAAATTGTGAGTTTAGAACACTTGTGTGATCCTACTGGCTTGGATTCAACCCTTGGTCTAGCATTAACTATTTACAAAACTTACACTCAGTGTTTTCAATAGCTTTCATACAGGTCTTTATTTAGAAATTATAACTGGTATATTGAACAAGACAAATGGAGAACTAAGGAAGCAAAACACAATCACTGTGTTTTCCAGTCTTATATTTATAGATATAATATACACTAATGGGAACAGCTCCCTTAAAGCTGACACCTGAATCTAGTGCACATCTGTGCTTAGATTTTCAATCCCCAGGATATTTCAGGCAAAATAAATTTTGCATGGGACTGTGTTAACCAGTCCAGCAGGAGCAGGAAGATGTTATAACAGGTGAATTTTTTCAGGACCTTCATTTCTTAAGTGATTTTTAAGAACCCAAATATTGAATCATGGGATGCTGTTACAGTCTAGATTGGAATTTTTGTAGTACTTTTCTTTTTCAGCCCAAGATGTCCAGCAGTTTTACTCTAAACATATTTTGTGACTGATACTAGCACTGCTTAGGCTACAAGACTCTAAAATGTTGTATTTATTCTAGTGATAGGTTGTAGATTTTCTATTAGCATCAACCTTTAATGAACAGTAAACACCCAGGGCTTACCTGAAGGGCAGGCAGGGACCAAGATGAGATGCCTTTATGGGTAATTAAATCATGGTAAAATCACAGGCACCTCAGGTCTGATTATTTTGGTTGGCCCTTCTATTTATTTCCCAAAAAACCACTGTGGTTTTTTAATTCCTCAAAATAAGTCAGTGTGACAGTCAAGAACTGCAGACTTTAAGCCAAAAATATTTTTAGTTTCTGTGGGTGTAGCCCCTGCTTTGGGGGCTGTAAAAGAACTTCAGGACTGGTCCTGATCTTTTGAATCATTTTCTCTGTGGTGTTCTGCCAGACAGATTGCGGACCATGGCTTGTGTCACAATAGTAAATGCCAGACATTTCTCATGCAGACAGTGTCTCCTGGGAGCTCTTTAACAGGAAAAATGAAAGTCTAAATATATGGGCACTTCAGCTGAGGGCAAGGGTGTTGATCTCCAGCAGAATACAAGGTGACCCTGCTTGTCGGATGAAAGTGGAGATTGGAGGGAAGCAAAGTGCTTTTCTCTTGGTTTTTCCCTTTTCTCTGAATTTTGATCTGTGTTTTAAGGCTGCAGTTCCAAGGCAGAAATGTAATTCTTGTGCATTTTCCACATGATTATGTGCTTCAGTATTGCCACAGATTTCATTAAATGGAAGCCATGTTCTTCAAATTGCAGCAATTTGGCAACCTTTCCCAAAATACTTGCTGGCAAGGGTGAAGCAGAAGCTTTTAAGACTTATTATGAAATGTATTACCAAAAGGCACTTAGTACTGTAGAGTTTTGCTTCAGGCACACCTGAATCTTTGGAAAAATAGGACTACTACGAGGCTTTTATGATCTTAGAGGACAGAAGAATCTACAACCTGAGAAGCAGTTACTACAGGTGCTATGACAAGTAAATATCACAATAAACACCATCTAGATTTGTACTTTGTAATCATGTGCCACATTTTGTAACACATATTAACACCATTTATTTATATTTTCTATACTTTAAACTTTAATGTTCTTAGAGGAAGTTTTTTTGATCAAGATGCTAAAAGTAAGATCCCAGCTCAGTGAATTATTTTACCCTAGTGTAGTTCCTATAGGCAATTTAGGGGATTGTTGTCATCTTTGAGTAAATTCTTTTTCAAGTTTGAAAAATTCTGCTGTGTAATATAGAGGAGTTTAATGGTTTCACATTCAGCCCATGGACAGGCAGTACACAGCCACAGGAAAAAACAGTGTCTATGATTATAATAGGAGGAAGACATAAAAGAAGGATTTAAGTAGAAGGAAAAATGTTTCATGTAGACACCAATATAATGATTGCAACACCTACAAGAATGGTTCCTACCTACAAGTCATTCAAGTTATATTTCAAAGAAAATTGCATTTCTCATCCTCCCTCAAAGCAGAGCTAGGCAGAAAAGAAATCCCACCTAGAGGAATTCCATAATTTCCAGCCGTTTTACTATTTGGAAATGGAGCAAATATATTCCATCTCAATAAAACTTTCAAGGAAATGAAATTGTAAAAGAAAAAACTTTGGTTCCATACATGCTAACTTTTGGAATTGCTTTTTAAAAAATTCATTTCTTCTGCACCAAAAGAGCATTTCCAACTGTTTCATTTTCCCTTTCCAAACAGAATTTTAACTTCCTTTCCTTATTTCAAAATGTTTTCATTTAAATGAAAATGAAAGTGTATGATGAAAACATCTTATGACTAAATAGCCTAACCAACTTTTTCCGAGAACCTCGTTAAGGCTTTTGAAGGTTTTGTTCCAGCCCACACACTCGAGGAGCTTTGTGTGAGCTCCCTTTAGAGGAAGAAATGAAGAGCTTGGGTGAATAACAATAAATGAGATTTCTAAACCCACATGTTTGCATCTTTCTCAGTAGGTTGCAACTATTTCTTTCAGCCTTTCAGTCAGATCTCTGTCGTTGCAAAATCCTGTGTAGAGAGCTTCACCTTCAAATTAGCCAGAAAGTGAATCTCTTTTGAAGGAAACATAAAACTGGTGACTGAAATGCAAGGCCAGATCAGGATAATTGGAGGGTTGTGAGTGCAAAAGTCTCTCCTGCAGTTGCAGATTCCTTGTCCCTGCCTGAGCCACAGCCTTATCTCATCAGAGGGTTGTAGGCATGAGTAACTTCCACGTTTTTGAGACAAATCATAGAATCACAGAATGGTTTGGGTTGGAAAGGACTTTCAAGATCATCTCATTCCTACTCCCTGCCATGAGCAGGGACACCTTTCTCTATCCCAGGTTGCTCCAAGCCCCATCCAACCTTGCCTTGAACACTTCCAGGGATAAGGCAGCTGCAGCTTCTCTGGGAAACCTGTGCCACCACCCTTACAGTAAAATATTTCTTCCTAACATCTAATTTAAATCTCTCCTCTTTTTGTTTAAAAACCATGCTAAAAGGAGAGCTGTAGTCATCCAAGAGAGATCAGTGTGTCCTTGCTGGGAAAGTGTTACTTTTTATTGGACATTGTGATGGGTTGAGCCCGGCTGGACACAGGGTGCCCAACAAAGCTGCTCCATCGTTTCCCTCCTCAGCTGGGCAGGGAGAGAAAAAATAATGAAAGGGGTGAGATAAGGACAGGGAGAGATCCCTCACTGATTACTGTCATGGGCTAGACTTGGGGAAATTTTTTTAAATTATTATAATTTGGATCAGACTGGGAAAATGAGATAATAATTAATTATTTGGGAAAATAAGCCAAATATTAAAAACTCCTTTTGTCTTCCCTTTCCTTCTTCCTGGGTTCAGCTTCACTTTGGATTTTCCCTATCTCCTCCTCCCCAGTGGCTTGATGGGACAGGGAATGGGGGCTACAATAAGTTCATCCCACATTGTCTCTTCTGCAGTTGGGTCTGTCTTGCTGGTAAGGGTGGAATGAAGTTTATAAGTTCTTGAATGTCTGGAATCCTCTGTGAGGATTGTGATGCTCAAATGTCACTGACATAAGATGGGGGGTGTAATGAGGAGTGATTTGATTTAAAGTTGCCTTCATGCAACTTGAGAGGAAGTTACATTAAGCAAAATCTGAGCTCCACATTTACTTCAAAATGTTGACCTGCAGTGAGATCTGACTGTAATGTCTTGGATTTGTTGACCCTCCATTAAATAGAAGAGGCATGACATAGAAATTCAGTTCCTGGATGGTTAGTGAAGAGAAGGTCCAAATATAAACTTATTTTTTTTCTAAATTGCTGTTGCTTCCATTGATGAAAGTATAGATCATACAGTCTTCAGATCAGGAACCACTGGCAGAACTACTCAGAATTTTTTTTAATCATATGAATTTTTTTTTTTTGAAAACAGCAACTTACCAGCACGGAGACACGGGAAAATTCCCAGAGAAAAAAAAAAATCTCTAGTCCAAGGTACAATGTAACTATGTTAAGAGACGGAGAGTAAACCATTGAAAGAAAAAATGGTATGGTATTATTTGTCTCTGGATCCTAAGCACATTTCCTGTATTTGTATAAAATATGATGTGTGAGACTGGAAAAAAATCAGAAAAAAAATCCAGGGGATGAGAGCTGGGTTGCCTTTCCTCTCAAAACCAGCTCCAAGGATGAGGGTTTGAAATCAAACTTAACAATCCAAATCAATTAACAATTCTCTTACGCAGGACAGTAGCTTTTTCTCATTTCTCGTGTTCTAAACAGCAGATTGACAGATATATAAAGTCAGTGAGCCACACCTAAGCTCATGTTGATTTCCAGTCTAATTTTTGCATTCTTTGATGCAGTGAGGACTATTTTTATCTTTTTCCTCTGCAAAAGTATAACTCTGCCTGGCTCTGGGTCTGGAATGACATCCTGTAAAACAAAATAACGAGGCACTTCCTTCCTCTACAAACTGCGCCCCAGTGGGAAACTCTTCTGCTATTTAAAAAGATTGAAACACTGGAACAGTATTTTTCTCATACCTTTGTATGAGCCAGAGACTCTGCTTTAGGGACTTAAGCCCAAATGTTGCTCTCCTCAGTCAATCTAATGATAGCTTCAAGTTCAAAGAGAGGTGCTTATTTTATTACCACTCTTACTGCCACTGTTGTAATTATTTTGTTCATCTCACCTTCTCTAGAAAAGTTCTGACCAGTTATTAATATCTCAAGACACATCTAAAACTTCCATCAGCTTCATTTTAAAGGTAAAGCGAGGTTTTTGTTTGCAACCAAGCCTTCCATCCTTTTCCATTTGTGTTTTAATTTCACTAGAAGCTGTTGGGTTGCCATGGCAAAGCTCATATCTTCCCTTCCCTGTCTCAGTAGGTGCTTTGGAGGGGGAGGTGGTCAGAACAAGAGGTAATTTGTGCTAACGAACAGCTGTGTCCCAAGAACGTGTTCATACAGCACTCACTTTCAAGTTCCTCCAAAAAAAACACCCCCACAACCAATCCAGCAAATTCTCAGCCAAAGGGATGCACAAAATTTTGTAGAAACTAAGGCCAGGCATTAAAAGGCTTGGATTCGGTTTTCCACGTACCAAGCTGGTAACGGCAGCAATAAACATGAGAATGAACAGACCAAAGCCTTAAATCCTCATTGGTCTTTCCCTGAAGTTAAGGGAAGAACTCGTCCAGGACACTGAGCCATGCCACTGGTCTGAGTTTAATGGTTAAAGGATGCAACAGAGAGAATCCTTTGTGATACTGGGTTCACTTGGAGTCCTTATTGGCAGAGATTTTGGAGTGAATTATATTTTTTCAGTGTGACTTCCAAGATCCAGCTGAAAAGAGAAAAGCATCAAACAGCTTATTTCATACTTAGGAGGAACATCTGGGTAATGATTCAACTTACTGTGTGGAATAGTTCTGTGCTACTATTAGGTTATAAACACTTAAAGGCACGGAATTGCATTTAGAACAAGCAACACTGAAATTTATGTGTGTTTTCATAGAATCATAGACTGGTTTGTGTTGGAAGGGACCTTGAAGATCATCTAGTTCCATTCCCCCACACCACAAACAGGGAATATGTTGATTTCTTTCAATAAAAACTTCCTTTTTTATAATAAAGGAATAAAAACAAACAGTCTTGTTTTGGTCTTTCAAAACCTTCACTACAACCATGGAAAATGAGGAGATTCCAATGAGTCATGGGTCAGACTTGATGATCTCAAAGGTCTTTTCTAACCTGGTTAATTCTGTGATCCTGTAATATAAATTAATGCCTGTTCTGAGGATAACTTCAGGAGGATTTTAGAGGTGAGATGGGGATCTGTAACAAAACTTTTTATTTAGACATATTTTTCTCCATTTCCTGGGATGTCTGTGCTTTATCACTGCTACAAGTATCAGGACTCTGAGCAGCAAAATATGTTGAAGGAGCTTTCACACAAGTTGTGCCACTGCTATGAATGAAGATCCCAATTCCAAATAATGTTTATTTGCTGAGTTACTCTGCAGGCCAGTGAGGAATCAAGGACTCGCTTAGATTGGAAAGGATATCTGGAGTTCCCTAATTAAAACTTCTGCTGAAGATAGGGCTGATTTCTAAGGTAAACCTCCTTCCTCTTTGCTGGTACAGCAAAATCTGAAAGTACTTGAGATGTCACAGGCTCTCCAGCCCCTATACGTGTGCTTAACCATTCTGGTGATGAAGAATTTTTTTCCAAAAAGTGCTGAAATTTGTGACCACTGCCTTTAGTGGGGCACCTCAGAAAGGAGCCTGTATCTGCCTTTCCTGTAATATCACTAAATTTTGGGGAGATTGCAGTTAGTTACCCCCTAGCCTTCTCTTCTGGATGAAGAGGTCAAAATATAAAAAAGGCACCACTATATATGAAGAATATTAAGCTACTAGAGTGTGTCTGAAGGAGGATAAAGAAGATGGTGAAGGGTCTGGAGGTGAAACCATACAAGGAGCAGCTGAGGTCACTTGGTTTGTTCAGCCTGGAGAAGAGGAGGCTGAGGGGAGACCTCATTGCAGTTACAACTTCCTTGTGAGGGAAAGTGGAGGGGCAGGCACTGATCTCTTCTCTGTGGTGACAGTGACAGGACCCGAGGGAATGACCTGAAGTTGTGTTGGGGGAGGTTTAGGTTGGATATTACGTAAAAATTCTTCACCCAGAGGGTGGCTGAGCAGTGGAATGGGCCCCCTAGGGAAGTGGTCACAGCCCCAAGCCTGACAGAGTTCAAGAAGAGTTTGGAAAATGCCCTCAGGCACATGCTATGACTCTTGGAGCTGTACTGTTCAGGGCCAGAGGTTGGACTCGATGATCCCTGTGGGTCCCTTCCCACTCAGATATTCTGTGATTCTGTAAGTCTCTTTTAGCTTCTCCTCTGAGGGTACTCTGCTGACCCATCTGCACCTTGTTCTCCAGTAGGACCAGGTGAGAGGAAACAACCCTGCTGCCATCCTCCCTGCCTCTCCTTACAAATGCTCTGTCCATCACAGCACTCCAGCATTGAGAGTTTCCTCCAAATCCCTGTAATTCCACTGCTGTAGCTCTGCACCTGCACAGGGGTTTCTCATTTCTTCTGTTTATTTGTCATGCTGGGTGTGTTCAGGTACTGAAAGGAGAGTCTCATCCTCTTCTGCCCTGTGCTTTGCTTGCTTCCTCTCATCCATGGTTTGTGGTTATCCCAGGGTGTTGCTGTCCCTGGCCCAGCAAGCTGAGTTCAAACTCCTCCTTGCCAGGTTAGAAAGTTCTTTTCTGAAATTGCTCTGCTCTGTCCTCACTCTTTGAAGCAGATCCAGTTGTCACAGACTCTCAGCTGTTTAGGGAAGACTTTTTTCCCTATCTTTTTTCAATTAAGCCTCTCTAAAGTGCACATGCAATTTCAGACAGTGGGGCTGAAGTGCAGTCATTAATGACTAATGAGGAACTGAGGACTGACCTGCAGGAAACCTCCAAATTGAATATTTTCTTTTCAGATTTAGCAAGATTAAACAAATTGCTTTTGTGTCCAATAGCTAGCTTTATGAGAGAATTATTTTCCTGCTGCTCTGTCCAAACCCACAGGGACTAATTTAGATAACATTAATTGGTAATTTCCCAGATCAAAGCCTTTAATCAAATCAATAAAGATACACACACTGCAGTGTGCTGATTATCATTCATAGACATAAAATATTATTTGTCATGTCTGCCTTGATAATGACATCAGAGGAATACCAAGACCAACAAGGAGAGATGTCCTGATACCTTACAATGTGTTGATTATGTAAATTGTTTCCCTAAATTATTTGCTTGCCAGGGCATGGGGGCTGTCCTTGCTGTAGGCTTCCTTTAACTCCAAGATTTATTGGTCGCCTAAACATGTATAAATTACTGTCAACAACCTCAGTGATTATTTTGTAACAGCTGCAATTCCTATGGATACATTTCAGGAATGACATTATTAATTATATCATTGTGGAGAAAGGGGAGGGGCTAAAAGGTTCCACAAGTAATCATCATTTATCTTCAGAGTGAGTGGTGGGAAAAGTGACCCAATTTACCATGTAGTAGCTGTAGTAAATACATGGTTGTCCTATGTCAATACCAAATCTTGATTTCTTTCCTCTTCAAAGGAGAAGATTTGATCTAAAATCTGTTGGTTTACTGCTTCTTGCTATAAACACCAAAGAGTTAATGCAATGAATCCAGTCCTCTAAACCTTTTAGAGGAAAGTGATCAGATTCACAGGGAAAGAGACAAAAAGAGCTTTTGCAGAAAATAGGTGAAAGCCAAGTTTGCAAACTGACCTGCCCTTTCTGACCCCTTACGTCTCTGTTTTCTCACATTTATTCTTCCACCTTTCCATGCCTGAGGGTGCTCCTCACCTAAAACACACTGTAACACTGCAGTGAAAGGTGTCCAGGGCAGGAGGGGTGGAATGAGATGATCTTTAAGGTCCCTTCCAACCCAGGCCATTTTATGATTCTATGACTCTATGCTTCTCTGATAACTTCTTTTTCTAGATCCAACATCAGCCATAATTCCTAGGGAATTATCTCATAATTTCTAGGTCCTATACATTGCTTTCCACCTGTGGGTCTCACAGCACATCCAGCAAACCCTGATGTCCAGAAGCCAAGGGACGAAAGGAGGTTCATCCATCCATGACACAAATCCTTAGATCCCAGCTCAACAAATCCACTCACACTTTTTATTATCCAGTTATCTTTTTATTATCATTATTATTTCTACACTCATATTTGTGAACATGTCATTGAATTTCCCAGTTCCTTTGGCAAACCTGCACCAGTGGAAGAGAATGTATTTTCTGTTTTGTTTTACTTTGTTCATGCATTCCCTGTTTGGGAACAGGGTGGAGAGAGCAGGGAATCAACAGCTCTGTGAAGACCAGCTGCTTGCAACATGTTTCCCTTGCAGCTTTCCGTCAGAAATCTGACAGCTTTAGTTATTGTGATGGAGAAATAATGAGGTGAGAAAAGAGACTGTTAAAAAAAAAAATAAATCAGATCTCTTCTTCCAAGGAAGTAATTTACTTTTTGTGTGTTCTGTGGTTCCCGGAGACAAGAAGATGTAAGGACTCCGGGTTTAGGAAAAAATTCTGTATTTCCCTAAACCAAGGCAATTACCAAAATAAAACAGAAAAAACCATAAATTGTCTACAAATAAAAAGATTCCTACTAGCTTTGTTATGACGAATTTAATTAAATGTGGGTATTAACAGCACTTGGGATAGGTGATTATAGGTGATGAGATCACCAAAGGTTGCCTTTATGGTTAAAGGGGGAAGAGTTAGCAGTGTTAATGGATTTTAAAGCTAATTCACCTCATCCTAAAACGAAGTCCTATATTTGGCCAGGTGAATTTCCCTCTAAATTTCCCTCTCAATTGGCTCTATTAATCACCATAGATATCTGGTGCCAGCTAAGACCTTCCATGGGAAACTGGGAGATCTGACACAGGATCTCTGCCCTACTGACTGGATGCAGGAGGGAAACCCTAGCACAACAAAAATGGCACTAAACACTTGTGTTTATGCATCTGAAACATGCACAAGTTCACTGCTTCTAAAGAAACATGAATATATATATTTCTTTATCTATCCAGCCTGGCACCCTAAGGACAGAAGCTTCAGGACCTGGCATATTTCCTGTGGATGTTTTTTATACCTCAGACATCCACAAGAGGAATCTCAGGGCATCTCACACAGCACCAGGTCACCTTTGCTGAAACAGCTGAACCTCCCTCAGGTGATGCAGAGGTATATTGGAGAACATTTCGGGCACAGCACTGCAGGTGGGGTCTTACCAGAGCAGACCGGAGGGGAGGAATCACCTCAAAAGCATATTTTTAGACACAATACTTATGTCCCTAGTGGTTTTCCAGATTATTGTATGCAGTGGGCTCCTCTGACTGATTAGTTCTCCACTGGCTACAACAAACATTTAAGCACTGATGCATATCTACAGGTAAACACTTAAGTTTCAGCTAAGTGGATTTCCCTTAAGGTTGATTTAAACACTGAAAATTGGTTGAGATCACCCACAACATACATGACTGGACCAAAAGAGTTACCTACACTTTACACGGCTAAAGAATGGTGAAATGATTTAAAATGTCAGGACTAAGTTTTAGACACAGTCAACTTAGCAAAACAGTCCCTTGATAAATCTCATAATTTACATGTCCTAACTCTGGGATTCTCCCTTGAGAAGATGGAAATATGATTTAAAAGAAATAAGTCATGATCTTAAATGGTGCATGAATGTTGAGTCACCCCCCATTGCATCATTACTGCTGCATGAACTGATGATGCTGAAGGTACTTAGAGCCACATTCGGAAAGAAGGTTCAACACTTTTTTTAGCTTTTACAGCATTGGAAGTGCAAGACAGACAGAGTTTTGGGGATTTTTTTGGATCCTCTCAGTTTGGCATGTTACATATGGAAGGAAGATACACTCTTCATTTGCAAATGAAGCACAGGCACCTTTGAACGTGCACGTTCTCCTACATATGTGCCTGACTTTTGCACGAGCATGATTAGCAGAACCAATCCACGTCCCTTATGTTTTGCACACAAACCTGAGGCTCCCTCTTGAACTGCAAATATTCCCTGAAGCAGTATTTACTCTTGTAAGACAAGCGGATTGTCACTATCCTACAAGCCTTATCCACAGTCAAGGGATCATGGCCAGCGGAAAGAATAAAATTGATTCCTGTGCTCCACTTGCATGATAAATTCTGACTTGTATTTTCAGATTCCTCCTCTTTTTGTTCCCACACCCTTAAACTTCTTTGTCTGGAAGCAAAATTCTACCCCTTTTTCTATACCTTCTTCAGATAGAATGCATCAAAAAAAAACAACTTTGGTACCTATCCATTGGAAAGCCACTTGTGTAGACAATTGACGGCACTGCTATTGACGTTTTTATCTCTGATTTTTGCTTTTTTTCCTCCCACTTCACTACATTTTTGGAATATGTTGAATGAGCACAGGAGTGAGAGATACCCTTAATATCCAGCACCCTGCCTCACCACCCAGCAGCACAGCTTTAAGTGATATGACACTGAAATTACATTAGCAGCCGTATTAGATGCTCATTATCATGCCTTAATTGTTCAATAATTTTGATCAATGTCTGATTTCCATGGTGCTGACTGTTGTGACTACAAAATAAAGCCACAGTTTAGGAGCTGTTGTGGGTACATCTGCTAAGTGATTCCTTCACTTGTGCACAAATGTGTGTTTGTGTGTGAGATACAGAGCCTGAGCAGTCAGGGCAGCTGCCTGCCAAAATGTTCCCTGCTTGCAGCTGCAGGGAACTGACAAAGGAGCCCTGGATAATCTTGCCTCAGTGGTTTAAGAAGTCACCTCTGTCAGTCACCGGCCTGTGATCAGATCTAAGCCCTGGCTGGCAGCCTGGAGGATGGATGCCTGTGTCACTGTGAAGTCCAGAGATTTTGCTTTGCTCTCTCTGAATGACTGCAGGCTGGAGGATGGGCTTTGACAGGGGGTTGTACTGCAAACTTGTGCTCCTTGTTGTCAGCCCTGCTCTGGGTGCAGAGTGGCAGAGCAAAGAAGTGCCCATCTGTTGCAGGAAGAGCTGCCAGGACTTATTTGTCAGTGTCTGTGGCCTTCCCAGGGAAAGGACTCTGTTCATTTGCTTTGCTTACATCCAGGGAAAAGCACTGACAAGCCAAGGGAGGAAAGGGTGGCAATCACAGAATCATTAAGGTTGGAAAAGACCCCCAAGTCTTCGAGTGCAAATTTTGCCTGATCCCCAACTTCTCAACCAGACCCGAGCACTGGGTGCCATGTCCAGTTGTTCCTTCAACATCTCCAGGGATGGGGTCTCCACCACATCCCTGGGCAGCCCATTCCAAAGCCTGACCACCCTTTCTGTGAAGAAATTATTCCTGATGACCAACATGAACCTCCTCCGAGGACATGTCCTCTCATCCTGTTGCTTTCTGCCTGGGAGAAGAGGCCAAGCCTCCCCTGGCTACAGCCACTTGCCAGGGAGTCTTAGAGAGTGCCAAGACCTTCCCTGAGCCTTCTTTTCACCAGGCTAAACAAGCCCAGCTCCCTCAGCTGCTCCTCATAGGAGTTACTCTCAAGACCCTTCACCAGCTTTGTAAGGAAGAATAAATGATAGTAGGCACTGTAATAGGATAGACAGAGGACATTGACCTAGAAGGAGGAGAGAACCAAGCAGGAAAATCAGTTGAGATTGGTGTACACTATTCCAAAGGTGAAGCACACAGTGAATGCACCAATGTCACCTGTTACAGACAGAAATTCAGTGATGCCCACTCCAGTGCAGGATATTCAATGGCAGCAGACCGTGAATGCAATTGAAAAACTGTTCTTTCTCTCACTGCAGCACCTAAATACAGCTCAGGATGATGTTTGGCAAAGGAATGTCATCCCTTGATTAAAACATCCCACTTCCCTTTAAACTGAGGAGTCATCACCGACTTCTCAATCCACTTATTAGAGCTGAGAAAAATTGAGAATATCCTTTGTATGATAAATGCTGATTTGTTTTGAAGAAAAACATCATTCCAGACTGGAACGAATATTTACAATGAGAAGTAAAAAAAATCCACAAGGAAAAAGAAAGTTTTGAAACTGTATGGCATTTTTTTTTTCAGTTTCAACTTTGTAACATGATAAATTATATTCTTACATGTGATGGATTACAACGAGCAGCACACATTTCAAAATGAGAAGTAATTAACAAACAAAAACAAACAAGCCCTGCAATGAGCTGTTAAAGCCAAAAATCTCCCAGCACAGCGTTTTCAAACAGCTGTACTGCTAAATTGCCTGTTCCCTTGATAGCAAAGAACAGACAGAAAACTCCTGCTAGAGAGTGCAACTAGTACAGCCTCGGGTAATGTGCAACCACCAGAGAGAACGTGGGAGAGACAGAGCTACAGGAAGCAGGGCAGGCTGCTCAAAGACACGGATTTAAGTTCAGGTGCATGGAGATTACTGGAGAAGTGACATTCAGCACAACAAATGGATCCATGAAGGAAACACTTTCAGAGAGGATACTGCTGATGTGTATCCAAAGATAAAAACAGCAGCTGATATTATAATCTTAGTTCAAGAAACAGACCTTTTCTGGGTCTCTATTAGCAATGATTGCTTCTCTGGGGGAAGGATTCGATCTTCAGACCTCAGGCAGGTGTGCACCACCATACCTGAGGATAAGTCCCATGTTGGATATCCTGTTACAATGACCTCGCTTACTTAGGCCAAGAGTCTGAGCATCCTCCCTCATTCCAGAGTTTCCAAAGAACTCTGCTTAGGCAGAGTTTATGTGTTTACACCATAAGGATTTATTCCTGTGCCCACAATCCAGAAAATACCAACATCATTTGGAGCCCAGGTCTAATGAGGAGTGGCTGAGGGAGCTGGAGGGGCTCAGCCCAGAGAAAAGGAGGCTCAGGGGGACCTTATCAGTCTCTAAGCCTACCTGAGAGGAAGCTGTAACCAGGTGAGGGTCAGTCTCTGCTCCCAGGTAACAAGTGAAAGGACAAGAGGAAATAGTCTCAAATAATCTCTGGAAGTGTTCGAAGAATGTATAGATGAGGTGCTTGGGGACATGGTTTAGTGTGGACCTGGCAGTGTTGGGTTAATGATTGGGCTTGACACCCTTAGAGGTCTTTTCCAACCTTAGTGATCCTGGGATCCTGTCATCTGTGTGAACAAGTTTGGTGGAGAACACTGAACCTAATAAATGAGGGAGAATTAATAATGCAAAGACACCTGAGCTGGAATATCTTCCATCAAAAACAGAGAGAGAGAGAGAAATCAAATCTTTCATTTCTATTGTCTCCCTTGGCAGAACATTAGTTTTCAGCATGGGTTAATGTGACAGGGAATCGATGTAACGGTTTCCTGGAAGATTATTTTCTTTACAACAACAACAATAAAAAAGAGGAATGTACAAAGAATGAAGGCTAAATTTTGCACAAAGACTCTTTGATTAATTTGCTGCTCAGGTTGTATTCTTTCTTCTCCTCCCTGAAATCCTGACACCTTTTAGGTCTTGTAATTCCTTCTCACAAGTCCCTACATAATTTTCTGATTTGTTTTTGATAGACTCATCCTCTGTTCTTCAGGGGTTCCCCCAAGCCTCCAAATGAGTTCACAGGATTCATCCAGTTCCTCTTCCTTTGGGCATTCCCACACCCAGTCACAGGAACCCCTTATTTTTATTTTTTTTTTGATTATTTGAAACTTATGACTCAAAAGATAATTCTCATATTGTCACACAGCTTGACACATCCTTAGCCCAGACCACCCTTGACAATTTCCAGCAACTACAATAAAATCACCAATCTCAGTTCTTGGTTTATTTTATTTATTATTTTTTCCACTTTTACTACTGATAAAAAATGAATTTATAGTTATCCAAGACAACAAATCAATTATTTGTGTTCTGATTTTCTAGGAAAAGAAATATGAAAATCCCATAGCCACTTCCTTTGTTGCACTTTTATGAACAGCCTTTCTTATGTGTCTATATATAGTCATTTTTTTCCAGCCTAGCATCATCTTGCCCATTACAAACAAGTATCAGTGGAAAAAAATTCTGCTGTTCAGAAAACACAAATTTTTCTGAACTTTATTTTGTGGGGAATTAAATTTTCAGCCTAAAAATAATCAAGTATATAATTTCACTGTTTCTTATCATTTTGCTAAGTTGAAGGAATTAATCTGATCTTACCATCACTTATTAGTGATATATGTATTATTTTTTTATAGAATTGTAATAGTCTATTTATATATTGTGTTGAGACCAAGGTACATTAGTGCATTGTCAGAAAGGGTTCACTTCTTTCCAGACAAAATGAAAGCAAAATTGATCTGCCCTTATCTTCTGACAGGGCTTCATATTTCCAGATCTCCCCACACTTATGATTTTTTTCTGTATTGTCACCACTTTGCCTGCACATTCTGGTCTCCAGCCAGGACAGGTGACAAGGTCCTGGAGTTCCCCATGATATGAAAGTTCACTTTTATGTCCACATTAAATTAATCTTTGACCTAACTTTGTGGAACTTTGTCCTCTCAGCTTTCCTTAGATCCTACAATACTTCATTGCCCTGATTTTCTAACCTCATTAATGGGGGTTATGAAGGACCCCTACAATGTCTCCTGATGGTCTTCCCTCCATATCTGTCTCTATTTCAACTTCTGTTTCTCCTTGTCTCCAGTCATTGCTGACAAAAATCTCCAGGCTACTTTTGAGGTCTTTTAATTTTCATTACTTTTGCCTTTATGTATTTACTACTGTGTGGACAAATAATAAAAATCTCAAGTACAACAAGCAAAGAAAAACACATGACTGGGATCACATTTTGAGGTAGTCAAACTTAGTTTAATTAATTTAGTCAATTTAGCTTAATTCTCTGATCACATTCAATCTCAGATTCTGGCCCCTCCACAGAGCAAGGCCTGCTGCCAGGCGTGGCTGTCTCTGCCCCTGAGCTTCCCCCAGGCCCCTCTGCGGCCTCTCCCTCCATTCCCGTCCGTCACGTGTTGATGTTTGTACAGCAGTGGCTGCCCCTCACAGGGCTGGCCATGGGCATTCATCTCCTGCTTTTTTGACATTGTGGGCATGCTCTAATGAACACTGGCACAATCACCCAGGGGAGCTGCTGCCTCAGAGAGCTGCTCTTCTAGTAGTGGCCACTGCAGGGCTTTGTCGGCCACACAGTCATGACACAGGCCTGTGTCACAATGGCCTGTGGGCACAATGTCACTGCGGGTCACAAAGGCCTGGTGGGCATGACTGCCCCTGGTCCACGAGGCCTGGTGATTTCCATGCAGCCGCCCCTGCTCACAAAGGTGTTTTTTAGGCCTTTGCCCCTTGTCTTTGTTTACGCTTGTTCTTCTCCCAATGACCTGCAGCTCTGACTTGTCCCACCTTGTGTATTTCTCCCATAAACATCCCCAAAGAAGCTCAGTGTCGTGCCAAAGTATTACTCCCATTCAGCCCACCATGTGTCCTGGCCCTAACCACAGGCAGAAAGACAATCAGAAAGGCAGAAAACCTGTTTGAATTTAATCTGGTCACTACTCTAAAAGATATTAAAAAGTCTCTGTTAAAAAAGATTAGGTGCACAGGAGTCCCAAAGAAAATTGCCCTGCTTCAGTCTATTCTGTGGTGAGGGGAAGATGGTCACAAGGGATGAGAAAAAGGCTGAGGTAAAAAATGCCTACTTTGCCTCAGCCTTCAAGTGTCAGATGGGTTATGCGGAGGACAAGCAGTCCCCTGAGCTGGCACACAGGGCCGGGGAGCAGGCCAGACCACCTGCAATCCTGGAGGAAGTCATTAGCAACCTTTGGAGCTACTGAGACACTGACAAGGCTATAGGGCTGGCCCAGGGTCCCGCAAGGGTGCTGAGGGAGCCGGCAGAAAAGTTCACTAAGCTGTTCTCACATCCTTTCTTGCCATCATTCCTGGCCAGTTGGAGAGGTCCCACATGACTGGAGGTGGCAGTGCAACATCCATAGCCAAGAAGGGCCGCAGGGCGGGTGCAGGCAACTGCAGGCCTGTGAGCCTGAGCTCGGGGCCTGGCAAGGTTCTGGAGCAGATCCTGGTGAGGGGGATGATCACACGGCCCGGAGAGGATAACTGAGGGATGAGGCCCAGGCAGTGTGGGTTGAGGAAAGGCAGGTCCTGCCTGAGCAGCCTGATCTCATTTGAGGTGAGGGTGACCCCTCTTGGGGCTGAGGGAAAAGTGGTGGATGGAGTCTCCCTGGAGTTGAGCCAAGGCTTTGACTCTGTCTCCCAGAGCACAGTCCTGGAAAAGCCGTCAGCCCAGGGCTTGGGCAGGGGCTCTATTTGCTGGTGTGGTAGGGTGTCTTTATGATGCTTGTATCCCCAGTCGTCTGTTCTGTTTGTGTTGTATATTCAGTTCTGTACCTTTAAAACTCATTGGGAGCAAAGGGGGAGAAAGAAGCAGAGCGTGGTTTGTTTTGAGAAAACTGCCTGACTTCCACACGTCCTTCTCCAGCGTTCATCTGAGGCACGGACAGTCATGGGACAGAGATCTCCTGTGCTTTTAGTTAGTTTTAGCTAGCTAGGGCAGAGAAGCTCTCTGGACTGTTTTTTTTCCTTTTTTCTTGGGACTGTTTAAATCTGCTCTGGACTGAAAAAGCCAGAGGAGCAGCGAGGGCTGGCACCTGTGGCCCGCCAGGGCCTGGACCTCCGGGGGGAGTGGGGCTGGTGAGAGACTGAGGGAGCTGAGCTACACCCACAGCAAGGACTTTCTCAGTTTGCTATCTATCTTCAGAGTGGCGAGAGGGTTTATTGTTCATGTTATTCATTCTTTGTGCTTGTGGGCATCTTGTTTGTTAAATAAACAGTTTTTTTCCACTTTTCTCTGAGAGGAAGTTTTTCCCGGACTGGCTGGGGGGAGGGGCCATTTGGAATTGCTTTCCAGAGGAACCCCTTTGGAGGTTTCCTCCCAATTTTCCCCAAAACCAGGACTGCTGGGACTAGAACTGTGAGGATGGCCGTGTCCAGAGAGTGGTGGGGAGTGGTGCCGCACCCAGTTGGTGTCCGGTCACTAGCGATGTCCCCTGTGCCCACTGCTGTTCAGTGTCTGTCCTGCTGATGTGGCCAAGGGCATTGAGGGCACCCTGAGTGGTAAATTTGTGATGACACCAAGTTGGCTGTCAATGGCCAAAGGTGAGTCAGCGTGTGCCCAGGTGTGCAAGGGGTCCGCTGGCCTCCTGGCCTTCCGTGTCAGCCACAGTGTGGCCAGCAGGAGCAGGGTGGTGATTGTCCCTCCGTGCAGGGCCCTGCGGAGGCCACACCACACATCGAATGCTGTGTGCAGATGTGTGCTCCTGTTCAGTGAGAGAGGCTTGTGAGAGAATTAAGGTGCCACTGAAGACCATCTACTAAAGTTAAAAATGGGGAATTTATTGAACAATAAATGGGGGGTAGAGGGATAGAAAGGGATAGGAAAGGGGGGGGCAAGAAGGAAAGAAGGGGAGGAGTGTGGTTGGGATGAGGAAGATATATGCTGGGGTGTGGTGTGGAAAAGTGGGGGTGGTGAGGCATGGGGAAGAGCAGGGGGTGGTGATGTGGGAAAGAGGTTGAACGGAGGACGGTCCAAGATGCTTGGGTCCAGCTGGGTCCCATAGGTCCTTCCTCGTTCTGGTGCCGGCAGCTGGGCTCACTCCTCTCTTTGCCCCCTGAGGCAGCTGAAGGAGAAAAGCCGTCGCAGAGCCCGCCGGGACATCTTGACGATGGAGCGCCGTCGCCGTGGGGCCGGGGGCTGCGGGACGGCTGCGCTGCCAGCGGGGCAAGCGGGAACGTGGTGTGCCAGGGGCTGGGCAGGCTGTGGGCAAGTGGCTGCCAGCAGCTCATCCTCGCAGGGCTTTTCCTGGGGAGGGGTGACCTGGGCACGGCCAGCCTGCACGCCTGCGTCATCGGCCTCGTCCGCAGGATCCGCAGTCAAGGCGCAAACCACAAACAAATTTGGGTCTTCGCACAAAGTCACAGGGAGAGGCTCGCTGTGCCGCTCGATGCAGGGATTGCTGTCCAGTGGAGAAGCTGGTGGCACTGCCTCCTCCTCTTGAAGTGAGAGAGACACTGCCCTCTCTGGCTCGTTGTCCCTCTCTCCTGCTGATGCTCTATCATGGAGCTCTTCCTCCTCCCACATTTCCAGCAAGTTGTTTGGAAGGGCGTGGGACAGCGAGTCGTCAGAGACAGAGGACAGTTGTGCCAGCGGGTCAGGATGTGCAGTGTCTGTGTTGTTGTCTGTCTCTCCTTCGGAGTCCTTGACGAGAATGTCACAGGACAGCGAGTTGTCTGAGACAGGGCCCAGTTCAGCCAACAGCTGGTCAAGAGACACAAGCTCAGAGTACTTCTGTGTCTCTTCCGCAGCATCTTTGGTGGCACTGCAAGCGCTGTTTCTGACCGAGGGGCCTGCAGATGGCTCCAGGGTGGGGCTTGGTGCATCCCTGAGACTACACCTGGCCACCCTGGGGCTTTCGCTGCCGTCCAGGGAGGAGCAGAGGGCTCTAAACTCCACTTCAAAGAGCCTGTCTTCCAGCTCCTCCAGCTCCTCTCTCTTCTTCTGCAGGCGACGCACCAAAGCCTCCTCATCCTCCGGGCACAGCTGCCTGCGACGCGCCGTTTGCTGGGCTGGCCGACGAATTCCCTCCGCCTCCTGGCGTCCACTTCGCCACCTGCTGGTTCTGCAGGTGGACTTCAGGGACCTGTTCTGACGCAGGTAGGGACCCAGTTCTCTGAACAGGTCACTGCAAGTGTTTCCCCCATGCCCTAGAAGCACCTTGATGAGCTCCTCAATCTCAGAGTGCCCCAGGTGCTTCCAAGCCGGCTGGGTCCCACTGCAGAGCAGCTCACCACGTGCGGGTTGCAAGGGTGGCAGGTGAAGGGCCTGCCTTGCTGCCGGCCCACGCCGTTTGTGCAGCAGTGGCTGCCCCTCCCAGGGCTGGCCGTGGGCATTCGCCGCCTGCTGCTTCGGCATCTCGAGGGTGCTTTGCCAGACACTGGCCACGGGCACCCAGGGGAACTGCTGCCTCCTGAGAAGCTGCTGCCTCGTGAGAAGCTGCTGCCTCCTCAGAGAGCTGCTGTCCACGGAGTGGCCACTGCAGGAATTTATAGCCCCCACGGTCATGACACGGGCCTACGTCACAATGGCCTGTGGGCACAATGTCGCCGCGGGTCACAAAGGCCTGGTGGGTGTGGCCACCCCATGTCCACTAGGCCTGGCAGTTTCCATGCAGCCGCCCCTGCTCACAAAGATTTTTTAGGCCTTTGTCTCTCGCCTTTGTCTCTCATCTTTGTCTACGCTTGTTCTTCTCCCAATGACCGGCATCTTTGTCCTGTCCCACCTTGTGTGTTTCTTCTGTAAGCATCCCCAAAGAAGCCCAGTGCCGTGCCAAAGTGTCATTCCCATTCAGCCTCCCATGTGACCCGGCGCTAAGCACAGGCAGAAAGGTGGTCGGAAAGGCAAAAAAAACTTATGTGAATTTAACTGCCACTACTCCAAAAGACAATAAATTTTTTTTGATAAAAAGGGTTGGGAGTACTGAAATGCCAAGGAAATTCACCCTTCTCTAATTGATGCGTGGATGAGGGGAATGTGGTCCCAAGGGATGAGGAAAAGCCCTTGTGCGTTCTTTTCTTTAGCCTTCAAGTGTCAGATGGGTTACGAGGAGGACAAGCAGTCCCCTGAGCTGGCACACAGGGAGCAGGCCAGACCACCTGCAATCCTGGAGGAAGTCATTAGTGACCTTTGGAGTCACTGAGACACTGACAAGGCTATAGGGCTGGCCCAGAGTCCCCCAGGGGTGCTGAGGGAGACGGCAGAAGAGCTGTCAAAGCTGCTCTCACATCCTTTCTTGTCATCATTCCTGGCCAACTGGGGAGGTCCCACATGACTGGAGGTGGCAGTGCAACATCCATAGCCAAGAAGGGCCGCAGGGCGGGTGCAGGCAACTGCAGGCCTGTGAGCCTGAGCTCAGGGCCTGGCAAGGTTCTGGAGCAGATCCTGGTGAGGGGGATGATCACATGGCCCGGAGAGGATAACTGAGGGATGAGGCCCAGGCAGTGTGGGTTGAGGAAAGGCAGGTCCTGCCTGAGCAACCTGATCTCGTTTGAGGTGAGGGTGACCCTTCTCGGGGCTGAGGGAAAAGCAGTGGATGGAGTCTCCCTGGAGTTGAGCCAAGCCTTTCACTCTGTCTCCCAGAGCACAGTCCTGGGAAAGCCGTCAGCCCAGGGCTTGGGAAGGGGTTCTATTTGATGGGATTAGAACCGTGAGGATGGTGCTGTGCAGAGAGTGGTGGGGAATGGTGCTGCATCCCCTTGGTGTCCGGTCACTAGAGGTGTCCCCTGTGCCTATTCCTGTTCAGTGTCAGTTCTGCTGATGTGGCCAAGGGCATTGAGGGCACCATCAATCATAAATTTGTGATGACACCAAGTTGAGGGGTGTGTCGATTTTCTGGAGGGTATGAAGGCTCTCCAGGTGGATATGACCAGGCTGGATGGATAGTGTGAGGCCAGAGCGGTGAGGTTCAAGAAGAGCAAGGCCTGTGTCCTTGTCCTCGTGTCCCAAGAAGCCCCAGCAGTGCTCCAGGCTGAGGCAGAGTGGCAGGAAAGCTGCCCAACAGGAAAGGTCCTATTCATGAAGATCATACTTCATTTTGTGCCCAGAACATAATGATAATTTAGAAAGAAGACAAGTCAATGAGTTGTTTCTGTTTTCCTGTTCAGTGACTGCAGCAAATTTATCCCAGTTTATCCTTGAACCTTACTCGACCCTGTTCTAAATATTAAACCAAAAATACCTTCTTGGGGTCTTCTCTTATGTTCAATAGTGTGTTCTTCTGAGGGTTTTTCAAATTGTTAGGAGACAATTTCCAAAACGTTTCGATTTCTGGGATCGTGCATAGTTCACATAATTGAAGGCAAATGTTTCCTTTGATTTTTGGGTGCTGAATTCCAGCTGTCCTGTTTTGATAATAAATTCAGCTGAGAACACAAATTTAAAAGATTTCCAGCAGAGCCTTATGGTACCTCAGTGATAAAAGAGTTGATTCCTCTTGGATTTGTAGGATCCATGTAGAGAGTGGGCACCAGAACCAGAGGTTAAGGGCATGGATGTGTCTCTTCCAAGAAGGATCTCTTCCACTTGCTGGAAACTCTCTGATATGCAGAAGATAAGAGTTTATATCCATGAATTTCACAAACAGTGGGAAGGATTTATTATACTGGAAGTGAAAAATCACCATCACCTTGACACTTGCTATTTTCCATGTCAGACTTTGGTCAAGACCTTGACATTTAGGGGTAGGTGAACCTTTCTTATTGTATCCTGAGCAGCTGAGCAACATTTCAGAGAAATGCTCCTGTCTGACCTCTGCAGGTGTGGTTTTGTCCTAGTTGGTTTATTGACCCCACGTGGGTGATGGATGAATCTCCACAGTGGCAGTATTTTGGTGCTGGTGTTCAGAAAGTCCATCCTTAGATTTTCTGTCTTAGCTTTCTTAATGGGAAGTTAGAAGCAGCTGCCAACCTTAGATCCCTGGGAAAAGGAGCTGGAATGCTATTTGAGGATTTGCACTCTCCTGTCTTCAGTAGGTCCTAATGGATTATACACAAAATTTGGGTCCAGGCATATCACTTCTTCATCCAATGACAAATCTAGAGCTTGAAATTTTCTTTTTTCAAATCACAATCTGAAGAGCACTCTAAAAGGAAAGCTCCTGAGAAAAGTTCTCCTGGTTTTTATACCTTTTTCTTTTTTGGAGGAGATCCCTACTACCTTGTTTCTCATGCTGGTAAATCCAGAGGAAATTTCCTTAAACTTCAGTGCCATACTGCAACCCCTCAAGAAAGCTGAACTTTCCATAGCTCCAGTCCTTTGTTATTCTATGTGCAACAGTTCTGCTGTGGTTTCAGTAACTGATGAAAATAGACAATTTGCGGCTTCTTGAGAGAACAATAAAAGGAATGAAAGGACTAATGACAACAGCCAAGATTTGTGGCCCAGGGAAAGGAGGGCAACATAATTTTCCCATATTAGAAGTTGGAAAACATGAATCCAATTTTCTTCTTTTCATCATCAGCAAATAATTCGGATGTTTCCCGTCCCTTAATTGTGTCTTTGTTTCTGTGATGAGGGGAAATGATTGCCGTGGAAATCTGTTGGCTAAATTTTCCCCACATCTGTGGAGTTTTTAACCAAGTGAGCCATTTGCCCATTTGCAGGCTAATGAACAAGAGGAATTTCAGATTCTTGAGATGGAGCCTAAACTGGGAAGCTGGGAAGCACCATATTTCAGAAATCAGCTTGGGCTGGGCTAGGAGAAAGATTTTATAGATTCTGCCAAAATATGGGCAAATGATGATAGATTCTGTCTTCTTTTGTGAATTTTGGAGGGAGAGGGAATGTGTTCTCAGGACCATTAGATCTTTTTCTTCCAGTTCTCACAACAGGTCATGGCACCATTCCCTGCTGGAATAAAAGCCCTGAGGATTTCACTTGGCTGTCACTTTCTTAAGGCTGAGAGCCCCACTCAGAAAATCTTTTAACAGCCAGCAGTGTAAAATGTTTTCACAACATCATCTGCACTGGTGGTATCCAAAACAGATGTCTACAGGTTTCACTGTGTTCACCAAGGTTTGTGCACACAATAGCCTCTCATTACTCTACTCTGTGACAAAAGAGCTGGCTCAAGGTTAAATTATGAGAAGCTGAACCCTGCAGCCCTTTGATTTTTATTCTCAAAGCTGCTGGAGAGACTTAGGAGAGCACAGTATTTTAAAAAAATCAGGAAATTTGCTGTTAAACTGGTCTTTAAGGAGTTGAAGCTGTTCACATCCCAGACTTCAGGAGTGGGAGTCTGGGATGAAACTGAGGTTTTGTCATGAAACTGAGACCAGGCAGAGGACAGTGTGGGGGTTACAGCCTGGGTGATGGATGAAACAGATCCCTGTGGTGAGGAGAAATGCTGATGGAGGTACAGTGGACACAGGAAAGCAAAGCCTGGCAGCTCTGCGATCCCTACCTGACCAATGTGGTGATTACTCTATCACAGCCTCTTTTATAATTTAGGAACCAAACAACTTCTGGTATGTTTCAGTTACTAAAAAATAAGAGCCAAATTAGAGTTTCACTGAGAAGGTCCCTTTCAGTCTTATTCTCTTATCTGTCCATAAGCACTTCCATGTTGCAATCCATGTTGTGGGTAGCAAATAAATCACCAAGATGTGCATAAATGTGCTAAACTGGAGGGATCAGGTCAGTCTCTGGACCAGAGAGATACAGGGATAGAGAAAAACAAGGTCCTCTCTGGGACTGCTTAAAGCAGACAGAATTTGGTCTCTCTTTTAAACTGTTTCCAAACCTGAATCAAAACCCACTATGGTTAAAAACCAAGGGAATAAACAAACCCTGTGTGAATTGTATTGTTCCATGTTCTCTTTAGGATGACAGGTGGCTTTGAAGTCATAATAACAGGAATTAAGAGTTCAAATGGCAAATATTCAAAAGCATGGTCTCCATCTCCACATGCCTGTGTTTGTGTTCTAGCCCCAGGATAAAAAGGAGTATTTTCTGCAAGAAGATACTATGCCAGCCCCTACACATGGCTTTGCAGCTTGGGTTACACACACTGATGTTATATTCTGATATTCTCTACAGGATATTGCAAATGTTTCCTGCTAGGTTTTTAATATACTAGAATATCTTGTATATGATTTCCCCCTCCTCTTATTGACCTTGGGTATGTGTTTTCTCATCTCAGAGACTTGGATTGACATTTCAGCCAGGAGGGAAAAGTCATGGGAAGTCATTCATTTCACGAGGGAGAAAACTAATTTCCTTGCTGTTTTAAATTTGTGAGACTCTTTTCTAGAAACCTCCCAACTGATGTGCAATTTTTCAGTCAGCAACAATTCCTTTCAGGCATGTCTGGTCTTAAATTTGCATCTTCATCAGGATTTCAACCTGGATGCCTTTACTGCATCACTGCCATAAAATTGAGAGAGCTGCTTTGCTTGTGTGGCTCACAGGCTGTGGTCCTCTAGCAGATTCATCACCAGAACTAAATATGCCACTCTGATCATCTGCACTCTTAAATACACCCATCCCGGTAAATCTCTTAATATTTATCTTTGAATTTAGAAATGGCAACATTAGGATCCTGGTCAGCAAGGTTTATAACAGAAAAAGAGAAGTAGAATTAAAGTTTGTTCAACATCCAAGAGGAAATTATATTTCACTATAAAAAAAAATCTCCTTGCAATTTGAATGTGTCTTTCTGCATTTAGAAAAAAAGAAGTCACAATTATTTGAAATAGCCTAATACACAGAAGTCTGAACTTGGTGGTACTGGATTTTGTGGATCCAAGCAGTAATGGGAACTCTTTGAGTATACAGACTTTTTTATTCCTCTTTTTTTGAGGACACCTGGTAATACCATCACAACTGGCATTATACAGAGTGTGAACACTGGCAAATGGCATCAGAACTGCTCAGGATGTCTGGGAATGGTTCTATCCCTGAAAATCTGTCCCATATGGAGGTCCTCAGATGACTTTTTTCTGTGGAAAGCTATGGAAGAGTTTAGAATCTTGGTTTTTCTCTTATTTGAAAAGAGTCAGCTGCAAAGTACATTGTTAATGAATGATGTGACAGAGTTTTATAAACTCATGAATGATGGAAAGAGTTATGATCAGGAAATAATTATTCACTCTCTTGATCATTGCAAGTGGTAGAGTCACCATGCCTGGGAGCGTTCAAAACATTAAGTAGGTGGGGCAATTTGTGGTATGGTTGAGTGGGCATGGTGATGTTTGGTCAAAGGTTGGACCTGATGACCTCTAAGGTCTTTTCCAACCTCAGCGATTCAGTGATTCTAATTTAGGGCTGGGCGGTGGAGTGATCAGACCGAGCAAAGAGAAGCAATTTCTCAGGCAGCACTCAGTGAGTTTATACATCTCTTCCTCCCAAAATACAGTGAAATACAAAAAAAAACCCCAAAAAACCCTCAAACCATTTTGAAGGGGAATGAACAGACTCCTAATGGATAAATCTGTGACTGGCTGCTAAACACTGAAATCTCCATGTGACTTGTGCATGCAGGAGTCATCTGGCAGAAAGTAAGATTTATGCTGTTATTTGCCTGTTTACTGTGTGTTTTATCAAAACAGCCATTCCTGCCTTTTGTTGAAAGTACTCTGCCTAGCTGGACCATTGGTCTGTGAAATAATTGTATTTTTTGATGTGATTCCTTTTGCCCAATGCGAAGACCTCATACAGACAGGGATCTTCAGCAGCCACTGATGGATGGGAAGTGTTGGACACCCTCAACCACTGAGCCATTAAATTGTTCTGCTCTGTGGGGGTGAGGAGGCCAAACTTTCATTTCCATGACCTCAAAATGCTTGAAAAATATTCTGATGTGTAAAAGAGGGGGAAAGAAATGAGGCTGAGTTCTTCTGTCACTGGGAGCTGAATCATAATCATTACCATTAATTATCAGTACTTAAGTGTCTTAGTAATGAATCATCCTGTCAGGAGTGTTAGTGGGATGAATGGCTGGTTGGTAACAGATCCTAAATCTGAGCATCTCCACCTGTTCTGCAGTTGTTCCTTCCAGATTAGCTTGGGCTGAAGCTCCTGGCAGTGCACCTTTGTTGCTGATAAACAGCAGCATTTTCCCTTCAGGGCTGTCAGTCCCAGGAGTTTTAAGCAGCATTGTATTAATTTAAATTTTTAAAAAGAAAAAGTAAAAAAAGCCTAGAAACTAAATTATGAAAGATAATGGAGAGGAAATCAATGTTTGGAGATGAGATGATTAAGTCAGGAAAGAAGGTGCTTTGTGAATGTGTAGCCACCACTGGAAAAAATGCACACACAAACACAGAAACACACAAATAAATCTGAATTGCTTAAGGAATATGAGTGTAAATAAATGATATTTTATAGTACACCAAACTGCCAAACATGCCATAACCCTGTGAAAACCACTTAGGCTTTAATGGCTGAAAGGAATAAAGCTGAGGGAAGGATAAATTCCTGGTGCACTCTGACACCCGAATGAATCTCCTATGGAAATAGTGCTGTCCTCCTCATTGACTCCAAAAAACCCTTAGAAGAGGGTGACTTTAAAGGTAGCCATGCTTGGTTTGGTAGGGCTGTATATCTTGACTTGAAGAAGTCTGAGGAGATGTAGGAGCTGAGGATAAGAAGTGAGCAAGCAAATGCTGGCGCCACTGGTGAGATACCTGGTGTGGAAAAGTTTGGTTGGCAGGTTCCTGGGATAAAATCTGAAAATTTAGGAACTGAAATTTGAATTTATTTACACCAAAATAGCAGAAGGGACCGTGCTGCTTATTGTGTCCAACCTTCTCTGCTCAATGGAAATCCTGCCATGGATATTGGGTCCTAGAAAATTCACTGTGTGAACCCCCAAAGGCATGAAGTAGAACTTCCAGTGCTCATAACAAGCTATATATATTTATATATTTAAATATTTTAAGAGACAAAACCCAACATAAAATGCAGATGTCCAAGGAAGCAAGAAAGAGAGACTGAGCATGTTGCTTTTCTATCTTCATTTTCAGTAACTGGAGATTTGTAAGGTGGAAAATGTCCAGACAGTGCTAGGATGTGGCTCTTGTCCTAAGGAAGAAGGTCACCTCTTCTTTCCATCTGTTCCTCAAAATTCAGTGTTCTTTGGTGTATGATATGGACTTGAGGCCATAACAATACAGGGAGAGGAACAAAGGACATCTTTGGTTAGAAAAGAATATTCTTCAAATCATTAAACATTGACATTCCCATTAACCAAAGCTCTCCTGACCGATAGGGGAGTGATAATGAATATAATCCCTTGAGCTAAGGATAAGAGTCCTGTCTTCCTAAGGTCTAGCACAGGTGACAGGACAGATGAATGGGACCCTTAAAACCCCTATTTCTGTCCATTTACTATAGAAGAAGTCAAGGTGACAAGCTCAGCAATAGATTCGATAATCCAGGCATCTAAACTTAGGTGAGATGAATCATACAGTAAATGCCCTAGCAGTGAGGACACCCATTATTCTTACATGGAATAATTGACCGTGGAAAGGGGGAGAAACATCCCCATTGCTTCTCACCTTTACTGGCAATAAAGCTGCAGACATCTACTGTACCATCTATTAGATTCCCTTTATCTCTGATTTTTATTGCATTATCAAAACAGGTGAGACACTGTGTTGGCATTATATGAGCCTTGCACATATTCCTCATATTTCCATCATTCTTGTGTCAGCTGAACCAATGCTGACACGACCTGAATAAAAGACATAATACAGTGTCAATCCACACTCAGGTAAAGCAGCTGTAAAAATGTTTATATATATTTATACTTGCAATGCTTTTTTGATCATCATGATGAGCCCTTGAACATTTCTGTCACTGAGAAGATCTGATTTGGGATTATTTCATACCTTTCTATTTAAGGGCAGACTTCCTAAGCAATCCTACATGAAGTAAGAATGTTTAAAATCTTGGCTTCGCACATTCCCTGGCAGAGGTATCAGTGCTGCAGACAGAGAGGAGCAGCAGCAAAGCAGGAGGTGTGTTTTCTGCATCAGAAATGCACATCTCAGTCCCTTTTCTGATAAAAGATGCAGAGCCAGCACATCAGCACCTGCATGGCTCCAGGGCTCTCCTCCTGCAGTGCCATTCATCCTCCAGACTCATTAAGAACACTGCCAAAATCCCCCAAACTAAAGGCTTAAAACAGCCTTCAAGGGATTGAGCACACTTCTTTAATCAGCCCTTTGTTCCTTTGTCTTTCTAGCTGCAGGTACTACCCCTTTATTCAACTTGGACTCCTGCCAGATTCAGGATGCTCACATTCCGGGTTGATTGATTTCTATGGAATGGCTGTCTGGATACCATGGTGGGTGGAATAAAAGGTTTGATTTTAGGCACAAGACAGGAGACCAGTGTGATGGGAGTCAGGTCTTCCCATGCATCCTCCCCACCAACACACACCAGCAATTTCTTTTCAGTCTCTGATGGGAAATGTGGTTTGTCCTGAGATAAGACACCCAGGTGGGAATTGCAGGAGGAACTGCCTGGATGTATCTTACTGAATTACAGAGATGAGGGAGCTGAGCTGTTGGTGCACATCACCCTGAAGAGGGGATAAGATGCTGCTGGAGGCTGGGCCAGCTGGGCAAACTGGTCTCCCAAGGCTGCAGGCCAGCTTGTGGGTGGATCCTTCCCCTCTCAGAGATGCCCAGGATAGATTTGTCCTGAAGATGGGGTAATACTTTTGGATGGGTAAACAAAAATCACTAAAATCCAGTCAAATATGAGGTAAAATCCTAAAGTATCACCACAGGTGCCATGTTGCTTTGTCATTGTGAATTCTGCTAGTCCAAAGACTGTAAACATGACAAGGAAATTTCTACCTGAACACACCTGTATTATAACCCTGATTACCTGATCAGTGTGAGAGAGAACTGGTGAAGACAGCTTGAAAATTGCAGGGGACCCCAGGACCTAACAAAAGTGGGAATCTGACATCTCTACAAAGCAAATTTTTTTACTGTTGTGGGGATATGGACACTTGAGATGAGTTAAGGGTAAAAAGGAATGAGGGAAAGGAATAAGGAAAACCTTCCCATTCAGTCACAAGGTTCAGAGTGGACCCTCCTGCTGAACTTAGCCCCAGACTTGGGTTTGGACTGAAGGTTTAGTCCTAAAGGTTTTAACAGCACTCAATTGATAGCTTAAATCAAGCCATTTAACACAAGATTCTATAGATTTTACTATAAGCACAACAATAACTCACTTATAGGCCTGACTTACAAGTCTAATGTGCTCAAGAATCTGTGAGAACAGCATTCAATGTACATTTGGTGTAGCATATTCACACTGCATGCACACAGACATGTATGGAGTATGTACAAGGTATAAACCTGCGAATAATACCTCTCAAAGTCAGGGAAGGACTCACATTTGGTGCTTTTGCATCTTCTGAACAGGTGAAGAGTTGAGCTTTGGGGAGCAAGAGGGATCACCCCAGGATCCATCATCATTCACTAGCCCTCCAAGTACATCAAACTTGAGAATTCACTGGCTTTGAGAGGTGTCCACTCAGATGGAGATGCTGCTCACAGCCCTCTGTGATCCAGGAGAACTCAAAAGGTCTCACTCTGAACCTCTGCTTATAGGGCTGCAAGAGAGTGGGTTTTGGCCACAGCAGTTTTCCATCCTGGCCATAATTCAAAGTGCCATAAGAAAAATGTTGTTCCACTAGGGTTGTTACTCAGGTAAGAAAAGTAAGTTTCCAAGGCTGTTCATTAAAAAACAGAGCTCGTTAGACAGCACAAGTTCCTAGGAGCAGTCTGTGTTTCTGATAAGCTCAAGAGAAGCTCAGCCCAGGTGCTGTTTGTCAGCACCAAAACCTAATGAGGATTTCAAACCACTTTGCTCTGAGGAGGGTGGGATGCACCACCACAGCTACATACTGGCCTTTAAAAATATTTTTTATTTTAAATGAACTGAACTCAAATACAAAAAGCAGGGTGGGGAAATGAAATGTTATAAGAGAATCTGGCAGATAAATAAGATTGAACAAATTAGATGTTCCGGAAGCAATCAAGATTGAAAGGTTTGATGTAAAACAAAAACCGGAATATACAGTTACAGCAATCAAACAGACCTGAGAAATGGTGCCAGAGTACTTTAACGCAGAAGATGTCTTTATAAAAGCCAGCACTGAAACCTTAGGAAGGTTTTTTCCTTCTTCTTTCCTTGTCTCTCAGCAGAAGAATCTTGTAATGAGAATCAAATCTCAAAGAGCTCTTGGCTGAGTTATGTCACTGTGGGTTCCCACAGTAATTAGGGCTCTATAAACTTTCTGAAGTAAGACCCAGCTCTCTTTTCATTTTTCTTTTCTCCTACACAGTACTTTTGCTACCCATGCACCTAAACTTTCCCTTTTATTTTCCTGTCAGAAAGCACTACTGAATTCAGTGACATCAAATAGGTGGCTGAGTGAAGACTGAAGGAGTCAGAGAAATTTAAGGTTCCATTGAGGCAAGTTTCCACAGTTACTGAGATATGTTATGGTATTTTTGTGTTAGTGAGGCTTCTTCCCTCTCAGTTTTTCCCACTCAATTTTCCTCTCCATTTGCTAAAAGGCTGTATTTTCAGACTTCCTTAAGAAGCTAAGACTGTTAGAATGTCAACATCTCTTGATTCAGTGTAAGCTAGAAATCCATGGAACAGTTTCCTGGTGGAGAGCTCTGCCTGCTGCAAATGATATTTCATGATAATACAATCCTCAAAAACCAGTTATGTTCATTCTGTAACTTCACTTCTGTACAAAAATCTGGATTTTTCAAAGAGAATGCTTGTTCAGTGTATTGGGAAGAGTAGTGAACTGATACTTTTACACTTGCTGAAATATTGCAAGGCTTGGTGTTATACAGAAAATCATTGTGGTATGAAGACACATCCTATTTTCCTCCTGCATGAAAATGTGTCTTGCTCCGAGATAACAGGTTAATTCTGTTCCTGAGCCCATGTTTGTCTGGAGAGCAGCAAGCAAGGAAGGCACTGGAGTCTGGCTTGGAGAACAGGCTTGAGCATTTCTCTGTGTGACTGTATTGACAGAGCCAGAGAGGCTGGATAATGGGATGATGCTATCTGTGAGGATACCCAGAGAATGACAGAAGGCTGAGAGAGCTCATGCATCACTGTCCTCTGGCTGGAAAACAAAGTCCTGCTCCAGAATTAGTCAGGAATGCTTGTTTTTAGTGCAGGTGACAGAAAGAAATATGATTTGCTTTTATTCAGTCTCATGAATAACAGTGGTGAAGATGACAGCCAGGACCAGGGCAGATCCCTGTGTGACGTGCCCCCCTGCCTCCCCTACTGTGTTCACTCATCCAGCAGCTAAAGGAGTGTGGAGGAGGAGGGAAATCCTGCCTTGCTGAGTCTTATACCTTTCAGAGTCATGGGCTGCACACCACTCTTCTCTCTGAGGTGTTTGGTGGGTAGCAGAGCTCAGCTTTTTGTCAAGGCTGTTTCAGACTGTGAAAAATTTGTTCCCTGAATCCACACTCTTTTTAATCTAAATGTCAGGTAGGAAATTAAAGCCCTGCTGAAATGGAGTGTATTACCAGCATTTTATTAGATCACAAACAATTTAATAACCAGATAGAGAGAGAAGGTCATTTTGTTGTCAGTCCAGCTTATCTCATAAATTAGGCATCAGGTTTTGCACAAAAGCATCTCTCAGCAAATAAAATTATCTAGTTTGATGAAGGACCTCTGTCCATGGAAAACACATAACACAGATTAAAGAGGGAGCCCTGTAACAAAATTATGATCCAGAAATGTATGAAAGGGGATGGGTTGTTCAAAAATACTTTTCACACATTTGCCCTATTAACGGCAAGTAAATGCCAAAGCAGCAAAGGACATGCCTTCCTGATGAATTCATGTGAAATTCTTTCAAGGTCAGTAAACAAAAGGGTTGGCAGATGAAATATGGATGATAAATAGGGTAGCTCTTAGTGACCTCAGTGGCTGAAAAGGGAAGAAACCCGGAACATTATCTCTTCACTAGAAATATTTATAGCCTAGAAATTACACTTTTCTGAGCAGGAGCAGGGCAGTGAGTGATGCAAAGCAACATGGCATCGATTCCAACATATCACACCACAAATCTCTCTCTGGGATGAGGGAAAGGAGTGACAAGGAAACGGCTTGGTTGGAGCAAAATTTATTTCTGAGACTATTATGAATGTCTGGTCTTGCTTAAATTTGTCTTCCTGCAGCTCTCTGAGGCACACCGATTTCTGCACCCCTGCCTGTCTCCAGCTGTGTTTTGTTATTTAGCCCTCATTAGAGTGAAATTGGACTTGTGCATTAAGTGTTCCACTGCAGTGAGGGCAAATTGTGGTGCTTCATGTCCTGAGAGAGGCTGACTCCTGAGACAAATGTGCAGTGGCAGCAGCAGAAGATTCATAAAAACGTTCATAGAATCATTGAGGTTGGAAAAGACCTTTAAGATCATCAAGTTCAACCATCAACACAGCACCACCACATTCACCACTAAACCACTAAACCATGTCCTCAAGTGCCACGTTTTTTTTTAATACTTTCAGGGATGGTGGCTCCATCACTTCCTTGGACAGCTTGTTCCAGTTCTTGACAACAATTTCCATGGAGAAATTTTTTCTAATATCCAATCTAAACCTCCTGTGGCTCAGCTTGAGGCCTTGTCCTCTCATTCTGTCACTTGTTACCTGGGACAAGAGACCGACACCCATCACCTTCCTACTTAAATTCTGCTGCCACCATCCCGCTGGAGAAACCACCACAGTGAGAGTTCATTGGAGCTTTTCCCGTGTGTGAGAGAAGCTGACTTTCATTTCTCCTTTTCTCTGCACAATGTGACATTGACCTCTCCTCAAAACAAATCTTCTACCCCTTTGCCATGTGGGCCTGGGGATGCCGTGAGGGACTGGACTCCAAAAAATGAAGAACTGGAACAAAGTTCTGCAGAAGAATGAATTTTTTAAAAATCTTATCGCCCCAGTGAGTGGGCAGCATCATTTTAGCAAACTGAACTCTGTACACAAACCAGTGTTTGTGCTGGAAGGTTCATGGTGGCTTTGTCTAAGAGCCAGGTCTGTTTCATGTCTACATGGACCAGATCTGGCTCTTGGTCATGTTCCCTAAAACTCCCTGACAGGAGTTGTAGCCAGGTGGGGGTCAGCCTCTTTTCCCAGGTAACAAGAAGTGAGACATAAGGAAATGGCCTCAGGTTGTGCCAGGAGTTCAGGTTGGATATTAAGAAAAATTTGCTTACTGCAAGAGTGGTTAAGCATTGGAAGAGGCCACCCAAGGAAGTTGTGGAGTCACCATCCCAGAAAGTGTTCGAAGAAAATAATAGATGTGACACTTCCTGGCATTATGGTATTTGGTTAAACATTGAACTTGATGGTCTTGAAGGTCTTTTCCAACCTTAATTGTTCTGTGTGTGCCAAAGCTCACGGCCCCCTTGATAATGCCAGTAGAACAGCCCATCCTTTTTATCACTCTGCTTCACACAAAATTATTCTGATTAATACTTACTCTGATGTGACTCTATCTGCCCAAACTAAAGCTCTGACCATACCTGGAAATCCAGCCTCATGGAATAAAGTGGTTCAGCCTCACTTGCTAATGAAGTGCTAACTCCTCTGTTAATGAACTGCCTCTATTCCTCTTTAACTCTGCAGTGTATTCCTGGGCAGCCTGGCCTAATAATCACTAAAACAGATGAAAGAGACACATCAGAGAAATGTTTAAAAAAGTGCTGGAGAAGCCTTTCCAGTGCAGGGATACAGTGTGAAACCAAGGTGTTCCAAACACTTTGACTCTTTGCCTGTGCAGAACAATGTGAGACATAAATGCATTCCTGGAATCAGAGAATCACAGAATAGTTGGGTTGGAAGGGAGCTTGAAATCATCTTTTTCCAATACTCCTGCCATGGACAAGGATGGGTGTGATGGTACTGGCTTCTTTTTCTGCCAAGGTCAGGATTAATACACAGGAGTCATAGTTTTGTGTTCAGACTCAGTGTTTATTATTTCTTATCTATATTATCTCATGAGCTGTGAGCTCTAACTAGCAAGGTAGATAACAAAGGTAAAATGGAATACTTTTCTATCTCTACGAGATCTTTTCAAGAAAAATCCAACCAATTATGAAATGCTACCTAAATTATTTTTCCTTTAAACCCGATAACCAACTACTTGAAGTCTGCAATGCAGACTTTACCAACCAAATACAGAAAACCACCCAAACCCATGAAGAAGGAAGAAGAAGGTGAAGAAGAAGGACCCAGACAACACCCAAACTCCTCCATCTTGCCCCATATATTACTATATATTAAATCTCAAATCTAAGTTTTTCACCCTATGAAATCATACAATATTATTCAAACTACACACCCACAACCCCAGTGCTATCACTCAACTTCTGAAGCCTGTTCCATGGCCTCAAGTCAAATGTAGTGCCTGCCTGAGGGTCAGTGCCCTTTAGAACAGTCAGTGCCCTTTAGAACAGAAAGCCTGAAATTTTCAACCTCCAGGGTTCAAACAGATGAGAGATTAACTTGTTGGTTTAACTTTCTGGTTTTGAGAAATAAAGCAGAACAATTTTTTTTTGTTTTGTTTTGTTTTGTTTGGGTTTTTTTGGTTTTTTTTTTTTAAGAGAGGAAGCAAGAGTATTTTTAATTCTGATATGATAAGGGCAGACAGACGACTTGGTGAATAAATGGGAGTGCTTAACTCACACCTTCTTCTTTGGGTAGTGGATTTCCAGTTTTTCTCCTGGCTGAGAAAACAGGAGCTGGACCTAAAACTACCACTGGGTTTCTAATGCTATTGACCCAATGGCATCCTAATTTTGTGCTGCTAGTAAACTACAATCTTATTCCTCATAATAGTTTGGAGATGATGTATGGATTGATGGGGTGCAGAATACCAGATTGTTTATTCACAGAATATGGGATCTCTTAACATGGGTACCATTAGTCAAGGACGGGATTTTTATTGCCAAATGAAAAGGGATGTGCACTCCCAGGACATGGAATGGTTTGCCATCTTAAAATGAAAGGAAAGGCATGTCTCAAGAAAGATTTATGGACCATTCAAGGTTAAAACCAAGAAGAGCACACAGCATGGTTTTACAGCTGAACATCTAATCCAATGTTTGGATTTATTTACTGTCTTTCTATAGATTATTTTAGCACTGGTGTCAGCAAGGCTGTAGACTTCCACAAGATTTTATAAACCTATTGCTGATGAAGTGAGTGGTCTGAAAAAAAGACTTCTAAGAGGAAAGTAAAGATTAGGATAGGACACTTGTGTAGTCTGGATCCATTGGTAGGTAGAATACATATAAAAGTGATTTAAGACCACCAAATTCCGAATCCCAGAAGTTGGCAGCAAAAAAACAACCCTTGCTGGATGGACGGGGGTCAGTACAGTTATCCAGGAGAGACTGAAGCAGTTTGCTCTGATTCAATCTGGAACACAGCTAAACACCACAGAGCTTTTCACTCACCCTCCCATGGAGGGAACAGGGAGAGAAGTGGGAAAAAACAGGGTGAAACTTGTGGCTTGAGAAAAAGACAGTTTAGTAGGACAGGGAAGGAAGGGGAAATCATAATAATGATGAAAGAATATATAGAATAAGTGATGTATAATGCAATTCCTCATCACTAGCCAGTCACTGAGCAGTATCTGCCACTTAAGTCCTGCCAGTTTTATTGATTAACATGATATCACATGGTCTGGAATATCCCTTGGCTCAGTTGGGGTCAGCTGACCCAGCTCTGTCCCCTCCCAGGTTCTTGTGCACCCCCAGCCTTCCTCCGGCAGAGGAGTGGGAGAAGTCCTTGACTTAGTGTAAACACAGCTCAGCAACAACCAGCAGAGTGTGTTGAACATTACTCTCATCCTAAATCCAAACCACAGCTCTGTACCAATCACTAGGAAGAAAATTAACTCTATCCCAGCTGAAACCAGGACATGGTATTTCTAAAAAAAACCCAAACAGAGTAACAACAACAACAACAACACACTGAAAAAAACCCTACCAAAAAAACCCAAAAAGCACCTGCTATAAAAAAAAATCTGGAACAAAATGTGTTCCAAATCAGATGGTGGTCAAAGGATAACATCACCCATGAGTTCATTCAAAAAAGTTTGCTTAGCTGAGGTAGACAGAGGACTTTTGCTGTGCTCTATGAAACTGCAGATGCTGGGATGTCACAACATTCTGGGTTCTCAGGCACTCATAAAGGATGTGTAATCATGGAGAAAGTCACAAGGTGTTTCTCTCAAAGTAAATACCAGTTAATACCTGCAAATACCAGTTTGCTTACTGCAAAGCTGGTGAGAACTGACTTGATGTTAGGTACTGGGCAGAAAACAGCAGGCTTTATAAGGATGCTTAAGCCATGGAAAAATTCACAATTTTCATATCAGATGGGTTTAACAGAGGGATACACTTCTTTTGCATAAAGCAAGGAGGATTTGTTCCAGTGGTTAAACCACTACAGAAAGCAATAAAATTTTCATTTCTTGATATCTTTTTAAAAGGAGTACAGCTTTTCTACAAAGTAGTGCTGCAGCTGAACACCCACTTGCTTTTCTGCAGGAGAAACTTGGCAAATAGCTGTGCACGATGTGATGTGTGAGGTTAGATTATGTTGTCAGTGTGTGCTCCTTCTGGCATTAAAATCTCTGCTTCTGAAAATCAGTGTCTGATCCAGGCCTACTGACTCTACATCCCACAGAGTGGGATGCAGCAGGAAACATCCCCAGAAGCTGACCCTGTGTGAAACAATTCCAGTTCTTCCCCATGTTATCACCTTGGCAGGACATTGTACAGTTCTATTATCCGGGGTTTACTCGTGTTTTCCTTAATTTCCACTTTTTTCTTTATTTTTTCCTATTTTTTAAAATTATTTTTAAATTTATTTTTCTGGTGGATACTGCAATAAGGATGGCAGATATTAAAGTATTTAAGCAGATGACTTAATTCTAGTATGGCATCAGCTGGACAGGCTACAAAATCTGGACATGAAGTGAGAAACTGCAAAATATAAGAGTGAGAAACTTATAAAAGTTACAGGGAGCTTAATGATGAATGGCCAGGTACCACTGGTGGAGAAACGTAAAGGACAACCAAACTTCAGCAGTAATTGGAGGGGAATTCTGGAGACCTTTGGGACATTACAAGGCCAAGAGTGCCTGGAGATCCATAGCAGTAATATTAAAGAAGGCTGGGATTATACAGGGGATGGTATCAGAAATATCAAATTTGAGTATGGCTACGGTCAAACTGGGACAAAGGGAAAAAAAAAACCACTTAAGGGAGAGTTGTTTACCAGTGAGGCACAAGAGAAGAAGGGGTCAGGATGGATTGGGAAGAAAAAACATTGGAGAATGAAGAAGAGATGAGGGTGAAGGGCTTTCTTCTCTCCTCTTGTCCACCACAGTCTATTCCAGATTATTTTCCTGTCTGAAGATTCATTTGTGGGAAGCAGTCAATGGAGATAGAATACTCAGAATACTAGAGAAACCTGGGTATTAGAGAAACCAGGGGTCTGAGAATGCATATTTTGTGGGGCTTTTTCAAGGACATTAAGCTGGGTCACTGAAATAAGCCTTCGGTTTTCATCTAGAACAAGAAATGGAAAGAACAAAATCCTGTGAAAATGGGAATTCCTGCATTCTGAACGTGAAATCCAATGGGCTGACAGAAATCTGCATCAGTCTTTTTTTACAATTTTTCTGAGGAAGAATTCAAATAAAACCCAGCCATGAGGTCACCTGAGCCAGTTATAACCACAAATAATCTTCAAGTCAGATGCCAATATCCAAACCCTGACAGTTTGGGAGAATTTTAATCCATTAAGCAATTAGGTAATTTCTCTAATTGAAACCAGGCCAAGATCCAGTCTCTGACATTGCATAATATTGGGAAAGGCTGTGTTCTGACCAGTCTCAAGGGCTATCTAATTAAAGGCTAATCAAAGTAACACTGGTGAAAGGCTTTTAGCTTGTTCCATGACTTTGGGTAGCACTTTGAGTGGAGCTGGTTAATCACTGGGGTTATTGCTGCAGATGCCTGATGGAAACAGAAGGCAGAACTTGTGCTGTACTTATAAATTACTCCTTCACTGTTGTTGAAAGATAAATACAGGAAAAGATACAGAAAATATGGCCAGATGATATTTAATAAAGGAGCCTTTTCAGAGACCTGAATATCCATTACTGTGGAGGCAACAGTTAACAGGATCACCAATTCAATCCACCTCAATTTTGCACTTAGGCAGAGCCATATCTCTGTCACTATTTACCTGCTCAAATTTATCTTCTCATTTGCCTTCTTATTGATGCATAGATCTCCCTCTTTCAAGTTTCTAGAGCAGTTGTCACCCTGTGGTCTGATTTCTCAGCTTCTGGTTTTGTGGTCATCCTGTGCAAAAGGAACACAGAGGCTCTGGGAGTGGTGACTGGAAGGTAAAGCTCCATGGTGCCAATGGAAATGAACCTTGATGAGGGAGTCCTGAGGGTTCTTTAAGCTTGGGATCCACATGATTAAAGGAAGGTGTGAACCTTGGGTCATCATGTTCAGTCCTTTCTGTGGCAAACACAACACAGAAACCCTTACAAAACTGAACAAGCACCAGAAGAAAACTGGGAGCTGGGAACTGGAAATCTACAGAGAAGCTTTGCTTTAATAATCAAAAACATGTCCTGTGCAGCGTGCTCAGGCTGTAGCTCTCTGCTTTTGTCTATCTGCACTCTCTTGTTATCTTATTTGTCTAGTTATGCATCTATCAGAGTTGGTTTTGTTTTGCTTTGTTTTGTTTTTAATCACCTCAGCAATTGTATTCTCCTGTGATCTCATGACTGTTTTTCTGTTCTTTAAATACTTTCTTCCATTACAGAGGCAACTATTTATCCACACAAGTACAGCACAAGGAGGAGGGGAGTTTCTTGCTGCATTTATTTGCCTAAACAATTTTCTTCACCTATTAGGTGAAGAAACTTTACTGTTTGGTTAATGGGATGAGTAGATGAAGCCATCAGGCATCTCACTGGTGTTTTGTAACAGAAAAAGCACTTTATAGTGATGGGAGCTCCTTACTTTGCCTCATTTTGGCAGGCTGCAGTATCCACCTCCAAAAGGACATTTTTGTGCATCTGTAAATATGCACAAATAACCCAGAGGAGGCCTAGATTCTTTGTAAAAGGTTTATGGTCATCATTGCCTACAACCTTCGGGTCTCCTTTTATCACTCAACCCAGGCAGCAGATGAATTCTATCCTAAATGTAAAATCTGATGATATTTTTTCCATAAATGTGGACAATATCAGGGAATTTACTCCAGGGCAGTGGCTCTCGGCCCTGACTTTACAAAGATTTTAGTTTAGAAAGGGTCCCAGCAGAATCTGCCTCTGTCCCCAAAACCTTTCAGCTGCTAGAAGGCAGTGTCAGTGAGATGCTGTGCATGGCAGTTGCTCCACAGCTGTTTTTGGAGTGAGAAATGAGAACAGATGGAGCAGCTGTGGCAGAAACAATCTCCAGGGTAGAAAACTCATGTCTTCTTAGTGAGAGCTGACGAGCTGAAGCTGGTGTCTGTGAGAGATTTTTCTCTGCTGTATAGGTAGAATCAAGCAGGGGATATTAAATATGCAGTTTTCCAAGGGAACCACTGAAGTACCAGATCAAAAAAAGTTAGGATGGAGCAATGGATTCAGATGGTGTGTTAAATATCACTTTCAGAGAGTATCCTAACATGGATACTTGAGAGGACTGTGTGGATTTATATGGATGTTCTCAGTCAGCTTGGAGCCTCAGCATTGCTCTCACTGTGTTCATCCCCACTTGTAGAAAGTGGAAACACATGAATGCTTTATTGAGCGTGAATGTTTTACAAGAAACATGCTTCCTGAAGCATTCCATTTGATAAAATAGAGATGATGGACAAGTTTCCTGTGACTCCAATCTTCTGCTATCATTGTTCTGAAGGACAGATCTCCTTTAGGAATTGCTGCAACAGCAAGGACAAGCACAGCTGGGGAATATCCTGGTGGCTGCCTGTCTCCATCTGTGGAGGACCAGGTTTGCAATATTGCAGTTCTCACCCAGGAGGAACAGAGTGCCTGGGACAAGGGATTATTCAGCCTGACAGCCTGCAGAAGTCAATAAACTCATAAAAAGCTTCAAAATTACATTTTTTTTTACAGTCAAATCCATTAATGCCCTATGTATTTCCATCTTATTTCCTACAAAAGATGCTGCACAGCAATTTTACCCCAGGAGAGCAAAACTGGCATCCTCACCATCATATAATCACTGCTTTTTGCTTCCCCCAACAGACACAGATTTCCCACTCTTTCTGGGTTATGAGTACTGGAAATTTTGAAAAGAAGCCAAGATGTACCAAGCAGAAAAAAAAACCCCAGCAACCCTGTTCTTTTTAGCTGGGCTGGTGCCCATGAGGGTATCCCTGGGTTTGAAAGGCTGGGCTTCAACTTCTTGTTGTCAGCTGATTGTGTCACTGACAGTAGAGTTAGGTTTGTAGTGAGTTATTTCTGGGGCATATTTAATCCAGAATAGGTAAATATCTGTCCAGAGCCACAGTTACTCAATATTCTGACATCACACAAAGCTGTGTCCAAGCTATCGCTACCACTGAAGCAAAATTGAAGAAACACAAGAAGAACTCTTTGAGGAGGAGGAAAATTTCTGTCTCTTTTTGAGGTCAGCAGGGAATAAGAGTGTCTGTGATGAGCCAGAATGGCACACAACAGGAATGGAAGCTGAAATTTGATTGTCAGAGCAGATTGTGTCTGGTTGCTTCAAGTTCTTACGACTCCTACAAGCAAAGCTGAACTGTCACTAGCCCAGGTACCAAAACTCATGGCCGGGGAACCTGATAATTCAGTATATTGTGCTGAAGAACAACTGATATAAAGGGACCTTAAGGCAAATTAGTGTTTAAATACAAATCACAGCAATTTCAGAACTAAGAAGGAGGTTTTGCCTGTGTTAACTCCACCATAAACAAAACAACAACAAAACCCAAAACAACAACAACAACAAAAAAGGAGGTGCCTGAACTTATTAAGCATTTTTTTTTATTTTTATGGTTGCTAGAGAAGGATAAATGTTTCTTTCTGAATATATTGAATTTTTTTTTAATAGATAAAATTAAGGAAGGTAGTTAAAGAGAAGGGTCTATTCCCACAAAAATGAACAAAGTCAACCTCCTAAATAATTTTTACATGCATGTTGCAAAGAACTAGAACAGTTGCAGTAGAATGAGCATTTTCTAGAATATCACTGAAAGCACAAGCAAAATGCCTGGAATATGATTTTAAGTACCAAATGATCATCAATTCCTTTTATGTTTCAGTTATCTCAGACTCATTTTCTCCATTATGCCTTTAGAATAAATGTATTTGGTGAAAGCCCTCTGGAACTTGATGAAACTTGAGATCAACTAATGCCTGCAGCGAGTGTTTTCCTTTCAGAACCACTACCAAGGGCAAAATTCATAGAACTGAAGAAGGGTAAATTAGTTTTGGTAGAGGAACTGGTGAAAGAACATAACACACTCACTTAGAAAAGCAATGGGGAAATTAAATAAATTAATGGTATGTGGGAATTGAGGCAGTAACACAGGTTCAAATGTAACCACCTGTTGCATACAGGTAAAGGTATAAAAGAAAGGCCTTATAAAATGTGGTTTAGGCACTGCTACCCTAGCTAAGCTAGCAGTCAGCTGGCAGTCAGCTTGTAACTTCCCATTTGAAAAATCATAAGAGTCAAAGCAGTTAGCACAGCAAACTATTCTGGTAACCATTCACACCTGCGTAAACAATAAATCTATCCCATGAAAATCAGTAAAGAAAACATGTAAACAATCCAAGAATAGAGAGATTTGATGGACAAGTAAAATGCCCTGTCCTAAACAATGAATTGAGTGTCAAGAGGTCACTAACCAATTGGCACTGAACACGAGGTCTGTGAAAACTGTATAAAATGAGTTATGTGAATGAAGAATGGGCTTTTCCTGCATGAAGAAACTGGGTCCCATCTGTTTTACTACAGCCACCACCTTGTGCAGATGCTGCAAGTGACAGTTCCCTAGAAGAAGGATTTAGGAGTGCAGATAGAACAGTACTGAGGTGGATGGGAAGCAGGTTGCTTTTGGAGGCGCTGATGGCAACATCATTGATGGATAAATTTCTCTCTGTAATTTCTGTTAGTGTGCCAAATAAGGTACCTTTGGACGGTCACAGAATTATAGAATGGGTTGGGTTGGAAGGGATTGAAAGATCATCTTGTTCCAAACCCATGCTCTGGGCTGGCACACCTTCCACCAGACCAGGTTGTTCAGAGCCCTCTCCAACCTGGCCTTGGACACTTCCAGGGGTGGGGCAGCCACAGCTTCTCTGGGCAACCTGTTCCAGGGCCTCACCACCCTCACAGCAAAGAATTTCTTTGTAACACCCAATCCAAACCCACCCTCTATGAGCTTTAAACCCTCCCCTTTGTCTTTTCACTCTGTGTCCTTGTGCTTGGCTGCTGAAACCAAACCTGTGCCCAGCTTCTGCACCGTGTGGCCTCGCCTGTCCAAGACAGCAATCCATCTCTGTGGGCTCTGCTGGATTAGAGTTTGTGATTCCCACTTGAAAAGCGCCAAATGAAAAATTTGTTTTATGAACTGTCACAGTATAAACTCCTATATTTTATTAATCAAGAATTTACAACTTTGTTACACACCAGCTTTATGTGGGAATTGTAATCACATCCCAGAAAACTTTCAAGGTTTCTTCATCACACTGTGTTTAGAGAAACATTTGCTTGGTTCTTGGTGGGAAAAAGAAGACAGAGACTCTAAAACTCAGGACTTTTCCAAACAGCTGATTGATGACATCTTGTCCATAGTGGGCAAAAGCTTCTCTTGAATCAACAACTCAGTGAAAAGCAGGAGTTAAGAGATGCTGCCTTTCTTGGATGCCTTGAGAGGATATTTTATGTTTTTAATATCCACCCAGTTACAGCAGGACATTGGCCCTGGCTTTCAGAACTTGGAATCAGGGAGTGGATGCAGGATGCAGGCTAATGAGAATAAATAGTAATTAACTTTGTACTTGGGTAGTGCTATTTGGACTAATCTGTGGTACTGGGGAATTCTTTCCTGTCCCAGGTATTGCTGTAATGGATGTAAATAACAGAAGCTAAACTCCTTCTCCATATCTGTGGGGTATTCCCTGGTAATGTGTGTCTCCTGCTACCCTCAGAACCAGGATGATTTCTTTGAAAATCTAAAATTGACCTAATGATGCAAGGAGTGCATCCATGTGACAAAGGACATTCTGGTGGCTTGATTTCTCAGGCCCCTTAAGAGAAAGAAAAAGAAAGAAAGAAAGAAAGAAAGAAAGAAAGAGAGAGAGAGAGAAAGAAAGAAAGAAAGAAAAAGAAAGAAAGAAAGAAAGAAAGAAAGAAAGAAAGAAAGAAAGAAAGAAAGAAAGAGAAAGAAAGAAAGATTATTTCCATTCCCATGGCATACTGTAAAATATCAATCATTAGGGAACACAGGATATATTTGGGAACAATTTTGATAAAATCTTCAAGACCTGACAGTCCATGTACTCTCCATTTCCTACCTCAGCTGAAATACACACATTGAAGGAGAAGGGGTTAATTCTTATGGTTCAAAAATAGATGGACATGATGTCAGTGTATTTTTTTTATCCCACCAAAGTGGATAATTGGATGGAAAATTAATATGCAAAGGGTTGCAACAAAAGAGTTTTTGCGTTGAGGGTTTTTTAGAGTCCAGAAAAGTTGGGGTATTTTCTGAGATTCACATCTCAAGCCAATTTTATTTCTTTTTTGGCAAAGCTTGATTTGTATTTTTGTTCTCTCTCTCTTTACTGAAATTGTAAAAGATGCATTCTGCTTAAAAAATATGAACCACAGCATAGGTGATTTAAAGACAGACTTTGATGTTTGCAACAAGTATTTGTTACAGCTCAGAGATGGGAATTTTATTCCAGTCCTTCCCTTCCAACATGGACTATGTACTAAAAAAACCCCTCATGCTTTGTTCCTTGAGAAAACTTTGCAGACACAAAATAAGTGTCATGATAATAATAAATAAACAAAGAAAATTAAACATCTGACAACTGTGCACCAAGGCCTTTGAAATAAATAGAATAAAACCAAACCAAACCAACCAACCAACCAACCAACCAAAAAAAAAAAAAACAAACCCAAAAACCAAAAAACCAAACCAAAAAAACCCAAACCCCAAAACCCCAAAACAAACAACAAGCAAACAAAAAAACCCCAACTTAAACTAGCTTGGGCCTCAGGTACATTGTTTCTATCAAGAAAAATTCTGTCCTTCTCTTCCACTCTTCTTTTATTAAAAGGAAACTGAAGTGCATGTACACCCAGATAAACATTTTCAAAAATCTTTCTCTTGCTGTTTTTTAAGGTTTTTTGTTGTCTGTCCCACATGCAACAAAGTGCTTTGAGAGACTTGAGTATGTTCTTAAAGTTAAGTGTGTCTTAAACAGAATTGTGCTCAAAGGAAGTGAAATAAACTTGTGTTCATGCTGTCTTGAATTGGATCTTTGACTATCCATACAGAAGTGTAAAGTAAAAATGTCATTTTTTACTGAGTGCCGAATGATTAACAATTGGGAAGAGGGTAAGGGTAGGAGAGGGGATCTCCTCCTGTTATAAATTATCAGTAGAGAAGAAATAACACATTCCCTTAAAACATTTGCCTCTAAGGCGACTCCAGCTTCTCATTTTCTAAGACTCTAAGAGGGAAAAAGCCTACTTGAAAAACAACAGAAGCAGAAAGAAGTAGAAAAAATAAAGATCTCCTTCTAGATTATTAATGTTGGTAGGATAAAAAAGTGCTTGGAGACATGGTTTGAAATGCTATTTCATTACCTGCACTGCTTACTTACTACCTAATCCATGTACTTATTTATCTGGATTTGAAAGAAACTGACAAACTGAGGTAATATTAGAATGCAACAACACTCCAATTAGCCCTGACAACATTAATAACAATGATGTGCCACCTGTATCTGTTAAATATTTTGCCACCTTAGATTAAGTTAATTGAAATTAACCAGCAGCACAGTGAGGTCAGCAAAAGCTGAGAGAAATTTTTAAGGAATGTGATGGATTCATGCGCTCACAGACTTCACCCAAGAACAAAACACACGTCTACATATACATGAAGTGACCCAAGACAATTAAGAGCCAGGAATATCTTTATTTGTTTTTACAGGACATAGAGAGGAGTGTGGATTAATTGTGCAAGAATTGGATTGATTGCTTCCATGCTCCTGAGGGAGCTGACTGTAATATCTTTCTATCCACCTACATAAAGATAAATATCCAGGAAACAAAAAAAACATTTGTCTGTGTCAACACTTAATTAATGTCAACCCTGGATGGCAGAATAACCTGCTTTGTTCTCCAGATTTTACTGCACTGTGTGTTTTGAGCAGGGATTTTCTTTCCCATCTTTCTCCATGGCTGTCATGTGCTGCTAATGGATGCATTTTGCATGATCTCTCTTTCCATTCAGTAATAACATCTCTTGGTTGCAGAAGTTCTCTTAGATCATCAGTTTTAACCATTAACCCAGCACTGCCCAGCCCATCACTAAGCCATGTCCACAAGCTCAACAACCATGTTTGTTTTGTTTTTTTTTATCTGGGATGGAGATTCCACCACTTCCCTGGGCAGACTCTTCCTCATTTTGCATGTGGGAGTTCCTAGACTCAGCATTACACGTCTTGATTAAGTTACTCAAGAAGATGGACTAGAGCCTTTAAAGTTGAAACTGGAGCTTTTCAACCCCTTTTAACCTGTTTTGTCAAGACTCTGATCTTAGCCTAAAAATACTGGGCCAAAAAAAAACTCCTAAAGTGTGACTGCAAAAGAGAAATTAGAATTGCAGTTACATTCTTATTGGCTTTATCCTGATGCCTCTTATTCTTCTGTCTTCATTTCTTCCTTTTTAAAAGCTGCACATGAACTTTGGCTCAGTCTATTTTAAGCAGCCACGTGTGCCAGTGGCGTGAGTGCTCAGGTCAGCAGAGGAGCCTTTCAAAGCTGACTTGGTGAACTCTAATGAGAACATCAGAAGCAGCTTCACTCTCTCCTGCTGATATACAGCGTGCTCAGTTGAACTTGACATGGATTACCAGGTTCTAATTCATTTAGGTGTTGGTCAAGGGATAATTTCCAACATTTAGAGAAATAAATCGTCAGAAATCTGACAAAGATATAACATTAAACCAGCAAGGCATGAAGGGGTATTAACACGTATGTGTGTAAGTGGATATAGTTTAATCAGGGTGGGAATGCGAAATACCCAACTGGCCTGGAGCAACAGTAGTCTCTCACTTGTTGTGACTTCAGGGAAAGAGTAAAAAAAAATCCATATTGATTTTTAATAAACCCTGTGAAAGATGTTCTTAGAGCTCCATGCCTCAGCACGCTCTCCCAGAAATAGATTCAGATGTTGGGGATTCACTTGTTTGTGTCTGAAGGCCAATATGTTCTTGAGCTAAAAATGAAACACTGAGCAGATGCTGACTCGAACTGACGTGTTCTGAAAGTCAGGGGAGTTGGATGTTGTCAACGTTCAGTAAACACATACAAACAAGAAAAGAAAAAAAAAAAGAAGGAATAAAGGAAAGACACTAATTAGACATAATACCCTTTGACAGGCCATTTATGAGCAGGATTGATAAAACAGATATTATTAACTTCTCACACCAAATTCCCATTTCCAATTTACAGGTGCAGGCAGCACTGCACTAATCAGTGTCACCACATCCCCACTGGGGGCTGAGGTGTTTGCCCTCAACCCCCTCCTCTGTAGACCCATGTTCTGTAGAGATTTTCTTCTTTTCCACTGAGCAATCTCTAGATTTACAGAATTATAGAATCACAGAATGGTTTGGGTTGGAAGGGACCCTAAAGATTGTCTCATTCCAAACCCCTGCCATGGGCAAGGACACCTTCCACTGTTCCAGGTCGTTCCAAGCCCCATCCAACCTGGCTATGAACACTTCCAGGGATGGGGCAGCCACAGCTTCTCTGGGAAACCTGTGCCAGGGCCTCACTACCCTTATAAAGAAGTTTTTCCTAATATCTAATCTAGATCCTTCTCCATTTTAAGGCCATTCCTCCTTGCCCTACCTTCTCCTTCTGAAAAGGCCTTTTCCAACCCTGGGTGTTGCAAACCTGTGATTGATGCACGTCAGGGAATCAGAAATCAGACACTGGGATCTGAAATACAAAAGAACCCATTGTACAAATAGACATAGGAGAGAAATTGAAAGAAAACAAACAAAATTAAACCAGGGAATGGTTGTTTCTGTTCCTCTCCTTCCTGCTGGGTTTTCTTCTCATTTCCATCTTGATGGGATGATATTGTTTTTGAGACAAGACCTCTCTCCTTCTCCTTCTTCTGGGCAGTGAACTGTACAGGGACAGGGTAGGCACTGTCACATCAAGGACCAGGTGGTGTGAAATAATCTCCTAACTGTGCGATTTTGGAAGTTAATATCGGGGAGACAAAAAACTAGTGTGTTCCAAATGCAATCATCATGAATACCATCAAAGCAGATTTTGTATAGAATTCATGTTGTTAAGGATACTTAATAGGAAAATTGGAAGGTATCTGAAGCTCTACTGCTTTTTTCTCTCTTTATATTCTTTCAAAATTTGCTGATGCAATAATTTCTGACCAAAATACATCACCTGTGTGAAAATCACCTGACATCTCACCTATTATAAACTTCTAAAGAAATTTTCTTCCAGGGACTGCTATTAGTTATTTATAAAGATTAGCTTTCCTCTTTTTCAGGATAAATCTTTTGCTTAAGAAGTTCCTGTATTTTCCTATTTTCACTGTATAGTTTTTATGTAAGTTTTATATAATTGATACAATTTTATATAAGACATTGTACCTTAAAGGAAGTTAATTTTTTTAGGAACTTCTCTGTGTTTTAAAATCTATTTCTATTGTAATTTACTTTCTTCCTTTTGTTTGTACCTTAGAAGGAAAGTGAACAGAGGAACTCTGATTAGTCTGAAATTTGTTTATTTCCTGTATCTCATCAGTGTAATATTTTTGTTTTCTAGTAAATGCGTACCTACAGAGGAGTTGTTTTTCTTCGTGCCTTTTTTTTTTTTTTAATTACTTTAGCATTGTTAGTGTTTTTTGTCCCCGTGACTTCCTGTAATTATACCATGGAAATTTAATTCCATGAACATTTCTGAAAGAAGGTATTTATGTAATTTAAAACAACAGCCATCTTTACTTGAAAGAAGGAAACTCTACAATTCCTGATGATTTTGTCAAAATACTTTTACATCTCTCAAATCAGCTGTAAATTTTATTCTATTATTAATTCTGATATTTAATTCTGATATGTTGAATTTTGGACTCTTCTCTAAGGAAAGAAAAGGATCAGAACTGGTAGATTAGTTTTGAGAAGAAAGATAATATTATATAAGCTGATAGGAAATTACCACAAATTTCTTTTGTGTCATTGTTAAAAGTGAAATCCAGCAGAAAATCTTTAATGTTCTGGACATCTTTAGAGAAAAAGAAAAGATAAATATAAATATGTCCTAGGATCAGACATGCTTAACTCTTCTGTATGAAAATTTTCCACTTTCTTCAGTTCTTGCTCACTCAGAAACATTTTGGACTTTGGGTACAGACTGAGCAGTTTTATAGCTTGCTTACAACAGCAGCAACACACTTTCAAGGACTGCACATATTATGGAATCACAGAATCATAGAATCACACAATAGTTGGGGTTGAAAGGATCCTGGATCTAAATCCAGGATTTAGAATAGATATTAGGAATTGTTGGGGTTGGAATTTTTGGACTTTAAGATCATGCATTTCCACCCCCTCGCCCCTAGAAAATTACACTTGACCAGTTTAACGTGGTCAGTCGTTCTCTTTTGTACTGGGACTGGTGCTGCAGAAAAGGACTTAGGGAATGCTGGATGATGGCAAGCTGAATGTGAGTCAGCAGTGCCCTGGCATCCAGAAGGGCCAACCCTGTCCTGGGGCCATCAGGGACAGCATCACCAGCTGGGCAAGGGAGGAGATTGTTCTGCTCTGCTCTGCTCTGCTCTGCACTGGGGAGGCCTCACCTTGAATAGTGTGTGAGTTTTTGGGTGCCTCAATGTAAGAAAGGTGTAAAGCTGTTAGAGAGCATCCAAAGGAGGGTAATGAAGATGGTGAAGGGCCTTGAGGGGAAGCTGTATGAGGAGTGGCTGAGGATACGTGGTCTGTTCACCCTGGAGAAGACTGAGGGGAGACTTCATTGCAGTCTACACCTTGGGGATGGGTATCTCAGGATAATACCCGAGACAACTTTGGGATGGGGATGTGTGCCAGTCCAAACAGGGATTTTGTCATGATTCATGGGTTGCTGATTCAACAGCAGAACATCCTCCTTTATCTGCCTTGGTTTTCAGCTGCTGTGTGTGGTTTATCAGCTGTAAAGCAGCACTGAGTTCCCTCCCCTGCAAGGGAGCAGAGTCTGGCTGTGTGGTCTCCACTCTGCTCCATCCTCTGTTGAGTCTCTCTTGGATTGTGTTTATGGGAGGTTGGGTGTGCTGACCCTGCTCCATTCAGGGAATAGAACTGTGTTTTCCACTATATATTCTTATCTTTTTATCCCTAGTCATTTTGCCACATGCTTCATGCCTGAAGGGACCTCTGGCATGCAAACCAATGCCTTAGATTCTTGTATAAAATATTTGTCTTTCCATTAAATTTCCCCCCATGGCTTTTTGGAGACAGGTGGGTGGCAGGGGAGGAAGAGAAAGCAGGAAGGAGGTGAAGTCAGGAGACACACACAGACAGTGAGGAGAACAGGATTATACTGATTTGGCAGGAGAGAGTTAGTGAATTGAAAGAAATGGCATTAAGCACGGATTGATTAATGGCAATGACAACAGAGACAAACAGCTTACAGGCTAAATCCTCTCCTCTGTGCATTTCACTGCTCTGCTGCACAGAGCAGGGATGTCACTGCTTCTGCCTGGTGGCTCTTTTTTGCCTCGTTTTTTCATCTGGAGGGATGAGCAGTTGTGGGCAGAGACGAGGTGGCAGCACTCATTCAGCAACAGCTCCAGAGGGCCACATCACCACCAGGAGGACTTTGAGGGCTGCCTGGAGTGGGTCCAGAGAAAGACAACAGAGCTGGGGAAGGGTCTGAAGCACAAGTCTGATGAGAGACAGCTGAGGGAGCTGGGGGAGTTCAGCCTTGAGGAAAGGAGATTCAAGGAGGACTTTCTCACTCTCTACAACTCCCTGACAGGAGGGCTGTCTTGGTTTGGAGACAGGTGTCTGCCTGGGAAAGCTGGAGCTGCCCTTGGAATGGAGAATGTAAACACCCTCCCTCCAAATTATTATAATTTTGAAATGAAGGGGCTTTCAGGCGAAGATATGGGAATAGGAATAATAGTTATTTGCTAGGAATATTAAAAACAAAAATGTAGTACTACAAAAAAAAAAAAAAAAAAAAAAAGGTAAGCCAACAACAAAAAAGCAAACATTGACAGAGTCAGAGCTACAACCTGACACCCTGTTGGTCAGGGTGTTGGGAGCAGTCCAGTCAAGTCCTCCTGGAGTTACAGATGTGGTTCTATTGGCACAGAGATGATCCTGTAGAAGGGTGTAGGTTCCCTCTGAAGGTCCAGTGGTGGTGAGATGGGTCCAGTCTTCCTCTGGGAATCCAGTGCAAACAGGCTGCCTTGGTGTTCTGAATCTCAGGTTTTATCCAGGTAGGAATGCTGGGCTCCTCCCCCTGGGTGAAGTATCTCCCAATGGGATGATGTAATTTTATCAGTCATGCAGTGAGCCTCGATGGCCCATGAACAGCAGATATCCCCCAGAGGGAGGATGGGTCATGGAAGAGATGAAGAACACTGCCCCACCTGCTTTCAACAGCTGGCCCATTAGCAGAAGACACCCGTCCTCTCCTCCCTGGAGTCTCAAGGATGGGTCATAAAAGAGAAAAACACCTCCACAACCAGTTTCAACAGATGGTAACAGGATACATACTTTTGGTTACATCCTGCATTGCAACCCAAGACAAGGGTGCAGCCAGGTGGGGGTTCAGTCTCCTCTCCCAGGTAAAAAGAGACAGAACAAAAGGGCATGACCCTGAGACACACCAAGAGAGATTTAGATTGGCTATTAGGAAAAAATTTCTTCATTGAAGGGTGATCAAACATTGGAACAGGCTGCCCAAGAATGTGGTGGAATCACCATACCTGGAAGTGTTCAAAAACCATGTGGATGTGGCACTTGAGGACATGGTTTAGTGGTGAACATGGTGTTGGGTTGACAGTTGGACTTTATGATCTTAAAGGATTTTTCCCAACCTTAACAATTATGATTTTTGTGATTCTATTCCTTCCTCCACCACAACCACCACCACATCCAAAGGAGTGGTGGAAGAGGATAAATAAAGTCATAAATGAAAAAATCACATGAGACCTTCCAGTGCCACCCTACCACAAATACCTTTCTGTTGCACTTGGATTTTGTAACTTTTTTATTATTATTATTTTTTATGATGAAGTAGCTTGAAAAAAAAAAAGAGAAAAAATTCTCTAAATCAAGAAATGTATCAGAGGAAGGAGGTACCTCCATTTTTTCAGCCCAGCTGCAGGAGGAAAGATATCTCTGACTGCATCAGACATATGCATGTCCATGTTTATACTCACAGCTGCCTTAGATATTCATAAATAATAATATTATGTGAAATACACTATATAATGTAGAGGATACAAGCTACACACACCTAATGCAGTTGTCAAAATTATTCTTAATAAATATCAATACATAAAAATTTCCCTTATTCTTGAAATCCTGCACCCATAATGCATTTCACTGGAGTTTAGTTAGAGTGTGCTGCATTTTTCAATCTAAAATGCACTTCTATTAATATTGAATCAGGGACTATTTATCACGAAGCAGTAAGGATAGCTATAACTGTTTATTGCATTTGTGGTATTGTGGCTCCTAAAAAAAATAGTTATCATTAAGCAAGGATAATATTTAGAATGAGATTACTCATTAGAAGTCTGCAGAATGTTTAAAATCTCTGAGAATGTTAATTCTGAGTCAGAGCTCTCACCAGGACTCACTTAACTCATTTTGGCAATTGAAAAGTGGGATGCCTTCTGCAGCTCCTTGTCCACACAGCTCTGGTGAGACACAGAGATCTCGAGAGCAAATTCTGCTGCGTCCTTTCTGCGGTGATAATGTAAAAAAAATTAATTTGCAAGGATACATTAGATGAGGTATCTCACTTTCAGAGTGTCAAGCTCAGAAAAATCCTAACCAAAATCAGGAAGAAAAAAAACCCTAAACACCAGAAATCCCTCAAGTTTTACTTCTATCCAAAGAAATTATTTAAAGACATAACCATTTGCTCTTAATAAAGTAATTGAATTTATGTATACGGAGTTCAATTTTCTCAGCATTTACTCTGCATTTACTGTGAGTCTGCCACAGTTTGCAGAACTACCATTTTCCATGGCCATTTATGGAAATATGTGGAGATTTTGCTTAAGGATAACTTTCCTTAAGAATAAATTATTAAAAAGGAAAAAGAAACTTTAAAATCCATCTGACCTTATTGCCTCCTGGAGTTTCTGTCAGCTGAGGAACATTTCTGCTTTGTTTAGGAGTCTTAGACTTTAACTATTTAAAGTTCCAGTCAAACAGATCCATGGAAAAAGGACAATAGAGTTAGATGAATGCCAAAGTAAAACAAAAATGCTTTAGTATTGAAAATGAAATTATGCTAAAGAGAAAAAAAAGTTAAATGTATTTCTGAACATTTTAAATATTTTAAATATCTATAAATATTCATTATGCATCCATCCCCAACACATATTTTAAACCCAAAGTCTCTGCTTTCATTAAGTGAATGCTACTGGAGATAAAAGTTTGCTTAAAAGAAACAGGACAATTATCATTGGACCAGCTGTGGTGATAAATCACAGCCAGGCAGAGAAATTATGTTCCAAAAATGGAAATAAATGCACATCCACACTGGAGTTCCAACAGAGAAAGGGAAGCAAGGAGAGAACAGAGGTTTGAAAACCAGCGCTGCACAGCCAAAGAACAGAAAAGAGAATTGCAAAATGATGGACAGATTTTACTTCAGGCTGCTTTGGACTTTGACATTTTTGCAAACAGAAAGGGGGGACAACAGTTTAAATTAATTAGTCGTTTAACTTACAGTAACAGCTCATGACTCCAGGCTATGCACTGTGAATCCCTTTCTTGTGCCATGGTGGTTTTTTTTTTGCTTTCCTGCCAACCACTGTCTCTTGTGTGAAAGTAATTTGCTGGCAGAGCCCTTTGTTCTGTGTTAGAAGAGAAAACTTCCTAACCCAGAGACAAGTTTCTGAGCAATCACTGCTTAGTAAACTTTTCACCACTTTTACAATACTGATTAATAGCATGATATTTTTAAAAACAAACAAACAAAAAAAATCCAAAACCCCAGACCCCTGATACAAACAGCAACACGGCTGCTAGACATGATTGGAAACCATGGAAATTTTTCTTAAAATCATTATTCTTCCAAACCTTCTTCTCTGCCAAAGTTCCCACTTCCCATGAGCTCCTTTAGTCTTTTTCATGGTGATTCCTGGCTTGTGTTTGGTAAGGTGCAGGTTATTTGATATTCACATTATCTAAACCAAACTGTGGTCACAATATGTATAAAGCAGGTAGAGCAAGGAGCAGAGTTGTCCAAATAATGATCATCTCTACATCAAAGAAAAAAACAACAGAAATAAAAAAGAAGTGGGATAGAGAACTTATGGATTTCGTCCACTGGATCTTCCACGAGGCAGCCAACAGATGCAGAAGTTTGTGCCAAAGGACACAAAGGAGGGGGAAAACTTTGATTGATTGTGGTGCCTGGGAGCTGTGCTGAAAGATCAGTAAATAAAATATCATGCCAACCTTCAAAGAAGGCAAAAAGGAGGACCCAGGGAACAACAGGCTGGTCAGCCTCACCCCAGCTCCTGGGAATGCAGTGGAGAAGTTGATCCTGAAAAGCATTTCAGGCAGATTAAGTAGAAGGAAATAATCAGGGGCAGAGCATGGCTCCACCAAGGAGAAGTCGTGCTTGACCAACTCGATAAAGCTCTGTGAGGAAGTGACTGACCTAGAAGGTGAGGGGAGAACAGTGACCAGATGAGGGGAGAGGATAGACTATTGCCTACCTGGGCCTCAGGAAGGCCCCTGACTCACATCAGAGCCTCCCAATAAAGGTGTTGATACATGGGTGTTGCAGTGCACCTCCACACCCCAGCAAGTGTTCCCATATTAGGAAAAGAGTTTAACCCTCACCCCCTGAAATTTTAAGAAAGAAGAACCAGAAACTTCTATGCTCTTCTCACTGTAATTGGCCCAGTGCCAAAGCAAAAAGCACCTGTTGGACCCTTTAACTGTCCCTCAAGGAATGGAGCTATTTTCTATTGGGCAGCAAACCAAAAATCCCTCCTAGATCCTTGAATACTTCAGAGAGAGCACAGAGTCTCTTGGGGCTTTTTCAGGGTGTCTTAGCAGGTGCAAGGTGCACTTCCCTGCACTGTGCATGGCTTTTATTCTTTTGTTTTGTATAGTTTGTTATTTTCTCTTTAATTAAACCTTTTTGCTTTTTCAAAACACCTTCTATCAAGCCTTCTCACTAATTATTCTTAAGCCATTTCTAGGAGGTTGCTGGCAGTCCTCAGAGCTGATGAATCTTTGTGGGGCTAGTAACACCATGGCCTCACGCAGAAATTCATCACATGGGCAGAGACTGAAAACTGGCTGAATGGACACAGAGGGTGGTGTTCAGTGGGGCAAAGTCTCATTGGATCATGGATCTCAGGGTCAATACTGGCTTCAGTCCTGTTTAACAGCTTCATTAATTACCTGGATGATGAGGAAGACTCCAGTCAGCAAGTTTAACAATGACACCAAACTGTGAAGTTCACTATTTAGTTTCTGGTCATATCGAATAATAAATATCTAGAGAAACATAAATAAAATTTCTCTCCATACGTCAGAAGTTTCCTGACACCTGTAACTATGACATTGTTTATTTTGGTGAAATTCAGATGTCCAGATTTCCTTTCAATCTGGGCCTCGTTGATTTGTTGAGGAAGGACTTTCTCTAAGGCAGGACCGTGAGTTGGAAAGGTTCAAAGTGACACAATGTAGATTTTTCAGCTCACCTCCATTTCTGGGGATGTCTATCATTTATGGGATCACAGTGAGAACTGACAAATTTAGCAAGTGCCAGAAAAGCAAATGACTATGAAGAAAAAACTCAGCTGGAAAAATACTTTTAAAACTCTCTTGGCACTTGGATTTCAAAGTTACAAATTTTATTAAGACACAGTGAAATGCTGTCACAGAGGATTAAAAATAAATAGCAGTTTTCATCAATGCAGTTCTGATTCAGAAGTTATGATTCAGATGGACTGATGTTTCTTTTCTAGAACCTAATTGCTATCATTAATGCTAACAATGATAATTAACAAGCAATTTTCTCATCTATCTAATAGATTTATTTTTGCTGCATTTGGAAATACTGTGAAAAAACCAATCTAGTTTTTGAAAGCAGACAAAGGTCATCTGAAACTAAAAAGCACATGTTTAATCAGAGTATTTGAGCTTTTTGTCCTGATCAGACATTTTTAAAACGATAGTATTAAAGGCTTATGATAAGCACCTTAAAAGTTGTGGCAAGATGGATTGGACCCTGGATGGATTGGATGGATTGGATTATATTAGGCATATGATAGGTCAATAACTAACTAAATAAATAAAGAAAGAAATATCGTCAAGTAAATGCTACTGTAAGGAAAAGAGATGTTGAGCAGCTTTTTAAAGAAGTACAGGCTGCTGGTTTCTTTATAGTAAAAAACACTAAGCAATATTTTTTCACATCAAAAAATAAATTTCCAACTTCCAAACCAAATGGAAGCAATTGCAGGAGGTTCATTTTCTTATGTCAAGAATGGCTTGAACTCTAAAAAGTTAGTAATGCTTGAGTTCCTTTTCTATTTTCTTGATATGATAAGAACCCTCCATTTGCCATACTTTAATACCTTCCTCTTCAGAGATTTGTTCCTGACGTGGATAATGGAGTCCTTGAGAATTACTTTCATGGATAGTAGGTTAAAAAGTGAAATCAGGTGTCTCTCTACACAGTGCTAGGAAATGAGTGAGTCAAATTTCCCTCAATGAGAATGTTCTTTGTATGCCACAAAATCGATGCCTGCTGCCAGGTGACATCATCACCACGGGAGGAAAATGATGGAACAGCTTGTGTTCCAAGCTGTGTGTCCCAACCTTGTGGGCTACCAGTGATCACTGTGGTGCTGGACATGGGTCATGTGGCACAGAAGAAAGGGATTGACAGTGCTGGCCATGGGTCACAGATTTTGGGCAGCCTTGGTTAACATCTTTTAGCTCTAACATCAGTTTTAACTGGCTGGGTGTCTATGGCTGGTCTGCTCTTCAAGTGTTTGTCTTTGCATGGTGTGACCACAATTTTGGACTTTATGATCTTCTGACAGGCTATTCAAGGATGCCATCACCTCCCTCAAGCAAACCCCCATGCTCCAGCTGGTGTTTGCAGGGCTGTAACATGTTGGATTTACTCCCAACAAACAGAAATTTGTGGTTCTGTTTTGTCGGTTTTCTGAGGAAACTTGTGGGTGCCCCAAATGTCTCTTATCCCCAAGGGTTGTTGATTTTGGGTGATGTGAATCCTCTGCAATGAGACCAGTCACTGAGAGATGGTATTATCCTTTACTAAAAAGAATGTGAAGAAAGTTGTAGTAGAGCTTTCATTGAAGAAGGAACAGCAAAGCCCAGCCAGTCCTGGACCATTAGTGAAGATAGCAACAAAAAAAATCTGCTGCCTTCACTGAATTATCCCATCCCCAAATATATTTCTGTCAGGTTTGGGGTATATTTTAATTTATACATCTGTTCTCTCTCAGAAGTACTTGTGCAACTGCAGAAGTTGGCTCCTTCTAATGATCTACAGTTGCACCTTGTGAAAATACATTTTCAATTTGGCTCCTGAAACATGGATCAAGTGATCTGCCAACACAAATATCCTTTGCTGTCAAACATTTTTATCCTCTGGAGAGTGGAACACCTGTACAGCCACTCAGAAAAAGAAAAAAAAAAAAAAAAAGAAAAAAAAAAAAAAAGCTTTGTAGTCGTGTTGCCTTTTGCTTTCAATTTTTCACTTGAATTTCATTTAGCAATTAGTTAAGACAGCCATAAAATAGTTTTAAATATTGGCATTATGTATTAACTTGTACATTCAAGGCCAAATTCCCAGCTGGTGATTTACACCTGCTGGATGAGTGGCCTTGTGCATTGCTCTATTAAAAGGCTCTTGTCATCTCTTTCTAGACCACAGTGTTTGGGCTGTGGTCCTTTGACATAAGCCAGGCTGGCAATGTGCCTCCTCCTGGCTTTGTGCTGAACCAGAGACTCAGGTCAGTGACAGAAACCAGGAATTGAGAAATACTGTGAGAATTGCAAGTGACAGTTGTGAATTCCCAGTTTTTTCCAGAATTAAACCTTAGGGAAGCCATATGTAAATTCCTGATATGTGGGTTGTAACTAGTGCACTACTCAGCTGTCAGACTTGGAGTGCTCTTCAATTTCTTCATGAAAGAAATATTAAAACAGGTGAAAAGAAGGGATTATGAAATATGACAGATCAAAAGCCACTATGATGATAAAATATTGGCTTATTCTCCCAGAGAATTCCCTATTTTGCTGGAGTTTTATTTATTGTTATGCCATACATGATGCACATATCTACGTATGTACACAGAGACACAGTAATAATATATAATGCAATATAAGAAATAATTTAATATGTTATATATGTCTTATGGTGTATATATGGTATATACATCACAGAATCATAGAATAACAGAATCACAGAATAATAGAATGGTTTGGATTGGAAGGGACCTGAAAAAATTGTTTTATTTCAACCCTCCTCTGTAGGCAGGTGTGTCACCAACTTGATCAGGTTGCTCAGGGACCCATCCAATCTGGACTGGAACATCTCCAAGGTGGAGGTGCATCCACAGGGATGGAGCATCCATGACTTTTCTGTTCCAGTGTCTCACTTCCTGCTCTTGGACTACAGGGAACAGACCCACAACTGTTGGTGAAACTGGAGCCAATATCCAAATGAGCATGGGAATCTGGGAGGTGTGGAATATCCATAAGGATCTACACAGTGCTATTTTTTCCACAACCATCTCTAATTTGAACAGGATGAGGCAGGCTGGGGGTTTGGAGGACAATATCACAACTCATAAACCTTTAAATTACAGAGTCTGTACTCACACATAACCAAAACATGCCTTTATTAAGAGATTGATAGGGGGTGGTGGCTATTTTCCTCTCAGTTTTCTTGAAAAGGGGACAGGAGTTGGATTTTGATGGTTCCTGTGGGTCCATTCTAGCCCAGGAGATTCTATGATTCTCTGATTCCATGAAAATTACTGTTCTGAAAGTTTATTTTGCCATCAGGAAAGACAGAATAGCACTTTGCTATATTATCATGTAAATATTAAAGACTAAATTCTCAACTCATTCATATTTCATTAGGTTTTCTTCCACGCCTGAAAGTTCTCTGTGGCAAAGTGGATTTAAGTGATTTCCAGCTTTCCCCACTCCCAATCATTTCTTCCTGTCCAGGACTGTATTTTTCAAACTTATTACTTATGTCAATGCAACTATAAAACAAGTCAATGAAATAAGCTGGCTCTGAAAATCAGAGATTGCTGCATTTTTAGGGACTATGTGGGTGGGTATTTTGCTCGTTTTTCCTCCCTTGCAGATGTTTAGTTAATTCAGTTTGAAACATGGCTCCATGAAGAAATGGGAATTAATCTGTTCCTGCTGTCTGAAGAGACAAGAAATTCTGCCCTGTGAGGGTGGTGAGGAAAAGCTGTGGCTGCTCCATCCCTGGAAGTGTCCAAGGCTGGATGGACCTTGGACCAAACTGGGATAGTGGAAGGTGTCCCTGCCCATGGCAGGGTGTTGGGACAAGATGGCTTTTAAGGTCCCTTCCAACCCAAACCATTCTGTGATTCTAGGATTCTCTATAGAGACACAGCTGGGATTTTTTAAGATGGGATTTTTTAAGATGTTGTTCACATCTCCTTTCTGCTCTTTGCTTCTCTTTTTGAACCACAGTCACAATTCAGCCCCTTCAGCAGAAAAATCTACACAAATTACCTTGGCCTTTCAAATTCAGCAGTGATGATCTGTTCCTGTTGGAATCAGGTGCTGAAGTCTTCATGTCTTCACTAAAACTGTTCTGCTTGATTTCATTATCTCTACCTGATTTCTCCTCTCTTGTTACGACAGCATAAAAATATTCCTCAGCTCCCCTTCAAGCTGTGCTGTGGCATTACTGACTGCCCAAAAACATCCTGCTGGAAGCAGCTACAGTTCTGCAGAACTAAAAGAGAAAAATGAACGTTACACCCAACCTGTCGATGGAAAATAAGAGAAAAAATACTGAGTGACAGTGTTGGATCTTGGCCTTCAGCATCCTGCTCCTGAAGCTGACCAGCAGCTGGGGGTTGGGCAGGAATTTAAGGAGAAATTGGTCCTTAGAAAGTGCTGTGTGTCCATACAGCCTCCCAGTCCCTAGTTCCCTGTAGCTCTTAGACTGCCTGAGGAGAGGCCTCTCATGGATCCTGGTGGATTTATTCTTCATAGAATCAAATCACAGAAAGCAATCATAGAATCACTGAAGTTGGAAAAGACCTCCAAGATCATCAAGTCCAATGTTTTTATTAATTTCTCCTTCTTTCTGAGGTTGGTGATTAAAGATGGCAAAAAGGACCTTCAACTGTGTACACAGCGGAAGCTTTCATGTGATGGAAAGTGACTGAAATAAAATCAAAGTTTAATCTTCTTTTTTTTCTTGAGTTTTTCTCTATCTTAACTAGTAATTTCCTTGCTTAGGCAACAGCCAATTCTCTTTCAAAGGCAGGGTTTAACTGTCACAAAAGCATCATCCTGGCTGTTCTGAGTGTTCAGGCTAGCCTAGAGCAGAGGCAGTGGATGTCAGGGGAAAGCGAGAGGGAAGGTTGGCCTTTTATGCTCATAAAACCTCCCCCAGACTCCTGGGTCTGAGGTGAAATCCCATTAAGAGGCACCCCCCACAGAGCAACCCAGGAAATCAGCATCCCTGCTGCCTCCTGCCGTGAGGTGTCCTTGAGGAAGGTCATGGCAGACACTCCTTCAAAGCTGTGATGTTTTGTGCTCCAGCAGCCCAGGAAGCTGCACCCTCCCTGCTCTTCCCAGCAGTTCCCAGTGGTGAGGAACATTTTGTTGTCCCCATGAATAAACACCAAGGATGGATTCCTGTTAGGCAGCAAAGGCTGGAACAAGTGAAGGAGATCAAACCCAGCTTCTTCGGCTCATGACTGGATGCAGACTGATAAACGTGAATAGCAAGGAGAAATATTGTAATTTTCAATAGATTTCTCCTTCCCTTTACCCCATAGCTTGGAGATACATTTAAAAACAATAATTTTTTGTCATTGTTGTTGTCTTTAATTACAGTGATTCCCAGGGGCTGCTGTTTTACTGAAAAATAATCCCGCTTTGACAATGGAAGCTTAAGGGACTGGTGGAACAGATTGAAAACCATTTCCATGCCTGGTTTAACTGCTTGACTGCCAGCCTGTGGAACTAATTTTCAGGAGAAGTGCTTGTACAACTCTCTCTAGTTTTCCTTTGCTATTGGGCTACGATTACATCAAAGGAAATGTCTTGGTTATTGCTCTGCACAGGCACAGATGAGACACAGGGAGAGGGTAGGTGACTGCACAGGTGATGGTTTTGGCACTCCTCAAGGGGAAAAAGTGTGAAAAAATAGGGATTCAAACAAAATAATACTAATAAAACACATTGTCTTAATTATTGCTCACACTTCCACACTGACTGAAGGAGGTGTAGAAGCAAAACATCAGTTATAAAGAACAAGTTTCATGCAAATCTCTCGAATTTAGGTTCATTACACTGAACTTTGGCCAGGTAGAAGATACATGGTCTGACCTAAACCTTAATTTAGTCCTCATCAGCAGCTCACTGAAGGCTGAGAAGGCTTCCACGGGGAAAATGATGTGATTTCCCCACTGATATTTGTGGGAGTTTCAGCTGCCCAAACACTTTGTATGAACTGTTTTTGTTCTGCTGAAGTGAAGGGAGCTGAAACTTTCTGAAAGGTTCTGTACTGAGAGTGAATCTGGCAGCAATAGCCCAGCCTGCACCTGGAGGAGCACCAAGCTTCATCTTCAGCTTGTTGTGCTGTAGAAATCGTGTCTGACTGTTGATTTCAGAGTAAAAGATGAGCAGCAGGTCGACATGGTGGTGAGGCAGTGATTCTGGCTGGGGTGGATATGTCAAGAAACTGATTTCCAGTGTATTATCATAAAGGCAGGGGCTGATGCCAGGGCCACACTCATGAAAACCTCACACAGTGTTGCAGCAACCTGATGAAGACAACAATGAAAAATGGATTCTGTGGAACTGTCACTTTCCAGGAGGAAAATAATGTTGCTCATGGGTTTGTCGTCTTCTGCTCTCACAGTCCTTCTCTTCAACTCTTCATTTTCTTCTTCTGTTCTCTCAAGGACAGCAAAGTTGAAGTCAGAGGAGGTAAGAAAATCTAACTGCTGTGCTGTGTGAATGAGGTGATGTTAATACAGATTTAGTCTGAGTTTTGTATAAAAGGAACTACTCTATTCCACTTTCCTCAAACACCACAACACCTCCATGGACCTTTTTCAAGGGTGGCAGAATGCTGATCTCTGAGCAGACATGACTGAAACATGATATAATGAGGTTATTTTTCTCCCTGGTAGAGAGAGGAGTAAATTGTGAACCCCACAGGTTCTTAAGTCCTTTATCAACTTGTTTCAAACTCTCCAGCATGCAAAGTGTGAGCACATGAAGCAGGAAGAACAATAATTTCTAGTGTAAAATTACTCAGAACAAGGTGAAAATGAACAGCAATGCTTCGGTGTGCAAGCAAAGTGTATGTCGAGGGAAATTTCTGCCTTCTCCTGATACCAGCCCCAAACAACCCATTCATTAACTGGAAACACTCTCCAGCTCCAACAACTCTCAGTCTGTATTTATTTGTTTTCATTCTTCCTTGTGCCCAGAACTAAGAAAATATAAATGTAACATGTTGTTTTGTTGGGGTTTTCCCATTGCAAAGGCATTTTCTGTGGGTTTTTGTTTGTTTGTTTTTTATTTTTTTTATTTTCTTTACCTGGACACTTGCTTTTCCTTCAATAGCCTCTCTAGTATTCGCAGCTTTTATCAGGATTATAACAGGCTTTTTAAAATACTGCATCGTGAGAAGATACCGCTGGACATGATGTACACAGCTATCTTTGACTCATGGATTTAAGGTGAAGGAGGGTAGATTTAGATCAGATTTTAGGAAGAACCTCTTCCCTCTGGGGGTGGTGAGGCCCTGGCAGAGACTGCCCAGAGAAGCTGTGGATACCCCATCCCTGGAAATGTCCAAGTCCAGGTTGGATGGGGCTGTGAGTACCCTGAGATAGTGGAAGCTCTCCCAGCCCATGGCAGGGGGTTAGAATTGGATGATCTTCCAGGTTCTTTCCAACACAAACCATTCTACTCCAATTCATCAACAGTTTCCAGAGTCTGAACATATCAGAAAAGCAGGGCTGATATCAGGGCTGACTTAAGAGTGTGGAAAACTTTCTCTAGCCTCTTCTATTTTCTGTCTATCACAGAATTTTTATTAAAAAAATTATATATATATATATATGTGTGTGTGTCTGCAGGGGTGTGGTTTAGATATGAATCAGTTTGGTCTGTCTAGAAATTTAAATAGGGCTCCTAACTGCCAAAGAAGGGAGGTTTTAAAAGGACTGTTTGGTTTTTATGAGTTTAACAGTGAACTTTTATGTATTCTCAGCAAAATCTAGAACTAAAAGTCTAACAAAACAAAATGTAGAACTAGAACTAACAAAATCAAGGAATATGAATGATTGTCAATGTCTACATTTTGCTACATCCCTGATTGCAGGATTCAGGTGAGCTGCTGCAATTCTCTTAGTTTGCACACAAAGCTTCAGAAGGCTACTCCCTCAACTTCTTACTTTTAAAACTTGCAAGAAATTATAAATGAAGATGACAATATCTCTTCCTCAAAGGATTATATATTTCTCGTTAAACTTTAACTTCATTTAAAATCCGTCCTTGATCCTCTTAAAGTATTTGCGTAAGTGAATGAGGGCTGTAAAACACGACTGAAGCTTTCCTCCTTGGGGAAGCAGCTTGACCAATTTACATATTTATTAAATATTTTATATTTTACCAGATTGTATGCACTTCGAAATGTCACATCTTATTTTTGGTCTGAGCTCTGCATAACCATAATGGCTATTTCCAGTCCCTGAAGAGGAAAAAAAAAATAATCTGCATCTTCTAATTTGACCACTTCTTAAGGATTTAAGTTTTTTATTTCTATGTTTTACTCTGTTCTGAAAAATTTAAACTTTTAGTGTTATGAAGTTTTCCTAGTTCTGTGCAAATTAATCTCCTGTGAGACTGCATGACCAACCTCTCTTTTTCCCTCTTGAATGAGATTCAGCTTTCTAAGCATCCAAACTGAACTTCTGAACCTGTTTGATGGTTATTTTAGTTTTAAAGAAAATAAACACAAGGCTGTTGTAAACCAGAAATGCATATAAAGAAGTGCTTTCCCTTGTGGTACAAGGATCTATCAAAGCAGAGTTGATATTTCTGGTGTAATTCCTCCCCTCCCTCACCCTCACATGGCAGCTGCCAGCATCTGGAGCAGAGACTTTTTCATTTTTTAATCATGTACAAGACTAGGGCACACATGAGATATCATTACTGGGGTTTCCTGTGAGCAGTTTAGAGTCTGGAGACTGAATGGATTAAGGCTCCAACAGGATGCACAAGATGATGCCCAGTTTTGCTGCTGGATTCCTGAGTGTTGTGGTACAAACCCCTTTCCTCTGCATGTCCCCATTTGTGACAGAACCAGCCTCCTTCACAGGGTGCTTTGAGATGCAGCTGCTGACAAGAAAGTTTGAAAAAAAAATAAAATTATAAGCCATGGAGAATGCCCATTACTCTCTTTTCTGGCCACCTCTAAAATGCATGACTCCAATGGATGGAACTCTGAGTCAAAGAATCACAGAATCACTGAATCATGGAATAACAGAATCACAGACTCATACAAACATAGAATAGTTTGAGTTGGAAGAGACTTTCCAGATCACCTTGTTCCAACCTCCTGCCATAGGCAGGGAACCTTACACTACCCCAGGTTGCTCCAAGCCTTGTCCAACCTGGTCTTGAACACTTCCAGGGATGGGGCAGCCACAGCTTCTCCATGTATTCTCTGCCAGGGCTTCAGCACCCTCAAAGGGAAGAACTTCTTCCCAATATCTAATTTAAATTTACCCTTTTTTAGTTTAAAGCCATTCCCCTTTCTCCTTTCAGGCCATGCCCTTGTTTAAGGTCCCTCTCCAGCTTGCTTGTAGATCTTTAGGCACTGGAAGGGACTCTAAAGTGTCCCTGGAGTCTTCTCTTCTCTTCTGCAGACTGAACATCCCTTACTTTCCCAACCTGTTTCCATAGCAGAAGAAAACCAGTCCTTGGATCAAACTTTTGTATCTTCTCTGGACTCACTCCAACAGATCCATGTCTTGCATTGGGGGTCCTAGAACTGGGTGCAGTGTATTATTTTTTTAGGATACATTCTTTAGGGAAAAGGAAACAAAACCCAAAACTGCAACACACCAGAAAACAGATTTGTAGATGAAAATATCTGACAAGAGAGAACTTGCCACATTGTCCAAGTGATCAATTATTGTAATATCTTATTTCCCTTGTCTACATTTTCAGGCAATGTTTTTGTTGTGTTGTGGGGGTTTTTTTGTGTGTGTGTGTTTTTGTTTGTTTGTTTGTTTGTTTTGCATTATTCTTTGTGCAGAAGTCAGCATTAGTATTATAACTTTTGCCCTTATTTAAATTTTTGCATGGCCTTGTTATGCCCTTTCTTTCCTTTTCTTAATAAAGAGACCAAGTTGCTCTTTGAAGGAAAAGCCAGGCAAGGGTTAGACCTCATAAGTATTTCTTCAGCCTGGGTGAGGTAGGGTCAAATCTTTTTCAGAGTCATATCTTCCCTGGGGAGAGTCCACATTATCCATCCTTTCCTCTTCATAGGTCCTCTGACAGCCTTATCAGTAAGAATTTCTTCCAGGTCACTGCACAATAAGCATGAAAGACAGTCTTTAAGACTCTACAGGAAGCAGACCATGCTAAAAATAGTACTGCATTCTAATTGCTGGATAGGAACTATCTGCTGACCAACAACTGCTCCATCTGATCTGTGCCATGTTGATCTCTTATTAAAATGTTAAATATCTTATAGGAGATAGATATGGATGTGAAAAAATTCCTGTGGGCTGATATCAGTGTCCATTCAGCCCAGGAGGGTGCCTTTAGCAGAGGCAGATGTTATTTCAACACATACTGGAGATTAAGCTCTATTATTTTTCCGGGGTTATAACCTCACATTAAATTGATGGTATTTCTTTTCCATAGATTTACAACCTTGTTATTGCTCCTCTTTAACTGCAGACACTGCATGACTTTGACTGGAGCTGACATGCATCTTTTAATGCCAGAGTGTGGATACACACCCATAGCTTCTTCCAGCAATAAGGGTAAATTATATCCTAACTGGGCACAACTGGACACCCTCACAACATCAGAGCCAGTGAAAGGAAAGAGTATTTCAGATGTTTCTTTCCACCACCCCTAATTTTCTTCAAGCTGATATGATGTGTTTATCCCAGGAGATGGAAAAGGACAGGATGAAAATTTACATCCCTTTTGGGAGTATGAAATAATGAAGCAATTTTTGTAATGAGGAGCCATGCAGGTACTTAAAGGGCCTTGTGAGTAGCTAGGAATGCTGTTTTCTAAATGCCATCTCTGTTTCCAAGCCAGTATAGAGAGAAGCACAGCCAGAAAGGGATACTGGCAAAGATCACCTCCTGGGCAGCACCTGTGTGGAAAGGCTTAGAGGAAAACTGCTGCCTTCCTGTTTGGAGGAGAGACCACTGCTGTTATGAGGTTAAATTACCCTGTAATTGTGCTCTGCACCCTCCAAAAACATCAAAAAGTTCTACCATGGAGATTTATTGTTTTGGGGTTTTATTTTTGTTTTGGGGGGTTTTTTGTGGGTTTTTGTTTTGTTTTGGGTTTTTTTTTTGGTTTTTTTGGTTGTTTTTGTTTTTGTTTGTGTGTGTTTTGGTGTGGGTTGTTTGTTTGGTTGTTTTTATTTGTTTTTGTTTGGGGGGGTTGTTTTGGTTTTGGTGTTTTTTTGTCTGTGGCAGTTCAAAAGTGTCTCTTCTTTTCCAACACATCTGTCCTTTGCTGACACCATGCTTAGTGGTCCTTCCCATATAATCAAAGGATCATCAAATCATGGAATGGTTTGGTTTGGAAGGGACCTTAAAGTCCATCTACTTCCAACCCCACACCATGGGCAGGGATGATCAGGTTGCTGAGGGCCTCATTTGACCCAATCCTTCATGGCTGTGGTGTTGACAAAATCATGGGCAGGCTGTGGATAAATGGAATTTGTGAATCTGTGGGTTCTCCTCTCTGACAGAGGGAACAGCCTCAGTCTGTGAGCTCAGGACAGACACCACAGCACTGCTGGAGTTAAAGGAGCTTCCCCTGGCGTTGTCTGAGAGTTTTTCCCTTTGCATTTAATGTCAATAAAGGAGGTGTAAAGATGGATTTTCTTTAATTGTTGAGCGCACAGAAAGCAAAGTGTCTCTCAGTGAGCTGTGGACAACATTGCCCTTGTCACTGTCCATAACATCTGAGCTGTGATCCTCCCTTCTGTTGGTCTTGGCACCCAACAGCGAGAAAAAGGTGCGGATTTGGCTCTGACAGAATTTTTTATAGTTCCCATACAGGATTGTCTGTGACTCTTTTTCAGAAGGTCCTCAAAAGGTCCCCCCCTTGCTTGGGGGGCTTTACTGATCTGTCTGAAGATCAGCATTCATTGAGTTACATCTGGATATTTGAGACATCTCTGCAAGGCCAGCAGATGGAACAGGGGATGCAAGAGAGAAAAATCCTTCTGGAACACCAGTAGGAAGAGAATCAGGAAAGCTGGAGAGTTGATAGGTAGATAGTATATAAAGCATAGAATTATTGAGATTAGAAAAGGATCTCCAAGATCATGGAGTCCAACCATTAACCCAACACTGTCAGCCACTAAATCATTTCTCAAGGCATCTCACTTACATGTTTGTTTTTGGTTTTTTTTAATATTTCCGGTTTGGTGATTGAAATGCCTGACCACCCTTCCAGTGAAGAAATTTCTCCTGATATCCATTCACAACCTTCCCTGGTTCAAATGATGTCTGTTTCCTCTAATCCTATCTCATGTTACCAGAGAGAAAGGACTGACTCCCCACCTGTCTATAACCTCCTTTCAGGTAATTGTAGTAATAGGAGTTGTAGCCATACCCAGAAGGGATGAAAATGAGTACAGGAGTCATATTCTACCACTTTGTACACCTCTGATGGGATTAATTTCAAAATGAGAGTCTTAGAAGTTTATTATTTCTACCTTCTTTAAAATAACTAAAAGATCTTGTGAACTTGACCCAGAGCTTACTCTTAGTACCCAAAACTCAGCACTCATCGTGTGGCTGATGGACCCAAAGTACTGCCTTTACTGGAAATGACATAAAACTTTGCAACCTCAGGAATGATAAAGTGATCAGAGCAAGTGCTTAAGGTTGTTGCTGTGATTCATGGCTCCCTCTTCATTTACAGCAGCAGAAACCTAACTCAGGTTTTAGATTTTACACAGCTGGCATTGAAACTGCTCTCACTAGCAGTGACCACAGGATTTAAAATCAGAGGAAAGCCCACGGAGGTACAATATATCAATACTAAATTAAATTATAATCCCAAGTTAGGAGAGCATTTATACACTTGTGTGACAACAACCATGCTGAAATGCCTTAAGCTGTGCAGCTACTGAAGGAAGAGCTGAATTAGGGCCTACTAAATTAATCTAAAAACTGTAAAAGCACAATCAGCGTTAGTTAGGTGAACTATCTTCTCTACTCTGACATTCTCCTGCAGACAGCAGATTCCTCAGATTCTTTTCCTGACTGAGAGGTTTAATTAAACTTTGCCATGTTTTCCAGTGGAACAATGACACATTTCCACCCAGCGGTGGAAGATACAAACTCCCCTTAGGTTCCCTAGGTATTTCTGGATAAATAATACAAAGAGACCTTGTATTTCCTCTGGCCCTGGAGAGCACATGAATCAAGTGTCAATATGTGGCTCAATATTTCTTCTCACCCAACAGAGAGTTAAGGCTTTGATAAAGAGATCAAGTAGTCTTCAGTATGAGGCCCCTTCAAGCACTGCCACCATTAAGTCAGAGGATAAAAACTGCATAAGCTATTTATCCAGCCTCATCACTGCCTTGATGAGCAAAAGAAACCTGTGAATATTAGAGGGGAAAGTGTTCTTGCCTTAATAGCAGCTATCAGGTTATATGGTGCTGTCTTGAGGTGCCCCCAGGCTAAGTCAGATTTCCTTCACAAGCAACTCCTCACCAGATAAACCCTTCTGCCTGCTTCATTTTCCCTTTCTTTCAGGCAATGGAGTAGAGATCAACAAAATGAGATTGGGAACTTGATCCTGTTACAGCTAGATTTGGGACAACTGTTTTTTATAGGACTCTCCTTAAAGTAATCATACTGTTCTTGAAAAATACAGTGCCCTGGTAGCTGTTCTTACTGAGAATGTTTTAAGGTACCAGTGTCAACTATTCCTGTATATCTGTGTCTTTTTTCATCTAGGCTAAATCCAAAATTTGCATCTCAGTTTCATTGCAAGGAGTGGGGTTTTTTTTGTGCCTGGAAAGGCCGTGATGTGGAGGTGTTAATGCTCAGAAAATGTGCATGCAGGGCTTTTACGTGCATGTTCAGAAAGCTGGCCCCAGATATCCTCAGAGTGATTAATCTGTCTGCTCTTCTCAGTTTCTTTAGTAAATGTTCTGTGACACACTCAATTAAATCCAGTGATAAAACATCTTCCACTGGGATGTCTGAGGTGAAGTTAACCCCACACTGGAGGATTTCTCCAGCTCGTTACAAATTCATGGTGCTGAGAGTTTTTCTGTGATAGGTGTAGGAGCTCAGTATTTCTTTTCATGTGGCTCCTGGCATTTAGAGATGCACAAAAACCACCCCTAAAAATGAAAAAGAAACTACCCCAAACCAAAACACCCCCACACTAACATCACTAGGCCATGTGTTTCAATCCTCAGTCCAATCTGGGATTTTTTTCTGCCAGAATATCCCCTGGTGCTGTGTCCAGATCAGTTTTAAATGCTTTAAGTGGTGATGTGTTCACTGCTTCCATGGGGCCATCATCATTCAGGCTGATAGATCTGTCTAATAGTGCCTAATGCCTGTCAGCATAAGCCTTGTTCTCAGTTTTTCAGTCTTATCTCTGCTGAAAAAGAAAAAAAAAAAAGTACTTATCCTTTTGCCTTGCTAGTGGCTGACAGAAAGTTAATTAGAGTGAGAAAAAAAACTTTCTCCCTAGAAAGTTCAACCAGAAGTGGTTTTGACTGAGGAGTCAGTCTAAAGAGTACTTTCAACAGTCTCCACACAGGCAGAAGTGCTGAAGTTTCTGATACACACATTTTTGAAGGAAAGCTTCCCTTTCAATATTAAAATGTGCATGAAATTGCACATAGCATCTGGAGTCCCCTGGGAAAGCAGGACTCTGCAGAATCAATCTTCACAGAGCAGCATGGCTAAGGCTCAGGTTATTTCATCTGCCTCTTCCAGCTGCTGAGTTGCATTTTTAAACTGTACCTTCAACTCCAACCAGTTGGGTTGTGAGCTTCATGCTGACACTGCACGTAGGTGGATGAGGAACTCAGCATGACCTGGCCATGTGCACTTGCAGCCCAGGAAGCCAAATGTGTCCTGGGCTGCATCCAAAACAGGGTGGGCAGCAGGTGAGGGGGGGATTCTGCCCCTCTGCTCTGCTCTGGTAAAATCCAATCCATCTCTGGGGCCCCCAACACAAGAAGGGTGTGGAATTGTTTGAGCAGGTCCAGAGGAGGGCCACAAAGATTCTCAGAGGGATGGAGCACCTCTCTGGAGACTGAGACAGCTGGGGCTGCTCAGCCCTTTATTAGTTGGTCATGCATGGAGGATGGATCCATTTTCATGAAATTACCTGATCTTTTCATAGACTTGGAGCTTGCCCAAGTCACTCAGTACCTGGAGTTATATCCCAACAAGGTTACAGCAACAAGGTAATTTTCTTCTTGTCTATTTTAAAAGGTCCCAAATTGTTGTGTCCCAAATAGGGTTTTGTACTAGGTACTTTCAGCATGGGTGTTTTCACAGAGCAGAACAGAAAGTACCTCCCTCTTAGGCACTGCAACAACCCTGATGCAACAGCACCTTCACTTTTGGGGTCCCTTATCTCACTGGAGATATTCCAGAACTGTCTGGACACAATCCTGTGCCCTGTGCTCTGGGATGACCCTGCTTGAGCAGAGAGGTGGGACCACATAACCCCTCTGTGGTCCCTCTCAAATTGGACCATTTTGTGACCACCTTGTTCCAACCTCCTGCCATAAGCAGGGAACCTTCCTCTATCCCAGGCTGTGATTCTGCAGTTGGGAATAATTCTGTCAAACTGAAACAATGCTGTGTGATAGGTGGAAAATAGGCAAAATTCCCATTAATTAGGAGAGTGTAAGAAGTCCTTGTCACATGGGGATGCCACCCCGGGGTACATTCAGAGGTGATGTGCAGCAGTCCCAGGTGGTCTCTCACCCAACAGCTTCCAGCTGCTTCCATTATTTGCACAAAGAGGAAATGAGCTGCATCCCTTCCACTTTCTCTTGAGGAAGCCTGGGTCACCTGTGGGAACAGGATATTTCTGACAAAGAGAAGAAAATTATAAAATAAAAAATAATGTTGTGACAGGCATCAAAATGACAACTGAAGACCTTCTCCTTGAAGTGGTCTGATGAAGCCTCCATGCCTGATGTCACCTGAGCAAATGCCACTGATACCTGCTCTGATTTTAGAGGTAGGGATTATTACCTTACAGCATCACTGTCACTGTACCCCAGTCTGGACTCAGTTGAGACTTAAAAGGACTTTTGGGGATTTTTTTTCCCCATTCTGAGATTTAAAGACTTCTTTTTATCTCTTTGTCACTTTCCCAGACAGAAAGGATATTAAAGTAATTATAACATAAAGCTCTGAGCAAAATATTTAGGTCAGCTCCTGAGTAGCACCTGGCAATAGACTTGTTCACTAATGGGTGGTGTTTGAAGCAGGTTTTCAGTGGGGTTTGTGAGTTTGAAATAAGATACTAGACAAATTTAGTACTGTGGATTAATTTATGTGCTAATCTGGGGGGAGCAGGCAGATTGGTGAGTGGATGAATAACCCAGATCCAACTGATGGCTTTCAGTGGTGACCCAGAGAGATCCAGGGCACCAACACCCATGTTTAGAAGTTCAGGATGAAAAAGAAGGACAAAAGAAGATGTCCTTTTCCATGTGTTGTGGGTGGAGTGGGAGGTTCAGAAAAGTTTATTAAAGAAGCCCTGATGGTGAGGTAGAGAGGATTCCTTGGCTTCCTAAACTCCTTCCCAGAAAGAGGAGCCTGGGGCCAGCTGAATCTTGTCTTAACCTCAGACTGTCAAACGTTTAAGTTCTGAAACTTTGTCCTGCAGGTTTTAATAATGGCAGGTCAGATAAATTTGTATAACAATGAATAATCATGATAAATGATTAAACAAAAAGATCTCAAACAGAACACAGTATTTACAACACAGTATGAAAGCTAAGAATACTAGTAGAGTGTGATATAAAATAATGAACTATATTAAAACAATCCTATTAAAGCAACTATATTAAAGCTAGCAAAAGAAAAAAAAATTAGGTAGAGATTGATTTAACTCAGCATAACAGCACTTGTGGGCAGGTCTCTTTCTTTTTATTTTGGGAAGTATCCTCTGTAGGAGTCCCCAAAATCCAAGAGTGTCTCCACACACTCCAAAGAGGAATATGTCAGAAGAGCCTAAAAGGATGAAAGGGGACCAGACTTCATTATTCTAAAGATCAAACCCCAACACTATTTATTTTTATAAGGGTTGTTTCATTTTGCGAAATGATTTTAATAATTCTAATTTTGTCTCAAAATTATGTTTAACATAATTTCTTTTTCTGGACTAGCTGCAATATTCAACTTTGCAAATTGAAATGTTTGAAGGTTGAAACAGTTTGGGTGGGAATTTAGACCATGTGGTAAATTTTGAATTTTTTTTTGACAAATGAAAACTGCTTTCCGAGAAGATGAAATTTCCCAGAGGACAAAAATTCTATTTCTCAGACACCTCTGGAGGAAAACTCATGTGAAAATGACATCTTCCCCTGCACTGTAATAAAAAATGGTCTCAACTGAGTGCAATTTGTGACCAAGCCTACAAACTATGATTCTTTGAAAAGCATAAATGGCATCACACAAAAAACTTCTCTTATTTCCTTAGTAGTGGATAACTTACCTCTAAATGTTTTGTGGCTTTTTGAGTAGTTCTGTTTTTTAAAGAAAATTCCTTCTCTGATGCAAATTGAATTGTCATTCCTCTCTTTTTGGTTTAACTGTGTGAACTGATCATCAAATCATAGAGTGGTTTGGGTTGGAAGGGACCTTCAGGATCATCTAGTTCCAATTTCCCTGGAATGAGCAGGGACACCTTCCACTAGACCAGGTTGCTGATACAAGTTAATTTCACGAAAATGGCTTTCCTGAAGTCAGATCATCGTCCTAAGGTTTGTCCAATCCTGCAACTTTTCTCTGACATGGGCCAGTAGTAGCAGCTCCAGCAGACTGGAGATCTTAGAACCACAGCATGGTTTGGGTTGGAAAGGACCTTAAAGACCATCCAGTCCCACCCCCTGCCATGGGCAGGGACACCTTCCACTATCCCAGTTTGCTCCAAGCCACATCCAACCTGGCCTTGGACACTTCCAGAGATGGGGCATCCACAGCTTCTCTGGACAACCTGTGCCAGGGCCTCAGCACCTTCACAAAGAAGAATTTAATCCTAATATCCAATCTAAACCTTTTCTCTGTCAGTTTGAAGCCATTCTCCCTTATTCCCTTACAGTACCTTGTAAATAGTCTCTCTCCATCTTTCCTTCTGGCTCCTGCAGGTACTGGATGATGGTACTTAGGTCTCTCCTCAAAGCTTCTCTTCTCCAGGTTGAACAATCCCAATTTTCTCACCCTTTTCCCACAGCAGAGCTGCTCCATCCCTCTGATCAACTCTGTGGCCTTCTCTGTACTTGCTCCAACAGGTCCATGCCTTCCTGTGCTGGGCACCCCAGAGCTGGATGATGAAAGTTTTTAACCTTCTAGCAGCAACCAGTGACTTGCACCAAAGTTAAACTAAGAGAAGTTAGGAAGAACAGCAAGAAACTCTGTATCTTCTTCCTTTCCCCAAGCTCCAATTGCTTTATTTCACTTTTTTTACACCCTTTTGGGTTGAAACACTTAGTGGAGAAGATTTTCTTACCTTTAATGGTACAACCCCACCACTTAAATCTTCACTTCAGAAGGTGCCTAAGCACCTACTGAAGTCCCAGTTGTGTGCTCAGAGTGGAGCTCCTGCTCAGAGAAAGTTTCTCTAAATGCTGCTCAAAACAGAGGAAGAGTTCATTACAAGCTCTGAACTAAATACAAAGTCAAGAAGGGGTAATAATAAGAAAATAAATGCAGAGACAATGTTTGTAGAGGAACAAACCACGACTAAACTGCCCATGAATAAATTTAGGCTGGCAATTGGAAGAACATTCCTGATCATTAACACGCTCATGTTCTGGAAACTGATTTTCAGGGGGAACAATGAGGTAAAAAGGAGCCAAAATGGGGCTTCATGAGGCTTGATAAATATCTAGGAGTAGAGTGATACAGGCTTTCACTAAGAGAATTAGATTCTGTTACTCTGAGGGTCTCAGGAAACTGCCAGAAACATCAGACTAAAGCAAGTCTTGAAGCAAATCAAGGTGGTGCAATGTGGTACCTTGGTATTGAATGTGTCAGGTGAGCCAAATTCCAGTGGAGCTCTAAATGGTGACAGGTCACACAAGTTTACAGCAGCCAAGGGTCCGATTCTACAACTCAAGAGTTTACAGATCCAGTCACAAGTGCATTGCAAAAGTAATATATGGAATATATTTTGAATCTTTATTGATCTACAGTGTTTCTAAATTCAGTGGCCAGTAGAAATAGCTCCTTCTTGACAAACACAAAAGAAACCAAAAGTGGTTTCTTGCTCAACTTTCTTAGCTCTATGTGAGAAACCTTTGGATAATTTACTTCCCAGGCTGGCTGTCTCTGATATGAACGACTTTTTTTTTGGTCAATGGCTTCTCTCCCCAGGTATGGGGCAGTAATGGAGAGAAAAGAGTTGTTTGGCTTCATTTTTCACATGCCTTTAAGAATTGAACAAGGATTTTCAAAGCATGAAGATAAAGCACCAGGGTTGGAGATTTGCCTAATGACCTGTCAAAAGTCAACCCACTTCTGTTTCCTCAGGCAGGGGAAATAATGTAAGGATGGTTGCATGATTTCTATTAACAGAGCTACAAAAGAATGGGCAGATTGAGTAAAATCTGTTCAGCTTGTTCCTTTGTCTCCCGCAGCACAGAGGAGGACAAGCTCTAAGCTGTTTCCTCTCAGGGAAGAATATTCAGGTTTCACTGAATATTGGAACAAGTCCAGAAGAGGCCAGGAGGATGCTCAGAGGGCTGGAGCACCTCTATTATGGAGACAGGACAGGAGATTTGGGGATATTCAGCCTGGAGATCATCTTCCAGTACCTAGAGAGGCTCCAAGGGGAGCCTGGAGCTCCCCTGGAGAGGGGACTTTTCAGAAGGGTGTGGAATGACAAGACAGGGGGCAATCAAACAGCTTCAAACTGACAGACTGTAGGTTTAGATTGCATATTAGGAAGAAATTCTTTACTCAGAGGAGGTAAGGCCCTGGCACAGGTTTTCCAGAGAAGCTGTGGCTGCCCCATCCCTGGAAGTGTTCAAGACCAGGCTGAATGGGGCTCTGAGCAACCTGGGACAGTGGAAAGTGTCCCTGCCTATGGCAGGGGGTTGGAACTGGATGGACTGGATTGAGAAGCCCTCCAACCTAAAGCATTCCATGATTCTATGACTTGATGTACGGAGTCTGATTTCTATAATGTATGTACTGCTTCAAAATTGATTTCATAATTTTTTTTTGCAGTGACATCCTATGTCAAGTCACTCCTTTGAAGAAGGAGGTATGTGTGTAAAGAGGGCAGTGTCTGGTTAAATTAACAAAGCACCCCAGTCCCAAACTCAATCTTTGACCTGAATTTCTCAGTATGAATCTCTCAACAATTTTTTTTCCAGTCATTCACCTTTAGAGAGTTTGTAAAGATTCATTTTTGTTATCCTTCAGAGAGTCATAGAATCATTAAAGTTGAAAAAGACCTGCAAGATCATCAAGTCCAACTTTCAAAGTTTTATGTGTAACATTCCTGGGGTCCAGGTGTCTTAATTGTGCTGTTATACATTCCCTGTTTTTTCACAACCCATGTAGTCAAATTTTTGGTAAAAAGGAGTATGGAGAGATTTTAGGAACATCTGATCACACCATGATCAAAGTAACTTGAGGTCCATTATAAAATCTACCATGAAGGGTCCTGCCCCAAGTGACTTAATGAGCCTGAGGAAAAATCCTGCTGCAGGCCAGGGCTTTGTCCTGCTTGCTGCAGCCTCTTTCTCTCCCATGAAAAACCATTTTGCTCAGGATTAGAACTAAATTCCAGGGTTGTGGGAAATAAAGCTATCAGGATCAGAAAATGAACATAACCTTTGCTTAAAATCAAAACCATAGCAGGTTTCCCCAGAATGGAATTATTTTACAGACAAACACAGTACCAGATAAAACCTAGAATTCCCTGTAGGCTCCCTAGCTTAGTCTATATATAATTCCTCTGCTGATTAGTAGAGTTAATAAAAAATAAAAAATGTCTCACTTTAATGCAGTGAGAGACTCACACACTTGAATTTACCTATCTCCAGGATAAAGTTTTAATTACCTTGAGAAAAAGCTGGAAGAAAGATGAAACTCAGGCACCTGTTACAGCTGGGAAGAAGGCAAAGAGGGCCAGCATGTAGTAATTAAATCTTTATCACCCAGAAAGGAGCCTGCAGCCTGCGGTGTCTTCCTGGTGAATATCACCATGTTTATTTTTAAAACTGCTCCCTGCCAGCATGTCCCAAAGCGATTCCATATGCACAGCTGGCTGGGAAGATGCAGACTGGAGCTGGGAAAAGCAAGATCTAAAAAGAGAAAGACATGGGCTAGCAAAAAATTTAGCAGAAAAAGGACTGGGATGGAAACCATTCCAAGTCCAGCAATAGGTGACCTACATTTACAAATCTCTGAAAAAGCCAGATCTTGGTGTCCCTCTTTCCTGTAAGTGCTGTCTTTACTCAGTGCTTTTCAGCTCTCCTGGAAATCTTGCTTTTCCAGATGTGGTGATAAAAATATGGATTTAGAGACTGAACCCTCCCAGAGGAGGAGCAACATGGCCACAGCTGGTGAGTGCTGTAAATGGTGGAAAAACTGCTTGAGACCTTTAGCCACAAGTGTGAGGGATGGCAGGGGCAGCTCAGAGCTGCCTTCCCCCACCCACTCATGTCACCCCCAATAATCCACAGAGTTTTGGTCTGTTGGTGACCCTGGGCCATCCCAGCCTCTCTGGGTTTCATTTGCAAAGAAAACTAGATTGTGGCAAATTATTGTGTTGATGTGTGTAAGGATAAGTGAACAAGCATCACATTTATTTATTCATTCATTCATTTATGCACGTGTGTCCCATCCATCTTCAGATGGATGAAGTTATGTCTGTGTGTACACTGATGTGTGAAACTATTTATTAACTTAAAACCACTGCTGGAGAAGTCAACCAGCTGCAATAAATAACCAAATGCCTTAGGGCAAAGGGAGAGATTATTCCCTCCTGCCTGTATTTAGGTCTTCTCATGGAATCAAAATGTAACAAAGAGGGATTTGAGCTGCATAAACTTTGACGCTGTCCCTACTCCATGTGACAGGTTGAAACCAGAAACCTCCAGAAAATGCTCACAACTCAAGCTGTTTGACTCTCTGGCTGTGTTTTTTGATCAATGGAATCTGTAATAATCACAAAAGGGACTCTCCTGAGACTGCATGGGCTGGAGGGACTGCAGAACAACTCAGGGCTTCCTTGGAGAAAGACATGCTCATGGCCTGAGCATAGGAATATCAGCCTCTAATCAACCTCTAATTTCTTTTCTTCTGACCCCTCCCCACTCTTTGCCCCTGGAACACAACCTTCCTTCCTTCCTTCCTTCCTTCCTTCCTTCCTTCCTTCCTTCCTTCCATGGTGCTTTCCACAGAGAGGGAGAGCGAAGTTCAAAGGTTTTATGTAGATTCAAGCTGCACATGGCACCACGAATGTCTGATAAAACTCTTCTGATAAAACTCTTTAGTGAACTCTTTCCCCACTCTAGTCTGGTATAATCTTTTAGCTCACAGCTCCACCATAAGATGCCCGTGTTGGGTTTTGGTGGGATTTGGACAGCCATTTACTTATCTTCCTAAGAGAGTGGCAAAATAGATTATTTTAAAACACGTTTTAAAAACCAATGGGCAATTTACAACCTGGAGGGGTTTGGTGCAATCCTGAGTGTACATGCCAAGAACTGAATATGTTTTTAAGTGTAGCTGTGTTGCTTCATTCTTTACCTTTCTGTGTGTGTGTTTGTGTGTTCTGCAGGGATTAGTCATGGATTCACAAAATGGATTTTCTCAGAAAAAAATTCTTTCTGTGTCTTATTCTTTTGGTACAACTTCAACATCTTTTTCAGTATAAATTTTTCTCCTCCTCCTCTCTGTACATTCGTGTGCCTGTGCTGTGGGTGTGTATAAATATGTACATATATTCTGGTTGGCTGGAAGTAGAAAAATTAATTTTCTTTAACAGTCATATCTCTGAGAAGCAGACTCACAGGGAAGCTTTTAAATACTAAATTAAAAGACTTTAACTGCTTGGCTTTTCCGGTCAGCTTCTCCTTAATTCTTTTCCCTCTCCCTCTTGCTCTCTCTCTCTCATTCTTACCCCTGTGCTAAGTTTTTTGCTTAATTAAGGGGAAAGGAAATAGTGACATCAAGTCAAGGACATAATCTCTTTCCAAACAGGCAAAGTCAGAGTTTAATCTTCCTGGCATAGTCCCATCCAGGAAAAGGAAAATTCCCTCCTAAAATATTGAGCTAAGTTCTGATGTAGCACCTGTTGCAGACTGAAAATCTTTCTTGCTGTTTCTGTGTTTTGCTTTAGGTGCTGAATCCCTTTGTCTGTGGTAAAAATCTCTGGAGGCTGAGGATTGCCACAGCCAGAAGTTTTTGCTGAGGTGTCTGCAGGACCTTGGGATCAGAGGGCCCATTGCTGACTCAGAAGATAATTTCTCTTAAGTGGACTGATAAAATGCTCTGTGATTCAACCATATAGAGAGGGCAGGACCACAATCCTGTGTGGTTTCCTGTCTTCAGGGTGAGAGACAGCTTTCATCACTATTTGCTTATGCTGTCCTACAGCACAACCTTTTTTCATTTTAACATCCTGTCTTTTGATTCACAACCAAATTTTCTCCATTCTGACTATAACTCACCTCAGCTGAGTCCAGCATCTTGCATAATTTATCTAAAATAACTTCAAGGATATTCATATATTCACGTTCCCTTTTTGGAAGGGATGGAGTTCTGCTCTCCACTGATGGCAGAGTAGATCTTCAAATCTACCTCAGATGTAGATCCTTTAACTGTTTACCATTAGACATGGTGCTGCCACTCTATGAGAGAAAAAACTATGCAGATGAGGAGCAGAACCTCCAGCCTGAATCCCATGGAGGCAACCTGAAAAGATACAGGGAGATCTCCTCTCATCCTGTTCAATGTGAAGAGGATTCAGTTCCTGTGACAGGAATCAAAGAGAATATCAGGATGCACCTTATGTTTATAGGAAAAACATTTTTCTCCAAAGTCTCACGGCCATTTTGCATTTGTGAATCATTCATTATAACGTTTTATCCTAGAGGAAATTTGTGATATAAGCTGTCAACTCTATTTACCTCTAAATTCCTTGCTGCAAACTGTGGCAACCATAAGGTGCCCATATACAACAAATGACAAATGACTGCAGTTGTTGTTTTGTGAAATGCAGCACATTATTCCTCCTTCTTCCTACAGAAATCACCTTTATTTGGCATATTGAGGGCTTCACCCATGTGCACACTGGGAGCAGGTTTTGGAGTGTGGATTGGACTCAGGTGTGCAGTGGGGAGGCTGAATGACAGGGAGTCTACAGAAAACACTTACTTGCACTAAAAATGCAGCTATTTCCTGCCTGCAATGTGGCAGCTGAGATCACAGAGCAATTGTTTCCAGGCAGAGAAGTGTGGAACTGTGTCTCCAAATGAAATTATAGCTTGAGGAAAAGATTTCTTTGAGGCAGGATGGAATGTAATTACCCAAGTTGGATTTCTGCCAGGACAGTGATGTTTAAAACACTTCCAGCTCTTGTGGAAAGTGCCACAGGACCTTTTAATGACTGCAAAGGAATGGGCTTTTGGAATTTATTTTTTAATTTTTTTTTTGTTTGAGTATCTCATCCAAAAGGCAGGATAATAAAATGAGAAGGAAAAAACTATCAAAGAAAGAGCTAATCTTTGCAAAGTGTTGGAATATGTAAATCCCACTTTGAAATGGTAATTTATTAACTTCTTTTTAAGATAAAAATGCAATTAGTTCATTCTTTCATTTCCCTCATCCCCAAAAAATGCACATATATTGTTATCACGTCTTTTGCTCCTGTGTCAAATCTGTATCATTTAATTTTCTTGCAGTGAAACTTGTGGATTTTATAAAAGGTTTTGGTGAGGTTTTTTTTCTGCCTTGTTTCAATCCTGATTGTAAATAAAAGAATACATTACTACATTCAGAAACGATTGCTGTCAAAAATCTTCACTTTGTTGAATTTTATAAAAGCTATGGGCTATTTTTATATTAGATGCCATATCAGTAAAGAATAATCAGAGAGTGAAAGGGACTTTTTATCATTCTCAGTTTATTCCCAGAAATACTCTCTTGGGCTCTGAAGGAAAAAAATAGAATATTATCTGTGATAGAATTGTAAGCTTGCCTTATTTTCCACTTGATCATTTTTGGTAAAGGAATGAATGTAGCTGCATGTCTATCTATGCATCTCTATCCCCAGCACATGATTATTCCTAGCTAGACAATCCAGCATAACTTTTCTGATTCCATGGCATTTTTATCACATTTAATTAAGATTATGTAAAGCTGGGTTTAACTGGCTGGTCATCTAAATTTGAGTAAGTACCTGTAAATGTCAAGCAAAACATAAAAATAAATAAATGCTAAATGAAAGAATTATTGTAGCTGTAGCAGACTTTATTTGATACCAGTGAAATCTGGATATTCCAGTGCATATTAATGCACAAATTTGGACGTTCATGGAGGGTGGTCATGGAATTTAAACTATTTTCTGCCTGTAGGGACTTGAATTCCCATCTAGGTCTGAAGAGACACCTGTTCTCACAAAGCTCTAGAACAGCCCATGCTACTCCAGCTCTCATGGTCCTTGGCAGAGCTGCTTCATACTGCTTAAAATATTTAAATATGTACAAGTCTAAAAGAAAAAGAGTGAAAGGGAGCCAGTTGTAAAGAATGAATAAGATTCTTTGGCAGTGAAGACAGGGAGGGTGGGATTCACCTCCCATTTTTAGGTGCCTTTGGAGTAAATGCCTCCATCTGGATTATGTGGGAATCATAGAATTGCAGAATATTCTGAGCTGGAAGGGATCCACAAGGATCATTGAGTCCAACTCCTAGCTCTGCCCAGGACAGCTCCAAGAATGCCAAAATTTGGAGCTGCTTCTCATTGATGCTGTTAATTCATGCAAAGATAGATTTATATGTTGTATGTGTGATGGAACTGAAGAAAAAAATTAAGGCTGGAGATGTGTGTGTGGTCAGAAAGAAACAACTCATTGAGATACAAGTTAAAGATTTCTTCCCCTTCCTCTGGATGTGCTGTGTCATCTCATGAGAAAAGGAACCCCTGGAGAATGGTTTAGGATGCACAACACCTCTCAGGAGGAAACCACACCAGGTTCAAGTCTGTAAAGTCTCTGTTCCCTCAATTTCCCTCCATGAAACGCTCCGTGGAAAATCTGCACCCTCTAATCCATCCTGCTGCTGCTGGAAATTCATGGTCTTTCCAACCTAACACATCATGATTGCCATTTCACTGGCAGGATTTTTAGCTTCTGGCATGATCTCAGCATCTTGCTGGATTCCAGTGCCGTGACTAAGGCAGCAGAAGAGGAGTCTGGGGATGGAGTGTGCAGTGATGGTCCCCCAAACCAGGAGTGAACCAGCTCCACTCCAGGGGCTGTGCTGGTATTTCAGCAGCTGCCTCACTGAGGAGATGGGAGCACACTTCTGGAGCAAGGATACAAATCCCTGATTATCCCTCCAGCACTGGTGATGGTGAAATCCTGGGATTTGGGCTCCCCATGCCCAGCATTCCTAGTAACCATGGTGTCCAAGTGTGTGCATCCAGAGCTCCTGACACGCTGCCTGCAGCACCAGCAGCCTCACCAATTAAGGATTTGCCATGGTGAGCAGGGATTAAACACTTTTCATTAGCAAGTTTAGAGATTTTAAAGCCCTGTTACAGACATCTGCCACCCACACTGTGAGGGGAACAGCTGTACAATGAGCGATTATAAAGCAGGAAGATGAAGTGACGTTTTTGAACTTTATTGTCTCCATACCCTGAGCCCTAAAAATCCCATGGAAACAATTATGTTTAACATGAAGCATTGCTGTTTCCTTCTGGGTGGGTGGGCTATTTGCTCCTTCTCCCCATAAAGGTTAAAAATAACAATGCATGGCTCATTTTGTGCTTTGTTGAGATTACCTCACATTTCCATCACATTCAAAACAAACAAAAAAATCACATAGAATATTCATAATATTGTGCTATATAAAGCTCACAACTCAGGGGAGAGCTGAATTGTTATTGTATATTTTTGTTATTTAACCATTATCACCATGAGAGTTTCTAGAACATAATTTTGTGGCAGAAAATAAATGAAATAAAATAAGCAGCCACCTTTTTTTTTCAAACTTTGACTCTGCAAAGCTTTAATTCCAATCAGCTATAACAAAACTGATGACAGAAGGGGCTTTCAGCATGTTAATGGCATAGCAACATACTGGGTGCACTTGCAAATCCATTTGCTCGGAGATGCTTTGATCACTTAATGTTCTACATGCAAAAAGCAGTGTTTTCTGAAGGCAACACCCAGTGTGTGAAGCATCTATAAAAGAAAATCATCTCCCTCATTCCTCAGAAGTTCTCCATTTGCTTGGCAGAATTTACAGTCACCAAGAGCTCCTGGAGCCCAGATTTTTGTAGGAATCACAGGCCAGCACCACCCCTTGTGCATGAAAACTCAGCTTGTTGTTGCATCCACTGTAAAATATTTATTTTCAAACAAACATGGAGTGTTAGAGGCCACCTGCTACCAGGGTGTCCAGAGCCCAGGTCCCCACACAGTGAGGACATAATTGGACTATTGCTACACTAGGACATAAAACTGTGTTAGGAAACAATGCTGGGCACTGGAATTTGCTGATAAACATTTTTACAATGATTCTTGGTGGGGTTTTTGCCTGGGCACTGTCTTTACTATTCCTGGATGCTGATGGATAGCTGGCATAGTCCCAATACCCTTCCCAGTGGTCAGTCTGGATGCAGCAACTTCAAATCCCAGTAGAAGAAAGGTTTAGCTGTATAAACATAGCTCATTTCTGGCCTCAGGGCTGGAAAATGCTCTCAGATCTCCTTAATTTATTTGTGGACATGTTGCCTTATCATAAAAAAAAAAATAAATGTGGTTACTGGTTTAGATGCATACAGGACACAGTTTTATCTCCAGCCTTCAAAGCACGGGAGTGTGCAAAGTCTTTACAGCTGGAGCTGGCATAAAACAGAGGCACAAAACACTCCCCCAGTGACCAGGAGGAGCTATAAAGTGGCTGTTTCCTGGCAAAAGCCAGGAAAGTGTTGGAAATGTTGGAAATGTTGGAAAGTGTGCTTCCTTCAGGGGCTGCTGCTCTGCATCTGACTGATGGGAGAGAGCAGCCAAGTGCGGGGGAAGAGAGATTTACTGCTGGGGACACTGAGCAGAGCAACCTGGAGCTCAGGAAGGTGACAGAGCTTTTCTCCAGCTGCCTCCAGGACTGAGATGATCAGTGACTCAGAGCAGGGTCACCAACAGGAGCCTCTGCTCACCCTCACAGCCCTGAGGAGCTTCTCAGCCAGGTTTGTCAATTTGGGCTTAGTGGTGGTAACGTGGGGGGAACCCAAAAAAGAGCTGACTTGTGTTTGACCAGCCTGCAGTAAAGTAAAAATAAATATTCAGTTCTCAAGAACTGGAGTCTTAAATTAGCCCAAAGCAGGACTTTTACAGAAAAGCTGAAGCATTTCATTTTAGATGTGACACAGAAGGTTCAGTAGGTAGGGAGAGATCTCAGCAGTTCATCCTGTTAACCAAAAGGCCAGGTTTTAAAGGGTATTATTCTTAACCTCCTTTGTTTTCTACTTCTGTAATTGTATAACTGGTCAGAAGAGTCATAATATTTTTTTATTATTATTTTTACAAAGAGAATCACAGAATGGTTTTAGATGGAAAAGAACTCAAAAATTATTCAGTTCCAATCCCCTGCCATGGAAAGGGACAACTTCCACTATCCCAGGTTGCTCCAAGCCCTGTCCAGCCTGACCTTGGACACTTCCAGGGATGGGGCAGCCACAGCTTCTCTGGAAAACCTATGCCAGGGCCTCACCACCCTCATCAGAAGAAATTTCTTCCTAATATCCAATCTAAATCTACCTTCTTTTGGCTTGAAGCCATTCCCCCTTGTGCTGTCACTTTCTTGTAAAAAGTCCCTCTCCAGCCTTCCTATACAAATAACCTTTAACAATAATACAATCAATCACTAAAATCAGTCTAGATTTGTAGACCACCATATAAAAATAACAGGTGAAATGCATCCTTAGCAAAGCCTCAAAGCTGGGCTATCTTGATCTCTGCAAATATCTCCTTGTTTGTTATATAAGGTGATGGGTAACACACACTATCTGATTTGAGGTGTCTAAATCTAAGGTCCCATTTTAGTTATGACAGATTTAATCACCAACAGAGTAATTTTATATCTTGATAAATCCTGCAGAGCTACTCCGAGAAACCAGGAACCTCTCTCTAGTCTCTGCTGATGGAGTGGACTTCAGCTGGCTGTCAGAGGATCCTGAGGTGGTTTGTGGATGTTGATGCTTTGGCTGTAGACACCAGAGGTAGCCATGTGAGAAACAGCCAAGGTTCTAAAAGTCTACCTAGATGGCCACAGCTGGCTGAGATGGAATTTACAGGGACTGAAAGACCATTTGTCTTGGGTTATGGAACCAAAAATATGTATTCTGTTTCATTTGTTGAAAGCAGTTGGGAGATGTTTTTATCTCTTGTAACTCTGGGGGGAGGGGGGCGGGTGCCTTCTGATAATGGGCCAACTGTTCAAACCAGGTGGGGCAATGTTTCTTATCTCTTTCACCACCCATCCTCCCTCCAGGGGGATATTTTCTGCTAATGGGCCATTAAGGCTCACCAATGACAGGACACATTCCACCATCCACTGGGGCAGTGGAAGGTGTCCTTTCCCATGGCTGGGGGATAGAATGAGATGATCTTGAAAGCTTCTTCCAACCAAAATTATTCTATAATTCTATAGTAAGGAGAAGTTAATATGAATAAGGGAAGATGAGGTGGATTTCAGGCAAGGTAAGGGTTCAGGGCTTACAAAGAGAGGCAAATATTTTGGATTTTATCCCTTTCCATCTTTCTTTCTGCTCCTGGAAATGTTCTTTCTCCAAAGTCCCACTTCCATGTTTGACATCTCTTCCAGTGCCACAGGGACCTTCTTCATCAACAGATCAGTTATTGATAAAATATAAAAATACGTCTGTTTGTTGAGTCGTTTTACACAGACACTTTGATTTGTTGGTCTTTCGTTGAGCTGACTTCTGAAATCAGAAATGTGTGGCCTTAAATGCCAGGATTATTGACTGAGTGCACAGGGGTTGGAGGCAGGTGCAGGGTTACACCTGAGTGTTTGCTCTTGCTGTCAGCTTAAGTTCGGTGTCTCTGGGTGAAATGTGCCCCATGCCTTCACTGTATTTGCCTCTTTCTTTGTGCAGCAGCATTAAAGAAAACAGTCAATACTTCAGCAAATAGTGGGAAAGGTTTGCAGTACGTGCTATGTGTCCCATTGCAAGAACAAATGGGTTCCATCCTTCACTCTGAGAGTTTAAACAGCAGATTACCCTCTGCACTTGGGGTAGATAATATTTCAGTTCAACATTATTATCTGAATTTTGTTGTCATTACAGGCATAGTCAGGCTGCTGTTGGGTGCAACATAGACAAAAAAGGAGAAAAAAAGTAGCCTGTGCCAGGAAGATTATTTCCAAATGCATTTTCTCTATTGGAAATCACATTCTCAGTTTTTTTCCATCCAATCAGAGGACACAGGTAATGCCATATTAAGCGTGCTGCTGATAAAAACAAATATCTGGTTCTATCCCAGCTGGTCACATGAGCCTGAGATGTCACTATCAGCAAAACTCCACAGATAGTTACACCACTGTAGCACACAGAGCATGAAAAGGCTCTGAATTATTTATAACAACTGTGTCAGCTTCTCAGCAGGAGAAAACTGGCAGGGCTAATTAACTGATATCCCCCAACTGATCTTCCAGCTCGTATTTGAGGAATAACTCCAAATAATTCACAAAAGTCAGGAGCTGCTTTGCCTGCCACAGAGTGTTTTGCTCTCAAGCTTGCAGGAGGAGCACATGGCAGGGTGTACAGAACAAGTTTTTTGAGTGGTTTGTAACCAAAATGTGCATGTGTGAATTCCATGCTGGAGCAAAATGGGATACATTCCATTTTCCTTCCCTGCCCCACTACAGAACAAACCTCAAGTGCTGAAATAAAAGCCATATTTTATGGCAAGTACAGCGTGAGGGTCATTAGCTTTCCCATTCGGCTTCATCAGATGGCTACACAGCAGGATGCATTCCAAATTTATTTGATAGCTTGTCAATAAGCAGCTGCCTTTTAATAGCTCTTAACTTCATGGACTTGAAAAACAAAATGCCTCATGCTCACATTAAACCAAGTGGTCCATCACAGGGATCTCAGCTTTTTCTGGCATAGAAGGCAGAGCAGAAAATGACCTCTGACTGCAGCTTTCACTGTAATTTTGTGAGCTCTCATCACCAGGGAACAGAGACAGAGAGAGTTGCTGGGCTGGGAATTACAGTGAGGAGAAGAGGGGTGAATCCTGCTGGCTGTAGCTAGGGAGGGATGTAGGAAGGACATCAGCAGGGAGCAGGGGCAGCAACGAGGACTCCAACGTGTCCCCTCTCTGAGTAGGGACAAGAGGGTAAAGGGAGGAGCTTGTCAGAGGTAATTCTAATTAACAGTCAGCTGATCTTAGAGCTGCTTCTGCTGGGCCACCACCTGCATACTCTGGAAATGGTTAGGGATGATCAAAATTAAGTATTTCAAGGGAGGATGGGAAACTCCACTCTCTCCCACCCCATCCACAGGTAGGAGAGTCTGTTCTGCAGGTTCTGCTGGGCTGAGGGGCTGGATTACCACAGGCATCTTGTCAGCTGGAAACTCATGGCCAAGGGTCAATACTTATGAGATCAAAACACAGAATCTCAGCAATTTGTTATAAAAGGGCCAAAGGCTGGCAGACCAGTGCCAGTACAAGGCACCTTTGTAAGATGTACTGCTTGCAGGCACTTCTCAGTATTTAATACCTTCCTTTTATTGTCCCTCCAGTCTCTGAATTCTTTGAAGACACAAACTTCTACCATTATGCAATAAAACAACAAACAAGCAAACAAACAAAAAACAAAACCAAAAACCAAACAAACCAGAAAACAAACAAAACAAAACAAAACAAAACAAAACAAAACAAAAAAAAAAAAAACAAAAAAAAAACCACCAAAAAACCCCCTCTGGATTGAATTTTTCTCATTTTACCCCCAGAAAAAACCTGAAAGTTTTGCCCATCTGTGTGATTGTCCATTCTCTGTCATCAGAGTTTGTACCATCCTCACACATCCCATGGAGAAGAAGCAACACTTAATTGTGTCACTTGAAATCTGTGGAAGTTCAGCAGCATAATTTCTCTCAGTGTTGCCTGATCCTACCCTGGCAGGTGGAAGCAGACACACAGTACTAGTTTTGTGCTCCAAAGCTCTTTAACACATGAAAGAGCAGAGAAGTCATATCACAACTGCAGACCTAAAGTCTTGAAGTTTAACTCCTTTTCTCATAGAATGGCAGAATGGTTTGAATTGGAAGGGACCTTTAAGATCTTTTATTTCCAATTCCCTGCCATGGACAGGGACACCTTCCTCTGGATTAAGATGCTCAGAGCCCTATCCCACCTGGCCTTGAGCATTTCCAGGGATGAAAAGTCCACAAGCACTCAGGGCAACTGCCCTCTACCCAAATGTGCTTGGCCAGATTTCCTTCATCCCACTGATGCAGCTCCCTCCATCTACAGACACCAACTCCAACACTAAAGCCATTTGCAGTCAGCCAGAAAGGAATACATGGTCACAGATCTGGGATTTTCAAATGCAGATCACATTCCCTTCCCGTGGGCTCCAAAGAATCCCTTATCTCCTCCAGAGCTGCAACCCCAAAGACAGTGTGGCATGACCTGGTGGTGTGGGGCTGAGTGAGGCCTTGGCAGGTACAGAAATGAAGAAATAAACATAAGGGTAGAGTTCAGGATACAAATGACACCAGAGGAGGGGAATTACCAACATTTTGTAAAATGCTCAGTGATTATTCTTTCTGTTCACACTAAATCTCCACCTGAGATCATACAGATTGTGTTTTTCTTCTGAGCTGTCCCTTACCCCAATTTCATTCTGCTTATTCTCTCTTGTTATACTGTGAACTTTTTATCAGCCTGTTAAACTGACACTGAATAGTCTTTAGCTGAGAGCCTGGACTTGTTCTTACTTATGGATTTATTTGTGGCTGTATTTTATACCTTCCAAACATCTGTAAATAAAGATCAAGTTTAAAACAAAGTCTGTTTTCCAAAAGCGTCAGTAAATAAAGCTCAAGTTCAAAACAAAGTCTGCTGTCTCCCTGCTTTGGTCAACTCTCTTTCCAGTCCTTGAGACACACACAGAAGCAACAAGAATTCTCTTGTTCTGTCACCAGGGTTAACTTAACATTTAGTTCTAATGGAATGATGGAAGAGGAATCATACTGAGTAAGCACGCACTAACAAAAGGGCAGCCACTGCAAATATTAACTGCAATTTATACCATGTCCTACACTTTTGAGAGGGTAAACCCCAAGCCAGGTACCAGATATCCATTGTGAAATGGGATAAGAAGTCCTTTTTGCTTGAGATCAAGTTCATGACTCCTTCAGCTGGGCTGGCTGGAGGAAATGTAGAAATATACTCATTAAATATCCATGTAGAAGTGGGTGCTGACCATGGGTTTTTTCCCTCTACATTGTGACACAGGCAACACAGGGAGGCATCGTTGAGCTACAAAGTGGAGTTCTCAGAAGGCCCTGCTGAAGAGAAAAGGATCATGTCAATATTTATTAGACTTTCCAGCAGCTTGTTAAGTCAGTAGGAGAGCTGAATCCCAGACAAACTCCAATTAGATTTAGTTTCAAAGTGAAGGCTTCTTCCCAAACTATCCAACAGGGAAATGTCACTGGCACTGGTGTCGGCTTCTTTCTTACCTCTTTCTTAACTCTTTGTTCTCTGGCATTATCTCTTTGGTCAAAGTTTTGATGGTGCTGGTATAGGCAGCATTGCTCTCCAGAAATGGACAATGTTGGACAGACACTTATGAAGGGTTTGTTTAAAATGCCCCTATTATTTACATAATTCTGGCAAAAGAAAATGAGCAGAATGAGGGCAGATGTAGATTAGCTATTAGGAAGAAATTCCTTGTTATGAGAGTGGTGAGGCCCTGACAAAGGGTGCCCAGAGCAGCTGTGGCTGCCCCATCCCTGGAAGTGTCCAAGGTCAGGTTGGATGGGGCTTAGAGCAACCTGGGACAGTGAAAGGTGTCCCTGCCCATGGCAGGAGGTTTGGATCTGAATGATTTTTAAGGTCCCTTCCAACCCAAACCATTCTGTGATTCCATGAAAATCTCTTCTCCTGAAGAACAGGAATTTCTCTGTAGATGGGGTTGGGTCTTGTGGTTGTAAAAATCCTCCCAGCAGCACCATCAGCTGATTCACTCAGACTGAATGAGCTTCAAGGCAACCAAAATGCCCCTGTTTCTGAGGGCAACCAAAGCACAATCCAAAAAGGTTCAACAAGAATTCCTTTTCTGGTCGTAAAAGAGGAAAAGCACCTTTCCTGGAGGTGTATTTTTACTGCATGATGGAAGAGTGGAGCAGGTCTGGCAGGAAGGAAGGAACTGGTGTGAGACATCTCCTTTCTGCAGCACTTGGGAGACTTGGAGGCAAATGTGAGATGTATCCAGCTCCTCTTCCCAGTTTGCAGTCGGAGTGGGACAAGGATCATAACACAAATTGATTTATTTTGGAGACTAGTGTGGACTAATTGCAAAGGAAAGAGTTGTGGAATACAGGAGAGAGAGATGAAAGCAGCTGCTCCATGAAGATTTACCCCCAGGGAGAGCTTTAGGGTGAAAAGTTCCCACTTTGCTAAAGAACTTGGCAGAAGTAACACTTTTACTCTGTGTACTAGAGAGGCAACCTGGGCTCCCCTGGGGAAAACGATAAAATAAAAACATTAATTCAGATCAGCAGCCATTTCCTCTGGACCTGTGGATCTTGTCACTGAGTCCTTATTAAGTGCACATCAATAGTCAAAGATATTCCAATGAGAATTCCATGACTCACTGCCTAAAGAAATAATATTTTCATCAAAACTGCCTAGATTTGTGCCCCTACCTGTTTGGTTTGTTTGTTTGTTTGTTTGTTTTTCTCCCCTTGGGGGTTTGGCCCTAGGTTTCTTTTGAAAGTAGAATTCAGCCATTTCAGCAATGTGACCTTGCACTGCCATGAGGAGCTGTTTACACAGTGGGCACTCCAGTCCCCCACACTAAACACAAATCAGGGATCTGTATCCAAACTCCTCTTTCTTGGCCTTTCATTTACATTCCTATATTAAAGCCACTACTGCATAAAAGAGTAAAAACCTGCATTTCTGTTTTAATGCCTCCATTTTGCAATTCAAGGCAGTTTTACTTTACCCAAGGAGCAAGTATTTAAAATCAGACTGAAAAACCATTTGTTTGAAGTGTGCTTGGGGAGATTGGTTTACTCTGTTCCCTTTCTGGGAGGACAAATAGAGAATATAATCCACCTGGGAAAAGATTTCTATTGATAGCTTCATTTAGCAGTCCTTTTTTACAAAAAACTACTTCTTTTACAAATCAGGTTATGTTCTTTCATGAAGACTCCAGCTGATATGTTCAAAATTCTACGTATGTAAATTAAAAAAACAAACCAGGGATTTTTACTTCCTCATACCTTCCCTTTCATACTTTCCCTTCCCACCTTTTACCTTTTCTTGCCTACAAATGTGATTATTGAAAAAGCCTTATTGCAGTACATTATTTTCTTATAACAGTACGGTTATTTTTAAGAGGAAATTTCCACATAATGTCATGTGCAGAGCAAAGAAGTTACTGTACTTCCTCCCACTTTGAACAGTGACTTGTGAAGAGAGATGAATAGAGAAAAATAATATAAGTCTTTCTGGAAAGGAAAAAAAAAAAAAAAAAAAAAAACAGGCCTGTAATCCTGGTACCAATCTAGTAAATCTGAATTCAATTTAGCAGTTCCAGATATTGCCTGTGGGAAACAGCAGGTTGAATTTTAGCTGCTTGATGGAGTGAAAACCCAGATTACCTGCTCTCTAAGGTTATTTTATCCTAAGTTAAGATTTTTTTTTCCCTTTCCTGATAGCATTCATGACCTATGAAAATTCATCTCTGGCAAGGCAAAACAGAAGAGAGCAAATAACAGAGCTTTGCCAGCTTTTCTCCAGGGTCTAATCATTTTTCCTACTATCAACTTCTACTTTTGGTGCATTTATTTCCTCTCCAGGATTTTTGTCCCATCTTTCACTGCTGATTTTCCTGAAATATTAGAGAGCCTGGTAACTTCTCTTTCATTCTCAGTCTGCATCCCCTGCATCCCCATGGGCTGGCTGCAGCTTGAGATGGACTGACTGCCACCCTCAGAGCACTGACAAACGCAACTTGAGTAATTTGAAAGCTGGCTAACGTCTAGATGAGTCAATATATTATTCCAAGATAGACTTGAGTTACTGAGACAGAGCCCTGATGTAAAACCTGGGACAGAGGAACAGCAGAACAGATGATGGGGAAAGCAGCTGAGTTGCAAAACTCCTGAAGGTCCCAGAGCTAAAGCATCAGTGAAACTGTACAGAGAATTGCAGCCCCCTACTTTATCAAGTTATGAATTTGCAAAAATAAATATTGAAATATACCCACAATACGTTTGGGCTGGGGATTCACAGAATGGTTTGGCTTGGAAGGGACCTTAAAGAAATCCAGTTCCACATCCCTGCCATGGGCAGGGACACCTTCCACTATCCCAGGTTGCTCCAAGCCCCATCCAGCCTGGCCTGGACACTTCCAGGGATGGAGCATCCACAGCTTCTCTGGGCAAACTGTGCCAGGGCCTCACCGCCCTCACAGGAAGAATTTCTCTTTAATATCCAATCTAAACCTGCTCTCTTCACCTTAAAGCCATTCCCCTTGTCCCATTACTACATGACTTTTTACAAAGTCCCTCTGCAGGATTCTTGTAGCTCTCTCCTGGTTTTTAATCGAGTGATTTGAGTGGTTCCAACCACTGTTTAATCAGAGTATGATGCTATTAATTATCTTGAATGCTGTAAAGTTTATCACTCTCATTTGAAAGGGGCAAAGAACTCATCCCAGCAGCATAATTCTGCAAAGCCAGGCTTGAGCCTCCTTCCCCATGGAGACCAGGAGTTAGCAAAATGAATTGTTTTGTTTTTCCAATTGGCCATGGCTGTGCCAAGCTTTCAGCGTGGTGACTGACCACTCCAGGCTACAGTACAGGGACACAAGAGGAGACCACTTGGAGAGACACAGACTGAATGGATCTGAAGTGGATGATTATAATTTGCTATTTACTCAGCACTATAAATAGCATGACATTTTTCAGTAAGTAGCAGAGCAATAATCAGCTCCCCACTCCGAGTTATTGTAGCTTGTGCTGATATAATACAAAATTATGCTCATCTATTTATTTTTTGTTGTTCTGACTAATGTGTGACCCCAATCCAAAGCATCCTCTGGTGTCTGATTCACCAGGTGCTGCTGGTCTGTGGGGTTTCTTTTCCAGTGTGCATGAGGGAGGTGCCAGCCCTGGGGACCTGCTGTGCACACGTAGTGAAAGACTGAATAACTCACCTGAGACCTGATCTGGGAGCAGAGAACAGAGGCAACAATCAGAGGGAAAACTTACAGCAACCACAGCGTGGTTTCCCCTGGACAAAGTCCCAGGTTCTCAGCTGATGCGTGCAGGTGAGGTTTGCAATGCTGAGTGAGTCCAATGAGGGGTTTTTTTTTTGTGGGGGGGGGGGCTTTACTGTGGTAGAAATATTCAACACAAGCAGATGTAGATGATTTGTGTGCTGCACATGTATGTGCAAACAATTATTATCTGTGTTTCTACCTAGGCAGGATTGTGCAATAATGGAGAGGATTGACCCTGAACATGCATTTTCACTCCCAGGGCAGCTGGATTGTCCCGTGGGCCACCCTGCAACAGCAAACTGGTGACATTTGTGGAACGGCCTTGGGACTTTAATGAGGTGGTGTCTTGGTTTGGAAAGACAGGTATCCACCAGGGAAAGCTGGAGTTTCCCTTAGAATAGAGAATGTAAACCCCTCACCCCCGCCAAATTATAGTTTTGCAATTAAGGACTCTCAGGCAAAGATTTGAGAATAGGAATAACAATTCTTTACTAGGAATATTAACAATACAAACGTAGTAGACAACAAAACCACACAACCAAACCAGCAAACAAACACACACCAGTTTTGGAGAACCTTGACAGAGTCAGAGCTACAACCTGACACCCTGTTGGTCAGGGTGTTGGAAGCAGTCCAAAAGTGAGTCCTCCTGGAGTGGCAGATGTGGTTCTGGTGGAGTAGAGATGATCCTGTAGAACAAGGGTCCAGTGGTGAGAAGGGGTCCAGTCTTCCTCCAGGAATCAGACAAAGCTAGATACTTTCTGCTCCTGTGTCTCAGTTTTATCCGGGTAGGAATGGTTGGCTCCCCCCACTGGGTGGAGCATCTCACAATAGGATGATGGGATGTGGATATTCTACATTGGTGATGTGTGCTTTTAGGGCTGTCTTAATGATCCATTAGCAGAAAATATTCCCCTGGAGGGAGGACAGGTGGTGAAAGAGATAAGAAACACTGCCGCACCTGGTTTGAACAGTTGGCCCATTATCAGAAGGCATCCGCCCCTCTCCCCCCCCAGAGTTACAAGAGATAAAGAAAAAAACATCTCCCCAACTGCTTTCAACAAATGAAATAGAATACACACCCCTGGCTCCACAACCCAAGACAGGTGGTCCCAAAGACCAGAAGTTCAGGCACATAAAGAGGTGCCAGCAATGCATCAAACACTTGGGGACACAGAGCTCATACGGGACACAGCCAAGGTAAAACCCAATAACGCCCTGCAGATGCCACTTTCCACCCCAGATTTGTGCCTGCTACTGTTTAGGCCTTTATTTGGGGGAGATAACTCTCCCTCCACACTTCAAAGCAGTTTCTTTAGGCTTCAGAATTCTTCACTCTTATGAGTCTCAAAACATTTGACACAAGGAGCTTCTCAGCACATTATAAATTTTCTGTCTCCAGATAAACATTAACTTCTCATTCTTCCCTGGTCTCCATCTCTACTCATTTGTCTTTTATTAACTACTCAGTCTATTAAATTCCCAGGACTGTAACCTTCTTTTCAACTGGTGATTGTAGAGCATCTTGCACAAAGACTTTGTCCCAAGGTTGGGATTCTGAGTAAGTGCAGATAATTTCTCTTGTTTATTTTACCTGCAACATAAGGGATAAAAAAGGATTTGCCTCAAGACATTTATTAGCACTGAACTTTGTTCATGATATAGTTCCTCACTCCTTCTCCAAAGCAGATATTTATTGGTAAATTCCAAATGTTCCAGATAAATGAATTAACATTACAGTGGAACTGTTTCCAGTTCTGATCTTGCCAGCAAAGAAAGAAGCTCTGCATATTTCCAGATGTGTTGATTTGCTACTGGAGATAACTTGGAAATAATGTATTTTTTCCTCTTCAAGATGTGTCAGTGAAATAATTCCCTGAAGTCATCATTTTATGGGAGGAAAAGAAGTGGCTTTTTTGGCATCAAATAATAAAAGTTGGTGTAAAGTGTTTTTATATGGATATTTTCAGTCAGGCTTATCTCATTTAAGAGATTTCTGCTGAGCCATCCAATGTGGATATCTGAGTCTGTAAAATTCTTTCTTGGGATATCCCTGCCTTCCATCTGTAAGTCTGGAGAGGGAGAGAGCACAAGAGAAATATTTGGCCACAGAGACTTTTACAGATACATATTCACCAAGGTTGGAAAATCCCTCTAAGATCATCAAGTCCACTTGATCATCAAACACTGCCAAGCTGCCACTAAACCATGTCCCTAAGTGCAACCTAAACACGTCTTTTAAAACCCTCCAGGGGCTGTGACTCCACCACTGCTCTCAGGCAGATCTTCAATCCCTCTCCTTTATTTTTCTCTTTCACCTTGCTGCTTTTCCTTGCTGAGTAAATTGAGCTGAGGATTGTCTGATCAGAGCAGGCTCAGAAGTGCTAAACCCACTCTGCTCGTGGCAAAAAGATTCCAAATTCCACAAAAAATCTCTTGGGATAAAGGTCCAGACCTTAAGTAAATGTGGCTTTGGCAATGAAATAATTAGATTTATAAAGGATTTTTTAAAGGAATATTTAGAAATAACAATATTCAATTGTTTCTTTATACTTGATTTTCTCAACTTTTTTTTTTTGTAAAAAATTAGAAGAATCTTAAAGATTAAAGTGTTTTGCAGTTGAGAAATTGTCATCAATTTTGTGAGGATAAGATCACAAAAATGGGAATTCAGAGGATGAGGTTTCAGTTTTGTTTTATTTTTGAGGTACTGAGCATTTGGTTTAATTTCCTTTCCTTTGTTAGGGGTTTCTTGCTGATGAGGTGACTGCTTATTTGAGTGACTTCAGGTATCAATCTGATTAATGTACAAAATTAAAAAAAATTCAGCTTTTCAGCCCTGTGCCTCAGACCTAAATTCAGAGTCAGCATTAAAAGAGATATGTTCCCAAAGCTGGGAAAAGATGCTGCACACCTAATTGCAACATTAACCAGTAAAATATTATCAAATTTATTGGGCTTTTTCTGCTTGAAAAAAAAATTTAAAGGAAGTTCATTACGCTCTGTAATCCTGCTTAAATATTCATCATGTTTTTAATGAACCACATTCATTTTTAAAATGCTCAACCTGAGACGCCGTCTAGCATGATTTGATAATAATATAATTTCTGTATAAGCGTAAAAGGGACAAGAACAGTAAAAATAATTGTATCTCTAAACACCCTAACCAGTTTTCTCCTGACTAATGAGCAGCTGTTTTTCATTAGCAGCATGGTTTTATCTCTTGCCTATCAACCTGCACAGCTGGGCATATTAGAAATAGCTCAGTACACTGTGGAACGTATGTTTCCTAAACTGCAGAAACAAATGAGAAGGAAGTATTGGAGCTTTGTTCTTGGGAAAAAAAAATGGTTTGGAGCTGATTTCTCTCACACTATTACTCACCACGGTGTCATATCTGGAGGCTTGATGTGGGAATGGGATATTACTGCTCTGCCTGCTGTAGAATTGCAGAAAATAGTTTGTATCTTGAAGAACTTGTGCTACAAGGGGCAGAAACTGAGTCATGGGGAGATGAAACCTTTTGCTCGAGGTTATGAAGCAAGGAAGGAGCAACAGCTAAAGCAGAAATTGTTTCATCTGCCTTCTCCAGCCCTCTAACTGCTCCCCCACTCAGCATCAGACAGGGATCCATCTGAAAGATGAACAGTGGAATAGTTTGGAATTTGAATGATGTAAAACAAAACTGAGCCTGATCCTAAATATTTCTTTGTGGTCTTGCAACTGTTAAGGCTGTTGCAACTTCAGGCCAATAGACACCAGCTGAGTAAGATTTTAGAATAATTCTCATAGTCTTGAAAAATACAGAAATAAAGCCTAAGGCAAGCTTAAGATGAGGAAAAATCAATTTTTGAAACAAAAGAAGTTAAGAGATCATAGAATCATTTGAGGTTGAGAAGGACTTCCAAGATCATGAAGCCCAACCCCTGATCACATACAGCACGTCCATTAAACCATTTTGTAACCATATTGCCAAGTGTCTGCTTGGTTTGTTTGGGTTTTTTTGGAACACTCACAGGAAGATCCTCCATTGCTGTTATTTATTTAATTTATATTGTATTTACTTGAGAATCACAGAATGAGTTGGATGAACTTTAAATGCCATCCAATTCCACCCACCTGCCATGGGCAAGGACATCTTCCACTATCCCAGGTTGCTCCAAGCTCTGTCCATCCTGGCCTGGAACACTTCCAGGGATGGGACAGCCATCATAGCAGATGCTTTGCCTTGAATGAAGTGGAATAAATGCAAACAAAGCCACCTCATGTCAGCGTGGGTGTGATTCTTCTGTAGATCACAGCATTGGAGGGAATCACTGGGACTCAGGAATTTAGATTGAGGAACTAATGCCTTGTTTAGGAGGAACTTCTGGGTATTCCTAGTCATGTTTAAAATAGAATTGTAGTCAATACCAAGTGTGGAGTCAGATGTAGGCAGGAAGGGAACCTTCTCTGTCCTTCCTGCAGAATAAGGTACCTTTACTTTTAATTGCAGTGCCAAAGCAAGACATTATTCTGCAATATTTGGGTCCAGAAGAAACACACGAGTCATCCTCCCCATTAAAATAAAATAAAAAAAATAATCTCTTCTTAGCAGGCCCTAGTGCTGGCTGCTTTTTTATTTCAGCTCAGTGTGTGAAGTTAAGGCCTCATTATTTACTTAAGCATCACTTGGTATTCCCATCTTTAAAGATAAATACAATTAATGAAAACCTTGAAATAGGTCTTGTGCTGTCACTTAGAAGTATAATGTACATACCTCCCTGTAAGCTCCCCTGGTGTAGGAAAGCAATCAAAATCCTATTATGCTGCCTTAACTACCTGCTGCCAGCTTTGTTGACCTTGTTTGTTTGGAAATTAAAAGGCAGGTCATGGCAGAGCTGAACTGCACAACCTGGTAGCACAGAGACACAGGAGAGAGGTGCTCTGCTTATTTGCAGGGTGTCAGGCAGACCACACCACACTTAGGTTTTGGATGGGAGCAATGTTTTAAACTGGCTTCTCCAAAATGCAAAAATCTTATATTTTTGTGTGCTTTGAAAGAGCACCTTGTTTTTGTTTTGTTTTCATGTTTTTCCAAAGAACTTGTGAAGCCAGGTTTCTGCTGGGCTTTATTAGCACCCAGTGGGATATTTATAGATGTATAAATACACATTCTGCATCTAGATGGCAACAGCTAAAGCAGCTGCCACACTTCCACTCTCAGGAGAGAAAATGCACGCAGCCCCTTGAAGCAGTAGCACCCAAAAAGTCACAATACTGTCTCGAGAATGGGCAACTGATGTAGTAAAAAGATTTAAGGAGGTAATTTATCATGGTAAAGCAGGATAGTTAAGAGCATCCATAAATTACCCTGAAATAAGAAATTATCTTCTTTATCCTGTGGGAAAGAAAGAAAGAAGTTGCATTGATTTGCAGCAAGGAATCCACAGTGTCTCTTGGAAGGAAATACATATCCTAGGGTGGAGGAGACATTAGTTTGAGATAGAAAGAAAAGAAATTCAGGTCTGTATTGGTTAACCCTTCACTCACCTTGTCTTGTGCCATTTCCCTCTGGGTAGGACACAGGGGTTGGTGTAGGCCAGCACTACTTTTCAGGGGCAGTGCTCAGGGACCTTCCTGGACCATCACTGTCCCAGGACCCTAATCCTAACCCCAAACCTGGCTAAAAACTCCCCTAAAATCCACCAATCCCTACAGGAGATTAATTTGACTGAAGTGGTACAGGGTAAAGCAACAAGGCAAAGCAATTCATGTAATTCTACCCTTTCTACTCCTTTTTTTAAATTTCACATTTTATTTACCATACGTCAACAGGAGCCCTTTATGCAGAAGACTTACACAAGCCAAAATTCCTCCCAAGACCACTGTAAATGGCTTTCTGTCCATCTGTCCTTTACTCTCCCCAGTCACATTAATCCTACTAAATGGGGAATTCAATCAGTGATCTGGAATCTGGTCCCCTTTTTCATGGAATCATAGAATAATTGAGGTTGGAAAAGATTTTAAGGATCATTATATCCAACTGTCAATCATGTTGACCACTGGACCACGTCCTCAAGTGCTACTTCCACTTGGTTTTGGAGCACTTTTTGTCAGAGAGGTGCAATGACTTGCAATGCATCCTGGTTTAAAGTCATTGTAACACAAAAGAGTTCAGCTGAATTTCACCCTGAAAGGGCAGATTTCTCTCTGTTGCTTTATAAAATGAATCAGGGATGACTAGGTCGAGTGTAAATATCTGTATATATTCATGTACATATTTGTATACATAAAAGCAAAACTGTTCTGTTTGGTTTAAGTGGAGGAGAGGAAGGTGGCTCACACCTAAAGATAGAGGCAGGGAAATGAAGCAATACATCACAGAATTAAATCTTTCTGGAAGAGCAGTTTCTCCTAAAAATCTCGAATGATATTTTCCAACTGAGACTCAGAAGACAGGCTAAATCCTCCTTATAACTCCCACGCTCGTTTTTTCTTTTAGATGAATAAAACTTTCAGTACAGGAAAAAACTCAATGATTAAAAATTACAAATGTACTGAATATGCAGCACTTTGATGCAAACATCTTCGCAGTAAAAGGCCAGGTGTTATATTAAACAGTGTTTTTATCTGATCCCAGTGGAAATATTCCCTCTGGAAATGTGGCAAATCTTTCATTTTAAAGGAATCTGTGAATTCTGGGGCATTACACAGTTGCAAAAGGTGCATTCAAATGCTAATACAGCTTTGGATAAAGCTGTGGAATTGCCTCCTGCTTGACAGGTTTACATGGAAAGGAATTTTCTTCTGACTCTTCAGAATTCCTGACAATAGCTGATTACAAAACCTGGAACTTCAGCCTTGTCCAATGATATTTGATTGGAGGTGATGTCAGCTCAGTCTTGGCTGGAAGTATTGATCACACATATATGTGGGGGCTGAAACTGCCAGTTAATCTGTTCATTATTAGAGATAGTTCTGTCCTTTTGCTTCCACCACATATGCATTTTACAGCTGTACCTACCAGAGAAACAATTGCCTCATGCAACAACATAAATGGTCCATAAAAGATCTTTCTAAGGGGATTACATTAAAAAGCAGAGTTATTTATGATCACTTCTTACAACATGTTGCCTGCAAAGCTTCCTTAGCTTCAGAGAAATTCAATTTTCTTGCCTTTTTTTCTTTTTCTTTTCTCTGTTTTCCCTTCTTTCCCTTGTCAGTAATTCAAAGCTAAGGCTGGTGGAGAAGGGAAAAGGAGGCAAAGAAAAGCTCAGAACCATGGTTCTGTCTTTTGGAAGGCCTGGAAATTCTGCTCTAAGCAGGGCCATTTTTCTTATTTGCTCTCTTTGGATTTTGCTCCCCCCGCATTGCTTGTCAGTAAAAATGATCAAAATTCAGCAGGCATGATGGATCTGATTGCAGCATCAGATGTGAAGCTGGAACTGATTGGAAAGTCATCATGAAAACCTGGCTGAGGACTGACCTGTCACCATCAGGGAGGCTCTGACCTCCAGACTGTGGCAAACATTTGGAGGGAGATCACATTTTTGAGTAATTAGTCAGAGAGGTCATTGCTGAAACCCCTCTTCATCAGTCCTGCTTTGCACTTGTCTGTCTGATTCCCCATAGGAGCTGATCAAAATCTAAAATTGGTGACATCCAGCCAGTGACATTGAAAGGGAGACCACAGCAGCCAAAATCAGCCAGGCTATAAATCACAGAATCACAGAATGGTTTGGGTTGGAAGGGACCTTAAAGATCATTTCATTCCAACCCCACTGCCATGGGAAGGGACATCTTCCACTAGACCAGTTTTTCAGGGTTCTCAAGGTGTTTTTAATTAGCAAGAAGCTCTTTAAATAACACAACCTCTTTAAATAAAGAGGTTCAATCTCCTACCCACGCATGCAAATAGAGGGGAGAAATGCATGCTAAATAAGAGAAAAACCTTTCCTCTTTAGTTGAATGTGATAGTAGTTTGCTATTAAAGTTTAACTAAATAAGGTGTATTAAAGTTTTTTTCTTTAAATTTATTAAAAGAAAAGCTATAAAGATCTGCTGGGTTATTTTTGTTGTTGGGGTTTTTTTTTAATATGTGGGTATTTCTTTGTTCTTTTAGTTTGGGTGGTTTTTTTTTTTTTTTTTTTTTTTTTTTTGTTTTTTTTTTTTTTTTTTTCTTTTTGCTCATTTGGAGATTCTCTGGAATGTTTTTTCATCTGAAGTGTCTGAAAACCACTGGTCTTGCTACCTTCTGAAGTCAGTCACTCAGAGGGAGAACCAGGCTTTTCAAATGTCTGGTTTTCCTCAGCAGTTCTTATCTCCAATTCCCAACCTGAGGCAGAGACTCTGCAGTCACACAGATTGCAAGGGAAGGTGAAGCACCTACTGATCCAGGGGAGAAACTGCTGTTCCTGGTGCAGGTGTGCACATATTGTCTACTTTATTCCTGGGTATGTTCATAAAGGCTTGCACACGCTCTTTAACTAAGAGCTCACATGGGTAGAACTTGTCTGCTTTTAACAGTATTTTAGCAGGCTTAAAAAAAATTAATTCAGCTTTACTCTTGGAAGCGAAGTGACAGATGGTAAAAGAGCAGGAGGGTTAGCAGGAAGAATATTGTGGGAGTCTGTGCAGATATACTTAGCTAATAAATAAGGTGGAGGTAATGATGCCTGTGAAAATATATATATATATATTAAAAAATACAACAGTGCAAAACCTGAAAGAAAGCTTGTTAATATCTCTCTTCTTTTTAATAATGATTCCTAAATCTAGCAAAGCACTTTTTGAGAGTGTATTTGATGGAGGAATCACTGTGTGTTGCCATGGTGTTAGATTTTCTTTTTCAGAGTGGAACCACGCATTTAAAAAAGAAACCTTTACCTTGTTGCTATGCAAACACGACTTGGTGTTATTACATCCCCAGAAAGCAGAACAACAATATTGCAAGAAAGTCAATATTCTGATAAGATAAATGCTCCCTCTTTAAATGCCCTTTCACTCAAATGCAATGCTGCAGTAATACTTAAATCTGATGAATTCTCTGGAGGCCAGGCTGCAAAATTTCCAGTGTGCTTGTCATTTCTGTATAAAAATTGGCCACTAATATCCTACCCATGGCTCTATTCAGACCTGAACTCCAACCTCATGATATATTTGCTCCCAAGCAGCAAAATTTAGTTCAGGCTTGATAGGATTTTGTTCCAAGTGATTGGGAGGCATCTCTTGCTAAAAAGGGATCAAAGGTCCTTTTTGAGTGTTGTGTTTACACCACTCCATACTACAGCTGCCTATTTTATCCTACAAGCAGTGATGTGGTTCTTGCCATATCTATCATCTTGGGCTTCCTCTTCCATCCACTGGGATATGTGCAGTGCCAGGCAGCAGCTGGTTCTGCCAAATACTGATTCCTTTTTTTTTTTTTTTTTTTTTTTTTACACAGCTCAGTTCTGCTAAAAGGTAAAATCAGGGATACCAGCTTGGGCAGCTTTTCCATTAGAAAGGTACAAGAGATTCATAACCATAGAATCACCACAGAAACACTGAGTTATTCGGGTTAGAAAGGACCTTAAAGATCATCTCATTCCACGCCCCTGCCATGGGCAGGGACACCTTTCACTATCCCAGGTTGCTCCAAGCCCCATCCAGCCTGACCTTGGACACTTCCAGGGATGGGGCAGCCACAGCTTCTCTGGGAAATTTGTGTCAGGGCCTCACCACCCTCACAGGGAAGAATTTACTTGTAACATCTAATCTAAACTTGACCTCTTTCAGTTTAAATTCCCCCTTGTCCTGTTACTACCCATTTGTTCCATAATTTTCTGTCAGGGGAGGTGGGAGGCTGTTCCAGTTCCTGGCATGGGAGATCACTGGCTGAACAAGGATTCTTTAAGCAGGTGAAATTGAACCCCATCCCCATTTTGACTCAGGTGCATTACTGCACCTTTAAGCTTGCCCAGATGAGAAAATTATTTACCCTGCAGATTGGTTTAAACTCTTAATTATCAGAAATGTAAAATGGCAGTGAACGTGCCATATCCATACAAAGAAATCAATTCAGCACAGATACAGGGAAACAGTTCCAAACATGATCATAGGACAGTGTTTCCAGCAATCTTTTGTAACCAGAACACTATGGAAACTGGAGCATATCTTCCTTTTCTCCTTATAACATAAAATAAAGGGCTGTGTCATCCTATGTTTGTGGTAATCCAGCACTATGCTACATCACAATGTGTCTGCCAGGGCAGCCTGTCACAAAACGTGCCACCAATTAGCCCAGGCACTAATTACATTTTTCTCCTTGCTTTGCACAGGGCCTATAACCAGGCCATGAAGAGAAACATCCCACCCTGGATTAGGAGTTAGTGAAGGCAGTGAATGAGATTGGTTCCGTAGCCAATCTCCTTTGATTTACTTCATTAACCAATGAACTAATTAGATTTCTTGCTCCTCAAAACACTTTCTGAGAGTCTTACTTTGGCAGTTACAAAGTCTGACATGAATTTTTCGGTGCCTCTTTAACCCATTTAATAATGGATTAACATTGAAAGGGCTGGAAAGAATAATTAGTGCTTAAATTAAAAGTATTGAGAAAAAAACCTAATCAGCTCTAAAACTTTAAAGCTTATGTTTCATCCAGCTCTTATTTTTTTACCTGCAGGGCAAATGTTTTCACTGTGAGGTGTTTATGTCTTTTTCACATTCCTCTGAAGTGTCTGTTCAGACACATCATCAGGTTGCTGGGCTGCTTATCTGAGTTTAAGTGGCAGCTGCTTTCCTGGAATAAAAAGATTACAAAAATTAGAAATTGAACTTAAACCTCTGAACTTCTCAGTGTTTCTTTTCAAACAAGCTGCATCTTGCCAGTCCTCAAATGACCTACTCATTAAAATGGTACTTCCAGGAACAGCATCCCAAGGACCATCCCTTCTGGTAATTTCATGCTAGAAAAACGTCCTTGGAGGTCATTGCTGTTGAGAACTCAGAAATTCTGAACTTGAGACAAGAACATCAATTTCTCTCAGCTGAAAGCAAGGGCAGGACACAGCTTTGGTGTGTCTGGAAAGGCTCGTTCAGTCCTGAAGCCAAGACTTTCACTCAGGGAACTTTGTAGTTACAGGGATTCAGAGGAGAGACCTCAAAATAAAAACAGTGCACTCCCATCCCAGCTGAACATTGGTGGGGAGGGAATTCACTGCAGGATATAGGGTGGCATTTAACCCAAGACATTTTACTGTCTTTTTTTTTTTTTTTTTTTAATCATGTTAGGGCATTTACAGTGATCAGTTATCATCAAGCTGATGTCTTGAGCCAAATTCCATCTCTGTAACTGGAAAACCTTTCCAAAGACACCTCCTTCCAACCCCAGCATGATCATGAGTCAAAGAGACTTTTAGTCACATTGCTCCAGGTGGTATCTACTTCTTTGGTGAATACACAATATACAACACTTCTTTTTTTTTTTTTTTTTCATTTTTTTGGGGTTGCTTTTCCTGCTTGCCCTTGAACAAAATTAACTGTCTGCGGATAATGACCACCAGAACACAGCTGGTTTGGTGAATGCTATGCATTGCTGTCTGAGGAAGAAAAAGAGCATTTGAATGCATTTTTATAGCCATCCACATATTAATCTCTGTGATAATTTCTGCACAACATTCTTGTAATATTCTACAAAGGCCACTCTCTTGCTTTGCTTCTCTTCCTACAAGCAGCCTGTCCTGAGCAAACTTCCTTTCACAAAGAATGCAAGATGCATTAAGTCTTGGATGGCTTCCTAAACTGAAATCATCTATCCAGAGAGATGGTGAAATAAAATTTCTCTTTATTTATTTTTAATAAAAAATTTAGAGCTTTCATCTGGGCTGCCTATAAATTCAGGATTTAATTTCATGGTCTCGATTCCCCAAACTTACTGGAAGATGAACAATTATCACTGCTCTCTAAGTTCATTTCTTTCTCCAGGACAAGTTCTTTTGGTGGCTGTTTCTGTTTGCCCTAAATCATCGATCTCATACTGGCTCTGTGAAATAGTAGGACAGTTTAGGGTTAAGATCAGCAAAAGAAAACAAAAGCAAATGCTCTGAACCTCAGCTCTACTTCTGTGCCATTGAAAACAAACATCCTTGAACAGGTCACAGCAAAATTTCTCTGTAAAGAAGAAACACCCCAATGCACAGAAGGTCTCTAATTATGGTGAAGAAAGTATGGGCTCAGCAATTTCATGAGTTTTTTAAAAAAAAACAATAGCTAAATAAATTTAATTGTGATCAAATCAGATGGATTGCATTCAGATTATCACCTTTGAATTTCTTTTAGGGATTTCCTAAAAGCAAATTCAGTCAGATTTTCCTCTGCAGATTTTAATGCCACACCATCACATCTAATGATTGTAGCAGTTTCTATCAGGTGATGCTTTTTATTTTTTAATTGCTCTAATCATCCAATTGAACTCTGTTGGCCAGAGTAGAACAGAAACACCACCCAGCAATTAACAGGTTGACTCTTTCTGTGGGAAGACTGGAGCAAAAAGATCCTGACATTCTTGAAACCTGTATTTCAGCACTGTGGGTAGCAAATACCCATCAGTGGTAATCAACCCATGAACAGACAGAATCAGTTTTTACACTGCTTGCATCTGATAGCTGAAGGCTAAGATCACTGCAGCTGTGTTTTTAAGAATCCTCCAAACCTGTCAAATGAGATCCTTTGCTTCAAGCAAAAGGACCCTGCACTCCCTGCAGCCGTTTTGCTCCTTGGGATATTAAGAAGAATTTTTCTGCCTGGAATTTGGAAGGACACCACTGGACATGAGCAGAGCTATGCTTTCAGGGGCAGATTTTAGTACTGTGGCTCTATTTACATGACCCTGTGATCAGGCACAGTGATTCAGAGTGCTGTGTGAGAATGTAATATCACAGGATTGCTACTGCAGATAAAGAGAGCTCCCTTCCCTGGTCTGCTCTATCAGACACAGTGAACTCAAATGCCCCAGCTCCTCATCCTACTAAACCTTCCTTATGCTGACTGCTAAGAGATCACATCAATCCTGCTTTCAGTGTTGTCACACATGTAACCATCTGGCATCAGGACAAGTGCCAAAACATGACTTGCATATTTGCTGGATTGGGGGACAGACACGTTTGCCTGTGAGCTGAGCCAAATTTTTGTGATATGCACAAATATTGCTTCTCCCTACAGCCTGGAGAACACAAGTTTTCAAAGTGCTTGTTAACTCCAGTCCTCATCCCCTGAATTCTGCCCCTGTCCTGAGCCGTAAAAAGTCTTCATGTTTGGCAGGTCAGTAAAAACCAGAGCATCATCCTGTTTATTTTATAGCTAACTTCATTAGCAAGAAACAGCAAGGACTGAAATACAGAGCTGTAAAAGCCCAGCTTAGGTTTGTAACGAAATGTAATTCAAGTAATTAGTCCACTTAAACTTTCTAATGCGTTCTCTTGGTTTCCAAAGTGCTAAAATGGCTTTTTAATGGCTTTTCCATGATTTTACATTGGTTGGGCATTCTGGCTTTTGGCAGGAAAGAACAGGCCATATCTTAATATCTCTGCTCTTTGTGCCAGGATCTCAGATGGTACGTGTTGACGTGACACCCACGGAGCCAGTTGAAATATGTCACTTTTCACCAGCTGAACCTTGTCGTGCTTTTCATTAACAAGTCTCAAAGAACTCAGCTGTACTTCCCAGTTCAGTCTCCATTTCTGCCTAACAGTAGGAAAAGAAATAGACTAAAAAAGTAGGTTCATAACTTTACAGTGAATTTTTCTGCACTTGTGTTGTGCAGTTCCTCTTCTTGTGCTTAACAGATCTGAAACTTAGATCTCTTGGGACTCCACCTGCAGAGCTGCTTCCAGCTTTGGGATCCCAGCACAGGAAGGATGTGGAGATGTTGGAATGAGCCCAGAGGAGGCCACCAAGATGATCAGGGGGATGGAGCAGCTCTGCTGTGAGGAAAGGCTGAGAGAATTGGGATTGTTCAGTGTGGAGAAGGTTTTGGGTTGACCTAATTGTGGCCTTCCAGGATGTGAAAAGAGCCTGTAAGAAAGATGGAGAGGGAGTATTTACAAGCACATGTAGTGACAGGACAAGGGGGAATGGCTCCAAGTTGAAAGAGAGCAGTTGTAAATTAGATATTGGGATGAAATTGTTTACTCAGAGGGTGGTGAGGCCATGGAACAGGCTGTGAAGAGAAGTTGTGGTGGTTCCATCCCTGGAAGTGCTCAAGGCCAGCTTGGATGGAACTCTGAGTAACTGGCAGGGATAGCGGGGGTTGTCCCTGCCCATGGCAGGCAGTTGGAGCTGAATGACCTTGAAGAATATTGGACTCAGTTAGACCATGTATGATAAACATTCTGAAGACCACTTTAATGGAAGAAACTGTAGTCCCAGCTTTCTTCTGAGTTTGTTTGAGTTGGTAATGAATTAAAGGCCATGTTCTTTGACAATTTTTTTCCCTTGATTTTCCTATGCTGTTTACTCAAAACTGGACAGAAAACAATTTCCATTCTGTGGAGAAAGGGTGAAAAAAACAACAAAGCAAAGGCATTTTAAAACATTTTATTTTTAATCGGATTGAATCTCATGGCAATCATATGCAAAGCTTGATAAGAAACGGTAATGTAGCCTAGACAACTTTCCCAGAAAGAACTAATCAGATAAATGTTTTCTGTATCAGAAAAACACTTGAAAGTGTTCAAAGCAACCTTCATAGCCTTTGAAAAAGTATGTGTAACTTTCAGACAAAATTTCGTGATCAGTTTGCATGAGATTCATGTCACTTAATTTCATCAATGAGGACAATAAGTCTCTAAGCTAAACTGAAGTCTCCCTCCAGAGAGGAACATTATCACTGTCATCATGCTGGTTTGGAGACATAAGCAAGACAGAGTTTGTAAGGAGAGGTAATATTTTTATTATGTCATTTTACACAGTTGGAGAAACCTAAACACATCGTTCAGTTGCTCACACTTCAGATCTGAAACTGAAGATGGAGGAAAAAAATGCACTTCTAGAGGGTGATTCATCCCTTCTTAAGATAGATTGGGTGACTCACCCCTGTAGGTGCCTATTCATCTCTATTGACCAGAGAAGGATTTGGCTGACAACTAACAGTAAACACCTAACTCTGAGACAGAAAGAAAAATAGAATAGATGATATGGACTCCACCTTGCAGTTATAAGGGTTTCTCATATGGACTTTATTCTTTCTTCCATTGTTTTGCATTGATTCAGGTGCAAGTTCTGAGTATAATTACAACTCATGTTTTTTAGACACTGACAACCCATGCATTGTCCTGTGAAGACCAGTCAGAACCATTTTGCTGCTCAGAATGACTAAATTATCTATACCCAGGGAACATTTTTGCTCTCTAAACAATTCAGAGCACTCCTGGAAAACAGATCTAGGAAACTTCAAGGATTACTGTATCTCACATTAATATCTGGTTGATTTCAGTTGATGATAAAATGACAACATAGTTATTAGTGCAGAAAAAACATTCAGTAACTGCTGAATATGTTCTCTCTGTTTCTGTGATGTTCTCAATACAGTATCCCATATTTTCCACATGGCATAAGCATACAAACACCTTTCCTTTTTTTTTTTATCTCCCACTGTGATTAACAGTGAATTTTAATAATAACCAGTGTAATTAAAAGTTGGTATTTGCTGGACACCATTCCTAAATCATTCTGATAAAGGACAAGTGTTCATAAAGGGTAAATAAACACATCAGTGTGCATGAAATGCCAATCTAACTGGAGACGTGTGTGTGTGAAGTATGGCCACCCAAGACAATGATAAGCTGGGATGTATTGTCAGAAATAGTACCTGTTGTTCATTTAGTTGGGCTTGAGACAGAAATTGATCCATTTTCTCTCTCTCTGGTGGTGTTGAGCCTTCTGGAAAGAGCAAGGCCAAGAGGAAGAGCCCTCTAGTAAGGCTGAGAAAAAGCAACACAACTCTCAAAAGAGACCAAAACCATCCAATAGTCACATTTCCCACAGGCATCTTTAACCAGTGACTCAGGAACAAACCAGATGTGGTTTCCAGGGGCTGAACTGACTCAGGAGAGACTGGATATTGAAAAACAGTTCTTGAAACCTAGACATTTCCATCTTACCTGTATTAAGTTATGGGGCTTTCCCCCCCAAAACCTATGACCATTTCTGCCCCTGGTTGGTGAGTGAACACTGACAACAGCAACATCCTCTGAAATTCAGCAGTTCTTTTACAAAATGATGCTAGGTAGGTATTGCCTTACTCTGCTTTGGGTCCCTTCCAGGTCTCTTTACCTACTCTGGACATGCACAACAGAGACAAAGACAGAAGCCTGGGGACATGACTTCACTCTGGATGAGACTGAAGACTGGATTGCATAGATGCCACTGGAGGGGAGAGAGGCCAAAGCAGAGCAGCCAGAGTTCTGTTTCTCTTCATCTCTCATAAAAGTCAAATATCTCCACTCTTCCAGGCACTCTTCCTAGTGTGCATTCCCTCCAGGTGATGAGGCTCATCCACCTTGACTAATGGACCTGCTGAGAGAAGCCAAATGCTGCAGAGCATTTTGTGGCTCACTGGAGAGCCAAGGCTGGCATGCTCTGCCCATCTTGGACCCATTTGTAATTTGCTTAATTCTGTGAATGCTGTGGATAACTGCCAGGGGATTGCTAGAGGTACACATATATTAGAGGCTGGCAAGGGTAAGGATGAGAAATTTTTGAAAATTTAGCTAGGTTTTTCTTGTGTCCTTTATAATTATATAATTTGCTATTAGTGACTAGGTACCCTGACTTTTTTTTTTTTTTTTTTTTTTTAACATTTCCCCACCCTTTCCAGCAAGCTATTAAACTCTGAAATAGATGAGTTTTGCTTCTTGTGTGAATCTCCATAAAGTTTAGGCGGTGTGCTTTGCCAGGTGTTGCAGAGGCAAGCAGATCTCCAGGGAAGTTATGCAAATGGTGCCATGCAGAGCGTGGCTGGGAGCACACGACTGTGTGGATGCAGCTCTGGCCGTGGACTCAGCGGGGTATTAGTCCTAACCTTGCTTTCTGTCTGCTGTGTGATCACTGGCACATCACTCCAGGCTGTCCTCTGTATCCAAAGCAGTAGATTGTAAAGGATATATTTGTCTAAGCTGTCTCCACTTTCTTCACCTTATTTTCACAGAATCACAGAATCACTAAGTTGAAAGAGACCTTCAAGATCATTGAGTCCAACCCAGCCCTAACACCTCAATCAACCATGGCACCAAGTGCCACATCCAGTCTATTTTTAAACACGGGGATGTGTGATGCCACATCCTCCCTGGGCAGACAATCCCAGTGCTTTATCACTCTGTCCATAAAAACCTTTTTCCTAATATCCCACCTATATTTCTCTTGGTGCAGCTTAGGACGGGGTCCTGTTGTTCTGTCAGTTGCTGTCTGGAGAAAGAGACCAACCCCCAGCTGACCACAGACACCTTTCAGGGAGTTGTAGAGAGTGATAAGGTCACCCTTGAGTCTCCTCTTCTCCAGGCTAAACAACCCCAGCTCCCTCAGTCATTCCTCACAGGGTTTGTGTTCCAAGTCCCTCACCAGCCTCGTTACCCTCCTCTGGACACGCTCAAGCATCTCAATGTCCATCCTGAACTGAGGGGCCAGAGCTGGACACAGCACTCAATGTCCTTCCTAAAGTGAGGAGCCCAAAAGCTGGACACAGCACTCAATGTCCTTCCTGAACTGAGGGGCCCAAAAGCTGGACACAGCACTCAATGTCCTTCCTGAACTGATGGGCCAGAAGTGGACCCTGCACTCAAGGTGTGGCCTCACCAGTGCTGAGTACAAGGGAAGAATGACCTCCCTGCTCCTGCTGGCCACACCATTCCTGATCCAGGCCAGGAGCCACTGGCTTTCTTGACTACCTGGGCACACTGAACTCATGTTCAGCTGCTGTCACCAGTACCCCCAGGTTCCTTTCCTCCTGGGCACTGTCCAGCCACACTGTCCCCAGCCTAGAGCATTGCAGGGGGTTATTGTGGCCAAATCCTCTTTTATTCAATAGTTTCTTGTCTTTTCCCCTTTTTAGTAGCCAGGTTACAAACACTGCCCTCCTACCACCACCCAGATCCATGTAATATTTTCTGCACTCCCCACAGGTACTCAATACCTCCTCTTTGTCCTGCAAAGGCCATATAAATGGCCATGGCCTACTTGTGCCTTCTCCCTTAGGCCTCATCCTAAAAAATAGGGACAGGATTAATCAATTTCTTCTACTCATTACCTTCTTTTCCATAAATTTCAAGCTTTTCAGGCTGGGAATCCTCTTTACTGTGTATACTTACCAAGTCTTGCATAGATTAAATTATTTTATGTAAGTGAAAATGTCTTATACAATATCTCATCTCAAGCTTCATTTAGATAAAATTAGAGAGTTTGGGAGGTTGATCCTTTGCTGAAGAAAACCTTTTTCCTACTACACTCATTTACCCTTTTTCTATTTACTCACTTAACACTATCAAAACTCACACCTTCTCTGTGAAGGCTTTGGGAATATAAGGCAAGTGAGGACAAAAAAAAAAAATCAGGTCTTCTGGGTTTTGTGTCCTCCAGATTAACTTTCAGTTTTGAATAAATCTATGAAAAAATACTTACAACCAAGTTACTAAAGACCAGTTCTTAAATTCTCTGTGGCTCCTTTCAGAGAGTCCCTAAAACTGCATTTCCATTCATATCTGGACAGGAAGTCCAGATCCCATGGACAACTACAGAGTCCTGCCTTACAGGTGTGCTTCTCAGAGTTCATTAAAGCTGAGGGCAAAGCCTCCACCTGTGGACGAAGTCTGATTACCAGAATTCACTGATCTGTCCTTTATCCTCCTATCATCCCAATGAAGGCACTGCTCAAATGTGTTTTGGGTCCAGTGAAATGCCAACCCCATTCATGACTTCCACCCTGAACATCAGCTGAGGACTTGTTTCCCTGCAGCCCCTGTGTTTGACAGAGACTTGGAGACACCTCATTTGTGTTGGACAAGAAAAATGTTGATAACACACTGATAATTTAATTGTTAAGTCATGTTTATCCTCAGTCAAGGACTGTTCATTTTCATTTTTCTGATTCTCCTTCCCCATCCCACCCACATGGGATTGAGGGAGGCAGAAAACAGCTGGTGGTGCTTAGTTGTGGTCTAGAGTTAAACGTTCATACCACAGAGGAAAACATTTAAAAAAATCCTAAAGACCCCATCCTAGTATTTTATGAATTCTTGAGCACAAGCTTGAAAAACACAGAGGTAAGGCAAAGTGTACCAAATAAATGGTTAAATACATTGGTTAAATGTGTGTTCCACTTGGATAATTGCAGAGTTGTGCCTACTCGTATCTTGCCTGCTTCCAGGGAGTATTTTTGACCCAGCCAGACCATCCCTTGACACTTGGACTCTCTTGACACAGAGATCTGCAAGAAACAGATGATCCTTGAAATCAGGTGTGCAGGGCTGAAATGGCTGTTTGAAAGGCAGAGACAGGAGAAAGCCCTGAACAGAGAAACACTGACCCTGACTTAGAGACACACAAGTTGCTGCAAATTTCTCAATGTCCCAGGACCCAGCTCTGACAGAGGCTTGGTGACCCTGATGTCGTGGTTTGAGTGCACTGCACATTATCAGGGAGCTGTTCTGTTCCTCTGATTTGGCCTTCAGGCGTGACAAGCAAGAGGAAGAAAATTATTTTATTTAGAGACATCTGTTTTGAGATATTAACTAGTAAATAATGCATAAGTTGGGATGATGTTTTGGCACCACAGGGCTGTGTAGCTGATTAAAACAAATAAAAGAACCATGAAGTAATACTGAATTTTACACTTGGTCCATTTCTTGCTAGACAGAGCTAAATAAATCTGTGAAACTATAAGCAAAAGGGAAACAGACTTTTGCTTGTGGTGGTTTTGTTTGTTGGTTTTGGGTTTTTTTGGGTTTTTGTTGGTTTTTTTTGGTTGTTTTTTTTTTTGGGGGGGGGGGAGGGTTTTCTGTTTGTTTGGGTTTTGTTTGTTTGTTTGTTTTTCTTGTTTCCCCAAGGTTAGCATTTCCCTAAAGCAGTGCATGGTCATTCTCACCAAGCAATGTTAAGGTCGTGTCTGTCTGGTAAGGAGGGAATCAGACCATGGTATGGCTGATGGAAAACAGCCCATGGCTCAGCCATCCTTCCCTCCCCTCCTGCAGTGCAGCTCAGTCATTTCTAAGTGACTTCAGATACCAGCAAGAATTCCAGGAAAACCTCCTCCTCTGATTTTGGATTATGTGGAATTTCTGTGCTTTAGCTGCTGGAAATTCAGGCTCATCATTAACTCAGCTATCCATCCACTGGGATGGAGGAAAAGATAAGGAAACAGCTGGAAGAAACATCCCCACCTTCCTCTAGCCAAGATGCAAGTCAACATTTCTTTTATTCCATTTGGTTTGTGCAGGAATAAACTGTCTCTTTTTGCAGGAATTAAATTTTCATCTCCATCTTCTGCCTTGGCAGGGGGCTTGGACTAAAGAATCTCCAGAGGTCCCTTCCAACCCTAAAAATTCTGTGATTCTGTGACCTGGGTTGAAGTCACAAACTGGCCCAAATGGACATAGAGTTTAATTTTGGATCAGTTTTTCGAGTAAGGAGGACTGAAAACTCCACCAAGAGTTCCCTTAAGAATTTGGAGCTGGATGAAAATCTGGGGGATGTTGTTGAGTAGAGCTACAGTGTTGTGTAGAACCCAGATTTGGTTGTTCCCATGCATTTTAAGGCTGTTTTGCAAAGTTGCTGAAGTGAGCATATCCCAAAATGTGGTTTTCATAAAGATTTTATCTGTCTCTCTGAAGAACACGTGAACATCTAATAGTGGGAGAGGATGAGTTTTCTTCCTGGCAAAATGAGAGCTCAAGGAGAGAGAGCTCAAGGAGAGAGCAAAGGGAGGTCAGCAGAGTTAGAGCAGCAGCTGAGGGTGCATTTCTAAGCCAAATGGACAAAGTTGGCTTCTCCAGGACACATCAAAGGCACAGACAGGGCAGAGAATGGATGAAGCTCCAAGATTCACACTCCTCATTGTAGCTGAGGGAGGCCCTGATGTGTGTTCTGCACAGGCTTTTTTGGATATTAGTTAATTATTGATTTATAAGGAGAAAATCTTCGCTGTGATGAAACACAAGAATAGATTGCCCAGAGAAATTCTGGATGCCCCATCCCTGGAAGTGTTCAAGGCCATGCTGGATGAGGCTTTGAACAAACTGGTTTAGTGGAAACTATCTCTGCCCATGGAAGGGGGTTGGAATTAGATCATCTTTAAGGTACCTTCCAACACAAACCATACTATGATTCTGTGATTCTGTTATTCTGTGTTTTCATGATACTATGATATGACAGAGTGGAAATATTAGCAAGTTCATTAACCGAACATTTTATGTCAGAAGTTCATCTTGATCCAGCAGGAAATGTGATCATTGATGATGATGGTCCAAAAAGCTGGAAAATTTCTTTGAAACCATTGTTCAATAGTGTTTCTCAGCTCAGAGACATTGTCTTAATCTTGCCTGAATGGATTTCATTCAGATTTTCATAAGTTCACAGAGATTGTTATGACAGAAAAAAGCTATTCAAATCTCAGATATTCCTAAATATAGGCACAGACTCCCCCAGAATATTCAGTTATGCCAGCCTCTAGAGGCAGGTTTAGGGTCACAGTGGAAAGGAAGGACGTCTCAAATTCTTAACTTCAGTAAGACACTGATGTCATGCTAAATGATTCTTCTCTGTGATTTTTGTCCTTTATTTGTAAATAGTTGCCTTTCACTACATTTTATCAATGCTTATAAAATCTGATGGGCTTTAAAACATGCAAAAAGGGATTAAATGAATTTAGCAGAGTTCTGAAGAGTATTTAGCATTTTGTACAGAATTAATATATCCCCCTGTGTTTAGCATCTCTCACCCAGTACCAATGAAGTTTCTACTAGAATTAGTAAATCTGTTTCATTTACTTACTTAGAAGAAAATATTTAATAGATGCCACAGGAATTTTGCAAATTGCTCTAGTTCTGATTCTGATTATTAGGAAACCGTGTCAAAGGTATAAATAATTTATAGTCTTAAATTAGTGCTCTTTCATACTTAAATCTTGGGGAAAGATGTAGGCTCAGAATATTTCATTATAACTGCTTTAGTCATACTTATTTCTTAATTGAGGTTCATATTAAGGTGAAATGGAAGCATATTTAGGATGGAGATAAGAGTGTCGTTGTCATTATCTCTAAAGGACAAAATGGTGCCAATCTGTAAAAGTATTTAGTCAATCTCAAGCTGTCTTGATTAAACAAAAGTCTGACAAATCATTTAAGGCTTAAACGCCTAAAATTAGAGGAGGTGGAAAACAATTTAATAAACTTGGTGTGAAGTGGAATATCTCCTAACTCTGACTGATGGGTGACCAGTTAGTCACTTTCTGCAATGAGTTACAATTAAAATTAAAGCTTGTTCCTTTGGAGCTTGATTTGTCTTTAAGGTTAACTGAAATATTTTTAGAATTTTTTTAAGAACAGCTGCTTTTTGTCTTGGTGGTGCTTGAGGGCATTTACTTGAGTCATTTATTGCAATGCTCAATATTGCAATATTGATGCTGTGGGCAACATTTACTGAACTTTAGTTGAGAGATAGGAAATTTCATCAGAGGGATCTGATTCAAGCTCAGCCTAGACCTAAACAGACTCAGAATATTTATCACACATCAACTTTTTCACTGAAACAAGCCTAGGAAATGCGGGAGAAATAGTCACAACATAAAAACTGCAACTGTAAATTGGCACATAATTATCCTCTTGTTGGTAGTCTCAGCACATAGGTGCAATCCTAACTGTGCAAATGGTACTGAATTTTTGTGCACTTTATCCACAACAGGCTCAGACACTTTGTTGGGGCATAAATGGGAAGTTTGATTGCTGTTGCACAAAGAGAATTATTGTAAGGGTTTTTTTTTTTAATAGTTTTCCCCAACATTTCCAATTTTCTTCCAAGAACACAGAAGGAGAAAGTTATTTGAGATCAACTATAAGGCCTGGTAAATCCTTATTTACTGAAGATATCTGGTAGCTTTTAATCTCATAGAGGAAACACTCAAACAGGATGTGCTGGTTCCCTTCCTGGTGAGCTGTCAGGTGCTATCAGACATTTCCATGTCAGTTTATTTCTAAGGAGAGGATGAGAGAGGAGGGAGGGAAACACAAATCTTTCCATCTGCTGTAATCCCTTTGAGCCTGGAAGGATTGCAGGCAATAGTAGGATAGCACACATATGGCTGCAGCCCATAAAAATTCTGCTTTAGGTAGACAACAATTCCCAACGAGTTGTTTAAACCTCCTCAGCCATCACACAGGAGGGATCTGTAATTCCAGAGGGTGATTCATCCCAGTCTGAGATGAATGTCTAACATAAATGGGATGAATTACTCAGCAGACACATTATGTCTCTTCAGAGGCACAAAGGGACTGAAATAAGTATGTCACCTAAACCGTGGGGGGAAAAAACAGAAACCTTACAACGTTTTTAGTGTTAAGAGAATCAAGGCATTACTTTTTTCTGGCCAGGATGTTCTTCTGGTCAGGATGTGCAACAGAAATAGTTTCATCCACACATTGCCCAGGTTGCATAGAGAAAATCCTTCCACGACTCATGAGTTTTAGTAGCTTTTTCACTTACTGTATACAGTCAACCCCCTGAGAAATTCATTGGTTTGATGTTCATTTGCCCCAAGTAGTGCAGTTCCTAGTATTTGGGTTCCTCTGGATACTGATTTCTTTGCCTCTGATGCTAATTAAGTTCTCATTCTTATCTCTCTTTACCCAGACTTGGTGCCTCTGACCATGCCAGGGGTGGTGGTTGGAACTGATGTTCATTAATGGTCATTAAAGGTCATTAACGGTCATTAAAGGTCATTAAAGGTCATTAATGGTCATTAAAGGTCATTAATGGTCGTTATCTTTTGTGTATCTTCTGTGCTACCCCCAGTCTGTCGAGATGTTCAGCTCATTCAGACCTCACCTGGTGGAAGAGTCCCCTGAAAAGGAACTTCAATTCCCTTCCCCCGGAGCAAAGGAGAACAAAACTGACTTTAGTTACATAAAAATATTTAAACTTTCTATCAATTCCAACAAGCACAGAGAGTGAACTCAGGCTGGTGGTTGAGACAAATCTGCACCCCAGTGTGTAATCGGGGGTAACAGGAGGCAGGGACACTTTACAGCATCAGATCTCACTGTTATTCAGCATCCAGTGCTTAATTACTCCAAATATCCATGTATGTACACAGAGGCTCTTTCAATACACCACTAATGTGGCAAAAATCATCCCCCACCCCCGACGAAACAACTTCATTACTCAATCTGCTGTCTTAAGTTTGGTCATCAGGAAAACTTGTTCACCAGTCTAAGGACTATTTTTGAAATCTGGGGATTGAGATCTAATCTATTCTTCTGTCACTTCCAGTTACTTATGTGTTTCTTTGTGTTCTCCTTTAATTTCATATTAAAAAATGAACTTATTTGCTGCAAAGCCTTTCCTGCCAGCTAATGAAACAGGCTATGGTAAAGTGATCTTGCTGTTGGTCATAAAATTCCCTTTAATTTGTTTTTGTTCTTCATTATTCACCACAGAGTAAAGGATTATTCCAATATTTTACAGTCACTATCTAAAGTAGAGTGATTTGTCTGTCTCATGACATGTTATCAATCATCCAAACAGTCCAACTCTTCAGGTATTCTGCCTGAAAGTGAAAATAATTAGTGCAAATAAAGTTATATGGGTTCAAGTTATATGGAGTGAATTCCAACTCCAGGTTTTACCTTTTCTTTTAAAGTTAGTAGCAATATATTTCCGTTTAACTGTGTAAAATATATTCTGGTAGATGCTTACAGTTAATGGCAGTATTACACTTCTTTTTTTACTATGTTAACTCCCGTTATATTAAGATTAGTCACCCTGTTCCTGTGCCTGTGAAGACATTTCTCAGATGACAGGGTTGCCTGATTTATCTCCAAAGTCTCTCTGCTTTTAGCAGTCAGAGTCACTGAACTCATACAAACGTAAATGGACTTTTCTGCATTTCTTTGGCTCTAATTGCACTGGTCATCTTTGCTGCTGAATGGTTCCATCTTAGAAAATCTTTTCTGGCTGTAATCATGTGGCCTTTGAATCAGTCCTCCTGCCCACTTTTCACTCAATGCACAGTGCTTGATCTCACAAGGTCCAAGATTTGTGATTTGAAGACAAGTAGGAAACAGAAACTAATGATGAGCTTCAGATGAGACAACAAACCACTGAAGGAAACATTGGAACCATTGTTTCTGTGTACATCTATGGATATCCAAACTTCTCTGGACAATCTGTGCCAGGGCATCACCATCCTTTAAATAAAAACTTTTGTACATCGGTGTTTGAAATGCACTTTATATAAGCTGAGAAAATACTTCCTTTCTTCCTTTCCCCTCTTTTGTCTGAAGGCTGTTGAATCTAGCAGGCTTTACAATTTTACATAAAAGAGTTTGGTATTGTTGCTGCTTAAATAGGAACCATTTAATCATCGACTCTATTAGGAGACTAACTGGAACTTGCTATTCTTCAATTTACTTGCAGACTTTTTTGCTCTTGCTAAGTGGTTTTGGTTTAGTGTTCTGGAAATGAATCATTAGCAAATGTGCTCAGTAAGGCCTGGAGGAACAAATTACCTGTTGAGGTAATTTGAATGCTATATTTTTAATGCTTTTTATTTGTGTGGAGGAGGATGGACAAAGCTGGGGCTTTTAGAAGATTTACCTACTCCTGAAAGTGTCACTGTTTGACTGTGTGGTCTCAGATAAATTACTTGAGCCAACCTTTTCTAATTTGTATGACTAAATCAAAGTATGTAAAAAGGGCTTTGTTGTTTCAGGAGTTCATACACTGCTGCTCTCACTTCAGTTAGAAAGTAATTAATCCAGGAAAAAAAAGTGTGACTTGCAGGAGAGGAGGCCAGTGGTGTAATTTTTTATGCCTCTGTGTGTGCCTATAGTGTATATACACTATGAGCTGTAATTCTTCACTAAAACCCTGAAATCTACAAGATAAATTACACTTTGCTAATAAACATGCCCAAGTTTAAAAATATTTTTATCACTTAAAATTTAATCTGGAATCCATCCAATTTTTTCAGTTTTGTAAAAGTGATACAAAGCTGTTTTCTCCTGTTATTTTTTCCCTGTTAGATGTAATTGAGTTTAGGATCCTTGAGGATGTTCTTGCAGACCAAAAAGGAGGGTGGCTTCCCAGGAACACCTTACCCAATAGTGTCAGAATTACAAGTCTGTTTTGACATCCATGCCCAAGGGATTCCAGCCAGAATAAGCAAACAGCTTAGAAGGTGTCTGTGCTAAAATTGTGTTGCAGATTCAGCTGTCAAATTTAAATGTACCTAAACTGTTTCCATCCTTTTCTTCCTGGTGTGTGCAGCCTCCTCTGCTTGTTTTCCCAGACAACAGTGATTCCATTGTATTATGATTTTCAGAGCTCTGAATCCTTCAAAGACATTTAGAAAATCATAATCTGTACATGGCAAAAATGGGCTGCATTTCTATATGAAGAGTGGTACCTATCTTAGGTGCAGAGACTCATTAGACAGGGATTTATATTTAAGATTTAGATAGGGGAAACCCATCTGGTAGCTCTGAGTGGGCCACTGAGGGTCTGAGACTTGTAACAGGAATGTCTTGGTGTTCTTATTTGTATTCCAGCTGAAAACAGTTTAAGGGTTAGTTGGGTGTATTGTTACAGGCTTATCTGAGTGAATAATAGAGGGACAGAAATAACAGGAGGTGTCTCAGATTTCCAGGAAATAGCCTGAATAGAGGCCTCTAGGGTGCTAGACCAGTGTATTTACTGTACAGTCATAAGCCCACTCATTAAAAGGCCATTAAGCAAATTAGAAAGTGGGTAACCACTCCTCACAGCCTGTTGTTTATTTGCAGGTCAATGTAGGCTAATCGAGCTTTTTGTTCTTCACAAACACTTCTCACGACATTAACAGATTTCAGTAAAAATCTACTTCATTTATTACCATTTCAGGCTCACTGGAAGAGATAAATAGGACATTAAACATGTACAGAAGTTTAAATTAGCAAAATCCCATCTGTTCTCATCCCTCCTCTAGAAAAGCAGGAGCCTACAATCCATCAGTCTTGTGGCACCAGCCAAGCAATTAAGGCTGCTGACACAGTCCTTTCAGAGTGACACGTTGGAGCTGAATGCAAAGTGAGTTTTGGTGTGCAGTGCACGCTCTGGGGAAGGGGGATACAATCACACAGGCTTTTTTCAGCCCTTTTCCACCTCAATAGAGCATTGAAATGGCAGTTGAGAGGCAGGGAAGATAGTTGGCTCACCCCAAAAATCCAAAATTACACAGTTTTATAGCTGAAGCCAACTCTGCTGCAGTAATAATGACTTTTCTATGGAGACGTAATTGTGGGGTAAAGTAGTTAATATTCCTGACATTACCAACCACACACCAAAATTATCATATGAATGAAACCCACGTGTCAGGTATCACGTATGAAGGAGGATTCAGGACTGAAACAGCTGCTGGAATGGTTTAAAGATGGGCTTTGATAATGATTTACTGCAAATCCAGCAGTCCTCAGAGGGGTTATGGAAGATTTGAGCATGCAGCAAAATCTCAAGAAAAAATAAACCATGCCCACTGTATCAGACCCTTGTTGGCTCAGTTTTTCTGTCAGCTGGGAACTGGGATTGACAATCAGCACCTTTCCAGCACTTGAGACAGTCTCAGGAGCTGAACTCGAACAGCTCAAGTGCTAATATATTTCATTTCAGTCAGGAAACAAGTAATGCCACGTAGAATTATGATTTCTCAAAATGGGAGATGCTATTTCACCTTCTATAGAAATTTTGATGTATTCAATTAAATAGCCTTTTCCTAAGAACAGGATTATGGACCCTAATGCAACTCTGCTAAGAAATAAATTATATCAAGATGATCTGATTTGCATAGATCTGATCTGATTTAGTTATTTTACTTCCTCCAGTGTTTTGAAGGAGGACTCAAAATCTAGCAGGTCACCTCTGTCAGAGATTTACCTACATTTCTCAAAGGATTAATTAAATTATAAATCTTTAGGTATTAGGACAAAATAAGAAGAGATAACCTTGAGGTAAGACAGGCTTAAAAGCAGAAGAGGACTGGGAGAGTCTGGGAGAGATGGGCCTGGAGTAGATCACAATAAGTTTCATGAGGAACTGCAGTGACAGGGCATAGGAAATAACTTCAAATTGAAAGAGAGTAGGTTTAGATCAGATGTGAGAAATCCCTCTCTGTGAGAATGGTGAGATCCTGGCACAGGTTGCCCAGAGAAGCTGTGGCTGCCCCATCCTTGGATGTACCTAAAAATTGAAGATGGCACCTGCAACATTTGAAATACCTGATAACTTTATTTTTTTTAATAGGAATAAATTTTATAGTAGCCCCAATGTAAAGGAATGTCAAGGTCAATCGTCAGGGATTTAGTCACTAACCCAATTAGTAGTGCTGCTATAGTATTTTTCTCTTCTGAATCTGCTTCATGATTTCCTCAACAACACAGTCAATATGTTGGTTCACTCTCCCGAGTGCTTTCCATAAAAAAAAGAAAGTGGGAAACAGAGGAACCTCTGACTGTTTCCAGATCTTTTATCCTGACTCACATGAGAGAATGATAATTCTGCTATTTGGATCTTTTCCCCTCCAGAAGTTCCAACTATTTTACAGTCCAGCAAAGAGAGAACCAGCTCCTCTTCATAAACCACCAGTGGAAAAGTCCAAATCCCATTGACCAAAACTTCTTTGGGCCACATTTGAATTACCATTCAACTGAATGATTGTTACAGCAATGATATAAGAGGAAGGTGGTGAGTAAATCAGGCTGTCTTGATACTTAAGACAGACAAGCTTTGGCTCCCTGCAGAGGAAAGGGAATGGGAGAGAGCAGTAGGCATTTTATTAGAGAATCATGGAAGAATTGTAATTTTTTCAACTTCACCCCATAGTAAATAAATAATAGGAACATATCCATTATTCTTATTAAATGGTACATTTAACTTCCATGGTTTTTTTTCTTCTTTGATAGATTGGAGAGAAAGTAACATCACCACGGGAAAGTGGGAGATACAAAAACTTCAGTCATGCCCTGACAAAAGATGTGACAATACCTCTGAGGAAGGAAAGGTGGAATCCGTTTATTGAAAGTTTTCTACATCTGAAAAATCACCCATTTACTGGCACTGAGGAGCTGGAGTTTAAATCAGTTGTGGAACCACTGGCATCTGGTAATAATGTCTTAAGGTATCTGAGACCTCAGATTGATAAAACACCAGACCTTTAAGAGACCCAAGCTCTTCTGGACCAGCAAATAGATCCCCAAAGGGATATTCCAGGGCATCTCCAGCTGCACTGGTGTTTTTGTTGAGCTGCCTCAGTTGAAGTTATACACAAGAGAATCGATAGACTTAATGTGTAATTCACTAACACAGGAAGTGAAGCAGAGGAATTGTGCTCCTGCCATTCTGTGCACACAGTGTCCTCCAGCTACAGCAGAATCTCAGATAACTTGGTTCAGCATAGACACCTACCCTGCAGGCATCTGAATTTAGGATGAGTCCTGCTAGAATTGAATTCAGGCACTTTGAACATCTCCTGCTGATCCACGGTGACACGGGGAGCTCAGCTCTAACACCACCATCCTGGCTCTGGCCTGCTGGCATTGGGCTCCTTTGTTTTTGTTATTGCCTGTTATCCTTGGTGGATATCCTGTGATTAATATGGAAAAGTGTAACTGCTGCTGTGATTAACTTTTCCAATTCTAAGGTCTGGCTCAACAGTATCAGTTTTTCTGCCAGCCCCAAGCAAATATTAAAGGCATGCTGGAAATGATGACATAGCCCATAAAATACTGGGCTTCTGTTCCATATAAACCACATCTGAATTGAAAATATTGTTCTTCTTAGATAGACACTATATTTCTTCCCTCTGCCTGCCACAAGCAGGCTCAGGGAGATAATGACCCTGGCCTTAGAAGGCCACATTATTCACCTTGAACAGTAGCAAGTAATGCAGTTTCAGTTTGCTCACAGTACTGCTTCCCAGGCCGAAATTACCTGGCAAACATAGATGGATGAGCAAATGGTCTTCAGCAAGAATTGATTCTCCCTCCTGGAGCTTTGCATGTTTGTGTCTTTGTGTGTTTGAGTCTTCCTTCTTCCCACTGATTACTGAAAAAAACCCTTTTTTTTAACTCCACACAATAGCACAGTTCTGCAATGAACTGGAAGATGGATACCTAATCTAAGATGAATTCAATGCTAAAGGGAAAAACCTTCTGATTATTTTGTGGAAGAAGAGAGAAATGATTGAGAGTGTCAGAGTCCCTTGTCTGTTCCCCTGAGAGCAGGTTAAAAAATCCATACTCCCTTACATCATTTGAATGCATTTTTTTCAAGTCTTTTTCTGGTATTCCTACACATTTATAAAACCCAGAGCGAGAACCAAAATAGTTAGTAAATAGTGCTGAAGAGCAAGTTTGGAAGGGGATGGAAATTCAGGAATTTCAGAACTTGCAGGCATTCCTGTGGGTGCACCTCAAGCACACAGACTGTTCTCTGGAAGAGTCAGGGCCTGAGGAAGAGCCATCATCATGATCATAATTATTAATAATAATAATAATTTAAAATATTAAATTGTTCTTATCTCAATCCTTTACCTTCTTCTGGTTCTCCCCATCCAACTCTGAGAGAGAAAGTGAGCAAGTGGCTGCCTGGTAATTGTGGCTGGAATTCAACCATGGCAGTCAACTCTTCATTTTTCCCCTTCATACGTAAAGAAGTATCTTCTACGATAGCACTTGTTTTTTGGCAGCTGGCCAGGCAGCTCTGAGACTGAAAAGCAGGGTGTACACACCATGAAAGCAGAACTCTGCATGCCAGTGCTCTCAATCTTCTTTAAAAAATCATAATTCTCAGCAATTATGCCCAAATTGTCACCCAGCTTACCCTTGGCAGTTGTGACTTGCAGCAGGAGTTAAATACCCAGCCTACTCAGAGGCTGATTTCACTGCTATAACTCATAGGTCTTTCCAGCACATTTATTGCAATTGTCTCCTTTGGATTTTCTCTAAAAATAATAAAGGCCAAATTGAAAATACAATGGTTACCAGAACATCCCTCGTATCTGAGAGTGATCAGTTATATCTGATCTATATATATTTCTGACTCCAAAATCTGATGTGTTGAAAACCCAGTGCATTTATTTATAACTGGGGGTATCCATATAAATCCCCTGGCTCCAACCATGTTCAGATAAACAGCTTGAGGCTGCATTATTTTATTTTTAAAGACATGGCTTTGTTGTTCAAACACAACCAGTAAAACCTGTCCTTGATGCTTAATTTTCCTCCTTTAACTGCCAGGAATGTTTTAGTGGGGTTCATATTTTGATTGCATTTGCTGTTGGGGCAGAAGAAAAGGAGAGGGCTGGAGAACAGTCTGGGAACACTTTTAAAAGGCTGATGTGAAATGTCTTTTCTCTCTCACTTTCTGTGAGAAGCAGAGGAGTCCAGCACATGTTGCATTAAGCTTGCAGTGCTGCTGGTTGAGCCTTCTTCTCCTTCCATGGGAGGAAACACCTTTGGCATGGAATCACAGAATCAGTAATGTTGGAAAAGACCTTTCAGACCAAGTGCAAGTCAGCATAGCACCAGTTGCTGTATCCACACATTTTTGAACGCTTTCAGTCACTTTCAGTGACTCCTCCACTTTTCTAGACAGGCTGTTCCAATCCTTGAAGTTTGTTCTGAAATCCAGTCCAAACCTCCCCTGGTGAGGCCATTTCCTCTCATCCTGTCACTTGTCACCTGGTAGAAGAGGCATCCTCCAGCAGCATGTTGGGTCATACCTGTTTAACACCACCAGCAGATCAAACACCAAGTTATTTTTGCCAGAATTTCAAAGTGAAATATTTGATTTCTAAAATATGAAAAAAAAAAACCCTGTAGATTTTTCCACATGAGATAAAATGCTGTCTAGTATTATTAGTTATATTTCATTAATGTGAAGTATATTTTATTCAATACTTTCTGCACAATAGTAAGGACTTCATAGAATGGAAATGTTAAGAAAATCGTTTAGAGGGAAATTTAAAGGAGTGTTTTCTTTATTGAAAGGAAAACATTTTGACTTTGTCAGAACTATAAGATGAAGTGATGATGGTTCATTTTATCATTTTCATGTTAAAAATGCCACAGAAATAGGGCGCATTTCTTTGAAGTGTTTAGATTAAATTGCACTTTCTGCTGAAAAATTGTCTTGTCAATTTTACTCGTGGCTGATTTTCCTCCTTCTTTTCATCTTTTTGTCCTATGTGTGTAAGGTTGCCAAGCCATCCTTTCCACTTAAAACTATCCAGTTTTGGGGTATGGATTTCAGCGGGGGAAGAGGAATAATTTCTAGTGCTCTCACTGGTATAGCAGCACATTGCCTGATGTGAGCAAAGAGTTGTACTGTGCTTATCCCCACCAATTTTATCGAATTCAGGGCAGATAAACCATCTCAAATTCTTAATTTATAGTGCCCTGACATGGACCAGGAGCTGTGTCTCAAAATAAGAATCATGGAATATTTTGGGTTGGAAGGGACGTTAAAGATCATTTTGTTCCTATCCCTATCCTTCCTCTACCCCAGGTTGCTCCAAGCCCCCTCCAATCTGGCCTTGGACACTTCCAGGGATGGGGCAGCCACAGCTTGTCTGGGAAATCTCCGCCAGGGCCTCCCTACCCTCAGAGGGAAGAATTTCTTCCTAATATCTAATCAGAGCTTGTCTTGCTTCATCTTCAGGCCAGTGTAATCTGTAACTAACACTGTTTATACCCACTTCAGCCATATTTGCAATATGGGCCAATTTCAGACAAATTTAACAGGAGGCAGAAGTCACAAACATTATGTTCTTAAACACTTTGTGCAAATAGCCTAATGAAAGAGAGAGAATTGTTAATGCCCCTGCCCAGAGAGAAATTGCTCCATTAACTGAATGCTTTGCAGACACAAAGGGATCCCTTCAGGATCCATAAGTCCAGGAGAAACCTTTGGAACTTTGTTTTTTTATGAACCATTTACCAAAAACCATAAGACAAAACAGTTCCCCAGATGCTTCTATTTATACAGCAGACAGGCTGGCTAATCCTCAGAGTGTCAGGAATCTCATATTTGCATTTCCACAGTTACATAAGAATATAATTAATATTGAACTATAAAGTTAAACAATAACACATGCCTAAAATTGCCTGGAAAATTAAGGTATGGCAAACAAAATTCACAAGCCCATTATGGAAAGTTAGGGCAGCCTCAGGGGTGTCAAATAATCTTCAGGATCTTTCCAATATTTACAACCCTTCCAGATTCACCAGGGTGGTAGTTCATCCAGTGAGATCTTGCCATAAGCATCTCCTCTCTGTGCATGGAAAACCTGCAGCACCCTCACTCTGATGAGTTAAAGGTGCATAATTTAGGAGATCAATATTTCCGTTTGCCAACTGTGTGAACTATGCTGATGAAAAATCCCATTGCTATGCTAGAATAAGACTATGGCATTACAAGAACAACATAAAATTACAGAATGGTTTGGGTAGGAAGAGACATTTAAAGGTTGTCTAGTCCAACTCCATGCAATGGGGGCATATAAAATCATAAATCATAGAATCATAGAATCATAGAATCATAGAATCATAGAATCATAGAATCATAGAATCATAGAATATCCTGTGTTGGAAGGGACCCACATGAATCATTGAGTCCAAATCCTGCCCTTGCATAGGACAGTCCCAAAAATCCCCCCCTGTTCCTCAGAGAGAGTTATCTAAAGGCTTCTAATATGAACCACAGAAAAATGAAGGTTGATGAGCAAAGAACAGCTGAAGGTTAGAAATCTTTGTCTATTGAAGCAGATGCATCTGTTCACAAAAGGGAGGTGATAGAGCTCAACAGATCATTTCTGGGTTTCCTGGAATATCCTGAGATTGCAGGGGGATGGCAACAAGACAAAAAGGTGGGTGAGAAAACATGATAGAGAGTCCTAATTTAAAACACATTTTGTGCACAGCACTATACACACACTGATAGGAAATCCCAGTGCAGATCTTGCAATGGCCAAAATCATCAGGCATTTCTGCATCTACTTGGACATAGCTCCCATTCTTTTCTGTGCAAGTTTCTCCTGCACTTTGGCATGAATTCCTGAGTGATCAGGCAGCAGACCTCGAAAAACTGGAAGAATTTCACGCAGTTTTACATAAAATGAATAATTTACATAGCTTTACATGAGATGCATGATTCAATTCTGGAATTCATCACCAGAGCCTGTTATGTAAGGCAAATGTATACAGAGACTTAGGAAGGGTTAGGACCAATTCACAGAGAAAAGGTGATTCAGGAGTTGTGAAGTTTGGTGACTCAGATTCAATCAGCTCCTTGAGCAGGTGTAAATCTCTGATTTATGGAGAGGGTAACATTAATCTATACTTGCCTTGTTTCTGATGCTGTTTCCATCAACGTCTATAACATTCTGCTCTCAGAGACTGAATGTTGGGCAAGAGGGACTGCTGCCTGATCCAGTTGAGCAGTTCTCACACGGTTTTATTTGCAAATGCAATCCTTGGAATTAAGAGAAAAAAGCAATTTTATGAGCAGAGGCAGCATGACAGCACTAGGAGCAATTGTGAAATGTTTTCCACTAAAAAGCTGAAAATTAAGAGCTCTGTTGTTTGCTTTCTAGCAACTAAATGTTCACATTTCAGTTGGAAGCTAATTAAAGACAAAAAAAAGTCAATAAAATTTTGCTGGTGAAACAGTTGTTTTCCAAAAAAACACACATTGTTCCAAAATAAATAGCTTTTTTTTTTTTGCATAAAATAGGAAAGCCCAAACCAAACCAAACCAAACCAAACCAAACCAAGAGAACTACCACCCACTTTTTTTTTTCTCATGTAAATACCACAATGAAGTAATGACAAATATACACTTTATACCCCTCTCTAAATGAATGTTGAGAAAATATGCAAAAATTATATAATCGCTTTTTCCAGGCAACAGGGAGGCGATGAAAGACAGCCAAAATGGCTTCACAAAGGACAAATTGTGCCTGAATAATCTGGCTACTTTCTTTCATGGAGTGACTGGATGACAAGGGAAGAGCATCTGATTTAATCTACGTCAGCTACTGTAAGGCCTTTGCCACAGTCAAACACAGCTTCCTTGTAATTAAACTGAAGAGATTTGAGTTTAGTGGATGGACTCTCTGAGGGGTTGGGAGTTGCCTGGATGTCTGCATCCAGAAGGAATGAGTGTCCTATGAAGAAGGGTTTGGAGAGTTGGTCTTGCAGCCTAGAGAAGAGAAGGCTCCAGGAAGACCTTATTTCACAGTCATGGAATCACAGAGTCATGGAATCATGGAATCACAGAGTCATGGAGTCATGGCATCATAGAGTTATGGAATCATGGAATCATGGAGTCATGGAGTCATGGCACCATAGAGTTATGGAATCATGGAATCATAGAGTCATGGAGTCATGGCATCATAGAGTTATGGAATCATGGAATCACAGAGTCATGGAGTCATGGCATCATAGTTATGGAATCATGGAACCATAGAGTCATGGAATCATGGAACCATAGAGTCATGGAATCATGGAATCATAGAGTCATGGAATCATGGTATCATAGAGTTATGGAGTCATGGAACCATAGAGTCATGGAATCATGGAACCATAGAGTCATGGAATCATGGAATCATAGAGCCATGGAGTCATGGCATCATAGAGTTATAGAGTCATGGAGTCATGGCATCATAGAGTCATGGAGCCATGGAATCATTGCATCATAGAGTCATGGAGTCATGGCATCATAGAGTTATGGAATCATGGAATCATAGAGACATGGAGTCATGGAGTCATGGCATCATAGAGTCATGGAGCCATGGAATCATTGCATCATAGAGTCATGGAGTCATGGCATCACAGAGTCATGGAGTCATGGCATCATAGAGTCATGGAGCCATGGAATCATTGCATCATAGAGTCATGGAGTCATGGCATCATAGAGTTATGGAATCATGGAATCATAGAGTCATGGAGTCATGGAGTCATGGCATCATAGAGTTATGGAATCATAGAGTCACAGAGTCATGGAGTCATGGCATCATAGAGTTATGGAACCATGGAATCATAGAGTCATAGGACCATGGAATCATGGAATCATAGAGTCATAGAATAGGCTGAGTTGGAAAGAGCCCACAAGGATCAGCATGTCCATCTCCTGGACTTGCACAGGAGTCCTGCACAGGACAATTCCAATAATCCTGCCATGTACTTGAATGAATTCTCAAACACTTCTTGAACTCTGTCAGGCTTGCTGCATTGAGCACTTCCCTGGGGAGCCTGTTCCTGTGCCCAAAACCCCTCTGGATGAAGAACCTTTTTGTAATATCCAAACTAAACCTCCCAGACACGACTTCAGGCCGTTCCCTCTAGTTGTGTCACTGGTCACCACAGAGAAGAGATCAGTGACTGCCCCTCCTCTTCCCCTCAGGAGGAAGTTGTAACTGCAATGAGGTCTCCCCTCAGTCCCCTCTAGGCAGAGCAGATGGAGTGTCCTCAGTCACTACTCATGCAGCTTCACCTCCAGACCATTCACCATCTTCCTGGCCTCCTTTGGATTCTGTCAGAGTTTTATATCTTTATTACATTGTGGTACCCAAAACCACACACTGTTCAAGGTGAGGCCACCCCAGTGCAGAGCAGAGCAGAGCAGAGCAGAGCAGAGCAGAGCAGAACAGAACAATCCCCTCCCTTGCCCAGCTGGTGATGTTGTGCCTGATGGCCCCAGGACAGGGTTGGTCCTCCTGGGTGCCAGGGCACTGCTGACTCACATTCAACTTGCCATCGACCTGGACCACTTTCATTGGTCTTTGGGTTATCTCAGGCCTTTCATTTGCCTTCCAAACGGCAACTTCTGACTCTGCAAAAGAACCACTGACCACCTCAGCTGCTCATAATTTTTTTCTATATAAGTATTATTATAGAGTTTTCTCCAGTGTAAAGGAATTGATGTTATTTGAGGTGCAGGGAAGAGAGTAGATGTTTTAACTGGAAACACCAGTGACCTTGATTGAAAGTCAGCAATTTTTATTTTCTAGGTGGTTGGAAGAAAACAACTAAAGGAGAACAATTTTTAACAGTTTCTAAACTCGTTATAACTTCAAAAGTCAGCAGCCCAAAGAAGCCATCTTAGGAATTATTCAAGCTCAGATGCCAAAGGCATCCATTTCAGTGCTTAGTGAATCTCATGGTTTAGGAATTTGCTCAGGACTGTGCACTTAATGCTGTATGAGCAAAGAAGCACAAGAAGCAAAGGCTGTGCTGAACTCCTGCTGAGGTGGAGTTTTACAGAAGATGGGTAAAATTAATAGATAACACTGAGTGCCTAAAAAGAGTTGATGAAGAAGCATAACTGTGGCCACACCAGATAGGAGCTTCCAACCACCCAGGTTATTAGTTAGTATCCTAAAGTTTTGCATGTTTTGCACACTCACAATCAAGATAATGCTGCAATGACAACAGCAGAAAATATTTTTTTAGTCTCTCATCATATGGTCTTGCTACCTGGTCCTCACTCTTCCTACAGTGATATTCAGCTCTAATCTGTCCGTGAATTACCATGCCTCAACATCCAAATTCCTGGAAAATATTTCTCAAAGAGAGGCAATTTTCATGTCTCGAAGCCTGCCAAAATCTGAATCTGTACCTCTCTGCAGAATGCCAGGCTCACTCCAAGATGCATCAACATTCCTAGACATAGATAGAAATGGAAAATATGGACAAACATTGAAAACATGCACAAACAGGCTATGCCTACAGCAGGGCAGCTGTTGAAGCTTATTTTCTACTTCATTTGGGCCCTAAATTCTTGGTTATCTAATAAAGCATAAGGGCTGATTGGTTTGATGTTTTGTTTTTTGGGGTTTTTTTATATTTAGGATTCTTAAAAACCCCCTTTCTTGGATGGATTCTCTATTTAAGAATGAAAACATATTACATCTTTCTCTGAAAACAGGGGCACTGATAGGGTCTCTCTTCTCATCTCCTTTTCCTGTGATTTTTGAATCTCTGTTCATTTTGTCCTCTCTGTCAAATGTCTAGCCAAATTTGTTAACTGTGGAAGTAAATTGGTGAGGGAGACTAAAAGAGCAGAATTAAGGATACTTTTCTAGCCTTGTTTTTGGTATATCCTGATTTGTGGAGGTCTAACTTTGAAAAAAAACAATTATTTCTTCGTGGAGTAAATACATGAGTTGATGCACAAGAAGTAGCAAAAGTCAGATATAGAAGAGGAAAGCTGATGGAGCTGGATTCCTTAGGTGATAAATTCACATTGTTCCATTAAAATCAGTAGTCTGGGAGCCTTCTAGCTGTGAAACCTTAATATAACTACTAACTCCCACAGGCCCAACCATCTGACAAAACTAAGGAACAATCTTTCTTTAAGCTTTGGGTGCATTCCCAGCACGCTTTAGGAAATAAAGTAAGATGTCTAAGTTGGTTGCCTCAGTCTCAGGCATCTCCAGGGGATAACTTAGATCAGCTGTGCTAAAACACCTGCTGGAAGTGCTTGTCTTTCTCCTCTGAGTATTTGGGAAACCTAGGTAACTAATTTAGTCTCAGCACATGAAAATTAGTTGTCCAAAGTTAGGTGAGACAGCTCTCTCCTAAAGCAGCCCCTGTTTTATAACAAGCCACCTTAGTATGCACAGGAATGTGGATCCTTCAGGGCAAGAAATTCAATACAGGTGCTAAGAACAACAATTTATCAGCCTGTTATCTGTGACTTAGAAGGAGTGAACGTTGCTATTTGTGTCTGAGTTCCCCTGAAGAAAAATTTTATAAGCAATTTATTTTGTGCAGAGAGAAGTGGTGTCCTGGCACAGCTTGAGGGGATGACAAGGATCGTAATATATAAATAATACAATCTATAAAGATGAAATATTTAAAGGGATTAAAAATGCAATAAAAGTCCAGAAATAGCCATTTTCTGGGCATGAGAAGGGAATTTTGCATTCACCTTTTTTATATCTACAGATTAAATGTGAAACCTGATTCACCACTCAATTACTGAGGTTTTAGTCTTCTGTTGAGTGGAGTCCTTTAGCATGTGGTGAAGTTAAGATACCTCTGATGGAAAGAGACTCTGGTGTCTTTTTACTGGATCTGACCTTTCAGTAAGACAGGTCTGAAAGGCTGTTCAAGATGTCCTGTAGTCCAACTATGTTATGCAGCTTGTGAACTGTGGTTTCTGAGATTTTTTTTTTTTGTTAGAAAGTGAAAAACAAACACAGGTAGTTTAAACACTAATGCAGACCCTCTTGTGTGCAAGGAAACAGAAGAACAGGTTGAAGGGAAAGGGTTTAAAAGTAATAAATGAACTTTTAGTAATAAACACATTGTTAATTGAGTGGATTAATAAAAAGCTTTGGCTACACAGCATAAAGAAAACTCTGCTTCACTCCTCAGAGAAGATAATCCTCCAAAGGCACCACTGAACTGTTCCACCTCTCAAAATGATCTCATAACTAACTTTTATGTAGATGTCCAATTTATCAAAATCACCAGTGATCAAGTTTTAACCACCTTATAGACAGCAATGCCTGGCACTTAACTATCCTCAAAAATGGAGAGATTTCATTTAGGTCTAACTAAATTTCTGCTGTCACATCTTTTCTTTTGATTCTCCTGATTTTTAGCAAAGCCAATTCCATCTCTTTCAGTGTTCCCTTAAAGGCCATATGTTGTAGACCTCTGATCACTTCTAGTGCTGCCTTCTGGCCCCTCTCCAGTTGATTTACATTTTTATTGGATTTCAGTGGCCAGAAATGAATGCAGATGTTCACCTGACAGCTTTCCAGTGCTAAGAGGAATGGAAGGACCAGCTCTGATGTCCCCCCTTTCTTGTGACAGCCTGACACTGATTCCTGTTAAGCCCTTGATCCACTCTAATCCCCCAATCCTTTGCTGACAAACTGCTGCCCAGAGTTTCACTTCTTTACTTATATTTCCTAAATTCCAAACAATGGAAATTATTCTCTCTGTAACCATCAGCTCGAGAGCAGACAGAATCCAGCATCTGCTTTAACAAGCTTCTTGTCCCAGTGGTCATCCTGGAAATACCTCCCCTGCTTAAAGGCCAGTGCTACTCCTTCCTACAACAGGTAACTTAAGTGGGAGGGTTGATCCAGTTCCTGGAGGAGTCAGTGTTCATCTGTTCCAAGGCATCCAGATGATCAAATGAGACCAAAGACTTCACCCTGTGGTGATTTAGGCAGGGTCAGAGCTAAGTCCAAACTCAACTATCTTGTTTTGTTCTTGTCTTATTGAGTCACATCCTTTCTCTCTTGTCCTGGTTCACACCAAGGAGATTTGGAATTCTAATATTGCTCTCCAAAGTATTTCCACCCTGATCTTAGGAAACATGCTCCGTTTTTAACCAGCCAACAGAAGAAATGGTCCAAGTTGACTGACAGACCCAGCAGACGACTACAGCATCGACCCTTTCATTCTGATGAAGAATCACTGCTACCTCTTTCCACTCTGCAGCAGTTTCATGAGAGTTCTGAAGGGAAGGGAACATTTCTCTGGGCTGATCAGACATGAAATAAAAGTTGACTGGCCAGGATACACCCTAGAAATGCCTTTGCTCTCTCCTCTCTCTGTCTCCTTGCAGCTGACTCCTGTGCCAAAGGGGAGGCTGCATACAATAAACACAGTGCCCTGGATTTAGGCCCTCCACAAACAATGATATTCCTTTAGAAGAGAAAATAATAGCCTTGGCACTGTCAAACATATGTATTTTAAACCAGTCATACAGAAATAAATCTCATTTTATCAGTGCTGGAGTCTTCTCCTGTGGCACTTAATCATGGCCCCCATGGCAGCTCTGCCAGCACAAGGGCTGCAGAGCTGGGCCCAGAGATGGCAGGCACAGGTTGGTGCTGTTCCATTATTCATTTTTAGGCAGTCAGTAAATTACAGAGGAGAGATAGGAGCCCCATTTTACAAGGCAATAACAGCCTGGATTTTAGCAGAGAACAAGTCACTTTGTCTGGATTTAAGGCAATAAATCAAGGCCCAGTTGTTCTGCTATTATTTATAATATTTTATGGATATTGCCAGATAATTCAAAACTGTGATTAATGCAACCCACTCCAGAAGCTCCACTTTGTGCCAAAGAAAATTATCAGGATTCTGAGTAGGGAAAGATGACATAGGAGAGGTATCCATACCCCATTTCTTCTTCCTAAGGTAAGAGATCAGTCTTAAATACTCAAGTTTCCTTGCATGTTTCTTCTTCAAAGGGTATTCCATCCAGCAGTCTTGAAAAGATGGGAATTCTCGTGAAGACACTGATCAGACACCTACTGGACATGTGGCTCTAGGACTTAATTTTATTTGACTTGAAGTTATTTCTGCTCTGAGCAACTAATTCTCTTCCTTTCAGTGGCACATAAGAGGTCTGCATGCCATCCTCAGACTTCCTCAAACGTGTTTTCAAGTGTCACAATTCCGGCTATTCTCTTCTAGCAGAACTTCCACTTGTGGAGAGAAGTGCAAAATTAATTCTAAAGTCCAAACACGCACATGCACAGAGTGATAAAAATCTTGTAGAAATCATGGGCAGTCAGTCTTGCCTCAAATGACAATACCTGGCTGTGAAAATCCTTGGATCATAGAAGAACAATCCTTTATTTACTGCTTGAAACTTGCAGATCTCGGATAAATTTTAGTAAACTGGTACCTAGTCTGTCTTCTGTCAGAATGTTCAGAGATTTCTGCTTGGATATATTTTATACTTAGTACCTATTTGACCACTGCATTAATTTTTTTTTTTTTTTTCACTTCCCAGTTCACCTCAAAATGTCTTCAGTGCTCAGATATGCACAGATCTTTATCTGCAGGAAATATTGCTTTAAAGACACTCTCCAAAGCTATCACACTTACTTTCTTTTTAGTGAATACTTCTAATAAGGAGTGCTCTCAGTATTAAGGTTTGTGCACTGACTGAAAATGCAATAATTATAGTCAGTCAGTAATTCCTTTCCCTTCCCTCTGTTCTTCCTCTCTCCTGATTCATAAATCAGAAGAGACAATTTATTGAATTAAAAATTTCCCATGTAAAAGAATCATTCTCTTAATTTAGTGTTTTTATGGTCCCTCCATGGTGCTGGAAAAGTGGAGGAGAACTCAAATGGAAAAATAAGGAGTTCAAGCATATCCTGATGCATAAGTCTACCTCATTATCAGGAAGTATCAGTTCCAAAAGGTAACTTGAACAATTTGAAAAGTTTCCTGTGATTTTTCTCCCTGTTTTGGGGAATTTCTAAACAAAGCAATGCACTGCTCTGCAGCAGGGACTGTGACCCCTCCTTGGCCACCGCAGGAGGAAGTCAACAGCTGGGTAACAATTCCCCTCTGGTAGTTTGTAACATCCTGGAGAATAAACTGGCAGGATAGAGGGTGCCCAGAGAGGCTCCAGAAAATCCTGGTTTCTGAGGCCTTGCAGTCACTGCACTATTTAAGGTGAATAAATAAACAAGACATCCCTACTTCGTGCACATGAAGTAGTTTTATTTAGAAACTTTGCTACAATTAATCAGAACTAAATCAAGTATCTGTCTCATGTGATACATCCTCAGTTCAGTTTCTGGAATATTATAGAAGGGGATTAAAAACACAGGATTTTTTTTCTGTGAGTTATAGATACATGTAAATATTTTAGATGTTTTATTATGATGTATATATTGTGTATAAAAAGTCTATGTACTCCATATAAATATACATATACATTAAATAACATTGTTATAGTCTAAATGTATAATATATTATACAAACATATTTTATTTAAGAGTATATTACAGATGCACATTTTAAAAGAATCACAGCATATTTTTATTAGTTTATTGCCTATGAGAAACTGAAACTTTTCCCTCGGAGCATTTTGCATTTTTGTTTATTTAGGTAGATATGAAAATAAATATTACTAAACCTGATGCTAAATTCCTGCCTGCATTTTCCCCCTAAACAGGCTAAACACAATCATCAGTGCAATGAAACCCACAGCACCAAAGCCTGCAAAGAGAATCGAAGCCTTTAGCAGGAGTAATTACAGTTGTTCCACATTTCCCAGCTAATGGCTTAATTGAGTGCCTGGAACACGTGATGCCTACAGGAGAAATCATCATTCTTGTAACTGACTTTTCTATCCAGCTCTCTCTGTCATTTTGTGTGTTCTCTTGGGCACAGAAGTGGAAGTTTCTGTTTTTTATCTTACAGAAGTCTGTGCCATGTTTAACCAACAGTTACAGATCCTGTTTCTGTTGCAACCATGTACCGTTATCAGGATTGCAGCATTCCTGAAGCTGCAGACATGAAATAGAATCACTGACCTACCTTTACTAATAGCATAGAAGAATTCTGATGTGAGAGGGGATTGGCATTTGCTCCTTCTAATTTCATATACGTGGGGCACATAGTTTCTTTTGAGCAAGTTTGAGCTGCACTAGCAGGAGTTTGTCTGTTTGCCTTCCTCTGAACACCTAAACTACCTGTAGATAACAAGAAAATTGTCCAGGAAAAGACAGTTTTTCATCATAGATACTTTCATTGACTCCCAAGACTATTTAGACATTCAAATCTGTCCTTTTCTCAATTTCTCAATTTTTTTTTTGTTTTCTATCTTCTTTTGTTTTGCTTTCACCATCCAGTTAAAAGAGAAAGTGAATAACAGGGATTTGAAATTTTCTGATAGAACTATTTTCCATTTGAAAGTGACAACAGAACAGAACCTATGTGGAACTGTAACCACTATAGCTATTTTTAAGAGGTTATTACCTACACAATTTGTAACAGGATTTTTGCTTTGACTTTAATAGAGGTGCCTTGGGCCCTGACCTAATATTAACCAGCCAACCGTGTTTTTCCTTGTGGATTGGAGCAGATGACCTCATGAGATTTCTGTAACCTGAGTTAATATAGATATATCAAGTTTTATGCTACTGCAATAAGAAAGCAGTTAAAATATTGGAATAGTTTTCTCTGGAGTCATAGGATTTTGATTTTTCAACAGATTACTTGCTTGAAACTAAATTTGAAAATGCCCTAATCCTTGTAGTACTCAAAATCCATATTGAATAGGTTTCATAGACAAAGCTAGTACTCCTTTATTCTTTCTGGGTATTATTCCTGGCATAAATAGACAGATGTCATTTAGCATTAAAGGATTTAGGATATGGTTTATCATGACCTTTGAGAACATTCACAAGGAGAAAACACATAGTGTTGGATTACATTTTAACCTAACAGAAAGCAGCAAAAGTCAGTGCACTGAATGGACATCAACAACAAGAAAATTGAAGCTGTTCCAGGCAAATGGAACCAAAATCTATGATACTGGTATTCAATAATATTCATAACTTCCACAGGCTGTGGATTTCAGCACCATTCTGTGCCCTTAAACACAGATCATATGTCTTTCTGTTTAAAAATATATCTTCCACCTTAAACCCATATGAGTGGGTTATACTCAAGAACTATAATGTTTTATTTTTTTACGTATAATATATTTTGCTGTATGATGTGCCAGAGTGTGGCTACTTATGATTATGATCTCTGTTACCTCCACAAAGTGCTCTCTCCTTGAGACATAAATATCTACTTGCTCAAATACATGGCCACCATTCATCTACCTGAAAAAAAAAGTTTGTGCAAAAAGAACACTTTGGGTTTTTTTTTTTGAGCAATTTCTCCCACAACAACTTCTCTCTTTTTATAGCTTTTCTTCTGCTCCAAGTTATTATTATTCTGATGCCGTCCTGTATTTCACACCACAACATGTTTATTGGCAGCAATGTGAGATGTCCCAGGCAGCACATGAATCCACAATTTACTGACTCCCTTCCCCTCCAGTGAGCACTAAAAGGTGTTCCTGTTGATCTCATGCAGTTCTTTGGTGGCCTTTGGGCTGACCTGAGTGGCAGCTTGTCCTGTGGGTTACCTGAGGTTCAGGCTAAAGAGTCAAACTGAACTTGTCCAAAGCTCATAGCTCTCTGTGCTCGTCTGATCATTTTAATTTATGTGTGCTCTGCACAGATTGTGTCTACACTTAGGAGGAACCCTGACTTTAATCCTGAGCACCATCCTCGAACTATCAGGTCAGTTGCCTATTTATATAAATTCTCAGGCAGCCCCTGCAATCAAGGTCACCCAGGGGCTCTGATGATGCTTTCAACCTTCTGATTTTGCAAATGGTTTTCCCGAGGACCACTTGGTGGAAATGGGTTCAGAAAGGCTGGCATGTCTTGGATAATTTAAGGACTGGTGAGCTTGTCTCAGTGATAGGGAAATGCAAATATATCCCCTGTCCCCTCAGAAGCTGTGTCACTGCCCCAGTCAAGGCCAGAATTCAGTCCAGGTGACCAGGCAGTGACTGCATGCTCAGAAAAGAGCTGAAGTTGTCCTGGACTCTATTAGCCTGGAGAAGAGAAGACTCAGAGGTGACCTTGTCACTTTCTACAGCTTCCTGAGAAGTGGTTGTAGTCAGGTGGGAGTTGGTCTCTTTCTTCAGGCAGGAACTAATGAATGAGAGGACAGTTCCAAGCTGCACCAAGGGAACTATAGGCTGGATATCAGGAAAAAGTTTTTTACAGAAAAGGTAATAAAGTATTGGAATGGTCTACCTGGGGAGGTGGTGGAATCACCATCTCTGGATGTGTTTAAGAAAAGATTAGGTGTGGCACTTGGTGCCATGGTTTAATTGAGGTTAGGGTTGGACTTGATGATCCTGGAGGTGTCTTCCCACCTAATGATTCTGATTCTGGATCTATCATAACTTATTACAAAACAACCATTAAAGTGATTAGATGGAAGGCTGGGAGAATTGGGATTTTTCATCCCAGAGAAGAAAGGTATTTAAGGCCAGGTTGGACAGGGCTTTAAGCAACCTGGTCTTGTGAAAGGCATCCCTGCTCATGGCAAGGAGGTTAAATGAGATGACCTTTTAAGTCCCTTCCAGCCCAAACCATTCTATGATTTCATGAATCCACATCCTTGAGGGCAAGATTGGAAGCTCAACAGGACAACACAGGACATCAGTGTAGTCTACAGTGTGGTCTACAGTTGGTCTCTGACCACATGCAGGCATCTCATGTGAGATAAGATAAATTGCACCTACCATTTAATAATTCATGACTCTCTCCTTAGCTCTGAAAAGGAGCACATAGAAACTTGTTTAAAAGGTGATGCCCAACAGAGAAAACACCCACATTAAACCCTACCTTTGAGCTCTCTTTGCAGTCAGTCAGGAGAGACCGACACCTTGCCTGAGACGGGAACACTTTGCCATCTGGAAGTGTTCATCTTTATCTGCATTGCCTGCAGATAGAGCCTAGAAACTTTCTTAGACTTTATCCGTAGTTCTAAATTAGACAAGTTAAACTTCACCAGCAAAAATGCACTTTTTTAGTATCAGCTCTCCCACTCTGAATATATCAGAAGGGTCCATGTCCTTAGGGTAGATAAAATCCTAGTAACAAGAGCAATGGACTTCATCAGACAGATGAATTTTAACATGCTAAATGTACATGTAATTTAAGAAGATATTTAATGCTTTTCTTCCCTATATAAATGTCCTTAAAACTTAGTTATATTTCCTTGCATCATTTAGATTGAGAATACAGTTCAGCACCTAGAGGTGTGTACTAAAAGTGTCAGAACCCTGTTCTGATCAAAGGGATATAATTTGAGACGGGAGATTTTCTGAAAAATTTAAAAAGACCTGAACATTTCATGTCAAATTATGAATATAACTACCATAGTTGTTAGGTGTTGGGGTGACTTTAGAGGTTTGTGTATACAGCTGAACTATCTTGTCCAAAGAGGAGAAAAACCTACAGAAAAGTGGTAATGTTAATTTAGGAGAATGTTGAATAATTTAAAAATGGACTCCTTGTATCTGCTCTGCTGGCAAATATTTATCCTTAAGCACAGGACTGTGAAAGAGCAATGAAAAGCCAACCTAAAAAAAAGGACAACATCTAAATTTGATTTGGTTATAGTATTCACCAAAACTGTGGGATTTTCAGCTATTTTTCCTTTCTATTCACATAGAACTTAGAATACAGATTTGACAAAGCATACAAAAAGATAGTCTCTGAAGTTTAAGAATCATTATCATCTTATGCAAAGTGCCCAAGGCCAGGCTGGATGGTATTGCAAGCACGCTGTTAGTGTCCGATGAGAGAGATGATCTGAAGACCAGGATACTCTTTGGGACACGTGGTTTATTGGTAGTGGGAAGGCAGCCTAACTGGGGAAGAGTCTAAAGGTCTAAAGGGACAGGGATCCAGGGGAGCAAGAGAGTGAGTTACCTGTTACATTCCATTTTAACCCTTTCTATCGTGAATATTCTGATGAGCATCAACCAATCACCTCAAGATACAAAACCTACAGAATTTACATACAGCCTGTAGGGACTACTATATTACCATACTAATCTACATACTAAAAACCTGAAAAATCACCTTTTCCCTGATACCTGAGATAGGTCCAACCCTTTATTCATCCTTTTGTCTTGGCAAGGGTGTCACTGAATCACCCAGCCCAGTCTTTCAGCTGGCTTAATCACTCTCTTCCTGCCCAGTACCTTACAGTTCAAATTTCGCTTTCAATTCCATCTCATTTGTAGGTTTCATACTCTTCAAATCTTCCACTAATAAACTATCTCTGCAGGGTCCTCCTGCTTCCTCCTCTCCAACAGGATAGGGCTTGGAGCAACCTGGGATAGTGGAAGGTGTCCCTACCCATAGCAAGGGGGTTGGAATAGGATGATCTTTAAGGTCCCTTCCAACCCAAACCATTCTGTGATTTTATGATGATTGTATGAATTCAGCTTCATTCTTTATATCTCTGACAGGAAAACATTTGTACTCTGTTTACATGTATTGCTATAAAATTATCTATATCTATGGGGTAAGAGCATCCTGTATTTTTCTTAAGTCTTGATAAGCAGATTACATTGACAGTACCTCATACAATGAAATTCACAGCTCAGATATGCATTGAGTAAAAAATGTACTTGATCAGTTCTCAATTTTATGGCTTTCAGTCTTCTGAAAATATTCCTGTCACATATGGTGAAGTAAGAAAAATAAACTACCACTGTCTGCCTTCTGTATAATGTTCACAAGCATATTCCATCACTTTTTCCTCTCATATTTGTCATCTTTTAGAGTAAAATCAGAATTAGTACATGTTTCTCAGTCTTCCATGTGAATTCTGGTCTGTTCTTGGGCTTCTCTGTCCCCAGATCTCCGTATCATAAATGTGTCTGTCCCAGAGTAGAGCTGCTGACTGCACTGCTCTCTTGTGCTTGAATGGAATTTACGTTTCATCCCCTCACTTGAATGGAAGAGAGGGAAATGCAAAGGGAATTCCCATCTCCTTCTTGATGGCCACTGTAGCAGGATATCTTTGCATCCCTTCATTCATTAAATGCCCTCTTCTTTTCTCAAGTACAATTGCATGTTTTCCCAACATTTGACACAAATACTAGAGACTTAGTATGTGCATTATTAGTCAGAGAGCAATTTTTGGGCGGGGTTGTAGTGATCTGCATTCACCCAGTTAAAGAACTCTGATATCAAAAAGGGCAAAAAAGAAGTATGATCATAATGCACAATTCAGACCAGTTGAACTTGGAATCTGAAAGCTGGAAATGTGATGTTGCACCCTCAGATACTGGTGGGGTATTGCCCTTTACTATGCACAGACAGGAAGGAAGGAAGGCTTGAATTATTTGTCAAATACAGATGTTTGAAACATTTTTATGTGCAGAACATGATAGACATCATGGGTTAATTTCCTTGTAGTTTCACAGAGATCTGAGCACATATCCTTTCAGTAACATGTAGATTTAATCCAGAATTTCTATTTTCTGCAACCTCCTTGGCAAGCACTGGATGGCTCCTATAACACACTAACTTCTCCCTTCTAGTTTTGGTTTGGTAGAAGAAAGAAGAAAAAGCCTAGCCCAACTTAGCTCTTCCAAGATAAAGGGCCTTGTGTTATCTCCAATCTAAACAAACAAAGGAAGATAAATTATCTATTTTCTTGCAAACTTCACATTTTATAGCCTCTGAAATCTAAAGAGAGGTGCTCTTATTGTTGTGATGAACTACTGCTTGATTTGTGGCCACAGATGTTTATGAATTAAAGGACTGTGAAAAATTGTGAAGTTTCTGTTTTTCCTTTGTCTAGCACAGCTCCTACCTTGGCTAGGAAACAATATTCTCAGCTCATCAGACACAGAAAACAAACATTAGCTTAAAGCTCCCTAATGTCCTCATTGATAAAGAGAAGATTTATAGGCATTAATTTACTCCTTTTATGTCTGTGTTTTGTGTCTATTCCCATTGTACACGGGGGAAAAAAATGGAACAATTTGTCTGATAAAGAACAGATCTGTAAGAGGTATGGAACCCATTTGCATCTTGTTCCACAGCATGTTCTCAGGAAAGCCAGATGTCCCCATGTATTGCAGCAGTTCTTGTCTGCAGCTTCACTATTTCACTCTCACCTAAAGTAAATTATTTGAGGAGCAGCCAAGGTACACGTGGGAGACAGCTACATTTCAGGGAGGTGTGAACTAACTCAGATTTGGGTAACATTCAAAATTGCATAGCAGAAAAATCTTCATTGCTTTTGGAGTGGCTGGGATTGATATTCTCCTCTGGAGTAGGCCAGGTCTTCTAGGTCAGGTTGGTTTTAAAGCCAGGTTGGACAGGGTTTGGAACAACCTGGTGTAGTGGAAAGTGTCCCTGCCCATGGCAGGGGTTGGAACAAGAAGGGTTTCAGGTCCCTTCCAACACAAACCGTTCTGTGAATCATCCTATGACTCATCCTATGATTTTACTACTCCATCAGCCAATATCTATATCAAAAAATGTCCAGGGGTAAAAAAAAATAAACCAGTCTGAGTACAGCAGAGCATTAAGTTCTTCCATGAATGCCCACAACAGCCACGGCTACTTTGACTGCATATGTAGCACATTCACCTTTCCAAATCACTGTCCTAAACACAGGCTTTGGACTACCTTTTCCAGCAGTAATCACTCGATAGCTTTCATTGAACACACTTTTCTATTCTTAATTCAATTTATCAGAGCCAGAGGTTTCTTCTGTGCCACAGGCTACTGAGTCCATGAATCAACATCAACAGGGATACTGAAATCGAGTTTAGTAATTCCCACACTGTGAGAATCCTGGGGTTTTTTTACCTCATCAGTTGATATAAATCACCAGGGCTGTTTTTTAGATTATCCTAAATATCCACAAAGTCAAATATCTTTCTTTCCACCTCATACTCACTCCCCACAAGAAAATCATTATTTCCTCTATTCAGTGTGAGCTGCTGAAAGACTACTTAGTTAAAAGTTCAATGAAATTTTATTACCTTGATTATTACAACAATGCAATAAATTTATGTAATGTTGATCCCCAGTGTGCTGTATCTTTTATAATTTTTCTCAGGTCAGATAAAAGTGGTTTTATTCACATCAGAATTTTACCTTCAAGGTGTTAACCAGTTATGTATGGAAAATATAGTGACATCTTGATACTTCATTGATTTCCAGCAGTTGTCCCAGAATAACTTCTTAATTATTTTTCTAGCAATTATCTTGAAACCTAATTATAAGATCTAATTTGTTGAAGTTACAGAGCTGCTGCTATTTTCCAAAATAAAATTAGGCCGGCTGGTAAAATTCTAATGACAGATGAACTTATTAGAGACTTCTTAGCTACAAAAAAAAACCCCACAAACAACCACCCAAAACAAAAATAAAAATAAAAAACCAAACAAAAAAACCACTACAACAACAAAAGAACAAAAAACCATTCTGATAATTTTGAAACTTTATCTAAACATTTATTGAAGTTTATAGTCCTTACTGCACATTGAAAGAAACCTGAGAAGAAATTACTGAGGGATGAATAGGAGGTTAGTTCTCAGAAGAGAAAGCTGTTAGACTATTAATCTTTTAAATCCAAGGCAATTTCCATTGCTTAGGGCATTTCAGACTGTGTGACTGGGAAATCCTTTGGGAATACTCAGTTCCTCTTCAGTAATGGAGCAAATCATCTCTGCACCTACTCACCACAAGCACAGCTGATGAAATTGCTGGGAGCTGCTCTTCCCAGAGAAGAGGAGGTCACACCTTCCTGGCAGTTTTCCTGAGAGGATTGGACCAGTTTCCCAAGAAATTTGCTATTCAAGGCATGGAATCTGTGACCCCCTGTTGCCATGCTTCGTGCCTACCATGTTTTGGTTTTGGGAAATTCCATTCCCAGGCACGGTTTTGGAACACAAAGTCACACAATGTAAACTACCGTGTGTTTCCACATTCTGTTCCCAGAGGAGGGACTTCATGTGGTGGTCTCTGGAACTGACCAATGGTTCCCAAAAGTCCCACCTCTAAGGTGGGCACATCTGAAAAAGTACAAAAGGAGTCAGAAAATTAAACCGTGGTCCCTTGCTTGCAAGGGCCACGCAGCCTCACTGAATCACTCCCTGCCTCTTTCATTGTGTCCCACAGCGACAACCCCCTGCCCACCTTCTGAGGGGTCACACACACAGGTGGCCACGTTGGTATCAAAGCTTTATCTTCAAACATCAAACCACCCTGGGAGCTCTCCACCAGGTCCTTGGCGCGAGGTGAGAGCATTCTGCTGTGTCCCCCCCACGCTCTCTGCCTTGCTGTCTTTATTGCTGCTCCTTTTTTATCCTGTCCCCCAGGATAAAATTGCCTGTGCTGTGTTTGGGGAGAGATGAGCTTGGCCTGCCTCACGGTGTGGTTTTGTGGTGATGGTGAAACCTCACACTGCTTTGCTTAACCCCAACCATGGAAGTGGGAGCTGAGTTAAAAGATCGGGTTCACCTCCTACAACCAGTTCTGGAAGCAGAGTTGAAGTAATTGCTGGATGTAGACTTAGAGCGTGGGAGAGAAAGAAGAAAAATAGGCTTAAAAAGAGGAATTTCCTTCCCTTGTGACTATAAAATCCTAAAATGCTGTGAACTCCTACATCTATAAATCTGTGCATTTCGCTGAAAGGTGGTGTTTGGTCTCTGTGGGGTGTGGGTGTGTTGGGTTTTTTTTGTTTATTCATTTTGTCTTTTATTTCTGTGACTATTTTTTTTTTAAATTTTTAATTTTTGTATTTTCACGGTGCTATGTAACCAGGAATTGCTTTGACAAAGTTGTGGGTTTGAAGTCTGTTAGCAAAAATCTCTCTCTGAACATTAAATCAAGCCCACTCATCGGGACTGAAATGTTACTGTGTAGTCTCCAAGTTCTGAAAAGAGGCAAAACCAGCACACTGAGCATACAGTTAAATGGCAAAATAAAATCTATTTCATAAGAAAGTTTTGTAGGTTTTTTCCCTGTTTATATAAAAAGGAAGCTGCCGGTGCTTTCTCTTTTAAACCAAAAAAAAACCCAAAACCTACCAACAAACCAACCAATCAAACAAAAAGTTATATAAAGAAGGGGAAAGAAATCAAATGACTTTCTGAACCCAAACTGAAAATGGCTATTTTAGAGAACTGCAGAGGTATTTATTTTTTGAGTGCCCCCTCGTGACAACCTTTAGCAGGCAGGTAATACATCACCAGAGGTCTGTGCTTCCAGCAGCACGTCCATTCCAGCAGATTGCTTTGAAGGAGCAGAGTAGGGGAGGGAGTCACAGTCATCAATTACAACTGCTCCCAACATGTCAACAAGTTCATGACTGAGATTCCTCCCAAGCCTTGGAAAATCAGAGTGGAAAAAGCTCCACCAGCTGTAATTTCAGTGCCTTTTACACAGCAGGAAAAAATAGAATTTGCCCAAACTTTCTTGCTCAAGGCCAGCATTAATTATGCAATGAAATACGTTTGTTACTTTTAATATGACTAACCATAATTTAAGATGATGGGTTTTAACGATATGAAAATGGAGGGTCTTGCTTTGCCTACAATCTTTGATGTGTTTTGGCATAATTCATCACTTCCCTAAGGCTTCATGAAGTTTGTAACATTATTTATGTTGTGGGGCCTCAAGCAATACAACATTTTCCTAGACAGAGCACATACCCTGAGAAGAAACCAGGCATATCTGGGAAGATGTGAGTAGGAAAAGGGAATTTGATCCAAAGACAACTGAAGGCTGTGGAATGACAACTCTCCCCTCTAAGTTTTGGGTCATCTCTGTGACCACTTCAGATCCTTTCGTGCCTCCCAGCCCAAGGACTGATCACTGTTGGTGATAGTGGCAACAAGATGAAATTCTAGTCCTTAATGAGGCAAAAGTATTTTTTTATAAAGTTGGATTTTCCTCTGACTGCAATGAAACACCAGCATTTCAGCACTAGAATCAAATTTTATTGTAATGAAGGCAATCTTAGTGAAACCAGAGTGATTATTATTTGAACTGAGAAACTCCAACTTTCATGAACACAATGCCTGAATTAGGTGCAGGACAGGCTGAAATCCCATGTTAAATCACCTGGGTTTTGCACAGTTAGGCATTCCAATGCCTCTTAAAGCATTTCAGCTGTGCATTTCTGGTCTCAGCCTCTGAGTGGTTGGAGACAATGCTGAAGAACTTAGCATATACAGAACTGGAATTTGTGAGTGATGAAAGAGCCACTCAGAAGACATTTAGAACATGATCTGTGATGAGTAAGGAGAATTTGTAACTAGACAAAGCTCAGAAAGCCTCCCATTATAAATATGAGTCTTCATCCCAATGCAAGCCCCACCTAGATTTATCATTCTCTGGAGTAAAGGCCATGCTCTGCAATTGCTTTAAATGGCACCAGCTCAGGGGATCAGAAAATCAGAACTTTCCACTTTACTTTAACCAGCAGGACACTCTGAAATGAGCTTTTAAGCTTAGCTGGAATGAATCTGCAGAGAAAGTCTCATTTTATTCTGAATAACCAAGGCACCCGTGCTTCAAACACTATTCCCTTCCTGGTGCATGGCAAAGCAGTTTTCAGAGTCCTTGACTTATTGAAAAGCTCTCTGCTCCCTGTATGCACTGGAAGGCTGATTGAGATGACTTTACATATCTGCAGCCCATCAGCCTTTTCTCCTTTCTCCCAGGAAGGAGAATTGTTTATGAAATTATATTTTCAACAGCAGTAGCAGGCAGAATTCTGATTAGGTGAGTGGTTTGCCCCTTAAAAAAGGAAAAAGGATGATGCAGGAGCCAAAGTTTTAATTGCATTGGCAGTTTTCCCCGTTCATAAAAGTTCAGGGGAAAGAAAGATTCAGGACAGGGTCACATGCAGGTGTGCTGTGAATATGCAGAGCAGCTGTGCACTCTGGTGTTTAACAGGCTGTTGTAAAGTACTTTATTTTTGGGGTGTGTGCACTTGTTTTAACACAGAAATCATCCCAGTGATCCAGCCACAGAGTAACCAGCTCTTCTCCAGCATACTGCTCAATAAGGTGACCATTCCTGTTCTTCCATGCATTTCAGAAGAACATGGGTCACTGAGCTGAGATGGAAACTCAGCTCTTACATTGTGTTGTGCAATGATGCCTACTTCAGAATATTGAGTCTGTTAAGGCATCTATGCCAAAAAAAAGAAGGGGGGACAAATGGAGAAAGAAAGTGATTCGTAGAACTGTAGAATCAAAGAATATCCTGAGTTGGAAGGGACCCACAAGGATCATTGAGTCCAGCTCCTGGTCCTGCACAGGACACAACAAGAATCCCACCACAGACCTGATGGTGTTGTCCAAACTCTTGAACTCTGGCAGACCTGGGGCAGTGACCACTTTCCTGGGGAACCTGTCCCAGTGTCCAAACACTGCAGCAGAACCTTCAGACATCAGGCATCCAGCACCTCCCTTGAAATCAAGATTGTGGGGATTCGCTGACGGTGGAAATGGAGCACCTGGCAGTTTTCAGTGGACTTTCAAGTGAAATTCACAAATATGAAACCAGCAAAACTCCTGGCAACTTGCAAGCCCCTACACAGATTGCAAAAACCTGTGATGAGTCAGTGAATTACTGCTGCACTTGCTGTTATTAATAAAGCATCAACAGCCAAGCGTCATTAGATAAGATCTAAAAGCAGCAGCGTGTTATGCCCTGACATGAAAACTCCAGTTATTTGCAATATATTTAAGATTCCAGCACGAGGCCTAATGCAATTAGTCAAAATCATTTTGAAAATAGCTGGAAATCCCTGGGATGCCTCAACAGGCAAAAAGGAATCTAAGTAGAGTTAAAAAGATGCTATTAATGACCCTGCTGTGATGGGATAAAGTAGAAGCTGTTACTCCTTGCTAAGCAAATGAAACCAAAGATATGTTACTGATCTCTGCTTCCACGGCCTTAATTCCTGGTGGAAATTTTCTGATTTCTTTTCCCATAAATACATTTTCCTCCAGGAATTTGACATACGTCTTGAACAAATGCCAGATTGCTTCAAATAGCTCAGTGCTGGGTCCAGGTTACTCTGTAATTCAGTCAGAGCTGGTATAAATTCCACTGGGTTGTATTTTTCTAAGTTTTGTAAAAAGAAGACTTCATTTTTGCTTTATAAACTTGTAACTGAAAATGTCACACATTTTCAATATTTGTTGTGAGGGTAATTAGAGAAAACAATGTTGTGTGCTATGCTCATTTGAGAGAAGTCTAATGGATCAATTTATAAAAACATGATTAAGGTCATTAAACACATTACAATGTGTACTGCATTTGAGGTTTTTAGTGTCTTTTTAAGATTTCTATATTTACTGTGGAGAATTGAGAGGTTTGGTTTTGGCTCATTGGTTTGGTTTTACTGATTGGTGTTTTTCTTCTCCAGATCTATACCCCAAGATGAGATATTTTGTTTTGTTGATTTTGTCTGGTTGGTTTTTCAACACAATAATAATTTTAATCAAGGGGGTTGGGCAGAATGCACTCTTTTTTTCAACATCAAAAGAAAAAATAAATTTTTATTTCACAGCTAGCAGGTTTTTGCGGTCTGTGTAGTGGGCTTGGAAGTTGCCAGGAGTTTTGCTGGTTTCATATTTGTGAATTTCACTTGAAAGTCCACTGAAAATTAATTGTGTTCAGACAATTTCTTGGCTGCCCTGGAGCAGAAGAAAACTGCCAGGTGCTCCATTTCCACCGTCAGTGAATCCCTGCAATCCCAAAATGAACATCAATGAGGTTGCAGATGCCCTTTTCATGTAATTCTTACCAATAAACCAGAAAATACTATTTTTCCAGTGGCTTTTCCAATAGTTTGGTGGTGCCCAGTTCTTAGAAGAAGCAGAAGGAGGCATGAGTGGGAAAAGCAGAGGGACTGGATTAAGTTTGGGGATATATCAGAGACAGGTATTAACACATTTGTAGTTGTCTGTAGCATCTTCATGGTGTTATTTAGATAATGTAAAATTTAAGCAAGGTGGTGCAAAGAGGGAAGTATACAGGGCAAGAGAGAGGCTCACTTTCATGTACAGGAAACTGGGAGATATCCTGAAGGATAAAATATTTTTCCTGTCTCTGACACTGAGCTCCTCACTTGAATTGAACAGTCACTGCTGACTGCATCTTCATTTTCTGAATGGAGAGTGTAAGACATCCAGGGAAAGAACTGCTCTGGATTGAACTCTCCCAGCTGCAACAGAAACCCATTGGAATTTGCCTTTGATTGTACCAGACCACCAAATACCCTGGAAAAGCAGTGTCAGCTTCTCAGGTCCATTATGACAGTGTTGTGTATTTTTATAAGTATGACATTAATAATCCCTTTGCACAATGATCTCCTCCCTTTGCCCAGAAGTGATCTGGGAAGGTTAAGTCAGGAATAGCTCTGAGAAGCTGCTGAGTGGAAGTGAAAGGAGTTATAAGGAGCACAGGAGCCATTCAGTGAGGAGGAACCAGGTAGGCTGAGCCTTTGCCTCGCCCTTGGTTGCCAGAGCAACCCTTCAGCATGTGGGATCAGTCAAGCATTTAGTTACAGAAATATCTGGGTCTGCCAGCACGCAAAAAGCTCCCAAATATCCCCCAAATTCACATCCCATATCCCACCTTTTTATTCTCTTTCTTTGGCTCTGCACTGTTTGGCCTGTCCTAAAACTCCTACTCCAAAGTCCCATTCACTGATCTGCATTTTTGACCTGGAAACAACATCCACATCATCAATTCTGGCTCAGGATGAACTTTCTCCCCATTTCAGTTAGCCAGGAAACACTCCTGGCCACAGATTCATGTGTGTTGCAATTTTTTTCTGAGTAACTACCTCCTCTGGAGTGTTATATGTCTTTCAGCAGAATGAGCAATTCTTCCTGGGAGTCTGTAGATCTTCCAGCAGAGTCAGCTCCCTCTCAGGGTGGCTTTCTGTCTTTTACCAACCTGTGTAGGACAGGCTTGGTGCCACGATGGCAATGCTGGGAATGGGGAGCACAATGCTGAAAGGGAAGAGAGGATGCAGGGGGCAGCCACATCCCTGTGTTTTCATATTAAACACCACCCACTACTTCTTTATATTTCCTTTTTTTTTTTTTTTTCCCTCATCAAGGTGTTCACCAAGTTTGCAGGAAGGATGGAAACTTTTAAAATGTAATCAACTCACTAATTGCATCTTCTTGTGGTTTTCATTTCACAATACCTACAAGGAGAAGGCTGTTTGCGGTGCTCTTGTCTCACATAGAGTAATGAAGAGAATTTGTAAATTCAGCCGTCAGCTGGAGCTTGGTTCTGACTCCCACTGAACCCTGGATCCAAAGGTGGCAGTAAACAGCCAGCTCCCTCTGCATCATTTTTGTCATTTCCCACAGGAGCTGTTCTCTGGTTACAGGATCCAACTTCCAGTCACAACAAGGCCTCCCCCTGCAGTATCCTTGGTTCTCCAGGTGCAAATATCAGGGATGTGCAGATGAGCTTCTTCCCTGATATTTTTCCCTTGCCTTGCTCTTTTGTTTTTCTCCCACAGGAAGTTCAACAGCTTTGGAGCCTGACATCCCAGAATTTGTGCCCAGTGAGGAATCAGTGGTTAAATCTTGATGTCCTGGATTTACTTTTAGGAAATACCTCCTTTAATTCCTCCTGTTTTTGTAGCAAACTCCTGATTTCCAAAGCCATTAACCTGGTGATCAGGAAGGGAATATTCAGGGACAAACAGCCTCAAACAAGCTGTTCCTGAAATATCTCTCCAATTTATCATCCATGTCTCTGACTGTATTGACTGTGTGTAATCTCACAAGGCAACAATGCTACTGAAATTATACAAGTACAGTTATCTGAATTTGTTGTATTATGCTTTTATAACCACACTTCTGTTTCTTTGACAAAATTCATGATGTAGATTGGCTTTTTTTTCCACATTCTCCTCCTTTTAAAATTACCTCATGGACAATGGGCAAGTAGATATTTCAAAAGAGTCTCCAAAAACACAGATTAAGAGAAAATAGGGAGAACAGACCAATTATTTTAGAAAGAACAGTGTGTAATTCCATTTGTATTAAAACTAAGAAAGGTTCAGAGTAGAACAACTTGATGATAAAACCTCAGAAACAGCTTGGAATAGATGACCAGATTAGGCATCTTCAACCTGGAATATAAGTGACTGAAAGGAAAAATGATACAAGACTACAGACACCTGAGTGGCACACAAAGGTTGTAGAAGGGATGAGAATGAAGTCTGAGGATTACTCTGCTTCTTTTGTCCAGGGTCAAAGTGGGTCCTCTGGAGCACTTATTACCATTAGTCTACCTGATCCAAGTTTGTGATATGGGCAGAATTATAAAAAAAATCATAATATCAGTGAAAGAGGTTTCAATAGGTACTGACCACTTCTTACTGATTTCAAAATGAGAGGAAGGAGACATTTACTGAAATGTAGATATTTCCAGTGAAAGTGGCTACATCTGAAGTGTGTCCTTCCAAAGCTTCCTTTATGGTGATGGAGAGTGAGTCAATCAACTTAGAGAAGCCCAGGACTTCCTCTCACCTTAAAACAGACAGATGAGATAGATTTGACTGATTGCAGCCTCCACAGGCCTGTGTCATTCCATGGGCTGCAGAACAGAGACCAAGGTTCAGGTGTAGAAATTTGCACTGTAATTTAAATAGTGAGGTCAACCTTTCCCTTTTGTCTGGCTGCCCTGGAGAATGATGACTGTGGCTTTCATTGGCTGCTTGACAGTGATTCCACAGCTTCCCTGGGCAGTCGTTCCAAACCTTGACCACCTTTTCAGAGAGGGAATTCTTCCTGATCTCCAACCTAACTGTACACTGAAGCACACCTGGCTGGAGTGAAGCTGACAATGACTTACCCAGCTTCACTTGCAGCACGGCAGCATCTCTGATCTTTGAGTAACTTGTCTGTATTTTGTGTCTTTTTAATGTATGTGTGAGCACAGCTGAAAAAAACTAGTCGAAAGCAGTATCAGCACCAGAGGGAAGTGACCATCTGCTGTCTTTAGAGAGAAATCTGTCTTGAAAAATATTATAGAAACTGCTTTTCCTTCTTCATATGTGTTCTGGACAACTTAAGAAACACAGAAACCAAATGCTCTTGAGTACACACTCCTGGTAGGTAAGAAATGTGTTGCAAGAAATTGTGTTGTAAGGGCTCCTAGAGAAAGATAGAGAGAGAATTTTACCAGGCCTCTTGTGGCAGAAAAAGGGATGATCATTTAAAACTGAAAGTAGATTTAAATTGGAGATAAATATTTTTATGATGAGAGTCGGCACAGGTTGCTCAGAGAGGCTGTGGCTGCCACATCTCTGGAAGTGTTCAAGGCCAGGTTGGACAGAACACTTGGCTTGGAGGAACCTGGAATAGTGGAGGTGTCCCTGCCCTGGGCAGGGGGTTGGAAGGAGCTGCCTGAAGGTCCCTTCTAACCCAAACCATTCTGTGCTCCTATAACATTATTTTTTACATCTTGGCTTTGGCTAATTCCATGTCTCTGTGGTTCTCCCTAAAAGACAAGAGATTTGCTCAAGAGATGATATCTTAGGTGCTGAATAACAGCTGTGAAGTGGAAGCAGTGTCTGGTATCAGATAGCTCAGCTTTGTAGCAGAACCCAGGTCTGAATTTTTTTTTTTTTCTTCTGTTTGCAGAGTTTTCCAAAAAGGATTGAGTTGACTTCGGTTCCAAACAGGTCAGAACAAAATCTCAACCCTTCTCTTCCAGAGAAAGGATGATCTATTTTTAGTCAATATACCTGTTAAGAATTTCTTATCTTTTCACGAAATCATGAAATCTTAGAATGGTTTGAGTTGGAAGGAACCTTCAATACCATCCAGTTCCAACCTCCTGCCATGGGCAGGGACACCTTCCACTACCCCAGGTTGTTCCAAGCCCCATCCAACCTGGCCTTGAACACTTCCAGGGATAAGGCATCCTCAGCTTCCCTGGCCAGTACCTCATCACTGTCACAGCAAAGGATTCCTTCCTAATATCCAATTCAAATCTATCTTTTTTCAACTTAAAGCCATCCGTGCCATGACCAGTGAAAAAGAATAGATGGCAAGTATCTAACTTTTAAATAATTTAATGGACATCATTATATGTTCATCTCAGTGAATGAAGGACTCAGGTTCCACAATATCTGGAAGCTCCTCCACCCTGCACTGAATATTTGGAGGATGGAAATGTTACAGCATTAGGAATCAATGACGTATTGCACTGACTGTTCCCTGTAAAAGACTGCAGTGATGGATCCCCAACAGTTTTTTCATTTAATTCATCCTGTTCTGAGGAGGAGGAATCATGTACTCTGAGACACTTTTAAAAATAAACTTCCAATATGCTGAAGCCTCAGTGCCTTTCCAAACTTTGAAATGAGTAAAGCTGTGTGCCATATAGTGGCTCTCATATCTGCTCTAAAAGCCTTTTCTCACCTCAAATTAGCCAATAATTGTGAAGTGTCAGCCAAAATCACTACCTGCTCTTTCTGACACAGCCTCAAAACAAAGTCTTCAAACCTGGTAATTTGTGCTAATGGATGACAAATGGAACCAATGGGGCAGATTTGTGCCTGGTGGAGGTTTCAGTCATGCTTCACTTGATTTACACCTACTGAAGTTCTCTTCTCCATGCCACAGATGGGTTCCAAAATCTTTGAATATGTCTGGTCTCCCTGCATTACTATTAACACCTTCCCACTCTCCGGAGTGGGTGTCTGAACCCCAGAGTGGAGCTCTGTGCTCCATTGGCTCTAATAGATGGAATTGAATGACTGTGGTTATTTGTTCACTCCTGACAATCTCCAGAGAATCTATGAGAAACAACATCCCTCTTTTTTGGGATCTTCATTCTCAGCCTGTCACAATCACAGAATTGGGGGGTTGCCTTTTTCTTTTTTTACTTTCTTCTCATGCCTTTCATTTTTTTTCCTCTGTGCCACTTTCCTCCACTGTGGGGGCTTTCCCCATCCAGAGAAAAGGCTTTAATCTCTTATCCCAAGATGTGATCTAGATTGTGTGTTGGATTTCAGCATATATTTTCATATATTTTCATATATTTTCAGCTGAGTTCAGACTCTTCTGAGAGGAAGATGATAACAGTTGATGAAAATAGTTTAGGACCATATGTTGCTACAAACCAGAAGAATTAGGCACAGCCCATACAACTGTGCTGCACGGGGTGCAGGCTGAAAATAAAATCTGAGGTATAGCCCCAGACAAAAGCTGCAAATACCAATTAGCACCCCCTAGGAAAAGCAGGCTTTTAATTGTTAATTGTTAGCCATAACTGGCCTAATGGTCACTGCTTGAGGAGCTGTTTTCCTGAGAAAAGAGGAATATTGGAAAATTCAGGCTTGTGATACCCATATGTATTGGAACAGTGTGTCCAAAGCTGTTGCATTCACTAAGACTTTCATCCTCCTGAAGCAGAGCAATTTTTGGCCTGGAATCTGTGGAGAGTTCTGCTAAAGAAAACACTGACAGCAGGCCTCTTTCTATTGTGTGGGAACATTTCACAGTTGAGACACCATTTTAGGGTCATTCCTCCAGGTTCCACCTCTGTCCCAGCTCAGATGCAACACTTTATCCTGGTTGTGCAGTGCATTTTTAACTAAACAGGTATCTAAAACAAATATTAAAAAAAAAATAGGAATTACCCTATAGATCTTAATAGGTCTTGGGCCTCTCTATTTTAGCAGTGAATAAATGTGTATGCAAATTGTTATTATTAACATTAAAAACAAATCTGGCATCTTTTAATTAAGTATTAAGAAACACTCAATTGTTTGTGGCAAGTCCTTCTGTTGTGTTTCTTTTCTTTGATTTAGAATTTATGATTCAACCAGGCGTAAATCCTTTTTCGTATGTCTTGCTCTTGTTCTGCTCTTAAAGAACCATGGAATTGCTAAGGTCGGAAAAGACCTCCAAAATTAACCAGCCATTAAACTGACCCTGCCAGCTCCACCACTGAACCATGTCCCCAAATGTCACGTCTGCATGTCTTTTAAACCCTTGAGGGATGGTGACTTCACCCCCTCCCTGGACAGCCTGTTCCAAACACCCTTTCAGTGAGGAAATTTTCCCTAATATCCAAACCCAAACCTCCCTTGGAAGGGAGCATTCTGCGTTCTTCCTCTGCTGCTTTTTTTCCCCCATTTAAAAATCCTGGAAATAGTTAAGTTGCCTGCAAGATTCAGTATAATTTCACACATTATCCTCTGTAGAGCTGAATCTATTTCTTTTTCTGTGGCTGCATCATTAACAGTTAAATATTTCATATTTCTCACTATGTGTATATGTAATGTAGATAAACTCTCCAGCTCTCTGCAGAGTTATAAAAAGCCTCCACTTGCCCCATGTGACCTTGTCACCACAAATTGCTTTTAGATTCTGTGCCATTTGAACAAGCACAGCAATTCACTTTCATGTTCCCTCAACTGCTAAGAAAGGGAAAAAAAAAAAAAAAAAAAAAAAAAAAAAAAAAAAAAAAAAAAAAAGGGGAAAAAAGGGTTCCAGAGTATGCAGTGTATGTCCAGGCTCATTCTCACTTTGACACACTTTTCCTCACCTCCCTTTGAGGCTGAAGTTCAGGCAATTCATGCTACTGACATGGAACAGTTTCTATTCAATCACACTTACTTGGAAACATGTGTTCTGCTTGGCCTCAGAGGATGAGCTGAGCTGTGCTCTGGGAAGGAGAACAGAGATGGATTTGCTCTCAAGTGAAGTTATTTCAGTGAACTGGTAAATGAAAGGGCCCTGAACTGAGCAGTTACAACACCAGACTGAAAAGGAGGCCTCCAGTGTTTTGGATTTCTGTTCAGCCATCTCCTTGGAGATATTTGAAATACACTACTAGGAAATTGGGAATTTATAATGTACTACTAGGAAATACTAGGAAACAGCTTTCCTGGATAAATTGTGGGTGCCCCATCCCCGGAAATGTTCAGGGCCAGGTTGGACAGGGCTTGGAGAAACCTGATTTGGTGGAAGGTGTCCCTGTCCAAAGCAGGGGATTGGAATGAAATGATCTTTAAAATCTTTTCCAACTCAACCCATTTTATAATTCTATGACAGAGGGAATGGACCCAGACCTCTCAGGGGCATATTATGAAGGACTGCAGGTAATGGATGAGAGTGGTCAGAGGAGAAATTTCTGTTTGGTATAAGGGAAAAATTCTCCACACAATAGATAGTCAAATATTTGAATAGGGGCCCAGAAGGCTGGGGTGTCATTTTCCTTGAAGATTTTCAAAACTGAGTTCATGAGGCCCTGAGTGATCTGATGTATGAACTTAATCAGGCTTCCAGCAGAAGATTGGTCCAGTGGTGTCCAAAAGTCAAGACAACTGCAATTATTTCAGAATTCTGCATATTAAGAGAAATGAATACCTTTACTTAAAAGCACTGGCTGTAGGGCAAAATGGGCTTCTTGATCAGCCAGAGGTAATAAATCTCATGAAGACTTGGAGAGGAAATGACCCTTCAAGGAAATGTTTCTCCATTATGCTTCACACAAGCATAGTGTAGACTTCAGTCAGTGAACAGCTTCCCTGAGGTAACAACTGATAAAGCAGCATCACATCATATAACACATTGGATTTTTCTGGCTTTCCTGTCTGTTCCCTGAATTTCCATCAACATATGATGTCTTCACAGGCTGGTTTGTAGCTCTAGTCATATGAAAATTCTCTTTGTAAGCAATTACTTTAATTATATTTCAGAGTTCATCAAAATTATATTCCAAAACCCTTTTCCCAAGCTTTCTTTCAAGTAAAATTTAAGGGAACAATATAGCTTAAAACACTACTATAAAAACTTTTATTAAAAAATCATTCAGGAATTGGACTTTCAAAGCCCATGACAAAAAGAGTTCTGGCAGGCATATATTGCCTAATTCAGAGAAAAAGAAATATTTCTTTATGCTCATGCAGCCACATGGGTGTCTGTTTATACTTCCCTGCTTTGCGGACATTGGAAACTGGAACTGGCTTGGGGATCAAAGCTCCTCTCCATTTTCCCATGGAGAAAAACCTTTAATTCCTCATCTAGAAATAAACACTTTTTCTGTCTAGATCCGTTTCTCTTTGCCTATTTTCCTGGCTAGGTTTTCTTATTTATACTCAAAGAGAGGCACATCGGTGTCTGAGTTTTTCCATTTTCCTATCGCAATTTAAAATATTCATGTCTCCCCCTGTGATTACACCTTCCTGACTCAGGCTAAATTCCCTTTTTTTTAGTATTTTATGTCCCTTTAGCACTCAGGGGTTGCAAAAATGGTAAAGTTCAGCCCCTCTTTTTGGGCTGAGACATGAAGATAGAGGTGCTTGGGTGAGGCAAAGCCAATGCAGATGCACCCAGGAGCATCTTGTGGCTCCCATCAATATCCTGTCTAACCCCATATTCTCTGTGAAAGGGGAAATAGGAAATGATATCTAAGAAAAGCACATGTCTGGGTACTTTTTGTCATTCATTCCCCTTGAATTCTCTGAGCATGATCTGTTAGTGGTGCTAGAGGGCCTGTCTCTGCATAATCTTTTTAGTATCTATTTATGGACCTGCTGTCCATCAATTTATTTAATTTCAATTTGAACTTCTGGTCCTGTCTGCCTCTGCTCTGTGGCAACAGAGTTTCACTACCCTTTGTATAAAAAAGTATTTTGTTTTACCCAGTTTTCCTTGTTTCATTGAGCGTCCCCCACTCTAACATTATGGGATCTGTTACATTCAGCTTATCTACCACCTTAATGGTTTTGTAAAGTTGAATTTTTTCCCTTATCTGCCTTGTCTGTTATAAAGAGAAGGATCCTGGGCTTTACAGCCTCCCTTTTGAAGGTATCTGTCTCTGTAAGGCTTCATTCCTCTATTATTTCATATAATAATGTTCTCTCTGCTTTCCTCAGCCTCACTGAGATGCTCAGAGGAGGGAAGAAGGAGGCACAAGGCACAAGGCTGGAGGTTCCTCTGCATCCCAGTGAAGACCATCCTGATCCACATTGTCCCCCTGCAGCTCATGAATGACCATGATGGATTAGATATCTGCTCATTCCAAAATCTTCTCTTTTCCAGACTGAACAAACTCAGCCTTTCCTTGTAGGAGAGGTGCTTCATCCCTCTGATCATCTTGGTGGTCCATACATGGTTTAAAAGGGAATTACAAATTTCCATGAGTCTATCCCAAAGCACAATTAAAAATGTCAGAGAAACACACAAAAATGTTATGAAAATCAAACCTGTTTGAATTTTCATCAATTTCTTTCATTCCAATGCCAAACCAGCACAGCATTCCATGTTCTGAGCACTTGGATGGGGTAATGATTAATGCTTCAAAATAATCATGCTGAGGAAAAATCAGACTTAAATGCAGGCAAGCAGTGGGCAATGAAATGCACGCAACATGCAAATTGATGGAGGAATTAGCCATGATCAACAAGGAAAAGAAGAAAGACCAGATTGTGCAAAAGCAAGTTAAACCACATATTTTCCACTTTTTGACCTATTTCTTTCTTCCTATCATCTGTCCGTTGCTCTCTTTTCTTTCTTCCAAGGCTTACCTCTAGTTCCAATTTTTTTATTGTAGGAACAGGAATATATTTCATTACAACTTGAACTCATTAAATAGGTCAGGGAACATAAATGATGATATAAATTCTAACACCCACCCAGCCTGCAAAAAACACAGTTAATTTGCCTCTCATCCAGAAGTACCTAACACCTGAGGATTGTTCTAGCCTAAATTCCAATATTGAAGAGAGACTAATCTGGGAACCCTTGATACTATCCTAATTCAGCTTAATTTAAGTAAAACCTGTTAACTTTTATAAGCATTAACCTTTGACTCTGTTAACATATTTAATTGAAGTATGAATGCATGGAGAAATCTTTATGGAATAATATTTTTTAAAATAGAGATATTTAACCTTTTCTAATACACTAAGAAAACATCTGGATTATGTGGTCCCTATGTGATTTCTGAATTTTCTAGGAGCAAGGACATCCTTAATGTCATTGCTCATTGCGATGGCAAGTGAAAGGATGACCACTCTGTGCCAGACCAGATTCCACACATCAAATTTCTCCTTTGCTGTGAATATTTTCATAAAACCAGATTCTCTGGACCCTCAGTTAGAGCGACACTTGTAGCTCTATGCCAGAAAAAGGCAACAAAATAAGTAATCATTTGCTAAGATAACAGCTTGGATTAAATGTGGACTCTGAAATTCATTAAAAAGGTTGTGAATTTTTCTAGAGAAGGTTGTCTCCACATATGCCCTCTATTTATATTCACTTTGTAAAAATCAGCAGCTGACTCTACCTGGAGATCAGATGGAGTTCATCCTCAATTTTCCCCAGAATTCCTGGTATTACTCTAAGGACAGTTTGTGCCCCTTGACTATCTTAGGAACAGGGATAGAAGTTTAAGCAGAGATTACACTCCAAACTGTCATGCCCAAAGGAAAATGGAGCAAACCCAAGGCAATATTTACAGAAAGTTCCCCATTTATTTAAGGGGGGAGGGGGCTGGAATATCACTGCCATAGCTCCATTTTAATTTGTACCTTGACTTTCTCTTCTAATATGTAAAATATGTGAAATATTTGTAGTAATGCATCCCCCTCTCCCAAGTGGGTAGTTCTATACAAGGAAAGGGTTTCACTTTACCTTTGGACATTTCAGGAAGTTTAGCCAGAAAGTTCTGTGTTTTTCTCTTTGTAATGGGCTCAGTGACAGGAGAGGAGCCTCTGTTGGCCCTTGTCACTGTTTGTCAAACCTCTTCCTTCCTATTGGCAGTTCATCAATAGATCCATCCCTGACCATTAGGTAGAAAAGGTGACAGAACAAAGGGTCTCGTGGCATTTTTGGGGTGTTGTAGCAGGTGTGGGATGTGGCCCTACACTGTGCTTGGCTTTACTCTTTGTTTGTTGTTTTGTATTATTTTCATTATTTTATTAACCCTTTTTGAATTATCAAAACACACCCAACTATGCTGTCTCGCTAATTATTAAGCCATTACTCTGAACAGGGCTGGACCCTTGGAGAATATTGGGGAAACCCAATAAATATTCTACTCAGAACATCGTGTGTGGGAGGAGGGAAACTGCAAACTTCCCCAGACTTTGCCATCCATCTTTGAGGTGAATGCCTTCCTCACTCCTCAATGGAGGGTGAAGAGGGGTATAAAGTCACATTACCAAATTTCTACATATAGTTGCTCTTTAGATACCTCCCTTGCTTTTGGAAATATTTTACACAGAGTTTATGGGGTGCCATTACTATTTTTCTTTTTTTTATTTCTCTGTCTGTAATAGCAGCTCCCCTCCCCTTACAGCCTTGAAAATTGTACACAGTTCCAGGAAAGAAAAATGTTAACCAATAACTTTTAGAAAGCACTAAAAGCTGCCTCATTTTCCTCTCTGCATCTCTAAACAACCTTAAAACAAACTGTGTACTATAGAATTAGGGAGTGCTGGATCTGCTTTTCTGTAACTCCTTTCCAATGTTTTCCTTCATCACCTGTCCTTTTATTCTTTTCAATCTCATTCTTTCTTTTATTTCTTTTTAAACTCTGAGATTGCATTCATTAGCCCTGTAAGCTGATTTAGGATATTTGTCCGAAAATTGTTGTGTAGAATATGATGGCATTTTTCCATGGTCTTAGCGTGCACAGAATTTCATTACACGCTTTATAGACATAACATTACAGACAATTTCAAATCCAAGGCCCATTCCAAACCTTTTTGTCATTTGTGATCTTTTTAGGAAGCAATGTGAAGTTTGATTGAAAATGACAAAGACACAAAACTTTGATCAAAGGGCTTTATTTTCCATTCTTTTAGCCATCAGTAAATAAGGATTTAAACAGATTACATCTCCCAATCCAAAGTTCTGATTTAAGCAGCGACATTTTCCTGTTTGTGATGGCTACTTTTGTGGTTTTCTCCTTGACTGTTTTCCCTTACTGTCCAATCCCTCAGGCTGGTTCTTGGCAGGAACACAAAAACCCCAGATACATCTTCCTTAGAGGTGTTCACAGACAATCAGTGTGTCAAGCTGAACAAAAGGCAGTAGTGTCAGATGGATCCGTGCAGACCTGCTGGGCGGGGAAAATGAGGATGTTACGAAAATTAGAAAAGTAGGAAATGTTCAACATGGAGCTCTCAGCTGATGGGAAAGTGGGTCTAAGGTATCAGTCTCCAGCTCATTCAAGGTTTGTACAAATGACTGCAGAGAATTGTCCTTGTCTCTGGTGGGACTTAATTTCCTGAAGGTGAAGTTGAGATAATAACAGTAAAATTTTTCATTTCACCTGGCCATGTTCTTTTTTAGTGTCTTTAATTACTAAACATTCATTGGCAAGCATCACAACTGGGCTGCAGTTCTCTGGGAAGGAGCAATGAGATTCTTCTGTGTTGCCACAACAAAAATAAATAATAACGAGTTATTTTAGTTAAGTACTAAAGATGCAGTAAATTTGAGCTCCATTTGGAGACTCAAATTCTGTAGGGAAAGCCAAGATGAAATGGTTTTAGGATGAAGAGAGGTAGGTTTAAATTTGACATAAGGATATTTTTTTTTTAATGAGTGTTGGTAAGACACTGGCACAGGTTGCCATCCCTGGAAATGTTTAAGGGCAGATTGGACAGGGATTGGAGCAACCTGATGTAGCAGAAATTGTCCCTTCTTATGGCAGTGGTGTTGGATTGAATGATCTCCATGTCCAAAGAAGAGCAGTGAAGCTGGTAAAGCATTGAGAGAAAAAGGATTATGAGGAGAGGCTGAGGGAGCTGGGGGTGTTTATCCTGGAAAAAAGGAGGCTCAGGGGAGACCTTCTTGCTCTCTACAAATACCTGAAAGGAGGTTGTAGCCAGGTGGGGGTCAGGCTCTTCTGCCCAGCAACAATCAAGAGGACAAATGGAAATGGCCCTAAGTTGTACCAGGGGAGGTTTAGATTGGATTTAGGAATATTTTTTTCATTGAAAGGCACTTTAATTAGTTTAAATTAAGCATTAAAAGAGGGTGCCCAGGGCAGTGGTGGAGTAATTCTATGATTCAATAAATTACAGTCTCTTCCAGCCTAAACCATTCTATGGTTCTACAATTCTATGATGTTTCCCTAATGCTTATTTTCTAGAAAATTAGAACAAAATCTATGTGAGATTTTCCATTCTGGTTTGCTGGCCTAAATCTCAGGCTGTCATTGAAGCAGGATTTCTTCTTGTTTCAGTCCTTTTAACATTTTTTAACCTTTAAAACTTATCACCTCACAGAGCATTTCCTGAATTTCTGCAGTGATTAAGGCCAGTTTGGGGAACATAGGATCGTGAACAAGTGGAAGAATGAAAGAGTCAGGACATGGTTGCAAAAAAGGTTTTCTTAGATCCTGGCAAGGTGTCTTGGTTTGGAAAGACAGGTGACTGCTAAGGAAGGCATGAGCCTCTCCTGGAATGGAGAATGTAAACCCCATCCCTCCAAATTATTATAATTTTGAAATTAAGGGGCTCTCAGGCAAAGATATGGGAATAGGAATAACAGTTCTTTACTAGGAAAATTAAAATAAAAATACAGTAGTACAAAAAAACCAAAACAAACAAAAAACCCCAACAAACAAAAAAAACCAAAAAACCCCAAAACAAAACCAAAACCCCCTAAGTAAAACAAAAATAAACAACCAACCAACCAACCAACCATAACAACAACAAAAAAACCCAAACCCAAAAAACCAGAGTCAGAATACAACCTGACACCCTGTTGATCAGAGTGTTGGAAGCAGTCCAGCCAAGTCCTCCTGGAGTGACAGATGAGGTTCTGTTGGAGCAATGATCCTGTAGAAGGGTGTAGGTTCCCTCTGAAGGTGCAGTGGTGGTGAGATGGGTCCAGTCTTCCTCTGGGAATCCAGTGCAAACAGGCTGCCCTGGTGTTCTGAATCTCAGGTTTTATCCAGGTAGGAATGCTGGGCTCCTCCCCCTGGGTGGAGCATCTCCCAATGGGATGATGTAATTTTATCAGCCATGCAGTGAGCCTTGATGGCCCATTAACAGCAGATATCCCTCTGGAGGGAGAAAGGATGGTGGAAGAGATAAAGAACAATGCCCCACCTGCTTTTAACAGCTGATACTAGAATACATACTTTTGGTTACATCTTGCAACCTAATAAACAAGGAAATAGGATTTTTTTTCTTAGTATGTGGAGGTAGCCAGTGGAAACTACTCCTTGCCATTCTCAGAAGCCCCAAATGTGCACAAAATAGGGACAAAGCAAAAATGGAAAATTAAGCTGAAAATCTTTTATGATGGTGTGGTGAGACAGAAGTATGGGCAGAGGAGGATAACCCTATTTACTGAGCCCCAAGGGTGGTGTTACAATGAATGTAAAACTCCATGACTGAGATATCAGTATCAGGAATAGGCTATGTATGGAAAAGCCATTTTCAAGGGAGTAGTTTTTAAGCTGATTGAAATCTGCATAGTTGCAGTGAAATCGGGATAGTAGGATGGTGAAGAGTGAGAACACAGCCTTAACCTTCCCTAAGAAAAACCAGAATCTTTAAGGTTGAAAATTACCTCTAAAATCATCAAACCCAACCCTTAATCCCATGGTGCAAAGCTGAAATAACCTTCTCTTTCCTTCTGCAAGCACTGCAAATGTTTGGGTGCACCAACATGTGATTATGTACCCAGTGGGCCTGCTTTGATATTTGGAGATAGAATATCCTGCAGGAGCAGAAAAATCAGAATTAGGTGGGGGAGCAGAGGCAGAGTCCCATGTCTAACAGGCAGCTTGGGGCCTCATGGGCTGGGATTTCACAAAAAGGGAAAGGTCAGTTTAAATCCAAACTCTGTCCCTTTACAGAGGGAGAGGAGAGTAGAAGTGCTGCCTTCTTCCCCTCCAAGAAAAAAATTTATCTGTAGATGAGAACAGAGGGGATGGAGGGCCTCTGCCAGCTCTTCTGCCCCATCAGAATTGTGCTGACAGAAATTCACTTTTAAAGTTACTGATTAAATCACTCAAAATTTCCCACTGGCTTAACTTCCTTTTAATACCTTTCTTCTTCTGATGCGCTTCCTAATTCCTGAGCTTAGAGGAATATGTAGTGTAGCATCAAATGTAATGTTCAAATGTCTGGAACACAGGATTCTCCATACTGGATCAGGCCATGAAGTCCCACCAGTCCATAGCCTGCCTGATGGAATGGCTGTTATCTCATAGTTCAGAGGAGGAAGGCAGAAAATCTAAATGCTGAATTTCCTTCTTGCCTGAAAACAGCATGGACTTGCCTCTGGGCTTTGGAAGTGGAGAATATCCAATGATATTTTGCTGGCCACTGCTTTTGAATTTCATTATTACCTATCTCCTTGAATTTCATTATTAACAATTTGGGAAAATGAATTAAAAAATGAAAGTTTTAAACTCTCTTTTAATTCTCTGAAAGTGGAAAATATCCAGTGATACTTGGCTCAACTGCTTTTGAACTTTCATTATTACCAACCTTCTTCAGTAAAAAAATTATGCTTGAGTGCAAAATTGGAAGTTTATTATACTCATGTATGCATATATATGTATGTGTGTGTGCTAGGTTATTCTCACATTGATCTTTTAGTAGCCTCCTATTTCTTTGGGTAGTTTCTATGTTGGATACTGGTCTATAAACATTTAAAATTGCAATAAATATATAAAAATACATAGTAAAATATGAATACGTGTATGTGTGTAGGTGCCTATGATGTCACCACAGGTGGCATCTAAAGCTGTGTTGTCTGGTTTTGAAGCCAGAATGGACTATTCTGGATATAGTCTATTTCTTTTCAAAGAAATAACACAGGGATTTTGCTCCTCTAGTCACTGTCTTTGAAGGATGTAAGTATTTACTTATAAGCTGTGGGCCTTGAACAGCAAGAAAGTATTTGAATGCTTTGTCAAGTCAATTGGGATACTGATTTGATGTTATAAATGTAAGTAGGCTTAAAAGAAAATTGTTGAACTTATATGAGATAAAGATGTTATAGTGTTTATTTGTCAAAATCCTCCTCTCTCTTTCAAAAGTTTTTTATCAATAAATCAAGAAAAAAACCCCACAAAAACGCAAACAAACAAACAAAACCAAAACAAACAAAAAACCCCAAAGCATGTCCCTTTGCCTGTGATAATCATTCACAAGGAGAGCAAGTCCTGGCAGGAAACAGTGCGAGAAAGGAAGATGCTCCTTTGCAAATATGATCCAGGAAACCTTCTTGTCTACATAACCCCTCAATGTACAAACCATTCTTGTGTAACTTTGTCTGACCCAAATACAGCTGAGTTAGGAGGGTTGGAACAGTCAGCACTTGTCAGCTTAGCTGCAGTCACTGACCACATGCACATTCTTAGCACCCAGGCAGCAAGAAATAAAGCACATTAGTTTGAATCTCAGGGAGAGAGGATCAAATACAGTGAGTCATGACACTTTTTACAAGGAGCAAGGAGTGTTCTTAATCAGTTATCCAGGCTGAGCTAACATTCAGAAACTTGTTGAGCTGTAGTTACTTATTTGAAATATTATTATAATTCAAATCCAAGTGCTCCAGCATTTCAAAAAAATAAAATTGTGTAGGTATAAGAAACCTTTTTTATTTTTTTCCCCAATGAGGAGAATCAAGCAGAGGGAAAAGATGCCCAGAGTGGTTTTGCAGTCTCTGTTGCAGATTTTCACTGCCCAAAGCCCTGAGCACCCAGGTCTGGTCTCATCACTTACAGGGTTTGAGTAGGACCTGTTTATTTATACAGGACCTTTTCATCATTATTTTTGTTGGGTTTAACCTTGCAATGCACTGAAAAAAGTTCTAACAGGAATGGTATGAATCTGCAAACACTTAAGTCAGTAGAGAAAAATCAGTTTGCACGAATTGAAACTCTTTCCCCTTAATTTAATTTCCATATGCACTTATGAAGTTTTTTGCATGTCTGTTATACTTTTAATTCTTTTCTGGAATACAAAATTTGCCTGGTGTGTTTTCATTAAAATCCAATATTCTGCTTCTGTCAATATTAGTCTTTCAAAAGCTTATTGATATTTAAAGTCACTGTCTTTCTTCTCTCTTTTTAATCGACTCAATTTAGAAAAATGAATTAAAAATATAGGAGTTTCTAACTCTCTTTCTCAAGAAGAAAATTGCAGTGCACAAGATATTTATTGTCAAATACTGCCATCAGCTAAAGGTGCCTCTGAGAAGAGGTGGCTACATCTACTTTGGAAATTTCTTCCCTGATGGATGTGACCTTTGTTGCAATTTTGTTTAAGTCAAAAGAAATAATTCTTGATTGTTTAGAGCAGCAGTGGCCAGAGGTTGTCATTAATGACACAGGATGGTGCAGCCCTGGAGAGCACCTTGTTGTACAAATGTGACACAATTGCTGAATTACTGAATTTCCTGTATTTTACCAGGTTCTGCTCAAAGTCTTCTTAATATCCACCACAGGTTGCTCTGTGGGTTTGAATCCAGCCCTCATTTCCATTTCCAAAAGAGGCTTATTCAATTCTTTCCTTAAAAACTGCCCTGATTTCAAACCCAGTATTAAAAACCGGGTGCCTCATGCTAAAAACCTGAAATATCTCTTCCACTGTTCTGCTTTCTCTACTCCAATGTTGACTTAACAATTAAATTCTGCCCAAATTTATTGCCAGATGCACTTAGACAGTCTTGACTAAGCCTGATCAACTTTCAGCTTCCCTACAAAGATCTCCAATAGACTTCTTCCTTTCTCTCTCTAGTATTTGTTGCACTCCTGTCCCTTTCAGGATAAATTCTGTGATGCTATGGGACAATCTTACTCACTGCAAGTTACTGGCATTAGATTCCCTGAGTCCTACGCAATAAAATAAAATAAAATAAAATAAAATAAAATAAAATAAAATAAAATAAAATAAAATAAAATAAAATAAAATAAAATAAAATATGTGTATCCAAGCTGCATACTGGGAACAGCTTAGGTCAGTCAAAAATGGTCATTGCTGAGGATTTTCTCCAAGAAAATTAATTTTTTTCCCCCTTATGATTATTAAAACCATATGAATGAAGATCCCCACAGCTTTGCTATTTCTTATTTGGTATTTCTTTGCTATTTATCTGCAACTGAAAGTTTTTTGTCCCTACTGCTTGGACAAGCAACATTTCTCAAAACTCTCTTTCTCCAGGCAGTGCCAAACAATGATGCCCAGATTTGTTTCTCTTCCTGAATCCTCTTTGGCTTTCCTTTTTCCAAGATCAAGTGTTGTGAACTGAACATGATATCTGCTCCCCTGTGCACTTCTTACAGACAGACTCTGCCCTTTCTGCTGTTCCAAAATCCCATCCAGGTTCCATGGATGATGTGGTGCATTAGCTGGGCTCACTCTTTCACTTTCTAAACAGTTTCACATCTTTACATGATATGAAGCTTCTTGGACACTCTCTCATCCCAAGATCTTGAAAAGCAAAAAAGCCTTTTTCTGATGAGTGATTGCTTGAGAAAGCCCAGCAGTTCACAAAAAAGCAGTGTTAAAGGATTGATTAATTTCCATTCTTCCATCTGCACCAGAAATACCAGTATCCAGGCAGGAGATGGGATATTTGATTAGGTGAAGCTTACGTGAGGGACTATTTCAGTATGAAAATTGCAATACAAATATATTATTATCTATCTCAGAATACACTGGAATAGTCAGTCCCACACTCATCACACCACAGTATCTGAACACCTCAGGGATAATATAATAATGTAATTGATCTAAAAAAGGCAGTGTAATTATATAATTATACCTTTGCTGCTATATTTCACACATAGAGACTATTTATAATGAATACTCTTTTACTTTTGAAAGGATCTATTTTCTTCAATGGGAGACAGTGGGGTAATTAATAGACAGGAAAGTTCTATGATTGGGGAAAGTATTAAATCTTAAAGAGAAGCTCAGTGTTTGCACTTGAGCAGTTGATTGCCTCCTTGCACCTCGGGACTCCTCAACAAGAAAAGGTAACTAAACTCCTTTTTGCCCCAGTGTGTCTTCTCTGCTTGGATGCACAGGAGAAATGATCATTATTTGGGGATTCTTTGCCCAAATTTAGCAGCTAAAATGCAAACTTTTAGTCTGACAGAGTCATCCTGGCTCTTTCTGCAGTCGATAGGGAGAAGCTGGAACCACCAAGGAGAATAATTTATACTACCAAGGGTGTCTGATGGGTGGGACAGCAGACCATGGAATCAGAGTCATAGAATAGCCCCAGCTGGAAGGGATCCACAAAGATCTTCAAAGTCCACCACCTGGCACTGCACAGAACAATCCTAGGAATCACACCATGTGCCTAAATAATGTGAATAGCCAGTTCCAGCTGGTTCTGGATGAACACAAGCACTTCCCTACAACTGCAAATTTTGGCTCTCGTTCATTAGAGCACAGATTTCCCCTTCAGCACTGCATTTGCTCTTACTTTATATGAAGCCCAAAATTCCTACAAATTTCATGTGGCATGAAGGCACAATTTTATACTTACATGTCCTTATATATAAATATTTATAGGTATATGATACAGTCACTAATGATAAAAATTAAGTGACACAACAACACACAAACTGGTCTGGCATTGCAGTGCTGAGGGGAGCACAGCAAAACTTCTGCATCTTTAGCAGCAGAAGCAAAAGAGAAACAATAATTCCTTAACACATTAAATATGTGCCTCTTTCTGCTGTTTATCTGAGAAATGTTTTTCAAAATTAAGGAAAAAAATCCTTAGTACATGCTTAAATCCTTTTTCAGGGAAGTATTGACTGGAGAGTTTTTTAAATGCATATATTTGAGTGTTGCTGCCTTCAGGAGGACTGAAAAACATGCTAAAGTTAACTAAATATCATCATGGTAAAATAATGCATCCCTCTAAATTGGGAAATGTGAAAGGATGGCTGTAATTGATTGGACTCCTCTAAAAGGTCAAATGCTGCCAAGAATTGGTATTTGGGTTTTTTTCTATTGCTGTTTCTTCAATTGACTTTCCTTTCTCTAACACAAATGTTAAAAATTTCTTTGCAGGCAACATTTTAATTCACAAATTTAATTATAGCTCAAACACCTGCAAGCAGTTATTAAAATTTCCCTTTAACCATATTCTCTTATATGATCTTCATACACACACAAAACCCTAATTAAATTTTGTTTGTTTTCATGCCCAATTTGCAATTTCTGATTTTCCCTTTCTTCATTAATTAGATAAGGAAAAAGTGATAGGGTTTTAATTACTCAAGATAAGTGTGAACACATCTTCATTTTCAATTAAAGGTGAGATAGGATATTTGAAAAGAAATTAACTAACACAGTAATTTTTTTACTATTATCCTGACAGAAAACATATATATCATGAGATGCTATCAGCAGGCTTACTTACACTTCTGGGGAATCTCTAATGTATGTCGTAAATGGAAAGAATTCAGTTATAGGAGGAAGAAATAAAGGTCTAAATCTCAAAAAAAGCCAGTGAATACAGCACCTCTGACTTCTTTTGGCAGGATCATTTCCAGTTAGGCATAACCTAATTTCTCTAGAGGATTTTACTGGAGCAATGTGGCACTTGGTGTACAACCCCTCCAGTGAAGAAAATTCTGATTTCAGGGAGCTCGAAGTCAGATTTAAAACATACTGGTAGTCCACCTTTCCAATTTTATGAGCAAAATATGCACATGAATTGCTGTTAAATGATCTTCCTAAAGGGAAGGAAAAGTCAATGGGATGATAAATGCCAGTGAGTAGAGCATAAATACACTGGGAAAGACCACAGGCAAATCCATAACTCGCTGCTCATGCTCAGTACTAAAGAAATGAGAGACTTGGGTGGGCATCTAACACACCTTTGATAAAGACAGCTCCTAAATCACCAGGTATCAGCTGCAGAGTCTGCTAACTCACCCTTGGGCCCTGAAGAGCTGCAGCCAGGCAATGGTGGCCAGTCATACAATGACTGCTCTGAGTCACTTGTCAGGAATGACATTGCCTCTGCCTTGTCTTCTTGTTCTCTTATCCCAAGTGCTCTGCAAAGCCCTTCAAACCTGTCATTTGTTCTCTGCTCTGAATAATGCAGAAATGGATGTCTGAACCAAAGTTGTCAGAAACATTTAGAGATAAATAAACTACAGCATAAAGGGAACTGTTTGTGTATGCTTTGGATTAGCTTAACCTGGTTTTAGGAAATTGCAGATGTACCCAGGACATTAAATATGTTTTCTTCCTTATAAATTATGCAAAGAAAGTAATACCAACTTTAATGGAGACATCTCTCCAAAATGAAGCAATCTCAAATCATCAGCACTGAGCATGTCCCATTGGTCCCTGTGATTTCATCACACTGCAGCATTGGACTGACAGTCTGCTTGAAAATCATATGTGCTAAATCACAGCACCACAGGGCCAGGGAATCACTGATGTTGGGAAAAACCTCGAAGATCATCAAATCCCAACATTAACCCACCACCACCAAGGCCACGAACAAACTATGTCCCAAGTGCCACATCTACACATCTTTCAAATCCCTTCAGGGCCAGTGACTCCACCACTGCCCTGGGCAGCCTGTCCCAGTGTTTGAGAACCCTTCCAATGAAGATTTTTTCTTTATATCCAATCAAAACCTGGTGCAACTTGAGGTTGCTTCCTTTTGTCCGATTACTTGTTACTTGGGAGGAGAGACCGACCCCCACGTGGCTACAGCCTTCCCTCAGGTGGTTGTAGAGGGTGACAAGGTCCCCCTGAACCTCCTTTTCTCTGGTCTGAACCTCCCCACACCCTCAGCTGCTCCTCATGGGATTTGCTCTTCACTGAGGGGAGAGGCTGAAGGACCTCAAAGCAAATACCACAGACGTATTTATGAACCTGTCATGGCTTTGAGTAATCCAAGGCCCTCTGCTGTGTAAAGAACCCATGGTTCTATAGCTGTGGGGGCTCTGGATATTGCTCCAATCCTTATAAAATGTAGCTGAACCTGAGAACTGCTCTTGATTCTATGTTTTAGCTAAAGGCAGCATTGTTGCCTACACAGTGCTCAAAACCCAAATATTTGGAGCAGCCAGGACATAGAAATTTATATCCAGTGACATGTTTCTTAGCTTTCTGTTGTCACTGTTGTATAAAAAGATTTAGGATCTATAAAGCCTTAAGGACAACAATGGTCAGGATACAAGGGCTGTATAAATTTAACAGTGTTTGGGCACAGAGCCAAGAGGTGAAGTGCACCGTTGACTGTTGATCTCAATAGTCCTTGGCAACCTTTGGGCCTCATGTACCTCACAGTCCTCTAAATAACAGTAAGGCAGAGCTCCAGAATTAGCCCAGCCCAGGTTCTATTTGGAAGCTTGGAAGTGGCCATCATGTTGAAGGCTTGGAGGGTTTGATAGGGTGCATATGGTAAGACTATTTGAGTGGATATCAGTTGGAGGCCAGGCTGTGCAAAGTCCTTAGCTGAGGTGTAACTGAGGCAATGACAAACATTTCATTCTGTTTGCCTTGGACACTTGCCTTGGATCACAGAATCACAGACTGGTCTGGGTTGAATGGGATCTTAAAGATCATCCAGTTCCAGCCCCCAGCTGGAAATGTCCCTGCCTTGGTTGCTCCAAGCCCTGTCCAACCTGGCTTTGCACAATTCCAGGGATGGATGGGAATTCTACACTTCGAGGAGTGTTTGGCACTGTCAGCTGATTACAGGTGGTTTGCTCAGACTCGCCAGGTACCCTGAAGAGTAAGGATAAAGGCAGCAAATAACACCACTTGTAGAATTCCTGGGGTTGTCTTGCCCAAATCCTTTAGACTTTATGTCACACATTTTCCTGCTTAATGGAAAGGGAGAATATCTGGCAGACTTAGCAAATGTCTGGGTTAAAAGGGTTGTAAAATGGGGCTTTGCTGTGTCTGTCATTGCTGCTTTTTGAAATGGTTTGGGTTTTTAAAGCCCTAAATTCCGGTAGAGATAATTAAAGCTTTTTCAAATCTAGTTCAATAGCACTGTGCTATGAGTCCTAAAGGCTGTTTTTTCAATGAGGAGAGTATTTTGCCCAAATTTCCTTCAATAGTTCTAAAATCTCTAAGCAGTCACCTAAAATACGTGTCCTGGTTCTGAAAGGCCTGGGCATTGACCACTGCTGCTTCAATGAACTGCAGAATCCTCACTGCCATGGGAAATGAGATCACTTGTTTGCCAAGAATTACTTTGCTTTGGAGTACCAATGAACCCAGGCTTTCTGGAAGACATGAGTGATTTTGTGTGCCTGGATTTGTAAGGTGGGGTATTCAGACACAGACATGACCAAGGATATTGAATTGTGAAAGGTACCACACGGCAGCCCTAAGAAAATCAGACCTTTTTTAAGGTGTTCCAAGCTAGACATGCAAAATGAAAGGTCACATTTAAAAATTTCCAGAGATACCCGCAGGCAATTATTGCATTCAGAATTCTGCAGCTTTAATTAGCAGAGAATGAATCATTCCATAGGGGGTGAGTCAAAGAAAGAAAAAGAGATGAAGGGTGGGGGAAATGAAACTGAATTTCAGCAACAGACAAATACTAGTTCAGGTCCAGGCAATATAATTATTTGAAATCAGACCCAAAGTGAATGATAATTACATAATGGAAGTTGTTTTTCTAGAACGATTTTCAAAGTTTAGGTAATCAAAAGCTTCTTTTCTCTTTCTTTTTTTTTTTTGCTTCTTCTTTTTTTTAACAAAGCAAATACATGAACTGCATGCTTAACTATCACTGAATGTTGTAAAAAATATGTATGGATTCATTTGGCAGTTAACAACATGACCTATGACAATTAATATTTTTTATTTACAGAACTCAGTGTTGATAATGGAAAACTGATAGGCATGCTTAATTGGCTTTTAACTACCAGTGTCTTTTTATAGTATTTTCTTCTTTGCCCAATGGCAGCAATATTCCTGAGGATTTCAATGTGAGTTTAATATGTTCCTGATTTTTAATTACATTTTTATTGCTTATGCAAATGCATGCTCATTTGTATGGCAAGCCAGGGGTCAGTAACCAGGACAGTTTTGTCACGTTTGTCTGTTCAGGGCCTTCACTCAACAGCATTGCAGCTTTTTCCTGTTCAGTCTTTCCTAAATGTGGGAGACTTGGCCCCCACTTCAACTCCTTGCAGGAGTGCAGAAATCCCAACTGGTGGATGGTGATGCAAGCTTTTATTGAATTATCACTCCAAAAATTGTTCTCTTTGCAGGCAGCAGCCCTAAAGGAAATCTGACATCACCTGGAGCTACCTGCTTGTGTTTTTGCACCTTCCTCACTCTTGCTGGCAGATGTTGACTTCCCATCCCTGGAACTTGGATGGGGCTTGGAGCAACCTGGATAGTAGAAGAGTGCTGGAAGGGGGTACAACAGGAAGACCCTTAAGGTCCCCTCCAACCCACACCTTTCTGTGATTCTGTGAAAATTGTTGGCCAGGCAGAGGCAGAAAATCCATGGGAACTGTACATCCTGCCCTCAGATATGGAGGAACTGGCGCCATTATTTTGGATCTTAGTTCTCTCTCCTTTTTCCCTGCTTTCTTGAAAATAGAAATATCACTGGAGAGGACATAACCCAAAAAACAAACTATACCTAGAACCAGTTTCATAGAACCACAGAATCATTAAAGTTGGAAAAAGCCCACAAGATTAACAAATCCAATCTGCTACTAAACACCTCCATGGCCACGAAACCAGATTGCAAAGTGCCACATCTAATCCCTCTTTTTAAAATCAATAGTCAGTGGAGGCTGATTTATGTCTCCAAAGCCTTTTGAAATGTCTCAAAAGAGTCACAGAGGCAGAAGGGAGAGAGAATGAAAGTTTATCCTGAAACAGGATGTGTTTGGGAAGCTGAGCCAGAGATCTCCACAGCTATGAGAAGATTCAAGTTTAAGTTATCTTGTCCCCCACCTTCTGCAGTATGTACTCTGTTCCTGGGAAGCAGATTGTCAGAAATTCCTCCAAGGGACCCATCAGCAGCGATCCTAAATATTTGAATGAAAGAATGACTTATTCTGATGTCAGTAGATGGCACTGTTTCTATGAACTATCAACTCACACCCCCAGAAATGCAGCTGCATCTCCTTCGTATATTCTACACAGGGAGAAATCTAAACAAAAAACAAACAAACTAACAAAAAACAAAACAAAGCAAAAAACACACCAAAAACCCCCGAAAACCACTCCCCCAGCAAAATAAATTTAAAAAAAGGCAGCAAAATAACATTTTTTAAAGTGTAAGATTAGTACCCTGAAGTTCGAAAGTGCCTGAATTAATGTTGCTCATTATATTTTATCTTACCCTTGCAGGCTTTATGCAGTGTGATATTGTCTTCACTCATATGCTCATATTTTCCATTTCCAGAGACTGCTGCCTTAGTTAATGCAAAGAACAGAGTTGATTTGAGGATAAGACAACTGTACAGGATAAAGAAGAATATCCTTGGTGAAATTCCAGGCTTCAGTGGTCTTGTGTATTGGGGAATGGGTGGAGGCACAGCATTTGTGTCTGAGAAAGGAGGTGTGTGGATGGTCACTGAGTTACACATGAAGAACATTCCAGTACCTGAAAGGGACTTACAAAAAGAATGGAGGGAGTGTTTGACAAGTACAGGTTGTGATAGGACAAGGGGGAACAGCTTTAAACTGAAGGAAGGGTAGATTTTGATTTGACATTAGAAATAAATTATTTACCGTAAGGGAAGCAAGACACTGGCACAGGTTGTCCAGAGAAGTTGTGGCCTCCCTATCTCTGGAAGTGTTCAAGGCCAGGTTGGACAGGACTTGGGGCAACCTGAGATAGTGGAAGGTGTCCCTGCCCATGGCTGGGGGCTGGAACTGGATGATTTTTAATGTCCCTTCCAACCCAAACCATTCCATAATTCCATGAGGATTCAGTGGTACTATGATTTTCTGGTAAGAGTGAACTTGTTGCACCCCAGGTGTTCTGGATGGGTTCATGCAGTGACCACTCAGCTGGCTATCCAGCCACACCGAAAGTATCTGGAAATATCCAAATAACCAAATTCCTAAAGTGCCCACTGGACAAAGCTTCTGCACAGGACAGAAGTGAAGATATATTGAAAGAACATGTTTTGATTTCATGGATATCCTTAACAGCAACACTTGACAAGATCCAACTCATTAAGATATCTGTGGAATGGCTTTAGGGTACCTTATTTATAGTCAATTCATGTGGTTTTAAAATATGATTTCCTTGTTTGTTTTTCAATCAATACAGAAATACAGAACAAACATGTATCGAACATCTGTCGTGCATCTCCCTGGTCTTAGTGATGCTGCTATTTTCGTCAAAGTTGTCAGTTGTCATTTTGTCTTTTTTTTCTTAATTAGTCCTGATCCCTATTTCCTGGCTCAGTTCCTTGTCTCTGTCACATTGTCCTGCTAAATTCAATCCCTCTTTTCTACAACCTGTTTTTTCTTTCCCATTGAATTTTCTGTTTTTCACTACCCTTTTTCCTCACCCTGTTGTCTACCTGTCTTGCACTGCTCTATCCTACCAGATGTTATTTCACCTCACACTGTAGTCCCTCTTGAGGCTGTTGTTTACAACTTATCCTTCCCAAAACTGGTTTCACTTCCAGTCTGTCCCAGCTTAATGTATCCACCCAGTTAACCACCCCCATCAACCCCAGTCTGGTGTTCTTCAGTCCTCTGTATATCATCAAATTCTGTTTTAACCAACTCTTGTGTGTATTCAGTTTTATTCTTCCCAGTATTTCTCATCCTTGTTTTTTGTTTGTTTGGTTTGGTTTTTTTCACTCTTGCATCACCAGATGCATGTCTATTCCTATTTTCTGTGTCTATTCCCTGCTATTCTTGGAAGTATACAAGGATGGATGTCAGGAGAACATGAGAAGAATGGGCCTTGGTGTCTGTTGATATGTCCCTTTTTCCTGACATGAAAAGTCTCAGAAATACATGACCCGTTACTTACAAATTTTCTAGGAGTATTAAAGGCAGATAAGTTGTAAGAAAAATGTTTGGCAAATGAAAAACTTAGACAAAGTCACCACCAACCAAAAAGTGTAACTTGGAATGGAACAAGACAGGATGCCTTATTATAGGTAGAATTATAATTTTCTATGGAAAATAGTAATTTCCTGAACTTTAAAAATCCTCCCAATTTCTTGGGAATTGTCATTTCTTGGGAAATGAAAATTTTTCGTGCAATGGAAGTAGCAAAACCAGGGATGCCACAAGGACAGACAGAAGGACGTTCTCCTGCCCTTCCCCACACCAGTTGTCATTCTGACTGCCCTAAGGAGCAAAATTACTTCAAACTCAACTTTTCAACCACTGAAGTGGCTCACTGGAAATTCCTCTTTGCTTTTACTTGTACAGTGAAAAAGAACTGGAGAGAAATGAGTTGCCTCACCTGCTGGTTTCCAGCCCTGACATTCAGGGATTCCTCTGGGACATTTTTCTAAATAATACATTTATCATTGGCATCCTCTTCCTATTGTCTGGACTTGCTCTGAGGTGCTGGCAGCCCCTTGGGGAGGTGTTTCTCTGGAGAGCCACTATCAGAGTCTGGAGTGATCCCAACTCTTCCCGGCATCCCAGAAGCTACAGATCACCTTTGCAGGAGCTTCTGTGAAAGCTGTCACACCTCTGCTGTCAGCCTTTGTCCGACTGAGTTAGTGAAATCACATCAGGAAAAGGAAAGGGAAGACAGGGCTGAAGTAATTTGTGATAGCTTTGAATGTGAATTCCCTTCTTTGCTGACAAAGCAGGAGCAGAACCAAAGTGACACCACACAGGTTTGCACTGTCTGTACTGTCCAAATTCCTTCAGACTCAGCAGACCCCTGGGAGACCCAGAATCCCAGCTGGATAACGAGTTCAGAAGCACCACAAGGAACACTAGACTGAAATTATCAACCTGATTAATTTTCCTAGAAAAAGCACTTCTGACTGCAGCAGAGATTGAGCACAATCTGGGGAAATGACATTTGCCTGCTTTCATGTGAGGGTCAGCTCTGGTTTCCTCCACTAAACTCAGGGGAAGTTATTGCTTATAGTTAGATAAAAAGTAAGTTATTAACCTGTGGTTATTACCAGTATTTATTAATCTGAACCCAAATCTTGCTCCCCAAAACCCCCTAAGGCTCCATATATTGTAGACATGATGCACAAAATAACTGGGGGAATGTACTTCCATAACATCTTACTTTACATAGTGCTTGGAAGCTCTCTGGGGTTTAATAAGTTTTCCAATAGAAGTGGAATATATAAAAAAAAAAAAAGGAAAAAGGAAAAAAAAAAAAGGACAACTGCATTTGAATATTGCAGTGGCCCTTTTTTTACATTTTTTAATGACAAGCTGAAACAAGGAAATGCTCTGCATTTTCCCCAGTGCAACACGCTTTGGGATCTATGGATTTACAGAGCTATTGCAGAGCTGAGTATTGCTGTTATCACTGTGGATTGTTATCACGGAAGATATCATGGAACTGATCTCTTTTTAATGATGTTGTACTCAATTACTACCTACCCTTGTCTTTCTTCTTCCTGTGTTTCTATTTCTGGATGTGTTCAAAAAAGAAGGTGGGGGTCTAGGGAAAGGGAGAGGCATTTTCCCTGGTAAATCAATTAACTCCTCCAATCCAGCAAACTGTGAAAAAATACAATAACTCTCTTTAAATGTTCCATTAGGGTCCAGTAACAGCTCATTAGATTATACAAGGTATGTGTAATTGCCCAGAAAAGATGCACTACCTTCCTGCAATGCTTAATTTAATCTCCACTCTTTACATACAACTATAACCACCCACTAAACAAGATTCATGGCCTCGTGCTCGGTGCTGTGTGTGTGTACGAGTCTGTGTTGTAAACGTAAGGATGTGTTTAAAAGTCAGAAGTGGCATGGCTTTATTTCCACTTGCTTGCTCTAATCTTACAAAACAAGGCTGTGGAGGTTAGGCATTGTCCTTACAGAACGTTTTCCACTCAGTTGGATGCACCTCATCACTGTGTTTTGTGTTTGCTGCATGGAGGGATTGTCCCACTGTGCTGGGTGCTGGTGAGGCCACATCTTGAATATGGGGTCAGGTTTGGGGCCATCACCACAAAAAGGCACTGAGGTGCTGGAATGTGTCCAGAGAAGGGAACAGAGCTGGGGAAGGGGCTGGAGCACCAGGTTGATGGGGAGCAGCTGAGGGAGCTGGGGGGGCTCAGCCTGGAGGAAAGGAGGCTCGGGGGCATCTTCTCTCTCTCTACAGCTCTGTGGCAGGAGGTTGTAATGAGGAGGAAATTAGTATCTTCTCCCAGAAAACAAATGGCAGAATGAGTGGAAAACAAATCAAGCTGCACCAGGGGAGGTTTAGATTTAATATTGGAAAAATATTTGTTCACTGAAAGCATGGCCAAGCACTGGACCAGGCTGCCCAGGGAAGTGGTACAATCATTGTCCCTAGAAGTTTTCAGAAGGTGTGTGGGTGTGACACTTATGGACATGGCTTAGTGATGGACTTGGTAGTGTTGGGTTGGACTTGATGATCTTAGAGATCTTCACCCAGAATAAATGATTCTGTGATTCTGTGTGAGGTCCTGAAACCACAGAGTTCTACTGGTAAAGGAGAGTAAATCTGTGAAAATAACTCTTGTATGTATAATTCTACTGTTAGTTTTTTATGCAATAGAGGCAAAATTTTCTTTCTTTTAGCTGTCATTGTAGAAGATGCAGAGACCTGAATTTCTCCCATAAAGCTTTGGCTTTTTCTGTATGCTTCCCCTTAAAATTACAACATGAATTACTAAATATCCTTCCCTTCTCCTCCAGTACAGAAATGTGATCCCCATGAGCAGCTCTGCCTCTGCTCACCTCTGCAGCCTTCACAGCTGAGTGCTTGAGCACCCCAGAGTCCTGCCAGGGCCATTCACACTTCCATGCTTGAGAGTTACCACACTTCCTGAACCTTGATTGCTCAAGTTCTGCTAGGGGAGGTTTAGATTGAATATTAGGGGAAAAAAATTGAAAATATTTCTAAGCATTGGAACAGATTGCTTAGTGAAGTGGTGGAATCACCATCCCTGGGACTGCTCAAAAAACTTGTGGATACAGCACTTGAGGACACAATTTGATGACAAACATGGCAGTGGATCTGGGTTAATGGTTGGACTTAGTGAATGTAAAGGTCTTTTCTAACCTTAATGGTGTGATGATTCTATGTGTCAGCCTGAGAGGGGTCATTGGGATGAATTCCTTTTTTTTTTCCAATATTAAGAATTCTTTCTTCATCCTCAGGTGAATCAGGATAACAGGCAGTGTTTTGTTCATTATTATTGCAACTATTTCCACTTTCCTGCAAATGGAAACACTCGACCAGCTTGCTCAGAGAAGCTGTGGCTGCCCCATCCCTGGAAGTGTCCAAGGTCAGGTTGGATGGGGCTTGGAGCAACCTGGAATAGTGGAAGGTGTCCCTGCCCATGGGACACATGGATGATATTTAAGGTCCCTTCCAAATCAAAGTTTTCTATGATTCTATGAAATCTCTCACAAGAAAATCTGTTTTCCTATAATCAACAAGATAAGAAAAGGAGAAAGGCTAAAGTTTGGAGCTCCTCTGTACCTGCAAGAATTTTTTTAAGTAAACTTTTATTTTAAGTAAGCATTTTACTAAAAAAAAAACTTCCAACTGCTCCTCTCCTTCTCTTTCATATTTGATGACAACTACAAAGATTTTTTTTTTAACCTCATTGGTGAAATATTGAGTGGTCTGAGCTCCAAGCCAGCAAAAGAAACTGGGAGGGATACAGCATTGTGTTTCCAGTCCCAGTTCCCTGAAAAGTGTCTCCTCTACTGCTCTGCATCATTCCACGTTTTCCCCTTCCTGATAAAAGGCCATTTTTCTTTCTGTGCCAGACTGTACAGCACATCAATCCTTATTTGTAGCTCCAATGATTTCCAGACTATTGGTTTATAACAAACAAATAGAGGTTTCAAGTTCTCCCTGATGCAGCGCCGGTTGGACAGTCACTGATTTTGCTGGGATTAAGGATGCTGAAATGGCACTGGGGCAGAAAATACAGAGCTTTCCAAAGTGACATGGTAGGCACAGATCAGGCATGTGAGTGGGGATGGGAAATTAAAACAGGCCAGAGAACATTGTTCCACTCTCTGCAAAAATGATCCTGTGGAAGTTTAAATTCATCCTACATTTTATCATGTAGTGATTTGCCCTGGAATTTCCACCATGAAGAACTTCTTCTGGATGGCTGAGATTTTCTAAAACAAGGTGAAGCACCTGGACAATAACACACAGTCCAGTTGAATTAAGGAAAAACGGAGTCATCTTGCACCTGGAGTAAAAATGAACACTTTCCCAGGCTCTAGCCATGAATATTACCAGATATTTCTGACATTCTAACCTATATTTAGAGGTAAGAAATAAGAAGGAGGCTGACTTATAGACACTTGTTATTCTGTCTGGGCACCTTAAAAATGCAGATAATTCAGTGAGTACAAATGTTTTTAATCCTCCAGTCAAACTGAAAATATTGGAAAATGGGGAAATATATTGAAATAGACCCCAGAAATGAAAAGGCTTTGCTGCTAAATAGTCCCACAGAATGAGCTTCCTGGTTTCACAAAACATTTTTGTTTTACTCCAATAGAAGCATCTGGGTTTAGTGTTGTTTTGGAGTTGGTGAGTTTTTAAGTTAATTTCGGAAGGAAAAATAATTTCAGAAGTAAATTACTGAAGAACTTCATTATGAAAGTTCTTCACTTCCTAGCTTCCTGTCTCCTTCTCTTCATTATCCTCCTCCCCTTCCTTTTATTCTGCCTCTTAATTTCTCTTTCACTTTATCTCTTCCCTTTGCTCTTTCTCTTAATTACTACGAATTTGTAAGATCAACGCAGAACTTTGCAGCCAAACTAATATGCAACAGCAAAATGCTCTGTGGTGTTATGTGGAAGATAATTCACAAGCTCACATGCAAAAACCAAATAACAGGGTTGGTAAAATTCACAGAGGGAAAAGCAGAGAGGCTCAGTTCTTCCCAGTTCCAGCCCTGTATCTTCCTGCACCTCTTTTCACCATTTCTACACAAGACAGTAGCAGCACGGAGACCACTGAAGTGGGGTTTAACTCTGGAAATCAGATTTTGTGTGTTTGCAGGGCTAAACTCCCTAAAATCTCACAAGAAGAGATAAATGACACTTATAGATGGAACTTCTGTATGAAGATGGTGAGGAGCACTGAGGAGAAGTCACAGGCAGAATGACTTGGGAGTTCTTGCTCTGCACAGCCTGGAGGAGACTGAGGGGAGACTCATCGGGGTCTGCAGCTTCCTCCTGAGGGGAAGAGGAGGGGCAGACACTGATCTCTTCTCTGTGGTGACAGTGACAGGACCTGAGGGAATGGCCTGGAGTTGTGTCAGGGGAGGTTTAGGTTGGGTATTGGGAAAAGGTTCTTCACCCAGAGGGTGGCTGGGCACTGAACAGGCACAGGGTGGGATTGTTGGGGGTTTTCCCTTGCAGGGCCAGGAGTCAGACTTTGACTGTCCTTGTGGGTCCCTTCCAGCTCAGGAGATTCTACAGCCAATAATTCTTTGCAATTCTTTACTACAACTGTTTGGGAGTCACTTGTGCCTAAGAAGACCCCAGAGTGCCTCTCCACAGGGTTACCAGAGGATTTCCACTGAGATTGTGTAGTGACCACAGGTCTGCTGTGACAAAGCATTCATGAACACCTGTGCTGTAAAATGCAGAGTTACAAAGAGGCCTTACCCAGGGGGAGTTCGAAAATTCAGATATCAAGCAATGGGATAAAGGAGAAGGTAGTTTTTCTTTTCCCACGTGCTATGGCTTTACTGGGCAGCTTCCATGAAATGTGTGGGGCTGAGCATGTTTCTGACCTTTGCATTCTTGGCCCTGGAGAAGTAGAACCAATTCCTATTTCTTTTAACAGGGGAGATATAAAGGACTCAAGAGATCATCCTTTTTCCAGGCTGTGTTTAAGCACATTCTTTAAAGCCAGCAGAATCAGGCAAATATTTAATTGGGAATAAGGTGAGTGAATGCCATGAGAAATAGCAGGATAGTTTTCTTTTTCTTAAAATGGAGCTCTTAATACAATATTTTACGTCTCCTTGCTAATGCATAGTTATGACTTTACTGTGTAAACTGATCTAACTCCCACCTGACCTCTTTGAAGGACCAAGGCTACTCTGTCTAGGCCAAGATTTGGCAGTTTGATACTGGTTACAGAATCACTCTTAATTTAATCCTGGGCAAATGTAAATCTAATTTCCTGCAGTGGATTTTAGTGGTATTGTTTCACACCAGCCCAAGTCTCATCAGAAGTAATCAAGCAGAGCAATGGAGAGATTGTTCTCTATAAGACAAGTGACAAGCAATCTCTGAACAAAACTTATATTTCCATGCTTGGTATAAAAACACTATGATGAAAAAAAAATGATAAATATTGGGAGCACAGTGGTGGCAAATTGAACTGCATTAGGAGTTAAATGGTGGTGAGAAATGGGAACTGACACAATTTAAATGAAACTTTAAATACAGGTTTATTCACTGCAAGAGGTGTTGGGACATAAAACACTTCTTCTGTCTTATTTGACATCCCCCTCCCTCTGAAAAATTTTGAGAATGCTATTTTCCACTTCTATGGGAGTAAAAAATGCAAAGGTAGATGTGTGCAGGAGAAAAATTTACGTGTGTGTTTAGCCAAAGTGTTCTATAACACCTCAGCATCTTAATCATTCATCAAAGTGTGAATAAGTGGTATCTTCCTTTTTCTTTCCCTTTTTTCTTTTTTTCTTGGCAGAAAACAAAACCCATACATGCTGGTGATTTGAAATATTATGTGACCTAGGTTGAATGGACAGGTGAACAAACTACCTTATGGGAGCAGTTCTGACAATTACTGAAACTTGTAACCATTCTTCATAATAAGCCCTATCATCTACCACTAATAATACTAATACAAGCACTTAGGGTAATAATATCCCAAATTTAATAAGAAGGCAGCAGTCGTAGTTTGCTCTGTGTATGTGTTCCAGCCACTTTACATACATTATCAAGTCATGGATCATTTGAGAGTGCCTCAGGGAAAATAACGTGGTAAATGTTGTATAAGTATTATCTCCAAGCGTTGGACCCGTTTGCTGTGAGCTGATGCCACTTTCAGCTCCCTACTAAAGCTTAACTGGAAAAAAAAAATACAAGAACAAGGAATTTTTAAGTGGGACTTGCATTAGTCTGGCTGGGCGTGCATCTGCAATTTGCACACATAATTAGAGCACAGGAATGCCACAAGTGACCCTTGTCTCATCAGGAATTCAGACATCTCCATGTTAAACATGAAGCCCTGGCAGTATTACTCCCCAGTGAACCAACTGCACATATTTCAAATCTTACTAAAAAACATTGTTCCAAATGTAGAATACCTCTGAGACAGTTAACTCACCATTTGTGATGAGAAGAGAAAATCCAGTCTTCAAATAAAACATTTGAGCAAGGACTTCTTGGTCTGTTTTGAGTAGGCAACTTGTTGCACAGATGGGAGAGCTCAGGTACATCAGGGAGGGCAGCAACGCTTCCAGGGCTGTGCCTGGGTGACAATCCTGAAGGGAGATCTTCTGGAGACTCCCTGAGAAACAGAAAATTCTCTTTTTAGCATCAGTGGAGAGCTGGGCTACACATTCATTGCAAATGTGTAGCCCAGGTCTCCCAGCCCTTCACTCAGTACATAAATCACAGGAACAGGGTACTTAAGTCAGTCCAATTATTTCCATTGATGTCCTTGAGCTTGATTAAGATCTGAATTATGACTTCATGTCTTGTCTGCTTGGTGGGGGAGCATTTAAACAATCAAGACTGGCCTCCAAGAACAAATGGATGATAGATACTGTGAGGGTGGAGACTACTTTGCAGGGCCTAGGGAGTGGTCTGAGCACTGAGTACATGAAGTACTGAGCGCTCCGTGAACTCCTCCAAGAGGCAGGAATTCCAAGGGAGCAAAGCAAAGCATTTCCCAGCTTGGCTGTAAGCTGTCCCTCTGGAGTGGGTGGGTTTTAAGTCCATGAACTAAGAGGAGAGAACAGGCAGGAGCCAGTGGGAGAGCTGCAGCACAAAGCTGGTCTTGCAGCACGGATTTTGCATTTGAATGTGTTTTAAAAATAAAGCTCATCACTGAATTCAGTGAGGACCTTGTTGTGTCTTGGGTGTGTTCTGAGGAATTCTGAGGTGCACAAGTCCTATTTTAGATCTGACCTTTCCTTTCCAACTCATCTCAGGACAAGGAGTTGGACTTGAGGATCCTTGTGGATCCCTTCCAACTCAGCATATTCTGTGTTTCTGTGATCTCCAGAAGTAATCCTTTTGTTTCATTTCTAGCAGAATTGTTTGAACAAGAATTTGTCTCTGGACTGAGGTGATGAATGTGTTTGCACTCTTTCTCTGGGCAGTTTGTATCAAACCTCCATTTTAGTTTCTTCTTAAGTGTAGATGAGGGCACAGAGGGTAACCCAAACTTGTGAATGGGGTTGTGAATGGGCTTGCTGACTGTTTCACACACTCTTCACATTCTAATTTAACTAAACATTGTATTTCCTGAATGGCTGCAAAGATGCTCTCTCTCTCTCTCCAGACTATCCATGTCTTACTGTCACATCTCAGCAAATTTAAATGGTTTTTGTTTGTTTGCTTTAGGGTGTTTTGGGCTGGTTGTGTTTGGTTTTGTTTTATGTTAACCTGAAGAGAATTCCTCAGAGTTAGCTGAGAGTTCCAAGAAACTTCATCCATGTCTGGGGCAGAATTCATGTGCCTACACAGAAATGTCTAGAGGCAATTTAAAAACCCTTGGTATCAGTGAGTAGACAAGTGCATGGAAGCTGCAGCCCTGTGTTGAGTTTGAGTTTGCAAATGGATGTCAGGCAGGATACACTGAGACATTTCAAATGGCACCAAAAATTTAAGTTGTGGCACTCAAATTGCTTCCTTGCAGGAATGGAGACACAGAATATAAATTTCTGGCTGCTTAAGGAAATATAGAAATTAAATTAGTGTTTCCAGTAAAACATGGGAATTATTTCTGTGGCAGTGTGCTCTGTAAGAGTAATAGGGGAGATATATTTAATGAATCCTACAGCTTTGTTATTTGAGTTGCTCATTTGAAAAGTAGACAAAGTGAGTGGCTTCATTTCCCTGAAAACAGGTGTCAGCTGTAAGGATGACCAGAACTAGTTGCTCTGGGTTTACTTTGTCCACATAACCAAGTTTTCTCATATTGGGAAAGATTAAAGATAACCTGATGCAGATTCTGCCTGCAGAGCCTGGCATCCACCTTGTTGTGACCTGTGACCTCAGCTCTGCTCTCTGACTTGCTGTGGGTTTGGATTCAGGGTCATAATCTGTAACCACTTCATGATCATGGCCTGTTTTTTATATCAAGTAGGAAGAGTTCCACCAGGCAGTGAAATATTTATTTGTTGGTTACAAGAAGGCAGTGATGAGAATAGAAGTGTTGGAGAGCAGAGTGGTTATTGAAGGAGGCTTTCCCATAGGATTTATTTGTTTCTTTGTTTGTTCACTGTTGCAGAAACCTTTTGTGAGACAAAGTGAAAGCAGCTAGAAATGAAGAGCTGGAGCGGGGTGAGCATTCCTGGAAATGCCACAACCACTTAGGATGACAAGGTCAGTTTGTATGTGCTCCCTTTCTTCTGTTTCTGCTCTGATCTAATCAGCTGAATCTAGGCAAGGGGAAGGAAAACATCTCTGCCACAAACACTCAGTCTGCAAACTCCTCCATTTTCCCTCGGCCAACAGGGATGCTCTCTGAACTGATTGGGACTTTTCCAGATGCCAGGAAGCATTTTGTCATTGCAAGAATTTAGTTTTCTTTTATCTCCCCCCACTTTCTTTTTTTTTTTTTTTTTTTTTTTTTTTTTTTTTTTTTTTGGTGGTGGGAAAAAAAGAATGGAGCATAATGAATGGAAGTATGATGCAGATTAGGAGCCCTCGGTGCTTGATTGCAATCTTACTCTCTGGAAGTCAGAAGATATTGAGATTTCTGCTCAGGTCATGGTGAAACACATCTTGCTCCTATTTTCACCTTTTAAAGAAGAGTTCTCAGAGACACTCATGTCTAGCCATTAGAAGCAGCCAGATTCATATTGTTTCATGGAAATTTTGGACCATATTTTCCATATGGAGCCTCCCCAACAAGGAAGGTTTAGATTAGATACCAGCAAAAAGTTACTCACAGAAGGGGTGGTCAGGCACTGACCAAGCTGACCAGGGAAGTGATGGATTCACTATCCTTGAAAGTGTTCAAAGGACATGTGGATGTGTTGAATGTGTCATTTTGGGGTGAACTGTTCGACTTGATGATTTTTGTGGCCTTTTCCAACCTAAACAATTCCATGATTCTACATCCAGCAGAACTGAGGTTGCATTCTCTGCCTGAGGAGACCGTGATGAGCTCCAGACCTGATATTTCCTATCTTAGGTTATTCACAATTAAACAAAGCTATACTGATTTGAACATGTCATTTACAGCATTTAACATTTTTATGAGGTCCATGGGTAAAGAGGAGATGAAGGATCAGATATAATCCTCTTCCTTCAGGCAAGCACTGATTCTGTTAACTCGTGTCCTTTAACATCCTTTAATACCTCAGCCTCCATCTGGGAGGTACCTTTGGTACCACGTCATTAACATCTTTTTTGTATGTGGGGGGACACCCCAATTTTTTGATCAACGTTCTTCAAAAGTCTAAGTATAAATTCATGCTTTCTTTGTTCCCACTCAGGTCTTGGCCCCCTCACCAGATATGTATGTGAGTTCACTCCCTGGTTATTTTTTCAGTACACAAATTATTTTCCCCCAAGAGAAGAGAAGAGCCACCACTGATTGTGGGGATAGGCAGCTCTAGGGACCCTTTCTTACAGGCACTGTAGTAAAAATTGTGCCAGTTGTAACTCCTACACACCTGTACAATCCTCCAAAGCTAATCCAAAAATTTGCAGGCATCCCAAATACCCACCAGATCCCTTCATGCCCAGCACTAAGGCAAGCACCATGTGCTTTTTATGTCACACTGTAATTATGTCTCTCTGGTGGGTTGTGACATATTTTTACACCATCACAGGCACTTCAAACAGGCACTCTACACCACACAGACACAAAAATATCACTTTGCTTGAGTACCAGAGGTGTGCAACTACTTGATGCTCAGATGAGACACTTGTCTGCATGTTGATGTCTTACTGTTTTAGAAGACAAACCAAAACCTTGCATGAAAAGACCACATTTTATCACGAGTAAGCTCAACTAAGCAGGATTAACTGAAAGAAACTGGTAATGCATCTACACAGAGGACTCCTCTGGCATGCCATGGGTACTGCTGGTAAAGAAAGAGCATGTCCAGCCCGTGGGAACTTTGTGGTTACAAACAGTGACAGGCACAGAGACAGGCTGGTGAACAAGAGAATTCAACGTCTTAGGAAGACCCAGAAGCACTGGATCTGAATGTTGGAGCACCATCTAGTGAACACAGGAGCTCACCTTTATTTTGTGTTGGTGTCTGACTTAGCAGAGGAGAAAAGTGTGTCAGCAGCAGCCCATACACCTTCGTTCTGTGCTGAGTGCCCAGCTTATGCTCACTTCTTGCAAGCTGTAAATATTCAAGAGAAAGTGGCTTTCCTCTTAATGATTCTTCTGGATACTGGAATGTCTTGGAGAAATCCTCTCTTCTTGCTCTATAGAAAATATTTGGGAAGGTTGTCTGCACTCCGATGGTGGTGATGGAGAGACCTTTGGAACAAAACTGATGGCAGACTAATACTGAGTGCAGAAGCCAATGTATGACTGCCAAAATGATTCTTGCTGAGGTATAAGCAAGTATATATATAAATAAACACATATACCTTTCTCCTCATGAAGAATTTCTTTGTGACCAGATGCTGTAAGTCCTGGCCCTAATCTATAGGGTTTTCTCCTTTTCCCCTCCTTACCTTAGAGATACAGAATTTCATTCCTTATTCTACTTAAGTTGAAAAGAACCTCTGGAGGTGAATTGGGCTAACACTTTCTGAAAACATGAGCAACTTTGTGTTTACACTACATTGATCTGGATTTATCTAGTCGGTCTTTTAAAAATACCCCCAAGCCAGTCTGTGCCTCAAGAATTAAAATATACAGTTAATAACATCCTGATCATGGACTCTTGTGTCAGGATCTTCCACCTAGTGCAGGTTATGATGAGGAGGTCACCAGAGATAGTCATGGAGACCAAAACTGAAAAATAGCAGGAGAGAGTTATTCTAGGGGAGTCTCTTCCTCACAATTAATTTATGAATACCTTTTCCTCTCCTAGACAAACACCTTAATGAAAGATGACAACACTGCACCTAAACCAGTGGAGCAGGAGGTAGGGCAGATGGCACTTTTGGAAGAAAAGAAGAAGCATTTGGGTACCAGAAAGATGAGGTTTACAGCCTATTCCAATACATTTGTGCAGGTAAAGGTCAGTCAGCTACTGTGTGAAAAAATAATAGGAATTTTATAAATACCTGGTAAAAAAAAGTACCAGGAATTCCCAAGATGATGATGAAACAACTATAGTACAAGACCAACTGGGATTCAGATCTTACTTCAGGGTTGGGATTTGCCTGGTTCAATGAAGGCATTGATAGCAGAGACTTGAACTCCCATTGCAGTCAACAGGAGTCTAATTAATAGAGTAAATGCAGTTTAGGGTACAATTTGGGTCACCTTACAAGAGACATCCACACTTGGTCAGTTGAAGCCTAAGTAGCACAGATCCTGCCCCCAAGAGCAGGACTGGACAACCTGACACCCCAGAGACAGACACTTATGTTGTAATAATAAAATATATTAATTAGAGGAATAATATTTAATTTAGACTATCAATGGATACAATAACGAGAAATTTCTTCATCTGTACATAAACCGTGGTCCCTTTCTGCACATGACAAAATTTTAAGATCTGCCTATTGTATGAAAGATTTGCTAGATTTTTGCCAGTCTTCTTTCCTTAAATAAGCCATTTTCTAACAATTGCTGACAACTTCCATCTTGTTCATTGATCAGTTTGAACTGAACCTTAAGATATTTTGGGTTCCTTTACTGATTTAATTGCAACCTCCCAAAATCTTTGCTGTTCAGCCTGCCTCATTCTTCTTGGGCTTTGACTCGTGTCGTTTTCCCAATATCTGTTTTGTATGTTTAGATCATCTTACATCAACCTTTCCCCTTTTTTCCCCCTTACACTCTTTCATCATAGACCCATAGAATAACTTGGGTTAGAAGGGACCTTAAAGATTCTCCAGGTCAGGGACACTTTCCGCTAGAACAAGTTGCTCAGAACTTCTTCTAGGCTGGACTTGAACACCTCCAGGGATTGTGCAACCACAACTTCTCTAGGTAACCTGTTCCAGGGTCTCACAACCCTCACAGAAAATAATTTCTTCCTAATATCTAATCTAAACTTACTCTGTCCCAATTTGAAGCTGTTCTGCCTTGTGCTGCCACTCCAGGCTCTTGCAAATAGTCTCTCTCCATCCTTCTTGTAGGCTCCCTTCAGTTTTGGGAAGGATACAAGTAGGACACAACAAATCCTCTCCAGGCTGAAGAATTCCAATTCTCTCAGTGCTTCCTCAAAAGAGATGTGCTCCATTCCTCTGATCATCTTGGAGGCCTCCTCTGGACTGGCTCCAACAGCTCCATGTCCTTACTGTGCTGGGAACCCAGGGTTGGATGCAGCTCTGCAGGTGGGATCTCACCTGAGCAGAGCAGAGGGGCAGGATCCCCTCCCTTGCCCTGTTTCCCACACCACTTTGGATGCAGCCCAGGACACAGAGGGTTTCTGGACTCTGAGTGCACATTGACAGCTCATGTCCAGCCTCTCATCCTCCAGCACCACCAAGTCCCTCCCCACAAGGCTGCTCTTGATCTGCTCATCCTGATGCCTAAAGATTTTTGCTTTTTATGTATTTTGCATATATTCATAGTTCAGCTCATGGGATGCTATTACATAGTTATGTAGCTCCTAATATTTTTCCTACCCCTTCTCTTAGATTTTAGAACAGTAAGTTAACCTTCTAATACATTCATGAAATACTTTTTAGTCTTATTTTTAAGAAGACAACCTAGAAGGAGCACATTTTGTTTTCCAGTCGGAATCTGAGAAGATGTAACAAGAACATGGGGCAAATAAGCCCTGGACTAACTCCAATGGGGCAATACCTGGGGAAAAATTACCTAGCCAACTAGATAATTTTCTGATTAGGCAATGTCTGTTAAATATGCTAAGTTTTTTTACTTATAAAACTGAAGAAATCCAATAATGCCCATGACCACCAGGACACCCAGAAGCTTCCAAATAAAGGTCTGCTTTTTGTTTTGCTGTTTTAACACCATAGCAAGACTTTTTCCCTTGACATCGGGCAACAATCCCCTCATCCTGGATTGACACCAGGGGTTGCCCTGAGGCAGGTACAGAACCAGCACTTGGCCTTGTTCAGCCTCATGAGATACCTCCTATTGACTGCAAAATAATTTGTCTCCAGCTTGTTCAGGTCTCCTGATCCCTCTGGGTCATCCTGAATGACTTCTTTTTCCATCTGACCTCAAGAAAAAGCTTCTAACCCTGAGCTCCTCATCAGCTGAGAATCCCATAATAGCACTGACCAGGACAACTAAATACGACACAGGGAACCCTGTGAGCCATTCTAAGTCATCATAAATACATTATGATGTATTTATAAATTCATAGTTTTAATGTCTTCATGGCATTGTTCTCCAGATGATTTGTGGAATAAACAGGGCCATATTTTGAGCCCTGTGACAGCATTAAAGAAACTGAAATGTGATTAGAAGAGAGTGAGGTATCAGGAATTCAGGCTGATGCTAACAACAAATGGCAATAAAAAGATGGGTTTGATTGACTTGATAGAGAAGAGAGAGCCTATTTTATATGTATTATGTAAATGCTACCAGTAAAGATGGGAAGGAATAAGAAGAGAGACTTCCATAAGGTTCCCAGTTTACGGAAATTAAAAGGAAGAGGCACACTCATGAGTCACGTTTAGTGGAGTGGAGTGGAAAGGATCAGCATTTCCTGTGCCATTTGTGTATTTTCAGCTCTCCTCCACAACACTCAAGTTTTCTGCCTAAATAAATCATTTTTGGAAGTCCCAACAGCAGGAGAGTGATGAATGGGAAGGCAGAGGGAGAGTGAAAATGAGCTAATCTCCCCAATACATTAGAATAATAATTCTTTGTCAGGTCTAACATTCAGTGAAAAATGACTCTTGCTAGCACATTAGTCTGGAGAGGAGGTTTTGATAATACAGTAGTGGAAAGCAAAGATTCCTCTCTGAGTCGAAGGAAAGTGAGGGGATTAGAGGATCGCTCAGAATAATTCAGATGCTGTGAAATACAGTTCATGGCAAGAGAAGAGCTAACACAATAGCCCCAATCAAACATGATTTAGGCACAGTTAGAAGTAGTACTCTAATTACCGGCAATTGATTTAACTAAAGAGCTTCCTGCAACTCTGTAAGAGTGAAAAAGGGGAATTTTTTATTTTATTTTTTTATTTTTACAATGAGACCCATGCTATTCATGCTTTTTCATTTCTTGGTTCCAAGGAACAGGATTAATAGTTCAGCTGGGAAGATTTTATGGAATAAATCAAAGATATTTTGCCATCAGTAAACCATCAGGCATGGAAATCCATTTCCTAGAAAGTGGCTTGGGATTGTATGTGAACAAGAGTGCCCTCAAATGCCAAATCAGTGTTGCAAAGAAGATAAATGGGGAACCCTGAATGTTTTAAACCACTTTAAATATCTTTTTTTTTTAGATAACACGAATTCATGGAACCGGGTTGGGTGTTGAGGCAACTTCCTGGAGGCTAAGTGACTTGAGTGGGGAGTTTGTCACTGCTGACAAAAAGAGTTGTAGGAATTCCTCCAGGAAATATAAAACATCTACAGGGAGACAGGCAAGAAAACCGGAGGCCTAATTGTGCAGATCTTAAACAAACATGTCTTGCTTGATTTGTGGGAGCCAGGCTGATGCAGCTGTGGGTCCTCACCACGAATAAAACAGTGGCTCTTCCAGAAAAGGATCAGGTAGCAAAGAGCTGTGACACTTTCACCTCCATCCTGTGTCAGCAAAAGTGTGGTCAGCAGGGCTAGGGCAGCGATTGTCCCCCTGACCCAGCAGTGGTGAGGACAAACCCCAAATCCTGGATTCAGTTTTGGGTCCCTCACCACCAGGAAGACTTTGAGATGTCCAGAGAACAGCAACAGAGCTGGGGAAGGGTCTGAAGCATAACTCTGATGAGAAGCAGCTGAGGGAGCTGGTGGGGCTCAATCTGGAGAAAGAGAAGCTCAGGGAGGACCTTCTCACTCTCCACAGCTCCCTGACAAAAGCGTGCAGCCAGGTGTGTCCTTCTCTTTCCCCTGTTATCAAATTACAGGATGAGAGGAAATGGCCTCCTGTTGCACCAGGGGAGGTTTAGGTGGGATATCAGGAAAGGCTTTTCACTGAAAGGGTTGTCAAGGATTGGAAAAGGCTGCCCAGGGAGGTGGTGGAATTGCCATCTCTGGAAGTCTTCATACAACATGCAGATGTTATTTGCTTAGATGTAGTGCTTAGGGGCAGAGTTTAGTGGTGGCCCAGCTGGTGTAAATATCTTTAAAGTACTTTGTCTAGAAGGGGAATATTAAATAACTGTAGCATTATGAGCTATGAAAACACAGTAGTATTTTTACACAAGTATAAAAGAGGTGAGAGGACATGTCACGTGTACCTCAGATCATGGAGTTAACAGGATAATCAACAGGATGTGTCTCCTTGAGCTCTGTTTGCACTGTTTTTGCAAATTCTATGAGTTTTGACAACTTCATCCTTGGGAAAGGCACTTTTTGTTAATCAGCCTTCATTCCAGATTGGCTGTGGTTTTTGTCACTGGAAGTTATGGCAGCCAATCCACCCTCAAAGAGTTGCTTTGTCAAAGTTACCCCTCTAAATAATTCCACTGCCAGAAGTCACATAGACATGGCACCATTTCAGGGCTTAAATTAACCCTAAGTGTTTCCTTTAAAATAAGTAAGGAGGTAGCTAAAGAGATGGGCATCTCTACCTTGAACACAAGATGAAGTAAAGATCAAGATAATTTCTAAATTGTTGCAATTTCATGCCTCAGTGCTTCAGATGAGCCCTTTAGAGTTAGTTGGCTCTTTGATCATTGACTAAAATCTAATAACTTTGGCAGCAAATGAGGTGTGAAATGCTGTCAAAATCACTTCAATAATACCTGTGTGGTATTAAACATTTTCATCTCTGTGGTAACAGTTTGTAAAAAAACCCCACAGTTTAACAATTGATGGCTCTAGAAATCAATATGCTTTTGCATTGAAAAATATTTGCAATGTCCACCTTAGATTTCAAGTCCAAATCAAGGGAAATTCCTACATGGTGACAAAAATATTTATGGACTGTTACCAATATCCAGAATATTGTATGTAGACTGTATCGAAACCATTGCAATTCTTTGTAAATGTAGTATTCTTTCTACTCAAGGATTCCAGAGAGATTTTAAGAGTTGACATTAGTAACTCAAAATTTTTGCTTTATTTTTTGTTTGAAGTAGATATTCAAGTCCATTTTTTTTTCTAAAGGAGATAGCAGGTAATGGTCTGTAAGTAGCAAATTCCAAAAGCCAGTTTCTAAGTTTTGCTCTAGAGTAGAATTATCTCTTGGGACTTCAGCAAACAATGTGTGTGTCAGCCTGCAAGTAGTGTGGATGAAGATTGATTTTTGCGTTCAGGAGTCCTACATTCTTTCTTTGACCTTTTCCTCAAATTTTATGTGTGGCTTAATGCGTCCTTGGACACATCCAGTTTTCAAAATCTCTGGAAGCTGAAGAATAACACCGTCTGACAATGTTCTTTTGTGAATGAATAGGATGATATGTATAAATACAGATGGTTGCAGGCTTTCAAACAGGTAGTGTCTCAAAATTGAATTTTTGTAAGTCCTTCAAGTTTAAAATTACTTTTTTTTTCATTCAAAATAAAATCACATTTTTTATTTTCGTTTCCATTGAACTGAAATACCATCTCCTTTCTGAAGAACCAAAATAAAATATGGTTGCAAATTTGCTTCCTTTCCCACTCTTCTCTTCATTTTATATTTCCCCTACTTTTATACAGGTCATTAATACTTTATACCTCGTTCTGAATTACTATGAGATCTTTGAATGTGAGGCACAATGTAAGCATGAAGTACTAGCTCATGTATATTACAATTACAGTTCCAGGCAGAACTCAATAAGCAGAGGGCATATCTGATAATGTCTTATATTCTGTCAGAATAAGGAAAAAGTACATGATAAAAAAAGCTTAGAGGTGACCCACAGGGAAAGTAATAACTTCTAACAAATCTGGCATTTTTTCCCAGTAGAAAAATAATGAAGTGAAGAGAAAGATGAAGAGAAATTAAAGAAAAAAGTTATGCCTTGTAAAATATTTAGAGAGACAAGTTCAATTGATAGTAAAGCAGACAGGTACATTTAGCAGGACCAGAATTGTTCTCGTAGTCTTTGGTTTCTATTCAGATAAAACTGGAATTACAGGATGAACAGAAACTGTATTTCTCCCTTTGTCAGCAAAGGAAGCAGAAGTTTTGTGACAGAAATTGAAGTATAACTGAGTTTTTTTCTCCTCTTTAGGTCATCTCCATATCTGAATGAATTTAAATGGTAGGTTTTGGAAAACACTGAACAGTGCATTCCTTTTTGTGTTGAACATGATCAAATATGTTTATTCTGATGTTCAAATCGAGATGAGAGACGAATGGCACTGCTGTGCAGACCAGCCACTCATTTTATGGGCTGTATTGCAGTCCATGGACCTGGCTGCCAGCATTCATCCTGTTTTGCCAGTCCTACTCCTATCACCTTGATATGGGGTTTCAGCATTTTTCATCCCTGTTATTGGTACGTTTTGAGGTTGATTCAGCTCATGCTTTGCTTTTGAGAAGCTGGCAAGTCTATTATGCAAGGTTCTGTTTGCAGCAAATGGAAAAGACCCTTTAGATCAGGCTGTGCCCTCCCTGTGCTCCTTGGAACTGGTCCCCCCCTGTTTCAGTTTCCCAAGTGGTTACACTGCCACTGGTTGCCCAGTGAAGATGCTTTACAGTCTTCAGATCTCTATCAGGAGCAATTCTCAATATTCAGGTGACATTTCCTCTGTTCCAGATTCCTATCTGTTTCCTTTTCTATTTCTATTCCTATTTCTAATGCATGACTTTTTTTTTTTTTTAATATAGCAAAAATAATTTGTATCTCTGGTATATTCCCCTCTCAACTGAGTAGTTTTGAATGATTAATCCATTACACATACTCTGGTTTTGATCTTGCTAAGCAGTTAAGATACTGCTAGCATATGAGAACATGAATAGTTGCCAGATCTTGGAATGTTAATAGTTTCTTACAAGCCTATGCAAATCTATATTCTTAGATGAGAAATACTCATTTCATTTTTTCTCAAAGAGATAACCGCTGCTTTTTTTTTTTTATCTAGTAGCTTTCCTTTTACTTTTCTCTAAAGTCCATTTATTTTAGATTTTTTTTTCAGACAGAGATCTCAGCCTGTTTCCTTTTTTTCCAAACTGTTCAAAATTTTGTAAAGTGGTCCTTCCACTGTGTCAAACCAAAATTATAATCTAAAACATAACATGAAAAATATCCTATGAGCTCATTATAATGATGGAAGAAAGATCTTCTAACACTATCTGACTGCTGTTTGGCTCTTATTTTTGTTGCTGCCCTGGGGACTGTAAACTCCTGCATCTGCTCTTTGCTTTTTCGTTCTTAACCTTTTGAATTCCTTGAATGGTGCATCTGTCCTGATGAAAACTGTGTGTTCACCTCCTGTAAATCCATTGGTCAACAAAATTGCACTGCTTGCTTTTCTAGCTCTTCCTCATGAATTGAAGTAGAAAATAAATAAACCAGAAACACACAGAAAATTTTACACTGTTCAATAAATGTCTCCTCATGATCTGACACACAGGGCACTCTCCAGAGCGAATGTATTTTTGGCTATAAGGTGGTAGTGAGACACTTTATTAAGCATGAAATAGGACTGCTTATCATGCTTCTCTCATGCATGAACATACACCCAGACAATCCTGTGCCTGAATAATTTACACCTCTCTCAAAGAGACCTTTAGTCACCCAGCCATGCATTGCTTGCTACTCTTCACATTTGTCATGTGGTGGTTGGTCTCTTCCTGAAGGTCTCCTCAAGAAAACCACCAGCCATGGCAGTGTTTTACTTTATTATGGATTTATTTTTGCTTTACCTGTGCGCAGTACTCTGTTTCAAAGAGAGGTGCTGGAGGTAAAACTTCCTTCAACCTATTGAGTGACTGATCTCATTCTTTTTTACCATTACTCTACTTTTGTAAACATGTCCTCCAGATCACAGGAGAGAGTGAGGAGCTGTGCTGGACACTGCTTCCTTGGAAATGTAATTACTTTGTCTTGCCAATTTCTCCTGCAAGGGTTGTCTCTTCTCTTTTGAGATGAGCTCTTGAAATAGAGATGTCTGCTGTTCCAGGTTGTTGCCTGCAGAGTTATTGACATTGCTCCACAGGAGCTGTGGAAGGGTCAGCTTAGTGCCAGGAGAGAGGGTGGATGTTAAGAAGTGTGTGGATTAACAATTTTAATTATATGGTTTAACTAACTTGTTCAGCTTGGAGAACCTCACCACAGTCTACATCTTCCTCAGGTGGGGCAGTGGAAGGGAAGGTGCTGATCTGCTCTCACTAGTGACCAAGAGGATACATGGAATTGTTACGAAGCAGCATTGGGGGAGTTCAAACTGGACATTAAGGAAAGGCTGTTCACTGAGAAGGTGGTCAGTCACTGGGACAGACTCCCCAGGAATGTGCTTATGGCACTAAGGAGCTCCTGGATGATGCTCTGTCACAAGGTTTAGTTGCAGCAAGTCCTTTGAGGTGCAGGGAGTTGAACTCTGTGATCCTTCTGTGTCCCTGCCAAATGGAGATTTTCTATGATTTTATTCTTGTTACTTTCTCTGTACATAAGTGCTTCACTTATCATTGCATTGTCATCTTCTCTTCTTTATAATTGGACTTGTGATGATTCTGAATTAGACTGTGTATTACTAGACTGTAAGTTAGATGTAAATTACACAGTTAGATGTAAATTACACCAACAAATTCTTGTTTTCACCTAATCTATAGGTTAGGTGTGCTTCCTCTCTCCCCATAAGCAAAACTTAGAACTTAACAACCATGGCTGGTCCTTCAGACTTGAATATCATGTCATAAATTCCAGGTGACACATATAGATAGGTAGTCAGCTTGGATTTGGACTGTAAAGCATCTCAGAGACAATAAACCATAAACCTCTTGCACAGGTTGGTATTTAGCAAAATATTTGTGTAGAGAGTAGAGGGAAGGTTTGATGTCATCACAGGAGTTATTGTTCCTACATGAGGTTTTGGTTTGAATCAGGAGAAGGATCAGTTAGCTTGAATCAGAAGTGCTGAAAAGGATTTCACAGTAATTCTCATGTCCTGCACTTTGTTTTCTGTTGCAGAGCTTGGCAGACACCAAACTCAGCTCCACTTAAAAGGAATTAGAAGAAGTCTGGGGTTCACCCAAACCAATCAAGCTGTAAGTGTGCATTAAGGCCACACCACTGTGTTAAGTCCAGCACTGAGACAAAAATGCTTGAGCGTGTCCAGAGGAGGGCAAAGAGGCTGGTGAGGGGCTTGGAACACAAAACCTGTGAGGAACGACTGAGGGAGCTGGGGTTATTCAGCCTGGAGAAAAGGAGACTTAGAGGTGATCTTATAACTCTCTACAACTTCCTGAAGGGTGGTTGTGGTCAGTTGAGGGTTGGTCTCTTTCTCCAGGCAGCAACTGACAGAACAAGAGGACACACTCTCAAGCTGTGCCAAGGGAAGTGTAGGTTGGATATCAGGAAAAAGTTTTTCACAAAAAGAGTGATAAAGTATTGGAATGGCTGGGGAAGTGGTGGAGTCACCATTCCTGGATGTGTTTAACAAAAGACTGGATCCGGCACTTGGTGCCATGGTTTAGTTGAGGTGTTAGAGCATGGATTGGACTTGATGATCTTGAAGGTCTCTTCCAACCTAAAAAAATTCTGTGATTCTGTGATTCTGTGAAAAACGTGTCTATAGTATGGATACATGGCCTTTAGAAACAGCTCTTCTTTGCTGCTGACCCACTGCTGCTGATCTGAATTATTTCTTAAAGTAGAAGCAGCTTTTATTTCTGAGGAAAACAGGTGAGCTGGGAATCAGAATTTAATGGTCTAAGTTGGGACTAGGAAGATTTCCCAATGAGTCAAGTTGCAAAGTGACAATGGGGCACCTCTCACCAACACCGGAAGGCTGTGCTGATACTGAGGAAGAGGAGAATCCTTCAAACCTTCAGCCATGCCAGGGAGTCCTAAAAGCCTCTCCATGTTCCTAGGAAGATGGATACTTTCAGAGTAACATCAGGTCATGAAAGTTGATCTTGCAAAATAAAACACCTGTGTTTCTGAGATGGCTTTAAGTGTTTCCAAAACAACATCAGCACTGCAGCACTTTGAAGATGAGTAGAAGACTACCCCTGCAAACTTTCTCAGGAAAACATTCTACCAAATACTCTCTTTTTGATATCAGTCTCATCTGAAAGCATTTTTAAGCTGGATTATTTTGGAAAGGGAAAATATCACTGCTAGGACTTCAGTGATCTAAATTACTGTTTTGCCATGGGGATAAAGAGAAGAGGAACTATTTCTAAAGAGACAATTGAAGCAGGATGCAAACATTGTTGCTTTGCCAGTAATACTCAATCATTTTCAGAAAATGCTTGAAAAAAAAAATAATTCTTTGAAATAGAAAGAGAAATGAAAACGTCACAAAGCTTAATTAAATTTTCAACATTGTAAAGATAAAAAAAAAAAAAAAGAAACAATGAAGAGGCATAATTATGTTAATTCCATCAAACTCAGTGGTAATAATCAGACCCCACAGATCTGGCCCCAGAAAGCAGTGCACATACATATACCCTGAATATGCATTCAGGCGAAACATTTCCATATATGTTGAAAACCAAACATCATTAGGACATGTTGTCATTTTGGATAATATTGCTTGCAAAATATCTTGAAACTTTCTTTATCAATGAATGTTTATAAACTTTTCATGATCCTCCATTCAGAAGAAATGGTTAAGTAATAAATTTTATCTTTACTATATTCATTTTCTAATGTAATATATTAGTGCTTGGGGTTTTTTCATGCATAGATAAAAACAGTTTCTTACAAATATTATCAGGCTTTGTATTCCTGTAGGTTTTGAGCACATGTGTCAAAGAGGCCAAGAAATCCATTGGTACAGTTGTGTTTGCCTTACATGTCAGTTAAATTCTCTTAATCCAGATAAATTGTTATATGAATAGAGAATGGGAAGTTAAATTGTTGATACAGAGGAGCTAAGCAGAAGACACTAAATATTTAATGCATTGGCAGAAGGACTTTGGTAACATTTCCTTCATTGAACAAACAAGCTGACCCACCCCATACAGAATGCCACATGTAATTATTTCTGAAAAATCTGTTGCAAACTTCTGATTATCTGCATTGCTCTTGGAAAGAGCTGCTGGGGAGATCACTGGCTAGAAGTGTCCATCTTCATCCTCATGTCCTGTGCTCATGAGGATGATGAACATCAAAGAGATTTCTTAAAAGCTGTCCCTAGTCCAGCTTCCATGAGTTGACATTTGCCCTTCCGATTCCCCTGGTCACAGCAGATGTACTGATGGACATTTTGGGAGATTAGATCCCATGTTTCCACTTTGTGGGCTCAGTTTGGAACTTGATATGAATTCCATCCTCCCAAGGGTCCCCACAACCTGAGGACCACCCAGCGTGGTCCAGACTGAAATATTTTGGGTAACACAGCCTTGTTCAAGCTCTGTGGCAGCAACTATCCATTGAGGTTAGATGCAAAATAATGGAATTAATGGTCTGAGCTGCTGCACAGCCCCAGATGGAGCACGTTTTGATCTCTGTGTGGGAAATGCACAAAAATTCCCCAAGGCTGATGCTTTACCATTGAGCTGCAGAATAAGGACTTTACAATTAAAAATTGCAAAGCAGGTATGTTTTATTTCCAGCTGGGATGCATGGGGGATTTTCCACCATACACGTGTACTGGTCGAGAAGTGTTCCAGGTTTGAATACACTTAGATTTCACAAAGCCACACCTCCTTGCCCACCCATCCCTGGCCCATTCCCCACCTCCTTGCACTTCATATTAGAATTAGTCTTTTCTGGTGCCACACCTCCTGGTGGTCTCAGGCAGGGGTCTTCTGATGAAGTAAGAAGTCTTCCTCAGGTGTTGGCTGTTTGACCTCCATCTCTGGGCAGGCACAATGGAGGTCTGGCTAATTCCCAGGTCACTTTGTCCTGGCCAAACCCGGGAGCCTGATCCTTGCTGGTTTCTTAATCAACTGGTTCTGCTTTATCTGGTCTTCACAATACCTAAGTCCTGCTTTACGGAGTTTTTACAATATACATCTTATCCTTATGGCCTTTACCTAGCAACTAAATTCCTATGTGTCCTGTCAGTTGTTTCTACACCCCTGTGTGTTCTGTTATAGGTTGTTTCTCTGTTTTTACAAAATTGCTAAATAAGCTCTCTATTTCTGTTTTCCCCTTCACCTGTTTAAGCACACTCTATGCTTCTAAAATCCTGAATTTTCATATGCATATATGTTTCCCATATCACCATCCTGACATCAAAGCAGTGATACAGGATCTCCTGGGAATTGTGGAATTGTAATGCAGCTGCCTCGTATTCTCATTCTTCTCTGGATGATGACTGAACCATCCAGACTGCAATTTCTGCACTATTTTAAATTTTCTTACTGGGGTACTCTGTGGGAATCCAGTAGGTGCTTTGAACTCAGGAAGAGTTTCTTTGGCATTCTTTGGGTAGCTGCCAGGAAGACACCAATTTCCATGGTTGTGCAAGCACCTAAGTTGGGACCTTATCACTCCTTTGAGGTTTGATCTTTTTTTCTCTTACCGGTATTTATTATTCAATGAGTATGTTCATGTTCAGACAGTTTACATTCTCCTAGTACTATCATTTTCCCATAAATATACATTGTTGGTCACTGCCAGAGGCAGGAACTATGGGCTGGATTAATATTTCATCCCATCTTAGCACTTACGCAGTTACAGCTCTGAAGTTTCACAAATCTGACATCTGCACCTCTCTTCAAAGGTGATGGAGTCACATCCTTACCATGGCTCAGGCTCTGTAACTTCTCTGAAGCTCTTCCTAAGGCAAGCAGGGAAAGGAGAATGTTTCCTTTTGTGTAGGCTTTCTTTGCACTGATTTTTGTTCTTTTCTGAGTGTGAGAGAGAGGACAAATAGAATTATGTTTTGTCTGGAGTAGAAAATGATGAGTTTCTTTTGTGTTTTCTGTCATCAACATGTAACCCTGAAGAAAAATTCCATGATTACTGAGTGCCCATCAATCTGCCTCTCAGGTGAGGAATAATAAAAAAAGGCAGTATTTTCATTTAATTAGACCAAGAAAGGTTGAGTTACTACACTTGGGTGGACATCTCATGGGTTGGGTTCCAATCAAGGTATTGGATAAAGTCTTCCCTACTGTTTCTGGAAGTGCTATAAGTATTCAGGATCAATGTCATTAAATAACTGGCAAATTGGGAACTGAACTTTCATCATTAGATGCTTAGGGATATGAGACTCGTACCCAAATCAGCTGAATTGGGCACACAAAACTAGACAGTTGGTCTAGTTGGTAATCATGAGAACATCCAAAGCAGTGATTGTAAACCACAGACTTGTGTAAATACTCTTACTCTGAAATCAGTGCTCTTTAATTTTCACTTCTCTCTAAACTCTTTTTTAAATGACATAAACCAGGCTGAAAAAAAAAGAATGTAATTTCCATGCCAGAATAAGAGCACCTATTAGCATAATTATCCTGCTTTCCTGAGAAATCAGGGCCTGAAAGAGAACATGAAAATATCCAAAAGACAGAGAAAAATTACCAGCCGTGGATTTGTGGGTATTAACCCCCTTTTTCATCACAAGCAGGTGATAGTGCTGCTCTAAACAACAGCAATGGATAGGCCTCAAAATCATTTATATTCAAATGTTTTTTTGTTCAAAGATTTCTTGTGTAGAGAATTATGCAAAGTGAGTCTGTGCCTTTTCTTCCCCTGAGTAAATAGGTTATGTAAAATTTCAGTGATATTTCACTATGCATTCCATTTTGCTGACCAATAAGGTGAGTGCATGTGCATATTTACTTAGAGGAGACCTGAGCATAATGTCATCCCAAATAAACTCTGCTTTGCCAGGAAGAGACAAAGAAACATTTTCTTCTTCAGCTTCTACCTAAACAGGGGTTAGAGGACCCCTGTAATTTGTATTGGTTCATCCCAAGAAAGGCAGTAAATGAACTTGACATTTCTTGCTTTTCTTGCATTTCTTGTCTAAATTTTTTATCCTGGAGGATAAAACTGGAACAAATCTTTCCCCACAAAACTTCACAATATGTTGATCCAGTGGCTTGACACAAAAAAATTGGATCAAAACAGAATTTCAGGAAGTTTTGAAAACTAGTTAAAACTGTATCTCACCTCCACTGCCAAGCTGATAAAAAAAGGTTTGGGATCCCATTCCTGGAAAGCAGTGACCTGAGGCAGGTTTTGTTTTATTGTGTGACATTTTTAGTCTTTCCTTAATGTCTTGACTGAGCAGTGAAATATTGGATATTTTGACTCTGATTTTCTCATTCTCAGTCATTAATTCAGTACCAATGAGGAGATATAGAGTAGTTTTGTTTTCTGCACAGTATTTCAGCCTCTATTTCACCAGGTTGTCCAGAGAAGCTGTGGATGCCCCATCCCTAGAATTTTTCAAGGCCAGATTGGATGGGGCTCTGAGCAGCCTGTTCCAGTGGGAGGTGTCCCTGCCCATAGCAGGGGGTTGGAATTAAATTATTTTTAATGTCCCTTCCAACTTTAACTATTCTGTCATTCTGTGATTCAGACACCTGGTTGAGGTGGCCACACCCAGTGGGTAAAGTCTGATACATCCCCACCAACTCAAGCCTGGGACATCATCCCTGTGCTGGGAGGTGTGGTCTTACATCAGTACACCAACATCAGTGTGAAGAAGAGCCTGGCATTCGGAGCACAGCAAATAAATAACCTCACATCAAGTTTCCTCAGAGAATTTAGATGGATGCACCTTGTTTTTCATGCTGTGTGCAGGAGCATAGAAAAGCCTATGAGCAAGTATTGAACCAATACTTGAAATTGTCTGAGAAAAGTTATTTGGGATTCTGAGCTGTGGCTGCAGCTCCTGACCCTGCCGCGGACAATTCATAGACCTTGGGCAAAGCTCTCTGTACTCTGCAGCTTAAAATGGAAGTACTGGAACTTCATTTCCGTGCTGTTTGTTTTCCTTGCCTCCACAGAACAGGAAGATTTTTTTATGATTCTGCTCCACAATGTCTGAAAACAAGACCAAGGCTTTTCATGGAGTTGCCTGTCTGTTGTGAACTGTAAATAATAATTAATCAATTCTGTTCTGTGAAACAACAAGCTTTATCTTCTATATTATATTGCTGTTCAAAAAGTCCTGTTGCTATTATTCAGCTGAAAAAAAAAATGAGCATCATTTTTCTCTCACTAGTGGGACAGGAAATTTTTCTGCATTCTGAAAAAAAAGAAAAGGGGGGAGGTGGGATATGTGGCACCCTAAAACCACCTGTGCATTTTGGTTACTGAATGGTTTGGAATGTGCATTATACATTGAAATCTCCAAAATTCTCTTCTACCTCCTAGGTAACTATGTGCAAGAAGGCCATAAAGGCTGAGGTTTAGATAAATCCATGACATTTCCAGCTTAATGGCCGTGTTCAGCTTGCTGTTCCCACTGCCAGCAGTACTTCTGGATTTAATTGTTGAGGTGCTTCTGCTACTGAACAACTGATGTAAAGTGACACTTAAAATAAGAACTTTGCAGATGGGGAAGGTTTCATGTTTTATTTATTAGCCCCCCTCACACACTAGGACTATCCTAATGAATGTGGTACCAAAATTAAAGAACTGTGAATTCCCCCCCAGGACTTTCCAGCTGGACAAGAGGACTGCAGGATACACAGCTCTTACTTAGAGGACACAGCTCTGTGGTTCTATACCTGGATTCCTTGCCCTCCTCTCCCCTATACACACATTGATATGGAGGATGTTTATAAATATAAAACTACAGGCTTTTAGAAGATGCTTTTGATGTTGTAAAAGTAAAGAAACAACTTGTACTGAAACATAGAAGATCAGCTATTAAGCTTGGTTGTTAGGTAGTTCCTAGGTAGAAGCCACATAGGTAAGATGTATAATGTTGAAACTCAGCAGAGCAGGACCTAGGTATTTTGTCAGAAATAGATAAAGCAGAACTTTGTGGCTTGAATCCGGCAAAATCAAGCTCCTCATCTTTGGCAAGAGCAAAGTGACTTGAAAAATAACCAAACCTCCACCATGCCTGCCCAGAAGCGAAGATCAACTTGAGGAAGATGTTGGCCTTCCTCCCAAGACCCCAACTCATGAGTACCCAGGAGAGATGGCAGCTAATTAGAAAAGGAAATGAGAGAAGGTGGGGAATGGGCAGGTGGGCAGGTGTGGGTTTGTGGGATCAGTGTGTATTTAAACCTGGGCAGGGGTGTGGGTTTGTGGGATCAGTGTGTATTTAAACCTGGGGGGGTGTGGGTTTGTAGGATGGGTGTGTATTTAAACCTGGGGGGTGAGGGTTTGTGGGATCAGTGTGAATTTAAACCTGGGGGATGTGGGTTTGTGGGATCAGTGTGTATTTAAACCTGGGGGATGTGGGTTTGTGGGATCAGTGTGTATTTAAACCTGGGGGATGTGGGTTTGTGGGATCAGTGTGTATTTAAACCTGGGGGATGTGGGTTTGTGGGATCAGTGTGTATCTAAATCTGGGGCGTGTGGGTTTGTGGGATCAATGTGTGTTAAAACCAGGACCTTGTCTTGAGCAGGTGTGCATGGTCCCCCATGTGCCCCAGCTGGAAATAGAACATAAATGCTTTACCATTTCTGATTGTAGAGTCCTGACTCTGAGCTCCAACATGGCATCAGCTCATGCTTCTCTTCATGCTCCCTCCTCCCCAGCTCTGCAACTTAAAGACTCAGAGGTTTAACTGAAAGCTGTTCTAAAGCTTTTTGCTGCTGAAACCATCAATTAGCTTTTGTCCAGACCCAAGTCTAGACAGGCATTTGGAAACACAGGGCTGTGCTGGGCTGGAATTGTGTCGCAGTCAGAGCTGAGCTCAGCAGGAGAGCAGAGGAGCCATCCAAAGCTGTCACTTTGGCCATACTGAGTTCACTGAAGAATTATATATTTTATACGCCTCACCCAGCAGCTCCCAGGCTGAATTCCTCTGCACATGCTTGATAACAAACTCCCCAGAAATTTCCATGGTAACACTTGGAGATATCACAGTGAATTCAGCAGCCACCTCTGCCTGATTTTCTTTTTAACATAGGGAGCCTCACTTTACACTGGTGTTGCCTGTCCCTCAACTCCCCTGGATCAGCACAGGGTGAGGTGGGAATGCAGTATTTTCCATGCTGCAGTCAGGAGGAATTGGGCATTGCTCCTGGTTCTGCCACTGGTTTCTGGGGTAATTGGGACCAAACCTATTTGAAGAGAAAACCCTTAGTGTTGAAAAAGACCTCAAAGATCATCAAGCCCAATCTTTTGAATCCCAGGCTGTCGATTAGACCATGGCTCTAAGTGCCATGCCCAATTATTTCCTGAGCATTCCTGGGGGTGGTGACTCCACCACCCTCCTGTTCCAATACTTAACCAACATTTCACTGCAGAAATCCTTCCTGGTGCCCAACCTGAGCCTCCCCTGGCACAACCTGAGGCCACATCCTCTTGTCCTGTCACTTGTCATCTGGGAGAATAGACCCACCCCCACCTTGCTACAAGCTGATATCAGGGAGTTGCAGAGAGGGATAAGGTTCTCCCTGACCCCGTTTTCCAGGCTAGAACACAATAAAAATATTTTATATTATTAATGCAAATTTATGGTACATTTAATTTATAGATTAATGAGCTATTGTAACATATTATTTCATATTAATTCCTGACAAGGTACCTGGAAAAATCTGAAGTTCTCTAAGGCAGTGGCTCCCAGTTCCAAAAATACATGCACATCCTACAGGGCCTTTGTCAGATCTGCCAAACCCCTGTGAATGTCTCAGATACCTTGGGGTATCTCCAGTCACACTGGGTGCATCGTTAGGCAAATGAACTGAGCTCTGCATCTCTGTTTTCCCTGCTGGCTCCAGCCTGATCAGCAGAATGCCAGGAACTACAGAATGCTGCTGGAAAACACATAATAAGGCAAGGATCAAATAGATTTCTTCAGGAAAAGCTGTATGCATCAAGCTATCAGCTCAGCCTCGTCTCCATCCATCTAGGATTAATTATTCTCATTTGTGTACTTGTCATTGTTGCACACAGGATTATTTTCCATTAAAATGGGGCCACATAACAGCCTCTCCTCAATCCTTTCTCCTCTTAGTGAAAGCCTTCCCATCCCCTAAAGCTCCAGAAGAGAAAGTAAAGCCATAACATCTGGATTTTATTGGTGGCAGTGACAACATGCTCCAATCTCTCTTTACAGTCAATTGCTCCTTGACAATTAAAAGAAAACAAACCAGAATTTCTGCAGCAAATAGGCAGTTTGACTGTAAAGCAAAATGCATTTGTGAGAGAACAAGCTCACCTGGATGATCATCCCTTTTCCAAAGAAGAATGCAATCAGGGCAAAGAGAGCAAAATTCCTTTCCAAAATGAATCAAAGACAGAGGCAGAACCAAGGCTGAGCTCATGTTTTAGAGTCTACTGGTACAGTTGAACACAGTTTGTGTATTTGTGTAATTTTTTTAAATGTTTGAGAGAGAAGCAAAGTTTGTTTTTCTGTGAAGAGGTGAAAGTTCCACATGACTAGAGAATTTTCTGGGGTTTTATTCTCCAAAAGCTCCATCCTTCAAAAACAAGCAAAGGTTGTTTTTTCGGTGGTGGGTTGGGTGGTAGTGGTGGTAGTGGGTTTTTGTTTGTTTGTTTGGTTGGTTTGTTTTTGTTTTATTTTGGTGGTTTGTTTTTGGTTTGTTTGGTTTTTTGTTTCTGTTTGTTTTTGTTTTTGTTGTTTTTGTTGTTGTTTTTGTTTGTTTTTGTTTGTTTGTTTGTTTGATTGTTTGTTTTTGTTTGGTTTTTTGTGTGTGTGTGTGTGTGTGTGTGTGTGTTTTTTTTTTTAATGGATCCATTTTAACCACGGAGCAGATCTTGCTAGTTTTAGGCAAACTCATTTTCAGAAGGATCTCCTGGAGCCCCCATGCATCCCAGTAGGGAACACAGAAACAACAGTTTAAGGATACCAGATATAGATTGAGCTCTCAGGCCTTTAAAAAGTTTTTCTTTGGTCCTAAGGGTGCCCTGAAATTGGGCATTTCCTGGTCTCAGTCTTCTAGGTAATTTCCTTTAAATCTGGCATGTTACCTGTCTCAGGGTGCCAAACCTTTTGTTTCATTATTTTTCATGTAAGTATTTGGCAGAATGAGAGAAGATTTATTTGTTTATCTATTTATTTATTTATTTAAATGTAGTGCAAGGTAATTAGGAGAACTGTCAGTTTCAAATTGTTTTTATATTGAAAATAGGAAAATGAATACTTAGAAAATGGAATGTGCTTCAGAAGACTGACATTTCCCCCCCAAAACCACCCCCCAGCTGGGTTTTAGCTGAAGTGTTTTGGTAGTATGGAAACTTAAATGCAGCTGGGGAAGTCATGGAGCAAAACAGAGATGATGCAGGAGAAGGGGTTTGAAACTACAGCTTCTCCCATGGTGTTCTACAGCTTTGGAAGTATTTGGAAGGGTGGGAACACACCAAAAAAAAATCCACCCACTCCTCTGCAGCAGTCAACCCTTCTGTGTGGTTCAGAGCATGAGTCTTACAGCAGCTCAGACCTTTACATCTCTTCAAGCTGTGTACAGATTGTCCAAGGGCAGACACACACTGTTATTCAATGGGTTTTCACATTCCTCAGGTAAGTATATTACAGTCTTCCCAATCAGTATTTCCATATTGAGAATTAAATTCAAGAAGGCCCTGAGCTTAGTGCCTAAATGGGATTTTATCTTGTGGCAGAGCCTGTCTTTATTTTGTGGATGTTGTGGGCAGAAGTCCCGGTCTCAGGTGTGAGATCTGGGATATCACAGCATTGCAATATCTCCACTGCAATTCCTGCTGCTCATTTCTGCTTTCCAGTGAGGATTCACCAGAAGCAAAAGGAGCCTCCAAAGGAAAAAAAAAACCAAAACCTTCCCTGGTTGTTAAATAAGAATGTAAGTGCTTCCTAGTAATTCTTTTACCTATATTGTGAGTTTAAGCAGCTTATGTTGTTCCAATTTGTTCCGGTACAGTCTGGATTTCTGAGTGGGTTTTTTTGGGAACATTATACCTCTATATTATGCAGTTTACTAATTGTTTCTGTAACTGGCACCTCCTTCTGTTGCACTGCTTTGGGGTCAGAAAATATAATTATAAATTTATAATTTATTGCAGATATTATAAATTTTAGTTCAAAATGTAAGGAAAATCATGCTGTGAAAATCCAGTGTCCATAAAGGAAACAGAGGAGTCCTGCAGCTTCTTTCAAATAAAGGAAGAGATTCCACCAGGGCACACACCCTCAGGGTTTTCTCTTTCAAGCTTTTGGAGGGTGCAGCCTCCTTTTATCCCAAACTCCCAGCCACACCTTGCCCTCTTTTCCCCATTGCCTGAGGCACCAGGAAGGTGCTGCCTTCCTGAACCTCCTGCCACATACCCCCCTTGAAGCTGGCATTTTACCCCGAAGTTCAGACACTCAGGCTTGTGCAGACCCACTTGTTTCAGGAGTCAAACTGTCGGGGTTCTGTAACAACCCTTGAAAGCAATAGAGACATCCAGACCCATTTCAAAGACATTGACACTCATCCCCTCACCCATGGAATTGTTTGTAAAGGCATTAGCACACACCTTTCCTATCAAAGTAATACAAATATTCAAAGAAGGCAAATATGTAAAAAGAGAGGTGAGAGGACATCAGGAAGTTTGCTTCAGAGACAAATCACCAGGATCAATTTCTGAAATTACCAGGTTTGATTTTCCTTTTTGCCAAATTAGTGATTGCCATAGTTAGTGATGGGTTGTCTTCCCAGCTGACATCCAAGTGCTGTTTGTCCATTTTCTAGGCAAAAAGTTGGCCATGGTGGAGGCAATGGGAGCAGCTTGTTAAATCACTGGATGTGTGTTCAGATCCAAAGTTGCCACAGTTCACTGGTGACTGTGCTTGGGAGAGGGCCCAAGGAGGAGTTCAGATCTCTCCTGGGCTGGGGGAATAATTGTTGAAATATGATATACAGGCATAGATGTAATATCAAATCCTCCCTCAGTGTTATTTTGTACAATGTCCCTGCCCATGGCAGGGATTGGAACTGGATGATCTCTAAGGTCCTTGCAGTCCAAACTATTTCATGATTTTGAGCTCCTGAAGGTGTTTACTCTGAAGAAAATTCAGATGTTGGGATCTAAAAACAACACAGAAACAGAAGACTCATCTTGAGGCAACTATTGGAAATTAAATGCTCCCAGAATTCAGGTAATTCTGGCCTTGTGCACTGCAGACCCGCAGAAGGAACCTGAAACCTGGGTGAAGCCTGTCCCTTTTGCTTAACCTCAGACATCTCAGTGAATATCCTCAGCTATCCTGCTGTCCCTGGGCAACAAAAAGGTCTTTGTCATCAAGCAGTTCTAGGCAAGACTCTTCAGCATAAGAAGTTTGTGGCAATCACAAATTATTCACAGTCTAAATGTGCTTCTCCATTCATTACAAAACAAATTTGGGCAACCAGCGTAGGTGCAGAATTCCTGTTTAGTGCATCTCTTATCTGAGATAAGATGCTCCTGATTCCTCATGGTTTTGAAAGCTTCAAAAACCTCCCGGGTTGCTCAGTGGTAAATCATAACCAACGAGAATCTTAATCCCACTTTCAGTTCTAGTTTGGCAGCAGACAGTCTCCCAGGTCCTTTCATGCACCCAGCTCCTGGTCTTTCAAAGCTTAAGTCTTTGTTAGAATTATAAAAAATAATCCAATAGTTTCCAGGACCAGAAAGATGCTGCAAAGATAATTACGGTCAAAACTGAAGGTGATAACTGCACTACAGAAATGGAATCATGCCTTGAATGCTTTAGATCATCAGTAAACAGTTTGTTCTTCAAAAACATTTATATGATGTCCTGGAAAATCCTTGTGGACATCCAAAACGTGACTTTGTTCTTTTCCCTCTGGCTCTCAGTCTCTTTTAAAGACCACATGTGCTCTGCTTGTTCACTGCTGATCACTGAACTAATTTATTCCAGCCTGCCAGTTCCATCATCATGCCAGTTCGTTTCTCATCCCAAGTCCCTTAATTATTTTATGCAAACTGGGGTTGCCCAGTGGAAATACTTTATTGAATCAGGCCACCTAGACATGTCTTCTGCTTCAAATGTGCTTTGTCAGGATGCACAGAGAGAAAACTGGGGGCAGAATTAGGGAAGAAAAGAGAGAAAAAGAAATGCATTCATATTGCATCTGGTTGATTTTGCAATAATGCAAATGAGAAGGAATTAAAAGGACTTTTTACTCATAAAGGAGAGAATGTGAGAGAAGGTCATGTGCTGCTTCACGAGTTCCTGTTTGCCATTAGCACTGCACTAATTTCTTTTCTCTCTTTTAACTTTGTGTTTGCTATTTGCTGCTCCCTCAGCTCCTCAGACTGCAGCAGTGGATGATGGACACGTTTCCCATTTAGTCATGAAAGACCTGTGTCTATCTCCCATTAGATTAATGTTTTCAAATCGTATTGCTCAAAGTAATAACCATCAGCCTGCTGGTAGCTTTTACACATTTTAAGTAATTTTTCTCCCTTGACAAGACATCAGATTAACATTGCAAAGGAGAAAGTTAATGCCCAAGCAGTATTTAGACAAAGAGAGAAATTACATCTAATCAGGCCTGGTGTGAGTAATTTCATTAATTCCTGTTCTAAGAGTTCCAGATATTTTAGGTTGTCAATCATTTATTATCTTTTCTGTTAATAAACAGGTTAATTTGCTCTTTTTTTTCACCTCTTCCAGGAATACTGAAACCTCCAAACTACACTACTTTATCCCAAAAAAACCCTTAAAATCTCCTTGAATGTGTCACTTGTGATTTTTAGGACTCATTCCATATAGAGTGCTGAACAGAGAATGCAAACGGCTGCAAATTCATGGAATCACAGGATGGTTTGGGTTGGATGGGACCCTAAAGATCATCTTATTCCACCTCCCCAGCCAGAGGCAGGGACACCTTCCCTAGACCAGGTCGCTCCAAACCCCATCCAACCTGGCCAGAACAAACTGGTAAGTCACTGCTATAATATACATTAATAGTAAGTTATCTTTATATTAATGTATAAACAGTGTTGATGGAGGCTTACAGTTGTGTGGCACAATATCCTCAAAGCAATTTAGAAAATTTGGCTGTTCACAGCTGTCTAAGACATTGCTCCTGTATCTTAACGAGGTTTGGGAATCACAGAACCACAAAATCACAGAAAAGGCCTCTGAGATCACTGAATCTGGCCTTTGAAGATGAAAACAAAAGTGTAAAACTGTCCTTTAAAAAGGACATTTAAAAACAACATCTGAAACGATCTGCTGGATGCGCCAGAATTCATTATTCATTGTGTCTCAAGGTAATAAATTTTTTTGCAGAGACAGTTGGAGTTTTCATTTTTCTCCTTGCACTGTTCTCCAGTTGTCCATTTCTTCCCTTGAGCCATTTCTTTGTTTTTCCCATTCTTTCCAAGATCACCTGAAGGTTTTCCCAGCTGATGCAATAAATTAATTCACTTTGTTTCTATTTGTTCCCTCAAAAATAGCCAGACCAAGACTACTATGTCCAGCGATCAACTTGTCCCTTCCTTTATTCAGACTGAGCAGCAGAGTTGCTCAACAAATAGCTCCAATTTATGTCCATCATTCACAGTGTAAGGCAGTTGTCAGTGTGGGAGAAGATGATATAATACAGCTCTGTCTGCTCGGTTTCCCCAGCTCCAGGGGCCTTTTTGTGGTGCTATTGACCTTGGCAGAGCTGAGAAGTTTTATTTAGTGTTGCTGTTTTCTTCACTGAAGTTTACATATTTTAACTGGCTCGGGAGATGTGTGTGTGTGTGTGTTTCAGACAATAAATGACTTCAGGCATTCTGATTCTATCAGTCAGTGGGATCTATCCTTCTCTGCACTGAAGGCTACCACATTTTATACTGGAACAGCTGAAGATGTTATGTGCTGCTTGTACTATTAAAAATGCTTATTATTTTATTTTTTTCGTTTTATTTTATGAAAACATCTTCATCATTTTGTTGATACTTTGGGAGCCCTGCTTTGTACCCGGGTGAGACTACGTTGACTCCGTGCACAAGATTAATTCTTAGAGTTAATATGCTGAAATTTATTTTAGCAGTAGAGGTTTGTAATATTAAATGCTTAACCTATAATACTTTATTTTTTCCAGGATGGGACAAAATTTTAAAAAATTAAATACAGGAAAAGAAGTGCTTGTATGGAAAGCATCCCTAAAATAACTAACTACTGAATTCTAAAGCTGAATAGTCCAGCCACCTCCAAGAAAATTTTTGTAAGATTCAGTCAGAAAACACTTTGTGTCATTGGTTTATAATAACACTTTCAGACTTAGAGAATCTGAACATAAACAGAGATGAATATACATAAAAAAATAAGCAGTTGCCTAAGTAAATACATGAAAAATAGCTGCAGTATTTGGTTATCATCTCTGGGAAGAAATATCCCAGTCAGAGGAAAACATGAGATAGTTATCTGTAGATCTTGGATGTCTTTCTATAAAATCTGTTATATTCTTAGGTGCCAGATCAGAGATTTACCAAGTACTGAACACAGCAGATCTGGAATGGATTTGGGAAAGGCATTTCTGACCAGAATAGGAATGTGACTAAATTAGCATTCTTGAATGAGGACGGGCTTTTGTGGATTTCCCCAGAGCTGTTGGCAAATTATAACCTCCTAAGCTGTTTGCAGCCAATGAAATGAACAATGAAAACAATCAGGAAATGGATAAAGGAGGAAAAAAAATTTCCTTAATGTTTCTTCACGATTTTTCGCAGACAAATGTTTGGTGTGTTCAGGTGTGAGCCAATAGAAGACCAAATAGACACAAACATTTTAGCATCATTTTCTTCCAGTGCAAGCCTGATTTTGGTTTGATTATAATGAGTTCATTAAAAATTGTCTGAAGCAAACATTTTGACCTTTGGTGACAGGTGGCATCAGTCACAGCAGAATTGTCACCTTCCCTAAATTTTTATCAGAACACTCACCTTTGGGGATCATTATTTCTGAAGAGGAAAGATGGAAAGAGATTTTGCAAGGAAAAACAACTGTTCTGACACTTCCTACCTCAGGTGCAATACAGGTCCTTTTGTAGCTGTGAACAGAGGTGAGGCGAGGTCGGGAGAAATAAGAAATATCTTTTATGATGTCCTCGAAAAAAAGCCAAAAAACACAACACCACAGGTGCTTTAAAACTCCTTTCCTCAAATCTCTGATAGAAGCAGCAGCTTTCAAAATAAAATCCAGCTTGAAAACAGTTGTTCTGAGTTTCCCTTGGTCTTTCCTTTCTCAGTGTCTCCAAGGCTTTCCTGTGTAATTGTTCAACATACCTGGAGAGGGACATGGTACTGAACATTTTTTTTACTCTAAAAACTTTGGGGTGAAGATCTGTTTTTCTTTTGACACCCAGGGCAAATGGCTTGATGTTTCAGTGCTTTGTTGCTTTTCCTACCTTTACTTTTCTCTGTTTACTTGACATCTGAAAACACATCTTTCATTTTCTATTTCTAGTGCACGGGTGTTTCCGTCAGGGCTGAGTCATCTCCCAGACAAAGCAGAAAGAATGGGACTTTTGGGTGCAAGCCTTCTTACTTAGATGTTTGTTTTGGGATGAGATGAGTCACACTGGATGGGTCTTATTTTTCTCCATTTATTAGAAGGAGTTCAGAGGAATATATTGGACATAGGAGTTGAAACGGAAACAACTTTAGTACCATCCTGGGCTACTTATCCATCCCTTCAGATTTGGGGTACTGAAATTGTTCAGTGATCACACTAAGGACTCAAGAAGTCATAATGCTCAAGCTTCATTTTCAGGAGTTGGGAGAAAATGCAATTTTTTCAAAATTTATTTTGCAGATTTTATTTGTTGCTATAGAACAAATGATAAATATCATTCACTATCTGCTTAAAATAAACTACTCACAGTATTAAAGAGTGGTTTGGGTTGGAAGGGACCTTAAAGATAATTTTTTTCTACCTCCCTGTCATATACAGGGACTCCTTCCATTGTCCCAGGTTGCTCCAAGCCCCATCCAACCTGACCTTGAACACTTCCAGGGCTGGAGCAGCCACAGCTCCTCTGAGCAACCTGTGCCAGGGTCTCCCAGGAGAAGGGAGGAAAAAATGAGGAAAAATCCTCACAGGAAAAAATTTTATCTGAATGTCTAATCCAAACGTCCCATCTTTCCATTAACCAGGAGATTTGCTAATGGCAAGGCAGATCCCATTCCAAACATGCCACGACATGCTCAGCTCTCTCTGTGAGCCAAGGAATTGCTGGAGATGTTTCCTAAGTAATTTCACCAATTTGTGGGTCATCCAAACCCTTCTTGGTAACATGGATCATGATGCAGCTGAAGGAGTTCTCAAGATGCTTTCCAAGAGTTTTTCCTCTTTCCTGCCACAGCTGTTTCTCATGACTATTGCCTCCCTTGCCCCTCACATCCCACAGCAAAGTTCTGAGCATCCAGAGGCCAGATGGGCTCCCAGGCACTACCAATGATTAAATTTGCAATTGAAAAGAAACTGTTATGAATTCCAACTGTTGTTAAAAATCAGGCCAAGGTTTAGAGTCTTCCAGGATGGGCCACAATAGCAGGAACAAGATCCCTGCTGGGGAACTTGTATATCTTTACCTCCATTCCCAAGCCTTTATTTCCTTAAGATCTTGAGATAATGTTACTTCTCAGCTTTTTATCAGACTGTTTGTGAGCACTGGAGGAAATGTTTTGTTATTAAGGCAGCATCTGATGCTTAAACACTTTCAATCTCTCCCAGGGAAAGAAGAGAGGAACAGATGTTAACATCTGCTTCGTTGAATCTGGCCTACATTTTCTTGTTGCCGACCCTCTCTTCTCCTCCCCACAGTGTATTGCAGTAGCACCCTGCCAGACAAAAACCATAAAAATTAATTCTGCAGTTCTTGTGCTGAAATCAGAAACCTGTAATTGGAGCACAGAATATCTTGAGAACACAAAGAAAGTAACAACAACAAACCCCTCAACTCCAAATTTGTAAAGTTCAGGTGAAAAAAGACTTTCCTTCAGGCATCTGTTCCTGTGGCTAACTTACTGTCAGTGTTACTTTCCCAAAGATAAAATAAATGAACAAATAAGTAAATAAATAAATATACAAAAATGGGGGAGAATGATTTTCATCTTGAATTTTGCCTGCTCTGACTCCCCACAGCCCAGTTTTTGTGCAGGAGCTGTCTGCTCAGTAAAGAGCCCTGCAGCACCATTTCAGAGCATATCTCTTCTAGATCCAGGTTTTGCTGTACATCTTTTAGAACTGCACTCAACAATGACATGCTTCATTCCAGATTTTAGCAGCCCACAATCTTGATGTTATGCTTTAATTGAACTGAAATTACATTTAGTCAGATCTCTAAATTTCTGATTTGCTCAGATGCCATTGTTTTCACACACGAAGCTCTTGCTCTGTACTTTTTTTCCCCTCACCCTTTCCCTCTTGAATTATTTAACATTTAGAAAGCTGAGCTTTGCCACTTTTATTTCCATCCCCAGTTTTATTGCTATCTAAGTGATTTACAAATCAAGCCTTGCATCTAATGGCGCTGTGTATTTCCATTTCCACTGCTCTTCTTTACTGTCGGCTCTTGTTGGATGGGGCAAACCTCAGACACAAATAACTGAAATTAATGTCAAATTGCATCATGTGCAGCTTGAATTTCAATTATGGGATCTGAGTGAAAATGCATGTTTTCAGCAAACAGCAATAACGCTGTGACTCGCCTGGCCCCGGAACTCGCATTACTAGAAAGCAAGAACAAAGACACAGGATCTCAGAAGCTTAAAACAAATCTGCTTGGCATTTAGTTAAGACCAATAAGCTGAGAGAATGAGCAGTCATTCAGGCCTTCAGCTTCTGTATCCCCTGCCCTATGATATGTCTGTGCCTGTTTAGAGCCTGGAACTCCAGTGTTTTCTTCCAGAATAATGGGAAGTGAGCAGGGATTAATCTACCCTCCTAAGCCCTAGTGCATCCTAAATATGTGGTAGTTTGTGGGCAAGGCAAGTGGCTCAGCCCATCCTTAACTCTGTGTTCAGGGACCTGAGGGTGCTGGCTGACAGTGGCTGGACATGATCCAGTGTGTGCCCAGGTGGGCAAGGAGTCTGGTGGCCTCCTGGCATTCTGTGTCAGCCACAGTGTGGCCAGCAGGAGCAGGGCAGTGATTGTCCCTCTGTGCTGGGCACTGGGGAGGCCACACCTCGAATTCTTGGGTCAGTTTTGGGCCCCTCATGACAAGAAAGACATTGAGGTCCTGGAGTGTGTCCAGAGAAGGGAACAAAGCTGGGGAAGGGGCTGGAGCACAAGGCTGATGAGGAGCAGCTGAGGGAGCTGTGGGGGCTCAGCCAGGGGGAAATGAAGCTCAGAGGGGCCCTTATTGCTCTCTACCCTTAACAGGAGGGTAGAGCCAGGTGGGGTTCATTTTTTCTGCCTTGCCTCAAGTGAAAGGTTGAGAGGAAATTACCTCAAATTGCACCAGGAGAGGTTCTAATTATATATTAAGAAAAAAAAATTATCCCCTGAAAATATGGCTAGATATTGGATTAAGTCACCCAGGGAGGTGCTGAAGTCACCATCCCTGGGAGTTTCCAAGAGGCATCTGGATGTGGCACTTGGGGATACGGGCTAGCAGTGATTATGGTGGTGCTGGTTTGGTGGTTGTACTGGATGCTCTTGAAGGTCTCTTCCAACCCTGATGACTCTGTGACTCACTGTAATTCCCAGAGGGTGTGAAGGCTCAAGGGGAAGATGTTTTTCTCTCGTGGTTATTTGTGATCCACCTGGTGAAACAAAGCTCAGCTTTGTTTACTTTTCTGGAATAGCTGGAGGAAAGAATTAGAAGTATTGAGAACAGATACATCTTATATTCATGCAGATGTTGAAGTGGGTTGAAGGAATCACATTCTTCCCATTGTCTTCAAAGGATGTTGAGGCACCAGGTTGTATTTAGTCTACAAAGTGCAGTGCCCTGTCACTACTGAAGATTTTGTGGTTTCAAAAGCTTCAGCCACCAGAATGACCCACATATCCCCTCCAGACAGGGGCATGGCAATGCAGCTGCATGTTCTGCCCCCTCCACTTGCTGATGCAAATATGTTCCTTCCATTATAGAGTGACTGCAACATTTGGATATTCTACCCAAAATTTGGATATTCTACCCAAAAAGTCATCATGTTGCACCCCTGTTGCTCTGCAAGCACTGCTCTTAAAGAAAGAAAAAAATAACCTTCTAATAGCATAAAAAATATGAGTTTTTTTAATGCTACAGCCCAAGTGAAGCTAATGCATGTGCCCAGATGGCACTTGAAAATGCCAGATAGATCCCACTTATTTCTGCTAAAACCCTTCAGAACTTGATGTCCTGGTTAAAATGACAGCAACTTGGAGTTTTGGAAAAATACATTTTTATAATCTGGTGCAGGTCTTGCTGACAAAATCAGCTGTAAACAGAAACTGAAGAGCTACCCAGCACATTATTAATCAAGTGAACTTTAAAAGAGTTATGACTTTAAAATACAAAGAGCTTGTAAAGACATTTTTATAGGAGAATGGGATATGGGTTTGTGTTAGACTCTCAGTGATTAAATCTTCCCTTTATCTGCATAAGAGAAAGAACAAAAATGGATTTCTATAATTATTCTTCTGAAAACACATTTTAAGCAGGAAAGAGATAGCAAGATATCTTTCACTGTTTCTGCTGCTTCCCAGCTCAGGGTGTTGGCTTTGGTCAGACACTCAGATCCAAACCGAGGTGACAAACCCCATTTTTATGCTCCAACAAATGCTTACACAACTGAATTGTTAATAAGGGCTTTAGAACTGGAAGTGAGAGCCAAGCCCAGTCCTTCTATCCCTGTGGGCACCACACCACCTGTGCTGGTGCTTCTGACCACATTAGGAGCCCCCAAATGTAAAATATCTCCACCCCCACTCCCTGACAGGGCACTGGAATTGCTTTGGATCAACTTGGGTAGGATGCAGCTGCTCTTGTTAGGGCTGTGTTTCAGGAAACAGATTGTTTTTCATTTACTGTATCTGCCCCAAAATAATGTGCTTATTCTAAGCTGATGATTTAGGCTCCCTTTGTAGCTGCTGGACTGACAGATTCAGCACCAGAAGTTGCTTCATCCCGTACTGAGGCAGAGCTGTGATGTCTCTAATAAATATAAAGGAAGTTTAGACATCTGGCTCCGATTAGGCATTCAGCTTTTAGATAGTTAAGTTAGGTGAAAACAAATTCAGCTACACTACGAGCCTGCAAAGTTGCTGACAACCAAGATTATGCATGTCAAACCCAAGACATGCAACTTAAACAAAGAAGAGCTTATTTTGGAAGAGTTCCTGCAGAAAAAAAAAAAATACAAGATACAGTCTTTTGTGGGGGAAGACAGAGGGGGCAAAGCAATATGTGAGAGCTCTTTTCCATGGGCAGATAAAACCCAGTGGCAAAGGTAAAACAAACCATTTATATTTCTGTCAGCTTCCCTGGTTTATTGTGTGCAAAAGCTTTTGGAAGTCAACAGAAAGGTCAACTAGCAGAGTGGAAATTTTATTAAAAATATTTAGACTGGCTTTTATTGCCAAATGTAAATGGAAACCAATTAGATAATCAAACTAAAAGTGGGCAAAGAAATGGCATTAACACTCCCAGAATGTAATGATCATTGCTAAGGATGGGTTTTGTCCAGTTACTTGCTTTTGGTGGTGGTGGCAGGGGGAAATCAATTATGGTTCACCTTTTAACTGCCTTTTAAAGCCTTGCAAAATTGATTTCATACAGCATGAAAGATCCAGCAATAAAACAAGAAAAACGTGGATAATAGAGAAAGGATGATGTAAACAAAATGCTGGTCTGCAAAAACAAACAAACCAACAACCCCCCAAAAAACCCAACCCAACCAAAACAAAACAAAACAAAACAACCACCAAACCAAACAAAAAAAACCCAAAACAAAAACAAAAACAAACCCACAAAAACCCAAAACCAAGACAAACAAACAAACAAACAAAAAACAACAACAAAAAACCCCCACCAAACCTCCGAAAATCCAGGGTGCCTTTCCACATGGGAAAATGGGTTAAATAGTTACTGCTCCATTGCTGCCATGACTGCAGAACAAAATTATTGTAGCAAAGCTTTGTATCCATGGGGTGTGAGGTGTGATTCCTTCAGCACAGACCCCCCCATGGAAGACTAGGCATTTGAGTTTGCAACAAAAAAGCAATGAATATCTTCAGCTCCTGATCACACAGGTCCAAGTCACAGCAGTCAAGTCATCACAAAGTTGTGATTGAATCATAGAGTGGTTTGGGTTAGAAGGAACTTAAAGTTCATCCAGCTCCAGACCCCTGCCATGGACCTTCCCCTAGACCAGGCTGCCCAAAACCCCATCCAAAGTGACCTGGAACACTTCCAGGGCTGGGGTGTCAACAACTTCTCTCATCAACCTGCTCAAAGGCCTCATCACCCTCACAGAAATAATTACTTCCCAGTATCTAATCTAAACCTACTCTTTTTCAAATTAAAGACATGATACACATGTAACAATGGTGTACTTCGGGTTAAACCTCTGAGTACCCATCTTGTCTTCTGCATTTTGTGCACAGGTAAAGGTAGCCAAGGTAAGTGATGTCCAGGACCAGGTAGGTTTCTCCCATCTGCCTGTGAGGCTGCTGTGACACTGTGGCCCTCACTCCAGCAGTGTCTTGGGTTATGGAACAAAAAATGTGTATTCTATTTCATCTGTTGAAAGCAGCTGGGAAGATGTTTTTTCTTTATCTCTTGTAACTCTGGGGGGAGGGGGGGTGGGTGCCTTTTGATAATGGACCAACTGTTAAAACCAGGTGGGGCAGTGTTTCTTATCTCTTTCACCACCTGTCCTCCCTCCAGGGGGATATTTTCTGCTAATGGGCCATTAAGGCTCACCAAGGACATGACATATTCTATCATCCCATTGCGGGATGGTAGGAATGGGCGAGACGACCATTCCTACCTGGATAAAAACTGAGATGTAGGAACACAAGGTATCTGGTTCCACTGGATTCCTGGAGGAAGACTGGACCCTTCTCACCATCACTGGACCCTTCTCTCTCAAGATCATCTCTGCTCTAACAGAACCACATCTGCCACTCCAGGAGGACTCACTTCTGGACTGCTTCCAACAGCCTGACCAACAGGGTGTCAGGTTGTAGCTCTGACTCTGTCAGGGTTTTCCATAATTGTTGTTTGTTTGTTTGCTTGTTTGGTTGGGTGTTTTTTTTCCTACTACATTTTTATTGTTAATACTCCTAGTAAAGAACTGTTATTCCTATTCCCAAATATTTGCCTGAAAGCCCTTAATTGCAAAATTATAATTTGGAGGGCGTGATGGGTTTACATTCTCCATTCTAAGGGAAACTCCAGCTTTCCCTGGCAGATACCTGTCTTTCCAAACCAAGACAAGCAGCAACCAAGTTGAACATACGCACACACAAATGCACACACAGCCTCAAAGAAGAACACAGAGAGCACCTAATAAACTCACACAGCACTCACACAAACATGAACAGCACAGTCACCACATTGCCTTCCTCCTCCCCAGATAACTGGAGTTGAAGTTGCAACAAGAATAGGCACAGTAGGGATTTTTCCAGCAGCTGGACTAAAACAGATTTTGGAACAGCTGGCCTTGAGGCTCCAGTCCTTGTCTGAGGCTTTTACCAGGATTCTCAGACCCTTGGTGGCCCCAGTCTGGCACCAGACTTCCCATCCTGCTTGCAGCCAGCCTGGCTTGCAGCCCATCACCTTCGTGCACTGGCTCACAATAGTGAGTTCACTAGCACAGGAGAAAGCATCAGGATTTAGGAATAAGCCAGGGTAGATTGTGGTGAAGAGCCCAGCCAGATAAACATCCTGCCAAGCAAACAGTTTGCCCATAACCTTTTTCCATCTATTTTCCCCACTCTTTTTTCCTTCCTGGTCCATCTTGATCCCTCCCTTCTGCTGCCTTTGCTCCTGCTAAACATTTCATCTTCGCACATTCCCACATTCTTTCTGCCTCTGTGTCCCATAGTGAGCCCTGATCCTTTTCAGGCAGGAACCCCTCCAGTTTTCAGGGCATACCTGAGAAAGTGGTTTTTGGCTGGCTCACCCACCTGGGCTGGATTCACTGATGAGGTTACAGGGACTCAGACTCATCCCTGGTTCTCTGAGTTTGGAAAGAGCAGCCCTTAATCACATAACCCACCAAAAAGCACATGACATTTCTTTCAGACCTCTTCCCATGCTTTATTTCTTTTTCACTTGTCCTTTGTTTTGTCCTCCATTCCCTGCCTTGTCTGCCAAATAATAACCTAATGTCAGCAGTTTCTGCAGCAGGGAGAAAGTGTCCACAGTGCTTAGTCCAGAGAGGGAACTTCCCCCTGAGCCATGGATCATTGTGACATCCAGTTTTGTCTCTTCAGCCCATGAAGTGGTGCCATTAGCCCTTAATGCCATATTTTGCTGTGGCTTGGGAACCAAGGGAAATATGTTCTGGCTATTGGAAGCATCCCCTACAACAGCAAATCATTTAGCTGAAGACACATTCCTGAGTGAAATTGGAAAGTTGGAGAGAAGTTTGTGAAATGTCACAGGGTGGTTTGTGTGGCTCAATGAGATTACCTGAAACTCTGGCCTTATGAACTGCCAGCATATCAGCGAGGCAGCTTGAACGGGCAAGACCCCAATTGCACTCCCAACTTTTCCCAAAGAACAGGAAGGGCAAGGAAAATGTCAGTCCCTACTTTGTTGTGATTTGGAGCCTGGTCTGGCCTCCAGACTGGGGTAATCCGTTCCACTCTATTAAAGAAAAGAGAAAATCCATTCAATCTCCACTAATACATTCCATCCCTTTTAAAAGAAATAGAAACTGGTTAAATAGGAGGATTTTTATCTCTGTCTGAAATCAAGTTCTTAGACAAGCTTTGTTATTACCTTGTGCCTGAGGTAGCACACTGAAAGGTGGGTTCTGTTATGTTTCACACTCCTTTTCTTCTTCTTCCCAGTGCTTATAACTGTATAGAAATCCTATAACATCATATGGGAAACAGCAGGAAAGGATATTGGTACCAGTAGTGCTTTAAATCATGAGAGCTCTGCTTAAACAAATTATCATCTTCCACTCTTCAGAACACATGTGATGCCTGATGAAAGGTCAAAGACAAACCTTTTAAACCAAAATAGAAAATAGGTTTTAAGGCAGTGCAACCCTATTCCTTTCTTATTACCTTTGACTTGCTTTATAGGCAATATGAAGGATGCAGGTCAGCTCTGCAATCTGAAAGTCTTATCACATCAGATTGCCTTTCAAACCCTTTGATTTGTGTACAGTTATTTAATTTAGCTAAGAAATCCTGTGAAATTTCTGCAAGCCATAAGATTCTTCCACATGGAAAGAAGGTCTGTCTCATCCTTTGCATCCCATCCTTCATTTCTTCTTGTCCTCTCCAGGACTAACTGACCCTTCCAATGCATTTCTCCTTACTGCTCACCCCAAACAGCAATAAATCTAATTATCCTCAGTGTTTGGGAACTTCACCACTGCTGATGGACTTTGCCTCTTATTCTTATAAGAACTTAGCTTGAAAACATCCCTCTTTTCTTTTCTCATACCATGACAAGTTGCATTCTTCACAAAACAGTTAGGATTCTCAGGGGCAATTAAAACACAAATGCCAAATATTTCCATGGATCTACTTTTATTTTGCTGGAGACAGTAAAACAAAGCAACAGCCCAAAGGCTAAAGAGAATTCATTACTGTGTGTGTTGCTATCCTCTAATGTCACCATAAATTAGTTGGAAGACTCTCCTCCCAAAATAAGGATCAGAAAGATCCTTTGAAGTTAAAGTTTTGTTACAACACGAAGATGTCCTGAAAGCATCCTCATTTCAGAGACACTGCAGGCTTGGAAATACTCATACCTTGAAGGGCCCCATTTTGAGTCATGCACATTTCCTTAGGCAGTGGTGAAAATTAAGAAATCAGTAATATTGAAAATGTCCTTTCTCACCCTCTGTTCCTAGTGATGAGAATTTGCAGAGCTCATCTTCTTCCTTCTGTGCCAAATACTCACGTATGATAATGCTTTACACCAATTTAATAATGATAATAACAAAATACTAAAAAACCCCATGTTCTTATGGCACATTTCCTGAGATGTGATTTTCTGTTTCACATCTCTTGCACTGTCTCTTTCACTCAATCCTATTTAACATTTCAGTTATGTTTAGACACAAATCCACCCAAGGAATGAGGTTTCGTAACAACAGAAAATCCTTTTTCACAAGGGCAATTAATCTAAGAACACAGAGATCAGAAAAGGAGGTTATGAGCATTTCCAAGAGCCAGGGAATGTGGAAGACTCACAGATAAGCTGGTGCTGTTTTAAACATTCAAAGGAGTCTCACCTGAGCTCCAGCCACTGCTCCAGAAAGCAGCAGATCCCTCAAGGATCCACTGTGGTGTTCACAGCCCTATGGAGACATCCTAGACAGCCTGGAATACACCAGATACAATTGGGAAGGGCAATTTCCTCTATGGTGGGGTGAAATCCCACTTTAATATCACTAAATGTGAGTGTATAGGTGAAGTTACCTCCATCTGTGTGAGATCTGGTCAGTATAGTCAATATAACATGAAGAAGAATTCAGCTACAAACATCTAGGTATTTATTTAATGATAAATACAGCTTTCTTTAGTCCTTATTGATTATTTTTTTTCTATTTTTTTATTTTTTTCTTTCTCTGGGATTTTTTTTCCCCCAAGCCTTTAATGCCCTCATTTAAGTCTGTGTCTAAAATATGGTTTTGGAGATGGTGAAGCTCAAACAAATCACTTCAGTTGCACCATCTGGTGTATCTCTGGGTAATCATGACACCTGAAAATATACAAAATTTTCAGGTGTTTTTCAGGTGTTATTAACAATCTATTCACTGGATGTGTAAAGGTCATTTTGAGGACTTTCAAAGAACTGATGATTTGTTTTGCTTCTGACTTTTTGTCTTCTTTTTTATTTTTTTAATATAATGTGAAGCAATTTAGAGAGAGATCTGATTTTCAGAAAGACTGTGAAATCAATCCATGTCTTCAATTTTGATACCAGCATTATTATCTCTCTGAGATCTTTGATGGGCCCAGCATATCAAAACACTGAAAGAGCTTCCCATGCTTCCCATTGGCTCAGGGAATATTGGCATTCACTTATTCTGAGGAGTGTTTCTGCTCTGAATTAAGATCTTTTCCTAGAATTTCAGATATATCTTCAACTGAAGATAATTTTTTTTATCCCAGAAAATGGCTTTAGGATTACAGTTTCAGATCAGGAGCTAATATAGAGGATAATGTACTGAAAAAACAAGGATGACTTTTCTGCAGCTGTATCAATCACAGACAAGCAACTTCTTCCAGACTTTCACACTCAGGAATCACAGAGGGGTTTTTTTGGTTACATAAGGTTAAGTTACATTTTTTGCCGTTGTTGCTATTGGTGGTGGGTCTTCTCCCTCCAAATTTGTGAGAAATGCAATATATTGTGATCAGCTCCAGACCAGTAATTTTTTTATTTCTTCTGAGATACTGATAGGGTAGGTGGTAGAATTAGCTTCCAGGTGCTCCTGGAAATAATTGATAGTGTTCCATGACATCAGACTCCTTCCTTATCTGTATAAATAAGAAGGCAGAACTTTTGTAATTCTAAAGGTAAAAATCAGGCAGATTTCTGTCATGGTTATTCTATGATGGTTATTAATTAGAGCACATAGACTTTTGCTCTAATTAAGTGATTTTATTATCATGAGATTCATCCTGGTTAATGTTTCAATAACGTCTTCTGGTTACTCAGGTGGTTTAAGGAAAATGAATCTATCAATATTGTCTGATAACTGAATTCCCAAAGCAATTAATTTCATATTGTGTTCAACCTTTTCTTCTAGAAGAGAAGTGTTAGCCAATTATTTTTATACTCCACATTTTTACTGTTGCAATTAAAAAGAATTCTTCTTCTTCTTCTTCTTCTTCTTCTTCTTCTTTTTATTCTTCTTCTTCTCCTTCTTCTTCTTCTCCTTCTTTTCTTCTACTTCTTCTTCTCCTTCTTTTCTTCTTCTTCTTCTTCTTCTTCTTCTTCTTCTTCTCCTTTTTCTTTTCTTCTTCTTCTCCTTCTTCTTTTCTTCTACTTCTTCTTCTCCTTTTCTTCTTCTTCTTCTTCTCCTTCTTCTTCTTCTCCTTCTTCTTCTTCTTCTTCTTCTTCTTCTTCTTCTTCTTCTTCTTCTTCTTCCTTTATTATTAGTATTATTAGTATTATTACTGTTGTTCTGATGTAAGATCTCATTGTTATCTCTTTATTATCATATATAAATGCTTTGGTCCTCCAATCCATGTTCAGGCACCAGAAATCTAACTTTCAAGGTGTCTGATGATCTTTCTACTAATGCCCAAAGTTTGGATTTTTCCATGATGTTAGAGATAAATTATCAGAAGCTCTCCCATCTACTTTTCCAACAACACCCTGGTACTGCACTTAAAGAAACACCAATATCTTGGACAGAAACAAGTGATTCAAGATGGTTCATATGCCTGGTAAGGAAAGCATGGATCTTTTATATTTTTTCCAGAATACTCTGCTCTGTAGATTATTTCAACTCAACATCTGCTGGATGTCTGAATCTATTATTGATACATATGCAAAATAAATCAACAGAATAAGCAGTTAATAAGCCAAAATTACTTGCAAATTAAGAATAGGGGTTTTTCCTGCTTCAATACAACTGCATATTTCTGAGCTACAAACCTAGATTTATACCCTTTTCCCAGAATCAAAGGAATCAACAGAAAGAAACAGACATTTCTGGGATGTGATATATCTGACATCTAAAATAGATCAGATGTGCCACGTCTGTTCCTATCCACTGGCTCCATAAAAGGAACGGAGCTGACTGCTCAGGCTCCTGCACTGCAGAATTTATTCCAACTAATTTTAGCAGTGTAATCCGTTTTGAGATGCAGTGAATTAGGGGTCTATGGCACCGTATCACAGCGAAGCTGGGTGTGTAGGGTAAGGGAAAATCTTATATAAGAACACCAGATTGGGAAAAGACAAGGCTTTCTGCATGCTCCCATTTTTAGGCTTGCAGCAGAAGCATCAAAGTCTGGGCTAAAGAATAAATGGCTGTGACAACATAATTCTGTTAATCAATTAGACAACTCAAGAGAAAAAAAAAAAAAAGGTGATTACTGAAAGCTGACAATGAGTTGCCTGCAGAGGAAGATATAAAAGCAAACAAGCAATCACGCCTGCCAATTTAGCCTGGAGGGAACACTCACATTCTCCTCTGACCCCAAATCTAAGTAGCAGTTGAACTTTGAGCACAGCAGCAAGTCCCATCTACCAGCTGTTTTCCATTCCACACAGGATTTCACTGTCCAGCCTACTGCCTCCAGCCTGAGAGATGTGAGGATGTGCTTCCAGCAGTCATTCATCAATTTTTCTACTCTGCTGCAGGGATGCACAACGGGCTGGAGGCGTGCCATTTTTATTTATTTTTTTTATTTTTTTATTCCATAGCTACCCAAAATAGAGAGACTGAATGATGCTTTCGTTCAGCATCCATCCTGCCAGGGCACCAACCTGGCCCAGCGTTCTGAGGACGAGAGGCAGAGTTATAAAATAACAGATTTTGGCTGTTTACCAGATAACAGAAGCCATCGCGGAGAGAGGAAATTCCGAGTGGCACTTTCCTGACAGCTCATCTCTGGCAAGCTGGCAGATGCAGGCTCTGTGGAGCTTCCCCGGAGCAGGAGCAGAGCCCAGCACAGCTCCAGGAGCTGTTCAGAGCGAAATCCTGACCTGCGGGGCAGGCTCCCATCGACCAGCCTGATGTGTGCTAATTGTGTACCAAAAGGATTAAATTAGCAAGGCAATCGTCTGCCATTTGCTTTTTCTCCTTCTCTCCCTCTCTCTCTCTCTGTTTCCTAATTTGCTTGAATCACGCACTCGAGAGGAATTTTTAGACTAGGAAGCTTGTTAGCTAAAATATACTTCTCCATTCACTTGATTTCATCTGCCAAAAGCCTCAAGCGAAAGTGCAAGTAAGGACAGATAAAAGGGTAGTAATTAGAGCATATCGTGATTAATTCTTTTTTAAAATAATTTATGTGATAACGACTGTGTTTTCGTTGCCACTTATCTTTCATTATGGAAATTAGTGAGGAATGAATCCATAACTTCTGACCTCAGGTGTATGAAGACTGCAGATCCTTCTCCTTGTGACATTAATGAAATAATTTTACTGTCAACTGTTTTTTCAATTGTGGGAGAGCAGAGCTCCAGCAGAGAGATAAGATTTGGGTTTGGAAAAGTTTTGGAGCCTCTTCCATCTTTTCTAGAAAAAAAAAATCAGATCAGAGACACACCAGTATTACATTATAGTGCATGTACAGCAGACTTTGCATACATATCGTATATATATGTGAGCTTTTCAGTTACTATTTTAAATTTGTTGTCCTTCTTATTTGAAATGCCAGATGAATATGGATTCTTCCACAGATAAATGAAATACAGTGGAACAAGAGCATTAACTTAAAGGAAAGTGAAGAGATAGACTTCAAAATCAAAAAGGAAGCGGAAGAAAAACCTGAATTGCATATTTGTGAATAGACCTCACACCCCTTCATTCACTGTCTTGATTCACAATCTCCTACCTATGGGTAAAGAGTGATGCTGAAATGCTCCATTTTTCCCTCTAAAAAAAAGCATAAGAAGGAAAATGAGGTGAAATCAGAAGGAAAGAATCATTCTCTTGTTATTTTAGCTATTTTGTTTCTCTCAAATTTGACGAGAGACTCTCAGTAAGCAGAGTCTGGAACACTTGAAGCACAAAGACTGTCATTTCTGTAGAAAGCAGCTGTGAAAACACAGACAGCTGTCTGGACTGGAAGAGCCTTGTCTCAGACACTGCTCCCTGCACTCCACCAGGGGTTTTTCACACATCCAGCATCTGATAGAAAGGCAGATTAGCACTGAGGGGACTGTGCAGGGAGATTCTGGGTGGTGTTGGTCAGAGTTTATTTATACAAATGCCAGAGGGGCCAATCAGGGGTGATGCTGTGCTTGAGCTGGGAGGAGTTGCTGGGAGAGGAGTGAGGATGAGGTGATTGAGTTGATGGAGTGGAAAGCTGGGAAAGCAGGCAAAAGAGGCAAGAGTGGGTTTAGGAGAGCAGATTATGATTCCTGGAAGAATTCCCTAAGAAATCTTAACAGGAAAAAGGAAAGAGAGTCAGAAGGTTTGCAAAGAATTCTGCGGAACAAGTGTCCCATTATGTAGGAAGTTTGGGAATTTCAGCAGAAGACCCTTGTGGCTAAGCCACACATTTTCCAGTGACCAAAATCCATCCTTAGAGGTTTTCAAGGCTTGGCCAGGAAATAACATTCTGTGTCTGCCTAGTGCTGAGAGTATTCCTACTTCCAGTGAGCTGCTGGACAAGAGGCCTCCACAGATCCACAGCTAGAAATTTCTAAGGAAATAGAATCACAGAACTTTTTAGGTTGGAAAAGACCTTTAAGATTATCAAGTCCAAATGTCAAGTCCACCACTAAGCTGTGCCTCTTAGTGTCACATCTGCATTTCTTTAAAAACCTCTGGGGATGGTGACTCCACCACTTCTCTGGGCAGCCTATTCTGATGCTTGACATTTTTTTCAATTAATAAATTTTTCCTGATATCCAATCTACCCTCCCCTGGTGTAACTGGAGGCCTTTTCCCCTTGTACTATCCTTTGTTACCTGGGAGAAGAGTCTGACCCATTTCCCTTGAGCCTCTTTTCCTCCAGGCTGAGCCCCCCTCCCCAGCTCTCTCACCAGCCTTGTGCTCCAGCCTCTTCCCCAGCTCTGTTCCCTTCTCTGGTTATTTTCCAGCACCTCAAAATTTTTCTTATAGTGAGGGGCCCAAAACTGAACCCAGAATTAGAGATGCAGCCTCAGCTGTGCCAAGTACAAATAAGAGTATCTATTATTGCATTTTTTTTGTTTCACTAGTGTTGGTGTTAATGACAGCACCAATTCAATGTTGGAAAGCCAGGAAAACATCCATAAAACATCATTTACATTTTCATGCTCCTATAAGAACAGATAGATTGATAACTGTGCTGCCTAATATATAAGAAAATAGATCTTTAGGCATTTCATATAAATAAAAGTGTGCACCTTTCCCTTTCCCTTTCCCTTTCCCTTTCCCTTTCCCTTTCCCTTTCCCTTTCCCTTTCCCTTTCCCTTTCCCTTTCCCTTTCCCTTTCCCTTTCCCTTTCCCTTCTTTCTCAGTGAATTGTCTTATAGTGGAACCAAAGTGTAATCATGAAAATCCAGGGCACAGCAGCTCAGGACAGAGGGTGTTCAGTCAAGTTTCTCTCCATCTGCATAACAAAGAGTGTCACTGTACCTGGAATTCTGGTTGCCTTTCAGCAGGCAATTATTTGGTTCAACAATGCTCCTTGGGTTGAACATCAGGGGAAAAAACCTTCAGCCAGCCAGAGGAGTCACCCCTGCACTCTGCTTTTGTGAGCATGAAATCTCCTTCTGCCCTCGCTGTGGGTTCTGAGAATGGGAGAGTCAATCACTTGTCAGGAATGATTTGGATAACGTTTGACCCTGCCTTAGGTCAGAAACGTGGAAGGGATGGTCTTTTGAGCTCTCCTCCAGAGAGCTGCATCCACAAATCTCAGTTTCTACTACTGCATTCCTATGATTTTCTATGAATATTAAACTGCTGTCGAGTCCAAGGCATATTGAGATAAAAAATAACATTCCTGGAGGGTGATTCAGTCCATCCTAAACAGAGGTGAGTGTTTTTCTAGAGGAAGAGGGTGAGAGGGAATAGATCTGAAAAAGATTTCTCAAAAAATTGATTTCTCAGTTCATCTTCACAGCAGGAAGCCATGGAGATGGATTGAATCATTGGGATAAGTTATTTTTTTTTTTTACAATCACAAGTCTTTTGATGTATTGGAGATAAAAAGGGCCCTTGTGAACTAAGACACTTTTCCCAAAACAATGAATTCTCAGACAACAGGAAGAGTAGGAGCTCCACAAGGAAAAAATAAATCAGTGTTTGGCATCTTCAAAGTAATAAAATAGTGGGTTAATGGTGTTAAAATTAGATATTAGTTTGGATTTGTCAGAAACAAATGTTTTATACCTCAAGTTTTATTAATTTTCCTCGTAATTGATTATAGATGTACACAGTAATCTATGTTTGAGTTAGCTGTTCACCTAGAATTTCTATTTTTTCAGCTTTGTGAAAAATAATTTTAGTAAAGTAATTCATTTAATTATGATTGAAAGGAAAGAAGAAGGTCACACACACACAGAGTTGCATGCCACAGTGTTTATTGGTAAGATTTTCTTTAACAACAAGAAGGAAAGTCACATTTTGACACCATAAGAGAGAGGTTTTACCCCAGAGTAGGAAATGAACCACCAGTGTCCCTATCTAATACAAGACTCATATAAAAAGTTATTCAAATTTCTATGATGATTTTTACTCTCTTCAGCAGTGGAAGATTTGCATTGCTTTAAAAAGTATTTTATTCTCAGAAGATTCTACTCCCAGACTAAAATCTTACATTAAAAAGCAAAAGCAATTTTCAAATAAGCCAGTCTTTGGTTTCAGGGTGCACAGCACTAATCTGAATCGCAACCTCTGCCACTGATTGTGTAAGAATAATTCTATTTTGAACAAGTTACAAAAGCCTTGTAAGAATTTCACCTTGCAAATCCAGGTGCTGCCAATCCAGGTACCATTTGGGTGGATTTTATGGTGCAGTGACCAAGATAATAATAACTTCTGGAAGTATAAATAATGATTTGTTGCATTTCAAAAATCTATGAATAATATTTTAATGGATGTGGACTCCAAACAAATACCTTTCACCAGATACATCTGTCTAAATTTCAGTGGTTGATCTTTGAGAAATTGTGTCAGGCTCTCCCTGCAGTCGGAGCAGACATAAAGGAACATCCAGAACTGAGTATTTCATTTTTCCAAAAAAAGCTGCTAACAAAGATGAGGTGAGGAATTGGCCGATAAGTCAAGGCAAAGGTAATTTATTTAGAGGAACTCCAGCTTTGCTCCAGTTCCATTTGGTGGCTCCAAAGATGAAACTGGGAGCAGCTGGGTGGGAATATCTGCAGAGAGAAATGTCCCATCTGTGTGTTAACTTCAGGCTCCTCGAGCTTTGGGACTTGTAAACACATCGGAAATAAATTCCTGCCTTAGACACTAATCCCTGGCATTATTTCCCTTGTATTATCTTGTCTGGAGTGTAAAACTCAATCCTCGATTTTTTTCTCCCCACTTGGAGAATATCATTAATGCTAATTGTGAACTTGGCTGTGATTGCATATTGCTTAGTGTGATGCTAATGAATTTGAATAGTAATTTGTACTATATTGAATTAGCATCATATCTCAGAGACCATGGAGAATTGAACCCTAAAGCTTTCATCATCCCTTTCTTCTCCTCTTACCAGCCAGGCCTCATGGCTTTTCTGCTTTTTGAAAATCATTTAACAGGCTGCTCACTGCCCAGCTGAGATGAGATCACTACTGCTGACAAGAGCACTCTAATACCTTATTACCAGCTAAATATAGACTGGTTTAAAACAAGAATGAGTTGAGGTTAGTGCTATTCTTTGGAATATATGTTTTTTTGTTATTGCTAATTAATTAATTTATTTATCCTGTTCACAGAATCACTGAATGGGTCAGTTTGGAAGAGACCACAGTGGGGTCACCTGGTGTCACCTCCCTGCTCCAGCAGGGCCACCCCAGCGCACAGGCACAGGATTGTGTCCAGACAGTTCTGGAATATCTCCAGGGAGGGAGACTCCACACCCTCCCTGGGCAATCTGTTCCAGTGTTAAAATATAGATCATGTACAGAGCTCAAAAACCTCCCACGTCCTCTGGGCTGGCTGAAGTAAAAGCCAAGTTAAGTGCATGGAACATAAGAACAAAATCAGTGTAAAGGCATTTTCCAGTGAAGGAATGAGACCTTCACGCACACATCAGTAGTAACAAAAAATCCGTGCTTTGGCTGGAAATTATAGAGGCATAATGAAAACAAATAAGTTGTTTTGTAATTCAAAGATATTGCTCTTTTATTTTAAACCTAACTATCACCATGAGAATAAAAGCTTTGTTGTTTTGATCAGTGAACCTCTCTACATGTTGAGGTGAAGAAGAAAAATAGACAAAGGTGAGAATATATAGAAATCAATTATAATCAGATATGATTTTAGACATACACTAAATTTCAATGTAAATTTCAGTATTTCTGCAAGATCTTGGCAACAGAAAACCCAAGAAACCACAGCTTTCAAGCTCCTAAGAAAGTAGAGTTAATTATTTGTGAATAAATATGTTCATAAGATCATAAATATTTTTCCAGAAGATCTTATGATTATGTCACAGTAACAAAATGTAGCTATATTTGAATTTCCACAAATTAAAATAAGCTTTGATTGCAATTTAAAGTGTTGGAATACAATTTTAAATATTTTTGGGAATTTTTTTTCTTTTTCCCTGAATTAATAACATAATTCATTATACATAGATTTATGCATCCAGAAATATAATAGCTAAAATATTTTCTAGAAAATCAAAATATTTTATTATCCTGCTATTTAATAAGTTTCTACCCAAATCATCCTGTAATCCCATGATGGTTTTTTTTTAGTTCTCACAGTCCTACTGGAGAATTATCTGCTCCTCATTGACTTTGTATTCAAGGACATGAATATTTTTGAATCATTCCTTCCTCACTGTTTTCTCAGAGCTGTGGGACATTTCATACATGAACATTCTAGAGGTTACTCTGATATTCTCTGTGACAGAGAGAGGCTTGGAAATAAGATAAAGGAAATTTACTGAAGGGGTTAAAGCTATTTTTGGATCATTTATATGTGTGTAGATTTTTTCACTTTTTTTCTACTGGCTAGAAAATAAAGACATCTGTGGGCACTGGGCAGATCTGTGCTCATTCCTTTCTAAAAGGAGTATTTATTATAGAATCAGTGCTTTCTCCAACTTAACTTGTCTTACATGAAGCTCACCATGATATTCATTCTGCATTCCCCCACCATGACTCCTCCACCTGACTCTTTGTTTTATGACCTTGAACCAATCTAATCAATCTCTGACAAGCTCATCAGTGATTTGTGATTATTCCAACAGAAGTATAAACAGGAGCTGAGTAAAAAAGCTGAATTAAATAAGTAATCTATGCAATACTTTCCCAAGCTTGAATGGCAGCATCAGGCTGAAAAAATGACACTTTATTTTTCTAAAATCTCCTACAGAATTCCTGCATTAAACAGTAGAATTCAATATGACCAAATTACCTGTGATGTTACTGTAAATTGCTCCTGCCTAGAATCACACAACTCACTGAACTAAACCTTCAAAGGATGAAAACTGAATTGAGCTATCTGAGAATCTTACTTACATACCCCATGTGAGTTCAAACATCCTCATAAACAGCATTTGGCTGTTTTAATCACAGCTATTTGATTCTGGTACTGTGAGCCTGAAAACTGAGTAGGACCACTTCAGGGAAGGGAACAGAGTTCAGGGAAGAAATTGTCTAAAACCAAGAGAGGAACAAGGTCCTCAAAGGCCTGATATCAGCAGATGTCCCCAGGCCATTCTGTCAGAGGGGGTCTGGAAGGTGTTACCTGTGGGCTCAATGAACAAAATTCTGATTGATGGAGGACTTGGAGACCAGGAAAGACCCACAAGAAAAATGAATTTGCAATGCAGCGGCTCTGTGACAAGAGCTGGGAGGTGGAAATGCTTTGGCCCCTTCAAACTCTGCCTGTCATCCACATGGGGTTTCAGACCACCCCTTTAGCTAAATGCAAACTGATGTATGGAGATATTCTGAATTACCTGTTCCCATTTACCCCAATTCTAACATCATTCTCACTCATTCTGTGGTGCAAAGGGGTTGTTGGACATTTCTGTGGTGGAAAGTGGGGTGATGTGTTGCCCAGGTACAGCCCGAACACGAATTCCTAGCTTGGCTGACACATGTGCCCACAGAAAGCAGAGAGGACATCCTGAATCCCACAGTTCAGGAATATTTTCATCTGGCTGACAGTAGAATTTGCCCCTACTCTGATCAGCCATGCTCTCCCTTTCCTGATTTTGAATTGTGAATTGAGTCTGAGACACGTGTGCCAATTCCGCACAATAGTCTTGCCTGAGTCTTTTATATTAAATTTTCCAATATGATTCTCTTACCTACTTAAATGCCTTTCAAGGATTAGAATTTTTTTTTCCTTTGCTTGTGTGTCAGTTCTGTCTCAGTAAAAATGGTGACAGTATTGCCTTGCTTTGCAGGACTGTCATGAAGATCACTAAGCTGAAGCTATGAAGACATATTTAATGTATCATAAATGTGTTCAGAGCTTGTGCTAATTTAGGATTGGGGAAATTAACCTGAAGTGCAGAGCACATCTGCTTTGCCCTGATCTCCAGTCAGCATAGTTCACCAAGTCAGACTGCAATATGGTGATAAATATAATCACTGGAGATGTCAAACTGCAAACAGCTATGAGCAATACAAAGATAATGTGGAAGCACTTCTGAAATCCACACTGAAGAAAAAATTAGACTACTAGAAAGGGCTTAGAAAACAGTAATTCAGCTTCCTCAGAGTGTGAAACACATTGAAAATCTTGAAGAGGAGATTAGCAAGGAGATCTTAATTAAGGTCTACATATATATGTTAAGATTTTTTCACTGGTAAGAGAACAAATTCTTGGTAAGTGACAGCTTGGTACTGTGCACAGCTCAATGAAATAGTCAAATGCAGGAGCTTTTATTTGAAACAAGATAAATTCAGATTATAAATAAAACCCAAATATTCAACAGGGAGAACAATTTACCACATGCGGAGATGCAATCAACTCACCTTTATATGGAGAGATCAGTAATGCACACTCTCAGGAACAGAATGAGGGTGTAAGTGCCCTGGCTTGTGTTATACAAGAAAACAACTTGGATCAAAATGATCCTGTCTGGCTCATAAACATAAATATCCACTGCCTATCAAGACCATTTACTGTCACCTGTAACAGGGAACTGTGCAGAAATCCTGTTCAGAACTGGGATCCCTTCCTTCCAGGCAAGCACCAAACCCTTGGCCGGGCTCCTGCCACCAAGGAGCATCCCTCTGAAGTAACATCTTTAAACCCAAGTGGCATCTTTTTTGCTCTTCCGTGCAGGAGATGTGCAGCAGAAAGTTCTTCTCTGATACATTTCAGACCCAAACATGAGATTAATCTCAGCCGAGTCTCCGTCTGCAGGCGCATTTCAGCAATTTGACTGTATATGCCTTTTGTCAAATACATTTGTCATAAAATGGTTTTTTGCCACAAACCTTCCAGAATAAACATATTTTGTTTACAGAAATAGCCTTGGGTTTAAAGTAAGAAAAAAAATTACCCTGATTCTTTCTGTTTTCAGCATGTTTTTAACAAAGAGCATTTTAAACTATTGGAATTTTCTATAAAAGCAACACTTTCAAAAACAGTAAGTTGCAAAGAAACCTTGTTAACTGTACTTTGACATTATAATACTCAGGAAAAATTTAGAAATCCAAGCCATGAAGAAGTGTTTTTTCTTAATTCGCATCCCAGTTAATCTATAATTTTGTCCACAACCAAATAAAAGCCCTATATTCTCCTATATAATTAAAAGAATAATAAGCATTATTAAAATATATAGATAACTTTAAAAGGCTAAAGAAAGAAAGAAATGCAAAACAAGAGAATGAAATATGCCTGTAAAAATAGGTCTTTCAGTATCAAGGTCAAAGTTTCATCTGGGCCTATGTGGACTAAACCAATAAAATGTGTCATTTTCCACACTAAGGAAGTGGTGGGACCATCTGCTTCAGATTCCCAGGGGATGCAAACTCTGTGGCTGGGCCTTGATGCAAAACTTGAACTCCTGTTTCCACATTTCAGCTGAGATCTCTGAAAGCCTCTTCAGACACATCCTCTACTTCCAACACAGGTGTAAAACCACAGAGAAAATTCTGTCTTCGCATCCATTTATCACATGCCTTTACTCAGTGACCCACCTGCCATTGTCAACATAAGGTGAAGGGAAAGAACCAACTCTTTCAAATTAAAATTAAATATATTCTCTACCTTTTTTTTTTTTTTTTCTTTTTTTTTTTTCTTTTATTTTAACCCCTGGGTAATGTAGCCAGACATGAAAGCACCATGTACTCTCAATTAATAAACTATAGCTGACTGCAGATTTCCATAGCTGTAAGACACTGAGAATGTTCCTTAGGAGCACCCAGTTACCATCCATCAGTCTGTGGCTAAATCATGTATCATTACAGAAATGGATGTGCAGAGTTGCCTCTGTTCAATAGATGTCCAAGATTTCAGATGTTCCCTCATGTGCTGTGGACTTTATTATGACGGTAAAGCATTTATCAACAAACCACCAAAGTAAAAAATCACTTTCAAGTGGACTTCAAGGCTGGGTATTCATGAGCAAAAAAACAGCTCATAAATCATCTCTAAAAGTATTACCATTCTTCTGTGAAATAATTTCTTTTCTTGATGTATCCAAGGAACTTGTTGGCTTCCTCTTGCAGAGTTGCGAGAGAAATATTACACACTCCTTTGTCAAAGTGAGAGTTTTTATTAGAATGAGTTTCATGGGAGACACTTGAAGCCAGGGTGATTTGTTTCTGACTAAAGATGTTGGGACCATGTAAAATATTCCTCAAATAGACCATCCCATCCAGTGATGCCCTAATGCAAATCAGTACTGCAGCTTCCATGAGTCAGATCTTTCAACTGGCAAAATCAAGACAGAAACTGTTTATACATAGAGAGAGGGCTGGACTGAACCAGTGGGAATGATTAAGGGGCTGCAAAAGCACTTGCATACTGGAAGTGAAGGAAAAAAATAAAATATCACAATATAAAAAAAAATCAGAAAAAAGTTTAATGCAGTAGAAATTCAGGAAAATAATTAATGACTTAGAGAAGCAGATGTGGTGTTCTGTTCTCAGACTGTAAAAAAAAGGCAGCAGAGCGAAATAAAAATAACAGTTTGTTCTATTCTTCTTATCTCAGATGCTCCTAGAAGTTAAGTCCATTCATTCCCTGGTTCTGCTGTGGAGCTCTCGCTAAGTAACTCCTCAGGGACAGAAAGTTACAGGATTAGACATGCAATTGTAATTTGTAAAACAAATAGCTTCAGCTAATTAATGGTACTAATTCTCAATTGCTGCAGCCATAAAGCTCAGGAGACGATCTGGGTTGGTATTTTAATGCACTGGATTCACTGTTTTGGCACTGTTGTGTTGCTGAAGAGACAGGGCTTGTTATTATGTTAATGCAATTTCCTTGACAATAAATTTCGTACAGCAAGAATAAGGAATATTCCAACATTTTTTTTTTAACTAGGCTTTTCTGAATGCTGCTTTCTGCACTGCCATGCATGTCTGTCTTATTCTGAGCTCAGAAAGTTTGAGTCACATTTAGCCAAAAACACACACAAAATTAAATAACATCATGAGGGGTTTAACAGTCTGTTATTTTCTCTACTGAATGGAGCAACCTGGTGAAACTTCTCAATATTGGTTAAAGCACTCCTTATCTGTCTCTCCTCTGATTTTCCTGCAGGTTGACCAATGGAACTTTCTAGCACTGTGTGTCACTGCCATAGGAAATTGTGCTGGTTTGAAAGCAAAACCAGTGAGACTCCCAGTCAGAGATACAATTTAATAGGAGAAGAGAGAAAAAAATGTAAAATAAAATAAATGGAACAATACAACCTGACACCCTGTTGGTCAGGGTGTTTGAAGCAGTCCAAAAGTAAGTCCTCCTGGAGTGGAAGGTGTGGTTCTGTTGGAGCAGAGATGATCCTGAGAGAGAAGGGTCCAGTGATGGTGAGAAGGGTCCAGTGATGGTGAGAAGGGTCCAGTCTTCCTCCGGGAATCTGGTGGAACCAGATCCGTCATGTTCCTGCGTCTCAGTTTTTGTCCAGATAGGAATGATTGGCTCCCCCCACTGGGTGGAGCATCTCACAATGGAATATGTCATGTCTTTAGTGAGCCTTAATGGCCCATCAGCAGAAAATATCCCCCAGAGGGAGGATGGGTGGTGAAAGAGATAAGAAACACTGCACTGGTTTGAACAGTTGACCCATTATCAAAAGGCATCAGGCCCCCTCCCCCTGGAGTTACAAGAGATAAAGAAAAAAACAGCTCCCCAACTACTTTCAGCAAATGAAATAGAATACACATTTTTGGTTCCATAACCCAAGACAGAAATTCATGCAATGCAGTAAAAATAATCCTTCTTGCAATTAAAAGGAGCCAGTGCTTCCTGAGTCTAATGGAGAGATCTCACAGATATCCTAGGGGAAGGGTGTGAACATAGAATCCCAGGAACATGGAATGGTTTGGGTTTGAAGGGACCTTAAAGATTATCACATTTCAACCCCTGTCATGGACAGGGACACCTTCAACTAGACCAGGTTACTCAGAGCTCCATCCAACATGGCCTTGAACATTTCCAGGAACGGGAAGCCCGCAACGTCTCTGAGCAAGGAAGTGGCAGAAAAATCAAATTCTTGGCTCTTTTTTCCAGCTTTGTCCTGTATGTCAGAATGCAAACAGGTTCTAGCTGGCAGAACATGGAGCTGAATTCAGACACTACACTTCCTCATCCAAAATCAATGAGGATAATTAGCAGATGAAAGATCTGCTGGAAACGGCTAATTTTCCATGTCAGCAGGTAGATAAGGAATCAATGAGAGAGTCTTGTTCCTCTCATTTCAGTGAATTTGTTTCCATTAGAGGACGTAACACGTCTAATGCAGAACATGTTTGTTTGTTTGGGATGCTTGTGTCTGTCTCCTAGGCAAAAAACACACAGGATAAAATATCTGGAACAAACAGGACAGCTTCCTGGGTATAAATGCCCACTTTTCCAATTATCCCAGACTGGGAGTCTGACCCAAGATTCACTACTCCCAGGCACATCCAACTGCCTTAAAACAGACTACAAACTGGGGAATGTCCTTATTTATTCAGCAGAATCTTAATCCAGACTGGAGCTACAAAAGACTGAGTCTGAACTCACAACTAGATACCTAGAAGAAAAATCCCCCCCAAGTATTCCAAAAACATGAATATTCATTAATCCTCCACTCTGGAATGCTGCAATGGAATGGCCACAGGAAGGCAAAACAAAGGTTTTGGCTTCAGACAAAATTTATCAACAGCAGAGAGACTTATAAGTTTATCAATCTGAGACACTTATTCAACCAATGAGCCCAAATGGATGTGGGCAGATGATGACCTGCAGCAGTGACAGGGAGAGGCAGCAGTAAAGGAGTTGGAGATCTCAGTGTGGGATGAACAGGGATTCAGTACCTAAAAGTCAGGGATGGGGTAAATTGAGAATGTGGCATAAACAGGATGAACTAGGGCACTTCTCCTCTTCCCTGGTCAGCCTGGTTGGGGCCTGGAGGAGAATTTCCTACCCTTTGTCACTGGTTTGGCACTTCCTTTCTTCTCCATCCCTTCTCAATCCTCTCCCTTACCTGACGGAAATGTTTGCATAAGAATTTTAATGTATATTAATCCATGCACTCTGCACTTCCAGTCATTAAGTTAGACCTGGGAACAAAGCTGCTCAACTAAATTTGAGTAGGTTTTACTCCCTTTTGTGTCTGCAATTCCATTTGAAGTATGAACTTTGTTAGTTCTCAGTAAGAGAGTTAACTGCCTCACTGCTCTAAATGCAGTTCTCTTTCATTGATCATAAAAAATATCAACTTATAGATATAGCATGCAAATAATTTAAACAATGCAAGATGTTTTGTGTTCACAGTTAGCCTTTCCCTTTGCAAATAGGTTTTTTGTATATTTATTCTCTCTTCTTTTTTTTTTCTTTTTTTCTTTTTTTTTTTTTTCCCAAGGCAACACATAAATACCTAAATGAATTCATGTGTTTATTAAACTGTTACCAAAATCAGATTTTTTTATAAAAGATCGATTTTGCAGTTTGCTTACAAGTTTTTAGAAAGGTCACAGGAAACATAACTTATTATTTTTATTTATTTATCTTTGTTCTGTATTATTGCTAGTGGCAGAAGAACAGAGAGCTTAATTGTGATTGTCATCATTATGAGCAGGAAAGTTAAGCATGCATATTCAATGTATTTAAATTTACATAAATTGTTTATTAAAAGAAATGGAAAGTCTGAGTAGCATGTCTCATTTTCTCAAAGTAAGCCCTGCCCTACTCTTCTTCAGCAAGGACTTTGCAAACAATTATGAACCATTATTTATAACAAGTCTGGGTTCACAATTCAACCTCCCTCTCTGACTTATAGGCAGAAGAAATTTCCTGGTCAATAAAAATAAATTTTAGATAAAAGATGATGAACTTGCCTATGGTCTTCTCTCTTTTGTGGCTCATATTGATGTTTGTGCAAAACCCCTTCCCTTCCCTTCCCTTCCCTTCCCTTCCCTTCCCTTCCCTTCCCTTCCCTTCCCTTCCCTTCCCTTCCCTTCCCTTCCCTTCCCTTCCCTTCCCTTCCCTTCCCTTCCCTTCCCTTCCCTTCCCTTCCCTTCCCTTCCCTTCCCTTCCCTTCCCTTCCCCTGCAGTTCTGTATCCAGCTCTGCAGTTCTCAGCCCAGGAAAGACATGGACCTACTGGAGAAGGACCAAAGGAGGACAAAAGTTTGGGATTGAGCAATTCCTTTGTGCAGACAGGCTGGGAGAGTTGTGGTTGTTCAGTCTGCAGAAGAGAAGGCTCCTGGCAGACCTAATTGTAAACTTTCAATGGTTAGATGAGATTATAATGCAGACAGGGGCAGATTTTTAGTAAGGCCTGTTGCAACGGGGCAGACAACAGCCTTTTTTAACTAAAAGAGAGGAGATTCAGACTAGATAAAAGGAGGAATTTCTTTTACAGTGGAGTTGTGAAACACTGAACCACGTTGTCCAGAGAGGTGATGGATGCCTCATCCACAGAAATATCCAAGGTCAGGTTGGACAAGGCTCTGAGGAACCTGGTCCATTTGAAGATACTGGGAGGTTTGGACTAGAAGACCTTTGAAGGTCCCTTTCCCAAAATATTCTGTTATCCTATCTGTCAGGTTTTTCTCATGATCCATGGTTCCAGACACTTTCTTATTTCAACTATAATCTGTTAAACCTTAAAGTAACCCATAAGTCTCATGTATTTAGCAGTGCATCTCAGTATGTGGATACCAGAACCCCTGACATTCATTTACCAAGGATGAATTCTTGACTTTTCCATGAATTCTTTTCATCAGTCAGGAAAACTCTTTCTTGCTGCATCAATGCCATTTGGTGTGATCTGGAAGGGGCCAAAAGAGAAGAAATAAAAATCTTATGACTGCAAAATGACACTTTTTTTTTTTCCCCCCACAAACACACAGCCTGGTTAATGTAGGTCAGTACAATTTTATTATGATCTAGAGGAGGATATTACACTATTTAGTTACTTTGGACAGGTTGGGTTTGTTTTGGTTTTGATTTTTTTTTGGGGGGGGGTTGTGTCGTGTGTGTTTTGTTTTGTTTGGCTCTGTTTGTATTCTTTTTTCCCCCTGAGGCTTGATCAGGAATTGTATTTTAACCTCTGATGACCTTTTTAAAAAACCCCACCATGCTAAATAAAATGCATGCTGACCAAACAGCAGGTCTGTAAACAAAAGCAGAAAATGGGGTGGCTTTGTCATAGTGGGTGGAATGAATCACAGGAGTAGGAACTTTGTGTGTTTCTCAGGAGCAAAACTGGCCTGAAATATTGGCTACAAATATCTCTGCAGGACATTTTCCATAAAAGTGCCAGTCCCAGAGTTCCTGTCCCTCCCAGTAAGGCACTGGGCAGCAGCTGAAGATGGTGCTGGGCTCAACCCAGCGTTGGATCCACTGTGTCCTTACATCCAGAACAGTTATTTCACATTCCAGAAAGGGTAATGACTGTTGAAACAAATCTATTGACTTTTAATCAAGGCACAATCTGGTGGCAGTCTCGCATAGTCATGTTTTAGATTTTTTTCTAATGTAATTCAGGACCCAATGAGTGATTTCTCTGCTCTAAATGAAACACTTACTCAATACGCTTCATTTGAAATTGGTCATGCAGTTTTTTGTTCTTCCCCTGCTGGATTTTGCCCTTTGACTGGGAGTATGAGCTATGCTTTCTGCTTAGAAGTTGGTAAATTTGGGCTGTGAGGGAGAGATTCTGCAATTCTGGTAATTATTATGAGTCCCAAAAGTGGCTCTGACAAGGTGCTCTTGATGCAGGGATCTAAGCTGATCTAAACTGAGCCTTTGACATTAACTCTGGTGGAGACTAATGGCTAGAAGAATGCTTTCTGTAAAATTAAATTTTAATTGGAAAACTCAGCAAATTAGATCAATCTGAGTGTTTCTATTCAAGGCAGACCAATGAATAAGGGTAATTTAGATAATTCTCTCAGCCTTGACAACCCAATACTGCAGTGTTGAGGTCTGAGGTCTGAGAAAGTGAAACTGGACACAAAACAAGCCCCAAACTAACAATAGAGTGTCTTGTTTGAAACTTCAATATGGAAATTGAGAAAAGAAGAGAAAGAAAGAGAAAACTGAGAAAATTGAGAAAGAAAAGAAACTGAGTAGATGAAAAAAAAAGAATTAGAATTATCAGAGCATTTATTCTCTAACAGCTTCAGTATTTTAATGCACTGCCTTGTGTGCCACAAAATCATGCAGCTGTACATATGGGTGCAGAGCAGAGAGAAAAAACCTGTTCTAACCATTGAGTGAAGCCTGCTGATTTTTGCTTCTCTGCTTACAGCAGCTCTCACCCTTCACAAATACAGACACATTTGTCTCCATCTTCCTTCCATCAGCTCAGGTTGTCAAAACTTAGTTTCAGGCTGTGGTGCTTGGCACTTTCTGTGCAAGCACACACATTCCACTGCTTTGTGCTTCCCTTCCTTTACCCCCTTCCACTTTATGTCAAGAACTCAGAAATCTGTCGCTGGAGTTGTCAGTCAGTATCCTGAAAAAAAACCCCAGCTTGTTCCTATACTTGTAGTGAGTTGCTGGGTAGAAAGGACAAAAAACTGTCACAGGAGTCCCTGCAGCAACAGCAACATTGCACCAGAAACTCTTTGGGCACTGCCTGAACTCTGCAAAGTGTCCAAGCTGTGCTGAGCCCTGGCTGACTGTGAGGGAAACATCTGGAGACCTGGGAAATGCCTGCAAGTGTCTCTGACTGAGAAAAGACTCTCCTAAGATAACATTTGCTGCCCAAGAGGTCTGACAAGTGCAGTGGCAGGTCTGTGCAGGTTGTCAAACAGGATTTCTGTAGCTTGCTTGCTTTTTACAAGGAATATTCTTATACTTATAGCACAGACGTTCCCCCAGAATCCTCTTTGAGCTTCTGGGCTTTTTGCTGATAAGTGCAGCATAAAGGAAAGGAAAAAAAAAAAAGAAAAGAAAAAAAAAAGAAGAACATTGTCCCCAAAGCTTGTTCAATGCAAACAGACAGGCACAGATGGTGGATGAGACAAGGCTGACACTGTGACTCAGCCCAGCTCAGGAAACTGAGAAGCAGCAGAGCTGAGAACAGACCTGTGTTCAAAGCACCACTTCACTGTCCCAGCCTGGGCACACCAGGGCATCTCCTTCACCTCCAGCCAGCACCATCCCCTGATATCTCAGCCCTCCTGGTGGCCTCAGCCCAACTCCTGACACACCAGCTCTGCCCTGGGTAGCACTAATTGCCACATTTTCCATCTGAGGGGCAGTGGGGGCTGTGCTCTTCTGCTGCATCTCAGCCACTGGAGCAAGCAGATGTCCCATGGCATCAAGGGGCAGCTGTGCACTGTGTTGTGTTTGTGCCATGGGTAAATAAAGATTCCTCCCTCTGGAGTTTCTTCAGTTTTAATGGTTTTTTTTGAAAATAAAATTAAAAAAAAAAATGAAAGGGTAAAAGAGGACACCATAAATACCTGAGAGATTTGCTGCATTTCCAGTGTCAGCTCTGATATTCAGACAAGGTTTGCTAAAACAGCCCTTGGCCCATATCCACAGGCACAAATGAATGTTTCTTCTCTACGACAAACAATAGATTTGGTGACTGACAGAATTTGTTTCATTTATTTTGGGTTTAACAAGCAGGAGCAACAAGAATGACACAGTGAGGTGAGAGAAGACCGCTCGGTTTTCAAACCCTCTCCTGGCTGAATCAGGGAAGAGGGAAAGGAAGGGGAAGGGGAAAGGGGAAGGGGAAAGGGGAAGGGGAAAGGGGAAGGGGAAGGGGAAGGGGAAGGGGAAGGGGAAGGGGAAGGGGAAGGGGAAGGGGAAAGGGGAAGGGGAAGGGGAAGGGGAAGGGGAAGGGGAAGGGGAAGGGGAAGGGGAAGGGGAAGGGGAAGGGGAAGGGGAGGAGAGGAGAGGAGAGGAGAGGAGAGGAGAGGAGAGGAGAGGAGAGGAGAGGAGAGAAGAGAAGAGAAGAGAAGAGAAGAGAAGAGAAGAGAAGAGAAGAGAAGAGAAGAGAAGAGAAGAGAAGAGAAGAGAAGAGAAGAGAAGAGAAGAGAAGAGAAGCCAATTCTTTCCCCTGACAGAAGGTTTCATTTTTAATAATATTCTCCCAGGCTGTGATTACCATCAAACTTTGGATAGGACTCTTCCTGAATTATTCAGGGCAATTTGTACCGTAATCACATGCTTGTTAATATGGCTGCTTGCAACTTTAACTCAAAAGAGTTTTTCTTCTGTGCCCTGGAGCTGCTGCCATCAAGGTTAGAGATAGTCTCTGTTTAACAATCTGCTTGTCAGCGCTGTGCAGAAAACTGCAAGATGCTCTGGAACTTGTTGTTCAGAAAAAAAGATCAATAAAACACCCAACAAGATATGGGCAAATGTCAAGAGGTTCCCTTCCCATGTTCAGGAACGTTGGGGCATTCGTCATATTGGATCACTGGGAATTTTCATTTTAATGGAAGAGCCCTGGTTTGTAATCAAAGAGAAGGGGTACAGCTTGGTTTAGTATCTGCCAGATGGGCAAGGATGAAGGCTCGATCAGCCACTGGACCTGTAACCCCTCTGTTACACCCTCACAAACTATTCTACACCTTTCCCCCTCCGCAGAGTCAAGCAGGAGTTGACCCAAGGCTGCCCAAATCTTGGTTCTGTCCTTGCCCTTATTACTTGTCCATCTTCAGGGCAGGGACTGAGGTGAAACATTTTCTAATTCGGAAGTTTGATAAAAAGCATTCCATTAGTTAGGGTGCCTTTACCAGTTACTGCAGAAGTCCTTTCTCTCAGTGGCAGTGGATCTGCATTCTCACCCTCACAAAATCCACAGGATGTGGGAAGGAAACACCGTCAAGATTTTCAGTCTTGGAAGAAAAGGCAACCTTATTTTTATTTTTTTTTTCTTTCTGATCAGAGGCATATATTGTAATTCAATTCTATTCACTTGAAGACTGAAAACATACAGAGCCCTACAGCCACCTTTAGCCACTCATTTTACCCCATATTTTCTGCTGCTCTAATCCACCAGTAGTTGACACAGCCAAGCTTATAAAGCCCTGCATGATATTTTGCAAATTTAAATTGTTGAGCCACACAGGGAGCAAAGCTCCCATTGAAATGTCAGCACACTAAAATTACAATTTAATGAGTAGCTTTCCAGCAGCAGCTTTCACATATCACTTGTGCCTCACAGCAATAAAAGAGAGTGGGGGAGAAAAAATATATTAAAAAAATCTGTGTCTGTTTGAGATAAAGGTCAACTGCCAGGTGACACTGAGTGATGCCTCCTAATCAGGTTTGGTTTCCAGGCACTGTGGTTATTATTGTTCCTCTCATTATTTTACTGGTTTTGTTACAGAAGTAATTAAAGGTTCTACTTGAGATTAGGGACCCGTTTCTTCAGGGGTTGGTACAAATTCTTAAAAAATCAGCTCTGACCCCAAGGATTTGCAATCAAAGGAGGTTAAGAAGTAGAAACAGAGAAGGTGAAGTGGTATCTTCCAAACCTCTGCATGATTCCAAGAAAGGAATTTTGTAACTAATGGAATATCTGGTTCGGAATTGTGTAACTAATGGAATATCTGGTTTGGTGGACAAAATGGAGAAAAACCCACCCAAACCCACCAACTTGCCACATTCTCCCAGTGCACACAAATCAAAATAAATAATTTTGGGTCCAGTTCACATTCAACTCACATATTTCTTGATGAAACAAACTAACACAATGAAAAAATCTAAAAAGTGTTGGTAGAAAAACAAAGCAGCCCATTGTATTGGTTAAGCTAATTATTGATTTTTTAAAAACCTTAGTTTGTGCTCACTTCAAAGAAGAAACATTTCATATAGAAATGTTTTGAGCATTTTTCTGATAAATAAACCAACCAAAAAAGAAAGAAAATATGCTTATTTATTTTCAGTGGTTTCTTTCAAACACTTTTTCTCGTGTGGCCCCCATAATTTTAACGTTTTACAAACCACATGTCTTGTACCTTTCCAAATACAATTCCAATGCCCTGTGACATCTTTGGAATTATGATGACCTCTGACAAAAATGGTTATAAGAAACACTTTTAAGGTCTGATTTATTTATTAATTAACTTATTTATTATTGATTGATTGATTCATTCATTCATTGATTCACACTTAAATTCAGAAACAGAGCCTTGCTTGTTTTTTGCTACAACAAAAGTAGCAAATAAAGAAATCTGCTGTTGTTTCAGGAGAGCAAAATCCTGTGTTGTGTTGGAGTTTTATGTGATCATAAATGTACAAATAGATAAAAGAGGGTTGAGCTGGCTCAGGCTTACAGTCCCTAAATACATTAGAAATATTGTAAGGTACTGTTCCATGTGTGGAGACACTCTGGGTTATCAAATTAACTGGTTTGTTGTCCCGAAATCAACAGATACTCCTGGGTTATATTACATATTGAAAGCTTTCTCAGGGGTGCTTACAATGTGCCTGGTTTTAAGGTGATTTATCAGCATGGGCAGAATATAGAGGCCTGCTAAAATGTTATTTTTCTCTGTCTTTTGGTATATAGTTCAGTATCTGTAGAATGGTTTGGGTTGAAAATGGCCTCAAAAATCCTCTTATTCCAACCTTCCACTATCCCAAGTTGCTCCAAGCCCCATCCAACTTGGTCTTGGACACTTCCAGGGATGGGGTAGCCACAGCTTTTCTGGGCAACCTGTGCCAGGGCCTCACCACCCTCACAGTAAAGAATTTCTTCCTGATATGCAATCTAAATCCACCCTCTTTCAGTTTAAAGTCTTACATATGGTACATACTTCTTCCCTCCCTCTGTCTTTCACGTACTGTAGATTACATGACCTGTTTTGTCCATGGCAGGCAGAAGACACAATAAATTGCTGAATAAATGAACCAGTTATATGTCTTTTTGTGTATAATTTATACACAAGAGAGGGTCAAACCTCAAACTGGTTTAATAAAGTGTAAAGATATCTTTAATCTTATTGATAAAATGGGGGAGGGGGTGTATTCTTATTTTCCTTGGAAAAAGAAACATGCAAATGAACAAAATTAATTCTTCCTCACGAAAAAAACCCCAAAACAAACAAAGAGACAAACCAAACCAAACCAAAAAATGTCTGTGAAAGATCTGCAAATTTTTTCCAGGGAAAAAAAAAAAAAAAAAAGAAAAGAAAAAACAAAAAGTTGCTGCATTATTCTTGGCAGAAGAATTTCCTCCTAGTATTTAATCTAAGTTTACCCTCCTTCAGCTTAAAAAAAAAGCATTCTCCAAATTTTAACACTTTTTTTTCATTTACCTTTTTTCTTTTTCATTGAAATACTGTGACCAGAAATTAAATGGAGAGGTTTTCAGGGGTGGGCAACATAGAAAGATCTTGAAAATAAAGCCCAGAACCACACAAGTGTTCAGTAGGCAATCTATATTTAGAAACCTGATTGCTTTTAAGTCCCATTAATTTTAATGGTTTATTCATTCAGACAGGAATTGTCAGCTTAAATGTGCTTGAACGTCTCTGCCTTTGAACTTTGGCCCATGGGTCAGAAATAGTCTTGTCTTATTTTAGGGAAGGATTGTCTGCTCCTGCCCTGGCAGAGCAGAGTCACCCAGGTCCTTTTTTCTGCTCTCCAAATCGTGATGTGTACCAGGGATCTTTCACTGAAGGGCAGGGAGGACAAATGCACACAGACAACAAAGCATGTTTTATTCATGGCACTTCCCAGCAGATAACCTCCATGATTTTGCATTTTATCTGCCTTTTAAGGCATTCCTACGGGCAGCAGGGTGAATTGTGTTTCCCCCTGCTCAGCCCATCAGTTACCTCAAAAGTAAAAGGGGAGAGGGAGTATATGGGAGTTTTCATCAGGGATTCTTGGCTCAGGTATCTCTCCTGGTGAGGCTTGTCTGTGTAGGAAGGTCAGGAAGCACCATCTGTGATGGGAGAATCTGATGAGGCTGCAGTGTTAGATCTTGGTGTCTGTTCTTACACATTTACTCTGGTTTAATGTCTACTTGGCAGTTCATGGCTTTTACTGTTCAGTAATTTCTTCTCCTCTTTAGCAAATCACAAAATCATCTTGCCCTGTGCTGTCACATTATTCTTGTCAATCAGAGCTCTCTGACGGCTGAAAGTTTCCTCTTGCTGCTTGAAACTGAGTCTGCATTTAGCATGGGAATTACAGAATGATTTTCCAATTTTAGTGCCAGCTAAAATGTGAACTTAGGAACCAGGGTGTACTGGATACTGGAGCAAATGGTGCTGCAAGGATTTTGTAGCAGCCAAAAGTTGCACCCCACAGGTCATTTATGGACTGCCAAATTTATCAGATTTGTTTCTGAGTCTTGCCATTCTAGTCTGTGACTGAAAGTAGATGATTTTTTTTTCCACAGATATTGATTCCAAGTGAAGTGGTAACTTTGTCAGAATGTGTTGTTTGGGCATCCTGTCTTGTTAGGGCTGTCTCAGGTCAGGTTACTGGAGGTCTAGAGGAACTCCAAACCCTTAAATTCAAGGTCTCACTTGACTTTGTAAGATGAAGTGATTTCTACTCCAAGAAAAAGACTGGGCACTTGAACTTATTGCACTAAACAAGATTTTTTTTTTTCCCCAGGCGCAGCTGTGGTTTTGTTTTTCAGTGAAAAGGAACAGGAAAAGATTACATTGGAAAATGAGATCACTGTCCTTTGCCAGCAGTGTACCCACCCTCAGTGGCAGTACAAATGCCACAGTTTAGAGAGGTAGATGCTCAAAAACCCTCTCTGAATTCTCTGCATCATTCCTATGCTGATCTCTGTGTCCTTTGCAACCATTGGATACAAGCTACAACTTTTGTTGGAAAACCTGTCATTAGCAATTAGGTGTAAACATATCTGATTGATTTATCAATTTACCTGATATTCTCTGTTGATTCTTCTTTCTCTCGCTCAGCCAAAGAGGCATCAGAAGAAAATTTTAAACCCCAGATGACTACTCAGTTATATCCTCAAGTCTTTTATTTTGTTTTCATCTGCAGCAGAATCTCTGTGCACATAAAAGCTCTGTAACTTTCAAATTTCAAGGTCGACCTCCACGTATCCAAAGAGCTCAACATTTCAGTCAGGCTTATTGATGGATAGTTTTTCTTCTGTTCTGCCACATGTACATCTATACTTACATCTGATACTCAGAGAGGTTATCTTTTCTCCCACAAATAAATATATTGCCCTGGGCTCCCATTTGCAGTACTCTGGAGGGAGAAGAAAATTTTCCTGGGACACGGAACTGACAGTGGTGCATAAAGTTATTTGAAATTGAGACATACTCGAACCTTGCAATAAAGTGCATAATAATATTTGCATTTTGATGATATCTTTTTTTTTCTCTCCTGTGTCATGGTTTGTTTTCTGTGGGCAGCTGAGCCACACACAAGGTCTCACTCACTCCCCTCTTCCTGGGATGGGACCATGAAGAAAATGGGAAGGTAAAAGTGAGAAAACTTGTGGGTTGAGATAAAGACAGTTTAACAGGGAAAAGTAAAGTTGTGCCCACCAGGAAAGGAAAACAAGAAACTCCTTCCCCACTTGCCAAGGGCAGGCAGGTGTTCAGCCACCCCCAGGGAAGCAGAGCTCCTTCCTGTGTGACAGTGACTTGGAGAGACAAATCCACGGCTGAGAACATCCCTCCCTTCCCTCCTCTTCCCCCAGCTTTATATCCTGAGCATGCCATGGTTTGTCTGGAATATCCCTTTGGTCAGCTGGGGTCAGTTGTCCTGGATGTGCCCATCAGATCTCTTTGTGCCCCTGCAGTGAGAGGCAGAAGAGGCTTTGATGTTGTAAAAGCACCAACACAACTTTCATCACAAATCCAAACTGCAGACCCATGCAAGCTGTTGTGAAAAAAACTTAACTGTATCCCAGCTAAACCCAATCTATTCCATCATCATGCTTGATTAATGTCCAGATTTGCCCAATAATTACTTCCTAATAAACACATCAGAGGAGCCCATTTGCCTGCACAAAACATTGATGGTAAAAGCAGATGAGCTTCCCAGGTTGGTGATTGATTTCCCAGGAAAACCAGATTATGTTTTAAGAATTTTGTGTAATTAGTGCAGCCAAATACTAATCTGATTGGAGCAGAAAGAGTATTTGGGGACTGCAGTCTGTGACGAGAAGGGTTTGAGTACTTTGAGATAGTTTTGTGCATGTCATAAGCTTGCCACACAAAGAAGGTCGAGAGATTGCAGAGACAAAGGAGTGAAGCATTGACACTTCCAGTGACAATAATTGATGTGGTTCTTTTCCAATTCATGGCATTTGAACTCCTGAAGGTTGAGCCTTTTTCCTATGGAAGAAAGGCACAAGATTAGAAAGACAACAGCAGTGGTGGCAAATTAAAACCAGAAGACCCAAGGGTCAGAGGACAGGTTCTCTGCAAATAACTCAAGCCAAGGAAATGCCAAATGTAATTTAGATGGATTTTATTGCTTTTTCCAGCACAATTCCTATCACTGAGGTTTGTTTCCAGGCACTTTGGGCTTCTGTCTTCTGTCTCTGCTTTGGGTGTTACTTTTTAAAGATTCAGAAAAAAGCATTTCTCTCCACATGCTCACACACAGTTCTTAACAGAGATACAAAGACAATGACAAACCACTTTTCTATGCTGAGCAATTAGCTGGAGATAAGTCAAAGCAGTTTGAGAGGCTGCTCAGTGGGACGATCTTGCCCAGGAATTTCTCCTGACTTGGCTTCTCCGCTGCTAAAGGACACAGAGTCCCTTTGTGAGGGCTGAGCCTGGTGTGACTGCACTGTCAGCTCCCGGTAAATTCATATATATTTAAGTGCATTAAACATCTGCTGAATTAGTTCTGGGAGGGCTGCTCTGCCAGAGGAGCCCTGCTGCCCTTGAGAAGCAGATCACGAGCGCCGAGCGCTGCCGTTGCGTGCGGCCAGAGGCAGCATCGCCCTCCCGAGAAAGGATGGAGGAGACTCCATCCTCGGGTGCAAACTGCTGACATTCCCTGTCCCAGGAAACATAATGAAGCCTTAACCTTGCAAAGCTTCCTCCCCTGTGATCAGAAATATATCCAATTCGACCCAGCTATGCACTCTTGGAAAAAGTACTCCTGAGCTAAGCATTTCTCTTTCCCTCAGTTCGAGGTGGAAGTGAGCTACAGAGGGTAATGTTGGCAGGGTATTTCACTGCCTGGGAGCACTTGGATGGCCCTGGAGATGCATTCATTGCTCCAGGCTTGTTTAAATCTACAAGGCTGATATGTGGACTGCCAGGACATAGCCTGCTTGGGACTGGCTGAGAGAGTTGGGATTGTTCAGCCTGGAGAAAAGAAAGCTCCAGGGAGATCTCAGAGCTCCTTCCAGCTCCTAAAGGGGCTCTGAGAGAGCTGGAGAGAGAATTTGGACAAGGGTGTGGAGTGACAGAAATAAGGGGAATTACTTCAAACTGAAACAGAGTAGGTTTAGATTAAATAATAGGAAAAAAATATTTCCTGTGAGGGTGGTGAAGACCTGGCACAGAGAGGTTGTGGCCGCCCCATCCCAGGAAGTGTTCAAGGTCAGGTTGATGGGGCTTGGAGCAACCAGGGATAGTGGAAGGTATCTCTGCCTGTGGTGGGGGTTGGAATTGGATAATCCTTATGGTCCCTTCCAACCCAAACTATTCTGTTATTCTGTGGATTATTCCATGACACTGTTCCTCATTTCTGGCTTGATATTTCTCAAGAGTGATGCTGGGCAGATACTTTCAGGATTTTCCAAGTTTATTCCTGTGGTTCATGAGACACAAAATTTCTCCTGAAACATCCACAGACACGCTGGAGCTGCAGCTGGCAGAGAAGTGGCACCAGCTGGAGACAGACCAGGCAGGACAGAGGAGGGCAAATAGGTTGCACTTGGGGTGTTGAGGGGAACATGACAGTCACAGAGAGATATTTTACTCTCTGTGAGTAAAATAACAGAGATCTGCATCCTATCACAGCAAAAGTAGAAGTTGTGCAGGATGAAAAAATAACAGCTGGTTGAGATTTCTGTAAGCATGCGGGCAGTGGCTTGCCAGCTGTTTCCAACATCTGCACATTCTTTAGCAGCTGGCAGTTCAAAGCCTTTTTATTTTTAACTTAGTATTTAAAAAAAAAGGTAGAATTAGTTTTCTTTTTATTTTTCTTTTTTTTCTTTTTTTCTTTTTTTTTTTTCTTTTTCTTATTTTTTTTCTGCGAAAAAAAGCTTATTTTGGGTTCTATTCAAGGCAGCCCGTAAGTGCATATGAACATTCCATTGTTAACTCCTAGCAAAATTCATCTTCACACCCACAAAAGACCCACAAAGGAGCTACTGGGAGTAGGTAACCCCTGCCCCCCCCAAAAAACCAAAACCAAAACAACAACAACAACAAAACAAAAAAAAAAACCCACAAAAAACCAAAAACAAACAAAATAAACAAACAAACAAAAAAACCCCCACCAAACAAACCTGCCCTGGCTGCTCCCAGGCTCATCACAGGAAAATCTCCCCACACACAGAGGAGCCAAGAGGAAAAAGGGCAGTGAGGGAACTCTCAGTGATGGGTCAGACCAGCCCCAGCCCCATGGGAGGGGGGGAACCCCCTCAGTGGGTCAGGGAGAGGGTCCACTCACACACTAAGAGGGGTCACTTCCTTGGGGAAATGGGAAATGTCATGGGATGCAGAAAAAGAGCATTTTGTGATTCCACAAGGATTATTATTGGATGTGGGAGGGAGAAAGCTCTGGCAGGGAAAGGAATAGGTTTAAGTGGTTCGAGAAGCAACAAGAATTGTGAAATAGAGGGATCAGGGGCTACGAAGAGTTGTCTGAGCTACCACACAATTCACACCCTGGGTCTGTTTTTGTTGTGTGAAGCTGTGGCCTCAAGGGCTCATCTCTCCAGATGCCAGAAACTGGGAAGGGCATGACCCAGGGGAGTTGGATCCACACTCTGCACATACATTTTTATATCTATATATGCACTATATATAGGTGCATATGCATTTATCTAATTAAACAAATAAACAAATATCCCTCCTATTAACAGACCTTAACCCTGAGCTGCCAAACAAGGGCAGCAAGACAAAGCTGCATGTGAGGATGTGTCTCTGTCTGAACCAGTGTGGCCACCATGGGTATATGGATTTATGAGCTCTGCATGTGCCTGCTGGGAATACCTGCTCAGTTTCACCACTGATTGGGCATTTTTTGGGATAGTGGATTTGCCAACCTCCTAAAAGGTACTTAGGGGGCTCCCAAATTTCTCTGTAAAAGATTACATAGACCACACTAATGATCTGTCTCAAGTTATTCAGTGCATTTTCCTTTTCTCATATCTTCAGTCTACTATTATCTGTCTGAAAAGAGAAAGCCTGAACTGGCTCACTTTTTCTTTTCTTTTCTTTTCTTTTCTTTTCTTTTCTTTTCTTTTCTTTTCTTTTCTTTTCTTTTCCTTTTCCTTTCCTTTTCCTTTTGGTCAGAATGGGAAATATTTGTCTTGTATTTGGCCTGAGATCTACTATAATCCATAGATCCTTTGCAGAACAATTCCTGTTTTTCCAAGTGCTCCCCAGCTTGCATTTTGGAAAGTACTTTTACCAAAATTGAGGGTATGTGCCAATCTAGAAAAATGTGCAGCCACAATTTCCAGCCTATCTCTCACATTTGCCAAGACTTTCCACTGTGTCCTGCAAAAATAAGAATAGTCCTCAAAAACTTGATGTGAATAAACCTAATCCCAGTTTCACCTGTGAGGATATAAACTGAGCTCTACCCAGCACAGATGTCTGAAAAACCTTATTTGATACAACCCTTCACTCATCAGCACAACTTTGTTATATGCTCTGGGCAGAAGTTATTGTCAGGTTTGCCTCCCCTCAGAGTAATTTTGTTTAGTTAATGTTTATCTTACTGATGGGATTGTCAGGTCCTACACTGGCAGAGCTTCACTGCAGACAAGGATTGAAGGCTTTCCCCCTCTCCACGATGCTCCACAGTGTTTATTATCTTGCCATACAAGGAAACCACACATTGTGTTGTTCTTGACAAATCCATCCCCTTGTCACCCTGTTTGTTTAGCTGCCTGCTCAATGTTGTTCTCTTTTGTTAGGGACTGAATCTTTTTTTTTTTTTTTCTTTTCCATTATAAAGACAGCTTTTGTGGACTTTTTCCTCTTCCAGTTTCCTTTTCTTCCACAAGGTCTTGAAAATCTGAGATAGCATTAGCCAATTAAATAAATTACCCAGGATGAAGTTAATTGGAAGAAGGTATATTTTAGTTGATGATTATTTAATATTCTTTTCCTATTATAATCTGTGAGTTTGGTTTGTCATCTTAGTATTTATTGGACCAGTTATTTCTCATTGAAATTTTATATGAACCCTGGTAACACATGACAAGGCTCACTCTTAACTTTTCTAACAATTTTTCCATGCCACAGAGTGGTTTGAGCCCACTGAGTACCTCCCATGTTCTTACTGATGGTGCACTCACATGGGGTTTCCATTTTCCCCAGGATGTTCTTTGTCAGATTAGTTCAGTTTACCACTGGCCTCTCACATTTTACTCTCAGTATACTCACATCACAGAGTCAGATTTCTAGAGTACTGTCAATACTTTTTCTGTTATAGTTTTTATTTCATTAATTTTCTCACAAAATTAGATTGTGCCTTTACTGTTCTTTCTGCTGTGCTTAGTAATGCATCCATAAGCTCATCCAGGCCTCCCTCAGTGGTTCAAATCCCTTATAATTCTTAAGTTATTCATCCAGGAATGGAGCAGCAGAATTATTTGTGGCAACCTTTTACTTTCTATTCCTATATAGAAATTGATTATGAAGACACTTTGACTGAAAAATGGCCTGAGCTCCTTGCAAGGTGGGACAAATTTAATACCAGAGTATTAAATTTAATACCAGAGTATTAAAATTGTTCCTCAATGCTGTTGTCCTCATGGACTATGCAAGAACTCTGAGCCCATGGTCAGGGAGGAACATACAAAGATCTCTTCTGCCTGTACTTGTGCTGCAATTAATTAAACTTACGGAGTGGCTTGGGAGAAAGAAAAGTCTCTTTGGGGCTGAGCTGATGGAGAGATGGGATGTGATTAATCTAATCCTGTCCTTGAAGAATTAATGCACTGAGGAGTGAATTCATTATCAAGCATCATCACCAGAATGGAGACATTTTATTATTTGAGAAATCTGATGGTCGAAACTCCACTCCTGAATCATGAAATGACCCTCCAAATGGTGCCTGTCTCTGGCCCCAGTTATAGGGAAGGAAAACTGGTACTTGAGGGCTTGTAGTTTGGAAAGACCTTCCCAGGAAATCACAACACTTGGGATGCTTTTCCTTGTTGTAGTTATAATTATTTCTGAAAAAAAAAAAAACCCAAAACAACAACAACAACAACAACACAAAACCAAAAACAAACAAACAAACAAACAAACCCCCCAAACACACACACACACAAAAAAAAAACCACAAAAAAAAAACCCCAACCAAACAAAAAAAACCAAAACCAAACCAAACCAAACCAAACTAAACCAAAACAAAACAAAACAAATAAACCAACAAAAAACTGTAAAATCCTAGGTCATGGCCAGAAATCTGTAGTGTTATAACAAGAGAATAAAACCAGGGAAGCCAACTTATTATGCATGTTAGTTCTGAAAAGATAAAAATAACAATGAGGCTTAAAGGTGCGAAGAATGTAAAACCAGATTAATTGATGATAAATAACGATCCAATGTAGATGCTTAAAGGATGACAAGTATACCATGATATTTCCTCACATACCTCTCCCAAAGTCCAGCAATTTGCAGCTTGTGAACTCCCTGAGCTAGAGGTCATTTTTCTGTGTTTATTAGTCCTTGGTAAGTTATGATTCTGTTAATCATTTGTGTTATAAATATTGCTCTGCATTGCTGCAGAGCACCAGTATTATTTATTAATAATAAATGTTTATTCTTCTTGACTCATCAACAGAGACTCTGTTAAACTATACAAATTCCTATGTATTATGAAAAATAATGTCCATGTAATCATTTCCATCACACGTTTTTCTTAGCAGGATTTGGACAAAGTCCCCATTCCATAGAGAATGTTCCTCAGGGAGAGATAGAGGGATATGTTCCCAACCTGTCTTTTAGGCTTTTTCCTGTAGCACTCAGAAAAGTAACATCCAATTCAGATTTTGTGACACGCTTGTGCTAATAAATCATGGCCCAAATCCCCTTCCCTCCATCAGAGACTCTTGCAGAGACCAGTCCCAAAAGTAGATCCAAAAACCATCTTTATGTTTCCCCTCCCTGTAATCATTTGACAAAAGAGAACATTTCATATTGATTCAGAATTGTCCTTAGAAACTCTATTTTGTCTGAGTGGAATCTGATTCATTTTCACATAAAATTGATTCTCTTCCTTAAAAAAAATGAAAACTCAACCATTGTTCGTACAAAAAGAGTTTTTGACTATTTTCAGATCTTCCATAAATGCCTCAGCTTATCTGGGAAGGAAAAGGTTTTTAATTCTTTTCATTTAAGTTTTTTGGCATTGCACAGGGTCTGAAGAACCTAAACCTTCATGAAAGAAATTAGCCCCAGGCTATGCACTCCCGAGTTGTGCTGTTACACTGTTTTTCTGTAAAGTTAAAGTTGCACTGTTACTTGCCTGTTTTAAACTGTTCATGTTGAATCTGTACCCTAAATTTCTGCTCGTTATGTCCAAGTTCTGTACCCTTTCTCCCTAAATCCTGAGCTTTCCCCTCCCCCGAGGAAAGCACGCCGCTGCCTTGTAGGTAGCTCCCCCTGCCACTTCCTGTTGCCCCCCCGCTGCTCCCTGCTGCTCCCTGCCTGCCTGCCGTCGAGCTGTGGGCTCCGCCCAGTATGGAGATGAACTCCCATAGTGCCTGGCTGCAGCCGAGAGTCCAGTTAGAGCTAAAAAAACCCCTGGGACAGCGAGCCGACACAGAAACTGGACCTAAGAAAGACAAAACTGTGCGAGGCACACGCCCAGCTAGCTGCAGACAGCAGGCATTCTTTTGTTACTTTGTCGCCATAGCCTGAAAGAAACTAGAGAAAGGTAACGCCCCTGGACCACACGAGCCAAAGCGATTCTATTGGAACCCCCGTGAGGACGGAATCCCGACTCTGCAGCAGCACCAGCGGCGGCAGATTCGATTGCACCTCCTCCTCCGTGGTGTCTTCAGGGAGCAGCGGCGGCGTGCGCAGCCCCTCGAGCCCCTACCCAGAGCTGATTTCTAATAAAGGCTTTTTCAAAGGAGCTGGTCTCCTGGCCCAATTTATAACATTCATGTCCTTCCCTGAGACACCTTGAAGGTCTGGAAGGAATGAACTGTCCCCAAAGACACTATACACAACACAGGTTCAATGAGAATAGTGTGTGCAAGGGGTACAGCAAAAGGATTAATTTGGTTTTAACAGAACTACCCACCATCAGCTAGTTCTGGGAGTCCAAGGAAAGCTCTCCAGAGTCCCACTAGCAATTGTGGATGTAGAAAAACCCTGGAAGTATTCCAGGCCAGACTGGATGGGGCTCTGAGCAACCTGGTCTAGTGGGAGATGTTCCTGCTCATGGCACGGGGTTGGAACAAGACCATTTCTAAGATCCCTTCCAACACAAACCATTCTATAATTCTATGGTTCCATGCAAATTCCACAGCTGCTTTGTCTCCAGTATTGCCACACAATTCCAGCTCATCCTGCCATATTTACCTTCCCGGATAAGGTTTTTTAATTTCATCCTCACTATTTTACAGGGTTTTTAGTCTGATGCTATGCTCCAGTTCTGATCTCTGGATTCTCTCTAGTTTTAAACTCTTTCATAGACACTGATCCCAAAGGAATGCATTCCTGATGCATTTTTGAACAGCTGATGGCACTTTACAGTGAGTCAGTGAGAGCACGGCTTTAAAAGCCTCACAGACTTTTGTTTCTTCTGCCTAATGTTTCCCCTTTCCCTCAGCTCATATTAAAATGAGTTGTTATTTTCAACAGGGAGCAGACAAGCAAGAGTAAAAGAAGACTGGAAGCTGAAAGCTGAGAAAGATCAGAAAGGGAAGGAATCAAACAGGACTTGGTGACAGGCAGTAAATGAGCATCAGACAGGAGTCATCCAAGAGGGAGAACTCATTTCGGAGTTTGCACCTTGTCTCCTTAGACGAGGGGCTGTCATTCCTCCTTCACAGAAAAGGTTGAAGACACCCACTACACAAAATGCTTTTAAGCCCTAAAACCAGTGTGGGAAGAATTGGAAGATTGTGTGTGTGTGCTTCCACCATCCCACCAGCTTAGCACCATTCATTTTCTTGGGAATGTCCTCTCTCACATGTGCTGCTTCTGCTTTATTCTGACTTTGTTAGGCTGGGAAGGCAAAACCACTGCATGGTAGCATGGGGAGTGAGGGAAAAGTGTGAGGAAAAGTGTGAGGAAAAGCTGTGAAAACCAAAGCCAGAGGAGGAGGAGCAGCAGCTTTAATCCACCTCAGCCATGGGCAGCTGCTGGCCCTGCACCTCTGTTCTCTCACTCTCACTCAACAGGTGGGAAAAGGTCAAGATGAAGGCTGAAACCTGTGTCTGACACAGGGGAAATCCAGTTTCTGCTCCCTGGCTACCCTGTAGCCCCCACTGCCAACACCTGGGCACAGCCAGCCAGTGTGAGTCACCAAATTATGGAATTCACAGGTCTTGCCATGCAAGAAGCCAAAGCAGCCTCTGAGAGACATTTCACTGGGAGAGCACTGGGGTAGGAAAAGCCAGAACCTGAATTTCCCCTACAGCTCCCTACAACTGAATTGTTCCTAGTGTCTGCCCAGAACTAACTGCATTAGCTCTCAAAGCAAGCCAAAGTCAAAAGGAAAGCTTAATTAGGCAAAATGTGTTGAGCACTCAGCTAGAGAGTCTTTTCCCCCCAGAATACTGAAAGCAGAAGATGTTCTAGTCTAGATACGCTTTCTGTGGATTTGTATTGCAAGTTTCACTTTGTATTTCTAAAACTTTTTTTTCACCATATTGCTTCTATGGGAAGAAACCACTGGATTATTAAAATACGAATATCGATCTAATATCGGTATTCAATTATGACAGACAAAAACTCTCTAACAGTTTAAAGTTAGAAAGTGTGTATGTTTATTGCAACGCAGGGCAGCATGTGGGATAACTCCCTAATGCACACTGCCAAGATCACAGGTAATTACAAAGCTTTTTATTTACAAAAGTGTTGAATAAAATACAAATGCATAATCACACACCTGTCACTTCCTCTTCTCCACTTTGTATGCTAATTGGGAAAAAGGCTATTAAGTGTGCGTAGTTTGTTCCCTGAAAAGAGTCAGGGGTCCATTCTGGGGAGGGGTCACTAGAAATGAGGAAGTAAAATGAGTCTTTCTCGTTCTGACCTTTCTGCCTTTTCAATGCAAACTTGACAAACGAATCCTTGGTAGAACTTATAGTTTCCTGTGTTCAACGGGTCCTTCAAGCATGGGAAGCCTGCAACTACCTTGTGTCCTTGAGATCCATTTACCACATTTTGTTTTTCATTACAAGCAGAGCTACATAAACATAAAGTTGACAAGCAATGAGTTACTAAATCTGGGATAGCTTGTGTAAGATCCTGCTTCTGTTAACTGCAAACAAATCTTATCTACCTACTTCAGCTAATTCAGCAACTATAATCTTAACTTTCTTAAAATCCTTAGTTCTTCAAAATTAATGCCTCACCACGGCTGAGAGAGTTCAGCCACTACAGCTTTTTTATGCAAGCAGACTGTAAGCCATTCACCATTAAACACAGAAACAAAAACTTACCCATGCTGCTGTGTCAGAACTAGGAAATGTTTAAAAAAAAAAAAAAAGATGTGCAGAAACATCTATTTCTGTACCACAGCAAGTATGGGGCAGGTAAGCACTGAAAGAGAAAGAACAGAGGCTGAACTCTGTCCTGTACATCCCCACTGCGAAACCAATCAGAAGAATTAGTCTGGATTTACATTGTGCATGTTATGATGGATTAATTCATGTTTTCCTAATAAGGTGATATTGGTTGTAATAAATGCTAATTCATGTTCTCATACTATATATTTTATGTAATTATAATGCTTACTGTAATGGGTGATGGTAAAACATGTAGTCTTAGGAATGTCAGAGAAAACTCACTTAGCACAGAGGAATACCCCAGCTCTGGGAAAGAGACAATGGAATTACAATACCAATGGGAGGTGGAGAGGCACTGAGACGAGGGCAATCAGCTTCTGATAAGGATTGATGGCCCAGAGAATTCGTCCCACCTGGAACATCAAGAGTACTCAGGATACATCCTGCACACCCAGGAAATCCATTCAAGCCAGCCTGATTCTATCAGTAGCACCACTGAGAAACAAAGACACCTAAAGGAATTCTGTACTGGGCAGTGGCTCCAACCCCGGGAAGTTTCAAGTTCCCCTGGATACCAGTATAGGAAACGTGCTGCTGTGGGGTCCGATGAAAGACTTCTGGAGACTGAGGTGCTCTTAGGACACGTGTTTATTGGTCATGGGGGTAGCAGCCTGATCAGAACCGGCTGAGGCAGGGAGCAGCCCAGAGAGAGAGAGTCCAAGGGAGAGGGCGCATCCAAGAGAGAGAAGATGTCCAAGAGGATGAGTTTCCTGTTACATTATATTTTATCTTTCCCCATGCTGAATATTCTGGTCAGCATCAACCAACCAGTACAGGGTACAAAACCTACAGAATCTACATATAGCCTGTGAGAACTACGACATTACCATGCTACTCTACATACCAAAAACCTGGGAAACCACCCTTTTTCCCTGCTACTTAGCAGGGCCCAACCCCTTATTCATCCCTTTGTCTAGGAAGAGGTGTTGCTCAATCACACAGCCCTGTCCTTCAGCTTGATTAGTCACTATCTTCCTGCCTAGCATTCTGTAGTTGAAATCTTGCTTTTAACTCTATCTCTTTTGTAGGTTTTACACTCTTAGAATCTTTCACTAGCAAACTATCTCTGCAGGGTCATCCTGCTTCATCCTCTCCAACAACCAGGACCACGTAGACATGTCTAGACATGTTAACTGAGTTAAGGGTATAAGACTGGCAGACCTGGACTCAGACCCTTGTGAAACCTCAGGGAGAATGTGTCGTGGTAGAGGTCACGTTCAGAGGTTTTCACCCGGTGGGCACCGCTTCCCTTGCTTCGCTGACTCTGTCAATTGCTGTATTGGCTTTGTAAATTTCTTGTCCGTGATTTTTCGCTGGCAATAAAATTATATTTTATTTAAATTGGCTTTTGCTATTTATAACAGTGCAGATTTGTCCAGGTGTTAGGAGGGGCATTCCCTGACCAACAGAGCTTTGTGGGGCAGCATGTTCCAAACTAAAAAAAGCCTTATCTCTACTGGTGTCACAGTGAGATTACCAGAGCAGGGCAGATTTACTCCCCTGGTTCAAACCACAGTTGGTTTGCTCAGCTGCATCCTGCTCTCAGAGCTCTCTGCGAGTCCATCACACTCTTAAATAAGTGCTGACATTCCCTTAAGTGCTGACATTATCATAGATGCATAGTTTGGGAGAAGTGGGGAGTCATACTTTGTTGGAGCTGCAATCTGGCCTGACCTCCTCTCCTGCCTCCTGAGGCAATTCACACCCTCTCCATTGCCGGGGCACTTGAGGAGACGACCCAGTTAATGATTCATTGAGAGCCCAGGCCTTTAAACTCCATTGATTTCTTGCGTCTGGCTCTTGATTGCATCTGGTAAATTCATTTCTGTTTGATGGTATTAAGTGTTTTGAATAATTAATATGGTAATTTATCCCAGGCTGAGGAGTAAATGTTACCTTCTGCTGGGAGGAGGGTTGGGAGGGGAATACTCTTTAGGGCACTTTTCCCAGTCCCTTTAATGTCAACATGGTACTTAATGTAAGTGCCTGTCTGACAGCTATTGCTGCTCGGAGACTCCAGGGCAAGCTCGACTGGGAGAACAAGCACTCCATGCACAAGCATCCATTCTTGCAGTTTGCCTTTAATTATCTGAAAAACAATCAAAATGCCTATGTGACATCAAACAGAATAGGGGAAAAACACCTCTGATCTATCCTGGTCTTCTCAAATCAAAGGAAGATTTTTTTGTGAGGTCTTCAGGAGCTGAACTGAACTCCAGGTTCCAAACTATGCTAAGAACACTCTTTTACAGAGCACCCTTGGAAGCTTAATCCATTTTGGATTTAGCAGACCTGGTAATGACTTCTGGACCTTCCTGTCCAATCCACAGTAATGTAATCTCTTCCTTAATGGAAATCAGCATTGGGACATAATTGAATTTTTTCATTATTTCCATTATAATACATCCAATAATCAGAATTGTTAATTACAAATGGGCTTACTTTTTATTGCATTAGCTTCTTTTCTAGACTGGTATTGATATCTTTCAGGTATAATAATTCCCAGACCTTGAAGTCATCAGTAAACCTACAGCTACCCAAACAAATCAAATACTTTAAGTCAAAATAACTCTTCCTTTGATTTGCCTCTGATGTGAAGGTTCTTTTTCTTTGTGAGGTCATGCAGTACTAAGCATTCAGACACTGGAACAAAAATCATAAAGTCAAACTGCTAAGTCACTTTTCATTAAAACAGTGTTTGAAATAGCCAGTGATGGTTATGTACAAGACAAGCTTAACTCCTCAAAGTGTTTTCCATTGTTTCATGACTTCCCTTCAAAGGTTTGACTTCTGACAGAGAGTGATTGTTTCTTGGGTTTTGTTTTGTTTTTTTTTCCTAAGCTGATCTTGTCTTCTCACATGTTTTTACTGGCACTTAAGTTTATTTCTGAACTGTTTTCTCCAGTGCTGTGTGCAGTTTTTGAGGGCAGAAATAAGAAGTGAAGAGACATTTTTGCAAAACTGTAGAGATGAAGGAAATTTAATTCTCTCTACTTATTGGGTATGTTCATCCAGAGAGGATGACCCACATAATTTCTTAGATTAGACAGCAGTGTTTTAAGACCAGCTGCAGAACTTTCCTGTCTGACAGTGCCTAGAGAGCAGTTTTAGCCCCACGGCTTGGTTCCAGTAGAGCAAAATCCAGAATAAAAATTTCAGGTAAGTGGTGGGGCTCCAAACCAGTGCCATTGTGGATTAGAGGTTACAGCTCTAATTTGTGGGGTTTTAGTCCTTGTTAAAACCTTGATATCCTCCTTCTTGTTCCAACTCCATTCTGTCACTACCCCTACCATCTCCAGGAGCAGAGAGATTTCAATGAGTGACTAAAATATGTTGCACATTTGGGTACATCTGAAGCGATCAGTGCTTCTACACATCTCCCAGCCCTGTTTCTCTACTACAGGGTGCCCATTTCTTTCCTGGAATGCCCATTTTCAGCTTCAGAGATGGATTCCACATTATATAAACAGTTGATCTGTGAGAACATAATCATTTATTAGCTAAAATGTCCGGGGGAGTCCTATTAGAACAGGAAAAAAATCTAAAAGACATCTATTTGGCTGTTTGCCCACAATTCAAAGCATTTAATATCTAGTGCTATCTTAAATAATTCATTACTGCTCAATATGCCTAATACCTCTGTTGAGAGCGACGATAAATGAGGTTAAACCGGATTCCTGCTGATTTCTTCTCCTTCTGTTGGTTTAAACTTTGATAAATATATGTTTTACTAGACTTGATAATAACATCAGGGAACAAATGCTTTTCAGTCAGGGAAATGAGTCAGAGGCATTTTCCTCTCTCTGTGACAGCAAAGATTGTATTTCCTCTTTAACCTTACAAGTTTCTTTGAATTAGAGCTGGTGAATTTGTATGAGGAACTGGTCCTTAAGGACCAAGCTGTGTGGATCAGCTCAATAGCTTCAAAATTCAGACTAAAAGAGACTTTTGGTGGTGTATGAATCTGTGTGTATTTGTCTGAGTGCTGCTACGCAGCTAAATCAAATAAACAAATTATAAGAAAAAAATTAGATAAAAGACATTTCAAACATATCTGCCTAGCCTCAATTTAAGAGCATGTGCCCCACTGGGAACTTAGGATAAGTGTAAATGAATATGCAGACATTTGAATCTTGCAAATATTTCAGCCTGTCATTTGTAGCTGTTCAGAAGAGTAATAACTTTGCAAACGATAACACTGTGAAATGTTTCCTCTCTCTTAACCTATGCCCCTCCTCTGTGTTCTTAGAGCTTTCCTAATAGGCAACATGATTCCTGCAGAGGAAATTTATTAGCCCAGCATATTGTTTCTGACTTGCCACCCTTTGCTTGTAATTAAATCCAACTGCAGACGGAAAGACAACAAATCCCTGGCAAGGTTCACTGGGAAGAGAGAGAAGCACGACGTATGGGATAATAAAGGATAACAGATTGTGGAAGAGACCTCTGATCTGAGGTTTTCTGATCCAAAATCATACTGAAAGCTAAATTACAGCCTGCCCACCTCCTCCTATAGCTCCTTCACTTGTCAACTCAGTGTTTAGACTGGAGTGCATCTCTCACACATGAAACCACCAGCACCTCCAATGCCAAATCTCCCAGCAGTGAGACTTGGGCCACTGCATCCTCCACCCAGAGGCTTTAACTGAAGCCAGGGAGGAGATTTTTAGGAAGTGGATGATGCCTAAAAATTTTTACCCTTTTAATATATTTAATATATTTTCATATATTTGTATGTTTGTAGATAGAATACACAGTTATAACTTCTAGTACTTTTCCTGCCCTCTACCATGGTTTATCAAACCCTCACCAATACAATCTTGAATTCTGTTTAGTCTTGCTTTTAGTTCTTTTCGTCTAGCAAGGGCATTTTGTTTTGCACCAGACATTGTAGACACAATAAAGTGTAGGAATAAAAGCTGGGGGCAGGGGAGGCTCCAGTGGGACAGAACCCTGGAGGGAAATTACCTAAACAACTACTCTTGTAATTGGACAATATTTTATAGAGATACTAATCAACTAACTGACCTTATAAAAATTTCAGAAATACTACATCACATGTGCCTATTGCCATATTGTGCACCTGGGAAGCTTTCAATTAAACATTTTCTTCTATATCATAATTTTAACACTCTTTGGAAAGGTTTTGTGTTTTATTCCAGGCGACAGGGACGCTGGAGCAGTATTTCCAACTAGGACCAGAGACAATGTCTGTGCAGACTTCCTCAATCTCACACTACCCTAAAACCAATTCAAAGCCCACCTCAACCCTGACAACCAAAGTCCCTGTTAGCCGGTCCTGAGAGCTGTGCTTCTGCTTAGCTGTTCTAGATATCCTTCCCAGTAACACCTGGGTAAGAGCATTGATGCTGCCTGAGGAAGAATTATCTCAAGCTAAAAAGAGTGGAAATTCCTTAATCAGAAATCTTTCAAGCAGGGAACACCTTAGGAACATTTGACTCTACAAGCTACTCTGTAAGTTGTTGCTTATCTTTATTTGGTGGAAGGAAATGATTTCTGTGTTACCTGCTGAAGTTCTTCTTGGCTGGTCTGTTCATCAAGCTCTGTTTTATGAGAAGCAGAACACAAACTATGCGAGCAGCTTCTGTGTCACAAGTTGTAGAAGGAAAAAAATCCAAGTTGCATTTTAAATCTCAACAAACCAGGACTTAAAAATACCTGAACAGTTCTGAAACATGAATGAGAAACCACATTGAAGATCTAAAGTTTGGTGTCTTCTTTGTGGCACTGAATAATATTATATTAAAAATTGCAGTATTGTTTTTGATGATTCTCTTATTGGAAAGTCCAGGGAGACCGTAAGCTACATAATTTTGGCAATTAGGAAAATTGTTATAGGTAGGCTGGAAAAGAAAAATAAAGCTGCACTGTGAAGACACTTCTTTTACAGACAAGCTGTCATAGTTTCACTCCAGAGTTCCATCGTATTTTAGTTCATAACAATAATAAATATTTAAATACATCTGTGTGGAAATTTAGGTCTATATATATTGAAGGATTAAAACAGGTACAAGAAAGCCCTGCATCATAGAAACATGGACAAAATTATTTCCCATGTGGGTGGTGAGGCCCTGGCACAGGTTGCTCAGAGAAGCTGTGGCTGCCCCTGGATCCCTGGAAGTGTCCAAGGCCAGGTTGGGTTTGGAGAAACCTGGGATAGTGGAAGGTGTCCCTCCTCATGACGGGGGGCTGGAACAAGAGGATCTTTAAGGTCCCTTCCAATCCAAACCATTCTGTGACTTTGTGATATAGTATGCAGAAATATGTTAAGAAGATTCTAGTGTTCCTTTATTTGTAATTTTTACAAATATAGAAATCGTATCCATGTTTCTTGTCCATAACTTGTGAGAGATTTGTTGAGTTTTGGTGATTCCACCATCAGGCTACAATGGTGATAAGATAGCTGGAGCATAAGAAAAACAGTTAGGGCAAGTTTCTTTTGGTCATTTTTAAAGTGGCACAACTTTTGAGAAGATAACCAGAAAACCTGGGAGATACCATGTGTCACTAAGCAAAAAATAATATTCAGCAAACATAAATTCTACTTTTCTAAAGTGATTATATTCTGAACAGAGAAGTCAAAAAGGGAAACACACTGTGACTGTACAACACCTCATAGAACTCTTCAATTAACTATGCAATACATCATTCCAGTTCTATAGTAAAACAGGGAAAATACTTCCAGGTCTCCGAGACCAAAATGAGTTCTACATCTATGAACTGGAACATGGAAAAGAGACAAGTATTAATGTATTGTTACTTTACAAAATTGACAAAGAAAATAAAATTTGTCTTAGTTCTGTTCCAAATACAAAGTTTATTTGGCACTTGCAACAATCCAATGAGGTGATTATTTTTTTTTTGTCATAAATAGACTTTTCCTATCCAAACAAAAGTCCCATTTCCTGGGCTATGACTAGAGTACTTCAAGTAAAACATGTCAAGAACAGGGATTGGATGAAAAAATAAATAACTTCACTTTCATTTTACAGATGATAAAACTGACAATATGAGAGACCGAATAATTTATACATCACACTGAAAATTTAAGATGGGCTTGAACTAATTCATGTCTTGAATTCCCATTCATTGCATCACTGGTTTAAAGATAAATACATAAATGAATAAAAAGATAAATAGATAAAATCTATTCCAGGAAGTAATTTTATTTAAGGTTGTTTAGCATTGGGAATAACAAAATTATTTTATTTTTAAATGCTGTTAAGAACATGATTGAAATATCAGCCATATTCATTTAAGTGTTTAAAACATCACTTTCTAAGAATACCTTTAAAAGGTGTAATTTCTTTGACTAGCAACTAACCATGCAGCATTTTTATGTCTTGTAAAAAATAATTTTATCGAAAATCCGTGTAGCATTTCAATGAGATGCAAACCAGCTTTTATGACCCCATCCAAGTACAGCGAAATCTTCAGTCCCTTTGCTGCTGCACTGGAATAAACAGGCAAATTCATACCCCCTGAAAAAGCAATTTTTTATCAAAATGCTGATCCTGACGCTCCACGCCCAGAAACTCGACTGTTTATCTGCCTCGCCCACAGACACCATACGGAGCATATGTAGGACACATCGAGTGGCTGGAATTAGCAGAGTCATTTATGAGCTGCATATAAATGCATCATTTGCACAAAATTCTTGGTGATAATAGCCAAATTAGGGAAGGTGATAGCACCATCTCATTTTTTTTTTTTCTTTCAAACATTTATGGAAATGATGACTTTATCCAGTTCTTGTCCTCCTCAGAGCTGACGTTAAATCAGAAACAAGATCTCTTAGGACATATTAGAAATAAATTGTCATAACTTTCTATTCCAGTGTGTATTGGAGTTATGAGAAGTTTCTTTTTCTTTCTTTTTTTTCTTTTTTTTTTTTTTTTCCCTGAGGAGCAGAGGGATATTTTGCTCATACTGACTGCAGTTTAAAAACCATGATCAAGCACCTCCTTAACCTCATGGATGTCAGTAAATCTAAGTGTTTGCTGAACTGTTACCACAGCAACTCTTCCATACCCTCAAATGCATTGATGTGGCTTTGGTGCAAGCTAAAAATCACTTCCTTGCTTTTGAACATTGGAGTCTGAATGCAACCAGAACCCAGCCCAGGGAGGCCAGACAGACTCAGTGCAGGGAAATGAGTTGGATAAAAGCTTAACGTGCCAGCTCAAAGAACATCTGTTCCTGCTTTTCAGAGAGAATCGAGCAATTTAAAGGCAGTGAAGCCCTTTGTCAGACTTCCTGCTTAGTCCATAATTGATCTGTAAAGGTTTTTCAGTGTCACCAGAGGAAACAGACAAGTGGATTCGGGATTTTTAAGGGGTTCTGGTTCTTCTGCTGGAATTTGCCTGAACCCTTTTTATAAACAGAAACAACTGCACTCCAAGACTGGTGTTTTTCAAATTAAGATGAAAATATGGCAGTGGCACTGCCTTTCCTTCTTCATCCCACATTTCAAGCCACAACCAAGGAGTTCAGAAGGAGGCTAAAACATCACCTACAGCAGTCAACAACTTCTCAGTTTCTCCAGGGACCAGATGTAAGAGAGGAGCTACTCTTGTAGGCTGTGATTATTGCCCGACCAATTTTATGCCACTTTTACTTTCTGGCAGCAGCTCAGTTCCTTGTGGGAGGGAATGAGTGTCAGTACTTGCTGAAGTCAGTTATAATTTCTCCTCATCCTGAGTCTTGAAGAAACCAAGCTGCTTCTGAGAATAATGCTCCACAGACACAGATGAATGAAAGAGGCTCCTACTTCCAAATTTTTGAGAAGCACTGGCATAGCGTTAATCACTGTCATTTGCCAGTAGAAACAATCATGGAGTGCAATCACTTCTTGATTGCTAAAGAAATTTGCCTTTGCCTAGAGTACTAAGGTTTGATTTTCCTTTTCATTTTCAGCAGAAATATCTGTTGCAGCTGCCACTGAAAACCACAACTGACAGCAGAAGATATTTGTGATATTTTGGTGTTTCTGTTTACAAACAGAAGCTCAGAAAGTTAGTATATAGATGAAATGTAAAAGAATATTTTATAGACATGATGGGGATCGTCATATCCATGAATATTTCTCCTCTCCTTGAACCCATAGCCCATGAGAACATCAGCTACCACTCACAAAAGTCCTGTTTTCATCTCACCCAAGGAATTTGCAGCATTATAGCTTCTAACTTTTCACAGGATATTTGGAGCAGAGGTAGGACTGCAACTGGGATCAGCATCCTTTGAAATGAGACCTCCACTCTCTGCTCTGCTTCATTCAGTCATGGCAGCTAAAACAATTTTGCACTGCCAGGCAAGTAATGCCATTATGTGATGTTTTATGTAATGCCTTTATGTGATGTTTTATCCTGAGTCTTCACCAAGCAACAATTAATCTGAAATCATACTTTCATGGGGTATTTATTTTTTTATTCCCTTTGGGCTTTGTGATATCAATGTCATGCCCGTCACAAACACTGACAAATGGAGTTACTGAAAATAAAGATGTGTGAAAGGAATTCAAAGAGATATCACTTGATCTGGGAATAACAGTGAAAATGTCCAGAAAATAGGTGTTAAATCAGCAAATTTACATAGATGTCTCTGTGGCAAAGAAGAGCAGAGAAAATAAGTTTTGTTGCCCTGAAAAGTGGCAGGTGCCCCATCCCTGGAAACATTCGGGTGGGAGGGAGCTCTGAGCAAACTGATCTAGTTGAAGATGTCTCTGATAATTTCAGTTGGACTAGATGACCTTTAAAGGTCTCTTTAAACTCTGAGCATGCCAGTGGTCTATTTTAGACTTTTGAGGACTTGAGAAACCTATCTGAAATTACTGCATCACTGAGACATTTTCATCTCACCTGCAGCAAATCATCACAAGCACCTGAGAGTCAATAACTTGCAACTGAGGGACTGACTTATTCCAGCCCTTAAAAAGTATTTTCATCTCTTGGAGATGAAAATGAAGTATCACAATGGAGAATCTCAATGGAGTATTACACCTCCATCGTAAGGAATTAACTTCCTACAGAGACAGTAATTACAAGAACATGAAGCTTGATCTGGTTGTCAATGAGTTCCACAAATGACTTACAAATTTAGGTGTCCTTCTGCTTCCTTTCTCTGAGATGCAAAGCCAATAATTGGGATAATAGGTGGAATGGAAATAGGTTTATTCCTCATGAATTTTCTGTTATATTGGTCAAACTGCAATGTTCAGGATGGTTTATTTTCCTTACCAGAAGTTTAACCTGGTGTATATCCTGAGCAATATATCCTTTATTGAGGAAGAAATTTAATTAATCTGCTGTTCTATTGGTTAAAAAAAAAACAACAACCTAATGCACAGACTCATCTCTCAAATTAAGAAAGTGGAAGGGACTACAGCATAAACAGAGAGCAGATATAATTGAATATCAATAATCCAGTGGCAATGGCCATTAGTCTCTATGGGAACTTGTAATCACATCACAACAATTAAAGAGGCTGAATGGTTGATAACGAGGGAGAGAAATGCTGGAAGTGTCACTGGCCATGAACACAGGACTCAGGAGTTATACAGGAGAATACAGAGTTGGGCAGAGAGGAACCCTATGAGGTTCAACAAGGGCAAGTGTGGGGTCCTGTATCTGGGGAGGAATAATCCCAAATACCAGCAAAGGCTGGGGGCTAATCTGCTGGAAAGCAGCCCTGCTAAGAATGACCTGAGTGTCTTGTGGGTGACAAGTTATCCATGAGCCAGCAGTGTCTCCTGGGGGCCAGGAGGGCCAATGGGATCCTGGGGTTCATAAAGAAAAGTGTGGGGGTTGAGGGAGAAGATCCTCCTGCTCTGCTCTGCCCTGCCCTGGTGTTATTTTGGTCTGCACAAGGAAAAGGAGCTGGAACGGGTCCAGCAGAGGCCACAAAGATGATGAGGAGCCTGGAACAACTCTGTTAATCTGGGGAAGACATGTCTGAGAGGGGATCTCCTCAATACAAATATCTCAAATATTTTATATCTCAAAGATTGGTGACAAGAGGAGGGTGCCAGACTCTTTTCAGTGGTACCCAACAACAGGACAAGGTCAATGGCCATAAACGAAAACACAACAAGTTCCACCTCAACATGAGGAAAAACTTCTTTCCATGAAGGGTGGCAGAGCTCTGGAAGGGCTGCCCAGGCAGGGTGTGGAGTTCCCTCTCTGGAGACATTCCAAACCCACACAGATGTGTTCCTTGTCAGCTGCTCCAGGGGACCCTGCCTTGGCACAGGGGTAGGACTGGATGATCTCCACAGGTCCCTTTTAATCCTAAATCTTCTGTGATTCTGTGGTTCTGTGATTCTTTAATGAACAAAATACTACAAATATATTTTTTTTCTACTTTCATCTATCTTTCAGAAATGAGACTTGAGATATCATTATGACCTACGTGTTTCTCCTAAAAATCTTGTAAGCATTAGCCAATTTCAAAAAACAACTAAACAGGGAGACATCTGGAGTACCTTAACTTTTGTCATTAAATTGATATAAAAAAAATAGATAGAACAGAGAACTAAAGGAGCTGAAGTGCCTCATGGAGGGAAACATCACAATGTGACCATGCACCTTCAGAGAGACCAGAAAACTCATATGAACATTTCTTTAGGTGGTAATATTATTATTTTGAATAGAAATTGTTATAATTTGTATAATTATAGGACGATTTGGGTTAGAATGGACCTCCAAAGGATCTTTAGTCCAACCCCCGTGCCATGACATCTTCAATCAGACCACCTTGCTCAGAGCCCAAACCCATAGGGAAGAAACTTCATGAGCTCCTATATTTACAGAGCAATTTGTGCCACTAATCTGTTTGTTCAAGCAAGACTTTAGAAGAAGCATCTCTTCCTGCCTCTTCCATTCAAAGGTCACTTCACCTCTCGTAGAATTCTCTCCTCTTCTGAGCTTTCTTAACTAATCAAGAACAATATTTTTAATCTGCTCTTAATTTTCTCAGGCCTGAGTCCTAATTCCCAGTCTCAAAGCCCTTTACTGCCCCTTTCCTTCCACTTGAATTCTAACAAGAGAAAATATTTCCAAAAGTGAGAGCAAAAATAAAAAAAAAAATTTCCCCAGAAAACTTTGGTTTAAATTCAGTGTGCAAAGAATGGAAGATGGATGGCATTCGTGATCACATCCATTATATTTTCATTATGATGACAACACATGAAGTTCTGACAGTTATGGAACTGAAGTTCCTACATTAATCAAAAGCTGTCTTCATTGTTTTTCTGGCACTTCTTCATTAAAACTGTTGCAGCTGAGCTATAGTCCTGTAAGTTATTCCTAAACTGACTCCTTTTCAAGTACAAATGCGATCCAGCCCTGGAATAGATGAATACTTCCAGGCATGGAGATTTCAAAGCACAGTAGGGGGGAGATAAAAGTAATTATACCTCTGTTTTAAGAGAAAGACTGGCAGAGGATGATACTGAATGTGTCTGACTGTTGCTTACTGTAATTTCTCTAATGTATGTGTAAGCACTCTCTTACCATTAGCTCACAACTTTTATAAATTCATCCTCATAAGAGAACAGATTTTACAGAAGAACTGGTGAACACTTTTCCTAGGGGGGAAACTGAGGTGAGACAAGAAGACAAACACATCTTGGGTGGAATCTAACTCTTCTCATGTACCAAATTATTCCTTTAGAGAATGAAGAAACTTTTTTTCCCCAAAGTCTAAAAAAGCATTCAGAAACATCCTAGATCTAATAATATTGTCCTGTTCATTGACACCAACAAAAAAAAAATCCCAACTTTTGCACCAATATTTATCAGTTCAGATTTTCTATATCTGAAGAGGTCTTCTCTGGTCAGGTCAGCACTCATTCCCTAATCTGACTTAACCTGTGTTTAGGTTTGGAAATAGATGGCCAGTGTCAGGATAAGAGGAAACGGCCTCAAGCTGTGCCAGGAGAGGTTCAGATTTGACATCAGGAAGAATTTCTTCTCTGAAATGGGTGAAAAGCTGGTCAGGCACTGGAAGGGATTGTCCAGAGAGGTGGTGGAGTACCCATCCCTGGAAGTGTTCAAGGAATGACTGGAACTGGCACTCAGGAGTCTGGTCTGGTGATAAGGTGATGTCTGGTACAGGCTGGACTCGATCTTGGACATCTTTCCCAAACATTATGATTCCATGGGTGTAAGATCAGGAATATCATCCAGGATTGCAATAATACTGCACAAGTAGGGCTGAGTTCTGTGCTAGATCAGGTGTTCCACCCAAAAATGGATGTTGTGCAGAATCTCTGGAAAACCACTTCTAGTGCTTTACTCCTGCTTCTTTTCTTTCTACCCAACAGGAAAACATCTTGCTGTACAATACCAGTGTCACCTCACATGGTAACACAAGGACTAAGCATCCTCTTAGATCCCACAGACCACTCTCAGCAACAACACTGACCAGGATTATTTCCCCAGGGTTTGCTGAAGACACAGGAACTTTCCAGCAGACTTCTCAAATGTCTATTTTCAAATTTTTTAATGATTTTTTAGGACCTCTCAGTGTTTGTGGTAGACATTGAGCATCCACTCCAGCCTCTGGTGGAGTAGAATGAGGTGTCCTTTGTCATTCTCTAGCACTGCCTACATTATTTAATTATTTTACAAATAGCTCTTTACCTTTGCCATCAATTCTCCCACTTCAATTCCTAAAGGGTCCAGTAACATCACTTACCTTTATTTTGTTTTTGGTATGTGCAAGATTGGCTGACACCTAACCCATAGTTCTTTAAATCAAGTATTTCCCTGTGTTTTGATTGTTTTGATTTGTATATTGATTGTTGTAATTCTTTCCACCTTTCCTTTGTTTATATTTCTATGTCTACCTAGAAATTGTCATCCTTTTATAACTTTTATAACATTTTCCTGGCAGCCCAGGCTGGCTAATAACCAGTGTGGCCTTTCTTGAACTGCAATTTACTAAGTGTCTAATAAAATACACTTATAGCTTTTAATTCTTAATTTTAGCTGTGTTTTGTTTTTCATATTTCTAAAGCTGATTGAAGCAAAGAAGACAGCGATCACCTCCTTCTGTCCAACAGGTCAAGTCATGGGTCTAGAATAAATGCAGACACACTGACCTCCAATTTTCTTTTTATGTATTGAAATAATTTTGTGACAACCAGCTGCCTCTCTTTGCCTTTGGTTGGAATATTTCTGGAATACTCCACACCTACACATGCAGCTGTTCCTTGGACACAGAATTGGACGCTGCTCTGCCTTCTGAGAGAGTAAATAGTGAGCTAAATATCCTACTGACTTTGCAGGGTCTTTTTATAGATCCTAATATTAGCTATTGCAGGTGTTCAGTGGCACAAGTTTTATTTTCAGATCAATTTTGTCAACAGCATTCGTTGTGCTTGTGATGCAAGAGCTCCTAAGTGCAGGAGACACGCAATCTTCTATCTGTCAAGTTTAACTTGTTTTGAGCTAATAATATGAAAAAAAGAGGAAAAAAAATTTGTTGTTTTAGTAGGAGATACACCACTACCACCCTGAGTGAGCTCACTTTGCATTTAATGCAATAAAACTATGAAAGAAGTTTTGTTGGACTTGCCATTTAACACAGCATTGTAATACTTGTCCATCCCAAGGATGGCTGTTTCCATCTGTTGACATGTGAATTAAAGGAAGTGCAGAAAAGACTTCTCAGATCCTTTGGAAACACCTCAAAAGCATCATTTATTTTTTTGTACTTATTGCTACAGCTCCATGGGGAAAACCAGTGATTATAATTTGGGGTATTTGTTTAAAGTTCAGTCCTGTTGCCCCCAAATTTTGTTACAGGAATTTGTTTTACTCTGGGGAGCTCTTTATGTTTTTGGTGAGCAGGGGACACAGAGCCCAGCAGACATTGGAAAATTCCCTGTTGCAGGTAGTTCCTTACAGCTCAAACTCTGTATCTCCACAAATTTTATTATTGAATGAAGTGCTCTTAACCACTCAGAATATATGTAAAAAATCATTAAAATTATAAAGAAATAATTCTGTATGAAGATGACATTTCTCCATATTTCCAGGAGTGATAGCACAGCTTTCCAGAATTTATATCAGCAGGACCACAGTGTCTTGGATATTTCAATCTTTGCCTCCCAGCATGCTACAAAAACCAGCTGTTCAGGCTGTTGTTTCTCCTTCACTGGGATGTGTTTTTTCGGCCTGTGGTGTGGAAAAATCTGGTTTGCAGCAGTTGCTCTCACTCCTAAAATTGAATTATCACCCTATAGCTTCCTGAAGGAACCACAATAAATGCATGTGCAAAGAAGGGCAGTGAAGCTGGGGTACAAGTCCTGGGAGGAGCAGCTGGGGGAACTGGGATTGTTTAGCCTGAAAAAAAAAAAGAGTTTCAGTGGGGGAATTTCTTGCTTTCTACAACTCCCTGAAAGGAGAGTGCAGCCAGGTAGGGGTCAGGCTCTCCTCCCAGGTAAGAAGTGTTAGGATGAAAGGAAGTGGATATTAGGAAACAATTCCTCACCAAAAGGATTGCCAGGCATCTGGACAATGAAAGGATGGCCAGAGAAGTGGTGGAGTGACCATTCCTGAAGGTATTTAGAAAATGTGGCATTTGGGGAGATGGGTTAATGCTGGACCTGGCAGTGCTGGGTTAACATTTGGACTCAATGAGCTCAGAGGCCTTTTCCAATGCAAACCATTTCCCTGATTCACTGAAAATATTCAGGATAAACTCAGAAAGGGTGGGGAGCTACAGGCAGAGACCTTGCCTTGGACCATTCTATCCCCAAACCCAAGTGCTCTCTCTTCCCTGACTGTTTTGAAGCAGCCACCAGCATTGCATCAGCAACATCCTACCTCTCCTTGATCTTTCCCACTGGAGATTTCCCAAGACCATTCCCTGTGCCTGAGATTTCTCAGTGTTCAAAGAACTACCCAGTTCAGTTTTCCATGACTAGGCAGATATTATAAAGACTTTCAGGCAAATGCACTTGGTCTTACCTGCTCCAGGTCAGGACTTGGCACAGCAGGAGCCCAGCTCAGGCTCTGAGAGATGAGAGACTCCTCAGATACGACTGTGAAACCTTGCTTTCTGTTTTACCTGCCAGGACATTTTCCATTTTCTCCTGAAAAACTTTTTAATTCTTTCTGTCTCCCTTCCCTGCTGCTTTGAGAGCTCCCTGCCTTATTTGTTCCCACTTAGCAGAAAACTGCAAATGGCCAGCAATTTTCCATGTAAAAGAGGCTGGTTTCCTTAAATCTGCCTGAATTTTAGTGACTTCTCTCCTAGGGTAAGGAGGCTGAGCCAATTGCACCTGCTAAAAAATATTTTTTTCTCCCTTTTCTCTAAAGAAAGTACATTTGCTCGGATGTGTTGTCTGTCTGTCCATGATGTTGCTTCACTCTGCCCATTCATCAGAAAGATGCAGATCCTGAAGGTAAAAAGTCTGAAAAATTTTGAAAATGGATTATTGAACCAAGTGAGAAACTTGAAGTGGGGTTCTCAACATCCTGTGAGATCAATCATCTCAACAGAGATGGGAGAATCCACACGGCAGAGCTAAAAGCAATCAGACCTCATAGTTCCTCTGAACACACACAACATATTTTAAATTTAACTTAAATTTCATTAGACTGCATCCCTTCAAGAAGAAAGACTAGTTAGGCATGAGTATGTTTAGGCTGCTATTTTATGTATTTGGGTGGTATCAAAGTTTATGTGTTAAAGTGGTTTTTCACTGAGCAAGCAGACATAACTACAGATTTTATTCTGATATCGATTGGGATGTTATTTGGACAGATAACCCTCTTTATCTTCTCAGTCATCTCCATGCTGCTGGCATCTTTTTTCTCAGATAGAATGGAATTGCTCTTAACATTCCAGTTTGGGATGGTGGGTACTTAAGGTTGTCATAAAATTACTTTTCTGCTTTCCTCAACATTTCTGCACAGGAAGTAGCATTAATCTTATAACAGCCCTATCTGTCTTTGTAAAATATTTACAAAATGACTCTTCAACAACATTATTGTTGTTGTTTTTATTATTACTATTATTATTATTATTATCATTATGCTAGTTTCATACATAGGAAATATATAGGGGGACAGCACAATTCTGTGAAGATAAAAAAAATGATTTAATTTAATTTAATTTAATTTTTATATTAATAAAATCAGTGATTGAAAGTCTGCTGCATCTTCTTTTAAACATTGAACTCCTCATCCCAGTCCTTGCAGAGACCACAGGAAAATATATTTACACAGCAAAACAGACATATTGAAGAAATAACAGTATCCCACAAACAACCAGTAAACCAAAAAGTAATTATTGATAAAAATATTTTTCTTCCCAGCATCAATTTGAGAGGATCTCTGAGTTTGATTTTGAAATATGCATTATATAGGGAGAAAAGTAACATCGCTCAGAAACACAGAAAATGAGGTACTGAAGCAGAACATCCCCTGCTTTACTGCCTAATCTGGCTGGCACTTTGAATCTAGTGGGCTAAAAAATCCTCCATTACAATACTGATTGCACTTTATTATTCTGCTTTAGTGATTAAATATGTCAGCCACACCACCACAGCATTGAGTCTTGATTAATCATTCTCAGAAGCACAGGAGTAATATACAGAATATTTATTTAAAGTGTAGGCAGAGAGATTCATTTATGATTTATTCCTAGGTCAGCTGGAAGCAGTCCTTTGACTTTTCTTGGGCTTCCATTTATTTTGTTTTGATTTCTCCCAGTTCCTTACAGTTCAAAGAATCACAGAATATCCTGAGCTGGAAGGGACCCACAAGGATCATAGAATCCAACTCCTGGCCTTGCACAGAACATCCCAAGAATTCCACCTGTGCCTGAGAGGTAACATGCCACTCCCTAAGGAGTTGAATCAGAGTTGGGCAACATTAAAAATCTACTATTAATACCATTGTTAATATTATAATTCTTTATGCTTATGTTAAAAAAAAAAAAAAAAAAACAAACCTTAAAATATTTTGGACATGAAACAAAAAAAAAACCAAAAAACCCCCCAAAACCCCAAAAAAACAACAAAAAACCCAAACAAACAAAAAAAACCCAAACCAAACCAAAACAAAACAAAACAAAAAAAAACCCACAAAAAAAAACCACCAAAAAAAACAAAGCAGAAGACAACATCCAGCTAATTATCTAAAATGACACAAAAAAAATGACAATTCAAATAGAACAGCATAAAAATTTAATAATTCATAATTTTTTTAAAAAAATCATCTTTAGAAAATGTTCTGAGCTAGTTTTTTCTATCCTTCAGGCCACTAAGATGAGACCAAGCTGCTAAAAATTATTATTATGGAGAAGAATTCAAACTGGTAAATCCAGACTCCCAACAGGATTTTATAACCCCCAGTCCATTGTTTCATTAATGCAAATACGGGCTCAAGAGCTGAGTGAGGTCTATGCTCCTGTGATCAGAGGAAACTTAAAGTTCTGGCTTTTCTTACATGAAAACTTGTAAACATCCAGTAACACAGAGAGGAATAAATATTATTTATTTAAGTAGAAATTAAACACAAAAAACCTACATTGCATTAGGATTTTTTTTCTCATCTCATTGTCTTTTAACCTCCTTTTATAACCCTCACCTGAAAAAGAATTAATGAGCAAAACAGAAATCTAAAATGCTATTCCTTATCAATGTATGATTCAATTGCCACAAGGAGGAAGAAATACATATCTAGAAGAGTTACAGAAGAACAAACAGCCTCAATTTCAATTGCTGCCTCTGAGAAAAGTCCTTGCCTGGTGGGATAGTCATCATTTCAGACAAAATGTGCACAATCCAAGCTGGAAAAGACAAAAAGCTTCTAGCAGATTTTCCAGACAAGTGAGGTTGTAAGAAATCCAGAGCCACTAAGGACTCCTTGTTTGTCATTTTTCCACACAGTCTGGGATTTTCACAGTGATGCCTGCATAGCTCTGTCTGAAGAGTTCATATTTTCGTATTTTCACATTTTCACAGGATACTAGAATGGCTTGGGTTGGAAGAGACCTTAAAGATCATCTAATTGCAACCATGGGCAGGGACACTTTCCATGAGACCAAGGTGCTCAAAGCTCCAACCAGCCTGGCCTTCTTCTCCCTTGTTCTTTTTCTACCTGTTTTAAAAAAGAAATAATAAATAAAAAAAACAACTTGTGAGTTACTCTAGGCTTGCTATTCATGATAATTGCACATGACTGAATTTTGAAGCTGGTATTCAAGGTTTCCAGGACTATTTCTGTACCACATGAGAGAATCGTCCATACAACAAACCACATGTTCCTGTGACTCTCCAGTTTATTCATAAGAGTCCTAGAACATCCTGAGTTGAGGGGACTCATCAGGATGAGCAAATCCAGCTCCTGCACAGGGCACCTCTTTCCACCCTGTGCCTGAGAGAGCTGTCCAGATACTTCTTGAGCTCTGGCAGCCTTGGTGCTGGCACCACTTCTCTGGAGAGCCTGCTCCAGCACCCAACCACTCAGTGGATGGAGAATTGTTCCCTGATATCCAACCTAAACCTCCTCTGGCACAGCCCCAGCCAGTCCTTTAGGCCCTGCCACTGCTCACCAGAGAGCAGGGACCTTCCTCATGAGGAAGTTGCAAAGCAGCTGCAGACCTCCAAGAAAAGGACTGATGTTCACACACAGATACATCTCGATAGGAAGATGGATCTGTTGAACATCTGACACCAATACCTGCACTCAGCTCTTCACCCTCTGTTACACAGGAATCTGTTCCAGTGGGAAGTGAATAAAAAATGACAGCATTAGAAGTAGAAATGAGATCCTGGGTGTTGTGTTTTCCGCCTGACAGTACAAACTTGTTTCTTGTGTCACCTGCTCCCTGTTTTTAATACTCAGCTTGAATATCTCTGACTTCAATGCTCAGCTGAGTCCCAATCCATCCTGTGGTTAGAAACATTCCCTGTGACACATTTTGTTCTGAAAATCTTTGTTATCATCACCATAGAAATGTCTGATTAGTTATAACAGTTACCTGGGATAAGAAAATGAAGTGTCATATTCCTGAAAATATGTTCAAGGGCTAAAGGAGGCAGAGTTATCCAATTCCTGTAATTCTGGCACGCATTTTTAAAGGTGGAGCTCAGGTAGCTGCCAGTTTTTCGTGCTGCCTTCATCTTGTAGGATTTCAGGATTCAAATTCACCCCTGTTGCATGGGAAAACCTCAGTAGCCAGTCTGAAATGACGACTTGCTCTAGGGAGGAAGGTGTGTGCCCTATTTCTGTATATTTTGACATTATCATATGCATGTTATGTATAAAAAATTGAAATAATTGACTTTATTTTAGTCCTTAAACTGATTAAATCTAGAGTCTGAAACAGGCAGAGATTATCAGACCTTGAGCAAGTTTCATTTCAAATAAACTTGGAGGAAATAAGTATTTTTTAACATCTGATAGCAAATAATTTGATAATTCTACATTAAATGGAATCTCAGTAGAAATATAAATAACATCCCTGTGAACAGCAGATGGCTTTCCATGATGGATGCCATTAAAATAAAGGATGGGAACATTTCTGCAAACAAATAAGCATTAATTAAATCCGTTATCTGTATTACAATATGGGTGTGTAGAAAAACATATTACAGATGTCTGATGTGTGTTAAAAGTGTTTTTCTTACCAATTAATACGGTACTAAATATTATTTTATTTATTTATGAAGTTTTGAGTGCAACTAACTTAGAAAAATAATCTTCTGGGTGTAGATCATTTCTTTATTAGCCTCTGGAGAAAATTACTCTCTCCCTGGGGAAGAATAATCTATATTCCTTCCATTCTTCTTTAACTAGATTGTGTTTGCAAATACAATTGCATTAATAAGACTCCCACATGCTCAGAGTCTTAGATAAGTTTAAATATAGCATTTTGGTAGTGCTCTCATGATGAATGTTTCTATTGCTACAGGCACTCCAAGACCAATTTTTCAGTTATCTCCACAATTATTTGGGGAAAACTTGTTCACTGTGTCCTGGGAGAGTTTAATGCATAATGACTGCCTTTCTTGTTTCAAATTAGGTAAATACCTGAGCAGAGCAAGTTAGAACTGTGGGTAACTATTTATGCAAGCAAGGTTTTCCTGTGTTTACACTGAAATAATTGTGTGTATAACCCAGAGGTGTCGTTACATCTCTATTGCATGAGCAACTGTGCCAGTCCTCACAACACATGGAATGAAATCCTCTTTTCCTGCAGTATTTTGATCTGTCAGGCTAAGCATGGACAACTGCACTGCTGCTGAGTCCACTTGTCCCAGTACTCTGGAGGCTTTTGTCCCAAAGGATCAGGTGTTACAACAAATGCTTGACAGCAGCACCAAAACGTCCTGGGAAATGGAAGTGAGCCTGTAGGAAATGTTTCTTCAGTTATCAGAGGTGTTCCAGGGTTCATCAAGGACTGGAAAAGGCTCCCCAGGGAAGTGGTGGAGTCACCATCCACAGAAGGGTTCAAAAAAAAAGCAGATGTGGCACATTAATGTGTCATTTGTGGGTTTTGATTGAAGCTTGGACTTGATGATCCTGTTGGTTTTTTCCAACCTCAGAGATTCCACAATTCTATGATGGATCAGACTTTTAAAAGTGGGCAAAGAAAGGTTTAGAACCCCGGTGTTTGCTGCGTATTAAGGGGTTCAATTTTATTTTTCATTTGGTGAAAGGAGCTTCAGAGTGACCAAAGCAGAACAAAGGGAAAGAGAACACATAAAATTGACTGTGACCAATTTAGGAAGCAACTTCAACTAGATAAATTTGAATTTCTTTCCATGTCATATTTGCCAAAGTAAGGAAAAGGAAATTAAGAGCAAGTGAGACTGTTATTTGCTCATTTCTCCTGCAGTAACTGTCTGCACCATGTCTTTGCATGTCCTTGCATGTCATGGCAAAGCACTTCATCCTAAATCTGAGGCAGCTCTTGATTTATACAGGTTCTTCTTTAACCTTGAATGAAAGGGAAATATTTACAAGATTAGCAGACAAAACTGCAAATTCTTTCAAGAACTTGTTGCTATTGAGATCTCTAAGCATCTACAGCACAAAACTTTGATCTTCCCTTTCTCCTTGTTATTTTTTAGCAAAATATGTCTAACTGAAAAGGTAGGGACCCAGACCCACACCCTTTTATCTCCAGAATTCTCTTTTGAAGGATTTAAAGAGGGGAAAATGCACTTTCCTTGTAACTACTGTAAAATGGGTGTGCAGCTGGCTATAATGATGTTGAGGAATTTAAGGGAAAAATCAAATAGCATCTGCTTCTGGATTTTATATATTTAGTATTTTCACTAGAAATGCAGAAGATGCTATTGGAAAGGCCCTTCAGGAATTAAAAAGAAAGAGGTTATTAAAGGATTTAAAAGGATAGGATTAACATTCAAAATTATCTTGAAAATTTACCATGTGTGGCTCAGATTGATAGACTGAGACTCTTAAAGCAAAATTAAAATCATTCTTCTGTAGAAAATGAAATCCAACACAGAAGTTTGGCATTCAAAACTGGCAAAATAGCTGAAGAGGAGTGAAGGATGATCAAGGGCCTGGAGAACCTGTCCTGTGAAGAAATAGTGAAGGAATTTTGATGCCTCCCATGGAGAAGAGAAAGCCCAGGAAGACCTCACCACAATATTCCAACACCTAGAGGTTGGCTCAAGGAGAACAGAGTCTCTCTCCTCATGAGGAGCCACTTGCAGAAGGTGGGGAGAAATGGGTACCAATGGGAGAGGTCTCATCTTGATGTAAGGGAGAAAATTTTCATAGTGAGAACAATCAACCAACAACACAGCCTCACAAGGGGTTTGTCAGGATGGGATGGGACAGGGTGCTGAGCGACCCCATCTGGGCCCCCTTTCCCATGGAAACTTGGACCAGGTGGTCTTTTGATGTCCCTTCCAACCTAGGCTGTTCTGTGAGTATATGAATTAATATCTACCCTACACTATTTTTTCTTCCACCCACTTATATCCAGAGCGAGATCTGGGAGCAGGATGGCCCATATGCTTCTGTGAGGTTTTTTTTTTCTCCTCAGTGTGCCTGTTTCTATATATTTCTGTTAGTGAAGACAGGTTCTGTGTGTATGTGTCACACAGAAATTAAATTTGCTCTGACCCTTTATGCATCAAGCTATCTGTCTCACAACTAAGTTCCCACCCTGCTGTTGTCAGTTTTTCTCATAATATCCATAGCAACAGGATTGTCTTGTCAATCAAATATTTCACAAATTTCAAGACCCAAAAGAATTATTAAAACATCTTCTATAGCCTTCTGAAAAACAAAACAAAACAAAACAAAACAAAACAAACAAACAAACAAAAAAAACCACCCCCCCCCCCAAAAAAAAAAAACCCAAAAAACACCCAAGATTTTTTGTTTTCCTGTTTTTCCTGTGATGAAACCAAAATGCATATTTTTGAAAAGTACCTTCCAGAAAGAAACCACCTGCATATGGCCTGTAAAGCCCAGGAAGATGGAGCATTCACCAAGACCATTGGGAATTTTAGCCTCTGTTAATTTTTTTCACATGTTTTAGAATTCATGTCTTGTTTCTAATTTGAATTTATATGTTTCTCGCTTCTGGGCTCTGTTTCTTGTTATGTCTTTCTCTACTAAATTAAAGATCTCTTTACTACCTGGTATTTCTCCCTGTGGAGATATTTAAGCCATAATAGAGTCACCTCTTGGTTGTCCTTTTTTAAGACAAACAGCCTAAGTTCTTTATGTGTGATTAAATAAATCTTTGAGCACATGCAAAACCTAATAACTGAAAACAAAAAAAAAAAATCTTCCTCTGTCGGCCTCAAACATCCAAAAAAATTACATGGCTACTCAAAGGGGAGTACTTATAAAAAAATATAATAATCTATACAACACTAACGAGTTAGACTACAAATGCTGAAGTTATCCCAATATGGTGCTTCTTTAGAAGAGAGCTGAGAGGGGAGATATGAAATAAAGATGAAAATTTTGTATATAGGCTTTTGGTAATTAAAAATAAGTTGAGCAGCCTCTTTTCAGAGAAAAGGAAGCATTGCTTAAAGAGTTGGTGTAGAAGGGCTCAAGCATCACTTTGAGTCAAGTGGAGCCCATAAACAGAACAAAGCAGGGTGTGCAAAACTAGGGGGACTTCACTAACGAGGACTTGAAAGTAACATGAGAAGAAATATCATAACTTAACAATCATTCTGGGATTAGAAGTAATTGTCAATGAAAGTTGTGGAATTGGCATCAGAGGAGATATTCCAGCCTTGTTATGAGCTTTTGAGATAAAACAGTGTGCTGGAAAACTACAGGGAATGATTGGGAAACCTACATGGTCCCATTTGAAGCCAGAAATCCATAATTAGATATTTTAAGCCACACTGAGGAAGCTTCCTTCATTTGGATATGAATAGGGATGATGGTGAAACATCAAATGAGTGTCATTAAGCCACACTAAAGTCAGTGCTCCTGATGATCTGAAAGAACTTATTTTTGCCTTTAATTAAAGCCCCGCAAATCAGCACCAAAGTTGGACAATTAGCCTTCAAAAAAGCTTCAGGCCCATCTTCCCAGTGTAAACTGGGCATATTGGGTTGGATCAGAAAATATTTCTGACCATGACCCAACAGTGGGGGGGCAGCAGCTGCCTCTCCCCTAGGCACTGCATCACTGATAGCTGTAAATCACTGGAACTCAGTCAATCAATCAGTCAGTCAGTCATTCAATCATTCAATCATTCAATCATTCAATCAATCATTTACTGGAGATCAGCAGGAGAATTCTAGGTCCCTGGTGCTGTAAAACAAGATACTGGTGAATGGATGATAGGAAAGGGGATATTGCTGGCTGGAAACTCTGCTTCACTGTGAAGAGAGGAAGGACTCTTGCTCTCAGGAGGAGATTCTCAAAGCTGATGCCTCGCTGTCCTCATCATTAGGTCACTAACTCAAGGACTTACCAGTTTGTTTATCTTCATGCTGAACATGTAATTCACCCACCTGGTGTGTGATCCAGTGCAGGACACCCCCAAGAGTGAAATTTCTGAGATACAAATGTGCTGGGCTGTCTGTGAGTATTAGGGCCAGAAGAGCACCGACAACTGAGAGAATTAAGTTGAAATTCCAGATTGCCAGAGGCTCTGCAGGTCTGTGTTCAGTGTTAGCAACATTTCTCTCTTTGTTTATCCTTTAGGATGATGTTGCAAGATTAAGGGATTAATTTGTCTTTCCTTTGATTCAGGGCTTTGTTCAGTCTCTTGCCATCTATGATTACAATACTGGGAACTCTGGACAAGTCACAACAATTAGAAAAAAATTAGAAACACAAAGCTAGAACCATTTCTCTAATGACTTAAAATGGAACATGGCTTCCTGAATGTGTGATTAATTTTTTTTAAAAACAGAAATCCCTTATGGTCATTTTCCATTAGGTGCAGGCAGTAAGCAATAAATACAGGTAAGATCCATAAGGGAAGAAATTATGGGATGTGGGATACAAATGCTGGATGTTCTTTCATCACAGATAAGGATGTCTTCCAACATCATGTTACATTAATATATTCAGGATTTTAATCTAGTTAATAATGGCTTAAAAAATGGGAAGTTCATGTGCCCATTCAAGACATACCTGACAGGAATTTTATAAAAAGCCCCAGAATTATATTTCTTGTGGAATACATCCCTTTCAGCAGGGAATCACAGCACAATGGCCTCCCACAGTGCAGGTCTGAGCACTGAGGTAGATAATGAACATCCATAGGTCTTCTATCACATTCTTGGATCAAGACAAGGCATAGCAAGGATGGGGGCTATTTTCCTTTAAGTGGATAAATTTCTGTTTGGACAACTTAGGGTCAAATATTTATCTGGCTGTGAATGTCTTGGTTACCAAAAATGAGCAGCTAATTTTCTTGTTACAGGCAAGGGATTCTGCAACTTAGACAGGAACATTTTATTTAACATAATTAAGTCCTTCACAACACCATGTATCATTTTTGAAGACCTGAGGGTAAGATGGATAGATAAACACCTCTAAATTTTTTTTTTCTCTCATAGAATTTAATTCACCATTAATTTACTGCTATATCTGGTCAATCCCCTTCAGCCACATTTCACTCCAAAGGTTGCAGCCAGAGCAGAGGATGTTGTTTTAAAATCTACGTGAACATTTCTGCTATTTTTGTCCTAGTGACTGAAAAAAACATTCAGTAGTTCTTCACCTCTTGCTGCTTCCTTATCAAATCTTTCATCCCCATCAAATTTATAGCAGAGAAGAAAATCAAATTTCTATTGTTATTAATTATAATGTTTGCTTTTGCTATTGCAAAAATCATAATTTTTATGAAGCATTTTCAGAAGAACCAGAAGAAGCCTAATCTAAAGTCAATAGTGCTTCTGATATCACCAGTGTTCTTGTCCAAGATGAAATAACTTGCCTGAAAACAGAAGGAATAAACCACTTTATAATTCCAGAAAATGTTGGTTCAAGTGCTTCAAGAGCAGGTTCTACTTCATTTACTTTTATACCACAGCCAAACCCAAAATGAGTGACTCCAGCCATCTCTTTATCCCTACAGAACTCCTTTCACAGTCTACATTCCAGAAATTTGTCATGTTTCATGATAAACTTGCCCTCCTACTTAGGAAACATCAGGAAAAAAATATTGCAAATCCATGCATAGTGGGGTCGCAAAGTAAGGGGAATCTGACAAAATCTAATATCTCTGAAAACAAATTAGAATTATTTTTTTGTTATTTTTTTTTGGGTAATTAATGGGTCTCAGTTGTCAGCAGCTGTAGTTATGGCAATTAGTTCAGCTTAGCACGAGTCCCTAATTTCCTACATCAATAAATGTTAGATCAGGGCAGGATCACCACCAAGCGCAGTCATTGTTTACAGCATATTCATCTTCATAAGTGCCTGACTATAAACAGAACATCTTTCCACTGAGGTTTGCCTAAAAATATCCATCAGCGTGCCTTAGAAATGCTGGGAAATACTGGAGGGAGGGAGAAAATGCAATAGATCTTCTGCAAAATTATAAGCCAAAATGTTAGTGTAAGGAACACATTTATTTTCCTCTATTACTTAAGTACCTACATGAAACAGAAACTTTATGGTCTTGTCCAAGCCAAGTGAGAAATGCTTTCTGAGGGATCAGGAGCTGGACTTAAAGGATCCTTGGGGGTTCCTTAAAACTCAGGATATTCCCTGATTTTCTCTGATTTGCTAAGGCTACAAAGTGGGGTTAAATGTGGGAGATGCGTGAAGAGAAAATGAGAGAAACAAGGATTTCATAGGAATGTAGTGGTGAAAATGGGACTGAAAATCAGGTGTTCACCTACAAACCACAAAGGGACACAATAACTTGGTATCCATTCTTTGAGGAGAGATTTGAGGGAGGAACAAATCTGATGGAACACTCCCTTTGCACTCCTAAAGAAAGACCTTAAGGAAAAACCATTCCTCTACTGCAACAAGATACTGACTCTGCCACTATTCCCTAGGAAGGAATAGCAAGGCTAAATCCACTCCAGCATGAGCAAAACTCATATCGAGGGCAAGGAAACATCAAATGCATTAATTTATGCCATGAAGTTTGTGCTTCTCAATAGTGGCAGCACTAATGAAGCAAACCCAAGGAGGAACCTTGTACATCATTCCATGGGATAACTGCCACAGGCTGCACTGGTACTTTGTATTTATTTTTAATTACGCTGCCTGGACTAAAAGTAAATTTTAAAATGTGTAGGAAGCACTCAGATATTTGTTTTTATGGGGCTGGAAGATTATCCAGTGTTTAAGGATGTGGTTCTTAACAGTGAATAAGACTTGGAGTACATTTCTTTCAGTGGTTGATGCAGCAGACCTGGGACATCATAAACTGGCTCTGACTCCCACAGTTTTGCTGTTTCCTTTCAAAGAGAGTTCTACTTCAGTTAACAACTTTTAAAAGCACCTAAAGAAACCCTAAAGAATGTGTGAGGCGCACTTGAAGACTATCATCCTCTATCTCCCCTTGAATTAATTAGATTTGGACAACCAAACACACTGGAGGTTTCAATATGTTCTTACTCTATATATCTGTATTAGGAAAGTTGCTCATTACCAGAAGAGTCTCCAGAAAAGAGGAAACAAAAACCACTTATGAACATACAGTTTCCTCTTTCTCCTCCCCAAATGAGCAAAAAACCTGTTAAGATGACATTTTCGATAATGTATTATGGCAGGTAAATTAGGCAAAGAGTTAATTAAAATCTGAGAGTTAATTAATGAGATCCACTGCACGTTAAAGATCATTACTCCATCTGAAAAGAGTAATTAGAGAGCAGTTGCTGGTGTGTTTTATTCTCCTGGGTGTTTTGCTGACATGCCACATAAGTCATTCGATGTTGAGAAAATAATCTGCTGATCTCCATATTTACTGTGATTATTAGATAATTGTGGAAAGTTAAGCTGTAGCAGTGAGAATCCTCTTTCTACCAGATTTGCTCTGAACTACTTATTCATCTGTCTATTTATCTGGCCTCTTATGTCCCTTAATTAAGTCATTAATGATAATAATAACTTCCAATCTCCATTTTAACTGGTTGCTTTCACCTAAAAAGCTCCCATTCTTTAAATCACTTCAGATAATACAGCTGGAAGTTCAAGAAATCTGCTCTTTTGTGCTTCTGGCACTGCTGGGCTGTGTGGCCATGGGCAAACTTGGCTCACTTCAATTCCCAGCCAGTTGTCAAATGAGACTGAACTTGTGTGACGAGACTTCTGATGGCTGGGATGTCAGTCAGCAGCTGTGGTAAACACTCACAGGGATAACTGAGAAAACAGTTAAGTACTCAGTGGAGAATTCTTCTTGCCATCTTCTAAGTAGCAGATCCTTGAAAATTGGATCCAGAATTTCATCAGCACTGATTGGAATTATTGCTGCTGAGAAATTCACAGTGGTTTGTGGTTGTGCTCTCTGTTTGCTTTAATTCATTGTGGATGTTTTCATCACAGAATGGTTTGGGTTGGAAGGGGCTATAAGGATCTCCCAGCTCCAGTTCCCTGACATGTAAAGGAACCTTCCACTAGACCAGGTTGCTCACAGCCCTACTCAGCCTGGCCTTGGGCACTCTCAGAATTGGCAGGGAATTCCAAGCTTCTCTGGGCACCCTGTGCCAGTGCCTGCCTCGCAGTAAACAGTTTCTTCCTAATGTCCAGTCTAAATCCAACTTCTTTCAGCTAAAGACTATTTCACCTTGTCCTGTCACTGCAGAGATGTTTTCAGGGATGAAAACTTTGAGAAATCAGTTTGTGTTTTTCCTCACACACTGGCACAGCAGCTCACTCTCAGATCCATTAGATTTTGCCTGATTGTTTTTTGTGCTGCCTTTATTCATAAATGCTTTGAAGAACATTCTTGCTTCAGTTTAAGCTTGATATTTCATGTTCTGCAATCCCCATCCAAGAGAAGTGTTCCTCTTTCCCTACAGGATCCCTTCATCAACCCACATTTTAAATCCACATTTTTCTGTGTCTCTCCTCCACCTCTATACCCCATCCCTCTTCCCAACCTTACTCTGTCCTTCACCTCCAGCCCTTACAAGCTGTTACCTTTCTAAATCTGTCCTGCACTTCTGAATTTCCCAGATGTTTTCCATCTAGCAGTACCCCGGGTCAGGATCTACTGGCTGCAGGACTCTGAAATTGCTCATTTCATCTTTAGCTTCATTAGATAATCTCAAGATTTCTGCTAGGAAGGAGGTAAGGAGGTGGATGCCAGGAGGTGGATGCCTTCTGCAAGCTTTTTTTTTTTTTTTTTTTTCTTTTCTTAAGCTAAAGGTCACTTCAGAAATCAAAATAAGAATCCAAGAGACCAGACGTGTGTGATACCTTACAATGATATTTGAAGTGAAGAGCAGCTGAAGAAAAAAAAATCAAGAAGTGTATTTTGGCTCTATGGAGTAAACTCCAGAACACTCTCTCCTTTCTTCTATTTTCAATAAACATTTTTTATTTTCTCTCATACAGGAGGTAATGATTTAAAATAATTGCTGTCTTCTCTGTAGACAACTGATTTCCTGATTTTTCAAAAATGGTTGACCTCCTATAAACTTTCAGCTGGCAATGCCATGTTCTGAAGAGCCAATGTAAATGTACTGTCAGCTGCTGCATTTCTCTGTCTTGGTTTGGGAAGACAGGTATCCGCCAGGGAAAGCTGGAGTTTCCCTTGGAATGGAGAATGTAAAACACCCATCCCCTCCAGATTATTATAATTTTGCAATTAAGGGCTTTCAGGTGAAGATTTGGGAATAGGAATAACAGTTCTTTACTAGGAATATTAACAATACAAATGTAGTAGTACAAAACAGACAAACAAACAAACAACAATCCTAGAAACCCTGACAGAGTCAGAGCTACAACCTGACACCCTGTTGGTCAGGGTGTTGGAAGCAGTCCAAAAGTGAGTCCTCCTGGAGTGGCAGGTGTGATTCTGTTGGAGCAGAGATGATCCTGTAGAAAAGGGTCCAGTGATGGTGAGAAGGGTCCAGTCTTCCTCCAGGAATCTGGTGGAACCAGATACCTTGTGTTCCTGCGTCTCAGTTTTTATCCAGACTGTCTCACCCCACTGGGTGGAGCATCTCACAATGGGACGATGGAATGTGTCATGTCCTTAGTGAGCCTTAATGGCCCATCAGCAGAACATATCCCCCTGGAGGGAGGGTGGGTGGTGAAAGAGAAACATCTCCCCAACTGCTAAAATAGAGTACGCATTTTTTTGGTTACATAATCCAAATTTTTTTCTGTGGCTTTACAAGGATTTTTTAGATGTAGTTTACAAGATGTTCCCCCGTGCAGCCATGAAATTATCTCCCAGAAATTCACTGTATGTAATTTCAGAACCTTTTCTGTGTGCTGTACCTATGGTGACAAATAACCTTTTTCCACATATGGTGAAGATGCCAATATTCTTTACCAGTCATTCAAAGATCATTATTTAGCTCAAGGAAGCAAAATGGTATACATTTTCAGTTATAATACCAAACTCTGATGTTTTTTGTCTTGAAACATTTGTCTGACAAACTTTTCCCTTGTCTCAGAATTGAGTTTCCATTTTTCCAAAGGAAGTCCAGATTTTATTCTTCTTCTGCTTCAGGAAGCTGAGAGCTTGATTTACTTCAGGAAAGATAAGCTCTAATAAAACACACCAGAAGGGCAGAAACAGTAATATTTACTGATTAGTAAACATGTGCAGGTCTCAGTCTAGCTGATGGCTCCACTGAACTGGAATCCTCCTTTCATCCCTCATGATCTGCCTACCTCCTCCCTGGATACACGTGATGATAACTCCTTATTAAAATGTCAGGCCATTCTGGCAATTAATTAATAACAAAAAGAACTCTGGAACTGGCACAACACTAGATGTTAGAAATTCTTATTAATCCACAAACTGTATCCACACAGAAGGATGACAGATCTTCCCAAATGCACTAAGCAGAGACATGACACAGACAAGTGGTTTAGAGAATCAGAGAATGGTTTGGGTTAGAAGGGACCTTTAAGGATCACCCAGTCCTGCCATCCCGCCATGGCCCAGGACATCTGCCACTAGATAGGTTACTCAGGCCCTCTTTCAACCTGTTGGGGGTTAGATTTGTTCCTTATACACAACCTCATCTTGAACATTGTAAAATCCCAAGATTTTTCCCAGTGTCAGTGTCCCTGCCTAGGCAATTTTTTCCCAGTTTCATTATGATCAGGGGGTCCTTACTCAGCCACGTTGGTCTCCTTCCTTCCCTGCCCATTGTTTTGCACGTTGGAATGAAGAGCTTTTGTGCTCTATGAAAAACTGTTTGAGTTGCTGCCAGTTCCCTTCTCCCCCTGTACCCCGGGGGTACTCCTCCAGTTCAGCTCACATCTTGTCCCAGGATAGCTGAGAAGCAGCCAGGACTGGAATTCAATCCCAGAAAAGCAGATTTCCGCAGTTTTCCCACAGGGAACTGAGAGACTCCTTAAATTAAAAAGCTTTGTTTTTCAAGTGATTTAGTACTTTAGGTTGTTCAGAGGATTTAGTACTACATGAAAGTTGATTTGCAATCAATTAGAGTTAAGAAAGGAAGAAATTGCTCCCAAACACAATTATACAATTCTATATTATTATTCTATATTATACAATTCTCATGCACACAATTAGATTCCAGTGAATATGGATGATTACCTTTCAGCCTGAACTATCAGCCTAATCCCTAAGCTATAAAACAGCAGATAAAATATGTGTTTTTTTCTATCAGATCATTAAAAAAATAAACATTTGAGTGACTTTCAACATGGCTATTAGATCAGTTATGTTTCTGATTACATAGTGAGTTTCTATTAAAGAGCACTTAAAATCATGATTCTGTTGTGTTGCTGAAGGGTATTAGAGACAATGAAGACACCCCTGGATTTTGAAGTTCCCTCATAGCAAGTCACCACTGGCCAAAATACTATTCTGGAGGAGTACAGCTCAATTCTTGCTCTGTCCTTGAAATGCTAAGGGGTTGTCCCCACAGTGTCCCCTTCCCAGGGTCCAGCCACCTGATTTAAGGACTCTCTGATAAATCATATGCCTAAGTTAAGTAAAAAATACTGTGTTAACAATAACAGAAGCTTTCTAGGGCAAGGATCCAGATTTCATTCAGTCCATGTGGGCCAGGTTCTGATTTATCATAGGAATTTCCCTTAGAAAGTGGGGCAGGGCAAAGTCCTGCAAAGGCTTAATTTTTTTTTTCCTTTTATTTAGATTTATTTATTTGATTTTTAACCTCTCCACTTTGAGCATGGGAATTCTTTATTGATCCAAAGCACCTCATAAATCATCAATTGCTCTCCACCATCTCTTAAAAAACTCCAGATTCTTCGTTTTCAAAGTAACTTTTTACCTTCCAAATGCACCTGCTTCTTTTTGAGCCTCTCTTCCTATTTTACTTCTTTCTTAACTCATAGATGGCTCAAGACATGAATTAGTTATAAGTTTCTCATCTCTTGCATCTTTATTTATCAAATGGAGGCACAGCTCTTCCCAAGTGCAGTGGTTTGTAAACAGTGCCAATTAGACTCTTGTTCTGCTCCAAGCTGGGACAGAGCAGAGAGAGGCAGAGGGAGGTGCTGCCTTACAAATGGGACTCACTGAGTTATGCACGCCAAGACTCTACAAAAGCCTTATCAAGCAAAGTCAGTGAGGGGAAAAAAGCACAGAGCTAATTATCAGGCAGCACTAGTACATAAATAAAAAAAAAATAAAGTGTTTAAAATCCAGATAATTAAGCCTTGGTCTAGGAACAGGGGGATTCCTGCCTGCATGTTCAAGTCTTTTTAAACCTGAATTCGAAGGCAAAATTTAGTGTTGTTTAAGTTACTTTTATTATTTTGCCCTCTGGTGAAGAAGAAGAAATCACAAAATAATTGCTTGATTGTTTCATAAGAGGAAATCAAACAGATAACAAAGGGCAGCCTGCCATGTTGATTGTCTGGCAACTTTTTAATGAGTGGTTCTGGTGAATATGTTGGGAGAATTAAACAAAATGTTTTCTTCTGTGTGATATCCCAGAGTCATCTGGATGCAATCCTGTGCAGTGTGTTCTAGGTGACCCTTCTTGAGCAGAGAGGTTGGATCAGATGAGCCACTGTGGTCCCTTCCAACCTGACCCATTCTGTGGTTCTCTGTGGGTCTTTGATCTGAGAAAACATCAGCTTTAAACTGAGAATAGATTTAAAATAATCAGGAAGAAACTCTTCCCTGTGAGGATGGTGTGACCCTGGCATGGAGAGAAGTTGTGGATGGCCCATCTCTGGAAGTGTCCAAGGCCAGGTTGGACAGGGCTTGGAGAAACCTGGGATAGTGGAAGGTTCCTTGCCCATGGCAGGGGGGTGGAACAGAATGATCTTCAAGAATGATCTTCCAACCCAAACCATTTCATGTTTCTATGATTCCTGATGCAAGGGACTTAAAAAAACCCCAGTTTGCATACCAAGGTAAATATGTTCCTAAATCACTCAAATATGTGTAAATAATCCTAAGAATGACTAGCTGTGAGAAGAGGTATTTGAATGTTGATATTTTCATTCCTCCCTTTTTCTCCTGATGGTTATGGGAGACCATGGAGGATCCCCAGCTGCTAATGGGGGACTAGAAAAGTCCAGAAAAGAGAGACTGAACAATGCTTGTAGGGGAAATTCTTTTTTTTTAATTTATCAAAGATGTCAATTTCCTTAGTCTGAATGTGCAAGAATACACTGGACCTCTGCATCCACCACACAGCCCAACTGAGCACACATTGTAAGGCTGTTGTGTTCATGACAATGACAACTGTGTCATAAATCTGATACATTTTGGTAGCAACAGTCAATCTTCTCGTGTGTTTCTGATTTCTTGTCCAGGAGATTGTGCTACTGTCACAGAATGACACTGAGGTGCTGGAGTGTGTCCAGAGAAGGGAATGGAGTTGGGGAAGGGGCTGGAGCATGAGTCTGGTGAGGAGAAGCTGAGAGAGCTGGGGGGACTCATTCTGGAGGAAAGGAAGATCAGGGACGACCTTATCCCTCTCTTCAATTCCCTGACAGGAGGTTGTAGCCAAGCCCAGACAACAAATGGTAGGACAAGAGGAAATGGCCACTTTCTGAGGTTTCTTTTCTCCTTTTTTTTTTCCCTTTTTCTCTTCATTCTCAGATCAGAAAAGGACGAGCTTAGCTCTGATCCCTGTCTTTATTTCGTCAAGTAAAAACCCTGAAAATATCCTGAGTTATGAGGAACTAAATAGTATTAAACACAAAACAGCCCACTGCTGCCAAGAAAACTTTGATGACAGATAAAAGTTCTTTAACTGACAAGACAAATATAGACTAAGGCAGGTAGAGTTCAATGGAAAGAGAATGAGATTGTAAAATGTTACAAGGAGTGGTTCCAGAGGATTTTCTTTTTTTTTTTTTTTGGTCTGAATTCACTTTATTTCTCACTCCTGGATTTGGCTTTGCCCAAAAGCAACTCTGTGAAATTCAAGGTCCCTGTCCAAGATCAAAACCACAAGCCTTGCACCAAGATTTCCAACAGTGAAACCATATTTATGGCACAAGAACTTCTGGTATCAATAACCTGTATATTTTCTCCTCCTTTCCCATCCAATCTCCATTTCAAGACACTGCTGATTGTCCATTTCAATATTTGAAAAGTGCTGCTGCTGAACTTTACACTGATAAACCACAAAGTTTTAAGAAGGAAAAGAGAAGTGAGGGGGTGAGGGAAGAAACAAAGAGAACTACCAGGTTTTCTGCTAAACATGGATTAAATTCTGTGAAATTACTATTTTAATCGTATCTTTTGTCTTTCTGTACTCCGATGACAGCCATGTTAAGGAAAGGAGGAAAGAAAAAGGACAACTTGTACTTTCACTGTCCAGGCTTTAGTTCATGAATAGGAGGTATTAAGCAGGAATTTAGTTGCCCACTGAATCAATGGTTTCCCTCAATTTTCCCAAAAGGAAATACACAGCAGAAATTTTAATTTGCAGCCCTGCTGCAGAGCACATACTAAGCTTTCATGACACGGTGCTCTGTACACAATTCATTCACTGGTCATTAGGAAAAAACAAACACAAAGGAACTGAAAACCTCTTACAATACAGCAAAAGTTACTTGCCTGATTGTTTTTCACCTCCATACAGAGAGAAAAGGAGAAATTCCTGCTTACACACTGCATCTGGGCTGTTTTTAGCACTGCTTCGTGTCTGGTCTTAACTGCTGCCCCCAATTCCTGGAGGGTGAGATCTCATGTGTCAGGTTAAGGTTTAGGCAGTCTGGAAACCAAGTGTTAAGCACTTTTTAAAGTTCAAGAATGGGTTGAGTACTTGTGTTGTCATAATCCCAGAGAAAATCCTTCTGCTGGAAATGATCTCTATCACTGCTCCAGCTAAAGCACAAAGGTTTTGTCACAGCAAACTCTTATCAGCTTTGAGGGGAACTCAGCTCCTGTTCTTTGTATAAACTCAGCAACTTCCCAGAGGGATTCACTGTTAAAAAAAATAATCACCACTGCGGTGGACTCTTTTACACTCCATGATAACACATTGTATACGAGATGCAACCACCAGCTAGATGGAGGCATCCAAATCTCTGTTTCAAGGAGTAAATAACAACTCAGTGTTACAGGGAACAAAAGAGCTACGTGTGGGAAAACAATATTCAAAGAGCCAGCATAAAAATAATGAAGCCAGGGAAAATGAAATTAGAAGATGAAGCAAAACCAGAGGGAAATATAGCAAGGAACTATAAAAGGGATGGGAGATCACAGTTAAAATAAAATAGACAGCAATTTAAAAATAGTTTAAAGCTCCTAGAAAGTTGTGAGAGAAAAACATAACGATGCTAGAAAAAACCGAGAAGTGATAGCACAACGTAGGATCTGTGGGCATAAAATTAATGTATTAAAAGTTATGACATGCTTACACTCTGCAGAGAAAAAGGCTCATTTCACAAGTGATAACACAGAGAATCTTCCCATCTCTGTCAAGGTCATGGACCAAAACCTGCATTCTACATATAATTGTAAGTGGGACAATGAAGGTGCAAGGCATGATTTAAAACCCCTCCTTCCACCCTCTATGAAGGTGTCCTAGAGCACATTGTATATCCCACTGCCCAGAAGAACTGCCAGTGGTTAATAAAGACTGATTTGGTGGAAATAAAAGGAAAGTCCAAATCTGAGCAAACAAGTGGACGCAGAACTCATCTGGGATGAGGAATTCCTGGCAGCTACCCTGAAATAACCAGCTGTGCATGGACATGGAGATGGTCACTGGGATAATTATCATGCACTTTGCCTCCAGCATTATTGTCATCATTTCTTCCACTGGACAAATTGTAAAAGTCAAACCAGCCATGTTGTTGTGACACTGTTTGTGCAGTGGCAGCTCTCCAGGTAGCACTGAGAAACACATGTGAGTAGCAGAAGAATTGACAACACACATCTGTGCTTTGCTTTGCCTCTTTTCTATCTCCCTCCTAGCAGATGTTCCCTTTTTGTGTCCCATGTTTGCATGTTTATCCAGGAGAGCTCGGATGGCTCCCGCTGGATTTGCTCTTTGCAGAGCTGAGGAGCTCTCCTTTCAGCTGGATGGAAAGTACTTTGGCAAGAGGCTGCTCCTCAAGAGAAAAATCTGGAAACTTTTCCTGCCCACTTAGTATGTATGAAGACTTAAGTAGTAAATACTAAGTCCTTAGTGTGCTTATAAGTGTAAGACTCATCACTGAGTATCTCTGGAAGGCAGGAACTCGAGTGCTGAATTCAAATTTCTAGAGACCCTAAGTCTCTCCTGCATGTTGTAAACAGATATTCATGGACCTTTTTGATTTCAGGCTCAGGGAAAACTTATGTGGTGATGATCATAATAGAAGTCTTGACATTTCTTGCAATTTTGAAAAGCTCCATTCAGAGTGGGATGGTAAAATATCATAAATTGATTTTGTAAGATATTTGACATGCAGTAACCGGGCTGTTGCTGTAAACAACACCGAAGAAATCTGGGAAGAGGACTGTGTCAATCAAGCAGTTTTCCATTAGGAATGTTGCAATGATAAGGACTGGGGAATACATAAATTATTACTTTCTTGTCATAAACAACCACCCAAATAAAATTTATCACCATAGTCTTCCAAGTTCATTATCTTATTACACACCACTGGCCATCACAAACCAAAAATGTAATGACTGAGAACTGGCTGGAGAAGAGGAGCATGCGGGAAACCTAATCTGCTTAAAAATGACAAGTCAGACTGATAAGAATGAATCAGAATGTTGTCAAACATGTCAAAGCCAGATTCAACATACTAAAATTTATGTCTGCCGCGGTAGTTCCTGTGACCACGACTCACTGGCTCAGGAGCCACGTTGCCTTCAACACTGTCTGTGTCTTCTTCGCATTCGTCATTTTGACAATGACTTAAATTAGGTTAAACGTGAACTAATGTACAAGAAGTGCAGGAAATCATTAGGTACGAAGTGTTTCTGGTGTGCAGAAATAATTTAAAGAGCAGCAGTGTATGTGCCAACATAATTAACAAAGTAATGCTATAATGCCAGTTAGTACTTTCCTCGAGTGAGAATTTTATGCTGCTGCATTTCAGTGTGGAAAAAACTAATTTACGGCATGTCTGCAACAAGCAACAATAAAGCTCTTGTTTGTTTACAAATAAATCTTCCAAGGAAATTAAATGCTTGGGAAATTACAGGTAATGCATTTCTATTTTTGACTGCAAAATGAGGGCTGTGATTTCGAGATTTCCACAGCCTTACGAAAATAGCACTCGTAGTGGAGCAAGAGTTAATCAGCTACAACAAAAACTGAAGCATCAACCCTGCAGCAGGACTTGGGACAGCAGGAGATTGTTAGAAAATACTGGGTGGCCACTGCTCTGTAGGAGTTGGAGGCAGTGGTCCATGGCAGGGTTCAGGAGGTAATGCTGGAAATGTAAAGCATGATTGAACGCACTTCTGGGAAAATGTGTATTTATCACCTAGACACACACACATTTCACTTGGCAAAAATCCTCCCTAAATAAGAGGACAGAGAAACTTTTCAAATACAGAACAGCAGAGGGAACCTTCCCTTCCCTTCCCTTCCCTTCCCTTCCCTTCCCTTCCCTTCCCTTCCCTTCCCTTCCCTTCCCTTCCCTTCCCTTCCCTTCCCTTCCCTTCCCTTCCCTTCCCTTCCCTTCCCTTCCCTTCCCTTCCCTTCCCTTCCCTTCCCTTCCCTTCCCTTCCCTTCCCTTCCCTTCCCTTCCCTTCCCTTCCCTTCCCTTCCCTCTCTCCCAAATGACCTGCCCAAGGACAAGGAATTTTGGGGTGCAGGAAAACCCCATTCTCTGGAGCACCTCTGTGTCATCTTAACCACTGAACCAGCCTTCCTACAGCCTTCAGAAGGATGTTGAATTAGCACATGGAATGACTCAATAAAATAATTGCTTCTTTGATTTCTGTTGTGGCTCTGGGAAGATTCTTCATATAATATACTTTACTTGCATTTAATGCAGAAATCACCATTGTAGGAGCTTCATGGTTACAGTGCCAACATCTGTGGAGCTTTCTTAAGGGAGCATTAAAAAATACCCCTCAAGTCCTTTGAAAAACAGATAATCCTATTTAATATGCCCACAGACAGCAGAGCTCTGCCTGCAGTTAAATCTAAGGCTGTGACTACACTTGCTTGGTTTTTCCTTTCTTCTTTTTTCTTCCAAAACCCACCGCTAAATCCAGAGAGGAAACATCTCACAATGCTTACACCTATGACCATGAGAAAGAAGAATCCCATTTATTATGGAAATATATCTCATTTGAGGCATTTGGAATTTCTTGTCAATATTCCAAATCAGGAAATTTAGGAAGTATAAAAAAAAAGGCAACAAGAAGAAGGAAAAAAGAAATTTGAAGAAGAAAGACTCTGGAAAGGAAATGACACTGAAAATTGCCTTTTAAAGTTAGATGCATTTTAGTTTTGTAAAAACCAGCAAACATACACTATCTTAGGAGCTCCTTCATTCCATCAACACATCTATCACTACATTCCTCTCCCTCCTTTCAGCAGTCATTCTCCCAAATCCCAACCAAAGGGAAGGAAAAGAAAAGTTATTTTCTGTCTCTTTCACAAAATCTTGGTAAGATTGCATTGTCTAGACTTGTTTAGAAGGCAGATGAGGAAGCAGGTCCAGGTCCAGGTTGTATACACTCCCTGCACTTGCTGTTGCCTGAGGGATGGTTGCAGATGACCTTGCTGTATCAAATCAATGACAAATTTCCTTTATTTTTGTTAAAAGACAGCTTGATTTACCTCAGACAGACTTCCTGCTTTCATGAATGCCACCTACAGAGACATAGTGTCCCAAAGAACACAGCTTATCCATGAACACCTAAGGGCAGGAGTGGCTTCAATTTTCTTTTAGACTTCCCTAAAAGTTGTTACTCTTGATAACCCCCTGCACCAGCACAGGCTGCTGGAGACCAGTGTTGCAATGCAAGATGTAACCATAAGTATGTACTCTATTACCAGCTGTGAAAAAAAAAGCCAGGTGGGGCAGTGTTCTTTATCTCTTCCAGGACCCATCCTCTGGCCAGAGAGATATCTACTGTTAATGGGCCATCAAGGCTCACTGCATGGCTGATAAAATTACAACATCTCATTGGGAGATGCTCCACCCAGGGGGAGGAGCCAAGCATTCCTACCTGGATATAGTCTGAGATTCAGAACACCAGGGCAGCCTGTTTGCACTGAATTCCCAGAGGAAGGCTGGAACCATCTCCACCACCACTGGGCCTTCAAAGGGAACCTACACCCTTCTACAGGATCATCGCTTCAACAGAACCTCATCTGTCCCTCCAGGAGGACTTGGCTGGACTGCTACCAACACCCTGACCAACAGGGTGTCAGGTTATGTTCTGACTCTTGTCAGTCTTTTCTTTTTTTGTTTGTTTGCATTTCTGTATTACTACATTTTTATTTCAATTTTCTTTATAAAGAACTGTTATTCCTATTCCCATATCTTTGCCTGAGAGACCCTTAATTTCAAAATACAATAATTTTGAGGGAGGGGGTTTACATTCTCCATTCCAGGGGAGGCTCCTGCCTTCCTTAGCAGATACCTGTCTTTCCAAACCAAGACAACCAGCTCTGTGGGAAGGACCTAGTGGTCCTGGTGGGCAACAAGCTGCCCATGACCAGCAGTGTGACCTGTGGGCCAGCAAGGCCAATGGGATCCTGGGCTGCATTGGGATGAGCATGGCAAGCAGGTTGAGGGAGATGATCTTTTCCCTCTGCTCTGTCCTGGTGAGGCACATCTGGAGTGCTCTGTCCAGTTCTGGCTTCCTCAGGAAAAGGGAGGCATGAAGCTCCTGGAGAGTGTCCAGGAGAAGACTGTGATGATGAAGAAGGGTCTGGAGCACCTCTCTTACAAGGAAAGGCTGTGGTAGTTGGGCTTGTTCAGCCTCGAAAAGAGAAAACTGAGAGGGGACCTCATCCCTGTCTGTCAGTGTCTTCAGGGAGAGCTCAGAGCATGGACCAGTCTCTGCTCAGGGGGCCCAGCAAGGGGACAATAGGAACAGGCAGGAACTGATGCCCAAGAAGTTCCACCTGGACATGGGGAAGAACTTCTTTAGTGTGCACTGAACTGATTGTCCAGAGACTGTGTGGAGTCTCCCTCCCTGGAGATATTCCAGAGCCATCTGGGCACAATCCTGTGCCTGTGCTCTGGGATGGCCCTGCTGGAGCAGGAAGGTGGCACCAGATGACCCCACTGTGGTACCTTCCAACCCCACCTGTTCTGCTTGTCTGTGATTCTCCAAAGGTTGTCTTGAGAAAGAATTTTTTGCTCACAGTGTGGAAGCAAATCATGCTGCAGTTTCAGGTGCACTTTAAAAGTAATGGATACATAGGAAACTACACAAAGCTGACTAGATTGCAGAAAAATTCAGATACAACCACTTTTGTTGTGGTCAAGTAAAGTGTCCTTGTGCTGTGTATCAACAGATGAAGTGGAACACGTTCCTAACATGAGGCAAATACAACTGCAGAGCTCTCAGTAGAGTTGGACTGAAGTTTTAAAATTTTTACAATATCTAAAGCAACCTTTTTAGAAAAGTAGATCTATATTTTTATACCCATCAGTGCAAGAATAAGATATATTTTTTTTTGCCTAGCATGTGCATATCTCTTCAATGTCACCCCGTACAGCAGTCATTTTTTTTCTTTATGGCATAGACATAGGATATTTGAGGATAAGAACAGTATTTTAATCAGAATAACATTCCTGCCCATCAGATTCTGGTCTTACATAAACAGAATTGTCTTGGATAAGTTTCTGAAGTGAGTAGAAAGTATTATTATAAGAAAAGCGAATGTGAGTCCTTGCAGTTATATCAATCACTTGCGATTCTTAATTACTGTTATTGCAATCTTTATTTCTTATAGCACCACAGGTATACACAGCACACACACAAAAAAAAATTTGGTTTTAAGCCTTTTTCTAAGTAGTTGGTGATGTAAAGCAAAGCACTCTGTTGTCTTCTCAGATGTTGGTCAGGTTAATTCTTGTTTTTCCCTCACTACGTTGCTGCAAAACCTGGCACTGCCTCTCTCCTTAGGAATGTTGCCATGAAGCAAAGGAATTAAGGAGTCCTTAGGAATTAAGAATAGACTTCAGCATGCACATGGAATCAATAGCACTCTATAAACTCACCCTAGAAAATAATTACATGCTCTGCACTTATTACTGTTGCAGAAACTGTGCACTGTGTATTGCTTTAAGCCCATCTGTAACACTCAGAGGGCAAAGCTCACAAGTTTCTGATGGTGCTGAATCTGTATGAGCAGTGGTAGTGGTAGGTGAAATCAGGATTCAGATGGGGTGTGCCTCAAATGGAGCTGCTTCTGCTTGCAGCAGATAAATTCTGCCTTTTACAGAAGATACCTGGGGAAATTTAACAATTCCTGCAAAAGGAGCTCAAGAAACGTCACTACAACCTGTTCCTTGCAGGTAGTTCATCTCATGGCCTGAAACCCTTGGGGGCACCTTATTGCTTGCAGACTCCACTTCCTAATTTATCTTCAATACTTCCTAAATCGATACTAATGAGCTAAAGAAGTTGTCAGGGAAAGAAACAAGCAAACTCTGGTCTCTGCATCAGTGCCAAGATAAAATGGCGATGTGGATGTTAAGAAAAACAGATCTAGGTAGATATATAGAGGGAATTAAATACATAATTTAAGAGGAAACATTCTTGGAGGAAAAGAAAAAAATCATTGAGACCTACTGCTCATTATTTCTAGTTCATTAAAAAGTAATTGCTACATTTTACTCTTCTTATGGCTGAAGATTTTAAAGCACTTTACAGGCATTAGCAAACCAACTTTTCCAGCAACCCAAGCAGAAAGTTGAGGCTTACCATGTGCACTATATCCGTGGAGAAACTAGTCATCATTACTGTTTGAAGATAATTCTCAAAGTCCTGGGAATCAAAATTATCTTTTAGCTATTATTTTACTTCCATAGAGGTAGAATTTTTATGTAGGAGAATTCTTTGTAATTTTTCTTTTTTTTTTTCTGGAAAATTTTGGCTTAGACAAATAATCCAGAGCCATCAGCCACTCCTGCCAGAAGTTACAGAATAATTAAACAATTTTTCCTTTGCACATTTTCAGGCTCTGACAACAAGACACTGAACACCTACAAAAATTCAGACTGACATGTGTCAGTATTTTATTGAAAAGATGCTGTCAAAGTTCAGACATAAAAATAGTTAGTTAGTCCTGTGGTGGTCCTAGGTCAGCCTTGGCACAGGTTGTGCACAAGCAGCAGCAGCAGCAAGACCGTGAGTAGTGGTTGCACTGCAGAAACCAGGAACTTTTGCACTCCTGTAATACTGTACTTTAAAACACAAAATCAAACTTCCACGTGCTGAAGAAAAGATAATTTGAAAAAAAGAAACAATTTTTACTTCTATCCTCGAGCTAAGATCAGCTGAGGAGAATTTTAGCTCATCTTCAGCATTCCTTTAGTTATTAAAAGAGGAGAAACAAGATACTCTATAGGGGTATCCTGAGCAAATTTTTATGATAGTTTTTATTAACCAAATAAATCTATGATTGGGTAAGATACTATCTATGAATAATGAAAGGTTTCCTTTTGTATTCAATTTCTGGATGCCTTGTGATTAAATGGATGTTGTTTGTGAAATAATAATAAAAAAATGCTGACACCGTAAATCAACCAGAACCAATCTTCCACTTTCCCAGGCATTATTGTAAGAAAATTAATTCTCTGCACCCAGGAACAAGCCCTGTATCTCAAAGTAAATTGATTAACTGTGTTTCAGCTTCTGTGTAATTAGGAATAATGGTTCCCATTCTTTTTAGTGAGTGGCAGAAGCAGGACTGAGGAGTTTGCAATGTCTGTTGGTGAGATATTGTTGAGGCCTTGTTGCCTCATTGCCTTGCACTTCTTTGTTGCATGAAATCTCACAAAGTAAAGCTGCATTTCTTTGTCTGGGATTTTTTGAAAGTGCTTGACCTTCATCAGCCTCTGCAATTTCCTTGGTTGTGATGTGCACTGGGAGGACATGGACATGTTGGATGGAGCACCTCTCCTATGAGGAAAGGCTGAGAGAATTGGGATTGCTCAGCCTGGAAAAGAGAAGGCTTTGAGATAATCTACTTGTGGCCTTGAAGTACCTCAAAAAAGATGGAGAGGGACTATTTAAGGAGCCTGAAGTTACAGGACAAGGAGAAATGGCTTCAAACTGAAAGATAATAGGTTTATCTTAGGAAGAAATTCATTACTGTGAGGGTGGTGAAGGCCTGGCACAAATTTTCCACAGAAGTTGTGGATGGCCAGTCCCTGGAAGTGCTCAAGCCCAGATTGGACAGTATTGTCTGGGGTTTTGCTGCTCTCCTCTGCTTCTTTAAGAAGTTTTTCTAAAGTTCTGTTTCAGCCTTCTGTGTTTACCTTTTGCAATGGAGTCTCTCACGATTTTACATAAACAACTTTCTTGCTATTGTAACCGTATAACCATGTTTACATTCTTCTCATAAGGAAGAAACTGTTGATGGATTGTTGGGTCGCCCAGTGTGGTTGAAGAGGAAGATTTTCTTCCTCCAATCCATGGTCACTGCTGGAATTCTATAAATGTTGAAGTTTGTAAACAAACAGCCTCTTTTCTGCCTTGGACATCTCAGCGTGTGGGTGTCATTTCTTTGTGTCGTGTGCGACAGGACAAGGCTTGGAGCAACCTGGGATAGTGAAAGGTGTCCCTGCCCATGTCAGAGGGGTTGAAACTGGATGATATTTAAGGTCCCTGGCAACCCAAATCATTCTCTGATTCTGTGATCCTATGTCATGGAAGAGACTTTCTATCTTGGTCATCAGGTCATGGTTAGAAGGTGTGACCACAGAGAAGCAGCGCAGAGTTCCTTCCTCCTTCCCATCTGTGCCATGCAGCTCCCACGCAGAGACCCCATGGATGGGGAAATTCAAGCATCTGATGACCTTAACCTTATCCCCACATTGATGGGGCAGGAAAGGGAATGTGGCACCATGCTGACAATGCATGAATCCTGATCTAAGACGGAAAAGAAGTGCTATATTCTCTCTTTGGCAGTCTCAGAAGTTTATGCTGGTTTCTGGCACTTGAGTGCCAGAATATGACACAGATGCTGAGGGATTGCATTTACCTGAACATTCTTTCCAGCTTTATCTCCACCCCAATGTTTACACTTGATGCCATGTTGGGGCACTGACCAAACAAACTGGGCTGATTCTTCAGGTGAAGTTTCACAAGCCCCTGTGGCAAGTGCTCGCTTCACCCTGTCCATCTATGTATTTAGGAGAAGTAATCAAACTTTACCCACCACAATGATTGTTTTACAAACCCAGGGAGCTTTCCCTCTCTACATCTGTTTTTTGAGAAAACAAAAATAAAGGGCTTTCATCATTCTGGAAATGAAAGTGCAGTATCTGAGGAACACAGAGTAACAAAATCTATGGGAAACCCATGAATTCCAGACAGTATTGAGATCGTAAATCTTCACTAAACCACTCACTTAGCTAGTAAATTCCAGCATGAGCGTGGGGAGTTTGGGCTGGGTCTTTACATTTCAGTTTCTTTGTAATGTGTTAAAGTACATTTATGGGATTTCTTAAATCCACAAAGACCTTCTATGTAGTAGTGGAATTTCTGTATCACTTCAAGGCATACTTCCTATGCTGCTTGCACTGTTTTTCAACCCATTTTGTTTTGAGGATCCCTGAACATTTTCCACTAGAGGTTGTATGCCTGTAAAAATGTCTTGAATGTAGATCATCACACAGCAAAATAGAAAGTGAAACTCATAATACCCTGCATTTTTAATGTTCCCCCCAGTATTCATCTTTAGACATGGACTTTTAGAATCTATGACCCAAAATCTGAAAAAAGTGCTTGAAAACACAGGCTAATTAATTGATTTTTCATTGAAAACAATTTGATATTCATAGTTTTACTCTTGTTTTTATAAATGATCTTATTTTTTTTTTAATTTACTAAAGGTTAGTTATTATAGTAGTAAGAAAAAAAATTAAAAAAAAAATAATAACCTGAGGGGTGAACACATTTCTGTGTAGAATTTTCTTATAAGAGGCAGGAGAGGGAAAGCTGCTGATCTCTCCAGTGATAGCATGTGAGGGAATGGCTAAAAGAAGTGTCAGGGGAGGTTCAAAATGAATATTAGGATTGAGGTCCTCACTTAGAGCTTGGTCAAGTGCTGAAACAAGCTCCATAGGAATGTGGTCATGACTTCCAGCCTATCAGTGTTCAAGAAGTGTTCAGGCAACAGTCTTAGATGCATCATTTAACTTTCCAGTTGTGTAGTGCCAGGAGCTGGACTCACTGATCCTTCTGACTCCCTTCCAGTTCAGGATATTCTACAAAAAATTGTGTGGGATTTTTACCCTAAGTGACTACATCTGTTTCTGTTGGGAAGCTATAATTCTATTATGTCCTTTGAAACCTTTGGCATTTTGTCACTTATCAGCTGGACTGAGCTCTCCTGCAAATCAGCAATCAGCAGGTCTGCACTACAATTCCTTCCCAGAGCCTTCACTCATAAAACTGTTATAGGATGGCAGCTGTAATTATGCCTGATGCTGGCATCCAAACAAGCAAAGCCAGCAGCAGGTCAGAGATGAGAGATAACTGAGAGCAGCTTTTCAAATACATCTGTGCTGTAATTTGTCTCACTTTCCATCTGAAGTCAAATCAGCCCTGTCTCTGACCTGAGCATCTCCATCTGGGGATTTAGATCACAGAGAGATGAAAAGCAGAGAGCTTGGGTTCTAACAGCTTGAACAGAAAATGAGACTGGAATTAGACCTTGGAAAATGAAACTGGAAGCAGACCTGGGTTTAATACACAACACACCTCAAAAAACATCAAATGAGGCCAAAAATCCAGCAATGCTGCAAGGTTGCTGGGAACCAAAGCTTCTGAAAAATGCCATTAACATTTGGGATGTGACTCTCACTTATAGTTCAGGCAGTGAAGATATTCAGTAGTGGGATGAAACTAAATTCCTGAGATTTACTGGTTTGGGTTGAAAAAGTTTTCCATGGAGATTTCTTAGGCTGTGATAAATAAAGGCCCATTAGGTTTCTCCTGGTGTCTGGGAGAGATCGACTGGTGTTGTGCAGTGTAATGGAAAGCTAGCTAATCAATACTGGGCTATTTTTCAGTTTAACTTTATTAATTGTGCATACTGTGTTCATTTGTGTCTGAAAGAGAAATAAACAGGTGTGAACATCGATTCCTGCTAAATAACAACATTATGAAAGAACATTATTTAGGCATGTCTCAGCTCCTCACCATTGTTCTGGAGAGGTAGAATTATGTAGAGGCCTCTTCTGCTCATTACCCATGAAAATGAAGACTCACTAACCATGGCATCCATCATGTTCTAACACCGTGGCAGTATTTCCGTGTATCCGTGATGTCTGAGTGATTGAGACAGGTAGCAGGGTGGAAAATTAGGCCATACCTCAGTGGGCAGTCATTGGTTCTTGGCTGTAGGCAGACAGAAACAGCTCCCCCCTTCCAATCCATGGAAAATGAGCCCAGCAGCTTAAAAGTGATGATCTCCTTGTCTCCAGAGGGCAGAGTGATAGAGTGGAGAGAGCAGCACCTGCTCACAGACTCCTTCCAGCTCTTTCTTAGTGCTTAGTGATGGAGAAATGTGCAGAACGTCTTTATTTGCAAACATCTCCCTCCTGTACCCCTGCCCAAATCCATTATATCCAAACCAGAGACAAAAGCAGGTGCCACAACTCCTCCTCCTGCCCCAAGTTACGGCCAGAGAAAGCTCTTCAAAATAAGCTTTTGACCAGCAAGGTTTGGCAAATCAAATTTCATGCTTTCCATGAGGGATTTGTGCACCTGAACTCCACATCAACCACTGATAAGAGATGAGCTTTTGCATCACTCTAACCTCTGACAGTTGCTCCATCACGAGGTATCTCCAGCCTGCTGCCACCTCCCTGTGCACCAGATGGGTCCTGGTCATTATCCCCAGTCTGGCACAGCCTCTCTATCAGTCAAAGATACACAACAGATCCATTATATCACAGCTTTTAGGATGGGAACTAATTAGATGTCTTGAAAATATCGTCTGAGCTTCTTCATCTTTCCATCTTGCTTCCTTGGGGGTGTAATGTATGTCCAAATCCATTTATGTAAGGAGGATTCATAATGTCTGGGGAAACACGCCTGATAATAAGTAATAGTAATAATTGTAAATTGCAAACTGATAATAAAAAATTGATAATAAATGCCTAATAAGGTAGATGTTTATCTAACTTACATTGCCTTTATTATCTTGACTTTAGTTGAGGTGTGTTCTTTTTCACTGCTGGGAATTCAGCCCACAGATTGTACAAAAAGTGGTAGAAATGCAAGGCAATGTTATAACCTGACAATAACAAAGCAGAGTTGCAAGACAGGGAGCACCTTCTGCAGAACAAAACCCTGCTGCCTTCAAAAGCTGTGGTGAGGATCCTTGACCTTGTGGTAGATCAAACCTACTTCAAACCCTTATTCCCTCATCTGTTTTCTGCATGAATAAAAATAAAGCAAAATCAGTTTGTGGATCCATTGGCTTCATGCAAACATCCTGTGGGAAAGAGGAAATGTTCTGGATACCAAACAGGAATACAGAATGGTCGTGGTCTCAACATGACCAGTGACCAGTGACCAAGACAGAGGAGGCAAAGGGATAAAGAGACAGACCAGGTCATGAGGGGGCTGAGGCACAGGATGGCTGAACTGCCTTGTTTCCAGCAGGCAGCCCATGATATTAAACTGCAGTTGGGTGTTTTAGGCACTCTGGGTTTTGCAGCCTCGTGCCCGAGCCTTGACCGTGGCATTGTGCAGATGTCCTAGGGTGACTTTATGATGCTTGTATCCCCAGCTGTCTGTTCTGTTTGTGCTGTATATTAAGTTCTGTACCTTTAAAATGGTTCTGGGAGCGAAGGGGGAGAATGAAGCAGCGTGCAGGTTGTTTTGAGAAAACTGCCTGACTCCCACACGGCCTTGCTGCGGCATTCATCTGAGGCACCAGCAACGGTGGGGCAGAGATCTCCTGTGCTTTTAGTTAGTTTTAGCTAGCTAGGGCAGAGAAGTTCCCTGGACTGTTTTTTTTCCTTTTACTTGGGACCGTTTAAATCTGCTCTGGACTGAAAAACCCAGAGGAGCAGCGAGGGCTGGCACCTGCGGCCCGCCAGGGCCTGGACCTGTGGAGGGAGTGGGGCTGGTGAGAGACTGAGGGAGCTGAGTTGCACCCACAGCAAGGACTTTCTCAGTTTGTCAGCTCTCTTCAGAGTGGACAGAGGTTTTATTTTTTCATTTTTTATTTTTTTTAATGCTTGTGGGCATCTTATTTGTTAAATAGTTTTTTCCACTTTTCTCCAAGGAAGTTCTTTTTTTTCCCGGACTGGCTGGGGGGAGGAGCAGTTTGGGTTTTCTTTGCAGAGGAACCCCTTTGGAGGTTTCCTCCCAAATTTCCCCTAAACCAGGACAGCAGAGAAAGCCACGGATTGCACTGGAGCCATCAGAGACCCAAAACAATGCTCTGGGGGAGTGGGTTTTCTGGCAGGCTTCTCACAAACAGTTTTCAGGCTCCCTTCAGGCACTGAGCAACTTTGAGACTAAGGAAAATCCTGAAATTTTCTTGTACATTAGCATAATTCCCATACATTCTGCCAGCTTTCCCTGCTGTGACATTAACACAAGGAGTCACATCCTGTGCTGCTCTCACCTTTGAAAACTTATAATTTATGCAACACCTTGCTGTAGTGCTAGTCAACATTGCTGTAGGACTCCAGGATGTTTCAGGTGGGTTGGGAAAATTCAGTATTTTGCTATCCCTGCCAGCAATTCTAAGTCCTGTTATTCAAAGCCTCTTGTGACTGACAATATTCAGACCAACAGAAGAACTAATTAGTCTGAGGTAGCTTGGGAGTCTTTCTGCTGAATTCAGAAGGCTTTGGGATCAATCAGCTGGGCTTTGTGCTGCCAGGAATAAGAGACACTTGCCCTGGGCTGCTGTGACAGACTATTTCAGCTCCATGTATGAGTCATAGCATTAAATTTCCTTTCTTTTTAATGACATACAGGTTCATTTGACAGCCATTTCTCATTGTTTTTCTGCTAAAAAAATTCTTTGTCAGGCTCTTTTGAAAAGACAGGTGTCCAAAATACATATTTTAAAACCAAGCTCTATGAAATCCTCACATTAATAGCTGTCTACCACTTGGAAAATTAAGCTCTTATTTCCTGGGGCATCTCTGACTACATAGTCATGACCAGCACTCTTCTTCTTCCCTCTCAGAGGGCAGTTTCAAGTACATCCATTTTTTGTTTTTCTGGTTTTCCCAGGACAGAAAGAGGCCATATATTATTATTATTATTATAATCTCTAAATTTAAAATGTCTACACCAAGGCATAGCAACATCAAGTGAACTGCTTAGCAAGGCCAAGATTAAACAACAGCTAGGACACCCTCTCTTCAGAAAAAGAAGTAAAATCAATGATTGCAGGTAAAAACCTGTAATTCAACACTTCAGACCCTGTGCAGGTTGAGATGGAAGCCCACTCAACAAATTATTTATGAAAGCCTTTTGGTTGTTTATTCCTAGAAGGAAATTATGAGAAGTCAATTTTCCCATGCACTGTATGAAATCAGTCTGTAGAGAAACTGTGATTGAAACTGAAAAGGGGAGATCATGGTAACTTGAGAAGAAAATGGGAGCAATCCCAGGGATTTTTAACCTTCCTCTGAGCACAAAGGATTGCCTGAAGCATGTAATCTTTCCTTTTAAAATTAAGATGATAATAATAATCTATAGTAGTGATTAAATTGCTATTTCTTCACTGGTGTCATCTTCAAGAGCAGCACAGCCTTGGGAGTGCTGGAGTCTAGGATAAGAGAAATTGTCTAAAAGGGATGTTTACTTTAATCACAATGACTGAGTCTAAATTCTGTGATCTGTGTGTTTGTGTTATGGCAAGTCCAGAGAGCATTTTCTCTTGGTCTCCAGATCAGCTCATCTCTTACCCAGGTAGGGGGTTTCTAGACCACCTAAAGGAAGGGTTAGGTGAGATGGGACTGGTTGGCCCTGCTTCCAAAACCCCATAGAATTGGGCTACATCCAAAGCACAGACACAGGAGCTTGGGAGCACTAACCCAGCTCTGATGTTGATCGCTGCATTGCCTTTGACAAGTTTCATTTAAAGCCTGAGGTGCTCTGAGAAACTTATCCAGCTTCTTTCTAGTCAGCCTTTTCTTCCTCCTTTCCTTTTGATTTTTGCTGAAAGATGCAGGCAAGTGAGAAGAATTTTTTAAAGGACAGCCATCAATGAGCAAGAAACCAACAGAGCATGAACATGCAGAAAGAGAGACATCAAAAACCAGTGAGATCAAAGAAAAGAGAAATGTGGGGCACATCACCTTTATTAGGAGTGTTAATCCAGCAAACCCTCCTTTTTCAACGTTGTTATTGTCTGCTTGAGAGATGTAGGCTTAGGGTGAGTTACATTTCTCTATGTACCAGCCTTGCCACAAAGTGCATTTTCATGGTTGACTGAGAAAGGGGAAAGAGATTTTCCCAGTTTTGTTCTCCAGACATGTTTGAACAATCCAGTGTGAACTGCTTCATAGAGTTTATTTGCATAGCTGTTACTGCAGCTGCTTTTAGTTTAATGCCACAGTCTCCATTGCTGAGGTGTCTGATCCCACAAACCAAGGATTACCTTTCTAAGTCATATGACATGATATAATCTGTATTTTATAGAAAAGGAGAAATTGGCCAGAGCTAAAGCATAGATAAATCATTGATATACAAATGGAAAACTTGAACTCTTGAACACTTTGGAAGACAGCCCCACTTTCCACTGAAAGAGAAGTTCAAACCCCAAAGTTGCCAAAAGTTACTCAAGGATGTACTATAGAGTCACTGAATGGCTTGAGCTGCAAGGGACCTTAAAGATGCTCCAGTTCCAGCCCCCTACCCTGGGCAGAGTCATTTGTCCCTAGACCAGTTTCTCCAAGCCCCATCTACTTTTGCTCTTGAACATTTCTGGGGATGGAGAGTCCACAATCTCTTTGCATAACTCATTCCAGTGCCTCACCACCCTCACAGTAAAGAATTTCTCCCTATAACTAATCTTAAATCTTCTCTCCTTCCATCTGAAAACCTTTCTTATCCAAGAAATCTATTTAGCATTTTTAATTACTATTTCCCCTTTGATATACAGGCTATGGTGCTTAGTTTCAAACTGGACTCTTGGCTTTTGCATAAGTAACATTAATTAAATCAATTATACATCTGTGGGAGTTGGGGTTCAGTTCCAGCCTTTACCACATATTCTATCATGTCCCAAAAAGCCCTGCTTCTCTCAAGCTCTCTGGTTTAGGACAGGGGTATTTTGTGCTGTCTGTTTACTGGGGTGATGTTTATTTCCTTTTTGGTCTTTCAAAAAGAAGTTTTTTCTTGGAAATCCTGTGTCTCATCATGGGCTATAGGCAGGTACAGTAACATTAACCAATTAAAAGATTAGCAAATGTCCTTAAACATTGTAACCAGAGGGATGCCATTTTTCTCTCCAGCCTCCCATTTCCAAACACCGCCTTAAAAAACTTCTTGGCATTTTTTCCTTTTGTCATTTCCATTTTCACAGAAAATTCTGAAGAGGAGAGAAAATGCAGCATTTGTAGGCTAAAATAAATTAGCTTAGAAAGTGTTTGCTTCAGGTTTCTTAACGTTCATTCCCACAATGTAAAGATTTATGATTTGAATAAAATGAAATAAAATTAAAAAAAAATAGGAAGAAAAGAAAAAACCTGAAGTTGCATTTTTATGGATTTGCATATTGTTTTTTCCGAAGGAAGATTCACACTAGGCAACAAAGACTGAATAAATCATTAGGTAGAGACGGAGGAACGCTTTAAAAGAAATGATTTGCAGCAGATCTACTGTAAAACATTACCCACGGCAAATGTTGGATCAGCATTATATATGGAGCTGCCACTTAGGAATTTTATGGGCTTCTTGGGAGGTGGCTTGTGAAGAGAACTGTGGTCTCTCCAGCACAGGGCTGTGAACCAGGAGATCTGGACTCTATTTTCAGCAATGTCAATGCCCTCACAATGTCAGCTAAATAAATTACTCCATTTCTCTGTTTGTCCTTGCAAAACTAAAGGTGAACTATTCATACACATGAACTTGGAATCTTATTTAAGAATATGCTACAAGATCTTCAGGTGCTACAAAAATGGAAAGTGCAGTTTCTATTGTGGATTTTATATTATTTCTGAGACAGAGAAAGTTGGAAATAATTTAGGAATGTGCATGCTACACAGCAAGACTAGTGCAGTTTTACTGAGCACAAAATTACAATTTTTTGGAGTGGAGCAGTCTATCAGAGTGTATAAAAGTCTGTGCTTGGTTTACAAGCAGGTTTTATGAATAACATTGTTTGGGTATTGCTTGGATTGATTTTTTTCTCTTAAGCTCTATGGAAACCAACAGCAAGAAACTATATTTTTATTCCCCTTTCAATTTTTTTTTATTTTCAATGAGAGCTTTAAGAAAAAAAAATTAAAATCTGAGGTCATTTTAATACTTGACTTGATAATTTCTCATCCACCTAGACTGGAATGATGAAGGAACCTGCAACATACATATACTGAAGCTCTGAGGGAGTTCCCTCAGCAAGTCTAAGTAAATTGGACATTGGTTTTATAAGATTGGTTCTATTTTTGTAGCAGTCATCTCTAAGAGGCATGTAGCAGCACTAAAAGAGATTGGAGTCCCTTTTCACCTTGGGAGCACATTATTATTTGAAACCTTTCATCACTTAGGTATGTGAGTTAGGTGAGATATTTCCCTAGCTTAGAAAACTGAGCTTAGCTCAGAAGTCTGCCTCTGGCCAGGAACCATTATTAGATTATTTTCTTAATTACAGGATTTTTAAACAGGTAATTTTATATTTTACAAATGTGAGGCTGTTTTGGTCCTTAATTAACCTTTAATTTTATTGTCCGCAGCTCTTAATCAAAGAATGTCCAAGCCAATGCTTGACTGCTTTGTGCATTTAATAGTTTATATATTTTAAAAGGTGTTATATTTTCCTAACTCTGGTGAGTCATGAGTGGAGGATATACCCCTAAACACCTTCTGCTGTTACACAGATCAGCAAGACATTGTCCCAGAAGGGTTTGCTTTATCTCATCACCCTGTAAACAGTGACACTGGAGGGGACAAGAAAATTCCCTCCTTGCTGTCAAACAATTGGAGGTCAAACACAAGCCCAGCACTTCTGGCATTAACATAATTAAAAAAAAAAAAAAAAAAAAAGCCTCAGTGTTTTTTAGCTAAAATGTTTAAATACAAATGAGCTAGGCAAGACGTCAGATGGTTCCACTGCAACACTCTTAAGTCAGGAGAGGCTTCTGTAGGAGGGGGCTTTTGAAAATTTCCTTCATGTCAACTCCATAGCTGAGTGCTGTCACCATGATCCACAAGTCTCTTCTAGCTCCATATGTCCAAGTGCTAAAGCATGCCTGTGCCCTTATGTTTTCATGTAGGTCAAATCTTTGCCTTGCCATCATTGGAAACAGCTCTTTAAACCAAAGAGGAATGGCCTCTTTGTGATCAGTGTTATTACAATGAATTTCAGGAGAAATTATAATAATGGAGCACTTAAAAGTAAAGAGCCAGCACTTGAGCTAGCTAGCTATTAATTATAAATGCCAATCTCTATCAGGAATTCCTTTTTATGTAAAAGCGGTCTGTTCTGAGTACTTATTTCAGTGTTAATTAGAGGGAAGTGAAGATGAAGTGTTATCCAAAGATGAGCATTCATTACAAGGTCTGCTGGCCCCTTGTGCTTCTCCCTGGGGTGCACTGGTTGTGCCCCCAGCATGAGCAGATGCATTTAAGACATCGATGTTTTGTCCTAAGTAACAGTGAAGATCTATAAGGGTGAGATCTACAGAAGTTTCTTGTTCCAGTAGAAGAATTTGAAAGGGTTCAGTTGCAGGACAGAAAGATTTGATTTTAAAATAACCATGCTGTGGAGGCCACAAAGGTGATGGAGGATCTGGGACCTCTCTGTTGTGAGGAGAGACTGGGAGCTGGGACTGGTTAGTCTGGAGGAGAGAGGAGAGGAGAGGAGAGGAGAGGAGAGGAGAGGAGAGGAGAGGAGAGGAGAGGAGAGAAGAGAAGAGAAGAGAAGAGAAGAGAAGAGAAGAGAAGAGAAGAGAAGAGAAGAGAAGAGGATTTCATCAACCCATATATGTATCTCCAAGGCAGGCACCAACACTCTTTCCAGTGTGTCCAACAGCAGGATAAGGAGAAATGGCCATAAATTAAAACACAACAAGTTCCACCTCAACATGAGTAATGACTTCTTTCCATGGAGGGTGGTGGCACAGCTGCCCAGGGCAGGTGTGGAGTCTCCCTCTCTGGAGACATTCCAAACCCACCTGGACACATTCCCATGTAAGCTGCTCTATGCCATCCTGCTTTAACAGGAAGATTGGACTGAAGGATCTTCAGAGGTCCTTTCCAATCCTAATTATTCTGTGATTCTGTGATAACAAGGTCCCTATTTTAGTAAATATAGAAAGAAAATATTTTTGAAAATCCTGAGAAGGAAAAAAACGGAAGACGTTGACCAAAACTTTAATATATTTTGATAGTGCAACCACAAGCCAGGAAGGAGGGATAATTAGAACATACTTAAAAAGAATCCTCCTTGTACTCTCTGTTGTCAGAGGAGCTGACAGGAGCATTGAAGGTCACAGATGACTACAGTGGATCTGGTGTTTGTCCATGTCCATGGAGTCCCTGACCACTCTTTCCCCATACACTCCTCAGGAGAGCCCAGCCAGCAGAAGCTGTGGGTCAAGATATAGCAGAAACTCACAGTTCTTCAGTTCTTTCCAGGTCACTCCTGGCAAGTTTTTCTGGGGGTTTTTTTTTGGTTGGTGGTTTTTTTTTTGTGTGTGTGTGTGTTTGTTGGTTTTTTTTTTCCTGCTGGACATGAGATTTCCAAATATTCCCTCCAACCCCAATAATTTCTGTCATTCTCTGAGTCAGTGAAGGGTGAGGATTTACAGTGCTTGTTTTCCTGATGACTTTAAAACCTGGTGTAGGATTGCATTGTTTTCATCAGCTGCTGTAGTCATTCCAAAGGCAGGTTAGATTGATTCATATGGAATAAGGATGAATTTTAAAACCAATTTTGTCTTATGTATAGAAATACAACAGTGAATAACCTTTATTTTGGGGCAAACAGATACTAATAAAAACCATCAGACCCACCAGAGGGAATCAGATTGATCACTCATTTGGCACAGGACCCTCTTGGGAACCTTGGCCAGTTTCATATCTATCACTTGAAAGTGTAAAAAACACCTAAAATGCCCTAATTATGACAACCTACAATAAAGACTTTTTCAGTTTCTATGACATGTAAATCCAGTTTTTTCCAAAAGTTCTCTTCTTTACAAATGTAATCAGATACTCTTATTAACTACAGGAAAGTGAGCTTTTACTCTAAAAATGTTGTCTACATCCAGAGTCCTGAAGACTGGGATATGACCTTTCCTATTTCCTGAATTTTTCTAAGTATTTCTTTAATTTTCACATGCATGAGAATGAGCCTCCTTTCTTTGCCAACTGTTGCACTTATGCCTCCTTTCCTGCCATTAGTGAACTAAAAGTTTGGAGAATGTAATTGTAAAAATCATGCTTTAATGTAATAGGCTCTAGACACAAATGTCAGATTTTATTTCCGCTAAAGCCGATAATGGTACTTGATAGAACCATTTATAATTTCTTAAGAGGGAGAAATAATTCTCTTTAACTGATTTATTCATATAAAGCCATTTACTCTTTCCCTGTATGTAGTGGATCAAACTGAGTTATGTTCCCTAATTGGCTATTGATACGTGTGGGGCAATTCTAACCATGCCCACCCACATCCCCTTTTATATCCGTGCATCATCAGAACGGGCATGAGACCTTGGATAAACCAGCTGGAGACCTGCTGCTATCTACTCTCATTCCCCAGCCTCTTAAAATAAAGTTGTTCCATACAAAGGAGCTCTAAAACATACAGAGGAGTTGAAGGCAGTATTCCCTCTTAATCCCACTGGGATATGTTCTGCTTTGGAGGATTGAGGGTTTTCAAAACCCGCTGGGTGCTGACCTCTTGATTGCTGGTTCACCCTCACTAATGAAACCACTGCCTTGAGTGTCCTGACTGGGAAGACCTTTGCCAGGCAAAATAACCCCTGGCTCTAGGTCTGAAAGGAGTGGAGAGGTACACTTTGACATCTTCCCTTTATAAATAGGCACAAAGCATGGCAGGGAGGCTTTAAAAATAACATTTCTCTAAGAGAAAGGAAGATGAATGCTGAAAATGAAATTTTGACCCCGCTGAAGTCAATGAAAGTTTTCTCACTGATTTCAGCTGGGCCAAGGCTTCATCCAAAGCACTGATCCATTTAATGGGCTTACAATAGCTACACAAAGGTGGAGAGGGCCTTTGAAAATTGTATTCAGTGCTCCAATGTGGCTGGAAAATCACTGGGTCTAGAAGTCAGGGAAAAATACCACAATAGTGTCAATTATTTCAGTATCTACAGAATTAATAAGGGGAGTGCACAAAATACATTCACTAATTCCTGCTTCTGTTTGTCCTCTTAAACTGTAACAAACACTTTGTATAGGCTTGGACATATGTCTATGTCATCATAGTTTTATGCTGCTCTTGTTTTTCTGGATGGCCTCAGAGTTTTTCTGCTGTATTTTACCAAGAAATTGATAATAACATTAATAGAGATTTTTCTGTGCCCCAAACTGGTTATAAAACATGTCACCATGTGCAAAATTTGTAAATACTGTGGATTTTTTGGAACAATGCACCCCATGGTAAGCAGAATCTTTGCCTACTGAAAAGGATGATCAGTGTAAATATGAAAACTATTTTGTTAAGGCAAGACAGATATTCTTACCAATAGTTATCAATTTAGCTTAGATGGGTATATGTTGATTTATACCAGCTGGGGATATTACTCTTGTAATACATCCATGTTTTTATAAATGTTAAAATGTTTTTATTGCTTCCTTTACTGTTTTACTTCATGCACAGAACTGCCACAAATGTAATACACAATTATTCTCACCTAAGAAGCTATTCCCACACATCCCTGTACTTCACACACACTTGTACCTTCAAATGACTCCTCTCCCTATGTTTTATGGGAAGAGATTGCCCTTCTCTGATTTCCTGTATAGCCCACTGGTTCTACCTTATTAAACTCAGTGATCCTCAGACAGGGTTTGCGCCAGGACAATATTTAACTCTAATGGAAATTCGGCAACAAATTCCCAGAAGCATCTTTGAAAATTTATCCTTTGGCATTATAATTACTTTCTGCTCTTCATTCTACCCCGAGCGCTTTTGTTTAAAGTCAATCCATAGTCAATCTCTGTGTGTGCTCCTAGCAAATGCACACAGCTCCTCATTTGCACTTTGATTTGCCAGTTGCTTTTCCTAGCTTTCCTTCAAAAGGCTGTAAATCTGGAAAGGAAAAATACTTTTCTTAATTTTTGATTTTTTGAAGTTTGATGGCTTTTTTTTTTTAAGAAAAAAATCAAGTGAGAGAAAATGAAGAAGGAAATTGAATTGGTTCAAAAGATTTCAATTAAAAATTTAAGTTTTGTTAATATAGGAATTTATACCTGTGTGGGCAAATCTATATTCCTGTACTTACCTTCCCTTCCAAATCCTCTTGATTTAATAACCTACTGCTCACACTACAACTCACATGTGCTCCACATTTCAGATGAAGGGATTATGGATCTTATTAATGAAGCAGACAAAGCTAGATATTAGTATAATTTACATGCCTGGATTCCATTTGCAAGATTGCAATTAATTTTAGCAGCTAATTACATACCCTCTATCCATGGCAGTGGAAGATTACAGATCTATTTTGTACAATATCATTGAATCTGTTGTAAGCAAATTTCAGCCCAGTCATCAGCACAATTTGGAACAGGTTTGCAGTCCATGGTTTAGCCACAGAAGTTCTACCTGAAATCCAGTTATCTCCCAAAATCTAGAATGGGAACAAAAATTATCTTGTTATTTCTCCTGTTGCGCTATCCTAACTACAGGGATATGAACTTGTATAAGTAGCAGAAGTGGAGAAATGATACATCAGGCACATTCTCTCTGCAATACTTGAGATCAAATCCATGCCTGCATCCCTGGAAACAGAATCACAGAGTGGTTTGGCTTGGAAGAGACATTAAACTTCATCTTGTTACAACCCCCTTGCCATGGGCTGGGACGCCTTTCACTAGTTCCACTTATTTCTTGGATGTGACTTTGGCAAATTCACTTGATCTATTTTGTGCCTTAACTCAGTTTTACAGGTGATGATTTAGATCTCCCTTGTGCAGAGAGTTCTTCGGATGTTTGTGGGGTTTTTTGGCATAAGTAAGAATTCAGATGGTTCAATCTCCACTGTAAGGAAACACTGAGAGAGTTGGAGTTGTCAAGTCTGGAGAAGAAAAGACTACAGGGGGACCTCAAAGCTCCTTGCAGAGCCTAAAGGGGACTCCAAGAAAGATTGGGAGGGATTCTTTATCAGGAAGAGCTGTGTAGGATGAAGGGTTTTTGTTTTAAATGGTATGAAGGTTGGCTTATTTAAGCTATTAGGAAGAAATTCTTCCCTGTGAAGGTGATGAGGCCCTGCAGCAGGTTTCCCAGGGAAGTTTTGTATGTCCCATTCCGGGAAATGTTCAAGGCCAGGAAAAGGTTAAGACCCACTCTGCCTTTCCAGTTGCCTAGAAAATCGGACAAGACTGAATCTGGATTTTTTTTGGGTTGAGCTTAGGAGCTGCTTGCAAATATGTTTAGACTGCAAATGTGGAGGGTAGAAATAAGACATTGTAGAATGGTGGCATATAATGGAGTTAATCCTATTTAAAATGTAAGGTGGATATCAAGAAAGGATACATGTGTAAAACGCCAAAGCCTGTAAAGGTTCCTTTTACACAAGATGGTGGAAGTTCTATGATTTACCTTGAGAAGCAGAGCACTAAAAATCTGTTTTTTTAATGACTTATTAAATGCTGCTTTTCAAGACTATTTACTGTAAGCAACTAGAAACTGGCTGCAACTCAAACTGAGTTCTGTGGCTCAGACAAATCTCTATTGAATTTAAAAAAGGTATTAAATGAGAAATAATAGCCTATAAACATTGAAACATTTGAGATACTTCTGATAATTTCCCCAGATAAAAACAAACAAAAAAGTCTAATATGTAAGAGATTAGGAGGTTCAAAAGAGGGAATTACTCTGTAAGTAATTTCTGGAGAATGGGGAAGTGTTAAAAAAATGCTAAAGACTTCTGTGAACAACACAGCTGCTAAACCCTGCACAGCCAATCATTTCTTAAATGAACTCAGCAGAAACTTTTCTGAGTTCCTGGTAAGAACATTAACATCAGCAAATAAATAAGAACAATGCTCTGAAATATGTGAATAGGCTATAATTTGTATTGTGAAATACAAGGTCAAGTCAAGATTGGAAAAGGGCATTTTATTGGTTCTGAAAATGAACAGAATTGAAAAGAATCTAGACCATGGATGTTGATTGAAGAAAGAAAAAACCTTAGCCTCACACCATAAGTATCTTTGCAAAAGAAATTTGAAAGCAAGAAGCATTGAAAAAAGGCAAAAGCTTTCACAGTTAGAACAAATAGTTTTCAAGTCTTTTGGGTCTCATGAATTTCACGATAGGGTACTTAGGCCGAAAACTGAGGTAACTGCACATTTCTTCATGGACATTTCTGAGAATTTGTGAAATGAAAATGAATTCCTTGATAACTGGCAGAACGAAATCTTAATATTTATCTTTAAAACTCAGAGAGAAGAGAAACTAAACCAGTCAGCTTAACTTCAGCTCCTGGCACAACACAGTAACAAAAAATCAGACTATCTGTAAACACTTAGAAGATAACAAAAGGATGAGTTAAAACGAAAATAGATTTGTCAATACAAAATTGCACCAAACCCTCTAAAATAGTACTATGAGATTGTAAAAACCTCACAGATATAAAAAAGCAATAGACATCCTCTGTATTAGATTTAGAAAGTGTTTGACACTTCTGGTATTTTTATCATGAATGGGATCTAAACAGAACGAGTGATGTAGATGCATAACTGGTAGAAATACCGTGTTCATGGTGTGATTATCAGATCACTGTGACAGGAATCCCCTACTGAACTGGCAGGAACTTATCAGTCTTCAGAGCACAGTGAGTCAGAGCAGAAAGTAAAAGATACTCTTATCTGATTTGTAGGTGTCGCTATGATGGGTGGGGCTACCAGGAGGACACGGTGGAAGACAAGATTAGCACAAACTCAACAAAATTACCTTGACAAAGTGGACTGAAGAAATTATTACACTGCAATTCAATAAGGGCAAATGCATATTTTAATCTAAAGGGTTGAATGTTTTGTTGTGGTTTTTTGGTACATACAGCTGAGAAATGTAGACTAGACTATCTGCAGCAGAGGATCTAGATTATTGATGCCTTGGGAAGGCTGACCTGGAACAGATACTGAAAAGAGCTAGAGAATAAAATAGATATTTATTAAGAGGCCTTTAGGGTACACCTTGGGCAGTACAAGAGCCTGGCCAGGGCTACACCCAAGATGTACTTAAAATGGTTACAAAAAGTCATGAGGTATTACACTTTTATAAGTTTTGGGCCATTTGCATATTCGGGTTTAATTGTCCAATTACATCTTTGGGTTGTGAAATATCTTCCTTCTTGTTTTCCTTCTTCAGTCCACTGTTGTTTATGCTTTTGGGCCTGAAACTTGTACTCATTGTCCTTGATCTTCAGCAGGAAAAAGGATTTGTTTTGTCTAACTACTCTGTAGGTAGACAAAAGTGAGCTAACTAACACTTAATATGAGGCTCAGAACTACACTCCTAGGCAGCACAAAATCTAAAAAACATGAAAGCTAAAACTTAAGGCATCATTTCCCCCCTGCCAGGTAAGTATTACTGGTTCACAAGAGGTTTAGAGCCACACAGTCAAACTAAAAGATCCCATCTGGAGTTCTGCTTCCACTTCTGGTGACCCCAGCACAGGAAGGGGATCAGTCTGTTGAAACAAGTCCAGAGGAGGTCACCAGGATGATTAGAGGGATGGAGCATCTCTCCAACAAGAAAGGGAGAGAAAATAGGGATTTTTCATCCTAGAAGAGAGAAGGCTTTGGGGTGACCTAATGGCAGCCTTCCAGTACCTGAAGGGAGCTGACAAGAAATCTGGAGAGGGACTTTTCATAAGTGTATGGAGTGACAGGACAAGACGAAATGGCTTTAAACTGAGAGTAGGTTTACATTGTCTGCCTGGTGAGGGTGGTGAGGCCCTGGCACAGGGTACCCAGAGAAGCTATGGCTGTCCCATCCCTGGGAGTGTTCAAGGTCAGGTTGGACAAGGCTTGGAGCATCCTGGGATAGTGGAAGGTGTCCCTGCCCATGGCAGAGGGTCAGAACATGATGATCTTTAAGGTCCTTTCCAACCCAAACCACTAGTGATTCTGTGATTCCATGAGAAGACAAGAACTATGGAGAAATATTTCGAGCATGAAGTGCTCTGTGCTCTGTTAGACACGTGAAGCAACATTTCAGTTTTGGCTACAACTGGTAGGGAAAACTCACTTTCTGCTCTGATATTAAGCTGTTTAGTTGCCATGCATAGAGGTTTTCATGTTCTCTCAGCTTCTGTTTCTGTTCTATTCACAAGACAGCTGAACAACACAGTTCAAATTCCACAGCTCAGATTCTATGATAGGGGAGATTTCTCCAATAAAGCATAAGGGGGGATTATCAAATCCTATAAGGGAGATTTAGATTAGACATTAGAGTTCCAGTTCAGTGAATTGTAAGGCATTTATCACCATTCACACAATCTGATACTTCCTACAGTGTTTTGTCTGGCCTTACTCCCTTTCCAGAAGGGTGTGAGTCTTCTGTGGCTTCTCTGTCATATCTGTCAGCCCATGCAGGCTGACATTTGGACACCTCAGGACCTCTCAGGTGGTGCTAAATGCCTGTACTCCAGTAACTGAGTTGACACACCCTGACAGTTAAATTTTAGCAAGCGCTAAGGGGAATAAAAGGAAGTCTCCTGTGGAAGGTGAAGGTGCACGGAAGATTTCACAGAGGTGACACACGGATTTCACTGCTGGGTGTTCCCAGAGATGTGATCAGGCAGACATCTGGTCAGACCTTTTTCTAAGAGAGTTTTTGCTGCCTTGTGGCTGAAAGAAGGGCTCATTGACAGGGTTCCTTCCAGCCTTGCTCTCAGTGGGAAGCACTACAGATTTATGTTGCTTCTTCTCTTGCTTTGGGAATGAGCTAGAGAACGTCAGATTGTTCACTTGCCGGCTGAAACGTAGCGTAAGCTGACTGAGTGCAAAGTCTGCGCTGTGCCATTCATGTTTGTTCTTTTTTGTTTTCCCCTCAGTGGTGTCTCATTGTGTGAGGCTCTGTTTGGGTTGTCTGAGGATGTGTGAACTCTTCTTAACAAAAAGGCAGCAAATAGTCACGTGCACTTTGTCATCTGCACTCTTCCCTGAGCAGCTCTGTGACTCCTGTTCTGTCTCTCTCCATGCCTGTACATAACTCCCTCATCTTCTTGCTCCACCTAGCTTAATCTGCTTCTCATTTCTTATGATGAACATCCTTTGTTTTTCACATTTATCAAACTAACTTATAAAATCATCACCATCAGGACACCCTCCCTTTCACAAAAATAAATGTTTAGTGCCCAAGGCTAAGCAAGAACACCTGGAGACTCTGACCTGATGAAATGAGTCCAGAAGTTGCCATTAAGTTGGTGGCAGAGTTGGAGATCCTCTCCCATGGAAACAGGCTGGGAGAGCTAGGGAAGGTCAGCCTGGAGAAGAACAGGCTTGAGGGACAATTTAGAGCTCCTTCCAGCACCTCAAGGGGGTTTGCAGGAAGAAAGGAGAGGGACTTTGAACAAGAGCATGGAATGACAGGACAAAGGGGGATGGCCTTAAGCTGAGGGAAGGTAGAGTTAGATTGGATGTTAGGAACAAATTCTTCCCTGTGAGGGTGGTGAGGCCCAGACACAGTTTTCTCAGGGAGGTTGTATATTCCCAGTCCCTGGAAATATTTAAGGCCAGGCAGGATGGGGCTTGATAAAACATGGTCTAGAGGAAGATATCCCTGTCCACGGCAGGGGGTTGGAACTGGATGATCCTTGGAGTCTCTTCCAACCCAAACCATTCTGAGATGTGCACATGAACTCTCTTCTCTCTTTGGTTATAGTCTCATCTTTCACAACCCCTGACATGATCAACAACGGACTCCAGTTACATGTAAACACATCAGTTACTCCAATAAACAAGAAACCTTTGGTTTGTACAATAGTTGCCACTTAGAGATCTCTAATGAGGTTGGTTTCTTTGCTGTGATTGAGGAAATTTTGGGATTTCTGGGTTCAAAAAGATGTTAAAACAACTTTTCACTAGAGGTTGACTTACAAAGCAGGTCAACCATTTGCCAAAACCACAATTCTTCAAAATTGTCTTTCCCACTTACACTCTTATCTGAGATTTTTAAGACACTGATACTGCATTAGAAAGACATATCACAAATTAAAAAATCTGAACAAACTAAAGAGATGAGATAAATACTTTGCAGATAATGTTCAATTAGATAAGTGAAACGACCCCTGTGTCTTCAAAATTTTTAATTCCTTTGTTGCACCATCATATTTCACCAGTAAGTGAAAACAATTTTAGCTTGCAAAAGTCATTTCTGGTCTCCCTGTTTCCCTTGCATTAAATGCATTGCTCATGAAAAATTCATGCATGTTGAAATCAAGGAGTTTCTGTTGTTTTCCCAGGAAATAACAGAGGTGGCAACAGTATCAGTGTCACCCCTCTGTCCCCACAGTGGCCACCACTCTGCCCAGTCTGTCAGCCCAACTCCTTTGCCACACTAGGCAGGGAAGCCATGACCATGGTGATAAGAAGAACCCTACCAGGAAACAAGCCAAGATCCACAGCACACAAGGATGAATAATTACACAAGGTGAGAGATCAAATCTGAACCTTTAAAGATTCAGTTCATTTGGTAGTGACCTCTGTCCTTTTACTGTGGCAATCCTGATCATTTGGAAGTGGATCAGGTCCCACTGAAGCTGTAAGTCTGACATGTGCCTGAAAGAACTGGCAAAAAAAGGAAAGAAATCCACAAAATATTAATCAACTGTCAGTCAAACTCTCCATCTCCCACACCTCCCTCGGTTCTTGGCTCAAGAAGCTTTACTGCTGAAATCATAAAATTAATTATTACTTAGGATTTTCAGTGTAATACTCCAATCTTAGTGTTTGAACAAAAAGCCTTTAGTGTTTTGAATGCATACTTAAACCAGCAAAGCATAATTTTTTAATGTAATACTCACAGTAAATGACAAATGTGTCTTGTTGTTGTAATAACTTCAGATCTCTAAATTAAGGATTGTGGTTTGAAGGAATAGCAATAATACTTCACGTACAGAGAGGCTTTTCATCTACAAGGAAATAAAGTTGCCTTTCATGGCCCAAGCACACACAAGCAGGTGTAATTGCAAATACTTAGTTTGATTCAGTGGTCATTCAAGTAAATTGAGGTTATTGGTGCTTCTGCAATACTGACAATTCCGAGTCCCCAGCTATCAAACTGTGCTTGGAGCTGCATGAAAGATTGTGCACCAGCAATAATCTTCAAGCAAGCTGGAAAAGGGAAGGGATGGAGACAAACTCTACTCCTCTCACCTACACTTAGCAGAGGTGTCAAAGTGTTTGATGATAATCTGGAATCACAGAGGTAATTTCATGTCTACTTACTGACAGGACTTGGAAAAATTAGTATGAATTTTTAAGCCAGAAAATAGAAGAGGTGTGTCCCAAACCCATCCTTGCATCCCAGGCTGGGCTGTCTGACAGAGTAAATTGCATCTAAGTCCTACCTGATGGCTTTTTTCCTGTGCAATGTCAGACTACGCTGTGTTTTGAGACTTCATCAGTGTTTGATGTCTTACTCAGAAATTCCACACAAGGTGAACTGCAGCTCAGAGTAAAGGAAATCACTTTCCCACACTGCCATGCTTCTTTACCATATAATTTACTTGTGGCTTTTTCCATGGCAATAAACCCATCTGGAGACAATGAAAACTGACCTGGATGTTTTTCTGTATCACCTGCTCTAGGTGAGCTTCCCTAGGCAGGGGGGATGGGCCAGATGATCTCCAGATGTTCCTTCCAGCCCTAATTATTCTGTGATTCTGAAGTTGCCCATTGATATTTCAAGCACAATATTCAGCTGTTCATCAAAACTCACCTTTCTCTTTTTATATATTACTTTATCTGAGAATAAAATCTGACATTAAATGCCAAGCAGACACCATAGGATATTCTTGTTTAATACCACTTATATTTAACTTTTCATCATCTATAATCTCACTTATCTTCCCTGTTCTTCTGCAGTATCAAGCTGTCATTGATGAAGAGATCCTGATTCTCATCTAAACTAAAAAAAGAACTGTGGAAAATTTATTGAATGAGCATGATGTGAGATCTCCAATATATGAAAGGTGTATAAAATTGTTGTGGGGGTTTTTTTGGTGTTTTTTTTTTTTGTTCCATTGATTTACCAAAGTAAGATTTGGACATTTTAAAAAGGGACATTTGTGTGGTGGGGTGGATTTTCACCAGGAACACTTTCATGCTAGTCCACGATATCACAAGCTAAGCAGTGATAAAGTCATAAAACAGTTTTGATGCATTTTCAGAGATATGTTTTTGCTGATGATCTGGTTTTCATAGGCTGGAGGTAATACTATTTGAATGCAAACAATTCAAAAACAGCCAAACGGATCCTACAGGTTTTTTTGTGGGAGAAAATGAGGCATTGTGGCTCAAACAATCATGTGAAAAACTACTCCAAAAGCACAACTGACTGAGTGCAACTTCATAAAAAATTTTTGTCCTTTTAGCCCCATGCCCTGGTTTAGGGCAAATTTGGGAGGAAACCCCCAAATATGGTCCCTCTGGAAAGCACACCCAAAGGGCCCCTTCCCCCAGCTGGTCTGGGAAAAGAACTTCCTCGGAGGAAAGTGGAAAAAACTATTCATTTAACAAACAAGATGCCCAAAAGCACAAAGAATGAATAATATGAAACAATAAAACCTCTATCCACTCCAAAGAGAGATGGCAAACTGAGACAATCTTTGCTGTGGGTGTAGCTCAGCTCCCTCAGTCTCTCACCAGTCCCACTCCCTCCGCAGCTCCAGGCCTGGCGGGCCGCAGGTGCCAGCCCTCGCTGCTCCTCTGGGTTTGTCAGTCCAGAGCAGATTTAAACAGTCCCAAGAAAAAAAAGGAAAAAAAAAAACCACTACTCCAGGGAACTTCTCTGCCTCAGGTAGCTAGAACTAACTAAGAGCACAGGAGATCTCTGTCCCACCGCTGTCGGTGCCTCAGACCAGCTCCGGAGCCAGGCCGTGTGGGAGTCAGGCAGTTTTCTCAAAAGAAACTGCTGCTGCTTCTTTCTCCCCCTTCGCTCCCAGAACCATTGTAAAGGCACAGAACTTAATATACAGCACAAACAGAACAGACAGCTGGGGATACAAGCATCATAAAGTCACCCTAGGACACCCCATATAGCTACAGTAGAGTTTGAGGTGAAGAAACACACAGAAGTCTTGAAACAGAGGCAACCCTGGTTTGACAGTCACATTCCAAGAAGTGTTCAAAAAACCTGTGGCAATGGCACCTGGGGACAAGGTTTAGTGCTGAACAGGGTGGGTTTACTGTGTTGATGGTTGGGCTTGATAACCTTACAGGTCTTTTTCAACTTCAAGGATTCTATGATACTCTGGGTACAAAAGAAATAAAAGTTGAGCTTTCACAGTTCGCATGTTAAACAATTTTTATTTTCTTTAATAAAAGGAAGTAATTTTTCTAAAGGTTCTTTAGTTACCCCAAATTTGAGCCAAACTCGCACACAGAAGCATCAGGCTGGAATCCTCAGACAAGAGACTTATAACACCGATGAATTCCCCTCACCTAACTCCAGATATCTACAGCAGGGGATCTGCTTCAGAGATGGTTCTTCAGGCTCTTAAAATAGTAAAAAGCTGGTCAACAGAATTCATATTGAACTGAAAGCAGGTGCCTATTTAAGGAGATGAGTCACATCCTGAAGTCATTGACTACATAAATGAGCTCTCTACTACCTTTGACAGGAACCCAGAGTGATTTCCTCAGATGTGCACTGTAGATACCAACTCCTGAAGATCCTAATTTAGTATATTTTACAGTTGCACTGATTTCTCATTAAAGCTCTTTCTTCCAGTCTAAGCTGTTACAAAACCCATCCAGGCTTCAGATAGGAGCTTGCAGCTCTCCCAGGCAGAGGATATGAATGAATAATTATTATTTCATACACAGAGGAAATTCGGCGTATAAAATGTATGTTGCAAAAGTCAATGTAGTTGCATCCATTTATGCCTGCACCAAGTAAAATAACTCCATGTCCAATATTATTATTCAGCAAATGTATCCTGTAGCCAGTGCAGACATCAAGATTACCTTGTAAAACACCTGTGTTAAAACAGACCTTTTTCTGACCAGTCAATAAGTCAGTACTAAATCCCCTTCAATCAATAGGGGCACGATAGTGTAAAGTTTATAGGGAGATGGAAGTTACAAGAATAAACTTCTTTCATGTTTTGTAAATTCAAGGTCCTTTTTTTTCTTGTGAAAAGGGAGTATAAGCAGACTGATACGGGAGTGAATAAAAGGGATCTGATTTTATGTTGTCCTGCAGTTTATCAGGATCTGATTTTATGTTGTCCTCAGTCCATCAAGTCCAGGTAAAAGTGAACAAAAGTGTATTTATATAGAATATTTTGGTGGCATTGTACAACGTGAGCAGAAGTGATGAATCAAACCCACAAATATTTTCTCCATACTGCAAATTTACACCAGCTGTAACAGGGTTTTGGCAGCAACATTTTATGGTGATTTAATTATTATTTATAGACACAAAATCTATTTTTGTCATCTTTACCTCTATTTGAAATTAATTTAATGTATTATTTTTCAACTGAATGCCTGCAATCATTAATGTGCATCCTGTATATACATTATTAAAATGTGCTTCTGAAGAAGGATGAATGGGAGTAGTAAAGGCAACATGTTCATTTCAGTCTATGAACCATTCTCCAAAAGTTGTCCTGCCTCCCTTAGCTCCTTTCCAAAAACAAAATATTAAATTGCTTCTTTGCACACTCGATCAATATTTTTGGTTTTCTGAGGAATACATGGAAATTTCCTTTTGGCCTTTCTATGATTTAATGAAGAAGATATATTATCTTTTTTTCCTGACAGTAATTGATGATAAGTGCATGTGACTTTACTCACTCCAGTAAAGCAGCTGTGAGGATTTAATGGGTAAATTAATTGTTCTGTGCAATGAGCTGTGAGTACCTTTGCTAGGTAGAAACAACTTATGAAGAAATTATTTACTTGTGAAGGTGTAGAAACAGTGGAACAAATTGACCATAGAAGCTGTGGCTGCCCCATCTCTGGAAGTTTTCAAGTCCAGACTGGACAGGAATTGGAAAAACCTGGTCTAGTGGAAGGTGTCTTCCTGCCCATGGCAGGAACTGAAACAAGATTATTTTTAAGGTCCCTTCCAACCCAAAGCCTTCTATGATTCTGTGATGACTAAACAGCAGGTGGAATATTAAGTCCTGGAAAGGACAATGTTGAAAAGAAGGAAAAAAAAATTGAAAACATTTTAAGTTGCATCTAAGACTGAAATGATAGTTGGCTCATATCATAGAGTCCCTCTGAATGTCTTGGCATTAGTTTTCAAGTCTACAATAGGCTTTGGTTTGCTAAGAGCTATGAGAAACAGGTAAAAATTAAGAAAATGTCAAATGAGCAAAATTCTGCATAAAGCAAAAAAACGAGGGAAGGAAAGTGATGGGTAGCTGCAAATATTGTGAAAACAACTGCAATTCTGGTGAAAGAATGAAATACAAAAGAGTTAAATTCCACCACTGGACACAAACAAAGTAAAAAATGACTGTGTATCAGCATAATGTCAGGACACAAGAAAAGCCAGAGCTGGTCAGAACAGGATTAACCTTGCTCAGCATTGCCCTGTTCTCACTTGAAATAGAGTCAGTTTTCTTTGTAGAGTGTTGTGCTTTGGATTTAGGATGAGGATGATGTTGATAGACACTGATGATTTAGTTGTTGTTTAGTGCTTACCCTAAGTCAAGGACTTCTCACTCATACTGCCCTGCCAGTGAGGAGACTGGGGATGTACAAAAACCTGGGAGGGGGCACAGCTGAGATGTTTGATCCAAGGTGAAATTCCATACCTTATGGCATCATGCTGAACAATAAAACTCAGAGGAGTTGACCAGTGAGTGTCAGCTTCTGCTCAAGAACTGGCTGGACCTCATTCAGAAGGTGGAGACAAATTGTGCTTCTTTGTACATTCTTTTATTTTTATTATAGTTCCCCTCCCCTCCCCCCCTTTTTTATTTTTTTTTTTTTTTTTTAATTTTTATTTTTCTGTCCTATTAAGCTGCTTTAACTCAACCTACAAGTTTTAGCCTTTTTCTGATTCTCTCCCCCCTCCCACTGGGGTGGTGTGAGTGAACAACTGTGGAGTTGAGCTACCTGCCAGGCAGACACCATGAGTGTCCTGTCTTCAACAGCACCAGCTTCCCAGAGAAAGGGGGTAAAACAAGATATTTACTAAATGAATTTTATGTGTACCACGCTACGGGAGGGTCTTGAGCAATTTAACTCAGGGTAGGATTCAGTGAAAGATTTAGATGTAAGATGGAAACCAAGAAAGATGAGCTCCATGTGATACACAAAAACTAGAAAGAATTTAGCCAGTCTTTTTTAGGATGAGCTCTTTCACTTTCTAAGCTCCTGTAAGTACATGGACCTGATCTCCCCAAGTGTCATAGGAGCTCTGACATCTCCTCCACCTGTAGACATCATCAAAGCTCTAAATTTAGAATCGTAGAACCATGGACTGGATAGGAGGGTTGGAAGGGGCCTTAGAGGTTTTCTAATTCTACCCCCCCTGCCATGGACCAGACCCAGTTGCTCAAAGCCCCATCCAGCCTGTCTTGACCATCTCCAATATTCACCTATGGCTCACTCACACATTCAGTAGTTAATGAGCATGGACCATGTATATTCTCATTAATGAGAAAAAGGGTTCATGTTTTTCTATCAAGAAAGTTTAATTTTTGTAGTGACTGTGGTTCTCTGAATCATCACCGCTTCCCTGATGTCCAGGGTCTAGATTCATCCTAGAAACAGTAGCTGTAGTATGAAAATAACCTCCTGTGCATTATATTTGGATTACATATTAGGTAAAATTTGCTCATTGAAAGGGTGGTTGGCCATTGGAACAGGCTGCCCAGGGCAGTGGTGGAATCACCACTGTTGTCTGGGTTTTTGCCATTCTCCTCTGTCCCCTTTAAGGAGTTTGGTAAAGTCTTATTTTTAGCCTTCTGTGTTTTGGAGTCAGATACACTTTTGTATAAATAACCTTCTTGTTATGGTAAAATCTAGAAATGTTTACATTCTTTTCATAAGGAGGAGACTGTTGATGGACTGTTGGGTTGTCCAGCGTGGTTGGAGAAGAAGATTTTCTTCCTCCAATCCATGGTCACTGCTGGAGTTCGATAAATGTTGATTCTGTAAATAAACTGCCCTCTTTTCTGCCTCGGACATCGTAAGGTGTGGATGTGAATTCTTTATGTCATGACACACCACCATTGGAAGTTTCAGAATATGTGTAAATGTGGCACTTGAGGATATGGTTTAGTGGTGAATATGGAGGTGCTGGGTTAATGGTTGGACATAAGGATCTGAGAGGTTTTTCCCAATCCTAATGATTCCATGATTTGGGTTTTTTAGCAGGAAGCAATTGCTCATTCATTTTTAACAAGAACCAAGTATTGGGAGGAATGTTCCATAGGCTTGGCCATTTTCTTAGCAGATGAGATCATGATTTTTCATGAGACATCAATCTCTTTGCATTTTTCTCCCAGAAAACTTCCAACTTGCCCATCCAGGAGAATACTCTGCTGCTTGAAAGCAAGGCAGCTTTCAGTCCATGATGCCAACTCATGCCACTGAATCTGGGCTTTGTGAGCATTTGGTGTCTTGTCTAAAGTAATTGTTGAGTTCCCTCAAGGGAAGGGGAGAAGTGCCTGCAGTGTGAGATGCATCTCTGCTCCAGAGACCTATTTTAGGATGGGATATAGGAAGCAAGAGCTCACACATGCTTTGCTTTTAACAACTCAGCCTGTCTGTTTATCCTAGGACTATCATTATGGTCTCTGCTTTATTACATTAACTCAGCAAAAGCACACACATGTGTCAAGTGCTTCAGTGAATAGACTTAAGCACATGATTAACTTTAAGAGTGTGCTTAAGTACTTTGCTAAATCAGGACTTCTATGTTTTCCCCTCTCAGTACATCTGGTCGATTTGCATATATTTTCCATATAAAGAAGTTCATTTTCAGAGCAAAATGAAACTATTTCCTTGCTTGCACATTCGGTGGTACTGCTGCTGTAGCTAACTTAGACAAATTTAGTCCCTCTTCCCTTCCCACAAGTTTCCATCTGGTTGTTCCAACAACTGCAGGCATTGTGCTGGAATGACTCAGATTGGCAACTGTTTGGTGAACTCGATTGAAGAAATATTTAAGATGCTAAGTAATCATTCAGTCAGTAATCAATCAGCACAGTTTGGATTGGAAAGGACCTTATCATCATCACCTTCTACCAGACCAGTCTGCTCCAAGCCCCTTCCTGCCTGGACTTGAACACTTCTAGGGATGAGGCATCCAAAAATTATCTGGACAACCTGCGCCATGGCCTCCCTACCCTCACAGTAAAGAGTTTTTTATCTAAACTAACTCTACCCTCCTTCATCTTAATGTCACTTCCCCTTTTCCTATCATTTCATGCCCTTGTGAAAAGTCCCTCTCCAGCTCTCTTTGATCCACCTTTCAATAAATATGTATTCTTATATACTGTAAGTACTATTTTGGTGAGTTGTTTTATTCTGGATTAGTGTCTGATATGCTGTGCAACCTAGCTGGACAAACAGTCAATAAAACAGATAGAGTAACGTGATCAAATTTGGAAGGTGTTTAAACTTTCATCAGCCAAAGAAATGTACAAGAAAATGTTGATCTGCAATGTTGGGGGCTATGATAAATTCAGAAGATATTGCACAATATATTGTTTGCAGGACTTTTTTTCCTGAAAAATCTATATTTAGGTGTTTCAATGAAAATGGGAAAAAATCAATAGGTTCACTTTCAGCCATGTTGCTAAACTAACTGGAAGCAAAATATCATGCAAAACAACTTGTAATTACTGTCATTGTTTGAAATTACCTAGAATGAGAATGAAGCATGAGAAAACTCTTGCTTAAAGCCAAATTAACTCTAAGGTTAATTTTTTTTTTTTCAGGCTTAAATGAACCATTTTTTCCCATAATAATAATCTTCATGTGTCAGCAAAGACTGAAGAGCAAGAAATTGTTAAAGGTTAGTTTTGATCCCATGACATATGTGACAATACAAGAACATTAATCACTGCAGATAGGGAGGAGCACTCAGTACCAGAACAGCTCCTCCTCTGTGTTCTGCTGGATCTGTTGGATCAACAACATATTCTTGGATTGAGATATTTTGGGAGCTGTGGACATGTTTAAGGACCTGGCATTCTCTGCTGTCTTTATAGGAGTAAAAGGACAATATGCGGCTCTGAGGAGTTTCAGTCCCTTGAACTATAATTTTGTCCACTCATAAACTGTCAAAAGACAACCTAACAGACAAATGTGTTCTGCTTTTAATAAGACCATTTATCCTTGTGGAATTTCTTCACTGTCAAAAAGAGAATTCATAAGATTAAGCATGAGCCTGACAAGAAAAAATCGTTGTCCAGTTTTATTGTTGAGTTCTAGTAATTAGTGTGTGGTCTAATAGCCTATTACAGCTTAATGTTATACTTTTCTACCAATTAAAAACCAAGAGCTTCTTCCTCTGTGACACATGAACTTACTCTATGGCCTCATGTAGATGAGACTTGAATCTCAGAATATTTGTATACAACTATTATATTTCAGTTCTATTGAATTATGTATATTTAATTATTAACCTAATTATTTTATTTAATATATTTTCATTCTGGAAAATATTTGGAAGGATCTTAATAAACATGACTCCTTCAGGAATCTGTGTTATGGACTAGGAAATGTGTTTCTCCATTCTTTGTCCAAGATATTTATCTGAATTTGACTTGTATTCTTAAGATGGAAGCTGGAAAAGGCACTTAGGCCAAAAATGTAAAACCTGAGTATCTTTTCAGAAACTTGCATTCCAGAGTCAGCCCTTTAAGTTTTAATTTAAAACATTCTGTGTCGCAGAAATTCTGAGTGATTTTATCTCCCCCCAAAAGTTGACAGAACATTTAGTAACTGGCTGGGAAAACACAGCTTTGCACATAATTAACAGATTATAGCAAGTAAAACCTGGGAGTATTCCCATCTACTTATAATTGCTCTCAGCTGAACATGATGCAGATGATTTTAGCTGTTATTTTTAATCAATGTTCTTAACGATCAGTTATTGTATTGTAATACATGTCAGAGCTTGATCTGCAGTTTGAGAGTTTTATACCCAGCACTGTGCAATGTAACACGAAATTCCTGCACTCATAACTCAGAGTCTAAAGAGAAATTATGCCTGAAAAAGGAGGCAGATTGATTAAACCGTGTATTTTTTCTGTGTGCTTCCCAAGCAAGTAGATAAGCAGATAACGGACAAAGCAGTTTAAGCCTTAATTACTGTCTACAAACCCATTTTAGACAAAGCCTACCAAAGAAAATCTTGCAAGGTTTTTCTGCTCTTTTCCTCAAACAATACTTTGGTAGCTCATGATACAGAAAAAATAAATAAATTGATTTGAACAGAAATAGTTTGGCTTCTTTATCTGAGAGTGTGGTCAAGAGGATTACTCATTGTTAGAAAATTAACATTTATGAACCATTGCCCAAAATAAACCAAGGTTTAGGTAAGGATAAACAGCTGCCTTGGTTTATCAGTTACCATAGTTTGATACTTATGGGCAACCATTGTTCACACTTGCAAGCTGGAGGAAGATAAATTACAAACAAAGCTGGATATTATCCCTATTAATGTACCTTATGAGATGATTAAGCTCACAGTCCTATTGACTAAATCTCCCTGGATTTTTCATTTTTGTTTGCACAGCATGCAGAATTTATCCCCTTTGCTGGTTTAATTACCTCTGGTTATGTTTACACTGACATCATTATGAGATGATAGAAGAATAAAAAGCAGTGTCAATTACTTCCAAAGACAATGAAGTTAATCTATGTGGATAATGGAAAGGGTGATTGAAAGATGGATTGTTCAGGAAAACAATTAGCACAGGCACCTTGAGCTCTAAATGGGTTATCTTTTTGTGAATCCTTGAGTCATAGGAAGCAAACCAAGTTAGCACATCATTGTTTAGTTCAGCTCAATTAGAGTCCAAAGTAATTGGGAAGAATATGCTTTCCATGAAGCAACATGCAGTGCAAGCTGATGGGAACTTCCAACCCTGCGTCTCACCATGAGCAGAGAAAGAATTGGAGGGGCACAGATCTGGAATCGTGGAATCACAGAACCTTTGAGGCTGGAAAAGACCTCTAAGTCCAATCATTAATTTAACACTGTCAGGTTCACCACTAAGCCATGCTCTGAAGTGCTGCATCTATACATTAATTGAACACTTCCAGGGGTGGTGACTCCAACACTTCTCTGGGAAGCCTGTTCCAAGATTTGACCATCCTTGCAGTGAAGAAATTTTTCCTAATATCCATTCTAAACATCCCTGGTGCAACTTGAGGCCATTTCCTCTCATCCTGTTGCTTATTACCTGGAAGAAGAACTGTGGTAAGGGAGGCAGAACCCTGACCACGTGTGACTTGTTTGAGTGAAAATTGGTGTGTTTTCATTCCTCCCACAAAGCAGAATTTCTTGGAGTTTCTCTGAGACTTCCTGATGGCCACAAAGTGGGATGCAACTGTGGGACATCCACTTTTATAGCAGAAAAACCATCAAAGAGTTCTTTAGTGAAGTATGAAAAGTATGTGTGAGAAGAAGAGTTGTCGACCCTTCACTGGAACATCCCATGCTACCGTGCATCTTGGCCAGATGCAGAGCAGGAAGATCGGGGAGGCAAGGCAGGTGCAAGGGGAAGAGATAGTAACACTCATTTTTGGTTCAGAAAAGTACACTGGTCAAAAATTAAACAGGGATGTTGTGCAGAAGTTGCAGATTCATTGAAGAAAAATATTTACCTGATCAATTCCATCTTCATCCTCTTGCCTTGTGGATTTTTCCTGTCTTTTTTATACCTGGTGACCTAGCAGGGAAATCTTTGGGAATATTTTATTACCCATATGAAATGTGTAATTGTCTCAGGCAAAGTGAAAAAGGGATTCCAGGGAATGGCAACAAAGTTGGTGAAGAGTCTTGAGAAAAAGTCTTAGGAGGAGTGACTGAGGGAGCTGGGAGTGTCTAGCCTGGAGAAAAGGAGTCTCAGGGAAGACCTTATCACTCTCTACATCACCCTGAAAGGTGGCTGAAGCAGGTGGGACTCAGACTCTTCTACCAGGAAATTAATGGCAGGACAGAAGGAAATGCCTCAAGCTGTGCTAGGGGAGGTTCAGGTTGGACATCAGGAAGAATTTCTTCTTGAAAAGGGTGATCAGGTATTGGAAGAGGCTGCCCATGGAGGTGGTGGAGTTTCCATCCCTGGAGGTGTTCAGGGAACAACTGGACATGACATTCAGTGCTCTGGTCTAGTTAACAAAGGTGGTGGTTGGTCAAAGGTTGGACTTGGTGATCTTGGAGACTTTTTCCAACCTAAATGGCTCTGTGATTCTGTGAAAATAATAGACCTAAGATAATTTCATTTCATCATGTTCATGTAGATGAATATTCCTGCCTTAAAGGCACTTGGTTTTTAATTTGCTGCAAAGAATCAGGCTGCCCATCCTGCTTGTCTGGGAAAACACTGATATTCTGAAGAAATTTAATTTCAGACAGCATTAGGCTGCTAAAATACTTATGTCTGCTTGTCAAGTTACACAGCACTGCTGCAGGTTGCTATTTAATTCTGAATATTCCTTTCCTTTGTACAGATGACTGAGGAGAGACAAACACAACCTGCCAGCAGAATCCTGTTCTTACAGGATGTCTTTCTCAGGGGTTGTGTACTGCAGGTTCGTAACACAAGTGGAGGAAACTTCAGAGGAGGGACAGTACTGACGACAGGATGTGTGAATTACCACAGAAGTCAAAGTTTCTTTCTCTTCAAAGAACTGGTATCCACAGGGCCTGGTGGAGACTGATACAACAGAGAAGCACAACAGATAGAGAACATTAATAAAATGCAATACAAGCACCTCAGGCTGTGGTATGCAGGGAACCTGGGAAGTGTGAGTCCAAGAGCTCCAGAAGGGAGATACTCTTGTCACCAGGGCTAATCATAAATCTTGCGCTAATTATGGAAACTAACACCTCTACAAAGCACTATTCAGTTCAACTTGGACATACTATTTTACTTAAACATCTTTACAACTTACCTCACTACTACCTTGCAGTTTTTTTGAGACTTGTCCTTCATTTTTGGAAGTTTCACTCAAGACCTAGATTCAGTTTTTCCTTCACAGAGAAAAAATTATACTCCATCACCTTAAACTGTGAAATGAAAACAACAATTTAAAGTATTCCTCACCACATATTTGAAAAGTCACAAATATATCTAGTTTTCAGAAGAAACATTTTTCCCAAGTGTTTCCCCCTCTCATGTTCTTGCACAGAGTTTGTGTAAAAGATGAGATGCCCAAGGAGGGATTAGGCAGAAAAATACTGATGCCAGGATTTGAGTCCCATTGAGTATTTCAGAGATGGTAAATCTCAAGCTCAAGTAGATCCCATAATTAATAAATTTATAATTACCATGCACAGTGCTGCAACAGTGGAGCTAAAGTTAAGAGGATGCACTTTGATGACCATAAACCTCCAGTTTAGCACGGAGCACAGAATTTCAGACAGCCAAGAAGAGGCATAAATCAAGAACAGAAGACATAATTATTCCCTGAAATAAACAAATAAACAAGATCAGTGCAAGACCTCTTTGCCAAATTAGAAGTGGAAATACTGACAGAATTGGAACGAGGCAAACATCTCTATAGACTAATACAAACCCAATCTCTGTACTTTCTGCATTTTAGCTACAAAATAAAACCAGGACTTAGTTACATTATAAGAGTCTGCCATATATTTTATACCATGCATTAGGAAAATTTTTCACTGGAGGTTTTAAACAGCGTATTAAGAAGTACTGAAATCACTCATATCAATTGGCTGTGGTGTAATTGAGCTCTATAAAGATTATTGAAATACATTTGCAACTATAAGAAGTCGTATAAATAATAAGGTGTAATAAATCTTCTTTTCACTTCCCACTCTAGAAGAAACAAACTTTTTGGCATTTACGTCTGCATTTTTGCCAGCCAAAATCATCAGCACAAAGAGAAAAAATGTTGTCTCATTCTCTTATTCTCTTTCAGTAACAGCGAGTTTTTGTGCTTTCAAAATTCTCCATTTTCCTGCTTGCTCTTTAATACAATTTGTTCCTTTGCATTTTCTTTTGAGGGGAATGTCCATAGATTACACTTACTATGCAAGGAAAATTTTTAGGGTTTTTTGGTGATTTTGGGGGGTGTTGTTTGGTTTGTTCACTTGTTTTTGTGGTGGTGGCTTTGATGCTCTTGGAAAAGAACATGATCCAGATTCATACCTGAAGGAAACTTGATCTGTCAAGGTATTCACCAGCAGATATTTTCATTTTGAGGCTGACAAGGCTGTGAAAAGCGTGACCATGGGCTTGGCAGGAGACTCCTGATACCCCAAGGGGCAGACTTATCCTTTCCCCTTGCTCAAGGCAAGGGCACCCAGTTACCTGATGTATTGTGGTGGCAAAATATTTCCATAAATGACCCAAGTATCACCTGTAAATTACAATTACACCAGACAAACACACACACAATAACAGAGGTTCTTACACCCACAAATAAAATGTCACAGTGGCCATGAGAATTCAATATACCACCTGATGTGCTCCTGCAGCCCAGTGTATTTCATTTACCAGGTAATATATTACCCAATTTATAACCAATCTGTCATGCACATGGATCAATACAAATCATGAAAACACACATACATTACACACTTCCCATAATTGAATTTTGTGCTCCCTGGACTCTCATTACCCTGCCACAAACTGCTTCAAATGAGTACCTGTTATTACCTTCAAGGTAAGCACAACAGGGACACTGGGCAGGTGTTACACAACTTTTATATATAACCCAGTATCAACTTTCAGGAGGACCATGCAATGTGGAAAACCTAACTCCAATTTCCAAACTGTAGAAGGGATTTCTCCATGTATCCTGAAATATCATGGAGGAAATGAACAAGTAGGAAATTTAAACCAAAATAGTGTCCAGACTTTATGGGCTAGAAGAACCTAAGGACTTGAATGATTGCACTTGATGCCACTTTGAGCCACACCTGACTGTGTCACATCCATGTGAATGTGATCAGCATCTTTCAGTGCATGTTACACATAGATTGATGTTACTCCTGTTGGGCTGTCCATGTAGATCTTGGTTGGGAAGGTTGGGAAGTTTGGGAAGGACATAGATGTTCCTAAGCTGTCTCTGTCACTGGTTGGGAGCATGTCCATCAAATATCTGGCTTTTTGGCCAGACAAAAACAGCTCAGAGCAGCTCCTTAGTATAAAGTTTGATATTTTTGCAGTTAAGTGAGAATATCACAATGGAATTTTAGGCATGCATGTGGGTTTATTGAGAGTAAAAGCTACTGTTTCTCTTTAACAGCAATTCAGATTTGAATTAACTTCCTCAATTCTGACTGCATTTCCATTGGAATTGTAACTCTCTAAAACATGATGTCTCTTTAGCTGCAAGTTAAAGGTGAGAGTAGATTTTAGAGAACACTTTTTTCCTCACCTTCTTTCATACAGGGAGAACAGGTTTAGATAACTGGATGAAACTCCCACCCATTTTGAGGCTCTCTTGTGCACTCAGACATTCCGACGAAGAAGGACATCTCATATCAAAAGTGTTGTGTATGTGCTGGCAATGGAGAATGAAGCTGTTATCTTCTCTTTAGTTCTGGGAGAACTTAGCTACTCTATATACATGACAGACATTTCCAGGTACCTTGTATATTCATGCTTTTTATCAAGTCTCGTTGAAGCTTTTCTCTCGATTACAGGGGTGTTTTTTTTGCAGTCAGTTCTGTTGTATTTATTTAGTTATTGCCTTAAAAATGCAAACTGTGCTTAAAAATCAGAGATATCAAAGCTCCTTCTGACAGGTTTACATGTAACATCTTTCAAAAAATGATTACATAGCATTCGTGTGTATGTGGTTAGAAGCTGGTGCACAACACTGGATTGACAAGTGTGGAAATTGAATTTTTCTATCTGAAACACAATAAAGAGCAAGTTGAAACAGCTGAGGTCTGTATGCTATCCATATGGTGGTGTCTGGGATTGTAAAATGATATTTTTGAGCTCTGCACAAATTTTGTCCCCAGTCCCTGCACTTCTTTTGGGCCATTTTTAAGTTCATCCCTAGATTCTGCAGGTTCTCCTATTCCATAGCAGGACATAAAAAGAAAGATCAGACCTATCCACTCTAATTTAATGTATTTCTTTTAATTTTTTCCTTACAAGTCCTCTGTTGGAGAACCTGAAAAATAAAATCGTGCCTCCTTCTTGTTACTGTAATTGTCCCAGCCTGTCATTGTGATGGTCATTTGCCAATCCAATTCTGGCTTCCTTTTCTCTGTATTCTGTGAGAATTAAAGGCAACAGCATCTTATCTGCTCCTTTCAAGGGCTCCCAAAGACTATTCCCAACATATTTTCTTTTTTTTCTTTTTTCTTTTTTTTTTTTTTTAAATCCTAGAAAGACGTTTCAGTCTCTCTTAACAGTCTGGCAGAAGATAACTCATCTGCTTGGCAGAATTCTACATCTTTGGGGAAGGATTCACAAGAGCCTGTCTAAAGCAGCTTCTTTATTTACGTTTAAATCTTATTTTTGTTTAATCTGCCATGACGACCATTCAGGAAGAAAACAAAATTCAGGAATTATCCCTAACTGCATTTTCTTAATGGTCCAGTAATGCTAAGAGCAATAAGACATTAATGTAAAGAGATGAAAACTCTATTTGCTGTAGTTATTTTAGTCATTCACATATTTGCTGTGGAATTCTTTACTGGTAATAGTCTAAGATATTTTAGAAAATTTAACAACATTTAGAGGAAAACTCCTTAGTTGTCTCCTGCAGTCACTTAAACTAAATATGTCTAAAAGATCCTTCAGTTCAGCAGGCACAATATTGGAATAAGATGGAAAAGGTAACTCATCTTCTTCTGCCAAACAGGCTGGGAGATCTGGGAACCACTCTTAATTATTTTGAAAATCAACCCAAATCTAATCTTTGATCAAAAGACATTAGCATCAAGAATTATGAAGTCCTTCTCAGTATGTTCTTAGAAGCCTTGTGCCTGTTTCCTGTCCCATTCATTTATGACTGGATGGTCTCTGATTTACTTGCACAAATCCCAAGCCAAATGAAGCCTATGACAATGGAAATATTGCTTGGACCTCTAGAGACCTGCAGTCCAGCCTCCTGCACATCACAACAATGTGCCCAGCAGTAGATCAAGTCAATTATCATTTTGCCTCACCAAATCCTCCATGGCCAAGATCCCACCAATTTCTGGATGATCTGTTCCAGTGCTACACTAATTTGCTAGTGAAGTGTCTTCACTTTTTTTTTTTGCCTAAAATAAAATCTGAATCTGTTGTGCCCACCCTGAATTCCTCATTAAATGAGAATCATCTTGTGCAAGACTGAATCTCTTGAGAAGGAAATGCAATGCAAACTTTGACCATAATAACCCAGAACTCACCGTGTGTTGAATGCTCATTCAAGAAGTGGGAGACAGGAATTTTAGCATGTCCTTGGCTTAAGGTGTTTAAAACTCTCTCTCCAACATCCTAAGAGGATGGTTTGCCCTCCAGGCTAAAGAATGTTCTTGCCATTCCAAGCATTTCGAAGCAGTTTATTTGGCTGAGTTGATTATTTGAAGTCAGAAATAGGCAAATGAAAAGCAAATGCTGAATATGTTAATGTTAAAAAAAAAGAGGAAACATACCTAGGAAAGTCCCAAACAGTGCCCTGCTGCCAGAAATTCAGACTGTTTTCAGATTGATTTTGTTTTGGTGGAGGTTTTCTGTTTGTTTGTTTTGGCTTTTTTTTTATAGTAGCAGACCAAGTTTAAATGCAAATGATCTCTGCTTTTTTATTATCTACACAAGGAGTCAAGCAGTCAAGTTACTGCAGCCATAGCCAAAGTGAAAAGTCGAATCTCTGATGTGATTTACTGTTGTATTCCCTTTTGGTACCCTCTCCCCTCCCCCTGTGAAACTCTACCTGTCCCCTGTCTCTGACCTATGGCCTTTGGGCATAGGTAACTCCGCCCCTACCCTGAAAGGGATAAAACCCCCTTTCCCTTCGGGGTCGGTCTCTTTGGCCTCGGGATACCTTCAGGAAATAAACCTTGGAACCACATCTCGGGGTAAGAGCCTCCTTTGGTTTTATGTTCTTATCTTGGAGTTTCCCCCACCCTAACCTCCCTAAATCTGAGCTGGTCCGGGTCTCCGGGGGGCTGAGGGAAAGGGGTTAACTTCAGTTGGCGTCCACGTGGTCTGAAAACCACGCAGGAGCTGGAGTCTTATTTTTGAGATCTCAGAAGCTTTTTGGACTGTTCAACTCTTCTCCATTAATCCAGCTGTTTTTTGCACAGTTGGGGGTGGTAGAAGCAGGTCGGCAGCCTGTAGTTACACAGGTCGACTTGATAGGAACTTTTATAGGAACGGAGCAGGGCACCCCAAAAAAGCACGTGATCCGTCCCCCAGGCAAAACGGGGGGTGGGCAGTCCCGTGTGATTGGGAAAAAGAAAGATCCTTTGCTGCACGTGGACTTTGAGTCCACAGCCACGCAGTGAAACCCTTTTTAGGACCCAGTTAACATCTTAGAAGTGGTGTTTTGTAATTTATCTTTGGGGGTCAGGCGCCGATTGCCCCAGAGATCCACGGCGTTTCGGGGTGTTTGCGGGCTTTGAGGAGGACCCCGGGAGACGGGGTGACCCCCTCTCAGCTCTCGGAGCCGGAGAAACTCGGCAGGGTGCCGATTCTCCGCCCGGATTACACCCCCCCCGGTCCCGGAGTTCTCGGAAGTGAGAGGGGCTGGGACAGAGCCGTGTTTGTGTGTGTGTGTGTGTGTGTTTTTTTTTCTTAACGTTTTAACATCACAAATATGGGTTCTAACCTTTCCACTGACCAAAGGAGCCTTTTAAAGCACCTTAAATGTGTTTTGAAAGGTCTTAAAATCCCTAATAGTTTATTAATGAGTTTTATCCGTTGGTTGTTTGCTGAGTTTCCAAATTTTAACCCCCAAAATGTTCAATCCGTGGCTTTTTGGGATGAGATTGGAGAATTACTCACCTTAAAAATTGAAAATGGAGACACAAAAGCTTCAAAATTTATCCCGATTTTCTTAAAAGCACGCAAGCATCTATTAGAATTAGATCGCAGCAAACAGCCACAGAAAACCCCTTCATCCTCCTTTTTCCCTTCCCAGTCCCCTATTCCCTACGAGAAAACTTCTCAACCACCCCAATATGCTGTGGCGTGGAGGGAGAGTAATGGCGGAGAACACGTGGTGGCTCCCCCTCCCCTCAGCCCCCTCCTCTCCCACAGTCCCGTCTCTCCCCAATACCCTGTGCTTTGCAACCCCGCCCCCTGCCTTCCCCCCGCCCCCTGTTGCCTTGACAACGTGTGTAGCGTCCCTTTCCCCAGCCCTCAGCCCGGCACGGGGCATGGGGGGGGTGCTGCGCCGCAAACCGCGGCAACGCAAACCGCGGCAACGCGAACCGCGAGCGGCGCCGGCGCCGGCACCGGCGCGGGCGCCGGCGGCAGCGCGGCAGCGCACGTGGGCGGCACGGGCGGCGCGGGAGACCCGTGCCCGCGCGGCGGCGGCGGGGGAGGGGCGGCGGCGGCGGCGGGCGGTGCCGTGGGCGGCGCCGCGAGCGGCGCGCGGGGCGCCGCAGGCAAGAGTCCCCCAAGCGCGAGCGGGGGCGGACCCGACCCCGTCCAGGGGGAGGGCGGCCCCGGTCCCATCCCCCCCGGCACAGGCGGCTGCGGCGGGGGCGGGGCGGCGCCCGTTGCCTCGCTCGGCAGGGGCGGGGCGGGGCCCCCGCCTCCCCCCAGCCGCGGGTGGGGGGGCGATTCCCTCACAGCTCCGGACCTGATGCATGCTAATGACTCCTGCAGGGGGGGAGGTGATGTACCTATTCCTTCACTAACCCAAACTGAATCTGATGATAATATCCCTTTTGTTGCCCCTGTAGAATACCTTGGTAAGAGAAATGGAAGGAAACAATACAAGCCTTTCTCTTACCAAGATAAAAAGGAGCTATGCAAAATTCAAAGAGAATTTGGAAGACCCAGTGAAATTTTTAAAAGCATGATGACTGCAACTTTTAGCTCAAATGAATTGGTCCCAAATGATATTAAAGATTTATTCAGATGTTTACTAACACCCTCGGAATATGATTTATGGGAATGCATGTGGAAAAAAGCTTTAAATGTAATATTACAGGAAATTCAACAGACTCCTGCTTTAGCGCAGGATGGGGATGGGAATGATATAACATTGGATCATCTCTGTGGTACAGGTGACTTGCATTGCCCTGAGAGACAGACCCGAGTATTATCAAAGCAAATTTTGGATAAAATTTGTAGTGCAGCAGAAAAATCTTTTTATCAGTTACCGACACCTGAAACTAAGGGCAGCTATACCAGTATTAAACAATTTCCTTCAGAGACTTTTTTGCAGTTTTTGGATCGTCTGCGGGCTCAGGTGGAAAGACAAGTTCCACAATCGATTATACACAACGAACTGATTAAAGAGATAGCTCAGAGGAATGCTAATGAAACTTGTCGCAGAATTATCCTTAGTCTCCCATCAGAACCAACTCTAGCTCAGATGATCGAGGCCTGTACCAGGAAAGCAGAGCTGTTCAGCGCACCCGAAAGCAATCCTGGACTGCTTCATCCCAGGACAGCAGCACCTGCACGGCCTGAACAACGGCGGCAACCACTGTCACCAGATCGCCTACGGCATATCATCTGTCATCTCTGCAGACAGCCTGGACATTTTGCAGCTTCCTGCCATCGGAACCAGAACCAGAACCAGCAAAGGAAGCCCAACAAACAAAAAAACTAGCTTCTCAGCGCGTCCCCATGGTTAATGCTCTCACGCGTGTAAAAACAAATATGAGGGGTCTCCCACCAGTTGACACCTCTCTCTTAACAACAGAGGGGGTGGGGGAAAAGAAAAATGTAAATAGTAAATGTTTGATTAACAAGGTTTGGCAGCCACAAGGCCGGTACAGGCTTGTGACTACCAAAGGTTTTCATTTCAGATCTGCAGACTGGATATTAATTGCAGTGCATCCATCAGACATCTCACAGGATCTGAAGGATAACCACACGGAGATGTTCAGTGAGTGTTTTGTTATGGGGGATACTTCTCACACACCAGAGGAGATTGAGGTATTTCCAATGTCCTTTAAGGGGAACATGACAGGCCTTATGCTCTTGGCACGCTGCAAATACCCACCATTCTACCTGACAGAAGGACAAGTTGTTGCCCAGGCCATTCCCGATCCTGCAGAGGTAATAGCAGAGGGAAAATCGCCAGAAGTCTACTGGGCAGAGGTGGTGGGTGAGGACAAGCCTTCCATGGCATGTAACATAGCAAATGGGTCAGAGCGCCTCCATGTGGAGGGGGTCCTTGATACAGGAGCCAGCGTGACCGTTCTACCAGAGAGCAAGTGGCCATCAAACTGGGAATTGCAACCTGTTGCAGGCAAACTTCAGGGCATAGGAGGAATCACATTGGCAAAAATATCAAAAAATATAGTTCAAATAGAGGGTCCTGATGGAAAAGTGGCAAGTGTCCGTCCATATATTGCAAAATACAAAGCCCCCTTGTGGGGGAGGGACACCTTGTCTCAGTGGGGAGTTCAATTGGTCATTCCTAAGACACCCCAGGATTTTTAGAAATAGCCACTGTGGCGCGCCCTACCCAAAAGTTAACATGGTTGGATAATACCCCAAAGTGGGTAGCACAGTGGCCTTTGAGCAAAGAAAAGCTCAAGGCGCTTGAGGAGCTTGTGGAGGAACAGGTGGCTCAGGGTCACCTGGAAGAAACAACAAGCCCTTGGAATTTCCCAGTCTTTGTAATAAAAAAACCGGGAAAGGACAAGTGGAGATTGCTCCATGACCTCAGAGAGATAAACAAAATGATAGAGGACATGGGACCACTTCAACCAGGTATGCCTTCTCCAACAATGCTCCCGAGAGATTGGAAATTGGCTGTATTAGATATCAAAGATTGCTTCTTTCAGATTCCTCTACACCCAGAAGATGCTCCAAGGTTTGCATTCTCGGTTCCTACCCTAAATCGTCAGGGACCTATGAAAAGGTATCATTGGAGATCATTACCTCAAGGTCTGAAATTATCTCCTTTCATATGCCAACAGTATGTAGCATCTTTATTGTCACCTGTTCGTGCTGAGAGACAGGATGCCATCATTCTCCACTACATGGATGATGTGCTGGTGTGTGCCCCCAATGACTCTATACTCCAACACACGCTTGACCTAGTGGTTAAGGTTTTAACCTCTGCTGGATTTCCGTTACAGGAAGACAAAGTTCAAAGGATGCCACCTTGGAAGTACCTGGGCTTACAGATTACAGCGAGGACTGTTGTTCCTCAAAAATTGGAAATCGACTGTAATCCTAAAACCTTAGCGGATCTCCACTCCCTGTGTGGGTCACTGAATTGGGTAAGACCCTGGCTAGGCCTCACAAATGAGGACCTAGACCCTCTTTTCAAGTTATTGAAAGGGGAGAGGGAGCTGGCCTCCCCCAGGGAGCTGACCCCAGAGGCAAGGACAGCAATCGAAAAGGTACAGAAAGCCTTGTCAGAGAGGCAAGCACACCGATACGAACCAAGCTTACCTTTTCATTTCATTGTGCTAGGAAAGCTGCCACACCTGCATGGTTTGATTTACCAATGGATCAAGGGGCAGAGAGATTCACTCTTAATCATAGAGTGGGTCTTTCTCTCGCACCAAAGATCCAAGACCATCACTGAGCCACAAGAGTTGATAGCTCAATTGATTCAAAAGGCCAGATTAAGACTATGTGAACTGGCTGGTTGTGACTTTGCATGTATTCACCTCCCAATCAAACTCTCAGAGGAGGGAAAGAACTCTCCAAAGAAACTAACCAAAGAGATGTTTGAGCATTTGCTCCAGAGCAATGCCAGTCTCCAATTATCTCTGGATAGCTACAGGGGACAAATATCAGTCCATGCCCCATCCCACAAGCTGTTCAATGAGGAATTCCACCTCATTCCTCGTGAGAAACAGAGTCGGAGACCACTCAAGGCTCTCACGGTGTTCACCGATGCTTCTGGAGCATCCCACAAGTCGGTGATGACTTGGAGAAATCCTCAGACTCAGCATTGGGAAGCTGATGTGGAGTTTGTGGAGGGATCGCCTCAGGTAGCTGAACTGGCTGCAGTGGTGAGAGCTTTTGAAAAGTTCTCAGAGCCAATTAACTTGGTGACTGACTCTGCATATGTAGCTGGGGTAGTGTCCAGAGCGGAGCAGGCTGTGCTCAAAGAGATTGAGAATGAGCAACTATTTAGGTTGCTTTCAAAGCTGATTTATTTGGTTTCTAATCGGGAACATCCATTCTTCGTGATGCATGTGAGGTCACACACCGATTTGCCAGGTGAAATTGCAGAAGGGAATCGTCGAGCAGACTCCCTTGCTGCACCAGTAGAAAAGGCACGCCTCCCTGACATCTTCCAACAGGCAAAACTGAGTCACCAACAGTATCATCAAAATGTGCCAGGTCTGATCCGTCAGTTCCAGCTAACACGGAGTCAGGCTCGAGCTATCGTGTCCACCTGTCCCAATTGCCAGCTCCAGGCCATGCCATCCATGGGTATGGGGGTTAATCCCCGAGGCCTTGGCAGTTGTGAGGTGTGGCAGACAGACATCACACACATTCCTAGCTTTGGTCGCCTCAAATATGTCCATGTAAGTATTGACACACACTCAGGTGCAGTGTATGCCTCTGCCCATGCAGGAGAAAAAGCTGTGCATGCCAAACAACATCTAGTGCAAGCTTTCTCAGTTTTGGGGATCCCAAAAGAAATTAAAACAGACAATGGCCCAGCGTACGTGTCTAAGGAGTTCCTGGAATTTGTCCAGCAGTGGGGAGTGGAACATAAGACAGGCATCCCTCACTCCCCCACAGGCCAAGCTGTGGTTGAACGGGTGCATCAGACACTCAAACAGGTTCTGGCTAAACAGAGCAGCACAACTGTGTGGATGTCTCCACAGCAGAAGCTCTGCAAAGCCCTGTTCACCATCAATTTTCTTAACTGTTCTTTTGAAAACATGAGTCCACCTGTGGTTCGTCATTTTAACAGTGGCAATCAATTTAAACTGTCCCAGCGTCCACCGGTCCTGATCAGGGATCCTGAAACCTGGGAAACCAAGGGTCCCTATGAGCTTGTAACCTGGGGTCGTGGCTATGCGTGCGTAGCAATGCCCTCAGGCCCTCGGTGGATCCCCCAGAAGTGGGTAAAACCTTTTGTCCCCAAAAATCCAGCTCCAGCAGAAGGGGATGGAAAGCAAGTCACCAATGCCTCCAAGAGGAGACGACGTCGAATGGAGGAAAGAGAATCTTCCTAGGTGTGGACTCTTTTCCGAATTAACAGAAACTTTTAACATGTTTTGAAATGTTTGTTTTTCCCTTTTAGAGAATACCCTCCTCTCATTTATCCCTGTGATGAATCTCAGTCAAAGTGTCATCCTGTTATTGCTGAACAGTCTGGCAGCTGCATGGATCATCCCTCAGCCACGTCAAAATGTCTGGGTGACCCTGGCACAGACACTTCAGCAGGAAAATATATGTTTGTCCACTGCATCAGCGAAGAATCCTATGTCCACCTGTCTGGTAGGAATTCCATTGCAGGCTGGAGAGTTTCCTGCAGAATTGGACACTCATATGTCCAATGAAGTTCCAAAGTCATTTCTCCTAAAACCATACAAAAATAATCAGCAGGAAGCTGTGGTAACTGCAAACCCTTTAGTGGAGTGGTTACCAAATCTGCCTGAGATGGCCCAGGAACCCCAAGAGTTAGAACTATTGGGTTCCTCCCCTGCATCATACTGTGTACATTTCTCTGTCTATCCAAAACCCCCTAGCACTGATGAATACCACTACATAAAACAATATCGTGGGGAGTTTACTGCAAACAGGTGGTGTCATAACCTAAGCCATGTTGCAGCTGACAACTCACATCACTCAAGTCCCAAAAGCCTCCCTAAGGGATTCTTTTTGATTTGTGGGGATCGAGCATGGGCAGGAATTCCATCTCGGCTTTTAGGAGGGCCATGCACTGTAGGGCGGTTGTCTGTATTGACACCCAACAAAACTCTAATTGGTGAATGGACTCACAAACACAATTCGACAAACAAAATTCATAAGAGAAGTGCTGAAAATTTGGATTCAAATTGTAATTCAGATATTTTTCATTGGGCAAAGTCAAAAAGAGTTGCTGTGTCCCTGTTTCTTCCGTGGGTCGCAGCAGCCAAAGCTCTAGGTGAATTGGGTCACCTAGAATGCTGGGTGGTCAAACAGGCAAATCTGACATCAACTGCCATCAGTGCCCTCCTAGAAGAGGAGGGAATTACTAGACAGGCCACGCTGCAGAACCGTGCAGCGATCGACTTTCTCCTGCTGCTTCATGGACATGAATGCCAGGAATTTGAAGGACTCTGCTGCATGAACCTGACGTCGAAAGCACCAAACGTCCACGCTGCCCTTCGGAGCATGAACAACCTGATCGGACAAGTGAAGCAAGAATCTGAGGACTGGTTCAATGAACTGTTCAAAGGCTGGGGAGTCACAGGGTGGTGGATTTCTATAGTTAAAACTATTTTGTTATTTCTTGCTATCCTTTTCCTTGTAACCTTAGCATTCGGGATCCTGCGTCGTTTAGTTTTCAAAACTATCAATGGACTCATACCTCCTACCTCAGAAGTCAACCACACAGAGTTGGCAAATCTAAAGCAAACTGATTTCCCCACCAGGTGTAAGTGGTGGGAAAGAGAAAACCCACACTCCATGTAACTTATTGTTTTTCCTTTAATTTTGTTAAACAAAAAAGGGTGAGATGTTGTATTCCCTTTTGGTACCCTCTCCCCTCCCCCTGTGAAACTCTACCTGTCCCCTGTCTCTGACCTATGGCCTTTGGGCATAGGTAACTCCGCCCCTACCCTGAAAGGGATAAAACCCCCTTTCCCTTCGGGGTCGGTCTCTTTGGCCTCGGGATACCTTCAGGAAATAAACCTTGGAACCACATCTCGGGGTAAGAGCCTCCTTTGGTTTTATGTTCTTATCTTGGAGTTTCCCCCACCCTAACCTCCCTAAATCTGAGCTGGTCCGGGTCTCCGGGGGGCTGAGGGAAAGGGGTTAACTTCAATTTACAGCTTAAAACTCATGATAAAGGTGCTGCAGCCCTTCTAAAATTGATTGTGTGTCTCGGAGAGAAAGTAGCACCTCATTTGTCCTTGTTCATTTCAATAAACTCAGAATTAGTCCCACAATTTGGGCTCAAATTTCAATGTGTTCACCCATCATGCTTATGGCAGGAGTGGTTTGAGGGTATATTGGAACAGATCTGATCAGATTACTTTGAAATTTCCATTATAACCCTGTGAAACAGCTACATATTCATTTTGCTTTGCTTCCCAACTCCCTGGCTCACTGTGCAGGCAGCAGAGAGCAGGGGGACTTTTAATGCAGTCAAGTTGACTGAATGAATTGGAACAAGATGAAGTGTTTCTTACCATTCAGAAGGTGTTTTTTGTGTGTTGTGACCTTGGCAGACCCAAGGGTGCTTGCGTGGGGATGAGGAACTTCTTAGGCAGTTCTAAAGTAAATGGCAGTTTTACAAATCATATTAAACTATAGAATCATGGGATGGTTTGGGTTGGAAAGGACCTTAAAATTCATTTCATCCCAACCCCAATGCCATGGCCAGAGAGTCCTTCCAGTGGAGTCAGGTGTCTCAGTGAGAGCAACATGTCATTGACCCCTAAGATTGTTCTGCTGAGACATAAGACAATAGGTTGGGTTTTTGTTTGTTTGTTTGTTTTTAATTTCTTTTCTTTCCTCACACAAAGAAAGATTTCCTGCACTCTTTGCAAATACAGCATCAATGAATTTCTTCCCCTTGCCAGACACAAGTATTTCCAGTTTTCCCTTCCTAAATTCTCTTTAAAACGTCAAATGGATCTTATATTCTTCAGTCTCAGTCTATTGAGAAATATTGCACCACAACAAAGACCCAGAGGAAGCCACACATTAAGGTCACAGGTGAAAACTGAAGACCTGTTGCTGTAATCTTTAGGCTCCCTGCCTTTAATAAAGACTCATGATTAGCTCAGCTATCTGGACAGTCAGCAGAATTACCTCCACAGCCTAAGGAAAATCTATGAGTGTCAGAAAAACACCCAAATCAAGCTCAAAGTGGAAAATACCTGCATAGTTTTAGAACAGTCTAGGTAGCAATAGCTTAGACAACACAAAAGGAAAATTCAGTGTTTTGAAACAAAAATTAATTTGCTTTCTTACTGATTTTTATTTAAGGCAATTAGGTGGTTATTAAAGTGACCTGATTTTTATATTTATTAAGTATTTTTGTATGTTTTGTGTTACACTCTTCTGTGAGCATTTCTTACTGGACAATGGGGAACAACAAACTGTCTAAATAAAGTGCTGAAAGAGCCAGCATGATCCTAGAACCACAGAATCATTTAAATTGGAAAATCTCTTGAAGATTAAGTCCAAGCTCTAACCCAACACCACCAACACCCAACCCAACACCCAACACCACCACTAAACCAAGTCCTTAAGTGCCACATCCACACATTTTTTGAACTCATCCAGGAATGGTGACTTGATTGTCACCTGTCATTGTCACTTGAGCTGTTCCAATGGTTTATAACTCTTTTTATGATTTTTTTTTTTACTAATGTCTCATCTGAGCCTCCACTGGTACAACTTCAGGCCATTTTTTCTCTTCTTATCCGTGGTTTTCTGTGAGAAGAGACTGATCCCCCAGCTGGCTCCCACCGAGGTCTTTCCACTATGTTTCTAAAGACTGATCTTTGAAGAGAATGAACTTAAATTTCAAGCACTAATACAACAGAAAACACCTGGTCTTTGAAAAATACAAAATAGCATTGCTTCTTGGTGCATGTGGACTTAAGAAAGACTGAAGAAACAGCTATTAATAACCATGTATCTTTTTCTCTTCCCTGAACATTTCAAACGTCATCAGTATTGTGAAATATTTCTCCCCAGCATCACTAAAAAGTGGAATACTGACCAATCAACCAGAAATTAATTTCTCATATAAAACATTTCCACTCTTCATTGGATGTCCTGCATGGGACTTGATACAAATTAGGAGCATTAGACTGGAGAAATTGCCTCTGTCATCAAATCCAGAACCAATTATTGCAGGCAACTTCGTCATAGCGCCATGTTGATAACTTTTCATTTTCTGTCTCAAGGCAGTCAGATCTTTTCCTTCCATATCCCTGAGCAGACACTATCCTAGAACGAGCATGAATTAAATGTCACATGGGCTGAGAACAGCAAAATCCCTCCTGACACACATTCCTGACACGAGTCCTTACTTCTAGATTCACTATTCCTTGACCTGTTCTTTGCATAAGCAGACTCCTGATCTTTTGAAGATCCTGTGGAATATGTGGCCAGATGTTTCTAATTCCCTTTTTCAAGCATTCCATGAGCAAACCAGTGCAAAACAAACACCAAGTTCACTGTGTTCACTTGTTCACTGTCCTCTGGGACATGCTGAATAGTGCAACAGAAAACTTTAAAGAAAACTAAGTCCCTAAGTCCCATTTTCATGAAGACATCCACTTTTGGTCACTGCTCCATATAGTGAGAGAGAGTGACTTAAAAGAAAAACATAAATTTGTATTTTCCACAGGCAGAGCAAGGGACTCCCTTTGTCTCCATTCCTTTTTGTGGTGTTTAAGTGGTTAAAGAGGTACCAAATGTTCTAATCAAGAGGTTTTCTTTCAGCTCAGACTAAAGGAATTTGAGCTATCCATGGTGCTAGTGCTTCATTCAATACTCGTGTTGGCCTGTTCTATAGAAACATGGAAGTCTAGAATGGTTTGGGTGGGAAGAGACCTTAAAGATCATCTCATCTTTAAGGGTCAAGGAACACCTTATTCTTGGCCAGGTTGCTCAGAGGCCCACATGGTGGTTTATCACAGCAATGATATCTCACATCTGGGGATGCCAGGAGGTATGGAAAACATAAATAAAATTCAATTTCTTGTTGAAGTTACTGGGTTTTGAATTGGGTAATTGCTTTTAGAAAAAAAAAACAAAAAACCAAAAAAACAACCCACATGTATTTTCAGGTCTGCTTTCTCAGTGCTCATGCAGTGGTTAAGAGTATAATTGCAAAAATGCAATTTTCTTGAGGAAAAATTACACTGTAATGGCAGTTTTTTAGTAAAAGGCATGTGGAGGGATTTGTTTCAGTTCTACCTGTTTTTTCCTGTTGCAGGAGGAGGAAATTTAAGTAATAGTTTTTGGGGCTGAAGTTTCAAGTGCAAACAAATTATGTCTCAATCCTCATGATATCACACTTTATTATGTGAAAAATTCCCAGCTTGCTCTGGGGATGCAGCAGGATCAGGTAAAGGAGGAAGACGTTTCTTGGATTCACTGCGGCCTTTGAGGGAGGTAAAGTCTATTAGGAAAGGAACCATGGGATACCTGACAGTAGCTTTCTCTCTAAGATAAATTGTGTTTTACTGCTTGGGGCTTTTGTCTGACAGTCTCAGTTGTGGTCAAGGCAAGGAGCTGGACTTGACTATCCCTGCAGGTCCCTTGGAACTGAGCTGGTTCTGTGATTCTGTGATTCCATGAACTTAGGAGATTCTACTATTCTATGATAAGTAACTTCTTCCAAAATATCTATTCCTTATATCTTTCTCATTTTATTGCCTGTGTGTTCTTCATTTTGTGGGTACTGAACTCTTGAGTTGTGCATGAAGCCCATGGCAGAATGACCCCAAAATCTCAGAGTTCCATTGAGTTGTGCTCTAACTCTGATCCATTCTTCTCTCCTGAAGGCTGATGGTCAGGTGAGCCTTAAATCAACCAGTTACCTCACAGGTGTGAAATGAAATCTCATGAATCCAGAATTCCTTAGCAAAGTATTTACTTTGTGGATACTGGTGGATCAAGACCACCATGATGAAGGTTTTCTTTCTCTGCTCCAGATTATAGTTTTTTTATAGTTCTCAGCCTCCCCACCCAACTGGAATTAACACTTATTTCTCTCATTCATTTTAACCAGAAAATTCATCTGGAAGAAGGGGGAAAATTACATTATTATAATAACTTCAGGCTTGGAAAAAAGATATTTAAATATATATATATATAATTTTGGAGACGTGAGGCATTTTTTGTAAATAGATTAGAAAACTAATATAGGGGATTTGACATTATTAACATCACAAATATGATGAGAGTCCAATCCTGAAAGATGCTGAGTCTATGGGAACGTGCAACCTTTGGCAGCTCTCAGGAAGCTCTCAATAATTCTTAGATTCAGGCATAAAGTGCTGTGATCCTGAGCCGCCCATTAAAGATGCACTAAATGTTTCCACTAAGGGAAGTCCCAATTATGTGGTTTTATATAGAAAAAGGGAAAGTTAATGAATGGAAATGTAACAGCTCTGACACTGCTGAAGCACTGAGCTGTCATCCTCATAACTTTCCCAGGGAGATAAATATGCTCTTTCCAGCTCCTCAGAAGTTATTATCACATCTGATTTACAAGCAGTATAAATGCAGAGAAGGGGGAAAATTAGTGACAAGTTTTGGAGGTTTTTCATAATGAAAATTTTAAAAGCTTTTCTTAAATGAGCAGTAGGGAAATACCACATTTTTCTTAAAGAAAAAAAAATGCCCCATGGATTATTATCTAGTTTGTATCTAATAAAATAATCATGTTGGCTAACATGCCAGAGTATCATATTAGAAACCTCCTGCATTTAAAAGCATGTTTTTAAAAATTTTTTCTCAGACATTTGAGATTCACAACTGTTCTGTGGAACACTCTAAAACCACACAGCTTTTAAACCTGCTGTTTGCAAAAGGCACCAAGATGCACTAGAGGGGGCTCAGATTAGAGTCTGCATTTTAGATAAGTTCTTACTGTGGTACATGTAGTCCGTACAATTTTTATATTTGTATTAGAGTGAAAAGATTCACATCCTGGAGGCTCCAGTGTGTTTCAATTGTGTGTTGAAGAACATGTTTAAGTTAGAAACCCAATTTTTATACTGTAGGAGTGTATTAGATTAATGCTGCTTATGCTGTCTGTTGTTCCCACCATCTGTCTCTGCCTATTTCACTCCATTTTTCTATTCCTGGTAGCAGACACAGAAGAGCTTCCCTGTTTGCCTCTACAGCTCTTTTGCTGTTACAATGGCAGCAGCTGGCACTGTTCCCTGACAGCAGAACCCTGTTGAGCTACAGGTTGCAGATGCACTTCCTAAAAGGCAACTCCAGCTCTAAGGACTGTCCTGCTCAAATGCAGCAAGGAGGGACGGATGAAAAAGTGACTGTGGGAAGACAGGTGAATTTGACATAATCCTCAGCTTGTCTTCATTGAGAATCAAACCTGAGTTTGTTGCTGTCAAACTCTGCGTACAAACAAATAAATCTTCACATCTCTTTGCATTTTCTGGTTTTATCATCATTTTGAGAGTGTCAGCAGTGATGCAGATGAATGCCAAGACATAGCAAGAGACAAGAGGCAATTCATTAAGCCCCAGGGAGACAAAATCTGCACCCATTCAAAGCAGGCAAATCCTCAGTGTTGTGTTTTAAGGCAGGTGCCTGCAGTGTGGGTTTGTCCCAACCTAATTTGGGTTCAGGTCATTCTGGAGTCCTGACACACACAGTCCAAAGAGCAGTGGGTGAAACTCAGCTCAAAACCAGATGTTCATGTTTATTGGGATGAGTCACATCCTTGTTTCCATTGACTCTACCGGCTACAGAGTCTACTGCCTGTTAAATATGAGAACCTAAAACCCCCCAGTTCATATGGATGGATTGTGCACTTCCAAAAGGAGCAGGAGAGCCCATTTTAGTTCTTTTGTGAGGGACCAAACTGTTCTACAGAAGACCTGGGTATTTCCATCCATATGAGCGTTAGTGACTTAATTGTATGAGTTCAGCTAGTTTGTTTGATCTTCTGGAGAAACTTGGGGATTTCAGCTTCCTCTTCTAGAAATTTCCCTCCCAGCTCAGGTTCTTGGGTCACTTGATAGCTGACAGTTTTATGCCCTGTAACTTTCTCTGGGAGGGTGGCAAGTGGGGAGTGCACAAAAGAGAAGATATGTAAGAAAAGGAGTGTGGCTTGTCCCATATTTTGCAGAGACCCCAGATCAGAAATTTGAAGGGTTCAGGTATTTTTGCCCCTGGTATCTCCTGAAATATTCCAACTGCCTTCAGCAAAGAAGCCTGTTTGCAATACTTTGATTTTGCAGACTCAGCAGCACAAACGGAGCAAAACTTGGGAAAGAAGATGCACAACTACTCTGTATTTCCAATTACTGTTTTTAGGTATCGAGCCTTGGCACAAAAAGGCAGAAACAATTACCAGTACATAAAGAAGTCAAATGTTCAGCATCCCAGTGTTTGGTGAGTAACAAAGCCAGCATGTCTGGCAGAGAAATATGTTTATGGATCAGATCAGGCTCTTGAAGAACATAAAGTATCTCTCACACCATCATTGAAGTGCCTGGGTTTAACAAGGAGATCTCAGTGAAAGAGGATAATCCAGAATGCTTTTCAGTAGGAAATAAACAACAGGAGACTGCTTGTTGCTGTGTGTGTTAAAGCCATTACAGATGAAACAACACAGATCAAAAGGGGAAAAAAGCCCCAAAGGAAGAAAAATCAAGAGAAGTCAAGGCATGCTTTCAGGTATTTTAAACCAATATTTTACAGTACAATGTTCATGAATACAAAATGTTACCTTTAAATGTTAAATAAAATACCCAACAAACAAGCATGACTAATAAAAAATTAATCTTCAGTTAAAATTCTTATAAATGCAACTATACATTAACAAAATCGGTGTCATAGATAAAGAAAAGAAGTGTTTTATGTGGAAAAAATTGACATCTTCCCTTGGTCTTGTTTCTACGGTGTTTGAGAGAGGTTGACAACCACAGCTAAAATCTTGTTTTCCTTAAGGAACTTATATAGTGATTAATAATTTCATAACCTACTGTATTTTTCCTCTATGAAAATACATTCATTTTGAAAACAGCTTTCAATAATCCATGTTTAAAAAGATGAAATTACTTCAGAAACAATTATTTTCTAGAGCTGTCTTTGTCTCTACCAAGTATTTGTCAATACAGAACAATTTTTTCTTGCCCATTATTTGTCTATTTAATGACCTTCCTGTATTCATCCTCTGCAGTCTGCAGAGAGGAAAAAGAATGGCCTTCCTGTTAAAGAATGGGGAATTAAGGCAAAGCAAATTAAAGAGCATTTCATGACATGAAGGAATTATTTTACTCTCTGTAATTCTCACCTTCTGTTTAAATTGCAAATCTAACCTTCAGGTTGGAACTGGATTTAACTGTCTTGTTGAACCCCCTTACCTCCGTATAATGTTATTTTAATGGGCACGAATCTAATGCATATATTTTGGAAACCAGGGAATAGATTGTAGAAACTAGAGCACAGATATCACATTCAGTGCATGTAAAATTCAGTAAATATCACAAGAAAGCTGACTGTTTCAGTTTTTATACTGCATTACTTTACATTTCATGAGGAACTATCTTTACCCAGACTTCATGCAAGCCCTGTTCCTTAACCATATTACTGAATATACAATAGATAAAAAGCAGTGTTGGGTTGGTTTGTTTGTTTTTGGGTTGGTTTTTTTTTTCCATTCAAGTGAAATAAATAAATTAAACTGTTTTCTCTGTGTATAAAAATTCATCCTTTGGGATACAGTGTGGTTTTCACGTAATTATGGCATCAGCCTGAAGGCAAAATGCTAGAATGTGGGGGATTTTGCCTCACAGGAGTTGTTTTACAGCCTGTCAGTCTAACCTCAGTGTTGGGGCACGTTATGGAGAGGATCCCCTGCAGCACCATAACGTGGCTTGTGCAGAACCTCCAGGGGACCAGGGGACACGGGGCTGTGAAAGGCAGGTCCTGCTTGGCCAACCTGATCCCATTTTATGACAAGGTGACTTCAGGGATGAGGGAAAGGCTGGAAATATCTGAGTGGATTTTAGTCACTTAGTCACTTTAGTGACAAAGCTTTTCTCACTGTTTGTCCCAACATTGTCATGGATAAACTGTTTGCTCAGGGCTTGGGTGGGAGCTCTGTTAATGGGGCAAAAACCAGGCTGAGTGGCCAGGCTGGGAGAGTGATTGGGAGGGAGTTAAATCCAGCTGGGGCCAGGCACCAGTGGTGCCTCCAGGGTTGAGGATTTCAGTCAGCCTTGTTTAATATCTTTGCAAATGATGTGGATGAGGGAATCGGGGAGTGGTGGAGTCACCATGTTTGGATGGATTTTAAAAAATTCATTAAAAAAAAAAGTGGCACTTTCAGACATATTTTAGTGGGAATGGTTGTGTACATCCTAAAAACAGTTTTCCAATGAAAACTGTTCTATGACTTAATGATTCTGTGAGTTTTTAAACACATTTTTGTAAAGGTCCAGCCAGCCTTGTGGGTTAAGACTTTACCTGAGACTTAGCTACTGCAGCATCCAGGCAGTCCCAGCTACTCAATTAAGGAGATACTTTCTCTGCCCCAAAGAGAGTTTCTGTCTAAACCCTCAGGGTTCTGCATAGGCACTCCTTGAGCAGCAGTAGCCGTGTGTACCTTCCAGGAAAGGGGAGGCACTGTGGGAGCACAGAACAGGCAGCAATAGCTCCTATCAGGGTGGAACTGAGCCATTAATTGTCACCTCAGTGGTGTGTTACACCGGGGAGGCCCAGATGAGCTAAATTGTGACCCGCAGAACTAAATCATGTGGGAAGAGAGATGTTTTCTCTGATGAATGAGGTCTTCTCCCTGAAAGGAATAAACTGTTTCCTAACATTATGTTACAGATGCTAATGCATCTTGCACAGCGATGGGAAGCGATTTGCTTTGGGAAGGCTCTGCTGCATAATTCCTTGTTCCCTGATGTTGCTATTCGGTTTCTTTATTATTGAGATAATTTATTATTTGCAACTATAGCCCTTTTTGTTAAAAACCTCCAGCCTCCACTGTAAGCAAAAGCTTCCTAACTGATCGATTTGGGGATTTCCTCCAATTAAAGTAAAATGGAAAATATATCACAGCCAAAATTAACATTTGCTTACTTGCCTATGTAATGGTTGACATGTAGGACTGCAATTCTTCAGATGGGTCTCCAGGAGTGGAACTGTACTGAAATAGGTCCATGTAGACAAAATATGTTATTGAATACAATTTTTCCATACAGAATCTCCCAGCAAAAGTGGAGCTAGCTACCAAGGGATATGACTAGGATTAGACAATTTCTCTTCACAGCCCATTTTGGGATTCACCCGTTATTAGTTCTGACAAACCCTTTTTCTCCCCAGCTCCAGGGAAATTCAAAATTAGAGGCTGCTGCTTTGTTTGGTACATTCAGGGAATTGTACCCTTTAAATATGTGTTAGTGTTCATACATAATGTCAAGCCAAAAAATGAGAAAGCAAATGAACTGCTCCTGGAGGGAGTTCTGCAGATCCTGGTTTTTCCAACCACTGCTGATAGCAGCAGGTACTCACACAATCAATGCTGGTGGATAACCAGGAGGGCTGCACCAAATCACAAGTACTTCCAGTCACAGATATTCTTTAGACTGTAGGTTCCACAACCCACTAGAAATCCTGTTGACTTTGCATTTTATTTATTTGGAATAGAACTGGAAACCCAATTTGATTCAATCCAGTCTAGCAAGACTGTTTACAAGGGTATGCAGTGACAGGACAGGGGGGAATGGGTTCCAATGGAAGGAGAGCAGATTGAGATTAGATATTTACTGTGAAGATGGTGAGACCATGTCACAGTACGACACAAAAGAAACAACACTTAGGCACTGAGGTGTTTAAGGCAAAAAAGGGGAAGTTTATTTACAGACTTCGACATTTATAGAATTCTAACAGTGACCATGGATTGGAGGAAGAAAATCTTCCTCCCCAACCACCCTGGTTAACTCAACAGTTCATCAATTCTTTCCGTCTACAGAAAGGAATGCAAAACAATCATTATTTACACGAAAAGTGTGTGAGAAACTTTGTCTCCAAAGAGAAACATCAGAAGGCTGAAAAAAACAGGGCAACAAGACCCTGTTACAGGTTGCCCAGAGGAGCTGTGGCTGCCCCAGCCCTGGAAAGTGTCCAAGGCCAGGTTGGATGGGGCTTGGAGCAAGCTGGGATAGTGGAAGGTGTCCCTGTCCATGACAAGGTGTGGGAACTGGGTGATTGTCTTGGTTTAGAAAGACAGGTTTCTGCCAGGGAAACTGGGGTTTCCCTCATACCCCGCCAAATTATAATTTTGCAATCAAGGGCTCTCAGGCAAAGATTTTGGGGATAGGAATAACAGCTCTTTACTAGGAATATTAACAATACAAATGTAATAGGAAACAAAACCACCCAACCAAACAAGCAAATAAACAAATAAACAACAATTTTGGAAAACCCTGACAGAGTCAGAGCCACAACCTGACACCCTGTGATTCAGGATGTTGAAAGCTGTCCAAAAGTAAAGTCCTTCTGAAGTGGCAGACGTGATTCTGTTGGAGCAGAGATGATTCTGTGGAAAAGCAGATCCAGGGGTGGTGAGGAGGAGGGGATCTGGTGATGATGAGGAGGGGGTCCAGGAATGGTGAGATGGATTCTGGTGAGATGAGGTCCGGTCTTCCTCCCAGGAAAAATCGGGTGAAAAACTGCCAGCTCTCCTGTCTGTGAGTCTCCGTTTATCCAGACAAACTGCCTGCTCCTCCCCCCCACTGCCAGGGGATGAGATGTATCTCACAATAGGGTGATAGAAATGCAGATGCACCACTTTGGGGGGAAGGTACAGGCTGGGAAGGTGCTAATGGCCTATTAAGATGAGGCCGTCAGGCCTTCAAACAAATGGAAATAGAATACACAAAACCCGGCTCCACAACCCAGGACAGTGATATTTTAGGTCTCTTCTTACCCAAACAATGATTCTTGGAAATGCAGAACTGATTTCAGCCCCATGCCAGTGCTGTGTACCCCACACCTTCCAACCCAAATTTTCTATTGCAATAGAAAATTTGCCAAATAAGACATGGAAGGCAAAAATCTGAGTACATGCTCTGGGTGAACAGACAGTGAGTTCTCCAAACTCACATAGAAACTTTGGGCAAACACTCTGAACAGCAGCCTCAAGCTGCAAATGCACCCTTGGACAATCAAGTTTAGTTAGCCATGGAAATTTTCACAGATGGATCTTTGAATCATAGACTGTTTTGTGTAAGCAGGGACCTAAAATTCATCCAGTTTCAATCCTATGGCCATGGGCAGGGACACTTCCCACTAGACCAGGTTGCTCAAAGTGCATTTAACCTCTTGACAAGTTGGGTGAGTTTTTTTTGTGAGACACTAGATGCTTTTTCAATGATTTAACACATCTGCCTGAGTGATATACAAATTAGTCTGAGCAATTTGTCAGAGTTTCCAGTCTATGTGATGGAGACAGATAAATAACTACAGAAATCTCTGTAGAAAAGAGGGGGCAAAGTAGTTTAATAGAATGTCATTAATAATGGTAGAATTGTTTGGGGAAAGAAGGGGAATATTGTGAATAAATGGTATTTTTCCCTCTTTTTCCTCGAGCTGTGCATGGATTTCTTGACCTGTGCTCACACAGAACTACTGGATGTGACCACATATTTATTTACGCAGTGACTGGATTAAGTCAGGGAAGGTTTAGATGGGATATTATATAAATATTTATATTTATATAATAAATAAGAATATTTATTATATAAATAAAATTTGTATAAAATAATATATCTATATTATATAATATATAATATATTATATGACAATTCTTATTTTAATTCTTAAAATAATAATTAAACTCAATGTATAAAAATAAAATTATTTCTATTTATATAAATAAATAGAAATAATAAAAATTTATATTTATATACATTTATATTTATATTTACATTTATTTATATTTATATAAATAAATATAAATAATAATATAAATTTATGTTTATGTGCATTTGTATTTATATATATTTACATATAAATATAAATTATATTTATTTATCTAAATAAATATCTTAAAATAATATAGAAAACCAAATATTATATTAATAACAACATAAAAAAAAATTTGCAAAAAACCACAAAAGCTCTCAGCAACCTGGAGATGCACACTGAGATGTGGGAGTAGATTACGTCTTCGGGCTGCCTCTAAGGTTTTTGCTGAAAATTAATGATTTCCATTACCTGGTTGGAAAGATATGGGTTGGAGTGCTTATGTGGCACAGGTACCTTCAGTGAACTCACCCAGCTGACACCAATTATAAATTCAGATTGAACTGAAATGACATTCATTAAATCATAGAATCACAGAAACATGGAATTGCCTGGGTTGAGAGGGATCTTAAAGATCATCTCATTTCAAGGTCCCTGGTATGAGCAGGGACACCTCCCACTATCCCAGGTTTTTCTAACCCCATCCAACCAGCCTCAAAGACTTCCAGGGATGGGGCATCCACAGCTTCTCTGGGAAAAGTGTTAAATAATCTTCCTACCTATTCTTTCTTGGACAATACCATTGACTTGCTGAAACGTCCCTCAGGCTCCCAGGAAGAAAGCCTTGCTCAGGACTATTTCTTAAATTGTGGATTTCCTCCCATATGACATTAAACTGCTGAAAGCAATCCTGGAAACCCCTATAAATGCCTGTTTCTGTTAAACACTGTTTTCAGTTCTGTTTTCTGCTTCTCTATCTCTTGGTTAAAATCTTTCTGACAAATCTGTCACTCCCAGTCTTCTCAGGGGATCAGTCCTGGAGCCACACTGAATGCAAAAGCTGGAGGGAGAGGAAGGAAATGCTTTTTCTTGCTTAGGAGGGGATACTGGGAAGTCCAAGGAGTTGGTTTTACTAAGTGTCAGAAGACTGCAAAGGAAGAGAAAAAAAATTGCAAGGATCCAGAAGGTCATTTGGTTAGTCCCTGAAATGCCTGGCAGGTTTTTATCAATGTTCTTGAAAGCACCCAAGGATAGGTGTTGCCTTTACACTCCTGAGGGGAGACTATCTCTTCCAAAGCCTCACTATCCCATCTATCAAAAAGTTTGACATAAATCTACATGAACATTCCCTCCTGGGAAGTGTGTGTGTCGCTTTCTACCTATGCTGAAAACAGAACAGTTTATTTCCTTTTTCTCCATGGTATCTTCAGCAAATTTGAAGATTGTTTGATTATCTTTGACTAATTACATAGCTCAGAGTATTACTGAATTTTGCATCTTAAAAGACCTCTGATTTTTACCTTGCTAAGCACACACAGAGCTTGTCTGTGACACTCTACAATCCCTTTGTGGGTATATTCATCCTTCCTGGCACAACTTCTGCTTTCCTAAAACCATTTTTCACACCTTAATTTACCATGCCAGAACACAAGAGTGGAGGGGGCAAAATAGGTGGTAATGCTTGGCTTGCTCCTCTTACTATTTTGCTTTGCTATTTGAGTTTCAAACAAGTCACTGCCCACCAGTGCTTCTGATTCTCTTGAGTCTTGTTTGGACTCAGATGGGAACCCTGGCTTCATCCAGCTGAGACTGGAGCTGTCTGTTGGGTGAGAAAAACTGGAAATAAGATTTAATCTCCTTTTTACACTGGTGTATCACATACATTGAAGATACTGAGAACATTTTCCACTTGCAACAGTCTTTGCCACCAGGAAGATATTTACAGCCCCTGAGCCCTGGGGGTTGTTGAAGTCGCTGCCTCCTTGTCCAAAGGAAGTGGAGAGGATGGGAGGATATGGATACATGGACATTAGTTTTGGGCATAAAGTAAAATATCCGACTTTCTACAGGCCTGAGTGGTCTTTTGTCATTCTTCTTTAAATACTCTTTGAGTATTTATGAAAAAAAAAATCTTTGTTGTTATTATCCTTCTACCTTTGAAGCTGAGTTTTTCGTCTTTAGGATAGCTGGAGGCTTCAGTATGGCCAAGCCTTGATCCTAGTCAGTTTTTTCTGAGAAAAAAAAAATGGATTATTTTAGTTTTTTTGTAAATGGGGGCCAAGAATCCAAGCAGCAAAAGATAAACAACATCTCTTTATTTATCTCTTTAGAGATAATTTGGAACCTAGGAATACCAGTGCAATAAGTCACTTTTAACTGGTGATATATATCAGGGCATTCAGACCTTTTTCTATAAGAACCCCACATCTTCACAATTTTCTTTATAGAAATCAAATGAAATAAATAATTTAGGGGTATATTTTCAAATGTTTTAAGGATACATGTGGTTTTGCTTTGGTTTGGTTCTTTGGTTGGGTTTGTTTGTTTGGTTTTTTTTTATTGCATTGAATTGCCATTCAGAATTAAACTCAACTGGAGGTTAAGAAAAGGACGTGTAGGTGTCCTTTATGATGAATAAAGTTACAAAAGGTAATAAATAAAACATGGCATCACTAACCACTGAGACATCTGGGGCTTTTATCTGCACTGTAATAAAATACTTAACCAGTGAACATATGTGATACTTGAAGAAATGACCTTTGTCAAGCAACAAGATTTTTGTTCTCCCTTGTCTAGAAAAACCCCACAAAACAGTATAGAATCCTACAGTGTTTGTGGGTTTATTACCTCTTCTTTTCTTGTTTCTTACAACCTAATGCAGCAGTGATGAAATGCTTTGGGGGGACAGCCCCAGAGGCTCTGTTTAACTACACACCTGTGAAAACAACCCCAAGGCACCAGACAAACCAATGGGCTCCAGATGTGCCCTGCAGGGTCCTCATCAGATATTTACCTCGTCAGAAGAAAAAATTTGCTGTATGTTGAAGAATGGGGGCAAGAGAGGTAAAGCACTAGCAATTTACAGAAACACCTTTGAGCTGGCAGCAGGAGATGTGTGTTTTATCAGTGGTTTAGACTTTGCACCATGAACTGCTGGTGGGGGGGTCACTCCAGTTGTCCTGGTGAGACATCCACACAGAATTAAAATAAATAAATAAATAAATAAATAAATTATATATATATATATATATAAAATCATGTAATAGTTTGGGTTGGAAGGGAAAAGATAGTTTGGGTTGGAAAAGATCATCACATTGCACCCCCCTGCCATGGGCAGGGACACCTTCCACTGGAGTAGATTGCTCAAAGTTCCATCCAGCCTGGCCTTGAACACTTCCAGGGATGGAGCAGCCACAGCTTCTCTAGGAACTCTCTACAGGTTTATTAAAGTTGTATTCTGTTGTTTCAGTGTTCATCTCTTTGCCCCCACAGCATATTTTAAAGATACCAATGAATGCTGAGATCAAATCCACCAGACTCTGAGACTCCCACCCACCCAGGTTACCTTTGGGGTGTTACCTGAAATATTGCATGGTATCCCTGAGGAATCATTCTGGGATCTCACATCTTGGAACTTCCTCTGCTGCTTTTGCATCTCTTGTCACAATGATCCTGGTGATAGCTTGACCTTAAGCTGTTTTCTCTATGACAGCCATTCAAACTTTATGAAAAGTGCAACTTCATTCTTCTTTCTTCTTTTATCATCCACGAAAGAGTTCAAAACATCAAAATTACATCAACATATTGATGCATCAATAGTCACTCAGCATCTCCTTTATGAGAATGGGACACTTTTTGTGCTTCCATGGAAGTTTTCCGTGACTATGCAGACTCAGATGATGTAGAAGATATCAAGACCAGAGTGACAATTCCACCCCTTTTTGATTCAAACAATAATCCAACACCTTAGGAGTGCCCAGGTTTTAAAAATAATCTTGATCTTCATATTTTTTCTCCCTAAGGTGCATCTTTTTTTTTCTTCATAAACCTCTAGTTTTCTTAAGGGAGGCATGAGACTGACCTGAGGCAGCAATAATTATTCTTTACCTAAATTTATGTGCCTCTAACCAGCAATAGAAATATGACAAATGAGTATCAGTGGAAACTGTAAAACCCAGACTCCCCTGGGATTTAGCAACTTTCTTAATGAGAAAAACAATAACCATCCCAGTCCTGGGAGGGTTGAAGATAAATGACTGTCTGTTGTTGATATTTTGATCTATGGGACAAATATGGTGTTTCTATTGAGAGAGAGTTTATATAAAGGCAGCTGAAACCCATAGGCTGTGTTCTTTGCAGGCAAATCCACTTGATATCAGTAACAGAGAAAAGCAGATATATGTTTTTAAATCACTACTTTTCCAGGTTCAAAAAGGAACATTTTTTCCTCTTTCTCTTTTTTCTTTATCTCATTTTTTTCTTTCCCATTTCTTGAACTAAGGGACTATCTAATGGGTGGAACAATACCTGGAAGATCATGTTACAAAAATTCACAGCTCTCTCTTTCTTAAACTGGACAGCCACATACAAAGCCTCCGAAGGCCAAAGATCTTTAACATCCACAAAATGTTTTAGTAGGGGAAAGAAAGAAAGAAAGAAAGAAAGAAAGAAAGAAAGAAAGAAAGAAAGAAAGAAAGAAAGAAAGAAAGAAAGAAAGAAAGAAAGAAGCACATGTAAAGAGACAAATTCTAATGGATCACAGAGACAGAATTACGGTAATATTTCACAGAATTTCCAGTAATATTCCTATTTTTCCCCTTTGCTTTCAGACTGTATTGTCATACTCTGTGATGTAATATCGTTATATTGTATGAAGACTGTATATCACACTTACTTTAATTAACCCAGAAAAGTCATTTTCTGTCTGATGGCAAGCTTCTTGGTGTCAAAATGAAAGACGGTTTTTCTTTTGAACAGAGCATTGTGACTTTACTGATACAATTCTTTTGTGGTTTAACCCCAGTTGGGAGCTCAGGCCCACAAAACAACTCACTCCCCACTGGTGAGATGGGAGAGGGAATCAGAAGGGTAAAAGTGAGAAAACTCATGATTGGAGGTAAAGGATAAAAGTGAGAAAACTCATGATTGGAGGTAAAGACATTTTAATAAGTAAAAGCTGCACACACCAGCAAAGCAAAACAAGGAATGAATTCCCTGCTTCACATGGGCAGGTAGGTTTTCAGCCACTGTCCTGGTTTAGAAAGACAGGTGTCTGATAAGGAAGACAGGAGCTCCTCTTGGAATGGAGAATGGAATCCCCCTCCCTCAAAATTATTATAATTTTGAAACTAAGGGGCTCTCAGGCAAAGATATGGGGATAGGAATAACAGTTCTTTACTAGGAAAATTGAAATAAAAATATAGTAATACAAAAAAGCAAACAAACAAAGAGAAAACACTGACAGAGTTAGAATACAACCTGATACCCTGTTGATCAGGGTGTTGGGAGCAGTCTAATCAAGTCCTCCTGCAGTGACAGATGTGGTTCTGTTGAAACAATGATCCTGTTGGAGAGTGTGGTTTTCCTCTCAAGGCCCAGTGGTGGTGAGATGGGTCCAGTCTTCCTCTGGGAATCCAGTGCAAACAGGCTGCCCTGGTGTTCTGAATCTCAGATTTTTATCCAAGTAGGAATGCTGGGCTCCTCCCCCTGGGTGGAGCATCTCCCAATGGGATGATGTAATTTTATCAGCCATGCAGTGAGCCTTGATGGCCCATGGACAGCAGATATCCCTCTAGAGGGAGGATAGGTGGTGGAAGAGATAAAGAACACTGCCCCAGCTGGTTTTAACAGCTGGTAATAGAATACATACTTTGGTAATATCTTGCATTGCAACCTAAGGCAGCCACTTAAAGGAAAGCTGGGCTCTGTTTTGGGGGAAAGAAGCATGACAAGAAAATCATCAACAGGTTAAGTACAATTCTGGCAAGTGGAAGCAGGGAAATTTTCAGTAGGGTTGAGTTTGTTTGGGGGGGGGGGGGTTTTCTTTAGGTGAAGGAATTCAGCATGTGAAACTATTCACCATATAGGATTAGGCCACTTTCAAAGGCTTAAAAAATCCAGATTAGCACTGGTGAAGGCCAAGTCTCCTGAGTAGTAGCACACCTCTTGTCAGGCCCTGAAAAAGCATAAAACCATTGAGCAGTATCTGTTTTAAAGTTTCCAAATTCTTGGGAACTGGAAGCTACAACAAGCCTGACACAGTGGAGGGGGTATGTAATTTTGGGACCTTGCAGCTGGATTTTCACTGAACACATTGACTATGCCAGCAAACAGATTAAAGAGGAAAAGCAAAGGAGAAGAGACACATTTCCACAGTGGCACACGTCACATTTTTCTTGTGAAATGTATTTTTAGTGCCCTCCTATCGCATTTCACTCCCCACTCACATCATTGCTTCCCCAAACTTCTGATTCTTTCTCTTTTGGGGTCATTCTATCCCGTAGATCTCTGCCTCCATGATCTGAACTTTACAACATCTTTTTTTCCAGATTTTCCCTCTCTGTAGCTCAGATGTCAAGGGATTTTAGGCAGCAGGGGCTTTAACAGTTGTGCTCATTTTTGTGGTGGATCTCAGGGATTTTATAACTGTCCCTTAAAATAAAGGGGGAAAGATAACTAAGAGAAAAAGAAGTGTTCTTTAAAAAACTTTATTTTATAAAACTGTTGTAGCACAGCTTTGGTTACATATAATGCAGAAACAGCGAGGTGAAACCAGCAATGGAGTTCATAAGACAAAGGAGGTCTTCATTACACTTGAGCAGTGTTGTGTGATCATGGAATAAACACTAAAACCTTTCACCAACACTGCTGAGACTTTTGTGCCTTACCCTCCAAATTACCTCTCTTTCTCCTGCTCTCCTGTTCCACTCCAGGGGTTTTACCTCACCTGCAGTCATCCCTTCGGACCTTCTGACATGGCCCAGCCAGTTCCCCTGGCTTATATTTTTTTATATTACACTTATTGGCTGTGATAGAAACCAGCAAGAGGCCGTTCTCCCACTCCCAACCTCCTGCCTCCATGTAACTGATAATTGAGTTGTGGTTGGGGAACATTAACTCTCCAAAGGCGTATGGAAATGTTTGCTCTGACTGGTGATCTGGGAGATTTTATTGTCATGATTACCATCTTGCTTTTCTATTCTTAGCTCCAGTTCTTGCTTTTAGTGCCTGCCATATCTCAAGGGGTTTTGCAGAGACAGAAGTAATTTTCTGGAGAAGAATGTGGAAGTTTCCATGGGGCGCAAAGTACGGAAAGGGAGCGTGGTCAAGTGAGCATCAAATCAGGATATGAATCAAAGATTGCTAAAACTGAGAGGAACAATAATATGAACTGCAGGGGCTTTGGGTCCTGGGAGGCAAACTGTATCTTATAATGCCACAGCTTAGTGTACAGGGCAAAAATGTAAAAATATCACAGTTTTTTTTTGTGAAAAGCTGTTTAATAATACGTAGGAGGGACTGCTGAAAGCAGGAGAGCAGTGTATTTCTCAGTACTTCCTTAAAATATCTTACCCCTTTAGTTATAAATTGTTTTACTGGGAGATTAAATACAATCCTTAAATCCTTTACTATCAACATAGTCTGAGTCCAAACCAAACAATGCACATACCAGCAGCAGGACTTTACTCCTGATCAAGCAGAGAATTAATGAGCTCAGAAGGCAGTGCCAGGATTGCCTCTCTTGGCCACATGTAAGGAGAAAGCTCTGCTCCAAAATGAGCATCTGTGTTCTTGCTTGCACAGATCAAACCCCTATTTATACCATCATGAATCTGGGAGAAATCCATGGGAGACTGTGAAGAGGGAAAAGGTTTCAGTGCTGTGGACAGAGTGGTGAAAGAGGAAAAAGTGACTTTCTGAATCTTTCCAAACCTCCTCACCTCTCCAGACTTCACAGGATTGTCTTCCCAACTAATCACCTCCTTTTATCCTCCCTCTTTTTGTTTTTAACCTGTATTTCTCTGAGGCCTGGCATCGTCTTCACATTCTTCCCCTGAAATTCCACCACACTTTTGATGCTTTAAGGGCTGGAAATGAGAGTGAGGATCCCAGAGGTGCCAGGCAAGTGTTCTGCCTTTTGGGGCCACCTCACAGTTGTGGTGGTCTTTTTGTTTGTTTGTTTGTTTGTTTGTTTTTGTTATTTTTTGTTTGGTTTGGGTTTTTTATTTTATTTATTTTTATTTTTGTTTTGTTTTGGTTTGTTTTGGTTTGTTTTGGTTTGTTTTGGTTTGTTTTGGTTTGGTTTGGGTTTGGGGTTGGTTTGGTTTGGTTTGGTTTGGTTTGGTTTGGTTTGTTTGGGTTTTTTTTTGCCACAGCTGACAGAACAATGAACTTTCTGATTCAATTACAAACCTCCATTTCTCCACACCAGGAAAAAGGAAGCAAAAACTCCCCACACACTGCTCATCTGTAAAGCAGAAAAAAGCTCATGTACAGGCAGTGATTAACTAGTTGTGAAGAATAACAACATACAAGGATGACATGTGGAATTTGGCTTCTCAGTGCTTCTCTGTTGTCCCTCAGTCTTTGGAAACTGCCACTGCCTTTCAGAAGAGGGCAAACCTCAACAAACTGAGTAGCTGGAGAAAAGCAGAAATATTCACCTTATATAAGAAGCTGACAAAAGTGAAGTGATCCTTCCTTTCCTGGCTGTTCTTCAGCTTCTAATACAAGAGAAATATTGATGATTTTTAGCCCATGGACACTTGATAAATGAGGCTGATCATGGAAGAGGGGTGGCTGACTGCCAGGACAGCATAATACATCCTGCTGATATTTTAAAGCACAGACTATTTGATGCCATTTGTCAGTAAGATCAAAGATCAGAAACTGAATTCTATTGTTATGGATCCAACATGGAATTGGTCATACCTGGAATCCACCTGACTTGGAGGAACTAAACACATTAACTGAAGAATTAGCAACAGTTTCCACTCCTGTCTATCTTGGCTCAAACAAGAAAAGCTGTTTTGTCTTTACTATGGATCTATATCATCTGAATTCTCTTCAGCTGGTATTCAATTCCCTCCCCCTGGATGTATCTTTTTTCTCTGAGTTATCCCAATGAATCCTTTCACACTATCCAGTGCCAGAGTTTTGTCACCATAACCCGCAGATATAATTTCTCAGATGTCATCTACAGTGAAGTTCTTCACAACAAAGTTTTCTGATTTTAGTCATATATAAAGCCATTGATGAATCCTCTAAGGACTTTAGGGAATGGAGAGTGACTTTTTTTTCAGTCTTTGCACTGTGCTTGCATTTTCTCCTTTGGGGACCTTAAATATTTCAGGGCATTTATAAAGGTTGACTTCTTCTGCCTTGCCTGCCTACCTCTGTGGAGTATTTTATTTGGTCTTATGTCAAATGAAGATGCAGGCTCAGAAGGTTAGTAACACTTAAAAGCACAGGAAAGATCAATATGGGATTTGGAAAAGTGGGAAGAAGCAGCCCTGATGGAACTTTATAGCCCACCAGAGAGTGTTTTTATCTTGGAGCTTTGTGAAGGGAAAATCAGTCTAGACTCACCCCACCTAACTGAGGCTCTAAATTTTGAACACAGCAGCCCTTGGGAAACATAAGAATCTCCAGAGGGTAGTACAGTCTATCCCAAGATCTTTTTCCACTGACTGTAATAGGAACTGAAACTGGCTGTGCTCATTTTTAAATGCTTAAAGATAAGGTAAATCTGGGCTCAGCAGTGAATCCAACTTACCTGTAAAGAAAATGAGTGCTAAACCCATCCTGTAGATTGAAGAATTGCTGAGTCTGTGCTCGGAATGTGCAGGACTGGAGGATCCTGGCACAGGCTTTCTAGCACTTGGCTGAGCTGCTGAGCATGTCAGAAGCACCCCAGTGGAATCATAAAGCCAGGAAACAAAAGGCAAAGGACATCCCAGACCCGCCTGATGTTTTCCTACCTGCTGCTGTCAGCACTGCCACTCATCCCAAACTTCTGCCTTTTGCTAACTGCCTGGTGGTCAGGAATTCCAGGAGCTGTTCTTGTGTATCAACATTCTCCAAGGAGTCATTTTTTGCTTCGTTTTCTTTCTTTATCTGGTGTGACAGCAACCTGGATACTACAAAGTTAGTGCCACAGTTAGACAGAGGATTGCAGTAATCACTCCTGGGGTCTCGTTTCAGTGAACTACTCTGCTCTTGTGAGACCCCTCCTGCAGGACTGTGGCCAAATCTCAGGCCCCCAATACAAGAAAAATGTGGACCTGTTGGAATGAGTCAAGAGAAGGACACTGAGTTGATCCCAGGGCTGGAACACCTCTGCTATGGATCCAGGCTGGAAGAGCTGGGGTTGTTCAGCCTGGAGAAGAGAAGGCTCTGGGGAGACCCAAGAGCCCCTTCCAGTGCCTGAAGGGGATCCAAGAGATCTGGAGAGGAACTTTTCACAAGGTCACGGATAGCTAGGATGAGGGATGATGTTCTTAAGCTGAAGAAGATTAGGTTTTAGATATTACTATGAAATTCTTTATGGTAAAGGTGGTGAGGCACTAGCACAAGTTGCCCAGAGAACTTGTGGATACTCCATCCCTGGAAGTGTTCAACACCAGGCTGGATGAGACTCTGAGTAACCTGGGATAGTGGTAGGTGTCCCTGCACACGGCAGAGGGGTTGGAACTAGATGACCTTTAAGGCACCCTCCAGCCCAAACCATTCTGTGATTCTCTGATCCTGCTTTCATGTTTTGCAGCCAGCACCAGCCAGAGTCTCCTGGGCTCTCTGGTTTGTCTCTACAAGTTTTACTTTACTCCTCCAGAGTTCAAGTCCTGCAAGGATGTCACTACACTCAGCATGGAAGCACCTCTGCAGCTACACAAACACATCCAGACCCTGTAGGGTCTCTAAGCTGTGTCACCTCCTAAGACACACAGTGCAGTGGCAGTAGTAACCCATACAATGCCCAACTTCATCCAGCAAATGCCTGCTACAAAGTCTTTTTTTTCAAATCTACAAGCTGTGTGAGCAAAGGATGGAAAAGGATGTTCCAGCTATGCCTGTCATGAAATTTTTTGGCTTTTCCCCTTGAAATAAAAATGAGAATTGGACAGGGATGATTCACTATATCCTTCTGTACTCTTGTGATTCTCTTGTGAGATGCTGTTAGGCTGTCAAAGGGAGCAAGAGAAATTTGCAATAGGAGATTGAAAATTCAAGCAAAACATTTTGAAAAGTGATTTCAAGATGGGATGTTGGAATTTCCCCAGGTAAGATTCTCTCACCGGAGGTAAGAATTCATTTTTAATAGTGTTTACTTCTGAATCTTCAAATATTCAACTTCAGGTGCAGAAGAATATCACTTTTGATTTTTCAAATGGTCAAAAGAAAGAAAGAAAGAAAGAAAGAAAGAAAGAAAGAAAGAAAGAAAGAAAGAAAAGAAGAAAGAAAAGAAAGGAAAGAAAGAAATTTCTAATGGAACTAACAGATGATGTCTTTTAAACATTCATTTTCCTACACATTTTTCCTGAAACCTCACTACATGACCTTCCTTCCTCTGTTTATATCAACCAAAACCATGTTTGCATTGATGGTAGGTTCTAATTTAATTTCTACATATATCTATTATTTCTAACTCTGATGGTTAGAGATTTTGGCATTGGTCATATCTCCATTGCACTGAAACAAAGATTACAAAGCAACAATGACCTACCTCATTTTCTAAATGCTATCTGATACTCTTGAACCTGATATTCCAGTTACTGACAGCATCCAAGGATCAGGAATCCCCATCCTTTATTGTGAAACTCAGAAATTTCTGCTATTGCTGTGTATAATCAATAACTAAATTACTAATCATCATCATATTTTTATCCATATGCTTTCCATGGCAAGGTGAGGTGGAATTGGCCCAATGTCCAAAGCAAACGATAAATTCTAGAACCAGTAAAACAAAGAAGAAGCCAATTAAACTTCCTTATTCCGTATTACTGAGCTGCCCCAGAACAATTATAACCATATTTCTTTGTGGTCTAATTAGGTTCAGCTCAGTTCTGCAGCGTGGAAGCCTGTAATGAGTGAGCACATGAGAAGCACAGCCCAGACTCCGTGTGAGGGATCATTAATATGCTCTGGGCTGCTGCCTCGGAAGAGACGGCACCTCATTATGTGGGTTAACGCACTTAAACTAAATGGATGAATTGCAGCCACTTTCAGTGTTTCAAGTCCCTTTGGACTGACAGAACTGCAGATTAATAAGTTGTTAGAGAGTGATCTGCTGACCTCCTCCATCCTTCTTCACTTTCACTCCATCCGCTCTTGGCGGCGCGAAATGCTGAAGTGTAGAAATGTGTCAATCACTGCGTTTTCAGTTTTGTGGCTTTCTCTGGATTTTGCCTAAGAAGTTATCAAAATAGGTGAAAGAGCAAAATAAAATGCTTGACGTGGCCAATAACTTCAGGTGGCTTTGGATCAAAATGCAGGTCTCCTGTTAGCACAAAACAGCTTGAGATAAAGACTGGGCTCCTTTCAGTGGATGGGGGTGTCTCAAAGTCAGCATATCTTAGAATCAGAGAGTGGTTTTGGTTGGAAGGAACCTTAAAGTTCATCTTGTTCCAACCCCCTGCCATGGGCAGGGACACCTTCCACTAGACCAGATTACTCCAGCCTGGCCTTGGACACTTCCAGGGATGGGGCAGCAACAGCTCTTCTGGGCAGCCTGTGCCAGGGTCTTACCACCCTTATAATAAATAATTCCTTCCCAATATCTAATCTAAATCTTCTCTTTTTGGGGTTTATATCCTCTGTTTAACAGGCTATGAAATTATGATGAGGTAGAAAGAGTGTATTGAGACAGACTCTCAACAACTTTTGCCAATGAAAGGAAAAAAAAAGGATATGAAATTACAGTCATAGGAGCCAAATTAAATGAGAAAAAAAAATAACAAAAACAAACCCTGGGATTTGGGGGATTTCTTTTTTTTTTTTTTTTTTTTTTTCCTGTTGGTAGTAGATCTTCGAGACTTGTTTTCAACCCACATCATCACCAGGAAATTCCCTCAACGGAAAAATTAGGATTGAACACTGTGAGATTATTGGAGAGAAAAGATCAAAGGTACTTTTTCCCAGTGCTGCAGACAGAACAACGAGTGATTGAGAGCATTGAGCTAAGGCAGTAGAATTGTCCTACCTTGTGCTGATGAAGGCATAGTAGGCTCCTCAAGGCTTCCTCCTGCTTAGTTGAAGTAGCTGTTCAAGTACTTAGTTCAAGTAGCTTTTCCCAGCACAGCAGATCTCACAGAATCATAGAATATCCTGAGTTGGAAGGGACCTACAAGGATCATCCAAGTCCAACTCCTGGAATTGTATATGCTGTAAGATTTTTCACGTGTTGTAAAAGATGATAAAAGGTCAAGAAATTGTTGAAGAGTTGATGGCAGGTGCAACACTATCAGTTTTGAGATCAATCTCCTTTTGTGGACTCAGTTTGGGCAAACAGTCATTTTTAAAGGTCTCAGATTTGAGAAATTTCCCTGGCTCCTGCATGGCTTGTCAGCAGCAGCATGAGGCACCCAAACTGGTTTCTTTTCTCATATTCCATTTATCCTTAAGGCACCAGAGGAAAAACTGTTTCTTATTCCACTCCAGACTAAGAGGACCTGACAACTTAATAATTGAACTGGGTACTTAGCTCACTATGCCTCTGATGTGCCTCTTTTTAATTGATTTTGTCAGGATCTTTTTAACTTCTCCTCCGCTCTTGCCAGCATGCTCTCGCTCCTCATAATGTCTTTGCAAAGAGGTTTTATTAGAATTTTCCCTTGTCATATCCCATTCTCACCTATTTGTTACCAATTAACCCTCTACACCATGGTGGTTTGCAGGATCTGCCAAATTGAACTGCCTGCTGTTGCAAATCTTTGAGCTCTGTGTCTCTGCCAGAAATACTGTAAAAGAAGAAACTGTGTCTGTATTTTCTCCCAAAGCATCAGAAACAAAAACAGCTGCTTAATGGCGTAGTTAGATATATTTTCCATGAGGAGGGCTAAGAAAGAAGTACTCATGAAGTGACTAAAGAAATAGAAAAGAAATCTTCACTTGCAGTTGCAACAAAGTTTGGAGTCAATGGAGATTGGTAACACGATGTGTCTGTATTGGAGCCAGGGTGATTTAATATTGTTATAAATGACACAGACAACAGGACTGAGAGCAGCCTCCTGCAGGCCTGTGAAGTTGATACACCAAAAGGAGAGGATGCTGGGCCGGGGGACTTTGACAGGCTTGGGAAATGTGAACTGTGTGAAGCTAAACAAGGCCCAGAGCAAGGTCCTGCACCCCATCAGGGGAGATCACCCAGCATTTACTGTCATGGGTAAAATACTCAACTTGGGGAAATTAGTTTAATCTGTTACCAAAGAAATCAGAGCAAGATGATAAGAAATAAACCCAAATGTTAAAACACCTTCCCCCCACTCCTCTCTTCTCCCTGAGTTTGACTTCACTCCTCAGTCCTCTGTCTGCTCCCCCTCAGTGGGGCAGAGGGACAGGGAATGGGGTTGCAGTCACTTCATCACCCATCTCTGCTGATCCTTCTTCCTCAGGGGGAGGACTCCTCACACTCCTCCCCTGCTCCAGTGTGGGGTCCCTTCCACAGGAGACAGTTTTCAAGGAATTTCTCCAGTGTGAGTCCTTCCCATGGGCTGCACTTCTTCACAAACTGCTCCAGTGTGGTCCCTTCCAGTGGGGGGCAGCCCTTCAGGGTCAGGCTGAGCCCCTCTGGGGTGTTTGTAGGGACAATCAACCCTGCTCCAGCGTGGGTTCCTCTCTCCACAGGGTCATAGGTCCTGCCAGGAGCCTGTGAACCCCCAAGAGCTGCAGGGGCTTGGCTGCCCCACCATGGGCTGCACCCTGGGCTGCAAGAGAATCTCTGCTTCAGCACCTGGAGCAGCTCTTGCCTCTCCTTCACTGACCTGGGTGTCTGCAGAGTTGTTCCTCTCACACATTCTCACTCCTCTCCTCTGGCTGCTGCTGGTGTTCCACTGCTCAGCCTGGAGAGGAGAAGGCTCTGCACAGATTTTATTGCACCACTTCAATATATGAAGGGAGCTTATAAAAAAGACAGAGAATCTTTTTCACCAGGGCGTGTAGTGACAGGACAAGAGGCAATGGTTTTAAACTGAGAGAGGGTAGATTTCAATTAGACCTAAGGAGCAAATTGTTTGTAGTGAGGGAGGTGAGGGCCTGGCACAGGGTGCCCAGAACAGCTGTGGCTGCCCCATCCCTGGAAATGTTCAAAGCCAGGTTGGGACAGGGCTTGGAGCACCCTGGGATAGAGGAAGGTTCCTGTGGCAGGGACTTGAGCTACACAATCCTTGAAGGTCCCTGCCAAACCAAACCATTTTCTAATTCCATGATTTAGCATGAATATACTGTTTTATAATGACCTCATGAATTGTTTGTTTGTTTGTTTTTGATGATGTTTACCATTATAACCAAGTCTATAATACACAACAGCCACATGGTTTCTTCCTTGCTTGAAGCCAGGCGACCTCTGTAGTTTCAGCAGAGAAATTCTTTACCTGGGTCATCGGTGCCAAATGATCTGCTGTGTGAGCTGGCTCAGGGAAAGCTCAATCATACTAATGAGGTAATCACTGAGCTCCTAATGAATGGGATTAGTCACTGGGCAAGGACTGTTTGTCCTGGATCCCTTGTTCAAATGCAGCTCGAAGCTCTCAAAATATTTGCTTGCAATCAGCTATGAGCTGAGTTCATTTCAGCTCTCACTAACTAGATGAAATTATTTTCATCTCTGCAGGATTTGCCAAATGTGCTGATGGAGTCAGTCTGCAGTTTGTGGTGGAGAGAAGAGGGGAGTTCTATTTCAGAAGTAAACTCTCTGTAGTAAGGTAAAGCTGTAGGTGTCATAATTTCTAATTTCATGCCAGCATGAAGCTTGGCTGGAGAAAAAGAAGAAGAGCATCACTGTATTCATTAGCTTTCCTTAATAGCAATTAATGAATATTTAATGTAACATATACCAGTCATTAGGTAGATTTTATATATCTAAAGAAAAGCCACCAGAAACTGAGACTCGTGTTTCTTCTCCAAACCTGACTGTGCTGATTTAAGAAGTTTCAGAGTTTCAACCCTGAATGAGCTTAAGCACCTGCAAGATTTCTCTGAGCATTTTCTGTGCTCAGCCTTTACTGTCAGCTCTTTGGAAAGGGAGCACGTAATTGAAATCAGCACAGGTGAGAATCCAGTTTAATATTTGTTATTCTTTTCTAAAACTTCACAGTACCCCAAACCCCATAACATATAGAGGTAACTTTTTTTTTTTTTTTACTTTTTTTCCTGGTAAGAAATATTTTTGAAATATTCTTGAAAGATTTTACTTTTCACAAAGAGTAAAAAATACATAATTTTGTTAAATTCTCTTCAATAATTTCTATGGCATTTTAATTAAAACCATTTTTAAAATGCTTTATTTACTGGATGGAAACTGCATTTATAATACATGACACACTTAAAGATGAATTTAAATGGCACTTTCAATCATGTTGTCAGAAAACATTGTGGATGAAAATGGAACAAAACCACAAATGTTGGTTGCACTGAAACCTATTAAATGAAGTCTAGAGCAAGATTTGGCATTTTTCATGAGATATCTTGCTTGTTCTTTTTTTTTTTTAAAGGCCACCAAAAATCGTAATAGTATATTTTGTTTATTTTTCCTGCTCTTTCACTGATGTTTCTCATGAATAAATATGGTGTTCTGTGCATACAGTGGGATCAAATAAGCATCTAATTCATGTGTTGTAAATGGCACATGTAATTGTGGAAGTGCTTAGCTGAGATCCAGCAGAGCAAATTCTAAAGCAGCAGTGCTTAGAACAGTAGGGGAATCTGAGCTAAAGTAATTTTTAAACATACAAAAAAACAGTAACAAATAAAAAAAAAAAAAAAGAACCAGACAAACATCTTGACTTTCACAGTTTTAAGTGAGCAGAATTGGAGATCAGGAGCATGTTAAAAACACAAACAAATAGAAATGGATTAACAGCTACTTATCTTACAGCACATTGTATAGCAAATCTGGAGGCAAAGAAATAGAATTCCTCAGATACAGGGGACATAATTAAAATCTGTAACATAAAATAAAAACATGCCTACAATGAAGGGGGTGGGGGGAAAGAGGCCAAATTATTCACAATGATACCGACACACAGTATAAAACTTAACTCTTCCTGCATACAATTAGTGATTGTTGGCTACAGCAGGTTTAACATGACGTGATCAGTAACGCGGGCACGGACGTGGGGCCTGAATGTGCAATGCCTTGAGAATCCATTCCACTTCCCAGGGTGACCACAGGCTCTGTAAAAGCAAGAACAGCTGGTGAGTATTCACAGGATCCCCAGAGAATTTCTGGTGCAGAGTAGTCACTGATGGAAGGGTGGCTGCTCCCAATAGGCACAGTCAACAACAAAGCAGATTAAACTCAGAAAAGTGCATTTTCACTGATTCCAGTCTAAAGTAATTGTGGAAGAGGAAGGGATGAGAAGACTGGGACAGATTACCCACAAAGGTTGTGGACTCCTCATCCCTGGAGATTTTCAAAAGCAGGTTGGAAGGAGTTGTGAATAATCTGATCTGGGGAAAGATTCCCTGCCCAGGGCAGAGAGATTGGAATGAGATGAGATTTAAAGGTCCCTTCCAACCCAAACCTTTCCATGGTTCTGTGGTTCTATGACTGAGAATACAGAAAAAGACAAATCCATCAAGAAAATAGAGCATATAACCTGCTGTGGCAAGGAAAAGAGTAAATTTTGTGTTCTCTTCCAATGCCAGGAGTTCCCACACCTGGAGAAAAGTGCATTTAATCTTAAAAATATATTTTTCTGCAAAATGGACAAAGAATAGGAGACAGTGTGACACTGGTGCACTTTGCAGGGCAGAATATAGCTGAGAAATTGTATTGTTTCCCATTTTTCCATGCAATGACAAAATGAAAACCTTAGGCACTTCCTCTGACTAGGAACAACTCATTACAACTTGTATATGTCTAATTAGAGATCAAAAACATGTAGATCTAAACCATGAAATGTTTACACTATTCATGTAGACAGTTAATGGAATTTTAAAAGAGGCAATTTTTGATAAAAGAGTCTGTTTCTCTCCAATTACTGTAAAAGAAACTTTTTAAGAAAGACATCAGCATCAGGATAGGACCTCCAAGATCTGCACTTTGCACTTCTGAGGTGACACAGATTGTAGTTTTGTACTCACCACCTATGAAACAGCCCTGTGTGTTTGTAGGAAGCATCACTGTGAAATACATCAGGCTTTTGTTGTGTTTATATTTATTCTACCTCTACTTCCTCAGTGACTATGTTTGTGTACACATGCAGTGTAACAAAGTCTAGTTAAACTTGTTATCCAGGGTGAGGAAAGGAATGGAAAACTGGTTTGCCATTATTATTACTGCAGACATAACTGTTAACAACTTATTCTCTTTTTTCTAATTCTTTTTGATACAGGTGACAGCCTTGGAAACACTGTTTTAATTATGCTTTACTGCAAACCAACAAGGTGTTAAAATAGACCGTGATCAGACACAAAGCAGCCCAATACAGACACAAACATATTTCCATTTATGCTAATTTTTAAACTGCTCATAAGAAGATTGTTCAGATAATATTTTTGAAACCAGATGTCCATTGTGTGCTGCTCTGCAGTACAAAGCAGAGATGAGGGTCCCTGCATTGTATTCACATAAACACCTCAAAGAGGCAATAGAAACACTCTAATGGGAAGGGTACCCTTCTGAAGATGACATTCATCCCAGCTAATTTGAGGTGTAAGCACCTCCATCTGACTGCAATGACTCCCAGGCTCCTATCACAGTAATTACAGACCTAATCAATACAGCCAAAGATTTTTAGGGCTTTTAGGGTGGGGATCATTTGAATAAAGTAATCAACTCCATTTGACCTAAATCTCACTGTCTGGTATTGACTCACATTAACTGCAAAGGGATCTTCAGGATGACTTTCTCAGATGCAGAAAGGTTCACTGTTGACATCTAAATTTAGATGCACAAATTCGGCAGCCAAAGTCCTTTAATGTCACCAGAGGAGCTGCTCAAGTCACTTAAGCCACAGTAAGTAAAAAAACTCTGGAGAGGGGATGGACAGCACTCACCATTTAACCTTTCCTTCCACTTGTGAACTATTCTCACTTATCTCTCTATTTAACATTTCACAGCACTTTTTAAAGAGGAAAGGCTCTAAGGTGAACCTTGGATGTCTCTTCCAACCCAAACCATGTTATGGCATTATGGAATCCTATCATACTTCTGCAGGTGCCAGTCAACAACATTCACCAGCTGTTCAAGTTACAGAATCACAGAATGATCATTCTGGAGATGAAGCAGAGATGAAGCAGGGTGCTCAGAGCTGTGTCCAGTTGGATTTTGAATAGCTCCAAAGCTGGAGGCTCCGCAACTCTCAGCAACCCTTTATCCAGTTTATCCAGTTTGGTCAATCTTATACTTAAAAAAAAAAAAAAAAAAAGGTATTTTCATATGCTCAAAAAAAAATTTTATATTTTTCAGGTTGTGATCACTGCCTTTTGACCTGTCAGTAAAAACCACTGAGAAGAGCCTGCTTCTACCTTCTTTATCTCCCTGCCTCAGGTACTTATATATGGGAAAGGTCCTCTAGAGCCTTCCCTTCCCCAGGCTGCAGTCCCAGCTCTCTCAGCCTCTCCTCATATGTCAGAGAGCTCCTGTGTAGGCACACACATGCCTGTGTCCAGAGAAAAAGAACACAGTCAGATCCTCTGGAGCTTGTACAGAATTCCCCAAGCACTGGAAAGAGGAGCACCATGGGCTGGACATGAAACCAAACCCTATCACCAGCACAGGCCACTGCTCTTAGCAGGCTCTGCAGCTACTGGGGATTCTGATTTTTGATTTGCAGGTAGGGAAAATATTTAACATTGCAAAAGCCATTTGAATAAGAAATAGGTAATCTACAGGCTTGGAGTGCAACAAGAGAGGTTCTCCAGACACAAACTGGCTAAAAGATATTCAGGGCCAAAAACCCAACAGACTTCATATATGTTTCAGGTTTGCTTGAGGATAAAAATGAGTTACTGAGAGAGAGTTTGAGTTCTGTCATACTCTTAGGTTTTGATTAAAGATTTATTTTACTTTTTAGGTAGTAATAATTGTGCTGTGTTTAGCAGTTCTACTCATGGACTATACAGTCTTGTCTTAGTTGCTATACAAACAGAGAACTAAATAACAATCTTTAGAAAGACAGAAATTAAAATTATGCTGGAATATATAATTTATTTTTTTTTTAATGTCTGGGGAGCTTTACTGGTATAAATGTGTCTGATTTGACGCTTTGTCTGCCTATATTTCTGCAAGTCATTGCTATTATTTTCATAATCATTAAAAGAAAACAGATATATTTATCTTGATTTTTTTTTCTACATGCATAAAGAGAGAGGGCAAATAAGAAAAGGACCCTGCTGCTATCAGGGTGCTAAAATTGTGGTTCTGTGCAAGTTGACAGGTCCCTTTACTGAGAGCTGTAAAAACAGACTGTAAAGAGCTGCTCCAGCCTTGTGGTAGCTCTAAGCTGCAACAGGAACCTGAGGCAAGGATCCATCCTCCAGCTCTCCTTGGGTTCAGAGCAGCATCTTTCCCCACCTTGAGGTTTACAGTGTAGACTCTGCTCTTTTATTTAGTCTGGGCTGTTCTGGCTGTGAATTAAAGAGCTGGTCTCACGGGAAGATAAATTATCCATACTATCTAATTATCCATAAATTACCTAATTTGTCCCTACCTGCTGTTGTTTCAAATCAAGTGAGGTCTGTGTCTGGGCAAATATGAGGACACCTATCACACTGTGTAAATAGGCTGTGATAATACAACCTTTGACATCTAAAAATTTATATGGCTTTAAGACTTTCCCATAGATACAAATCTCAATGAACTTCTCTGTTGGAGAAGGCTCATCCAGATAAATCACAGTCCATTATTAATAGTAGATGACCATTATATATGCAGAGCTTTTGGGTGGTTGAATGCTTTTTCAGAAGTGTGAAGCAATGACAATCATTAGAAGCTGACCGAGCTGATTGAAGGTGGCCCATGAAATTACCAAGTGGAATTCTGCATCAGTGAAGGGGGAGGGATGATCCAAAGCTCGTTAAAGTCCATGCAAAAAAAACTCTCACTGACTTTATCCAGCCTTGCATCAGGCCCACAGGAGAGTTCTTGCAGCTGCTCTGCAGAGTCACAGAATGAACAGATGGATTTTGGTGGTGAGCACTGAAAACATGGACATGAAAACAGCTCTCCAGAGTTATTTAAAGGCTCCTTCCCAACATGTCAAACTCAGGCAGGGAGGGAGCCTGTGCCAGTGCTGGACCCTCAGCACAGGTACCTTGACTTGCAGCCCAGAGAAAGGAAATGTTAAGCCCTTGACTGGATTTTGCCATTTCTTGTTTAATTCAGATTTCTTTTCTCTTATTTTGATTTTTTTTTTTCAATGTTCTGGTGAACCTGTTTCCAAGGCACTACTGTCCTTTGATATTTTCAGACTGAAACCTTCCCGTACGCAAATTCACATTAATTAAATCCATGTCACAACACACTTTGTTTATCTGCTTTCCTCTGAAACTATTGCATAGCTTCAGATGTACATTGCAAAGTAGCTTTAAATACCACAGAGCTGAAATCCTGCAACATCATCTCATTCCTGATGTGAATGTAGAACCTAAATTAATCTGTGAGGCTGATAGTGGAGACAGCATCTTGTAACACGAGGATCTAAATTTTCTATTTCTGAAACCCCTAAGGGAGTATTAAAGAGAAAGCAGGAAATCTCTGGTTGTTTACATTTTTCTGGCTCTAGCTCCTTGTAGCTGCTAATATTCTGATTTTCATTTCCTGACAATATGGTAAATATACTTTGCTTCATTGTTCAGGATTCAATAGATCACCAGCTTTGGACATCAACATCAAATTTATCCTAAGTCAGATAAACTTCCTCTGCAGTTGGGGTGCAATTCATGGCTCAGTTCATTTGAAATTAATCTCTTACATCTGTGGTGGCAGGGAATGGCCTCTGAAAACCCTTTCTGATCACTTTGATGAAGGTTTCAACATGGACCTGATGTAATGGCTTTGTTATATACATAAAATTTAATGATGTATTTTCAGGATAGAAAAGAAAAGAAACAAGACAAGGAAAGGAAGAAAAAGGTCACAACACTAAGAAAACCTGTGGTGTTTCCTGCCTCTTTGAAGCTGAAGTTAATCAGATAGCAGATTAGTCTGAGAATTACATTACTGACATTGTAAACCTTCCAGGCCTTTGGCTGGGCCTCTCTTCAAGTGTAATACATGATGATGAGATTTTGCCTTCAGTAAAGACTGTTGTTTCATCAGTTAAAGTTCATCTCTTTAAAGAATCCTTCCCACTAATTTTCTAGGGAAGCAAATGATGTCCAGTTTTCATTACAGAATTTCTTTAGTGCATGACTGCCCACAGCAGGAAAGCTGCTGCCCTTATTCAGCCACACTGGCCATTTCTGCTTACACTGGAGTTCTAAAAGCAGCTTCTTAAAATAGGACAGACCTAATAACCCAAGAGTCTTCTGTCAGAAAAAAAAAAAAAATGAGATGACAGGGTGATGATATACTCCGTGCAATATTGCTTAATATTCACTTACATTTTTATTTCCCCTGTGCATTCTCTTAATGGCATCAATGGTTCCCAGAAGCCACCTTTGATTCAACTTCACTGAAATAATTTCTGTTTTCTTTTTCTGTTTAGAAAGATGCCCCAGTAAAAATCCAGGTCCTTTGGAAGTCTAGAGTATTTTTGATATGAAGTTCTTCAAATTTGGCAGCTGCAGATCATTGTTAAAATAGGAGTTTTAGATAAAGATATTAATGCAAGTGCATGGGTATTTTTCAGGGAGCACCACAAGAGCATAGGTGTGTTTTGTGGAGTAGGGGTTAACCCTAAAGCAAAACTGAATCAAGGAATTAAATGACACTGGGAACAAAACAAAACTCCAACAACAAGTCTCAAGCCAATAGTCCAGGCATTGTTTGAGGGTCCAAGAAAGATGTTGTCCATCCAAGTCAGTTCTTTGGGATTCACTACACTAAAAGAAATCCCAGATATTTTCCATCCTTGTGTTTGAAGTTAGTCATGTGCCCAGCAGGAATTTACCCCTGTGGATTTCTGTCTGACCCCTAAGGGTTTGTCTTAGCAGTGCACAGCACATGGCAAAGCTTTTAAGAAATGTGCAAGTGGTACTCACATCAGCCTGTAAAAAAGGTCCGCAGCAGTTCAGAATTTGCACCTGGGAGGCAAAGCTGCAGAGGATGACATAATAATGGCAAGAGATGTGATAGATGATATCACATTTCAGAAGTGAAAATTGCTAGCTGAACTTCGGGGATCATGAGAAAATTCATTTCACAAAGGTGGAATGCCCAGTGCCTGGGAGGTGACATGTAATGAATTAGAGTAATTTTGCCCAACCTGTTAAAAACAAATGCTGTTATAGAAGTAGCAGGGCCATTTGCACAAAGATTTTTAAATTACCTGATGTTGAATATGTGAAACATCGGGTAATGACATTGCAAACTCAGCTCTGATTAAATGGCAAGTGAAGAGCGAATCTCAGCAGCATTGTCTTATCACATTAAAACAAGGGGAAAATCTATTTATGAGTGAGCTGACCTCATTTTTTCTCTCATAGCCCGCTGTGCGTGGCAGAGTTTGGTATGATTGAAAAGTCATTGCATAGTTCTTTAACATGACAATGTTTAATCCAAGAAAAAGTTCCTTTTCAACCTCCAGCAACTTTTTTTTTTTTTTTTTTTTTTTTTTTTTTTTTTTTTGGGTGATACTGTTGATATCAGCCCTGAATGCATTTTTTTGAGGTCGTGTGAGGTTTAAAATTTGGGTTCTAACAAGCTCTCCCAGAAAGTTCTGACAGGAAACCCCAGGAGCTACCTGAAGCACAAACTTCATGCCTGTACTGTAGCAAGTCAGGAAAGAGAAAGAATCAAACCCACTTAACAATAAGGCCTTGCTTCTTCTCACGGTCACAATTCACAGAAGATGCTTCCTCAAAAGAAATGTGTACTCATTTTCTCTTAATTTTACTTTTCTTGTAGAAGCTTTGTCACCCTGTCTAGCTCAGAGAAAAAAAAAGAGGCTGAGGGGTGACCTTGCTGCTTTACACAACTCCCTGGAAGGAATGTGGGAAGAGTGAGGTGGGTGTCAGTCTCTTCCCCCTGGTAACAAATGGCAGGAGAAAGAGGAAATGGTCTTAAGTTGTGCCAGAGAAGATTTAGAGTTGATATCAAGAGACTTCCTGTCAAGGAAAGGGTTGTAAAGCAATGGAACAGGCTGCCCATGGAAGTGGTAGAGTCGCCATCCCTGGAAGTGTTTGAAAAGATGTGTGGATATGCACCTGAGGGTGCAGTGGTGAACTTGGTGGTGGTGATGGTAGGACAGTTGAACCCAATGACCTTAGAGGTCTTTTGGAACCTTATTGATTGTATGATTCTACTTCTCAAAAAAATCCCAAAAACAACCCATCCTTGTCATTTGGGATTTCCTTCACAACATCCCAATAACAAACTAAATTTATCTGGAATCATCTTTTCCTGAAGACTGAAACTCAGAGGAGTAGGGCTCGAGCTACAGAGGAGGGCTACAACTTTATTTTGTTGCCTTGACAAAAAGGTTAAAATTTCCAGCAATGTGTGATCTAAACCTATGTGACTAAATCACCAGGAAAATACCATTGGTTGCTCTTCATCCATGGGTTCACTTTGCAGTTTAAGCTGCAGTAACTTTGCTCAGCTGCAAGATGGTTCTGTGAAAGAGGCCACATCTCTTCTGGTCTGAGTAGCCACTGCCTTTCCCTAGCAGGACAGGCTCCCTGACTCACATTTGTCAACTTCTGTGGTGTGGAAGGAGGAGGGAGAGAGAAAAGCAGCTTCATGAATATGTGGCATTATTCTGGGAAGCACTCAGGGTAATGTAAAAACAAGAGACATAAAACACTGACCAGCTAAGACACTAAGAGAGATTAGATAGCAGACCTGGCAAGTCATCCATTTGCACCAGTGTGGCAAATCTTGTGCGTTTTTTGGGAACAAGCAGAGTTACAGGCATTTGACTTTCATCTTGGATTAAGCATCAGGAGGAAAAACGCTGACTTATGTTAAAATGTGTCTGGTTGCAGGACAGATTCAAGGAGATGGATGCTAAAGCACTGGAGTACACAGCCAAGGATGCAAATCTCTCAGTGCCCATCCAGTGCCTCGTTACTATTCCACCATCCCTGAGAACCTGCCACGGGGAAATACCAGGCTTTCACCTTGCAGCTGCTTTTAACTACAGAGCAAGCAAATCACAGCTGTAAAAGGTGACAGAAACCTTTAAATTCTCATTCACGTGTTACTGGAAATAAACCTTAAAAAAGCCCACAGAAGACACACAAAATGGTTGGCATTAAACTACTCCAGCTAAGGGAGCAGGAACTGTATGCTCCAGTTCTGCTGAAAGGGAGCTGGTGGAAGAATAACGTGGTGTGTGCAGAACTGGAGAAAATGAGAGCTGAAAATGTTCCCTATCAGGGAAGAAAAACACACTTGCATAGCAAGAGCTGCTGTCTCACACACTCATGGGTGTTTTCAGAGCACCAGCAATGCATATTTAAACACAAGAAGTACCTTCCTCAGATAATTTTTTTAAAAGACTATTTAACCATGAAGGAAACAAAACTGGTTTTAGTCAACGAGGACAGAGATGGAATGGATAAAACTCTTAACACTGGAAATAAAACTGCAACTGATAATGTTTTCCTTAAGAACAGCACTGGAAATAAATTGCTGCATAGAGAGCTAATTAAAAAAGAAGTAATAAATTCTATAGATGTAAATATAATGCATTTTTTTTCATCCATCTGGGCTCTAGTTGTTAACTCTGGGTGATGCTGGTTTTACATACATATGCTGGTGTTATTCCTACAGATGGTGCCAGGGCTGAGGCACAGGATGGAAAGAGGCTTCACATGTTTGCTTTGCTTACACTCTAGCAGTCAGAACTGGATTAATGCAAACCCTAATCCCATCAGAAAAGAGATATTTTAGTAGACACCAGGGAGACTAATGCAGTTGATCCCTGCTTATGGCAGGAAAATGCACATATGTCAGGGATTTCATTCTGATATTTGTAGATAACCTTGATAAATCTTTTGGACACCTCCTCATTTGGACCTTAGTGGGCTGCTCATAAATAAGGGTAAAAATAGCTGAGTTGACTTTCCTTTTGATCTCTTCCACCATTCTTCCAGTGTAGGTGGGTGAAATATCCTGCCTAGTGGGTGTTTATTCCCTTTTCTACTGCTCCAGATGAGTCAATATGGAATATTATGGATGAGATTATTTTCATTCAAATTCAAATGCTCCAGATCAACACAAATCACACTCATTTCTCTTTAGAGAGGAGAGAGGGCAGTCTGGCTCATCTTTAACAAATCTATTCAGTAGCTAAAAAAAAAAAAAAATCTATGCATTAGCCTGAAAGAGAACATCAAGTGACAAGTTTAGGTTTAGTTGTCTAAACTTCAGTGACCTAAATCTCTTTTCTTTTTTTTTTTTTAATATTCTAATTCTGAAATAAATATTTCTGTACTATCTTGTTCTCTTCACAGGTTTTTACGGTTGTCCTTGTATATTTTTTTTCTATAAATTTTCAGTGACCAGACAGACAATTGTTGCAACCACTAGTATCAGAAAGAAGCCTTTATTCATAATCTGCCCTGAAATTTAGAACTCCCTTCCTTCCTTCCTTCCTTCCTTCCTTCCTTCCTTCCTTCCTTCCTTCCTTCCTTCCTTCCTTCTTCTCATTTTTTTTTAGTGTACACACAAAGTGTTCCCATTTTCATATGGAATCCAGATTATCTTTATTTTCTTGGGCAGCATTATTGGAAATAAGCATAAGTACCAACTCCCATGTTAGATCCTACTGGGGCCCATCTAATGAAAGCCTTATAAATTCTTTAGTTACTGTATGGATACCATTCCCATCTTGCTTTCCCCATAATGTCCCTCATGCAAGAAAAGCAAGCCTATCCTCCAATATGTATGTTCTCCTGCAATCCTCACCAAAAAATGAATAAAATAAAACCCACAGGATGAAGGGAAGAATAGAAAAAATGTTTCAAAGAAAGGTCTGCGAGTTACTAAGCAAGAAACAATGTCAGAACTCCCTGAAAAGAAAATAATCAGAAGCTTGGACAGTGCCTGAGGGAATGTTTTATGTACATAATTTGTTATTAGTCTTCTTTGAGTACCTGTTCCTGGGTGCTGCTGGAGACAGTGAGCAGGTGAAATATTATTTTGTGCTGGCCAGGCTGGGTGGCCAGCACATTCCCAAAATCAGCTGTGTCAGATTTATCAGGGTGCTGCATCCATTTAACTCCTCCCTGTTTATTATCACTGCTGGGAAGAGCAGCACTAAAGGGATTATGTAGAGTTCCAGAAGTGTCTCCATTTTCTTTTGGAAAGAAACAGGAGTTTGTTGGGAAGATAATCATGAGGGGTTACTGAAGGGTCAGTTACACATTATATATTCTTCATCATGCCTCTGGTTCCATTTCTGTGAGCAGAAATTAAGGTTTTACTACTCTTAGCATGTAGTGCTATAAGGGATTAAGAGAGAAAGGGGAGGCAAAGTATTTAAGGGCTCCAGTAGACACAGAGAAAGCTTTTATGTATCAAAAAAAGCCTTTTTACATCTCAAGTCTATTAAACAAGAGGCAAAGGAAGAAAAAAAAATCTGTTTAGGCATTTTTAACAGATCTCAGTGCCTGAGGTGTTTGACATGCTTAAGATAAAAGTGAACAACTAGGGTAGACAAAATACAAGATAGGAAATTCCAGTGAGTTACTGTGAACCCATGGAATGGACAGAGATTTTTTTGAGTTTTCTTTCTGTCTCTGTAGCTGTTTGAGAAGCAGAATAATTTTTGTAGTTGATGCACAGCCTTCTCTGTCCAGCACAACCAAGACCTCCAAGACAATGACATTTAGCAATGAATTAAGGGAGTGCCTATGGAGTTTTTCAGAGGGCTTTTACTGCACACCATATTTAACAGGACTGAGCAAAAGCCTACACTTCCTCATATGCACCAAGCAAGTGGAGATCCTTTCCCCTCAGATACTGAACTCTTCTCTTAACAAGAATGACAGCAACACTGAAAAACCAAGCAATCAAACTAAAACATCAAAGGCGTAATATTTATTGTTCTTCACCTGCAGCTGGCAGCTGCTGGAAGAATCAGAACAAACTCCAAGTACACATTGCCAAGTGTCTCTTTAGATATCTTCTGCCTTCACTGCACTGAATTCCTGGTTTGGAATTCCTTCTTTGGAGGTGGCAGGTTCCTGCAGCACCACATCCCAGCCCATCACTGGAAGTGCCACCTCAAAGCACAGGATTCCCCTCTACATTTCCCCCTCAATAAAGCTGTAGTGCAGCTGCATCTGGAAATGAAGAGCTCTCTCCTCCTCTGCAGCAGGTGGAGCCCAGAGCACAGCCTTGTCTGCAGCAGCACTGATGAATTTGGAAAGATTCCTCCACAGGAGGAGGGATCACACATATTTGGGAGACCACTTTGCCTCTTATCCCCAGCTCTGAGGATGAAGGACAAGTGAATCATTTATGAGAAGGACAGGGACACTGAAACATGTCAGGCTGTGGTTTTAGACCAGCTTCATCTTTGTTCTTTGGTGAGGAATAGTAAATATTTTAGTGGGAAACCGTGATGCTACTTAAAAAGCACTTACCTAATTAAACCTCAAGTGCAGGAATCTTTATTCTGCAGAGCTGCACTCTGTGATGCTCAGCACCTCAGGCTATACCTCAGCCATATGGCACTTTAATAGGCACTAGCAAAGGGAGCCCTTTTTATATTTGAACAGATGGGTGCAAGCTACTGGGGTTGGAGCAGAGGGCAGAATGAAAGAAAATGTAAGGAAGCAGAATAAAGAAAAAGGCAAAGTTCAAAGGATGAATTCTTACTGAACTCCTTCACTTCTGCTTAAAACAGCTTGAGGTCTTGTTTCTTTCCTAGAAGGAGCTTCTGTTGTTTCCAACCCCTTGGACTCAGACTCGCCAATCACAAACTTCACAGCAGATTTGCCACGTGAGGCATTGTCCTTGCAGCAGAAGTGCCACTGCTGATTTCAGAGTCTGCTGGCCCAACAAATACTTTCCTGAGTTTAGGAGTTTTTATAGTGTTTCTCCTGCTGTACCTGTGCCTCTGTATATTACAGTCTCAACGAGTTTGGGCTGTATCTGAAAATGACTGGAAAACCTCAGAAGGGAAAGTCAGTGCAGAGCGTGTTGCTGAGGAAACAGGGTAAGAAGAGAGAAAAGAGTCAGAAATGGGAGGTCTGTTTGAAAATAACTAATTTATTGAAACATTTAGCTTTCAGATAGATCCTGACCTTGTGGCCAAGAAAACCAATGTGATCCTGGGATACATCAGGAAGAGCATGGCCAGCAGATTGAGGGAGGTGGTCCTGCCCCTTTACCCAGCCCTGGTGAGGCACATCTGGAGTGCTGTGTCCAGCTCTGGGCTCCTCAGGACAAGGGAGACATGGAGCCCCTGGAGCAGATCCAGAGGAAGGTTATGAAGATGATGAAGGGACTGGAGCACCTCTGATAAGCAAAGTCTGAGGGAGCTGGGGCTGTTCAAACTCGGGAAAATACAACTGAGAGGGGCCCTCATCCCTGTCTGTCACTGTCTGCAGGAAAGGCTCTGAGCAGGGACCAGGGTCTGCTCTGTGGGGCCCAGAAATGGGACAAGAGGAATGGGAAGGAACTGATGCCCAGGAAGTTCCACCTGGATATGAGGAAGAACTTCTTCCCTGTGCAGTGACTGAGGACTGAACACATTGTCCAGAGAGGGTGTGGAGTGTCCCTCCCTGGAGATATTCCAGAACTGACTGGACACAATCCTGCGCCTGTGCTCTGGGATGGCCCTGCTGGAGCAGGAAGGTGGGACCAGATGACCCCACTGTGATCCCTTCCACCCTGACCCATTCTGTGGTTCTGTGTGGTCTGGTAAGGCTGTGGTTTTAATTACAGCAATTGCATTCAGCAAATAAGACTGTCAGCCAAAGGGACCATAGGGCTAAAAGGATTCTTATTCCATTTACATTGTGGTTGCTACATGGTTTAATGTTTCCCAAATCTCCTTGGATGGCTGCCATCTCATAACTTTGCTGCCTCACCCAAAATGTTGTGTGATGCCTGTCTTACCTTCCTATCTTTCCTTGACTGTACTTCCAGAAATACCACTCCTTTCATCACATGGATTTATTTCCCACTTCACAGGGTAAGTTTAATTTGTCCCAAAAGGCCTGTGGCAAGTATCTACCCTCTGGGGATTGATAGGGAGCCCATTCTAGGGAGCTCTGATGCAGAGTGGCTGCATCATTCAACGTGGCACTGCAGGTAACTCTGTCTGCTGATATTCCTGCACCAATTCTGGGGCTGCATCACCCAGGGCTAAGCACCTGCAGAAGCTCAGATATCCTTCTGCAAGGGTACACAACACACAGAGTATCTAATGTGTGCTCTTGATAAAACACTCTCTGTGTTACCTTGTTCTATAAAAGCTTCAAATCCATGAAATGTATTAAGTATTTATTTAATCAGTGATTTTTTTGTTCTATCTTCCAGTGTCCATTGGTGCACCATAAAAAACATTGTTCTGTGAATGTGTTCTCAGAGCATTAATTCCTTTATTGAGAAAATATCTTGTTATTTTAATCCTCCATCTGAATTCCTTACGAAGAAAATGATAATTAATGAAGAGCTTTAATTTTCATTATTATTCATCACTCTCTGCAGTAGTTCAGTATTTTAAAAAGGCAGAACCGGATGTTTCCAACAAAGCACGGATTTCATACGGGATTCTACTGAATTTTAACTACAAGAAATAATAAACGGAAATGTGTTGAAATGTTTATGTGTTTTTCAAATTGTATTTCCCAAACTGTCTGTAGATCTATGTCAGATTTGAACACCTGTGTGAGGAAACTAGATCTACTCATGGGTATCACACTGGAAGTTTTTTGATGGGCCTAGCAGGTCATGCCAGCCACGACATCAAGTTTTATTCTTAGAATATTATCAATTCTTATATTAAATTTTATTTTTGTTTAACACACTGGAGACATTTGACTGGAACTACCTGGTGTATATATATATAATTCTTTTTCCCCTATCAGGTTTTATCCAATAATTAAGAAGCAATTGTCATGGATCAGCTGTACACAGGGTTAGGATATTCTAAATCCAGCATGGGGTTCATACAACAGTCAATAACAAAGTTAATAACAGTCAATAACATGTAGCAGTCAATAACAAAGTTTTAGCAATGCACCTGCTTTTTCCTGCTTTGGAAATGCCTTTTTTTTTTTTTTTTTTTTATATATATATATATATATGGGGCATTCTTTTAATGAATCTTTTCTAGCTGCTCCAAAACTGTGCAAACTGAAAAGAAGAAGCTCTTCCAGCTTGAAAGTGAGCAAACAGCCGTGACAAACGCTCTGCTGGGAAACTGGAGTGCGTTGCACCATCTTTGGGAAGTCGGTTGTAAAACTGCTGCAAACACACTGGCTCTGGCTCTCACATCAGGCACATTTTGTGCTTAATGTAATTCAGTTTATGGCCCCAATGCACTGCAAGAGTGGTGTAAATTGGTGTTAAAGTTAATGAGAATTAGGCCTAGGGAGTCTAATATTTGCTTTGTACGGTGTTTGGAATTACTTCTGTTGTTTTATAGCAATGTTTAAAAGTCAGCACAGAGACATCACAAATGAAAAAAAAAAACTTGGGTCACATCCATCCATCCATTCATCCATCCATCCATCCATCCATCCACCCAAGAGAAATGCACTGCAATGTTTGATACAGAGTCTAAGCCTTGATTCGATTACAAGCAGGATTAATTTGACCTTTTAAAGGTAGATGTGGATACAGTACTTTCTCTAAATCCATGTCTTTCAATCATTTAAAACTGTCAACACTATTCAGATGAAAAAAGTTTTCAGGAGCCTCATTTCACATTTCTTCTGTGAGTAAAAAATGATGCCAGGATAACAATGATAAACGCAAATAGTGTATCATGAATAAGTTTCAAAATGCTGACAGAAAATATTTGCTCTTGCATGAAAGAAATGCTTTGGGAAAACAGGAGCAGAGATTTCCTTTACCTTCAAATGTAATAACCTTTTTAATGACTTGGGAGCAGTCTGATTGTTTGTTATGAAACTCACTGTTTCTGCTTATGCAGGGATTTTGTTTATTATTATGGTGGTATTTGTCTTTCTCTATCCAAAATTAGTTGCTGCCCAAAGGAAAGCATTAAAAAAGAATTCACAAATTTCTGATATTTCATCATTTCAGTTATATTTTAGCAAATATTCGGATCTCTGAGGTACTCTCAGAGCTGTGTTTTGCAGTGGTTTTATATTTCTATGAGGCTGGAGAGAAATATCACAGACACCCAAGAATACAAATGCACTGAGACTGTTCTCTTTAGGAGGAAAAATATGAATGACTACAAAAAAGCACTTGCAAACCATGCAGATACTTTTTGCATTTTCTTACAAAAATGATCATTTTTTATATAGATCAAAATAAAACAAACAAACAAATAAAAAAACCCCTTTTAAGTATATTTAGTGCCATACATTATTTGAAAGCAAAAGGCCTTCAGGGAGATAAACTTTAATAATTGATAAAACAAGGGGAAAAGGCCTCAAGTTGTGCCAGGGGAGATTCACGTTGGATATTTGTAAAAATTTCTTCACTGAAAGATTAAATTAAGTCTTTTAAATCTGGTTAAATATTGGAACAGGCTGCCCAGGAAAGGGGTGGAGTCACCATCCCTGGAGTGTTTAAAAGATGTGGCACATGTGATATTTTTTACTGGGCAAGATGGGATTCAGTCAGAGGTTGGGTCTGATGATCTTCGAGGGTTTTTCCAGCTGTAATTGTTCTGTGATTCTATGATTTAATAAAGATGTTCAGAATATTTCTTGGAAATTTCTTGGTTCACTGTCCTGAAAACCATCTAAGGCAGAGACCAATATTCAAATGACATGGCAAAGGAGGTGCCCTATTCTTTACATAAACTTAAGTATTCTTATTTGTTGAAATTTCACAGATATTCATGGTTGGTGTCTCTATGGTACAGAAATCTGGTTTAAAAACATTTTTTACATGGACTGTTAATTTGGGATAACTGAAAATGTGAAAAAATATGTCTCATGGGAATCTCTGCAAACCTTATTGACAAAATTATATGCTCCAGGCTTGAGGTTTCTTCTGGGTAATTAAAAAAAGACACACAGCAATCCCAAATCCCGTAAAAAGATCAAATTCAAAATATCACCTCCAAAATATTTCAAAGTATAGTCCAGAATACCATACAAAGGCTTTCATATAATCCTTTAACATAAAACAGTAGTACTTGTTTTAGAAACTCAAGGAATTCTGACTCACTACTCACAGAATGTGAAATCAAAGCACATATACATATAATTTTTAGCTTGGGCTAATTTTTTTTTTTTTGGGGGGGGGGTAGTCATTACAGAGGACATCTTAATAAAGGACTTGAAGAGGAGTGTTGAAATAGATTTTCTTTCTCTTTCCCTCTCCAGAGACTGAGAAGGCAGAAATACCAAGGTGCACTCACTGCATTGAAAAACAAAGGCTGACAATTAACATTTCTATTTAGAAGTTGGTGTAATTTTCTCCCCTCCAGTATGCACTAATTAACTGTGGAAATGCAAAACATGTTTGTGTAACTTTGTGGATTCTCATTTTCTAAACTTTGCAATCAGGAGGACAGAAATTCCTATTAATGCCAATCCTTTTGCTTAATGCCTTTCTCTTTTGTTTCTTGTTTGGTTTTTTTTTGCTTGTTTTGTTTTAAAGGACTGCCAGTGCAAGGACTACACTTTGTAGATTCTGTTTCTGAAGTGAAGAGAGGAATTTCCAAACTCTATAAAGTCACGCTTCTTATTTTTAAGAGAAAAGAGAAAAAAGGACACTTTGCTGAAGCAAATTATCCCTTGAAAAATTCAGAACCACATGGGCTACCCTCAATATCAGCAGAAAATCACATTTCAATATAACCATTTAAGATTCCGGGGCAGGGCGGGGGGGGAAACAACAAAATAAATCCCAAAACCAAAACCAAACCAACCAACCAACCAACAAACAAACAAACAAACAAAAAAACCCCACTGAACTTAATATTCCATCACCAGCACATCCATCTCCTTCTGCCATATGCAGTTTCCCTTCTATTTGAATTTAGAAGTCTTCTGTTGTGTTGCCTTGATATCATATTTGAGGACCTCAGAAGAGAAGGCTTGAAAGGGAAATAAATGTCTGTCACTGGCCCTGGTGTCACATGCTAGAAGTGCTTTTGAGGAGCTGGCAGTGCATTTGAAGGTGAGAGTCCTTTTTCTGCTACTTTCTCCTGTTTTCTAGCCCTGCTCACACTGAGCCATGAAGCCTTGAACCCCTGCATTTTTCAGCCCATGGACTCTAAACATGAACCATGTTCACAGAATAATAGAATCAGAATGGTTTGGGTTGGAAGGGACCTTAAAGATCATCTCATTTCCCTCCCTGCCATGGACAGGGACACCTTCCACTATCCCAGGATGCTCCAAGCCCCATCCAGCCTGGCCATGAACACTTCCAGGGATGGGGCAGCCACAGCTTCTCTGGGCAACCTGTGTCAGGACCTCACCACACTCACAGTACACTGTACAATTTTTCCCACTATCTAATCCAAACCTACTATCTCTCAGTTTGAAACCACATGTTCTACAAATTATACCAGCCACGTCTGAACATAAATGAAAACTCACTGGGAAGTTGGGCTCTTGTCTTATATCTGAGGAATAGAACTCCCTATCTTGTTACTCTTGTTTTTGGGATGGGATGGGATGGGATGGGATGGGATGGGATGGGATGAGATGGGATGGGCAATAAAATGCAGAAGGACCTCACAGAACCTGACGTGACAAACTGGAAAGGTCTCACTTAAGTGTTATACAATAGGAAGCACTTAGAATGATCAAAAAGCTTTAGTGATGTTCTGCCAAGAGGTACTGACCCCAAAATTGATTTAAGATCATAGAATATCTCAAGTTGGAAGGGATTCATACTAAAACTAAACCACCTGACTAAAAGCTTTGTCCACACCTTCCTTGAACGCTGACAGACTTGGTGCCAGGACCACACCTGAAAATGTCATTTATCCTAATGGAAAACCTTCAAATCCTGCTGGATGGAGATGTGGTGTGACTCTCTGGGTTTCCTTAAAGGCTATAAATAAATGCAAATTGTGGGGTGCTTTCCTCTTCTTTTCCTTAAACACTTGGAAGGCGGAGAGAACAGAGCGTCTAATTTTCTGTTTTAACAGTGGCTTGTTAAACATGAAGTCAGTAGGAACAATTAAGTGATAATGCTGAACATTTTAATAATGGAGTTAGAAACCTGAGAAAGCACAGGAAATGTATAATCTACGTAATTTGGGTCCCAATTCACCCACTTCTGCTGCTGCTACTGTTCCCTGTAGCTTCATCACAGCAGAGTGTGCTCTCTGTCACCTCTGCCTTGGCACAGTGAGCAAGACTTTTGAACTCAACTCCATTTCTGGGAATAAATAAAAAAACTCTGACATTTTAATATTAAATCCAGTTGGTAATGGGCTAGATTTGGTTTGCGTTCATACAAGAAAGTAATATTTTTTTCAAAATAACAAAAAAAAGAAATCAAGAAAAAGGAGACAACAAAAATTATTTACAGCTTGAAATGAAATTTTTTGGGATAACTCATTCAAATTCCTTTTTCACAACTGAGCCTGCAATCTTGTAAAGATGGGAAAAATGTGTCACAAAATTACTATCTTTTTTATCCCTATTCTGGTACTGTGATCAGCCTTAGTGCAGCACAGGACAGCGATCTCTGGGGTTGTTTTAGATCTTTTAGAAAATGCACACAACTTCAACTTTTGATTTCAGCTCTGAAAAATAAAAGGATTTTGGTTTCCTGTGTCTGCAGCATCACTCAGTCCTTCTGGCACCAAACACCAACCAGCTGCAAAGTTCATTAAAAAACAATATCCTGTAATGAACGGTTAGATCAACACCCAGGCCGAAGCCAGTCAAAAATGGGACTTCTTGCTTTTTTTCCATTTTTTTTTCTTTTTAAGAACAGCAAAACAACAACAACAAAAAGGACAGAAATTTAGTCAGATGAATATTTCATCACCCAGTTTACTTCTCCACTTTGAACACAAATTGATGCTTAGCAGGACTACAAGGCAGGCAGCCACCTACAGAACTTCCCCAGGCAGAAATCATATGTACTTTTTGAAGTTAAACAGAAATAAGACAGTGACAATTTTTTCCGTTTTGTTCCCCTAATTGCCAGACAAAGTGCAATTTTCTGTTCTGTTCTATCAACCAGATGCCCTTGTCATCCACCATCGTGCTACAGTAATGGAACTTGACGTCCTCTTTGTTGTTTCTCACTGCATTTGTGTGACTCACTGCTCAAAATAAAAATGTACTAAGAATACCAAAGGTTGTTGTCATAGAAAAGTTATGAAATTTCTTTCATCTAATTGCTTTCAGTTGTTTTTGGTTTTTGGTTGGGTTTTTTTTTTTTGGTTTTTTTTTTTTTTTCCCAGTGCTGGGGCTTTTGAAGTTGTCTTGATATGCTGTGAGCACTCAGCCATGGGGTTATGCACCAGCCAACACATCAGTTTTCAGCAGAAATCCTGCTAAATGTAAAGTTCTCCAAGGTACTTTGGCACCTAAAGCACCAAGTGGAGACCTGAGCAGACTTCCCAAAGATATGAAAGCTGCAGGATTGCTTTTGAATACTTTACTCAGCTGAAAAGCTGTCCAGAAATGACCAATGGCCACTAATTACCCCAGAGCACTACAAATCAGCTGAAGCTATGGTGCTCACCACTGCAGGCATTGGAGCATCACAAAAGATTAAAAAGAAAGGAAGGAAGGAAGGAATTGTGCCATTGGTTCCTGAAGCCAGGACAGATGTGTCACACAGGTGAGTCTAAGTAGGAAAAGTTCCTTTCATCTGTTAAGAATTAAGAAACAAATCAGCCATTCCATGACTGCTTTACAGCTCCACATCAGTAAAAGCCTCAGATCAACTTTTATTTGTGAGGCCAGTCCAAGACTGAGAGAGAAATTTCACTTGGAAGGACAATGACATCCTATAAAAAAAGGAATGGAATGGATTGGAACAGTTCAATAAGAACCAGCCTACAATGATCATCCAGCCCAAGAGATTTATTTTAAAGTTCAGATCACTTTTTTTTTTCTGTACAAAAATGTAGATGCACAAAAAATCAAAGCAAGGACAACAAGTACTGGAAAAAAAACCCCTGAGGGACTGACTCAGGGGAAGAAACATTAAAATTTAATGTATTTAATTTTCCTTAGTGATTTTGGAATATGGTGAGAATTTGCAACAATGGCAAATATAAAATTAGAGGTGTCAGGTCAAACATTTAGAGCTTAAACCAGAATGAGGTGAAGAGATGGTGAGGATGGAATAACTTTTAAGAGGAAAATATTCTCCCAAGCAAGAGGAAAAGATTGGGAGGTTTATTATGCAAATACAATGACATGGTAATGTAGCTAAAAGCATGTAAAATGATCACATTTTACCAAAGTCAATTTATAACTCAGAATTGATCCAGAATTGTATAGAATTACAGAGTGGGAATAAATTAAACAGCTGTATTCCAAATGACTGACAAATCCCACATATAAACTCACATCTAGACTGTGAAACTCACTGGCCTGTGATGGATTTTAGGTTTTAGATGAGGAGTTCCTAGAGGTGTGGATAAGAATGCTATCAAACTTCATCCCAAAATATAAAAAAAAATAAAATAAAATTGAGAGCATATGACACTTATACTGTTAACAGTTTTAAACCCCCAACTTTGGGACTTAGCAATTAGTATGAAAGTAGAGTTTGGCCAAGGTGAGAGAGGAAGTATCTTGTATTCAAAGTAATCTGCTTTTTATTCTGAATATCTGCACCAGAGCACAGGGATGCTCCTCTCCTGTGATTCCAGCCTAACTCAAGCCAAGGAGGTTATGGGCTGAAGAGTAATAATAGAAGTAAATCAATAACATTCTAGGAAGAGGGGAGAGGTGAAAGTCCTGAAGTGAGATACATTAATAACAAAACCAGACAAATTACTTCACCACAGCACCTCAGCCAGACAGGAGCCCCTCTCCACAGCATCCCAACTGCTCTGTGGCAGCACGATGGCCTTACAGACCATTTTCCACCTTTAAGTCTCCTGAAGTTGGTATATATCCTTATTTTAAAGGATTTTTTTACATTCAACCTTATACTTTACTCTCACAAGATTTGATGCAGGCCTGAGTGAGTCAGAAATTACATAAAATTGTTCTCAACCCAGAATGGGAGTCAGAGCACAAATTAAAAGAAAAAAGAAAAAAAAAATCTACAAACTCAACTATTACAACAGTCAAAGGAGTTTGAAAAGGCAAAAAAATTCTTAAACCTAGAAAAAGTAACCTCTGTTCTAACAGAGGCCAAAAGAACTCTGTCATACTCCTGAATGTCTCATTCCAGGTACAGTGAATTGTTAATAAAAATCTGCTTGAGTCAGGGAATGACACACTCTGACTTTCATCCCAGGGGATAACTCGATGGGATGTGCCTTTAGGGGGTTCTTGCACTCCCTGTTGGAGGAGCCAGTTGCCAGTGGAGTGGAGGTTAGAGATTCCAACACATTTTGTCAAGGCTGCAGTAAAAAATAAACCAATCCCTCTCTTTGTGTGGAGAGGCTAAGGTGCCTTTTGCTAAGGGGAATTTTGCTGTGTTTTTGGGCGTCAGATGGCAAACATAAAACAGGGTTTAAGGCTCCTTGCAGGCATTTTGAGCCACAAGGAGTTGAAATGGCTCACCAAGAGCTGTATGATGAGCAGTTGACAGAATTTGTTTTTCATCATGGAAGTGGATAATATAAAACTCAAAAATTCTACTGCAACAGCTGTTGAAGACAGTGACCCATGTGCTTTAGTACCATTTGTTTTGCATGCATTTATCCTATAATTAGACAGCACAGCGTTCCCACCTTTTTATGCTGAAGTTGCCTACACGTATTTCAAGCTTTAATTTCTCCTCCCCAAGGATTTATCTCCACTGTCACATGGTTTATCGTGGATGTTTGATCATTGGCTATCTCTGAGCAGCAGTAGGAATGAATTGGGTTTGTCAAAATCCTGGCACTATTTTTTTTTTTACTTCTTTTTTTCTCCGTTTTGCTGACTTTTTTTTTTTTTATTATTATTATTATTCTCTTCTTCTCCCAAGTTTGTAATGTGCAAGTGTATCCATTGCTGGAAATAACCTTAGCTTTAATAGCCTCATTGATGAGGCCATAAGGGGGCACATAACCATTTAAATGAGCTTACCCAGAATGATTTGCTGCCAGAAATGCTTGAAACATCCTGTGCATCTCTGCCTCCCTTTCAATGAGGGTCATTCTTTGCCTGCTGATTACCACAGATCACTTCATATAGCAATGCAAACTCGGTAAACTGATTAAACTTTGCTCTTTTTTATCCACAGTCCTAAAATATTCTTCAGATGCCCTGCTGAGAAATTCTAATGTAGCCATTTTTCAGACGGGGGACTGATACTGGCAGTGGCACCCAGAATATTGCTTTTATCATTCATCTGAAAAATAGATGCAGGTATTTGCCTATGTTTACTATAAGCATATAAGGATTTCCCCTTCTAAATTCTTCAGAAATATAAAATTCTTTAGAAATGTCACCTACATGATCCATTCAGTTGCTCCTGTCTGCATCCCATGAGCTCTCAGGAAGTGCAGGCAAAGGCAATGCCTCTTCCATGCTTCTCTTGACTTTCACTCACAGGGAAACAGCCATCCGAAGACCTGGGTATCTGCAAAGCTTCTGGGAATGCACATCTGCTGCTAAGATCTGCTGTGAACCTACAGGCTGTCATCTGGCTCAGCTCTCTGGACAAAACAGGCCGTAAGCATGAATAATTCAGCATCCAGATGCCACCAATCACTTTTGACAAAAACGTCTTTGCACTTCAGGTCCTCGTTCACAAAATTTGATGATAAAAGGGTGATCCTACATAAAAGGGGTGTTTGGGAGGCAAGTCCTGATATGCAAGGGTTAAATGAGGTATCGATGTTCCCAAAAAAGAGATTAACTTTATGTTTTTGGTTTGGTTTTTGGTGGGTGAATTGGGACCCAAATTAGACCTGTTACCACATGGTAAAGATGAGAGGGAGAAATGATTGTTCACTGGCCACTCACCATTCTATGCCTAATGTCCTGTTCCTTAGATGAGTGAAGTTTATATCATACCAGAATATATACAAAAGAGAGCTGAAATAAATTATATAAGCAATATTATTTTTTATCTTTGTTAACAATAAAATAGTTTATTTTTTAAATATTATACTCCTTTTAAAGTTTTATATCTTTGCATGAATAGCTTATACTCATTTCACATAGAACAGAATCCTGCTTTGTTGCTGAATCATGTGCTAATTTTTCCTTAACAGATTAAATTTCAGTAGAATATATGTGGAAAAGTGGTAAACCCCACATGTTTCATTGTTTCATTTTAAAGTACCACCAGACAACACTGAAGGCCAAGCACTGAATGCAGAATTCTTCATTCAGACATGATAATTCTCTTTGTCTCAGGTGCTTTGCCACACCATGCCACACATTTTTTGGGGACAGCCAATTTGAATCCAAGTGCCAAAGAATTCCTCTCCTGTTAGGTTCCAATTAGGATTGGCCTTAATTACACAGCTGGCAGTTCCCCTTTTATGAGGCTCATCTTGCTCTGCAGCCTGACTGCTGAAGGCTCATTGCCTCTCCCTGGGTGTCAGACATAACTCGATGGGATGTGCCCTTAGGGGGTTCTTGCACTCCCTGTTGGAGGAGCCAGTTGCCAGTGGAGGTTAGAGATTCCAACACATTCATTTTGTCAAGGCTGCAGTAAAAAATAAACCAATCCCTCTCTTTGTGTGGAGAGGCTGAGGTGCCTTTCACATTCCTGGCAACTTTCTTTTGATGTCTGCAGGAGGCTCCCGGTGATTTCAATATCACAGCTCCCATTTCAGTGAATTTAATTGCTTAATGCAGGACTCCTTATTGGCCTGGTGCTTCCCTGTCAGTGCTCTGAACTCTCCTGCCTGAGCAGGGACAACAGAGGCATTGTGCAGTAGCTGCACACAGAGTCATTGATTGAGAACCTGAGCAAAAGGGGCTTCCTTGCTCTTTTCATAGATTATTGTGGTCCAGGTGTTACTTCAGATTGGTGTCTTCAGGTTGTTTAAGACTGATGCTGCCCAGCTCTGGTCTGCAGCTTTCTAACTGATCTCTTCTCTCTGGTGATCAGTGACAGGACCTGAGGAAATGTCCTGTGTCGGAGTCCAGGGCATCCCTTTGGTCACCCTGGAAGGTCAGGAACCTCGGCAGAGATGTCTGGGACCTGAGCAAGAGAGTTTGATACCTGTACAGGGGGACTTGGGATCTGTACAGTGGGGTTTAGGATCTTTACAGGGGGGTTTGGGATCTTTACAGGGGGGTTTGGGATCTTTACAGGGGGGTTGGAGACCCTGGCGCAGAGCCCAGGAAGACACTGGCTTTGATTTCAGTCCATGGGAAAAGCTTCCAACACTGAGAGAGGAATTGCAAGTCACAAAGGTGTGAAAGACAGTAGTGTAGTTTATCACTGGGTGGAAAATTTTGTAGGTTTGGGTTTTTAGAATGAAGGTGAATGGGGACAAGATGGAGGATTCTGGACGGTGCCCTGAGCTCTTCTTCTTCTTCTTCTTCATCTCCATCTTCTGCTGTGACAGTGGTATAAAGTAGTTCAAGGAGATTGGGTCAGAGTAGAGATGACCTGTTTAGTTTAGATTGTAGATATTGGTGTGTAATTGTAAATAATAGATACATAAGAATTGGTATAAGAGGTAACAAGCTCCCATTAGGGGAGAAGTCGCCTGTTGCCTGAGCTGCTGTGAAGACCTTGGCCGGGCACAGAGCAAATTGAAAGATAAGAAATAATAAACAAAGCAAGAAACCTTGAGAAACAAGAACCTGAAGACTCCACTTTGTTCTTGTGTCTGGCTCAGGGCCTTTCAGAGGGCAAAAGACTCTCAACCACCTGAATCTCGGGAAACATAAATCCCGAGAGTCCTGAAGCTGTGTCAGGGGAGATTTACTTTGGATATTACGAAAATATCACCCAGAGGGTTGCTGGGCAACTGCAACAGGCTCCCCAGGGCAGTGGTCATGGCAGCAACCTGATGGAGCAAGAAGCAGAAAGTGTTTGAGGCCAGGCTGGATGGGGCTCTGGGCAACCTGGTCTGATGGGAGGTGTCCCTGCCCATGGCAGGGGTTGGAACTGGATGATCTTTGAGATCCCTTCAACCCCAAACCATTCTGCTGGTTGGAATTGGACCGACCAGCATCTTCAAGGGAGCACTGCTGAGTATCAAGCCAGCAGGGACAGGACCACACAGGCTCTGCTCTCAGACTCTCTCATCCATTACAACTCTCACAAAAAGACCAACTCAAGCCAGGATGAACTGTGAGAAAATCCCTGTAAAAGTGAATCCATTACAGCAGAGTTTTGGAGCACAGCAGTCGAGACCCTGCCACCAATGGGAGGTCCCACCAGCTAACAACAGCCTTCAAAGATGTCTTCATGTAAAGAAATGGTTCTTTTATCTGTCTCCTGCCAGGGAAGCAGGTTAGGAGAAACCTAGCAGCACTTTTTTCTAAAGATGCTCAACAGGAGCCTCGCTGCAGAGATTGAGATGAAAGTGGTCTCAGCTTCTCAATGCTGGAATGTTCAATTTGGTGGCAGTCACTTTGCAGCCTATCCAAAGCAAATCCGTGGCCTCATCCCCATTCCTGGGGAGGCCTTGATGGTTAAAGGTACCAATGATTGTGGCTGTGCTGCTGATATTGTCTGGAGAGGTGCCAGGGGATAAATTCTTTGTGCCTCTCAAAGGTTTTAGTGCCTTTGAGAGACAGCACAAAGTCTTGTATGACCTTAGGTGAGAACTTGATCACTCATGAATTTCTTGAGCTTTGATAACACTTTTTTCCTCATAGATGAAACATGCATTTATATATGTATACGTGTATAAGCAATTTACCCAAACTACACAAATTAGCAGTTCAAATTCAGGATGTGAAATGGGAGGGGATATGACTGAGGATGTGAAGTAAGACACATCATTCATACACTGAACAGGGATCTGGAGCAAAACTTTTCTCTCAACCATGTCCTTCCTCCCTGTTTTCCATTTTCCCCACCTTTTCATGTAGATTTTCTCATAACCCATCACTTCACCCTGCTCTGTGTCCATGCAAAGGAGACTGGGGTGAACTCCAGGTGCTCCCACTGTGCTCAGGGATGGCTTTTACAGGCTGTGGAGTCCTCTCATGTGCTGGGTGAAGGATCCTACTACAGCTACCCAGTAAAATCAATATTGCACCCCCATAGCATGGCATGAGGTGTTTGTGGGCACAAACGTAAACTCAAGTTAATGAAGACAAAACTAACTTTGGATTCTTCTTGTTCTGTCTCCCCTTCTGATTCATCCTGGGCGAGTTCCTAAAGTCTTTTAGAACATAATGCTTAAATTCATTTAGTAGGGCAACTTAAAATCTTAATCAACCTCACAGCTCTGCTCCTCATTACAGTTCTCCTGATGTCCCAGCTTAGATCCCCTTGTGCTTTGTCCTGTTTTGGGAAACTGGAGAAGAGGGAAGATCTGAATAATCTATTCTGCTGGGTGCACTTTTAAACAAGCAGATGCACTATGAGAGTTAAAGTGTCAAATTTTCATCCTGTTGCCTGCAGGCAGAACTGGGAAGGAAACCACTGCAGGATCAGTCAAGTTCATGGAATAGAATCAGAGAATCACAGAATCATTAAAGATGGAAAAGACCTTTAAGATGATCAGATCCAACTGTCAACCCAGCAGCACCACCATGAACACCATTAAGCAATGTCCTCAAGTGCCACATCCATACATTTTTGAGCATTTCCAGGGATGGAGACTCCACCACCAAGGGGTTTGGCTGGTGAACTTCACTATGTATTGTCTACATAGCCATGGGATCTGGGTTTTTTAGGTGTCAATTCTTTCTCCCTTCAGTTCTTCTCTGAAGGTCTCACATAAATCTACCTGAGTTTTTTTGGCATTGAACACAAAATTGTATTATATTAAATTTTACAGGTTTTATTTTTTCTTATCCCTTCCATTGTATCGTGTGGCTGGAGAAGTATGTTTCAAGAGAAGATTCCTGTGTCCTTGTATTGAAGCACAGACATAAACAAGAAGGCTTCAAATAGGTTTTTCTTCTCTATTTGTGGATTTAAAAAAAAAAATCAAGATCTGTTAACAACAGCAAAAAAAGGCATTGAGTTTTGCCAAAAATAAAATCTAGAATCAAAATAAATACAAGAAGCAGGAGGAAAAAAAATCTATGCTTAAATATTTTCAAAATAGAGGGAATTGGAAAGTAAAACAACTTTATTTCCGTTTAAATTTTAAATGTTAAGAAATAAAAGAAATTAAAAGAAACTGAAATGGAAATATTCAGGCTGACTTTAAGCCTTAATAATTTTTGTAGTTTTACAACAGCTTTTTTAAATTTAAACTTTGTTTTGGCTTGATTTTTTTCCCTTTCTTGTTTTTCAGATCTATTTGACATTACAAATACCCAGGATTTTCTTAAATGTTGGAATAAAAATTGATAAAAACAAAAGACTATTAAACAATGGGATCTGTAGGTTGGGATCCCATACCAGAAGAAAAAAAAAACAACTTCTCTGGTGACCTTGAGTAAATTAAGGATTTAAATTATGAAAAAAATTCCTTCTTGTTAGGCTTTATCACCATGATGTGTCAGAGGGAGAGATTCTTACAAGTCCTAAACCCACAATTTCAGCCCTTTAAAACCAGACACAAACACAATTCTCTGCTATAGACTGAAGGTCAAAAACTTGACACAACTCTAGAGGGCATTTTCTGGGGATCAGTCCTACAAACTGACCTGTGGGTAATCCTCAGTTTTAAATTCCCTGCACCACAACAATTTTTAGCCATAGTCTCTACCCCTTATTTCTGCACTCACTGCAGTAGGTGCAAACAGATGTATTTCCTCCCGTGCCTGAGTGCAATTCTGCAGTTTGATGCATCAGCTCCAAAGTTATCGGGAATCATTTAAAGAAGTATTTCCTACAGAATTCCTCTTGACACCTCCCAGGCTACCCCAAATGCCCTACTATCTTCACAACATAATTAAAAAAAGCTGACACCTTTTTCTCTGCAGAATCCTGCCCCAGACATTTCCCTAATATATTCATAACTCTGTCCTCTCTTCCCCAGTGAATTAATTCAAGTTTTTGCCATTTATTTCTACAGTCACAGGACCTGGCCTGGAGACCAGGCAGGTCTGACATCTGATCCATGCTCTAACATTGGAAAATGCTATGGTCCTAAAATTAGGGCATTTCTAGGTCTTCTCCAAAAATATTAAATATGTTTGGTTTAATTTTCAGACATCAGTGAGAATTTTTTGGTTGGTTGGTTGGTTTGGTTTGTTGTTTTGCTTTTGTTTTGGTTTATTTGGTCTGGTGTTTTTCTGTTGGTTTTGTTTTGCCCTCCTTTTTTACATATGGGAAAGTCTAGGACAGGTAATAGCAATGAAACCATGTTTTAACTGTTCCATAGGTAGCCCTCAGCTGAGACATGAATGATTTCAGACAGACCTGAGAGGCTCATCTTGTTCCCACACATATTCCAAACTCTGTTTCCAACCAAAATGAGGATCAGCTGATGGCAATGATGGTGGCATTAGGAGTGGGGAGGAAGATTTTCAAAGCTACAAAAGCAGTCTCCTTCTCACTGTAAACCAATGAGTTGTATCATCTCACACTTGATTTGGACCTTTGAAGTTCTCTTTCTTCTCCATTAAAAAGAATTACATTTCTGCTGAATATAATTCAGTTACATTCATTCTGTGCAGATCCTTTACCCAATAAGCACTAAAACTCATAAAAAATCCACACGGCTACACAAGCCCAGGTTTATACATCTGCCCAAATAACTGGAGCTCCAGATGATAACGTGAAACCACCAGCACAACTCAAAGAGCATCAAGGTAAATTCATCAGCTTCAGACTGAGGAGGAAAACGATTGTGAGATCCCTCCTGAACCCCAACACCTTTTAGGCTGCAATATCCTTCCAGATTTCCATTCCCTCTGTTCCTACCTGAGGTATTTCTGAATTTAAGCAGCTCTGCAGGTAGCACAGCAGCAATAACCAATGATGGAAAGCTACAAAGTTCTGTGAGGAGAGCACTTGCAAAAGCCATAATCCTGGAGAAATAAAAGAGTTCCCCTGTACCGCTTAGCAGACTGAGAATTCATGATTTTAGGTGCTTTTTTTTTTTTCTCTCTGTGCATTAAGAAGATGCACATCCTGTATTGAGCATTCATTGGTTTGCACTCTTCCCCCAGTTCCTAAAGAGTGTGCTTAAAGTGAGAAAGATGTGGCATGAGTGGAGTGCTGGCATTTTTCCCAGGAAGGATCTGAGCACTGGCAGTTTTCCTCAACTAAGAGGGACATTTCTATTTTGTCCCTTTCTGTTTTATTTGAAGAAGGATAAAAAAAATGTGCAGCAATAAAAGGAATCAAGAAACCAACCAATCCTGCAGTTAATTCTACTTCCATGTCCTGCTATTTCACTCCAACACATGCTGCAGTGTCCAAGCCACTCTCTCATTTTCCTGGATGTCGCTGCATAACACACCTCTGTGAATTATTCCAGGTGGTGCTTGTGGAGAGCAGCTCTTCCCAGGCCTGAATCTGAACAAGCAGCTCCACTACCAAAAGGTTTTTCATGAGAATCATTCCATATCTGTGATCAGCATCATTGCCTTCCTCTATTTTGTTCCATGTTTCTGTAACTTCCAGAGGCAGAGCAATTAGTCTGGCATGCAGCTTCTGTATCACTGCATCCTGTGAATTTTTACAGGCCAGCTTAATGATGTTTTCTGGTTTGTTCTCAAACAGTTTTCAAATAATTCCTGTCATTATAATTGCCCTTTTGGCTGCCACTGAGCTCTGAGCTGGCTTTTTCAGGTGATGACTTTACGATGCCTCCCCCAAGCTGGAATAGATAATTTGAGTTCTGACAATAATTAGACACTGTTTCCATATTTTTTCCATGTACCTGTTCTTGTTTTTTGTCAACAGTGAATTTTATTCTTTTGTGCAGTCATTGAAATCATTTGAAGACACTTTAGTTCTAAATAACCTGAATAACTCTCCGTCAGCAGTAATTTTACCAGATCATTACCTCACTCCTTGAAAGAGCATTATGCACAGCACAGCCAAGGCTCCTGTTCATAATTTCCTCCACCATGAAAATTAATCACCTTGTTTCTGATCTCTTTTGTTTCTGATCTTTTTCACGCTGTTAGTTATCAACATTCTCTCTTACATTGTGACAGACTCTTTAAATGTGGAGGTGGAAGCACTTCTTTGGTGCAGGATACTGTGAGAATCAAAGCACCCTGTGCTGGCCACTTGTTCTTGCCTGTGTATTCTGGGATCTGACTCTGCATCTGACCCTCTGTTCAGTTTTTTTTTAAACAAACAAACAAACAAACAAACAAAAACAAAAACAAAAACCAAACAAAAACAAAACCAAAACAACAACAACAACAAAAAACCCACCAAAAAAAACCAAAAAACCAAAACAAAACAAAACAAACCCAAAAAACCCACAAAACAAAAACAACCCCCCAAAAAAACACCAAAAAAAAACAACCAACCAACCAAACAAACAAACAAAAAAAACAAAAAAAACAAAACAACTTTTTTTTTTATTTATTTGCTGTGCTTCACTTCCCCAGCAGTGCTGAAGATTCCTTTGAGACATTATCCTGCTGGATTGTCATTTAAAGTTTGTAACACTGAAATTACACCAGCCAGGCTGAGAGAGACTCACAAAAGGAGAACAGGCACAGACAGAATAAGAGCAAAGCAGAGGCAATGATAAAACCCCAGATAACGAATAGCATATGGAATTGCAAACTTGTGCTGATATAAAACCAGATAAACAGGCAGGGATGCATTTCCAGTAAATCTCCAAGGATATGATCTCCAGTTCTGCAGTCCATTCTGCTTACACTGCACACCCAGCTGTCTGAAAAATACATTGTTTTGCTCATCCCAATCTTGCCCTAAAACATCTGACGGGTTTTATAACATCAAGCTGAGTTTATTTGTCTGCTGGGCAGGAGCCCCTTTGGAAGTCTAACAAGCTGAGTTATGGGGACTGACTGGGTCAGTGAGATATTCCCTTTGCCTCAGTGCTATCAGTGATGGAATAACAAGAATTTCAATAGGGCACAAAGGCAATCAGTGTAGGACTCATCATTTGAAAGGGAAGTAATTGAGAATTAAGCTCTGCACTCCTTCATTCCTAAAAACATCTTCTTTCACTTCCAAAATGTTTCATTTTGAGTTTACATTAGTACAGGGCTGTTAGTTTCCTACTAAAGGAAAATAACTGTACTGAAGGTACAATGCTATAAATAAAGGGTGCAAAAATTTTCTGTTTTCTTCCTGTTTGCTCAAAATCTGGGTAGTTTGTGTGCCTGTCTAAAAAGACACCAATGTATCTTGTTGTTTCCTATGTAAGACATTTTATCTGATTAAAAATAAAAGTAATCTTCATTTTCAGAGGCAACCGTCAACTTCAGAGGAACTGAGCTCAGGCTTTCTGAAGAGGCTTTTACTTCTTGCCATAACATGAACAAGTGTAAGCATGCATAAGGAAAAATAAAAACTCAGATTGGACTTCTGAACGCTCTTTGACAACAAACACATGATAATTACCTGCACCTCCATCTCTCTACTATTTTCATGAATTTATTAGATCCACGGGACTATTGTGGAAATGGAAAAGTACACAATGGATTTTCAGAATTTGTTGTGTCTGCAGACGTGTTCAGTTGCTATTTGAAAATGTGAATGTTGTGTGGTTTTTATCTTGGGATGGGCAATACTCAGACAAAATTGATATAAAAGCAATTTATATGAAATTATATGGAAGTCTGTAGTAATTACAATGCCTCAAAAATAATATTTTTGTTAGAGGTCTAAATCAACAACTAGAAATCATTTTCATGGACTCACTGGATCATAGAACAGCCCAGGTTTAGAGGGAAACTCAAGCATCATCTGGTCCAACCTTTTCTGAGAAAGGAAGCCTTGGTGGGACAATTTAGGATTCTGTCCAGCCACAGATTGAAAGCTTCCAAGGACAGGGACTCTTCCACGTCCATTGGGAGGTTGTCCCAGTGATTGGCTGTTCTCACTGCAAACAATTTGTTTCTTCTCTCAAAATGGAACCTTGCCTGGTCCAACTTGCCTGGTCCATATGCCTCCTTGTGATGAGAGAGCCTCTGTCCTCTTTTGTAGCCACCCTTTAAATTCTAGAGCACCATAAAGAGCCTTCCCTTCTCCAGGAGGAGGTCTAACTCCTCCAGTCTTTCCTTGCTATTTTCCTTATTTTTCCCCCACTTTTATAAGAGCTATAATAAAAATAAGACTGTATTTGATATTCTGCTGCTCCCGTTGGCACCTCTGTCAATCTCCCACCACTGTTGCAGTCTGTCCTGCTCTTTTTTATCCAGACTTCCATCCTGATCCCAGAAAGCTGCCCTTGACTCAGTTCCACAATTTCCCACCCTCTGTGGATTTCTCCCTTCCTTACAGGGCCACTTTCTGATGAAACTCTCCTTGCAAACATCTCCAGCCCCCCACACTAAGTGAGACTGATGTGAAATTAAGAACACTTTGGGGAGGGTTTGTTCAGTTTGTACACTCTGCAGTCCCATCTTTTTGCATGGAATGCTAAACTTATGTTAATTAAAGCTGAAAAATGGCTTCTGCTTCAACTGAGTGTGTGCAGGATCTTTTCTCTCCTTTTTAGTTTGGAGTCAGAAAACAAGGGAAAAGCTGGAAAGGGCCCCATCAAGGGTAGTATGGGTGTACCTTGAATTCCTTGGTGAACCAACCAACCTGAATATCATGACATCATCGAGCTCCTAGTCTGCCAAATTGAAATCAATATCACTTAGGACAACATTTCATTAGAATTTTATGCCCCTAATTATAATATATACTGCAGCTCGTGGAGGGCCTGTTCTGTGCTTGTCGATTCAAGTGCCCTTGCCAAGGTAACCTGTAAACTGCATTATATAGGATTTATTACATCATTTCCTTTGTGAATATAAGGTGATTATCACCTTCATTACCAGTCATAGATGTATGCACTATTGTATTTTAAGTGTATTAGTGCCTTCCACGTGGCACAGGGTAATTTACAATTACAATCGTTTCCCCTTAATCGTTACACTACAGTCTATTAGCAAATTGCATTTCCTAAGGCCCAGAAACATTTTTTTTAATCATCCTTGAAACACAAGGGTTTTGGCTTCTTGATAGTTGATTGCTGCTTCACTTTTACACTAACTCCTAAATTGCTTTTCCTTGTCTCTTATCACCCTTGAAACCAGTGTGCTGAAGGTATTACCCAGCAATCCTCACCTTCTTATGCTAGAAAACACAAAAATACCCAGGAAGACAGTCAAAAATACAATAAATAAATAAATTAAATTACCCCTTATCTTACTCTTCCAAATGAATTACTCAATTCTGTGCCAAAATCATCTCAACTGCAAAGCACCTCCAGAGCAATTTTTAAACCAAACCTGGATGGGAAAGGATTTGGTACTTCAGGGCCTGAGGTATTTTCTCAGTGTTTTAAAACCCAAGGCTATCAATTAATCATAACTGTCAAACTCTATCCAGAATGTCACTATGCTAATTGCTAAAAAAACCCTACTCCTTTCCCAGTGGAAAAGAGGAATAAATGATAATGTTAGAAATCTGTGTGATATTTTTTTTTCCTTTAACTTCATCTTCAGTTATCTCCCCATATAAGACAGTGTATCAGAATTTTTTATACTTTTCTATAAATACAATTTACTCTTTACTTTTCAATTTATCAGGCCAGATTTGACTTATCTGTAGATTTTCTGTCACTTGGGGGATTGGATGATATCACAGAAGTTAAATGAAAATTTTTGTAAGTTTTAAATGAAAATAAAAATAGAAATAGAATAGAATTTGAGGAATCTGTCCTCAAATTTGACCCCTGGGAAAATCTGCTGGAGCCTCTTAATGACCAACAGCTTGGCAGCTGAATTTGCAACACATGTCTTTCCTGAGAATATTCTTTTCATGTTGAATCAGAAGAAAGGAGACTGTATTTTGAATGTAAACCCAAACTCTTCCATCCATCCTTCTCCAGGCTTCCTGCCCAACAGCAGCAAGGAACAAAAAAAACCCCATGACCTAATTTGAGGTACCACTGAGTAAATCCCTGGTGTAAACCCAGCTGAGTGCTTGAGCCTAAGAAACCATCCTCAGGAGCCTTCATCAGGGCAGAGGATAGATCCTTACTTGTGAGAATGGCTTGGGAAGTGACAGTGACAGTGATTTGGGAAGTGACAGTGAGAGCGGTTTGGGAAGTGACAATTTTGTATTGAGATCTGTGTTTCCCCATCAGAAAGGTTCTGGATGAGTGAAGTTGAACAAATGAGCCCTGAGTAGATATTCTGGTTCACTTATCTCCGAGCTGCAGTCTGCACTCAGCTGTGCAGCAGATTTTCTAATCTCTGTTTCCCCAGCATTAGAGTCAGGGAATGATGGGATACTCAGTCAAGACTGCAGGACAAACTCTTCCTTTCTCTCCCTTTGACATTTAGAGATTTAATCCTTCTTAATCTGTGTGTATCTCACTGGCCACTACGAGATGGTTGAAGCCTTTGCTAGGCTCATTCAGCATTTTTGAAACAGGACTGAAAAGAAACAAAAAGTCTCCCAAAAAATAGCAGTATGTTTGAATACAGATTTCTAAACTCTCTACTGATCTGTATCGAGCTCAATGAAAGGGAAAGGAGGAAAAATTACAAACAAAAGAGAACTTTCATGTGGGACAATGCATTGATTTATTCACAGTTTTAAAATCTGAATCTGCGAATCTTTCTTAGCTGGATCTTTGTGATGGATTTACAGCGAGTAGCCGCATCCACTCTCAGATTCCCTTTTGCAAAAAAGAAGCAACACAAGCCCTTTGTGGGCTCTGTCACATCTCATTGCACTCAGGAACATGGAAGTGCTGAAGGAGAACGCAGAGTAAATTGGGAAAACCACTGTAAGTGACCTACACTACCTCTAAATAGGATCAAGTGCCCCAGCCCAGGAATGAAATATAGCCTTGCTCGTGGCCAGGCTGAGCTGACTGGAGTTTCTATGGAGCTCAGCTGACCAGTACAACCTCATTAGACACCTTTTGTAAGACCAGGTCTCCTCCTTGCTGTCACAACAAGCCCCTGCAGTGCCCCAGGCTGGGGGCAGAGTGGCTGGAAAGCTGCCCAGTGGGAAAGGCTCTGGGGGTGCTGGCTGAGAGTGGCCAAACATGAGCTGGTGTGTGCCCAGGTGACCTCCTGGCCTTCTGTGTCAGCCACAGTGTGGCCAGCAGGAGCAGGGCAGTGATTGTCCCTCTGTGCTGGGCACTGGGGAGGCCACACCTCGAATTCTTGGATCAGTTTTGGGCCCCTCACAAGACAGACATAGAGGGTCTGGAGTGCATCCAGAGAAGGAAACAGAGCTGGGGAAGGGTCTGGAGCACAGGTCTGGAGAGGAGCAGCTGAGGGAGCTTTGCAGGGCCTCAGCCTTGAGAAATAAAGGGACCTTACCATTCTCTACAACTCGCTGAAAGGAGGCTGCTATAAGATTGGGGTTGGTCTCTTCTCCCAACTAACAAGTGACAGGACAAGGGGAAAGAAATGGCCTCAAGTTGAGCCAGATGAGGTTGCTATTAGGAAGAATTAGACATTGGTCAGACATTGGAACAGACTGCTCAGGGAAGTGTTGGAGTGACCACCCCTGGAAGTGTTCAAAAAACCAGCAGATGAGGAACTTTGTGATACGGTTTGATGGGCACAGTGGTATTTGGTTGACAATTGGACTTAATGATCTTCGTGGTATTTTACAGCCCTAATGATTCTGTGATTGACTAAGCATCAACTGCTTCTCCCTCTGCTCTATCTTCCCAGTCTGAGTTTAGATTTCTTAGCCATGTGTTGTATTCCAGAGGGAAATCTTGTCATCACCTGTGCAAGGCCATAATTGTCTGTCTATCCCAACTGGAAAGGGATTAACTGAAAAAGGCCTCATGAACATCCCACATCAATGCCTCACCCTCTGATCAGCCAAGACCCTGGATGAGGAAAGAAGTGCCATCATTTCTCTGAGTGTCTCTGCACTTTCCTGGTGAAAATAAGCTGTTTCTCCAAACTATCACTGTGAGGAAAATGAGATGAGTTCTGCTCTGCCTCCTATATAATGCACCATATATTTTACCTGCGTATCTGTGACAGGGTGTACTATTAGTAATGATAGGTGATTCAGAAAGAATAGGGGGATTGTCATATCCCAGGCATGATCTGGTCTGTATCGAAAAACAAAACTTTCAAATGACATATAGAAATGTCAGTTCATTTTGTAGGAGTGATTTCCCCTTCTGTTTCCACTGGAGATGTGCTATCTTTGGATTTCACTGCAGCGTGATGTTACACTCATTGTAGTACTGAAGAAGCAACTGCTCTTGTGAGCAGGAATGGCAAACAAAAATGTTAAATTACTATTAATCTTGAAGTTCTGATAAAATTTTAAAGAAGAGGAATACTTTAAAATATCTTAAACTAAAAGACAAGAGACTTAGATTGAATATTAGGAAGAAATTCTTCCTTGTGAGGGTGGTAAGGCCCTGGCACACGTTGCCTAGAGAAACTGTGGCCACCCCATCCCTGAAATTTCAAGGCCAGGCTGGATGGGACTTGGAGGAACCTGGAATAGTGGAAGGTGTCTCCCTGTCCATGGTATGAGAAGATTTTGGGGTTCCCTACAACCCAAACCATTTTGTGATTCTATGATTTTTATTTTCGTCATTCTAAGTTATCTCCTTTAATAATTAAAAAAAATAGTAGGATGGGATTGACAGAGAGTAAAAACTTGTTGTCTCTCTCTGTTCCAGTAGAATCTGGTGTGTTTATCTGAAATGGGAGAGATCCATATGCATTTTCTAAAGGTAGGGAAGATAAAAGGCCCTGAAGAATGCATGTGTTGCACAGCTGCAACTATTCCAGGATGTGCAGATGACCACCATGCAAACAAATGCTTGTTTGAGATCCCAGTAGCAGGAGAGAAGATATTAACAAAGCATAAATCTGTTCTCTTAGATTCCAAGAAACAGCATTGAGATCTCACTAAATCTGAGGTGAGGCAGAAATTGGTGTTCTTTTTCATGGTAACTCTAGAAACATTGATGAAATTCCTAATAAAGAGATAAAGCTGAGTTTTCCTAGTCACACATAAAGAAAAAAAAATCTAAAATCTTGGTGGAAATGTAATCAAAATTAATCTTCAATGTTCCAAGACCAAAATCCAGAGCTTTTTCCACAGGAGGAAGAAGTCCTGTGCTGACTACTCTGACAGAATAGCAAGGATAAAACAGAAAGATCAGATAATATATGAGGACAAATATTAAATGCTTCATCAGGCAGGAGCAAGGAATTATCTCTTAACAGAAATGGTTCAGCCCTCTTTGGTTCGTTCCTGTAAAACTGAACTAAATAGACAGTAAAAACAACCTTTTATTTTAGAGTGTAAGGTAACAGATGTTCTTTTTTTTTTCACCTCTGATGCCTTTTCAGAACACGGCTGTGTAAAGATAACTTTTAAGTAATGGAACATCTAGTACAGTAAAAATATCTTATCTGGAAATGTATTTTTAAGAACAACATGGTATATAGTAGGATTACAAGGGTATTTAAGTTTACATCCTTTTCACTGTTCCTTAGTGGAAAAAAAAAGGGGGGGAGGGAACATTTTGGTAATACAAAATATATATTCTATTCTTACCCTTTCAAAAACTAAATTTTGTCCTTTTACAGTTTTATTTTTGAGTCCCAAAATCCTGTTTCTCTGATAAACCAGTTTAAGAGGTTAATTTCTTAAACTACTAAGAATTAATGACTGAATTTCGAAGCAGCCCTGACTTCAGCAGATATATCACTAAGAAGTGTTTCCTCCCAATATTTGTGCTTCTGTGATTCTCTCACTCACAAGTTACTGATTACTCTCTCAACTTACTACAAAATATGCCCAAAAGTTCATAAAAAGAAACAAAATCTGAAATAATTAGATTTGGTGGCAGTTGTGCAGTTCTCTGAAGGAGATGGCTGACTCCTAAGGAATTACTGGAGAGGAAAAGGCGATTACAGCAAATTTGAGTTCTTTGAGCCAACACATTCTGCTGGGCAAAAGGAACAAGGTAGAATAATTTTTGTGCATTCATGAATTTATTTAGATTATGTGGAGTGAAGGGCATTGAAAATGCTGCCCTAGTTTCCTGTTGGCAGGCAGGGCCATCCCAACACAATTAACTCCCAAATCCTTTTAATAAATGCATAAATCACATATAAAAGCAGCAGTAGGCCTCCCAGACATCCATGGAGCCAAATACAAAGCTCAAAATCCAAACAGAGCTAAGGGAATTTGGTAGAGGAAGTTCATGTCACTCACTACCTAGTTGCTAATGAAATTTGTGAGAAGCTGCAAACTTGACCACACTATTGTTTGAGGATGTTTGGCTTGCCCAGGCAACAACGTTCCCAGCTTTCTCTAATTATCAGCACCTGGAATCAGAGAGTCATGGAATGGTTGAGGTTGAAAGGATGTCCACAGGGAGCCTCCTGTGTTTGTCTGTGCCCATTGCAGCTGATCCCCTCTCTGGGCGCCCACTGGAAGGAGCCTGGATCCATCTTTGCCCTTCCTGCATTTTGGGAATTAGTAAGATTCCCCTTCAGTTTTCCTTCTCCAGGCTGGCCAGTCCCAGCTCTGTAAGAGATGCTCCAGACCCTTTTTCCTCTTTGTGGCCCTTTTGCTGGACTCTCTCCATTATGTCCATGTGTCTTTTGGACTGAGGAGCCCAGAACTGGAAACAGCACTTCAGGTGTGGCTTGGAAGTGCTGAGTAGAGGTAAAAATCACCTCCCTCACCTGGCAATACATCTAATACAGCTGAGGATTCCGTTTGCTGTCTTTGCAGCAAGGTCCTGCTGCTGCCCCCTGCTCATCTTGGTGTCCACCACCACCTTCAGGGCATTTTCCACAGACATTGCCAGAGAGCTTCTTCACAAGTAGTAGAGCCAGGGTTGTGGTGGTGTTTGTTTGTTTGTTTGTTTGTTCATTGTTTTTTGTTTGTTTGTGGGTTTTGGCCTTGTTTGTTTGTTTGTTTGTGGCTTTTTGTTTAATTGTGTTTTTGTGTGTTTTGTTTGGTTTTTTGTTGTTGTTGTTTTGTTTTGGGGTTTGTTTGTTTGTTTTGTTCTTTCTTTCTTTCTGAAAGCACTAACATTTCTCTTAAGGACATCCAGACTTTGCTGAAGAAGTAGGAAAGATGCAGCACTGGAGTTCCAGATTGGGCAGTAACAAAAAGTGCTCAACCATGTGAGGACACCAAGCTGAGTGGGATGAGTCTTAAACCAAGGGGGAAGACAATTGTAAGGGAGACAACAGGATGATGGTTGGTTTATGGATGTGGATCACTACCAGTCAGAGAATCATATTATAGAATTATAGAATGGCTTGGGTTGGAGGGCTCAAAAATCACGTAGCTCCACCCCTGGCTATGGGCAGGGACACATTCCACTAGACCAAGTTTCTCCAAGCCCTGTTCCAACCTGGCCTTGGGCACCTCCAGGGATGGGGCAACCACAGCTTCTCTGTGCACCTTGTGCCAGGGCTTCACCACCCTCTGAGTAAAGATTTTCTTCCTAAAATCTAATATAACCCTGCCCTCTCTCAGCCCAAAACCACTGCCCTTGTCCTGTTACTACAAGCCTTTGTCAGAAGTCTCTCTCCATTCAGGTACCTGAAGGCCAGAATAAGGTCACTCTGAAACCTTATGTTCTCCACTTCATAAAATCAACATATATTCACGACTCGTGAATATCCAGCAGTGTATTTGGAGTTTCAATCTACCCAATGCAGTTCAGGAGAATGCTGTTGACTAAGGGCACCACAGCTTCCTGCACTCATAGTGGGAAATGACATTGATAATTTGACATTATTACGAGCACCCCAATAATATTATATAAACTTTGATAAATTTTAAACTACCACTTTCTGGCCACAAGTTTCAAGGGTTGCTTAGTGTGCAGGAACTCTCCCCACAAACCACATCAAAGTGATAAAAATAGGTTTTTAACTCAAGTAGTGAAGCCTTTACTCAAAAATACATTGGTTCCAGTACTGGCTGCATTAGCACACAGGAGCCAGCAAGTCTCACTGCTGGATAAGGTACTCAGTCACTTGATGAAGACTATTAAACTATTTAGCCATTACTGATAATATAATTTACCTTGCTATTATGGTCATTATTATCAGTATTTATGTTGCTCCTGGAAGGTTGAATCAGACAGTGCGTTCACTAACCTGGACTTTACCTGAAAACACAATAATTGCCTCCAATATGTTCCCCAGCCTCCTGCAGCTACAGCTCCTGCAGTGGATCAGAGTGGCCTTTCTCCATCCTTAGAACTATTGCTGTCACAGCTTTGGCCTGGGACAGCTGCTCCTGCCTAGAAAAACTTGTAACCGTGGCTGAATGGTGGCAAGGGCAATGGACCATTCCCCACATGGATACAGGAACCCCGTGCCAGCTGAGCCTTGACACTCTTCTCTGCAATGGATGTCGTAGCAGAGCTCTGCTCCTCCCAAACCAACAGAACATGGGCAAGACAAACCAGATCTGTTCACATTATCGACCTCACTGCCATGTGATGGTGGCTGACACAGGGCTGTGATGTGTCTCAGGAGGGGCAACCTTGCTAAAAAGGCTTGGTAAAAATACCTGGCCTGATATCTTTTATTTTACCTTTTTTTTCTTCCTCTTAAACAAAGTCTGGATGCTTTCTGAAAGCTGGGACTGCTAAGCAGGACCCAGCTGAATTCACCTGAGCTGGTGCAGGGCACTCTTTTGCAAGCTGGCTGATCACAGTGATCCCATTGTGGGTGGCCCCTCAAAAGCTCCAGGGATACTTCAAAGGAAATGCATTGAGATGGGGGAGGACAATGGGAAGGAATTTGCATTTTAAACATGACACTTCCATGAATGAATAATAAGGGATTTGTAAGGCTGGCCACCAAGAATTAAAGGAATAAAACCCTCTTTGGTGCTACAGTTAATTCTTCAGGCCTGTTTTCCAGAGATATTAACTCACAGTTTCTTCCAGAAGGGGCTTTAGGCAGCCAAAACGATTAAAGCAGTCCATCAGTTAAATAAAAGACTAGTCTAGGGAAGGTGGAGCCCAGAACTTAATCTCATGGCACTTGAAACCTCTCAAATTGGCAGCTGGACTTCGATAGGAGGTCTCCAGTCAATCTTAGGAATGGTCTGTACATCTTAATATTATGAAAATTAGCATGAAGTAATTTTCATAGAATTCCTTTAAAATGGGGGCAATGGTGATTTTTTTTGTTGTTGTTTTTCATTTCCACTAGATTTCTAGGTTTTTCAATACTTCATGTGTAGCAGGTTGTGATACTCATCAGGAGTAACTCAGCTGCATCTCCTCTGTGCTTGGGCCCTACAGTGCTGTGAGAGAATTTGGAGAATGAAGCAGAGATTCACCGTGGTGTTGTGCACCCTTCATTAGTCCTGGCCTCGTTACTGTGAGGACATTTCAATGTCCTACAGGATTCAGAACCATATCTCATTTATAGCCCCCCCAAACAGCAGCTTTCCAGCCAGAAAAGTCTCCTATGGCATTGCATGTGCTGAGAAACCTCAGTGATGAGCACAGCACAGGAACACCCATCAGAACTAGTTAATTAATTATTTAAAAATAAACAGATAAACAAACAAACAAACAATTAGCCTCATCTCTGAGTCTCAGGCAACTCCTCCCCTCACCGACCAAACTGCATCCTAACAATGATCAGTTTGAAAAGGAAGAGATTCCTTCTCTCCTGTCACCAGAGTAGCAATTAAAAGATGGATTTATCATGAAATCCCATCTAACCAAGCGCAGCTGGGTGTAGGAAATTCAGCTGAAAGGGGATGGAGAAGATGTTGCAGTTGTAGTAATAATGTGGCAATAAAACAGGAGGAGTCGTGGTCCTGTGCTTTAAAGTTCTTTACGGTGGACTTTCAGTGTGATGCTGGGAAAATTGCTAAACTGCACGCTGCTGCATCCTCAGTCACTAAAGCACAGCTAATATCATGTGCTTTTAAAAGCATTTAGAGGTCTCCAGATGAGAAGTTGTGCTGCACAGCTGACAGAATGCTTCTGATTATTATTATTATTATTATTATTATTATTATTATTATTGGGGGGAAAAGGACAAAACCGAGGTTGTTTCCTCCCCTGTAGTTTCCAGTATCATTTAGAAAGGAAAACAGAAAGCTATTTCTGGAATCACTCAAGGCATAAAATAAGAGTATAACTAGTACCTCACCTGAATATAAGAATTATTTTGAATTTTAGATGATTAAAAAAAATAATGTATTATCAGAAGACACAAAACTCTGCTTCCGGTAGCTGAAGGCAAATTATATATGATTCCATTTGAACTACATTTTCAAGGTAAATTTCAAAGAAAGAGGTCTGAAGCATAAACAAGAATTTAATTTTAGACACCTTATTCCAATATTTACCTTAGTTTTTATCTTTCAAATATAAAGGAGAAAATAATTTTTTTTTTCTGCAGAAGCACCATGTTCTTCTTGTCTTGTCTATTTTATTGAGCAGATTGTTTGTGGCTGTGAATCACATTACAGTAAAAAAAAGGCAGCAGTCCTAGTTCCAGGTACAGGCTCCCTGAATGTGGAGATGGATTCTGTAAAATATTTGGACATTCAGTAAAGATTAAGTTATTTTGGAAGGTACTAAAATGCTGGTTTTACTCACTGTTTTTTTTTATTATTATTATTTTTCAGCAAAGCCAAAACCAAAATGAACACAAAGAGCTGGAACAGTTGGAATAAAGCAGCCCAGAAATCTGAACTTCACACTGGCATGTTGAAAGTTTTTGAGGGCCATTTTAAAGTAATTAATGATCTTTGTTCACCTGATGTCCTGACTGTAAGGGCTGAAGGAAATAACCAGTAGTTTGGAAATAACAATAAACGAGATAGTCTATATCTAACTGTCCCCTTGCCTTCACCCATGACCAGCTTGTCCTACTCTGTATTTTGGCCTCAGTTTTAGCCATGGGCTCTTCCCTAACACATGGGATAAAGCTCTATGCACTTCACCATCCTCACTGTCTAGCTGGGTGAATTAGAGGCAGTAAGCAGAAAAAATTGAGTTAAACTCCACGGTGGATCTTTTTAAAAACTTTGCAATGTTCTCCTCTCCTCTCCTCTCCTCTCCTCTCCTCTCCTCTCCTCTCCTCATCCTTCCCCTTCATTTTCCAAAGGACATTTACCTAGATGTATGCAAAGCCATCAAGAAGGAGCAGGCAGCTCCCAAAGCTGTTTCATCATCTGAGATAATATTAAAAGAGAGGCAGGACTGCTCATCCTCTATTAATGGCTACAATTTTGGCTGTCCAAAGAGAGATTCAGAGAGCTTGCTGAGGCTGAAAATCTAACTTTTAGATGGACAAGTTCATGAAAATGAATCTGACTTTCTCCATTTGACTTCCGTCTGCTTCTCCTTAGGAATCCTTACAGCTGCCTCACATGGGGATTTTTTTTTCTTTTCTTTTTTGCATGAAATGAGGTATAAGAAAGAGAATTCGATGTTAAATATCAACACCTGCCTCATGCAGGGGTCACAATCAATATTTGACCCAAACACAGCAGTGAAATGATCAGCAGAGGTTGTGGGAATACATTTACACCTGAAATCCCTTAGATGGTGAAAAACACCCTGGAGTGGAAAATAATGAAACACTACTAAACCCAAACAAAATTATCAGCATGAAGACAAATGACCTACTGCAACCCAATGCAATCAATTCCCCAGCAGCCCCAATAGGTGGGACCAGTGTGCTTTAAATACACACAGCAGAGTTCCTGGTATCTCCCCAGAAATGAGCAGATCAAATTAATCCCTAAAGCACTTCTGCTGAAATCGTCAAGATTTATGCCACAGATATTTTCCCTTCATTTATCTAAACATATACTTTGAAAAGAGTGTGGTGCAAATAAAATCTCTTTGAGCTTGAATGGCGAGAGCTTGGGAGGAACTGACACAATTTTGCTTCTCTAACAGCCTCCAGCAAGTGATTTAATCTCTTTATATCTCAGTTTTGCTTCCTTTAAAACAAGAATATTGAAAGTTCTGCCCCTCAGAGGGGTGCTCAGAGTGTAAGCTGAGACCTGCTGGATGAAAGGCATGCAGGGCTTTTATTCACATCCCTGTTACAGCATCTTCAGTTCAGCACACAGGTTTACAGTCCATTATTAAAGGAATGTGAGGCAAACAACACTGTCCAGCACTAAATGCTTCAATTTCTGCCCATTCTAACAAAAACAGAACCTGGATTCTCGTTGAGCTCCAGAACCGACAGCCTGGGTTCACTTAACGCCAGCCTCCTCAATACCCTTTTATAAATCCATTTTTAATTTATTATTTTTTACACTTGGCTACATGCAATTCTGCTGCTGCTCAAGAATCAAACCCTTGGTCTCAGCCTTTGCAAAACCTGATAGTGCATTTCTCATTATGTCCATAGTAATTTCAATTATTTTCCTTTGTCTAAGACTTCCGTTACGCTTTGGTGCCTGTAGACATTTTAAGTAAGTACCTTTTTTTATTAGCTGACTCAACACATGACAGATTATTCTGTCCAGCTCTTCTCCTTAGGTCCTTTTGTCAGCCCAAGTCCTTATACGACCTCTCTTAATGTTCCTGTATTGTCTGTGAGGGTGGAAGCACTCTGTGAATTTGACATAAAAACACACCTTTGGGCCAGAGATTTACACCCATTTTTAGAACAACTGACCCAAATGACCCAAATAATTGAAACAATTGGTCCAAACACCACTGTCCAAGTCTGGGAAAGAGAAATGAACACAAAAATGAGCTGTTTTCCCATGGAAAGAGACATGGCGAAATCAAGATTTAAGCTGGGATTGTCAATTTTTCCATCCAGTTCCTTATCAGTCATCAGATCAGTCCTTCAGTCCAAATAATGAAAATAAAATATAGGTTTTGTGCATTTTGGCACCTAATTGCTTGATTGTTTTGGGGGGGGGTTTCTTCTGTAGAAAGAGGAAGGCTGATTTCCCTCAGCTGGAGTTGTTTCTCTTGCAGAAGTATTTTCACTTTTGTCCATGTCTGTGTCTCACTCTGGTCCCCAAGAACATCAGAGCAGTCAAATATTTAAAATCTGTGCTACCTGAAGGTTTCTCTGTGGCAGAACTGACATTCTCAGGCAGAACACACCACTTTTCTTTTGACTCAAAAGTCTTCCTAGGGATGGACAACTCAACCTATTCCATTCCATTCCATTCCATTCCATTCCATTCCATTCCATTCCATTCCAATCATTCCACCCTCTCCCTTTGCTGAATCCCACCGCACCTTTGAGAAACCTTACCACAAATCCACCTCTCCTAGCTGCCTCTCTGGAGATGATTCAAACACAGAAGTTTTAGGCTCAATCTACCACAGCTATTCCAAAAGGCTTCCCAACTGGAGCTAAAAAAAATAATCTCTACCCCTTTTGCAGCAAATTCTGTGGCACTTCTTAGCTCAAGAGCTCGTCCTCCTCAGTGGAGTGTAACAGTGTGGGCACTTCCAGAGATAGAAACAAAGAAAAAATGTATAAAAATATCTTGGGACCACAAAAGAACCACAAAGGACCCAGAGAAGACTCAGAGTTAAGGATTATGAGATGCTACCCTACAGTATGGAACTGCAGGATCTGCTTAAGTAACAAAGACGTGTAATTTAGCCCTGAGGCCAGAGAAATGTTCTTGGCATTTTTAAAATCAGCAATACACCTGAGGCCCCTGGAGGTCTGGCCTGAGCTAGAGGAAGAATGGAAATGAATGGAAAACACACAAATGTTTGTTCTCAAGCATCCTTTAGTCTGCTTTTCACTTGCATGGGAGGCAATTTTCCTCTCTGTACCAACATTACACTGAGTTTTCAACTCTCCTTTACCCCCAAGAAAGGCAACAATAAGCAAAGCTTGTGTGTGGAGAAAAATCCTCATTAACGCTCTGAAGTAAGTTGGGTATATTGTGACATTTTCAGGAGATCTTCCTCCCTCTAGGATTCATTTCTCCAGGAATTTAAGTCAAAATGTACAGAAAAGAAACATCACTTCCAATGAGTGACTCTTCCATCAAAAGACAGAAGGATGAAATAACACATAAAATTTTCCCTAACCCTGAAACAACCCCCTTAAAAATCAAACCCTTCCCTTCCTTCTGACATAACATCCTCGCCTGAAGAACAGGCTTTTTGATGGGGCTGTTTCTGCTGTCTCTGGTTCTGGATACTGTGAGTTAAAATAAGAAAAAAATTACGAAACTATTATTAAGTTCAGAACAAGTCTTAGTGATCTCACTAAATGCTAATTGAGTTTTAATGCTGTTTTCATTAACTTTGTATCCTTTCATATAAAGCTGGAGGGCTACTCAGTGATAAGAGAGCCCCACCAATAGAGTCATATGAATGGATGCTACATGCAAATTCTGGAAGCACTGGGCAATGCTCACAGCGGGGCTTTGACAGGATAAAGATTTTATGGAGTGTCATATCAGGACTTGTTGAGGAGGCTGAATGTCAAGAGTAAAAGCAACATCAGGAAAAAATGAAAGCAAGAAGGACTCTGAAGTGATGGGGTTTTTTTTTGGTTTTGTTTTTGGGGGTTTTTTTGTTGGGTAGTTTTTTGGTTATTTTTTTGGAAACCACAATTAAAAAAATCAACTTGCTACTGTAAGTAGCTAAAAAACCCAATAGGAAGCTCATCAAAAGGAGATTAAAAATAAAAATAAAAATCTGACAGAGAGCAAAACCCTGCCTTTCACCGGAAAGCCTAAGACAGGCTGACAAAATATTCCTGGCAGGCCTAAACTTCCCCAGTTTCCCAGTTAGTGAATCTAACTTTTCAGCAAAGGATTTGGTTTCCTGAGCTGCAGCACTGAGTGTAAAGCTTTGGCTTTGGGGATTATTTTTTTGGCGGGGGTTGGATGAAGAACTTGTACTTAGGCTGTCAGGAGGAAGAACTCTCATGAACAGAAGTCTTACAAAACCAAAGTGTGTCCCTACATGGAATTGCAGAGACCTGAGAACCCCTTCCAGGGCCTCAAGAGGCTCCATGAGAGCTGCAGAGGGATCTTTTACAAAGGCAGAGAGGGACAGGACAAGAAGGAACAGCTTCAGACTGCCAGAGAGTAGGTTTTGATTGAATACTAGGAAGAAATTCTTTGTTGTGAGGGTGGTGAGGCACTGAAACTTCTCTGAAAGGGTTCAAGGCCAGGCTGGATGGGACTTTGAGCAGCCTGGTCTGGTGGAAGGTGTCCCTACTTATGGTGGGAGGTTGGAATGAGATGGTCTCAAAGGTCCCTTCAATTTCGGTTTCACAGTGGATGAGAGAAGAAAAAAAAAAATGCAGTGCCCTGGAAGATGAAAATCTGCTTTCCTGGCTGCTGAGCAGCTTTTCTCCACTGTGCCTGTGAGCACCAAGATTTTACCAGGGAACAGGCATTACATGGACTCACAGCGGGATTTTCTGTTCCCATGGAAGTAAGCTCATTAACTTCCCGGGTGTTTAGACAAAAAACAGCCCTCATGACCATGCATTATAAACAACACAAAAGAAAGAGTGGCCACCTTTTTGACTTAGAAAAAGGTTTCAAAGGGAAAGCAGTCAGTGCTTATTCGCAGAAATGCAGAGTAATCTTAAAGCCCTTTGTTTTGTATTGAAACAACCTAAACCAACAGTATCTGATTTGCACGGTATTTCACAGTGAACCTAAACTGGTTTTAGCAAAGAAAGTGATCTTACCATCAGAACGGTATGGGCTGGAAGGGACCTTTGAGATCATCTCACTCCATGCCCCTGTCATGGGCAAGGATGTCACTCACTGGGTCAGGTTTGCTCAGAGCCCCATCTGACCTGGCTTTCAACACTTCCAGGGATGGGGCAGCCACAACTTGTCTGTGCAACCTGTTCCAGTGCTTTACCGTCCTCTGAGCAGAGAATTTCTTCTGAACATCTCATCTAAACTTGCACTCTGTCAGTTTAAAACCACCTTCCCTTGTCCTGTCACTGTACAAAAAAAAAGTCCCTCTCCCTTCTTTTCATCACCCTCCTTAAGGTACTGGAAGGTGCTCTAAGATTTTCCCAGAGCCTTCTCTTCTCCAGGCTGAACAACCCCAGCTCTCTCTCTCATCCTGTTTGACACAGACATGAACAGAAAAACACACATACACACACAGACTCATGCACATAATACCTAATCCTGTGAGTGCTTTGCCCTCCAGCTCCAAGAAAATGGAAGGGAAGGCTGGCTGTGGGTTAACCTCCTGCACTTTCATTCCTCTTCATAGATGGAGCAATCTTCACTTTTATCCCTGACTGTAATAATTTTTGTGAGTTTTTTCCACACTCCAAGTTCAGGATTTTTTTTTTTAATGTTGCTGATTACCCCAGATTCCAGGTGTAGGTGTGTGTGCATACATGTCTATGTGTGCTCTAGCAAAAAAATTAATGTGGAGTTGGCCTAAAAAAACCAAAACACCTGCAGCAGAAAATTGAATTGAAACTGCCGCACCAAAAGGTCAGCAGGTTCTAAAATTCAGTACATCCACAATTTTAGAAAATAAATTTTAAGGTGATGGCCTTTCCTCACCTGCATTTTTCAACAGTTGTACGAGACTCAAATTTTGCTTTATCCCTGTGAGAATGAAGGACAGAAATGGCTCTGCCTTTGGGTATTCCTGAATGCTGTCATGTTGGTTCCTTTAATCCCACAAGAGTGAAGGAAAGCAGTTTAGTGCTCCACACAGTATTCCTTCTGGCTTTAGAATCATACAGTTTAAGGAGAACTCAAACCTAGATCTTGCCTTAAACCCTGAGTAAGGATTTGAACCGGACTCCTGCCATAAACCAGGAGGGCATGACACAGGCAGGAGAGGTCACTGTTTAATCTGTTCTGTAGTTGTTTCACTGTTCCAAGAGTGTAAATGACTGCTGAGACAGACATTAAACAGGCACAGTCCCATTGCTCCACAGCAAAGACAGGAAGGAGAGGCAGTGTACTCAAATTCTGGTCTTTTCATCAATAAATATTTAAGTATTCATTGAAAGTGGAAAATATGTAAGGAAAAGAAATTGATTTCTCCCTCTCTCTCCCATGTCTGAGCTGATGTGAGTTCCCTTTACCAATCTGAGCATCGTTCTGTCTCTGAGATAATTTTATTAGATTTAAGGTAAAGCTGCTCTTCAGTTTCTCTTCAGATCAAAATCAAGAATGTATTAGAGATGGAGAGTGTTCCCTGGTGATATGTTGGATAATCTGAGACATGAAAAATCTGCCTCTCCCTGGCAGATATCAAACCCAGATGTGCCATGGAGGAGGTGGCTCAGCCAGACAATGAGCAAAGGGCACGAGGAAACTCAGTTTTCCATGCAACACCTCGTTACAAACAACAAAATAATAAATATTTAATTCAAATCCAGCCTGCAAAATTGGCTCTCCAATTATCTCTGGAAAATTGGTGAGTTTAACTGCATGTCAAGCTACTGCGATATGCTTTGTTTATATTAAACAATAAACTATACCAGCCCTTTTTGACCCAGGAGCAACAGATGTAAATTAATATATGCCCAACTCAAGATTAGCATCTGCTACTGCCCAGAAAAACTGTTCATTAAAAGCCACCACTAAGCAGTTCACAGTAAATACAGTGGAAAATTATCCAGGACCAAATAAGAAAATCAGAAAATATTGCTAGCAGTAGATGGCAGAGAAACATTAAAAAAAAAAAAAAGAAGCAAAACTGGCTATTAAAATATATTTTGTACTGATAAAATTAGCCTTAATGAACTATAAAATAAATAAGCCTTAATGAACTATAGCAGCCACTTGCAATTATTTCTGTACTAATAAGCTTGTAGAATATATTTGCCATATACTGGTCATTAACGAGATATTCTTTGAAATATGTAATTCAGTAAAGGAGAAGTTGCTACAAATTAAAGAGATTTCAGGAAATTTTTGTGCCTGTTATTCCACAGAAATATTTGAGCATCAGAAGAGAAGATTTCCTAGGCCAGTGAATACCCAAATTTGTTCAACAAGCTGAAATGGAGGTTTTATAGCTCCTCTCTTGCATTACATTTCTTTTCTATTGTCTTTTCAATATTGTGCTCTGGAAAAAATTGTAAATAAACATTGGTCATTGGGATCTGCCGTGTAAGAACATTTAATAGGAGTCCTTAATTGCATGTTGTAAACATAATACAAATGGCAGTTGTAAAACTGAGAACAATTTTGTTCCAAATAATCAACAAGAATGCCTCTTCGTAGAGCAAACAAGGCATGGTACTATACATTCAAAAAAACAAAAAAAACCCCAAAAACAACCCTCCCCCCCAAAAAAAAAAAAAAAACCACCAAAAAAAAACCCCACAAAAAAAAAAAAGCCCAAAAAACCACCAATCCTTGCAGGAATTGAAATAGAGGAAATTCTATTTTTGGCTTAAGAAAGAAACTCTCATTCATTGGATAGGTTTCTTTGAAAAAGCAGATGCCTTGAAAATATTCCACTGACTATACAGCTTTTTTTTTTGCCTTTTTTTTTTTTTTAATAAATATCTGAAGAGCAGGCAGACAACGAAAAGGGATCAAATGATTGCTGTTTAATGAGTTACTGCTTGTCAGGTGAGAGGCAGAGGCTGGGATGTTATTCTTGGCAAGTTTTGATGGCATGACATCAGGACTAATGCATTTTACTCCTCACTCTCAGCAGGCTGTGCATGGACAGCCAGGGCAGCTCAGCTAACGAGAGGTAATTCAATCAACCTCAGTAATGTGCAAATTGAAGTGATCTTCCTCCACTCCACCTCGCTCTTTGTTTTGGTGACAAGAGGCTTCTCCCACCTTCTGGGCTGGGAGGATGAGATCCATGAGAGGTGCACAGTTCTAAACCTGGTGGTGGCTCTTTGTACAAGCCCCACAAATGCAGTAATTTCTGGTGACCTACTTGTGAGGGGAATTAAATGGTTTATGGGCTATAGAGCAGCACTATAATGTGAGAAAAAAAAATCCATTTCAGTGTCAAAATACAGCTGTTGAGGAATTAGGAATCTGTCAAAGCTCAAGAGAGTTCCATACCAAACTCAAAAGCAAAAAAAGCCATTTCTCCAGCAGTTTTTTTAGGAAACAAAGACTACTGGCTACTGAAGTGAAAAGTCTCCTTTTCCAGAAACACCTTAAAAGCCTATTTTGAGAGCTGAAGAACATTCTGTAAATGAGTGATCGTTGTGAAGCGGATTCCAACTCCTTTTAAAGCCTAATGAAGCTACAAGGAATATTTCAGAAAATTCACCAAGGAGGATGGAATTATAATTCTGTTTAAAGCTGGTTTGAGAATCTCACATCAGAAACATGATTACAATTAGGAGGTAACTATGTACATATTGAACAGACTACATATTATCAAAGATTTATGACCAAAATTTGGACATTTCTAGTTCTCCTTGAGGAGGTAGAGAGCTAACAAAGACATGGTTACCACTACATTAGAAAGAACGCAGTGAAGTGGGAGTTTTAGTGTTTTTATATTATTTTATATTTTTTTAATTTTTATAACTTTTTTTTTTTATTATTTCCTAGGAAGAAAAGGAGGCCACCAAAACAGCCTTGAACACGCCCTGATTTCACTCCCAGTTTTAAAGGATAACTCCCACACAATTGTGGTGACTTGGAAAGAGTCACATGTGTGCCAAGGAGAATTTAACCACCTGCAGCACATCATGGGATAAGGCCATGTCCCAAAAAAAGGTTGACGACCACCAGGGCTTCAGAGGAAATGGCTGGGACAAACCACAGCAATTCAAAGAGTGCATTTAATCACTTGCAGTAATTTTCCTGTGACACTAAAATGCTTTCCAACCTATTGAACATCCCCTGAAACAGCACTCGAATTTTGACACTGAAGGAACAGAACAATCTTCCCATCTTACCTCACTGTGAGAGGAACAACACCAGACACACTGTCCCCTCCAACATCTTTCTCCATGAAGATATCATCATGGATGTATTGCCTTTCTTAGAATCTGCCCTGCTGGGATATTCCAGCAGGAAATTTTCCAGCTAAACTGACAAAATATTAACAAACTTTTACCAAAGAAAACCATCCTGTGCTGATTATCAGGTTTTTTTCCAGACAACACTGATCCAAAATTACCTTGCTTTGACACCACCACCTTATCTATTAAAATATGGATATTGATCTGATATTGATACCCAACTGTGATGGACAAAAGGCTCCCCAACAGTTTAGAGTTAGAAAGTTTAATGCCACACCAGGTGGGATGGCTCCCTAATATTGGCTATGAAGTTTACAGGTAACCACAGAGCCCTTTTATTTACAAAAGTATCCAATACACAAAATACAAATGCATGCTCATAACCCCAGTAACTCCCATTCTCTGCTTGGTATGTAATTAGCTAAAAAGCTGTTATACTTTGTCCCTAGAAATGCGTCAGTGGTCCTTTTCAGGGGGAGGGTTCCCCAAAAGAGGAAGTAAAATAAGTCTTCCTCGTTCTGACCTTTCTACCTTTTCAATGCAAACGTGACAAAAAACCTCTGGTAGGACTCCCAGTGTCCTGTCTTCGTGACTGTTCAATGAGTTTCTGGACACAGGAGGTTTGCAATTGTCTTATATTCCTGAAATCTATTTATCAGATTCTCTGTTTCTCATTACAAGCACAGCTAAACAAACATAAAGGTGACAAGCAATTAGTTACCAAGATCTGGGATAGCTATTTCAGATTCGGCTTCTTTCAACTAACTACTACTTTTAAGTTTAGCAAAGCCCATCTATCTATTTTAATTAATTTCAGCAAAGCTTATCTTCAGCTAAAATCTTCTCTAAAATCCTTAATTCTTTGAAGTTTGTGTCTCACTGTCTTGAGTTATGGAACCAAAACTGTCGCTGTGGGACACGATCAATGAGACACGGAGTCGTGGTTCAGAAGGCTGATGCTCCAAAAAGGGGCTGGTTTATTCTCAGAACCTATTTTTATACCTTTTTACAATGTGCCCACCTAAGAGGTGGGATCCCTGGACCCATTGGCCACACCAAGGGTCAACAAGCAAAGTCCCTCCTCAGAAGAGGGAAAAGTGAAAAACAAGATAGTTTACATAGAGTGACCTTGTTTACTGCTTCGATCCCTGGGAAAGAGTTTAAGAAGAATGCAAACATGAGAAACAGTGACTACACAAAACTGTGTACTCTATTTCATTTCTTGAAAGCAGTTGTGGAGATGTTTTTTTCTTTATCTCTTGTAACTCCAGGGGGAGAGGGGCAGACGCCTTCTGATAATGGGCCAACTGTTAAAACCAGGTGGGGCAGTGTTTCTTATCTCTTTCACCACCCATCCTCCCTCCAGGGGGATATTTTCTGCTAATGGGCCATTAAGGCTCACTAAGGGCATGACATATTCCATTGTGAGATGCTCCACCCAGTGGGGGGAGCCAACCATTCCTACCTGGATAAAAACTGAGACGTAGGAACACCAGAGATCTGGTTCCACCGGATTCCTGGAGGAAGACTGGACCCTTCTCACCATCACTGGACCCTTTTCTCTCAGGAACCACAGAACCACAGAACCACACATCTGCTGTGTGGAACCACACACCTGTTCTGTGTTGCTCCAACAGAACCACATCTGCCACTCCAGGAGGACTCACTTTTGGACTGCTTCCAACACCCTGACCAACAGGGTGTCAGGTTGTAGCTCTGACTCTGTCAGGGTTTCTAGGATTATTGTTTGTTTGTTTGTTTTACTACTACATTTGTTAATATTCCTAGTAAAGAACTGTTATTCCTATTCCCAAAACTTTTCCTGAAAGCCCTCAATTGCAAAAATTATAATTTGGAGGGGGTGAGGGGTTTACATTCCCCATTCCAAGGGAAACTCCAGCTTTCCCTGGAAGATACCTGTCTATCATAACCAAAACACTCACACAGAGGATAATGTTCAAGTAACACTTTCAGTGAGTTTCGGCACCAGTGAGAATCTGACCCTACCATGTAGGGAATGGCTCTGATGAACTTTGTCCTGCCCTATTCTCAGGAAAACCTCTGAGAATCTGTGGTGGGTTGACCTTGGTTGGACACCAGGTGATTACCAAGCTGCTCTATCTCTCCCCTCCTCAGCAGGGTTGCAGCAGTGGGGGTGGAGAAAATAAGATGGAACAAAAAACCATTTGGACAGGGTAAAGGCAGTTTAATAAGGCAAAAGTGAAGGCTGCAGGTAGAAGCAAAGGAAAACAAGAGATTTATTCTCTACTTTCCATCTGTAGGCAGGGTCCAGCCAGTTGAGATAACTGGAATGATGATAAAACATAGAGAATTTGTGTCATTTGTTGGATCAATACAGAGCTGGCCACCCCTGATCCCCCAAAACACCAAGCTCTGCACCCAGCAGCAACAACCTCACCCACATCTCCATCATTCCCAGGCCAAGAGCAATTGATCTCCACAGAGGAGCTCACTGCTCTAGCTTTATAAAAAAGAATCACATAGATTCCCAAGCTGACTTCAATGCAAGTCCACTCACTCCACAGTCCTTGGGCACCAGGATGAATGAGGGACTCCCTTCTGCTGATCTTTGCTCACAACAGCACAAGCTCACTGCATTGTTGGGGCTCAATGAGACAGAGAAGTCCAACTGAAAATATCAGCTGATAGTGGTGCAGTGACATGAGAGCAGTTTCTGACTCTGTGCTGCTCCTCTAAAGAGTTTAATCCTCCCTTCTCCTGGGGCTACTGATTTATGCCTCAGAGAACCCTCCTGAGCCATTCATCACTGCAACTGCTCCCTGAGCTGAGCACCAACTGCTCCCTCAGACATCACTGCTCCTGAGGAATTGAGACTATCCATAGGGAAGAGGTCACTTGGCACTGACTCATTCAAATATTCTAGGTTTATAACCATATTTTCCAAGTTGAAACTGAAATTTTAGTCATTTAAAGCCACACTTGGGCTGGTGTTGCCCACAATTCTAGCTGAAATATCAGCTTTTCACATGTTATTTTCTTAAACATCTGTGAATGGGACAGCAAGTGAAAGAAAAACCATTGGTCTGAATCAGTGAATCCATTTTTGTGCTGTTTCACAGCTCAAACTGAAAGTGCTGAAAATCACCCTCTTCTGCCAGGTCCTCAGAGGTGTGTCAGGATGGTTTAGGTGTAAAGGAGTTACAAAGCATAAATAATTAGTGTCTTCAGAGGGCTTTGGGAAGTTCAGATCAGAGACTTGGCATGCATCAGAAGGGTCAGCATCATGCATTCAGTGGGAGTATCCCATTTTCCTACTGATGGCAAAGAAACCTGTGATAGGATGAAGAAAGCTGCTGGCTGTCGCAAAGTCCTGCTGACTTTGGAATCAAATCAATGAACTCAAGTTAATTGAGCTGCAGGAACTGTCTGCACATCAAGTCTTAAGCAAAGGTAATGTGATACATCCTCCCTTCACTCTCACAGAGTTAATGACCTGGCATTATGTGATACTTATAAAGGTCAAAGACCATAAGATGGGCAACAATCATAATCTGAAATACATTGAAACACAGTAACCTGATTGTGTGATGTCCCATCAAAATACTAATCTGTTTGAAGGTTTGTCTCAATAGTAAAAACTCAGAGAAATTCTTAGAAATGAATCTGACTATTTCTGGGCACTTCTGCCTTTCTTGCCTGGTTATTTTGAGGGATTTTTTTTTTTTTTGTACAGAGCAGACTCTTTATCTCTTAAAATTTCTTTTTCTACTGGTAATCATTTCTCTCTTCTGCACATTCGTGGCAGCACATTTTTATTGTGCTGTCAGGGAAATAATTTAGCAGAGAGAAGTGGAGATGTGGCCATTGGAATCAGGAAAGTCTTAAAGAATACGAATGTTAGCCTAATTTAAGAAATTGGGCCAAATCATAAGCCCAGGCCATTATATATTATTCAGGGAAAATTCAGATCTCATTTTTGACTCACTTAAACTTGAAGCAAAAAGTTACTGCAGAATCAGGATGTACCTCAGTCTTCTTGTCAAAGCAACAATTGAGCAGGGATGCCAGGATCCGAGCAATTAATTATAGACTAAAAGACAAGAACTGAAATGACAAGAATTGACACCTGACTCTAAATGTAGGAACTTTTTCAAAGTAATAGGATACAAGGGAAAAAAAAAATATTACAGAGCTATTGATTCCTGATTGCGCTGCACAGCAAACATGGCAGCAATACCACAGCCAGGGCAGAGGGGTGAATTATTTTAGGATTTCAATGACAGCTGCCAAAAATATTATGACCCTTAAAGAGCTTGAAAGATTGAAACAAGGTTGAAAACTTAGCCATTCACATATTAAGCCACATATAGATGTGTGGTGAAAACAGAGACACCAAGAAAAGTCCTGTGATAACAATTTAAAAGGCAAATGAAATACCACAAAATAAAACTCCTCTCTGTGCTTTGCCTCTATTTACGAAGTTCCCAAGGTTAGATTATTTCTCTGTTCAACACTGAGTAGGAACTGCTGTGCTTTAGCAACCTGACATGGCCAGGGAGAGATGCAGTGGGCAAATGTCAGAATTTCTGCTGTGTGTGTCAGAGGAGGGTGCCCAGACTTGTCTCCTGCCTGGAAGGAACAACAGACCTGCAAATGCCAGGTGCCACAAAGCCACTTGTCAGTCTTTCCCTCTCTGCCATCCCGACCCTCTCCACCCCGACACACAACAGGGGCTGTGACTGAATTTGTTGGTGGCAAGAGGAACAGCACGCAGGGACAGTGCAGTGCACGAGGTACCAAAATAATCCAGCCAACTCAAAAAGCATAAGGTCTGAAAGAAAAACAAACACCAAGGATGGGCTTGCGCTACACCAAGGATGATGTAAAATCAGCTGTCTGAACCTCATCCTCATTGATCAGGTTACATAAAACACTTAACCTCATTAGAAACCCATAAATGAATTATGCAAGGAAAGCTGTAACCATGAGGGAGGGGAAAAATAATCCAAACTAAACCAATGTTTTCTATTTTTCTATGATAATTCAATTTAAATCCAAAACAAGACAGCTGCATATTAGGGAAACACATGCCTGGAGACTGATTATAACTTTTTTACATGGACTACAGCCCAATTAAGGAGACACTGTACAAGATGTTAAGTTAGATATTAGAAAGAAAATCTTTACTGTGAGGATGGTGAGGCCCTGGCACAGGTTGCTCAGAGAAGCTGTGGCTGCTCCATCCCTGGGAATTTCAAGGCCAGGCTGGATAGGGTTTGGGGTAACCTGGGCTAGTGGAAGGTGTCCCTGCCCATGGCAGGGGGTTTGAAATTGAGGAATTGAGTGATTTTTAAGGTGCCATCTAAACACAGACCATTCTATGATTCTAAGGATTTCATGTCTGTACATTCAAGATTACATGGAGACTGCAATCAGAGTGCAACTCCTCACTCAGGATAGTTAATATTTTAGAGGTTGATGATGATTCAAAATCCAAATGGTCAAATTATCAAAAAAGGAATGGATCAATGCCCATTAAAGATTTAATAACTTGTCTCCTGTATCAGAAAGGCTTTGAACTTCAAGCTACTGAATGCTGGGAAATCTGAGGAGTCACAGCCCACAAGATTTAAGGAATTTATATGGAAAAGTCTGTGTGCTCAGCCAGTAACCTCTGGCTGACAGAAATGTGTCTTAGTAATGGTGAAGGCACCCTCTGCTGCAATGACTTCTTCCAAGAACAGGGCTCAGTCAAGTCATCATTCATTCTCTCTTTCTTTGGCTAATGGCATTGAGATGATGTTGTTGTCACTGGAAACCATATTTTCCAGCTGTCATGTACATGCAGCATCTTTCTCAAAGTTTGTCACCTCTATTTTATTATAAAGAAGGCTCAAAACTTAGGATTCCAACAGTCTTGATTGTCACTTGGGATAAGTGTGCACTCATGCAAATGAGTCAAAAGAAGGGCACAGAAGGTCTGTCTAGCTGAAATATTGACACTATCCAAAGCTGTTGTTAACAAAAAAAAGCTTCTTTCAGACTGCTCCTGCAATGCTGTCCTTTTAAATGGTCCCTGATGTTGATGGAACAGAAAAAAAAGAGCAGCTGCTCCAAGATGTGCACAATGTGACCCAAAAGTTCCTGAGCTATTTTCCCAAGGTGTCAGCAAACAAATGTACAGACACAAGTCCTCAGGAGTTTCTCTGCATTCGCTGTGGATGCTTCTCTCTCTCTCTCTGCCAGACAAAACTGCCCCAAGGGAGCAGTGACACACTTATGGCAGGGCCCTCGACAGGCAAAAGTCAGGGCTGGGAGCTCTCCTGAACAGCTGCTCTCTCTCCCTGCACACACTGAGCCAGCAGCCAATGATGGCACAACTGCCTGGGAAACTCACAGGGAAAGCTGCTTTTTACTCTGCAAGCTCCACCAGGTGATGTGCCCTGTGGAAGGAATGGGCTTCTCTGTGTCCAAGCCATGTCCCATTCCTGGTGTGGGGAAAAAAATTCTTCATTTGAGAAGAACTGTTGCTTCAGTATCATTATTGTAAAAGCAGAAACATCAACCAATTAAAAAAATAAAAATAATAATACTTTCTATTCTAATGGTCAAAACAATAAATACATATCATACTATTAATTAACCAGTCATAGATATTAATAGCATAATTTCTTTAATACACTGGATAGTGACCTTCATATTTCTTATCAACAGCCGTGAAAGCTAAAGAAGCCTAACTTTAATATCCTGCAAATAGGATTTAAACCACTGGAATGGAGGTTTTTCTGGGGGTTTTTCTTTTGGCTTCTTACTGATCCAGCACAGAACAAACATTTTGGGGAGATGTTAAGTGGAAGTTCTTGCCAGTCATTACAAAACTTCGGATTTTATTCAGTGATATGTCCTGTGCCAACCAGAGTATTTAGTAATTAGTTCTCTCACTTGCTTTCCTCCCTTTATTTGTCTGAAGCCATGAAGAGCTGTTACACATTAAACCCCAGCTGTTCCCTATCTCCCTAAAGTGTGTAAGAGAGCTTTATATGAACCTGTTTTTTGAGGTAGTCTTTATATCCATTGATATTTTTTAAAAAAACATGGATTTTTAAAGAAATCTGTTTGCATTAAAATTCAGAATAGTGTTTCATCTATCACTGTGGGCACAGAAACCCTGAAAACATCCTGATTTAGAAATCCTCAAAGCATAAATATGAAATCTGCTGCACACCACTAGGGCTAACCCAGATTAAGAACCATTTATAAAGATCAGAAATCATTGTTATGCCAGCATAACTCAATGCAGGTCCCGCCTCCAGTTCTACTGCTGCAGAGTAACTCTTGTTTCAGAAGCTCAATACTTAGTTTCACAACTGATGATGAAAAGTAGAGCATGATATTTTTCCTGGGGCTTTCATTAGTATCTCTAGGTTCACTTCCCTCAAGACACAGATCTCATAACAGGAGATTAATTTTGATTTTCCAATGGAGTTTTGTTGTAAGAATATTTTGTTCTCTGACTTTCTCCACTAAAGGGATTCTGATTAAAATGTGTCTAGATGTAGTTAACTGATGGTGAGATTTGTCATTTCCAGTAGATAGGAATATTTAACCATACTAAGAGAAAATGCGTTCTATTACAGATTATCCTGATGGAACACATTTCCAAACTAATGCAGAGTAAAAGCAGAGTAAAACCAGAGTAAAAACTAAGGCAATAAAAATTATTGTAGTTGCTCTAGATTTAAATTATCAGGACAGATCCCTGTTTCCACCCATAAGCAGTGTCTCTCCTATAAAAATGAGATTAAAAATACATAGAAATAGAAATAGATAGATAGATAGATAGATAGAGAGATAGATAGACAGATTGATATGCTGTAAGAACCTTGAAGTTGAGTCAATTAAAGGTCCATTCCACTAATATCTTCCTTGCTTCAGGGCTGGCCAAACACCTAAGTAAATATTCAAGGGTAGCAAAATATTTCTACCTGTTTCTCCTAGCAGTGATGTAGGGCTTGTGATCACCCTCATCCAAACCAGTGAGGTGATTCTTGACATCCTTCAACAGGTTGGGTTTTTTTTTTCTTTTTTTTTTGATTTGTACAATTCCTTCTTGTACCCAAATTTTGATGGCCACAGTGTCATGGCAGAAGTGCCAAAGCTTAAGAAGTGTGAAGAATCATATTTCTATGATGGTTTTGAGCTAACCCCTTTTAGTTCCCAGTGGAAAGAAGGCACTTTAGAAGCCTCATCCTCACGTGGAAGGAGAGCATTTTCAACACTGAACCCTTGTTAAACAAAAGAATTAAAAAACTCTCTCAATGCTTTGTGCTTTCCCAAGGGTAGTTTCACAGAAGACTTGCTGTCTGCAGGAAAAGTCCCATTTCTGTTTTTAGGTTCTGGCTTTGCCAGATGGGACCCCTGCCCTGGCAGCAGGCACACAGCCCCTCTTTGGGGGGTAGAAAATCTGTAAATCTGATATTCTCTCCTTGAAGAATGGCATGACAACCTTGTAAAGAAGGAGAAACCCAGACATGCTCTGCATCAGAAAGGGAATATCACAAATAATTGGTGAGACATTCTCCCACAGCAATGAGGGAAAAGAAAGAATTTTTTTTGTGTGTGTGTGTCTTATACTTTACATTTAAAGGACATTCTGTTTTACAAGGTAAACATGCTATAGGTGAAACTTCATTAATAGGATGAAGTGGCTTTGATATCTCACCTATATTCTCAAGATTACAGCCCAATCCTCCTACTAGAGACCAATATGCCTTCTAGGTATAGATCCAGAGCAAAGATCACCAAAAATCCATTTTTATTTTTCCTCCCTACTGAAATCTTCAGTTGTTTGTCTTTCTGTTCCTCAGGAGGGTCTCAGGAACATCTCAGAAGATAAAAGCACTTGGGAACACCTCTGGGCTCTTGGACTGCCCCTGAACCTTCTCCAGTCTAGAGTCTTTAAAACTGCTTCTGCATCTCTAACTCCTAATCTTAATAATTAGGATCCATTAGCAAGCATTGCTATGAGATTTATGTAAAATCAGACACGACACAAACAGCAGAGGAAAGGGTCATATGTTGTTCTGTTGCAATATCATCTTGCCTTAATTTTAAGGATCCATCAAGAATATTTCTAATACCCTTTAAAAGAAAATATTTCAGTATGGCAGACCTGACTCTGCAGATGGAGATAATTTTTTCTTACCGTGATCAGCTTCCTAAACTGCCTTTCAGGCACCTGAGAGAGTGTGATGAAAGACTTGGACCAAGGGTTTTACCTGTGCAAACCTCAGCCAGGTCAGCGCTTGACGGAGACGGCGATGATGATGACAACGAGCAGCAGAACAGCCAAGGCGATGGAAAGAAGGCAGCACTTCATCTTCCTGGCTCGTAGCTGAGAGGAGAAAGAGAAAGAAATTAATTCACAGAGATTAAATCCACACAGAAATGTTATTTTTCCGTTGAAAGAATGGTTTGGAACAAGCTGAAGCAATGGAGAGAATTTCTCTGGTTTTTTTCTGGACTGACTTATCCTTCTGGATAATCCAGATTCCTCCTCCTGGATGCAATCCCCTTTTTCTACACTACTTTCTTCTTGCTTAAATCACTGTGCCACATTAAATTTCCAGGCTCTGCTTGGAGGGCTGAACTTGGGTGAGGCCACTCAGTTTGGTTTTGGTCTGGGGGTGTTGGAGCTGCATCTGGCTGCCAGGAGAAAACTGTTCCCTGTAAGAGAAAGAGTTCCCTCTTTACTCTGCTGTGCAATGAAATTGAGACAAGCACTGACATGGGCTGTCCACAGGGCAGGCAAATGTGCTTCCAGTGTTAACCACCCTGATCTCATTCACTTTCAGATATGGTAAAAGAGATTTTACGGAGTTTTAATTTTGATGTCTGTTTCTACTTAAACCCATCAGTCTTCCTAGTGACCTCTGTGGATGTGATGCTGTTTCTTCCTATTTAGAACCTCTGCAGATAATTCAATTCCCCTTCCTGCTTTTTAGATGGATTAGAAGGAGGGTGTTTCCATGATCTCGCAGTGTAAGTAGTCCTGTTTTCCAATACACACACAAAAAAGTGACTCCAGTGAAATCCTCAACTTGGACATTTTCCTTGAGACCAGATCAACCAGTCCTCCAGCCACCAAGGCTGATAACATCATCTTGATGTGACAAACCAGTTGCTTTATTCCAGAATCCTTTACCTTCCTTCCAACTCAAGAAACACTCTCACAGGAGAGATGATGTCAATATTACTGCTGTTATCCTTTTCCTGCTTTTCCTTCCTTTCCCTTCCCTAACTGCTGCAATCAGGTCTCCCAGTCTGCCCCGGATCCTTCTCCAACTGCTTCACATCACTCTGCACTGCACTGCATTACCCACAGAGCCACTGCTCCCCAGCTGTTCTGTTCTGTGGATGTTTTGGTCTCTCACACTGCAAAGGGCAGGAGACCCATCTCTTCCACTTCCAAATCCTGTCCTTCATTCCCTCTCAGTGCCTGAGCAAGCTGGGGAAGCACTTCCAGCAGGGAACAGTGATGCATGGCCTGTCCTCTCTTCCAGAATCAACAGCCAATCAAACTGGTGGTTTTTACCTAAGTGTGGATTTCCAGATTATTATTTTTTTCAACTTAAAAGTGCTGTACTGTCCTGCCTCCCTAGCAGATAATCAGTGAATCATCGTGGCTCTCCATCAGCTTTTCAATCACTCAGAGAGGTTTTCTTTGATTTGGAAGAGAAAAAAAAAAAAAAGAAAAAAAAAGAAAAAGAAAAAAAAATAGAATAAAAAAATGTGTTAAATATATCATTCCATATGGACTTCTGAAGAGGGATCTTCTTGTCAGGCATGCTAGGAGGGAGTGTGTGAGGGGACACTATTCCTCTTCCCAAACCCCAAAACCCCTGATTTGGAGCACAGATTTGTTCATGCTTTTCCATCAGTTTACTGTAACCCTGTGGGGGAGAATATGAGTGAGCAGAGGCTCACAGAAATTACTGTGAGGGTAGTGAGGTCCTGGCACAGGTTGCCCAGAGAAGCTGTGGCTGCCCCATCCCTGGAAGGGTTCAAGGCCAGGCTGGATGGGGCTTGGAGTAACCTGGGACAGTGGAAGGTGTCCCTGCCCATGGTGGGGGGTTGAATGAGAGGATTTTTAAGGTCTCTTCCAACCTAGAGCATTTTATGATTCTCTGATTCTTTTTAACTTTGTTTGTTTGTTTGTTTGTTTGGGTTTTTTGCACACACAAAAGGATGTTTCTTCATAGCAGATCCTCACCTGACACTTAAATTTCTTCAGGAGTAACTGCAATGCACCTTGAAATCTCAGCCCATGAGACAACAGACTTGCTACTGCTTCCCCTTTAATTTTAACCTTCATTAATTCCAAGTCAAACCAGGAAGCCTCTGCTTCAAACTGCAGATTTTCAAAGGCACTTGGATGTGCTTGTCCACTTCTAAAACGTCAGAGCCTGTGTTTGGTCAGCAGAGGATGCTAATGGGTCATTTAGCTTAAAGTAGAATTCTCAAATAGTCCCATTAGGAGCTTCAAAAACTGCACAGTTATCACTTCACATGGCTTTTCCATCATTCCCTTTGCAGAGAGATTCCCTTCTTTTCCTCTTTCCAGCATTACAAAGTCCGAGTCACTCTTATTTTGTGTTTCCATAGTCTCTTCTCCCTTCTCTTGTTCCTTGCTTTTAACCAACTAAACCACAAACAGAGACTGATCAGAGGACAGGAGAGATGCAGCCCAGCCTGAATCCTGGGATTTAGCTCACATTTTATGAGCTGGCTTGGCTGGCAAGTCAGGGTAATGATTCTGGCTTTTTAAAATATCTCCTAGCACATTTAGTGTAACTGTCCTTCACAGCCATAAAACCCATGGCAGGACTTTCCTGTCTATTCCTAGTTGTTGTTGTTGTTGTTGGTTGGTTGGGGCTTGTGGTTGTTTTTTTTTTGTTTTGTTTTGGGGGTGGGTTTTTTTGTTTGTTTTGTTGGGTTTTTTGTTGTTTATTTTTTGGGGTGTTTTTTTTGGTTTTTTTGTTGTTGTTGTTGTTGTTGTTGTTGGTTTTGGGTTTTTTTGTTTGGTTGGTTTGGCTTTTTATTTGTTTGTTTGGGTTTTTTTGTGTATTTTTTGTTTGGTTTGGGTTGGGTTGGGTTTTTTTCCTTCTTATTTTACATTTCAATAAGGAAAATGTTGAATTCTTTGAGCTGCTTTTTTCTCCAGCCATAAATCTGCACATTGCTGGTGAAGCAGTAGAAGCAGCTTCTGATCCCTTCCTGGATGCACCATCTTCCCTACAGATCCTGAGGAAGAGTGGCAGGATCCCAGCACTCCAGGGTTTTGTCACTTTATTAGAAAAACACAGACAGATGAGCAATACCAGCATGTCCCTTTACTGGGCAAGTGCACACCCTGCTTCAGGGAGGGCCTTGAAAGAATCCCTTCAGTGAGACTTGGCACAAAGATTGGGCTTGATGGCCTTGGAGGTCTTTTCCAACCTTACTATTCTATGACTTGATGATATCCCATGGAGCTCTCCAAGCCTGTCCTGTGGAGAGGACCAGCCTAAATTTCTGTGAGCTCCTGGGATCCTTTCCCTGCCTTTATCAGAGGAGAAAGATGCAGGCACAGAATGTGTTGAACAGATTCTCCTCCTTGGACAGGAAAACAGGATCTGCAGACTGTGGTATGGGCACCCTCACTTGAATATTACATAAATACACACTAATAAACAACATAAATAATAATATTACATCTAACAAACTCTGCTTATTATTTTTAGTTTAGTTTAGTTTAGGTTAACAGACTCTGATTGACAAACTGAGGTTACAAATGGTGTCTTAATGCCCCACTACCATTCTTGAAGGAAACTGAGAGACAAAAAAACAACCCCACATCCATTTTAATGAGTTTTTCAAAGAGGTTTTTAAGAATCTTGAGGTAACATTGCACACTGGAAGCACAGCAACCTCAGAAATGTAAGCACTGAGCAGCAAAGAAATTCCAGAGTTTGTGTTCTCCATGTATGCATATACAAGGATCAGTCTTTGCCCTCCCTCTAAAGTTGAGTTTCTGGCTTATTCAGTAAGGGAATAAATATTATGCTGTGTACATCATACATATTTAGAAATTTTACTTATCTACTCAAGTTTTCTTCGGATATCTATCCAAAATCATGCTCACATGAGACCACGCAAAGCTCTTAATGTAAAGATCCTAATTTTTTCATGGGGTTTCCATGACAGCAGAACCATATAATTAAATGCCTTCCATCCCAAACATCAGTGCAGTGATTGGGTTATACCCATTTTAAATGGAGGATGTAGAGACACATTCCATGGGTGAAAGTACAGCTGATCTCAAAAGAGTTCCAGTTTTCCCAAGGAATTAAAAAAAAAAAAAAAAGAATAAAAAGCAAATGTGATTCATGATGCCACCCCTTGCACTGAAGTTAATCTACACTTACAAGGAAATGGAAAACTGTTTCCAGACCTGTAACAGGATTCCTCACCGGGACAAATTCCTTACTGCCCTGAGACAGACACTGTGAGGTTTCTGCCATAATTTTAGTGTCTCCGAATAACAGAACCACAGCCACAGAAAAGTTGAGAAGTTGAGGAAAAATCAAAAAAAAAAAACCCAACCAAACAAAACAACCCACAAAAAGCCAAACCACCTGTAAAATGAATCATTCATGTTACAGCATAATCCTTCAGGGAGCTTTGCATTTTTGCAGCATTTCCCACACATCCGACTAATACGCAGTGGATTTCACTCATCTTTTCCCAGCTCTTTCTCCCCTCAGCTGCTGAGGATCCTTTTCTCACACTCTGCATTATTCCTATTCCCTATCTTCCCTGGCTTCCCCCCGAGCTCTGAGGCAATGTGATCTCCTCTCAGTTCCTGCAACTACGTCCATGATTGCTCACAGGAGCAATTTTAAGACCATTTTGCCCAGAATCTTCCACCTGCACTTGGAGTTAGATGTTTGCAGACAAGATGTACCCAAGATCACTGGCACAGCAGATGGATCAACAGCTGAAGGGCATTTTGGGTACAAAATAAATTTGGAGGGTCTTCAGCTCAACTTCAAAAAGTATCCAGAAAACCTGAGGGAATAACTGTTTTGTTGGTGTGGTGGTTTTTTTTTTTTTTATTTTTTTTTTTTTTTTTTTTTTTTTTTTTTTTTTGGTTTTTGTTTTTGTTTTTTCCAGAGACCTGGAGGTTTTGCCAAACACTCCTAGAGGTCACAAAATCACAAAAATCTATGGCTGTTTTCTCCATTTCTGTCCTGGTAAATTGCAAAACTCTGTCCACATACAGGAGCTCCTGGAATTTAACAAAACCTCCCAAAACCCATGTTTCTCCCAGGGAAAGGTATCCTGGAACTCCACCTTGGAAAGCACTGACTCCCTTTAACAAACTGTTAAAATGAGTATTTAAATAGAGATAGAGAAATCGACGCAACAAACAATCTTAGGCTGAATTTGGGAAAAGTTCAAAGCTACAAGATTATCTTCTGCTGGAAAATGTATGAGAAATAATTATAAGCCCACTATCAGATTTCATTTTAATTATCTTAGCTTATTCTAAACCTTGAATGCTATGCTGCAGCACTGCTCTGGTTTTATAGCTCTGTCCCAACCTGTTGTAAGTACATTTCCCATAACACCTCGAATTTGTTGATTAAATTGGAGCTAATCTATTTTCTTTGTACACATTTTCCCAAGATGAAAAGAATGCAACATGGGACCAAAAAAAAAAAAAATTCTAATCCTGTAGCAAGATGTAATGGCTTTTTACAGTTATTTTTTCTGGGCTCTCAGGGTTTTTCAGTAAAATAAGTAATGTTATATTTTAATCCTGACAGAGGCTCTTTAAACACACATGTGAAACAGGAGTGAAAAGCAGGGAAGGAATAAGCAAGGCTATTTAGGGACACAGTTGAGAAGCACTTTATATTGACAGGCAAACTGGATGTGACTGAGCCTGGAAGAAACCTTCCCCTCATTGTTTCAGAAAATTAAGCTGCAAGTCATATTTTACAGCCTGGAAGATATTTATTTCTTGGGGGTGAAATGTTGAAAGATATTTAATTATGTCACAACAGATAGTTAATTAATTAAAACCCATTAAAGCCCATTACAGCCCCAGGCCCAGAAAAGTAAGTTTCATCTTGGAAATTCCTAAGCAGAGACATTTACAAGGAGGGGAAAAAATTGCTTTCTTGCTAAGGATTAGAAAACTAGCTGAGGCCAAGCATACATAATAGAAGAGGCTAAAGGAAACTCTTTTCCCTCTATTTATATTGAATGGAGAAAAACCCACCAACCAACCAACCAACTAACCAACCAAAGAAACAAAAAAGCACTTGGTTCACATATAGAAAAGCAGCACTGAGCCTCTCCACCCTTTGTGGATTGATTGCATTATGGACTATAAGGCAGGGAGGTGGGATTTCTCAACTGCCTCCACAAAGGAGGTGAAAATCCCTAGAAACAGGAATTTTAGTTCAGGCAGGGATTTGTACTAGAACAGCTGCTCTATTCTGGGAACATCAGAGCATATGAAACCACTTCAGAGCAGAGTTACACTCTACAGCTTCATGGTTGGGGAGGTTTCTAGGTCTTCTGCAGGACAAAATTGAGCAGGTTGCTTTCATTAGAAATTAATTAAATTGATCTCCCCAGTATCCCACCTTTATTCCATTGCTCCCAGGTCTCAGCACTGGGATAAGGATGATGACAGTAACCAAAGAGCTTTGGCCAAGAGGGATAACACAAGACCACCTGACTCTCTCTCCCCCTCCTCCAATGTTAAATAATAGAAAGATCAATAGAAAAACGGGATTGCTAAGGTTGGAAAAGACCTCTAAGGTCACCAAGTCCAACCTTCAACAATAGCACCACCATGTTAACCATTAAATCATGTCCTTGAGTTTCATATCCACCTGTTTTTAGACACTTCCAGCAACTCTCACTCCACCTCTTCCCCGGGCAGCCTCTTCCAATGCTTCCAAAGATTGGGAGTGAGGACTAGGAACAGGTCTGGAAATACCCTGGGCTCTTCAGCTTGGTTGTGTGGGCAAGAACCTGTCTCCTAATGAAAAAGAACCTTTTTTCCATTATTATTTCTTTGGTTATTATGGTAAGCAAGCAAAAATCTACCCATGTACTCAATGCCAACAGACTCCATAAGACAATCCATTTTACTTACAGAAATGCTCACCCATATTTCAAACACAATTTTAAAATAAAGAACAAAACTTGAAGCATTTTCAAGCAGAGCCAGGACTGAAAGAAGTTCTGAAAGTACAACTCCACTACTCCACCAAAGAAATCATTGCAGATCAATCTGCTCTGGAAATTTATTTCTTGCAAACCCATTCAGCAGATAAAAAACAAAAATTAATAAATTTAGCAACCACACAATAACAGCCTCCAGTTATCAGGTCAGGTCCTTTTCAGGGCCTCTGTTGGGCAATGAAAACACACCCTGATTAATTTTCAAGTGCTGCTTCCTTTATTGTAAGATTAACAAATCTGTTTGACATAAAATGGTTCATTTTATATGCAAATCTCTGTAGAGAGTTTTGTGACATTAAAGAGGTTCATACAATTTTGTTCACCCTGACCTCAGAGGCCATTTGGAATTTCATGAAAGCATTTGTCTGTGCTCTTAATATGCATTTTGAAAGCTAATTTGAGGTCTGCTGGATTGAGAGCCCAGGTTCTTAATTACGTTTGGACGTGTTTATACAGAGAGCATATTATGAATCTGAAAATGCTGTCACTCCAGTGGACAGTAGCAGAAACTCTGCTGAAGGCTGGGGAGTTTTCATGGGAGAGGAGAAGGAAATATTGGAACAACACAACAGAAAGTCAGACCTTGTAGATGGGTGGCTACCTCCAAGAATTATGTAAACCTACAGAGGGCAAAAAATCCCTTACACTTGCAAAGTATTATTATTATTATTATTATTATTATTATTATTCTAATTTCATATTCCATTTACATTGATAAGATCCCTTAGCTAAGCCGTACACAATCAGATCTGATAAGAGAGTAAACACTGTGTTATTGCAGTGGAAGGGAGGAACATGACCTTTAACGTGTGTACAAATTAAAATGCACTGACCAAATTTGGTGACCTTTATGGTATGGCTTCCTTATAGAGCTACAATGAGTTTGCTATCAAATATCACTGCTTCTGCAGGCAGGCTAGAAAAGGCCAGGAATATCATTAAGCACTTACAGTTGTTTTTAAATTAGAACAAAGTAGACAAGTTACATACAAATAAAACATAGAAGATAAGAGAGCAACAGCGAAAGGCCAGCCCACAGCAGCAAGGAAATAGATCACTTGGCTTTGACATATTATTTTTGGGCCTTCACTTCCATGTCATTTGGTCTGATTCCACGCTTTCCTTTATGAGGCTGTGCCTATGTATTTGCTGCTTTCCACTAGTTCTGCACAGTTTTCTCATTCTCATTCCCCTTAAGTCTCTTCATGATCCTCTTCTCATTAATTAATTAATTTTCTTTGCATACATCTCTGCAAGTGTTCAAGGACAGGTTGGATGGGGCCCTCAGCAACTTGGTTGAGTGGAAAAGGTCCCTGCCCATGAGGGGATGAACTGGATGATTTTTAAGGTCCTTTCCAACCCAAAGTATTCCATGATTCCACATGCTTCTATGAGATGTCCCAGGTGAAGCCAAGTGCCATCTGCAGCTATCATTCCTCAGCATGTCCTACTGCAAGGCTGTGTTTTCTGCCACTTCGTCAGCCAGGGACAACCATCCAGGATTGGATTTTCCATGCCTGGAATCTACTCCAAGCTATTTCTTTTGAATGAAAATATGCCAGCCAAATCAAAGGAGAAAACTATTTTAAAAATTCCAAGTATTCCATCCTGGAAAATATAATTGAAATATTTTCTCTGCTCTCTCCCTGTTTTGGGGAAAATTCACAGAATAATTAAGTTTGGAAAAGACCTCCAAGACCACCGAGTCCAACCTTTGGCCGACCACCACCTTGCCCACTAAACCATATGGAATGCCTCATCTATATGTTTTTTGAACACTTACAGGGATTTTGAGTCCACCCTGTCCCTGGGCAGCCTGTTCCAATGCTTGACCACTCTTTCAGTGAAGAAATTTTCCCTGATATCCAGCCTGAACCTCCCCTGGTGCCACCTGAAGCTATTTTCCCTTGTCCTGTGTAAGAAAGAACAGGGAGAAAGGGGATTGTCCCTTTGATGAGGGTGCTAATTTTAGTGTTTCTGGGAAATTTGGCTCAGTTTAGGGAAGATATTACCTCTCTCAAACCCTCGTTCATGTACACTCTTGACTAGTTCAAAATTTGAGATAATTTTCACCATCTGCCACATCTATCAGGGTGAGGATGGCAGCACAATGCTTTCTGTGCTGGTTTGCCTAAAAGCTGACAAGGGCTGATGTTGAGCCTGTACACACAGATTTAATTGCTGCATTTTCTACCTTCTGAATGCTTGAATTAGCAATCTTAATATTCCCCTAATACACTTGTTTTTCTAATGGCTGAGACATCATTTGTAATAACACATGATAATGGCTTACATTTCTAGCACGCCTTTCAAGGCAGAAAAACTCCAACGTGATTTACAAATTCACTATAAAGAGGATTATCTTTTTACCAGCTCTGGAATGAAGCCACCTACCTCTGGCAGCTGTTTGAGTTCTACACAGCAGAGCCAGCCAGCAATTTAAAGCAGGTAATGACTGGTGTGTGCACCTGAAACACCAGTGACCGCATTTCCCAAATCAGAATTCACCCAACGTAGCAAAACAAACACTTACACTTTTGCAGAAACCACCTTGAGATATTTAAAAGCCCCATACAGGCAGATTCAGAGAAAACTTAACTCCCCCAACAATTCAAACCCAGAAACACTGCAAGGGAGCAGAGCAGAGAGAGAATGTCTTGACCACGTTAAAGCTGTGCAGTGCTCAAAGAAAACTTTCCTGCTGAGCTGTGTTGATCAGTTAGATTATATTATTTTATGAATGGGACTACTTGGAAGGATTGGAAATGACAGATTTTGGCTCATTTTGCTGCCAATCTCAGCGTTTTGAGCCCATCCAGCCTTCGACCAACCTCACTTATCAGGTCTGTCACACCATCAGTTTCTCCTTCAGGGCAGAAAGTCTTATTTCTTGAACCAGCTCAATCTCTGCTCCCCAAAACACCTGAGACCCCCTCCCAGACTTCTTTTGCCAACAGCAGCAGTCAAACTTTGCAGAATCTTAAAAGAATCAGAGCCAAAAGAAGTATTTTGTCTGGTTTAACTCCAGCGTACTCTGATGAGACTCTGGTCCAAATAATTTAAGAATTTCTCCTCACTACCCTGCATATAGGTGGAAAAAGAAAATAGATGAAAATTCTAATAAAGATAAAATACTTTAGAAGAGATTTCAACATCAGCCATGAAGGATCTTCTGAACATCCTCAAACAAACACAAACATCAAATAAAGAAAACAAAGGTACTTGCAGGGGGTAGTAAAAAAAGAATCACAGAATCATTTGGGTTGAGAGAGACCTCTAAGACCATCAAGTCCAACCATTAACCCAGCACTGCCAAGGCCACCACTAAGCCATGTCCCATTTACAGGTTTTAAATCCTCCCAGGGATGGTGACTCCAACACTTCACTGGAAAGCCTTTTCCAGGGCTTGACAACCCTTTTAGTGCAGATTTTTTTCCTAACATCCAACCTAAACCTCCTCTTGTGCAATTTGAGGCCATTTCCTCTTGTGGTACACCATCATTGTTCATGCTGGGACTGAAAGAAAGGTTTTCTGTCTTCAAGGGACCGTGGTCTTGAACCTAAACTTGCCTTCAAATCTTACCAGTAATAAAGATAAATTATCCTCAGTGCAAGTCTTCAGGCACCAAAAAACAATGTGAAAGTCTAAGCTGGTCTGACCCTACCACCAGGAGGTATCTGTGTACCTCAATGTAACTCAGCACATTACAGGAACTGATAAACAAAAAACTCCTCCCAGCCCTAGGAATTGCAAGTAAAATCAAATTTCTGAAGAGGTTCCATGAAGTACCGTGGCATTAATGCCTCAGAATGTCAGTGTTAGGAGCTGATGAATCTCCAGGGCAAAAATGTCACAGAACCATAATAGGCAGTGCTTAGTATGTGTTTTCATTAAATTTATTGATATGATTGGGATCTTTTTTTCTTTACTGTATCCATTGATTTAATATAGAACATTACCTCCTACAAACTTTGCTCACCACTAACATCACTACTATCTCTACTGCTACTAAAATGCTCCCATCATTAGCATGTCAAACGGTGCTTGACAGGCACAAAGCACCCTGCATTATTTTGTAACGTCATAGGACAGAGCTGAACTTCTGCTGCACTGAATTTTAAACAGACCTCTAAATGCAGCAAATTGTTTTGTTGTTTCTTGGTACCAAAATAGAAAGAGCATAGAAAATATTTACAGGCACCCACCACGTCCCTGCTGCTCCTCTGCTCTCCCTTTGCAGGATACTTGGGAGCAGAGGGCTAAGGAAGAGAGAAAAAATTGCATGGAGACCAGGCATGGAAACCCTCCTTTTGAAAAGTGACAAGTTGTCTGCTAGGAACTCAAAGAATGCAAACCTCACACTTTGCCTAATACAGGCTAAAATTATTTTACTGCTTCCTAAACCCATGTATACTTTTACAAGTGTGAGTCTTCACCTGTTCAAAGTAGACCTGAGACATAAAAGCTGAGAATCTTAAATAATTGCAAAATGACAAAAAGATATTTCCATTTTACTACTTACTTATATGTCTGTCACAAAAAAAAGAAGTGGATAATATCACATCTAGTGTAGCATCAGTGAAACTAAGCAGAAATAGAGCCTCCATATCATTTTATTGGGCGGCACAGAATTAAATTTGAGACAGCTTGATTTTTTTCTAGAAGCCACAGAGAACTGGTAAGGCTGTCACATATCTGACCTAAGCCTTTGTTTAAACCCAAACAACTTCTTCAGGGTTTGAAGAGTATTTTGACTCTCTATTGTTTCTTAATTTTCATTTTTCTGGTGGATTAAATGCACAAATGGCAGGAGGTAGACTGAGTTGATACTGAACTTCTGACTCCAGGGAAAAGCCCCAAGTATTGGAAAATCTTGTGTGAGACAGTATTATCCTGAGGTTTGTTGCTCAGGTTAACAGATGGAGATCCAGGGAAAGTCAAAGAGCAGAGTTCAGGACTTGTAAGAAGAGCATTTAAATATAAATACCGAAAAGAAATCTGAAAATAGCAGGCAATGAGGGGAACTGTACAGGCAGATATAGCACCATCCCTCCTTTTCTCATGAAATTGTCATGCAGCCATTTATAAGTCATTTAACTTCTTCATTCCTCATTTTCCATGTTATGACATCAGGGATGTGACTTCATTAAATGAATAGAGCAAAATTAGTGACACCTGTGATGATGGAGCCATTATTTGCCAAGATCAACACACAAACACCATTTTTTTAAAAATACCCAGTTTTTATAGGGATGGCTTTTTCTTCAGTTTTGCTTTAGGTAAACTGTTTGAGCCATTTCTAACTTAAAACCTTTAAAATCTTCTGAGATGAAAGCGTCTATCTTTAATTATGTAGTCACACAATAGATTTATGGATATGGCACTGGAGTTCATATTACAGAGGAATAAGTTTTTGTCCCGTCCTTCATCTCTCAAACAACCATTCTAAGCTCTTGTCAGCATCCTTAAATACAGCCTAAAGTGGAGTTTGGTCTGATCTAAGCTAAGGGGAACAGTGAATAGGAAAGCTGAGAAAGACCAGAGGTCAAAAGGTTTCACTGTTCCTCAGTCCCTGGCAATGAGACAGCGTTCAGAGCATCCTGAATTATTCACTGCCATCAAAGCTGAGAGTTTCCTGAGTCTATGTCAAAATCACTGTGTAGCTGCAAATTGTAATGGATTCTGAATGAGAGAGATGATTGTAACAAACAATGGAATATCAGCATTGCTTCACAAATGGCCTTGGAGCCTGACCTTGCTGGTCAGAATCACAGCTCCCGTGTCTAGGCTGAGACTTGTCAGCTCTGCCAGCACAAAGGGCTCCTTACGTGAAGAGTGTAGGAAACACTCTCAGCTGTGATAGACAACATAATAGAGCTCAGGGAGTGTCACAAAGCACAGTGCCAACAGTCTGTCCTACAGAGCATATCAATCCCTCACAGCAACGAGAGGGCAGGCTGGAAAAGAAAGAATTAAATTAAATTAAGTCACGGGTCTGTAAGGGTGGAAGTGAAAACAGTCTTCATGTTTGAGTTTTATCTCATTGCAAGGATGGAAAGGGGCAGAAAGGAATGAATTGTATTAAATCCAACATATCTTTGTGTTTATGGTTTCTGTCATGGTGCCAGTTTGGAGCCAAATTCACATTAGAAAGCTCATCTACTCCATGCAGTTATGCTGTGTGAGGAACAAATAACCTGTAAATATTTCCTCCAATTAACCAAACAGCAGAGTGATGGGATCCTCTGGAATGGTAGAGCCTGGGGCATGCAGCCAAAAGGCAACATGTCACTCAGCCATAATTAACTTTTAGCCAAGAAAAAGAAATTTAAGTTCTACACCATCTAAAGGAAGTACTCTTAGAGGTGCACAGACAACAAATTAATAAACTGCCAAATAAGTTAAGTTAAAAAGGGCTTTATGTAGTCCAGTTTGTTATGACATGACTTTCTTAAAATGTGGTGAGTGGTTCTCCTACACTGTTGAGAAGATGAGGACATTAATCACTTTTTAGGATGAGCATGATCTGAAAATCCTCCCAAACCTATTGACAAATTCTCCCAAAGTCCTGAAAACTGGACTGAATGACTGTTTTGAAGCTCTGAGAAAGTTTCTAAAGTAGTTCTGAGCACTTCCACCTCAACTGAAACCTCCATGGGAGATTATGCCCTGGTGCTATTTGGAGAACAACTCAAAGACAGGCACCTCCAGGGAGGTCCTGCTTAAGGAATTTTTTTGAGGTTGACATTGAAGAAACCAGATATTTTTGAAGAGTCTGGGGAAGTGAAGGGAACCTCTGAACTTGTGAAGTGTCCCAGCTCTTTTTTTACATGAAGCTGATCAAAGCCTTTAACTCTCCATCCATTTTCTCCTGGCATCTATGACAAGAGCTTAAATAGTTGAGCTCCACGTGGGGAAAAACCCATATAGAGATCTGTATGGATGTGTGTATATTTTCCACTCACTGCTTGTCAGAAACTCTGTACTTAACATATTAATTTACCAAGTTTAACTTTTTAATGCTAGCTTCTTTAAGTCATTAGAGATCCTTTTCTCATTATAATCCTCTTATTTGGTAATCAGTCTGAGCCTGTCTGTATTTTTTAAGAATATTTTAAAGTTTCTGGTGAAGATCAAGGGAAGTTTTCTCTTGCTCTACTTCACAAACTCCAACTTATTATTAGTAAGTGGTTCAGTGCAATACTTAGACCACAGTTGGTTTTTTGCACTTCTATCTCATCCTTTATACAACCAAATTATCATAGAATTATTTAGGCTGAGAAAACCCTCAAAGACCACTGAGTTACAACCCTTATGAATGGAAGTGTTACTTTTAAATGCATTATGGCTGTTGAAACCTGACCAGAGGCAAGACGGAGGAATGGAAATGGATATGGCAAAAATGGTGGTAATAGCCACTGTAATGTGCTTCAACTGGAGGAGCCACCAACAGAACCTTTTCCTTCATGAGTCATTCCTAAAATTGGTCATAATGCATTTCTTAATGCTCTTAATTATTTGTCATGCAGGACAGTCTTTGCACAGGAGGTCTGAGAAGATGAACTAATCTCAAGGCACCAGGCAGATATTACACCATGAGCAACAAACCCCCAGACACCTCTGACTCAAGCTTCTATTTCTAAAGACAAATAAATCCACCCCTCACCATTACCACCCTTCCTGCTGTTCACTAGATGTGCTTTAACAGCCAGAGAAATAATGAATTCATAACTACATCATGTCCCAGTTTGAAAGCATCAGAGAAATTCCTCATAATCCCTTTGGTTCTCAGCAATGGGGCACTGCAAAACTCACTGAAACAAAGGGCCACAATAGACTTTGCAGAAGTTTAAACGCTCCCTTAAAGCCTCTGTGAGCTTTCAAACTATATTTAAGACAGAACTTCATTTATCCACTTCAAGCAAAAAGCTGTAGACAGCAAGCTGTTTGTGCTTCTCCCTCAAATTTAATGTTCATAGGGGTAGGGGGAAAAAATAAGAAAAGCAGTCAGGGTAGGGGCAGTCCCACATCAACTAATCCCTGCAACCAATTAATTAAACAATTATATTAGCCAAGCCTTCACTTCTGACATGGCACAGCTGACATTAATTGGGCCACAATCAAGATAGTAATTCAGGTTAATTGGATTTCCACTGTCAGCAGCTATCAGCTTGTTTCAATATGCTGCTGTCATTTAAGAATAATTAATCATGGATGACTTTATTGGATGGCACTGGTTGACAGCTGATGGTGTGGGTGACGCTTGAAGAAGTTGGTGATTGCTGGAGGCCAGGAGAAGGGGAAATCTGGATTCTTTTGGAGAGATTATTGCACTTCCATTACGTGCTGAGACCCAAAATGTGCTGCATGAAGTGTTGAGCTGGTGACAGAAAGAGGGGGCTGGAGAAAGGAAGAGCCCTTCCCATGGAAACAGCTCAGCAAAAAGGGCAGAGGGATGTGCAAGTTCCACCACCTTCAGGCACTCAGGTATTGTTTGGCTCTTGCTACAGCAGCACAGGATTCAATAAAGCAGCCATTCACCTGCTGCAGGAGCAGAAATGCCAGCCTTCACCTGGTGTTGCTTTTCTCCATTCATAACAGGCCATTACTCTGGCTAACACTGGATAATGCAATTTATTCAATCCGTTGTCAGAATGTCTGCAAAAATGTCAAGGAACTGATGGAGCCAAGTCTTTATTTATTAATAACTTAAAGCAAAAAAAAAAAAAAAAGAAAAAAGAAAAAAAAAAGGTGATGAAATTGTTGTGAGGAAGCAGGGGGGGTGGGGGGGGAAGCTAGACATTAAAGTGTAAGCTGAAAATAGTTTAGAGTGTTCCGTGAGGAGTAATAGGAATACATTATGCCTCTGAAGGAAAAAAAAATAAAAAAGCAATTTAAACTTGAGGAAAGAAAAAGCTTTAGCACCAAGTTCTATTAGACTACATAATTATTCCCCAAAGGGGAAAATATACATATATATTTAAAATTAAAGTACGATTTTAGGTTATTCATGACAGAGTGCTAAAAAATCATACCAGAAGTGGCAACACTGCTTTGACAGCTGGACGGAGAAAATTTTCCATCAGAAATATGATGAATTTATTGTGTAACTGCCAGAAACCAGTTCAAGATGGATGGAGTACACAGAATGAAATTTCTAAAGGAAAATTTGAACACCATGGCTGGTGAATTTGGCTCCCTCCTTTTTAGCAAAATACTGGACAGGAAATGATCATGCACACTGCTCAGCAGAGCACAAGTTCCCACTCTGGAGATATTTTCTTGCTGTCAGTCAGAGAAGTCTGATGAGGCAGAAGCACCCATTAACCAAAGCTGGGCAGGAGAAGCCATTAATTGTGACTTCTCTTCAAAATGGGTCTGGCAGTGCTGTAGGTACAAGAGAGCAGCACACAGAAGGTTTTTACCTTCTGGGGGTTTCGATTCAGTGACATTCTCCAGCATTTTACCTTCTATTATAGCCCAGACCTGGTTGCTTCCTTTACCTTATCTTCTTGGGAAATTCCTGGGTTTACAACATGCTTCTCTGTTAGCATGCAAGTAAGCAGTCTGTTGGAAGCTAGGAAAAAAAATCCTTGCTGAAAGCCAACCTAGCCTGAATAACAGGAAAAACCATGCAAATTTTTTGGCTTTTTTGTGTTTTGCATGACCAGCACATCAAGGGAGGTGATTCTGGCCCTCTGCTCTGCCCCTTGTGAGATCCCCCCTGGAACAGTGTCCAGCTCTGGGCTCCTCAACACAAGAAAGGTTTGGACTTCTTGGAGCAAGCCCAGAGGAGAGCATAAAGATTCTCTGAAGGCGGGAGAACCTCTGCTGTGAAGACAAGTTGAGAGAATTGGGGTTATTCAGCTAGGAGAAGAGAATACTTTAGAGAAACCTCATTCCAGTGCATTAAGAGGGCTTTAAAAAGGAGGAAGAGGGACTTTTGAAATGGATGGGTGGTAGATTAGACAAAGTGCGGCTGTGCAAAAATGTTTTTTAAGTTTTAGTTATGAATGTAGTATAGTTTTTTTTTATATTGTAAGTTTTAGTATAGTAGATACCCTAAAAGAGCCCCTTTGTCTCAAAGTAGCTGATAAAGTTTCTAAGACAACCAGAGTCTCTGCACAGAGTCTCTTCCCTATTGGTTCCCTTTTTGTTATATCCCTGTTTTACGTATGATCCTTTTTCTTGTCTATTACAAAATTTTTATCTTCAAGGTCCAGGAGCTCGCCCCTGGTTGGCAAAACCCCGAAAGACCACCCCCAGACCTATTTAGGATTTGTTAGTGTTTATGTAATCTAGCTGGCATGTATAGTTTTAATTGTTTTATTGGTTTAAACACGTTGTACCCACCCCTTAGATTCTTTATACAAAAACGCCCTGCAGCCCAGGTCCGGTGTCTTTTGAGAGGCACTGACCTGAGGCTGGGGACCCCTGACTCCCCCCACCAAATAAAGCCTCTTTTTTCAAAGCCTCTAGAAGTCCCCTCTTTTGCCACCGCCATGTCAGCGTGAGCTGAGCTGCCTGCAAGCCAAAAACCTCACCAACGAACTTTACTAAAGCGTATCCAAAAAGCAGCCGGGGGCCCAGCCTGAATACCGAGCTGGGCCAAAACCAGATACGCACCGTCGCAGCACCCAGCGCCCTGGGGCTGAGACGCAACACAAGGGAGGGGGGAATGTTTTTTAACTGAAAGAGGAGATATTTATATTAGATGTTACGAAAAAATTCTTCCCTGTAAGGGTGGTGAAGCCCTGGCACAGGGTGCCCAGAGAAGCTGTGGCTGCCCCATCCCTGGCAGTGTTCAAGGCCAGGCTGGATGGGACTTGGAGCAACCTGGGATAGTGGAAGGTGTCCCTGCTCATGGTAGGAGGTAGAACTGGATGATCTTTAAAGTCTCTTCCAACCCAAACCATTCTCTGATTCTGTGTCTCTGATTCAAACCATGCAGTAGCTGGCTGCCATTTAAAAGAGGAGTCATTGGGAATGTCAATATGTCAATGAACTGCTTTGCTTAGTTCACTGTTGGGGTGGGGTTTTGTTTTGTTTTTAATCCATAATCCTGCTAAATCTTATCAAAATGCCCTGTTAAATTGGTGGGTGTGAATTAGTTCTCCAATTGGGGAGCTCCTGAATAAACAGCCCAAAATGTTCTACAAGTGAACATTGCAAACAGTTGATGCTTATCAGCTTAATCTATCTGTGGGATCATTGCTGAAAGATAAAAATTGACTCTGAAGCTACATGTTTTTTAAATCTTTTTTGTCCTTCTACATATATCCTTTTAAAGCAGGATTGATGTGCTTTGTCAGTAGCCTGTAATTTGCAGGAAGGCAGGTATTCTGTTTGTCAGTTCCTTTCCTGCTCCCAAGTGCTCCAAAACTTCTTTGCCAAATTCAATCACATCTGAGAGAGGATCAGAAGCATCTAAAGTACTTCTGTTTTCAGGATACTTGATGCCTCCTTCTTTGGCTAGGCAGAAGTTAATTTCTTAAACAGCAAATAATTCAGTTTCTGGAAATATCATGTTCATACAGTTTATGCATAGTGGAGTATAAAGAGGAGAAACAGAAGAAAAAGAGAAAATTAGGGTGACAATGGCCACAGCTGACAGCAAATTAGGTATTATTAATTCTGCTCTTTGGAGAAAAACTTGGGTTTCAGTCCTAGAGTTTCAGGAAGTGCTTCTGGGACACAGTGAAATGCAAGGTCCTGTTACCCATGACAGCTGCAGTCTGTGGACCCTGTAGATCACCAAGGCAATATTTGGAATGTATGGTCCTAGTGGGTCCTTCCCAACTCAGGATTTTCTTTGAGTCTATGATCCTAATTGAGGAAGAACCTGCTGCAGGAAAAGATTTGATGGAATCATAATTACTTTTTTTTCTGTGTTTTTTTTTTTTTTCCCCTTTATAAGGCAAAGTTCCATTTTGGATCTGGTCTCAGATAATTTCTCCACACAAGAAAAACATGACAAAGCAGGAAACACCAGCCATGCCTCTCAAGCAAGCAGATAAAATGCTAATGAGGTCAAAAACAAACACTGCTCCCAGCCTTTTGACAGTAAGGCCAAAGATCTGCTGATCATGAACTTGAGCTGATCATGAACTTAGACTATGCTCACATCTCCAGATTTAATTAAAAAATGAACCATGGTGGAAGCAAAGGTTGCCTTCATGGGCAGCTCTTTCTTCTCTGGAGGTTTTGCTGTGGAATAAGACATTTTCTGCTTTATAATCTCAGCCCACCCTCCTTCAGGAGCTCTCCAGCTACTAAAAGCATTTGAGAAACAGGAGGAAAAACCTGAGAAAGCAGATGAGCTGAACTGCACCTGTGCTGTGACCCATGGGAGTCTGCCCCAGCAATGTCAGAGCGAAGCTGATGGGGAGTGGACATGAAGGATCATGTCAGGGGAGCTGTAAATTTGGGACTGCTGTTGCCTTTCAGCTGTTCTCTAGCATCTGATACTTCATCCTGCAAGGAACTTGTAGGCCATGACAATACTGCCAGGTGTTGTCATCTCTACAAGCTGTCACCAGTGCCAAGGGTTGGGAGAAAAGAACAGCCAGGGATGTTGGAGCTGAGGCTTCAATACCATTCTGGGCATTAAGCTCTTAACCTTGTCTCTTGCCATTTTTTCCCTCTTTCTCATTGTTTTCATGCAAAGATCTTGGAACTGGTGTTTGTTGGTTTTGGTTTTGTTTTTTTGGGGTTTTTTTGTCTTTTTTGTTTTTTGGTTGGGTTTTTTTGTGGGTTTTTTGTTTGTTTTGTTTGTGGTTTTTTTGGGGTTGTGTGTGTGGTTTTTTTGTGTATGTTTTGTTTTTTTGGGGGATTGTGGGTTTTTGTTTGTTTTGTTTGTGGGGTCTTTTTGGTGGGTTTTTTGTTTGTTTGTTTGTTTGTTTAAAATAGGGCTCAGAAAACGATCCAGATGGCAGGCAGGTGAATGTAGCGTTGTTATTTTTTCATCTTGTAAAGACATAAAGATGATGTTTCCAAGAAGAAAAAAAAAAATACTTGCACCTTTTTTGCTCCACCTGTTCAATGGAACAGAAATTATCTCAAAAGATTGGGGGGGGGGGGAATTATTAGTTATTTGTTTGTTTCACACAGCTACACATCATATTGGAATATTTTGGGGTTTTGATAATTGTGTGCACTTGTAGCTTAACCCCTCAGAGCACATTGCCATTAATAACAGATCACAAAGACCTCAAAGCTTTTAGGTCTAAAACCTGCAGAAAAAGCCAAGGTGTTCCTCCTTGGGTGTTTATGTAGAAATACCATCTGATGTAGCTTATAAATTAGAAAAAAAAGTGATTTTACCTCTCAAGCTTACAGATCCCTAGGCCCCTGGGTGTTAATGAAAACATAAAACCAGGTCCATCCTTTTAACCTCCTGTTGGAACAGGAGCTTATGAGGAGGGGTGGGTGGGGATCTCGTATTAGCATTTTTAGAATTTCTCAAATTCACAGGCCTAGTTTGTAAAATCCTGCATCTGGAGCCTTTTTGGATACATCAGCCTATGATACTCAAAGCAGTGGAATTGAAATAATTACCATCTCTCTGTAATTAGTTCTGTTAATCTCATTAGTGGGGCTCAGGTGTTGATCTGTTGATTGTCAACTTGTAACTGCCATGAATCAATAAATGACTGTGTGGGTGTGGTGGTGAGAGAGAGGTGAGAAAGTGTGTGGGTTTTAAAGGAGGTTTCTCTTTTGCTTAGATCACCTCATTTTATTATTTGCATGTCCATGCAGTGGATGATTAAAATCTTTATCTTTTGGGGTGGTTTTTTTGTTGTTGTTGTTGGTTTTTTTGGTTTGTTTTGGGTTTTTTTGGTTTTTTTAAGAGCACAGAAGTTCTCAGTAAGCAGCCTCCAAAACCCCAAGTATTTCAGACGAAAAACCCCACAATATAAGCAAGAGAGAGCATTTTCACTTTTGCCTCATCTCTTGTGACACCGTGGGGTGGCATTGCAAGAGAATAACACATCAAAGGAGCTGTTCTGAGCTCATGGCCTGTTCAACACTTCATCTTCACCACGACAGTCAATGAAGAGGCTCCTCTTGACCAGATTTTTCTGGTTAAGAAACTGGCTTCATCTTTTGTAGAATCACAGAAAATTAAGGCTGGAAAAAAACTTTCAGATCACGAAATCCAACCTTTGACCCGAAACCACCACATTCACCAAATCATGTCAAGAAGTGAGACCTGAACTCATTTTTTTGAATACTTCCAGGGACGGTGACTCTGCCACTCTAAGGAGCCTGTTCCAACTCTTGGCCACTCTATCAGTGAAGAAGTTTCTCCTAATATCTGACCTGAACTCCCTTGGTGCAACTTGAAGCCTTTTCCCTGTTTTTTCCTATTTCTGTCCAGCTGCTCCCCAGCAGCTCAGCTAATTTGAGATACAACAGCTGTAAGACATTGCTGAATTCTAAAATGCTTTTCAATGGGTGACAGAGATTCATGCAAGCAAAGGGACATGTCTGGGGTCTCACAGCAGAGCCAACACATTGTGTGTGATGTGTGTACAGACATTTCTGCTATGGAGATGCACAGCTCTGCACCTTGGCAGATGCTGAGCCCATTCTTCGGAAGGTGAGGAAGTATCCCATGAGGAGAGGAGGGGCAGTGGATTTAATCTCTGCCTGGCAGTCAGTGAGCTGGGAGCACGTTTGGAGATATTCACCCCCTCAGCTTTCCCAGAAAGTCAAACAAACCACTTCTGATGTCTAGTACTTTCTTACTTAACACGGCTCAAAAAGGTGAGAGAGGTGGAGAGGACAGCAGTAAGAACGCTTCATCAAAGACACTGTTTTTGATTAAATAATTATTAACAATTAAGAATTTCAGGATTATTTCTGAGCCACGATTGCAAAATTATTCACATTTCTGAAATTCAGTGCTACTGAGTAAAGCCCAGGAGCAGACATAGAGGTGGAGATTTGTTATATCTATCAAATAAAAGAGAGAAAATGAAGTTACTCCTTAAGAACCTGCCTGTTGATAAGAGAAGGTTAAAAAATTAAAAGCAGAATCTATGTTGGGAGGAAAAAAATTCAGTTTGTGAGGAATATGATTAAGGTTGCAAAGAGTCACTATTAATGCATAAAAATGGCAGCTGCTACTTCTTATATCAGGCTACTGTAGCCACAGAAAAATTACTTGGTTGCACCTGATTATGAGGGATATAGATGAATTACTTACTGGGCTGGAAATCTGTAGGCACCCAGGGATGAGTGATCATGATTTAATTACATGCAAGATGAAAAACAGAATCAATTCTCAATCAGTAACATCTTATGTATATAATTGGTGCCTCTAAAGGGCACATCTCCCAAAACTGAGACAGTTCTGAGAAAAAAAAATCACAGCAGAAACCATGTAAATAGGAAAATAAAGAAAATTGAGTGTGTTCAAAAGAACAGCCCATTAACTGGTGAGGATGCCTTGATCTCACAATTAGAAAATTGAGAGTTTTAGCTAAAACTTCATCCTGATTCAGTGGTAAATTCTGGGCAGCAACTAGAAGTTGAAGGATTTGTCCTCTGAGTGGGGGAGGAATGTTTTCTGCAATCCTCTAGTTCTACATCCAGACTGGAACTGCATTGGTGACAACAGATCTTGGAACTGGATGATCCTTAAAGTCCCTTCCAACCCAAACCATTCCATGATTCTTTAATTCTCTTACAATGATACCACAAATGGTATATCCATTGTCTGGAATCCCCATGAGGGACACCCAAACCCACCTTAATCTGATGTCCCCAGGTCTCAGTGATGACAGATTCTGACAGAGATTGATTAAACACATTTTTTAAAAGTATAAATGTAATATAGACAGGTTGTAAGGTCAGCTACACATTACAGAGGGAAGCTAAAAGCACCAGTAGAAACAATTCCTGGCCTGGCTAAAGAAAAAAGTTTTGGGGATTTGGGGCAGAATGAAAGAAAATAAAGAGAAAAGTAGTGAGACAAGTAACTAAAATGTGCTGTTTGACCCCAAAAGAATGCAACAACTCAGGACTCAACTGAGAATGAATTAAAGTGTGAGGCTGGACCAGTACTAGACAATGGATAGATAGATAGATAGATAGATAGATAGATAGATAGATAGATAATTTTTAAAAAACATTAATTATTGCTATTAATTGCATTGCATTTTGAAATAAAACAAACAAACAAACAAAAACAAAACAACAAAAAACCCAAACCCAAACAAACAACAAAAAAAACCAAAACAAACCCACAAAAACCCCACAAACAAACCCCAGACATGATTGCTGGAGGTGATTAACAATCCAATTGTCAAGTATGAGGTCTTTGACTTCCACAGTGCCCCGAACACTCTGATGGAAAATGCAGCACTGAGAAATTTCCATAGAATCATAGAATGGTTTGAGTTGGAAGGATCATCTTGTTCCAACCCACATCATGGGCAGGGACACCATTAAAACATTTCCATTTCAAATAAAGGTGTGGGCACATTACCAGTATAAGCATCACTGAGGGATCAAGTTCAGGAAAGCAAAGTCTAGGACCATCAAAAATCCCTCATGATCCATTTCCTGGGACATGGTCATATCCACAAAGCTTTCCAATTCATCCTGTTTTTGAGGAACTCATTGAACAGAACAAGTTCTAAGGTGGTTTTCTGAAACAACCACTGGATCTGACATTTCTGATCTTTGCACCAGTGCTCAAAGTGCTGCAACGAACACAAGGCAATAGAGATGATGAAAGGGACCCAGTCAAACAAATTAAAGCATTTCAATGCAGATAAATGTAAATCCAAACATCTGAGAATTGCAAATATGCACACTGGAAATGGAAAATATATTTTAATATGTAGAGAGTGCAGAGGACTTAGGAGTCAAAGCAGATAAACAGCCTGAGATGAGATATTGGTGCAGTCATATCACCACAGGTCTGATGCAAACCCTGGCTGTGTGACATTGAAGAGATTGGTACTGAAATGTTCAGTACATTTCAGAACTGGCTTAAAGTGGATGTTAAGTAACACGATGTGGGCCAGAAGACAAAAATTATTTAAGGCTTAGAAAACTCTTTTTCAGCAAAAGACAGAACATTAAAACCTTTAAATAATTCCAGGGAGAGAAAAACAAAAGCAATCTATTAAAAGATTCTTTAAGCTAATGGGAAAGACAACAAAAAAGAGTGCAGTTGGAAACATCAGTTATATTCTAATTAGAAGCGAGGTGTGGTGCTTGGGAGGGTGATTAACCACTGGAACAAATGGTCTAATTTCTGAATCTGGTTTGCTGGTTAGGCCTGAACATGTTGGAGTAATAAATACTTTTAAAAAACACAGTTATGAGATTCAATGGACAAGTAATTGAGCCGGGATATAAGCAGACGGATCTTCTGAAAATCAATGCATCATCAATGACCTACACAAAACCTTGTGAAGTTTCAGAAGTATAAATTTCTCCACTTTAACTAAAAAAAAAGGGAAATATTTGATGCAGCAAGGTTGTGTTCTTCTGCAAAGTGGAAAGCATCTGTATTGCCTAGATGTTGCACTTGCCCTGAACATGAGCTGCACCATTTCCAAACAGAATTATCAAAACTGTGTAAATGCATTCTATGTAAATATATTCATAAAATATGCCATTCAAGATAATTTGTTTATATTTAGACTACATGTCAGATAAAGTACTCTAGAAACACACCATTTAGATAGATCCAGGTGGAATGTGTTTATTTCTTAAGTGGTGCTGTCTACAGGGCTACATTTAATAAATGAGTGCATTACATTGGGGAGAGACAAAAAGGATACCAAAACACATGGATCTGTAAACAAGAGACCTCATCTGCTGAGAAATTATAATTACAAAAAGCATTTATTAGTTCTCTGGTAAAGGTAGCTCACACCACACTACTTTCTTTGAAGGCAAAGTATTGATCTCACAAATAACTGGCAAAATGTTTCATCACACCAACCCTCCCTGACCTCTGTGAGGACCCAGAACCCAGTCCCTTGTCACATGTCTGGTGGGTGACATCCCTTCCCATGCCAGAGGGGTAGGAACAAAAGGACCTTTAACGTCCCTGCCAACCCAAACCATTCTGTGATACCCAAGAGGAAAAGCTTTGTGTCACCTAGGGTGCAACAAGGTGTCCTCATGAGGCTTAAATATTCTTTATGGTCTGTGTAGTTACACATGCCTAAAATGTCTAAATTATGTCTACTGAGTTCTAGAGTACTTCCATGTTCCTTGAAATGATCAGTACTTGAGGGCACTACTTGCCCTCCAAAAAGCTTCTGTGGTGCCAACCCACAGGCACATTTTTCAATTGCTATTCCATTCCCTGCTCTGCGAAAGGAAGGTGTGGTTTCTTTCTCACTCAGTGTCACCTACAGCAGCTGAGGGGGGAGGTGAGGAGAGACACAGGCCCCTTTCCCCCCACCCCCCCCACATGGTTCTTCTCTAAACCTTTGGAGCCAAGGAAGCTTCTCCTTGCTCCAGAACTGGCTGCAGACTCTGCACGCCAGACCGTTCCCAGCACCACCACCAGGAATGGAAAGGAACCTGCCTGTAAATACATCATTAGCATTTACCATCTGCTCTTGTAGACGGCTTTGTTTGACAGCAAGATCACCTGCTGTGAAAGCAAGGTTGTTTTTCCAAGAACTGCCTCCTACAATAAATAAATAAATTAGGAGGGGGCAGAATTCTGCACCCAGGGCTGAACAAATCCACCCAGCATCGTGAGACTGGGGATGGAAGCTTGAGAGCAGAGAAGGACTTGGGGATGCTGGTGAATGGAAAGCTGACCAGAACCCAGCAGGGTGAAGCTGCAGCCCAGGGAGTCAGTGTCATTGTGGGTGTGGCAGGATGCCTCACCCTGATAAATCTTACCTGCTTGGCCTGGAACCCAGTCAGAAGATGCAAACAGTACAAGCTGTCTGTGCTGAGTTACCTGAGGCACCACTGGGGGCTTTTTGGTGCTGAATCTGCTAAAAATCCACTCTGGCTGATTGTTTTCAGACATGTCTGTCCCTTTGAGGTGAGGTTTGGAATAAGCTGGTAAACTGCCTTGAAGGCATGTGACTGGCAGCTTTGTTACACTGTAAATCCAGAATACCTTCCATACAGTCAAATTCTTCCATATATGCCTCAAAGTACACATGGAGCTTCTCCCTGGGACAACTCTTCATGGTTGCCTCCCAGGGATTGAGAGGAAGAGGGAGAAGTACCCCAAAAATGAAGGGGGAGTGGTGACATACATCACTCTCTCCTTAATTTATTTTTTTTTTTGGCTAGTTTTAATATATGATTCCTTTAACATTAATTCCTTTAATACAGAGCACTTTGCCCTTTAATCTTAAAGACACTTTTTGTTTTTAGCTTTTATACTGTGCAGTAATTCTGATTCAGATTTTCTGTCTTCATTTGTCTTAACAAATAAATCATCTTTCATAAATACAGCTGATTTGTCACCATTAAAACTTGCAGGAAAAAGTTTTAAAAGTTAAACTGATGAGGTTAAGATTGGATCCAGCTGTCCCCTGAACTCCTCTCTCTGAGAAGGGTTTTGAAAGCCAGGGGGTCTTTTTAGCACCTCGTGATTCAGCCTCAGGGCTTCTTTAATAAACTTTGAAGCTCCTACTCTACCCATGACAGGGGCTGCAACAAAAGCAGGGTGGGCTGCAGGAGAGGAGGGAGATTCTGCCTCTCTGCTCTGCTCTGACCCAGCTCTGGGGTCCTCAATACTCAGAAGATATGGACCTGCTGGAGTGGGTCCAGAGGAGGGCCACAAAAATGATCAGAAGGACAGAAACATCTCTCCCACGAAGAAAGACTGAGAGAGGCTGTGTTGTTCAGCATGGAGAGGATAAGGCTCCAGGGGGACCTTTTTGGAGCCTTCCAGTGCCTAAAGGGGACATAGAGAAAGATGGGGACAGACTTTTGGTGTCCCTGGAGTGATACAAGGGACAATGGTTTTAAATTAAAAGAGGGTGCATTTAGATCTGGCATAAAGAAGAAACTTTTTTGCAACAAGGGTGGCAAGATACAGGAAGAGGTTGTCCAAAGAAATTGTGGATGTCCAATCCCCTGGAAGTGTCCAAGGCCTCACTGGATGGGGATTTGAGTAACCTGGTCCAGTGAAAGGTGCCCTTGTCCATGGCAAGGAGACTGAACTAGATTACCTTCAAAAGTCCCTTCCTACCCAAACCATTCTATGATTTTATGGTACAGAATCACTCAGATAATGCCCTAAACATATAAAATAGTTTTATGTTTCATCTGGTTCTTCTCCAGTGCCATTTATTATTCAGTGCTATGCCAAGTGCTGACTAAATCTGACCAGTGTACCTGGCAATGCTGTGCCCACAATTCAACAGCTGCTTTCAACCAGCTCTGGAGAGAAGAGCTGAGCACTTCTGAAGAGAGGCAGTTTGCAGTTCTGCTCCATTAGCCATTTCCAGTTCTTGCCTTCTCAAGAAAAATCCAATGCAATAATTCTCTTTATGTCAAAGTAATGAACACATTTCACCACAGCTGAGCCCACACTGAGAGACTGAAGTGTCCTATGCTGCACACAGAGGAAAAATGTTAGGAGGAAGGAAAAACCCTAAAATCTCTACTACTTCTGGAAGGGAAGAAGTGCTGGCAAAGTTCCATATTTTGTTTAAAATCAACCAAAGTTCACAATGGTTCCAGAAAAAGGGTTGAATCATTCGGTGCCTGAAAAAAAAAAATAATCTGTTTACTCACTTTTTTTCAGGTTAAGGAAGAGGTACTGACTTGGCAATTTTTAAGTGGTGCACTCCTTTAGAAAATGGCAGTGTTTCCTTTTTAAATGGAGTTTGTGCCACTGACGGTGTTACTACATCATTTTCCACTCTGCTATTCCAGACCAGCACGGGTAATCAATCATTTACTTATCACACCAGCAAAACAGACTTTTCTTGGAAGGAGTGTAAAAAGTACTACAATAAAGCAATTTTGCCAATTTGAGTGTTCCACTTGACAACTATTTGCATAATAAGGTTTTGCCAAGATAAGAAGATTGGTAATTTTCAGCAGTATGGAGGGGATTGAAGTTTTTAAGCTTTTTTGCCCACTATCTACACACTCACAGACCTCCGCTCTTGATGTATGGTTCTTTTTAAAGTACTCCATCTGTCTCCGTTGTGTAATGAATTCTGTCACTCTCAATTGTGCTCCTGAGCACTGAGCAGTGGAAGGGAGTTTGCATTTTGATTACAAAAAGGTACCGTCAGCTCTTATTACAATGGAAAACCCATCTCCATGTGAAATTTTAAGGCACTTATAAGCTTAGTCCCCCCCCTCAGAAGCTGCCTGTAGATCACACTGTCACCATCTGACAGCGAGAGCACAGGGATGGGCTGCACTGCCAGAAGAGAAGTTCAGAGGAATGGGAGTAAATCCAGTTTCTTCCCTAAGAAGCTCATGGGAGGGATACAGCAGTGCTGTCATGTAAAAGTTGTTCCACGTGCAGTTTGTGCTGGAGCTCTCAGGGGCTATCTGGAGGAAAAGGGTGGCAGGAGGAGATCAAACCTGTCAGCTTAAGTCTCTTTCCATCTCCTCACTCTCATGAGCCATTTTATCTCATCCTGAGACTTGTCAGCAGTTTTCTGTTTGGGATAGTGGGAGGGCAGGAGAAAGATTAGCAGAGCTTTCACAGGTTAAGCATTAACATACTTTTAGGGGCTTTGATAGCAAAGTGCTCAAGAAGGATTAGGATGTTAAGGAAAATGTAGAACACGTCTGCACCGTGCAGTGGAAAGAGCTGCACAGATGCTGGGCTGGGGAGAATAAACCTCCTCAGTGTGGTGCTGTGTGGAACTTAGACTGTCACTCCTGCTAAGGGACCCAGTAAAGAAAACCACCATAAATCAGCTTTTTCCTAAACACTCTGGAAGCAGGTTTGCAGATTCAAAGTGTCCAGTCTCCAGGCAGCCCAATGGGCAACTTCTAGCCCAATTTTAGCTCCAGGTGTGGTTTTATCTGGGTGAAGCAGGCAGGTGATAATCACAGGAAGTCTTGGCTGTAGCAAGTCTCAATTAGGGTAGCTCCAGATCCTGAAAGGATAAAGAGGAACCCAGTGCAAACCCCAGACTTTAGGAGAACATGTGTTGATTTGCTGAGGGAACCAGTAAATGGATCCCATGTGAGGTTACTCTGAAGGGGAATGGAGTTCAGAAAATTTATCAGAGTTTTAAAGACAGCATCCTCCAAGCACAAGAATGGTGGGAATGGGGCATCCCAACACCCCAAAAAACAATCAGACATATCAGAACATGAGTCTGGCTATGAAGAAAATTCCTGACAGGCTCCAGTACACAGAGGTAGGACTCAGGGGGCAGAGGCAACAGGTTTTGAGCTGGAATTTGAACTGCACAGCTGTTGAGGTCCCTCTCAGCCTGAATTATCAACCAGTCTTGTGCATTTCCCTGCAAAAAAACATCCCAAATCAAGAGCTAAACAATGTGGAAAATTAAGACATTCTTTTATTCACAGTTCTGGATTTGTGTGTCCCAGGTCTATAGTCCCACATCTGGGGAGGAATAGTCCCACACACCAGCATGGGCTGAGAGCTGGGATTTTTCAACCTAGAAAAGTCCCAGCTGTATTTTATCCATGTGCATTTGGGATAAATGTGAAGGGAAGCCCTAAAGCATGCCAGGTGAGAGAACAAAAGACAACAGGCACAAACTAAAGTAGAAGAAATTTCATTTAAACACAGGATTTAACATTCTTCTTGTTTTGTGAAGTTGATCAAACCTGGGAACAGCTTGCCCAGAGAAGTAGAGGAGTCTCCATCCTTGGAGATATTCATACCTCAGCTGAACACAGCCCTGAGAAACCTGCTGTAGCTGACCCTGCTTGGAGAAGAGGGCTGGACGATGCTTTCTCCAGAGATGCCACAAATGGAATTATTCTGTGACTGTCAGTGCATTCCTACCCAGATCCCAGGCAGACATGGACTTCCTAGTCTTGACCCAAGAGTCTGTTTTGCTTTGCCACCTCTCTGTCCTCTCATTACAGTGTCCCAGAGAACCCTTAATTGATTGCAGAGAGCAGTAAGAAGAGCACTGCACAGTTAAAAAGCAGTGGTACCCAAAAAGCAGCCAGTGCAAGGTCACAGAACACATGGGGCAAAATAAAACACCATCCAGAGGCTGCAAATGCTGCTGTTCACTGCTCTCCAATCTGGGCTACCAGCTGTCATATTAAGGTAGGAACTGGCAGGATAACAGTGTTAAAACTCCCTGTTAAAACTACATCTGTGCCTCCAAACCATTTCTCCACCCCTCCCTTTTAAATCCCTTTGTAAAACCCACTTTATGGCTGACAGCCTCTTATATACTTAGCAATAAAGAGGTTTAAAAGAAATAATCACAATAACTAACTAATAAACATTCTTCATTATTTCGAAGATGATAATAATCCCTTGCACTTGCATTGCACTTTACATATTCAGGCACTTTATAATCATTAACTAATTAGTCCTTGCAAAGCTCATCTAAATATTATTATCCTGTTAATGCAGAAAGAGAAGCTGTAAGAGAGAAGGTAGAGAATTTGCCTAAGGGCATACATCAAGCCATTTGCAGAGCCAAGATTGGAATTCAGCTCTTCGGCATCCTAATCCTTGGCTCATATTCCTCTTGCTGTCTCTGATAATATGGGCTAAATTACATGATAGTAGGATCATTTTCTTTAATATTCATCCCCAAATGCATGGTGTGGAATATTGCATTTCACCTCTTTGTTGTCCTCAGGATCACTTATTTCTTTCTCCCTCTCCTTATGTGCTGATATTTCCTCCTGCCTTTATATCATGAGGAAACCTTAGTAGCAGCCACGGCCTAGCTCCCATTTCTGCACTGGGATAATGGACTTGGCCATTTATCCATGGATAAAAAGAGCAAAATTTGGGCTTGCACCTTTTGAGCAGGTGTAGGAAACTCCAGGTTTTAGGGGAATAACCTTATTGATGGTTCACATAACATCAGACAGAAAGAAACCCCATCATATACAGCCCTTTGCTATTCCTCTTTTGATGCCTCAACTTCACAAGGAGGGGTGCAGGCTGATTTACCCCAACACCTTTTAAAACCCCCAAATAAGTGTGAGGATCAGCCCCTCTCCATAATTTTTTTGTTAGATAAATTGAGGGTGGTGGTGATTACAGAATCATAGAATGGCTTGGGTTGTAAAGATGATTAAAGATTGTCTCATTCCAACCCCCTGCCATGGGCAGGGACACCTTCCACTAAACCAGGTTGCTCAGAACTCCAGCCAACCTGCCCTTGGACACTGCCAGGGATGGAGCAGCCACAGCTTCTCAGGGTAACCTGTGCCAGAGCCTCACCACCCTCAAAGTAAAGACATTTTGTTTTAAAGTCTAATCTAAACTTACTCTCTGTCAGTTTGAAGCCATTCCCCCTTGTCCTGTCACTCCCAGCCTTTATAAATAGTCCCTCTCCATCTTGTCATCTCCTTCAGGTACTGAAAGGCTGCAATTAAATCACCCCCAAATCCTTTTCTTCTCCAGGCTGAACAATCTCAATTCTCTCTCAACCTTCCCTCACTGCAGAGCTGCTCCATCCCTCTGATCCTTTTGGTGGCTCCTCTGGACTCCTCCAAAAGCTCCATTCCTTTGCTGGAACCCAGAGCTGGAGGCAGCTCTGCAGGTGGGGTCTCACCTGAGTGGAGCAGAGGGGCAGAACCCCCTCCTTTAACCTGCTGATGTTAATGGGATTTGGGGGAAGGATTTTTATTTAATTTTAAATTTATTTTTTTTTTCCCCCCACTCAGGTAATTTATACAAGAAAACCAGACCTTCACATGAAAGTATCATATGGCAACTCTGAAACACAATGAAGGATTTGTTTGTTTGTTTGTTTTCCCTGTCACATGAATCCAGACTGTGGAAATCATTCCTACACAAAGAGTAGAGGCTAAATATCTTCATGGTTGCAAAATATGGGTAAAAGCACAGAATCATAGAGCAGTTTGGGATAGACAGGACCTTAACAGACCATCTAGTTCTAACCCTCTTGCCAAGGGCAGTGACACCTTCCACTAGAGCAGCTTGCAAGATGGAGTGGAATAATAATGGGAAAAATTAAGTATATTTCCATCAAAGAGCATTAAGCACATGATTAGCATGGTTAAGAAAATGCCTGAGCTAGGGAAAGAGGTGTCAGGGATGTGTCATAGCATGTCTGTCCCTGCTGCTCTCCCCTCTGAAATCATGAAGAAAGTAAACTTTTTCCAAACATGATCATACATGGTCTGTGCAGAAACCCTACCCAAATCAACCAAATTGGAGGCAGGTCCTGATCTCCTCCTGTACTCTCTCAGTACATTCTCATTCTCGTTTTATTTCCTGCAGCTGTCATGCTAATTCCCTAAGGTAATTTTGGTTAATTGAAAAGGAATGATTGCCATTGAAGGCACTCTTCCTAGCGAGGTAAATAATGTTTTTACCTTAATGTGCTATTGGATTTTGTTTAAAAATTTAGTTCATTTTAATTATATACCTTTTTATAATTGAAAAAAAAGAGGCAACAAATTAAATTATTATTTTCCACACCAGCAGGGACAATTTTCTCAAGGAAATTAAGCTGGTTTGTGCCTGTGACTGTGTCTTCCATGTCTGCAGTAACACTCAACCTGCCTTTCAGCCTTCCAGCACAGCCCCTTTTGCCACTGATGAGGACAGAAAAATCAGACTGTGATCCTTCATCCCTAAAGATTAAATCTGAATTAAAACTCAGTGGAATCACCATCCCTGGAAGTGTCCAAAACCTGTGTGGATGTGGCTCTTGAGGACGTGGTTTAACAGTGAACATGGTGGTGAGGTTGGGTTGGTGGTTGGAGTAACAATCTCAAAAGTCTTTTCCAACCTTAATCATTCTTTGATTCTGTGAAATCACCAGCCAATGATCAAATTTGAATGGGGACATCATGTTTCTGTTGAATTATTCAGTGAAACCGAGTTCAGGCTGTTTTCATGTGGTATTTGCTTTTACAGAGAATTAATAGAAACTTAATAGAACCGCTGGCTGACCTACAGTCTGTCATGGCAGGCTACTCCAGCCAACTTGAACAGATTTTAACCTGATCAATGCTTTTGGACAATCAGTACATTACATTGCACGTCTGCAGCATTTAAAATTCACTATTAGTTATTCAAATCACAAATTTCAGAGCCTCATGAGCTTTTTAATGAATTTTTTTTTTTTTTCGAAGCTCATGGATGTATTAGTTTTACTTCCAATGACTGACTGCAAATAACAACTGTAACAAAAGCAGGGGTGAATTCCCAGATAAGCTTTTCCATGATGTGGATTCATACCCAGGGCATTTCCAACAGAGTCAGTCTGGCATTCTCCACCAACAGTCCATGAGCCAGCGCCTTCAGACATCTCAGCTACCCCATGAGCATCCACTACAAGCAGTTACATTTCAGGTTAGATACCTTCTTTTCATTAAAAAAAAGAAATTGAGTTTATTATTGCTTGAGCCCTACTTGGTGCCTCCTCAGCCAAGATGCTCTCCCTGATACTCTTCCTGCTGGAACAACCTGGGAACACCAAGTGTTCATTCATAGCAGCTCATCTGAAAGGTGTTAATTGGAAGTTGAGGTGTGGAGGCTTTTTCAGCTGCTTTAACCTGACTGCAAGATTAGATTAAACTTGTATTCCCTCTAGCACTGGAGAACCTTTGAACTAAGAACTGGGAAGGACTCAAAACTCCCTGATGGTTCCTAAAACTCAAGGTCAGCTCCAAACAGATTATGGGAAATGAATCTCTGGTAAGAAACAGTAGATAAATTAGCAAAATAACAATATTTTTGGTTTGGTGCATGTGCTTCCCATAATAATGGAACTGTAATTTTTAAATACAGTATCTCAACTGAAATCCATATCCCTTTGGGGAAAATTTCCATCTCAGTCCTGTATCACACACCCTTCATTTGCAGTTGTGTTCCATGACCACAGAAGCTTTACAGACCCAAAGTGCTTTATCTTGAAGAGGTGGGTGGGGTTTTTTTGTTTGGTTGGTTCATTTGTTTGGTTGTTGTTGTTGTTTTTTGTTTTGTTTTTGGTTGGTTGGTTTTGGGTTTTTTTTGGTGGTGGTGGTGGTGGTTTTGGTTTGTTTATTTTTTGCAGTGGAACAAACTTGTGAAGAGAGGGTGGAAAGCTTAGGGAAGCATCAGCCTGAAGAAAGCTGCAGCAACCACTGCAGAAATTATAAATATAAGCAAGCCAGAGGGGCTTCTGATGGCAGGTGGAACAAATTTCTTTCCCGAGTTTCTAAAGCCTGTGTGCTGCATCACAGTCTGCAGTGATAACCAATCTCAAACACAGGGCAGGATGAATTCCTTATTGAAGGAGTCTTTCTTTTCCCACTAGGAGCCCAGATGAATTAGTTTAAAGCAGGCAAATCATATTTGGATGGTGTAAATTAGTTACAGCAAATCCTGATGCTTTTTACAGATAATTCATAAACTGTTTTTTAAACTGAAGTGACTCTCCACTCTCTTCTAGCTCTTTTCTAGCTTGTGTGAAGGCTGAGTGTGTTTTGCACTGTGTCCTGTGTCTGGGCCTGCCTTCCTTGAAGATATTTAGCCTTAAGGTGGTCACAATAACCACAGGAAATTTCCCATCTGTATTTCTGAGGGATAGATTTATTGTCCCATTTCTTTTGGTCTGCCTTTTTTTTTTTCTTTTTTTCAGAGCAGGCTGCTAGGATTTAAAGACAGGTATTTTTCCAAGTGGGCTTGTTACAGATCAGCTCTTTAATTACACCTACTAAAGAAGTAATGCACAGTGATACCCTGAACTTGTCCCTAATTAAAAATACTGTACTTAAAGCTTGCATGATTCCCTTCTGCTGAAATCTTTAATCAGGAGATGAATAAGGCTCTGGAGCCTTGATTAATAACAGGACCAAGTGCTGTGCAGCTGAAAATGCCAGGGTATTAAATTTCCTTAAGTCACCTGGTGTCCCCATCTAATAGAGATCCTGGCAATGTTACTTATGCAATAGCACAGAATAATTGAGGTGTAAAGTTACTGGTCCCAAATGAGACAAATGATCCCAATTCTCCTGGAGACAAGTCTGATGTGGATGTGTGCACTAATGTAATAAACAAGATCCCATTGTAATTGCATCATTAAATAAAACAAATGGCCCTCTTCGAAGCAGTACTCATGGAATCCAATGCACAGGTGAGATGCACTGAAATCCAAAAATAATCCAGGTACAAGGGAGTTGGGAAAACAGAGAGATAAGCGTCCTAAACAAAAATAACACAGCTATGACAGCCCGGAAAGTAAGATGAATTTTCAAAAGAAAGAATTATGCAAAGAAGAAAATGATATCTGATTCTTTTACTAAAAATGCTGCGTTTGGATCAGGCAAAGAAACAAACCAAACATAATACAAAGCTCATGGATATGAGCCTGGTTCAAGAACAGCTGGTGGCAGAACAGATTCACAATTCTCAGGAGCTCTGAACAGTTAAAACTAAAATATTAAGAAGAAGAAGGTGCTTTCTTAAATTTTTAGGTACAGTCTCCTCCTCTTGAAGAGAACTGTGTCATGTAATCATGCTTGGCTATTTCACTGCACTTAAAATAATGCAACATTATTACTTTAAAGGCATATAAAGGAATGAAAGTGGTAAGAAATAATTCCACAACAGGTCCCAGGTACCACTAAAACTAAGTTAAAGGTTGGGCTTTATGATCTTGGAAGTTTTTTCCAGCCTTAATGATTCTATGATTCTGTGATATGGGAAGCACTGTCACAGGAGCAGTGTAGAGTCCTGAATTAAGAACTGCAGAGGGGAGGCTGCAAAACTTTTCTTGAAACGTGCTCATTGCTATGATTTTTTTAGGACCACACACTGAATCAGGCACCTGCATTGATGTCCTGACCCTTGCAACTGAATGCACCTAAACATGAGTCAGATTGTCTTCCCCGAACAGTCTCAATCCAAATTTAGCAGGAATTTACTCAAGGATGTGGTTATAAGTGTTTGTTCTTCCAGTAGTAGTGATCTGAGGGATAAAGAGTTCCCCTCAGCCCTTCATTAGCTCTCCTGTCGTGTCATGTAGAGACAAACTCAGCTCTGAGTGACTTCACTGAAGTGTCACGTGCAGGAGCTCTGGGTTTGGGATTATTTGGGAGGTAAACAGCTGAATTTCCATGCTGGAACTTTATCCGTGCAGTGCCAGTGTTTGCACTATCTGAGCTACCCCATATGGAGCCAGCCAGCACATTTCAGTGTTGGGATGCAGATTGCAGCAGGTAAAAATGCCTTTATTCAGGTAATACCCCCCTCTCCCCATCATGTCCCCTCTGCTCTTGCCTGAATTAGTTGGGGTTTTGTTTTGTTTTGTTTTGTTTTGTTTTGTTTTGTTTTGTTTTTCTCAGAATGTCCCACAATACTCTCACTGAAGTCCCCACAGTGTTTGGTACAGGGGCAGTAGTCCCTCTTAGCACCAGAAGCATCTTGCCTAACACATCTTATGGCCACTTATGTCTTTTCAGGAACCTGTACATTAATAATTTATTCCCACCCTGGAGTGCACAAGCTCTTTTCTTTCTCAATTTCAGCTGATGTGATACCATTTTACACTGAAAATTATTACTCCCTAAGTGAATAACCTGGTACTTTCTGTTAGGAAATGTATTTGCAGCTTGACTACCAGGGGTAAAAGTATTCTCTGTGATATCCTTTTCTTCCCCTGAACTCCCAATACCTCCTGACTGAGCACCAGGATAGAATAACATGTGGAAATCCTGAACAAGATCAGTCCCAGTTTGCACTGCCAATTCAAATCCAGCAGCTACTGATCATATCTCAGCATCTCCCCTTAAACCAGTGTTTTATCCACTTTTAAGTGTTTTCTGTAATCTCCAGCTTTTTCAAATTAAGTATTCACTTTCCAAGTGATAATATATCAAAGAGCTCACTGATTTTTTTACATGCAGCCCATCAGCTTAATTTCCTTATCTAAAAGCTCTTGAATGTTATCATAAAAAGTAAATATTTTTGTGGCTGATTTAGCAAATGGATGATAGTCCCTAAAAACAGATTACAGAGAAAAATACAGATAACACATCACTACATGATCTTGACCTATAGTTTCTAGTGCCTAGTCTAGTAATTCTAGTATAGAACAGCCCACGAATCAAAAGCTTCTGGTTTCAACTCCATGCATTACCTGCATGCCCCTTAGCAAGGGTTGTAATCCTTGCACACACAATCTGAATGTGATCCCTGAAAGACAGATGAAGGGGAAATTTTAGTGAAAACAGTTGTAGCCAAATAAAGTCTCTTGTGACTCTATCTGCAGATAATAAAGTGTTATTGAATTTTTTTTTTTTTTTTGTGTGTGTGTGTGTTGCAGTGTAATAATTCTCATGTTGTTTTGGCATAGGTAGAATTGTAGTTGGAATCCATGTTTTAAAAACTGTGGATGTGTAGAAGCCTCGTAAAATGCATATTGTAATGTGCACTTATAATAAATACTGTTAATCATGCTTATGGCAGTACTGGAAAAGGAGCCTGGAGTTCCAGGCACGGTACAAATACCATCAGTCCTTTAATCAAAGGATTGGAGCTGAAGTGGTTGCCATGAAATGAGTGAAATCAGCAGAGTGCCAGAGATCAGCTTGGTGTGTGGGACAACAAAGAGGACGACACAGCTTCACCCCCCAGCACTGGTAGAAGTCCCAACACCACAACAGAAAATGAACCAGGCCCTGAGGATGCCTTTTCCATGCTCTGCTGTGTGCCAGGCAGGGTTCAGACCTGAGGTGGGACACGTGGATCTGCCTCCCCAAACATACTCACCCTTCTCCTGCCATCCCCCAGTGCCAGGCTGATGAGGCTCTGGCAGTTGCTTCCAATATGCCCTGCCCAGCCAGGCAAGAAGTGATCAAAGAAGAGGAATTGAATAAATGTTTCTCTCAGGCCTTTGCTTATCGCTTTTAATAAGCGGATTTTATGTAAGCAAATTCATTTGTGTTTCTTCACTTATATTTTCATTGTGAGGCTTAAATCAATGACATATTAGGGGCTGAAAATAATCCACTCAATGGTTATTACATTTATTTCTTCCTCTTTTTTTTTTTTTTTTTTCCCCTCTTAATGCAGGCAGCTTAAATACATAGATCACTGAGGAATTTGGCCAGTTTTTAAGACATTAAAGTGCATGGAAAGTAAAGTAATTCTTCAAATGGATATGATGGCTTGGATCAGCAATAGTGTGGCCAGCAAGACCAAGGCAAGGATTGTCTCTTTGTGCTGGGCACTGGTGAAGGGCACACCTTGAAACCTGGAGACAGATTTGGGCCTCTCATGGTAAGAAAGACTTTGAGGGGCTGGAGCATGTCCAGGGAAGGAACAGACTGCTCAGGAAGTGGTGGAGTCCCCATCCCTGGGGGGATTTAAAAGATGGGTAGATGTGGCACCTGGAGACATGGTTTAGTGGTGGACCTGGCAGTGCTGGGTTAACAGTTGGACTCGAGGATCTTCTGGGTCTTTTCCAACTGAAGGAATTCTATAATTCTACTTAGGAAATAGATCAGATCATGAAGATGGGAATCTCCACCACTATGGGCCAGTGAAAAATGCACAGAACCATAGGAATGTTTTCCCCACTGCATTCAATATTTAGTTTAGGATTGCCTTATGGATTCTTCTCTTTGTCCCTGATTTTTCTCCTTTGACCTGGCCAGAGGTGAGTGAATTATCCTGCACCTGAGATAGGGCTACTTCTCTTACCCAAATTTTCTCAAGTACCTCTTCAAAGCAGCACAATTTTAGATGCAGATGTTTCCTTAGAAACTGCCTGCATTAAAAACCGTGGCTCCCAAACCAAGCCCCTAAAGAAAAAGCTTTGGCACCACCCAGATGGTGTTTCAGCTCTTTCTTGTGTTTGGGTTACAATAGGATAATGATAATAATGCTTTTATCTTTTGCTTCCTCAGGTCTCAAGACATGAAGAGATGGGCACTTCCTGACAGGGGAAATCCTGACATTTAAATGACTCTGTGACAGTGTGGGGAGTGGAAACCTGAGGAGTTTTCCTGGAAAGCCTAGCCATGGATTTCAGTAAGGAGGCAGTCAATCTGTCAACCATCACTTGTTAAAGAAGTTGGGCTGAATTTTGGTTGGCAAAAATTCTCCCAGCATTTTGTCTGAGTTAGTTCAGATCATAATTTACCACAAGATTTTTGAGACCTATGTAGACTAAACCAAACAGCAATTACAATTCCATCACTTACGTTATTCTGCTGTCAAAAAAGGAGAGGAAAAACACTCAGATTTTGTTTGATTTTAGCTTTGTATGTTAACTAAGTCTAAAATGAATTTACCTGGTTTTTTTTTTTCTTAACAAAGTGTCATCTTGTCACACCTCCCCCAAAGAAATTACAGTATAATTAAAGAGCAAACACAGTGAATCAGATGAATTGCATCTTCAATTTGCACAGAAAATATTTGAACAAGACAAAAGTAAAGAATTTTTCCCAGGATTCACTGGACATAAGTGGCATCTTTCAACAATGGAAAATGGAATTCCCGTGTCCAAATTGTAGTCCAAGTATCCAAGTATGCTTTCAAACAAATATTGCTTGTTTTTCTAGAAGAATATAAAACTTCTCTTTCCTTCAGGAAGAACACAATTTAAACAAGAACAAAAAAGAACACATTCCAAGATTTGGCACTGTAGTTTGCAGAGATGAGATAAACCAAGATATTTGTAATGAGAAATCTGTCTGTTCTAATATAATCCTATATTAATCATTTAACAAATTAATAATATCACCATAATTAAATTCTCCATAAAGAATATGCAAGTATTGGAGAAACTAATTGATTTAATTCTAGTTTTAAATCCCACAATGCATTCATTTTCTCTGATTTTTTTTTCCCTCTCTGTTTTGCAATATTGAACATAGTTCTGTCAGGAATGTTTTATCTCTCTGCTTGTTTGCTTCCCTGACTTTTGGAAGTGAATTTCACAAACCTCTCCACTTACAACTCGCTGTCTCCCCTGAAGATACAGGGCAGATAATGTCAACAAATGGCTCTCTGTGTGTTCAGTGAACTAGAAAGCAAAATTTTGTACCTTAAGAATGCTCTTGTTGGAGCCCAAACTCCGGGAGGACTGTGGAAGGTTAAGTAAATTGAGAGAGACTGTCAGTGTTACAGGGGCTTTGCTTGCAGCACCTGGGAGTTTTACTGAGAATGCAGCGCTGAGATTGGCAGAGCACAGCACCACTTTTCAGGTCAGATGATTCCCTTTGAATTTTAGCTTTGCTGAAAAAAGTAGAAAGCAACATGAATGAGAATCTGCTGTGCTTTGCATTTTGCAAAAGAAATCCTATGTCCAAGAGAAAAAAAAAAAAAAAAGTGACAACTAAAGCTACACTGCATGATGTCTTCTTGCCTTGCCTTGCCTTTTTTTTTAAATTTACCTACATTGAAATGCTTTCATTTGTTTGGATGGATCTTCCTCATCCATATTCCCTCGTGCTCATTGGCACTTCACAGACCCACAGAATCCCAGGAAGGGTCAGTCTGGAGGGGACCACAGTGGGGTCATCTGGTACCACCCCCCTGCTCCATCAGGGCTATCCCAGAGCACATAGAACAGGACTGTGTCCAGATGGCTCTGGAATATCTCCAGGGAGGGAGACTCCACACCCTTTCTGGATGATCTTATTCCAGTGCCCAGAAAGAAGTTCTTTCTCGTGTCCAGGTGGAACTTCCTGGGTATCAGTTCCTGCCTGTTCCTCTTGTCCCATTGCTGAGCACACCAAGCAGAGCCTGATCCCTGCTCTGAGCCCTCCCTGCACACACTGACAGTAAGGTCCCCTTTCACTTTTTTTTTTTTTTTTTAAGGCTGAGCAGTCCCAGCTCCCTCAGCCTTTCCTTATCAGAGAGATGCTCCATCCCCTACCCATATTTGCAGCCCTCCACAGGACCTGCTCCAGGAGCTCCATGTCATTCTTTTATTATCTCTATTACCCTGACATGAAATCATTAAATTCCTGCCCAGTCTAACGTTTAAAATATGGCATGGAAGAATCCCAAGTGTCTGTGCCTGTAAAATACCCCAGAGATCACAAAACAGCATCCATGGAAGGCAGAGCAAGACTCAACCAACAGCCTGATATCAGATGGTTACTGAGTGCTGGAGAGAAGTTATGAATAAATGACAAAAAAGTGCCTGCTCTCCTCACAGAGTAATCTGAAATGTGCAACTTTGCTTGCAGAATGTTGTATTTCCATCCCCTCTTGCCAATTACTGAGTTAAGTGGTGCATGGAGCCTTTTAAAGACTAGAATTATTTTCTAAAGAGTAAGAGAATGTGAATCAAAGCTGCTCATTACATATTCTCCTAACTTGGATGGTGTCCTCCACAGTAGGCTGCAGCTACTGGTTATTACACTTTTTTTTTTCTGTTAACAACAAGAATAAAAGGCTCTGAGCCAAAACCCAGAAATATCCAACAAGCAATTATAAAACCCCATCAGGAAATAGCTGCTGGTTGATTCTGCTTATTATAGCAACTCCTAATAACAACAATGTACTTCTAAAGTCAATTTGAGCACCTCGTGCTGGATGATGATATTTAAAAACACATTTTGGAATTTTCCAGGATGCTTTTCATTGTTGGATGTGGTCACAGAATATCCTCCTGAATTAACAACCCTTTCCTCACTTTTATATCTATTATGGATGTATGGGGAGACTTAATTCTACTAAAATAGAATGTACCTATCTATCTATTCTAAATATATATCAAGGGAAGAGGAAAAAAAAAAGGTTTCCTCTGTTAGATCGTTTTCTGGGAGAAATGTACTTTCCCTTTACACTGAGGAGTAGAGTTAGTGATTTATTATTGATCTTGACACGGAGAGCAAAAGTGCAACACAGTAGTTCTGCCACAGACTGCTCATTGACTTGCTTAAAGCTGCAAAATCTGTTTTTAAAAATCTGTTAATGTACAGTTCTGAAAAGAATTCAATAGTCTGATACAAATCCTGAGCTGGAGGAAACAGTCATACCTCCCACAGACTTCAAAGGCTGCTTCGCATTCCTGCACTAGACATAACTTTTTTTTTCTTTTTTATCTCTCTGGGATGTATTTAATCCTGCCTCCTCTCTTTAGCTCCAGCAAAGATCCAACAACAGAAAATCAGCATATTAAACACATGTCAGTTATACTGAGGATCCTTGAGACATTTGGGCTGGACCAATGGACATGTTCTCCTTGAGGATGTGAAATTGTGAAGGCTGACACATTTCTCTGCCCATCATCCCCTTCTTCTCCCTTGTTCTTACTAAAAACCAGGCAAGGAGGAAAGTGCTCTGTTGCACTATTTCTAATCTTTAGAGCAAAAACCATCCATGGTAGAAGATACACACATGCATGAATGTGGGTATAAATGACATGACTTTCAGATTTTCCTCTGAAGAAGAAGTGGCATTGCAGGGATCAGCTTGCAAAAATGGTCCTGATAAATCAAAGTAGAGCTACCAAAAAAAAACCCAGACAAGTCTGCTGGCTTCTATTTTGTTGTGGATTTTTGTATTTTTGTGGGGTTTTTTGTGGGTTTCCCCCCTGCCCCCCCAAAAAACTCTAACCAGGAGGGCTGTAATGAGACATTTGATTTGCAGTCCCCAGATCAAAAGCACTTGATGCATGTGCAGCTAAAAATACCTGAGTACCCAACAGCTAAAAATACCCTCTCTCCTCAGAAGCAGAACCTTAACATTTGTGTTACCCCATGATTTCCCTTGAAAAAGGGTGTTCCTTGAAGGCTTTACTCCCCTGAGGGTCTAAAATAGCAGCCCCTTTAAAGGCACAAGCAGGACAAAGTTATGTAATGTCTGGGGTAAAACATGTGAGAGTTTCAGTCATGATCCCGGCTCACACAAAGCTCCCAGTAAAATCCTGAGGAGCTTTGCCTCAAATATCTTCAGTGCCTTGTTGTGCTGGCATCACATTCAGTTGTTAAAGCTGTGGACCTGAGCAAGCCTCTTCATCCCCAAATTTATAGGCTGCTGGATATATATTTGATCCCATCTCTCATTAGCATCAAGCTAATGAGCGTAATTGAAGGTCTTGGAAAAACTTATTTACACTGCATTGTTTGTAATTGCTGATAAATCCCTTGAAAAGAGACATCTGTTCCATATGCCCGGTGGGAATCAGAAAGTAACATTCTTTGTGTGTAGGTAAATCACGGGATATTAATAGATCTCGAGAAGGAACTGGCTGTGGAGGGATGGGGTGGAGGGAAGGAGTGGGCTGGTGAGATACAATGAGAGTTTAACCAGGAAAGCTCAGAAATCGTTGCTAATTGCTGCTTCAGAGGCTGCACACAGATTTGTTCACCTTAAAGATGGGACATGTGGGTGGCTGGGCAGCCCTGGAATGGGAAAAACACTGACTCCAGGTCCCAGGAATTGCCTCACAACCCAGGCAGTGCAAGCAGAGTGTTGGTCTTGCAGGAGAACTGGGCTGAGTTTGGGGTTCCAGTCTGGGAAGTGACACAAGGTGGGAAGTTGGCCACTTGCAAGAGGTAAATGCAGATCCCCTGGGTCTGATCTGTCTACAGCTTGTTCAGACACTCCAGATAATAAAAGCAAAGAGCTTTTGAGAGGAACAGAGGAGAGGATATGAATCCATACCAGGATGAACCAGTGATTGTCTCACTCTGCTCTGCTCTGCTCTGCACTGGGGCGGCCTCGCCTTGAGCACTGTGCACATTTTTTGCCACCAATAAATAAGAGTATAAAGCTGTTGGAGACTGTCCAAAGGGGGGATAGGAATATGGTGAAGGGTTTGTAGGGGAAGTACAAGGAGCAGCTGAGGTCACTTGGTTTGTTCAGCCTGGAGAAGAGGAGAATGAGGAGAGACCTCAGTGGGATCTGCAACTTTTTTGGGAGGGGAAGAGAAGGGGCATGCACAGTTCTCTTCTCTCTGGTGCCCAGTGACAGGACCTGAAGGAATGGCCTGAAACTGTGCCAGGGGAGGTTTAGGTTGGATGTCAGGGAAAGTTTCTTTCCCCAGAGGGTGGTTGGCTCTGGAACAGGCTCCCCAGAGAAGTGGTCACAGCACCAAACCTGACAGAACTCAAGGAATGTTCAGACAATGCTCTCAGGCACATGGGGTGCTCTCAGGGACTCTTGGGGTGGTTCTGTGCAGAGCCAGGAGCTGGACTTGCTTTATTTTTGTGGGTCCATTCCAATTCAGCATATTCTAATCCCCTATGATCCTATAAGTCTATGACTGAACCATCCAGCCCTCCCCCACTGTCCCAGATCTTTGCCCACTCCAATGCAAAAAGTCTATTTACATCATCTAACACCTGAGGACCAGCAGTGCCCCCCATCCCGTGCTGCTGTGAGCACCAGGGACTGCTCCACAGCTATTGCTTCACCTTCAAGCTGTGGAAACTACCAAATATATCATCTTTAAATTCCTGCTGATGCACAAACTCTGGAATTCTACCATGTGCTCTCACAAACACCAATTCCCAACATGATCCTATGTCCCCCTTCACCAGGAACATCCCGTTTTCCACCTCAGTGTGGAGAAGATTCCTCTTGTTAAACTTTGACAAACAGCTCTCTGAAACACCCCCAATCAAGATTTAGTGCTCAGTGCAGCAACTGCAGTTCTGGTTCTTGATTTTATTATGTTGGTTTGATTGGATTTTTAATTTTCTTTAACATGTTCTTCCGGCCCCTTCAATCTCTAATTTGTCTCTAAAGTCTTCTGTCACCCAGAATGAGATGAGTGGATGATCAGTTGGTCAACATCTGTTCAGGAGGGGAACATGCTTCAGGATGAGGGAAAACCAACAACCAGCATCTAGCATCTTGCTCAGTGGCAATCAATCCTTTTATACACTCAAATATATATATATATATATATATATATATATATATATATATATAAAGGTTTAATATTCTCAATCTGTTAAAACCCCAGAGCTGCAGCAGAAGGCTCCTGTATTTCTCGCTGAAACATAACAAAGCCTCTCCTTGCAAATTGTCCAAAAAAATAAGCCAAAACCAAACCAAGAGCAAAACCTGAAAAAATTAAAAAGAAAAAAAAAAAAGGACAAAATCCCCATACCTAAAAAAAAACCCCGACACATCACCCAAAGGGGATCCTGTGACTAAGTGTGTGTTATACTCATAAAAGCCAAAGGCAAAGGGCTATTAGTGCACACTTGAGATCACTTAGAAAAGCCCAAGGGAAATGCTCCAGTATTACTGTCAAAGTAGCACACAAAGAAACTATGTCTCTGAATACCCTGAAGGGATGAAAAAAATGTTTAATAAATGAGTTCTTTTCAGAGGTCAAATATTAATGATTTGTGTGTGTGTTTTCTATTGAAATTTCATTTTCTCTGTTCCAGCCTGGACAGGGAAAAATATCAGGAGACAAAACTTTGATTAAAATAAACGAATCAACACAGAGCTGTGTGCCTGGGTGAAGCTAATGCATGAGATTATAGAGTGCGACAGCTGCAATATTAATAAGGTGAAGAAGAGGGGGGAAAAAAAGTGATAGAAACCTCACAGACTGATCTTATTTGGCTAGATTGTTCCTGCATTATCACTAGGAAAAAAGCCAGGAGAACTGGACAAAGAATGATCTCTATTATTGTGAATATTTTTGTTTTCTGTGGTATGGTTAAGCATAAATGCAGAAGGAGGGGGAGAAAAAATTTTTAAAAGTAGGCATAATGGAATCATAGAATGGCTTGTGTTGGAAAGGATCTTAAAATCATCTAGTTCAACCCCTGCCATGGGCAGGGACACCTCCCACTGGACCAGGTTGCTCAGAAAGAAAAAGAAAGAAGCAATAAAGATAGATAAATAATTAAATAAAAATAGAGTTAAAAATATAATTGAAGAACTAATCCTGGAGGGAGGACAATGTGAGCACAGATGGTAAAAGTGAGGTTGGATAGGAAGAGAGGAAGACTGGAGGCTGCAAATATTGAGGCTGACAGGCAGAGAGCCGAGGAGGGAGGGATGCTGCTTGTGCCAGGGAGTCCTTCCTCTGTGGTGTGAGCCCTGTCCAGGCTAAGCTAGGGCTGCAGGATTTGTGGCTGCACAGGGCTGATGGCAAAGCCTCCCCGTGCACCTGGCTCTGCGAGGCAATTTGTAATAATGAGATTCATTAGCGCCGCGTGCTCCGCTGGAAACGCTTCCAAAGGTTTAATCAGAGCCTCACAAATGAGTATTTACTTAGGTAGCACTTCATTAGCTGCTCCTGCCCTGCTGTGCAGTGTGGGATAAATGACTGCCTGGCACCCAAACTGCCTGCCCTGCTCATCGTGTGCCACCCTGCTGGCCATCAGCTGTAGGGGATTCTGCTTTAGAGATGATAAGATGCCACTCCTGGCCAAAAAAAAAAAAAAAAAAAAAAGAAAAAAGAAAAGAAAATCCAAAATGTGTGCTATATTTCGATTTCCAGGCACTAAATTTAATGGCCTGTATAGCAGAATGTGGTATGTGCCAGAGAGGGAACCAAGTCTCCTCTTCGAAGGAACAAGTGGCAGGATGAGAAGAAATGGCCTCAAGTTACAGCAGGGGAAGTTTGTGTTGGATATTAGGAAAAATTTCTCCCTGGAAAGGTGTGTAAAGCCCTAGAATAGACTGCCCAGGGAAGTGGCAGATTCACAATCCCTGGAAATGTTCATAAAAGGTGAATGTGGCACTTGAGGACAGGGGTTAAGGGTGAATGTGGTGGTGGTGCTGGGTTGACAGTTGGACTTGTTGATTTTAAGGTCTTTTCCAGCCTCAAAGATTCTGTGATTCTATGAATAATTTGAGATGCATGGCTTGAAATTTTTCCCAAGCCTTAAAAATCCACAAAACAAATGTGCCCTTTGCAGCCTCCCCTGCTTTCACCCCTTTTGGTTTTCACCACATTCTCTGTGAAGATTCCTCTCAACAGCACCAAGGTCTCAGGAGTTCAAAGCAGGAAGAAACCACAGCTCAGGCAAGGAGCTCAGAGACCCAGAGCCCGAACTTGGTCAGTTTTGGGGGACCTGGGACCCAAACCCCTTTGATGGTGGGGAGCAGAAGCAGGTGACAACACCCCATTATTTTTAAATGCTCCTCTAGTTTTAAAAGACATCAGTCACAGCTGCTGAAGCCAAAATCAAGCTGGTTTGTACGAATGGGTTAAAACTGGATGTCAAGCCTTATATTTTTTACTTCTCTGTCGAAATGAGGCTGTTCCTGTGTCTGTGTGGAGCTGACACTGCATGCTCCCAGCCTGTGAAGTGTGTCACATTCTTTGTCATTTCGATTGCAAGGCAAAGGGTGGCAAGGAGGGGTCTTTGCATGAAGATTTGGGCCAAGACAAGTAGAAACTTGAATTCTTGCAAATTGCTTTCTGTGGGATTTCTAATAACACAGAGTCTTCTGCAACCACCGAAATGTGACGAGGCAAACACAGGCTTTGTTATTAATTAAGCCTGTGAAATGCAGGTGGACATTTTCAGCTAATGATGATGCAGGCAGCAGTTTTCCCTCCCCTGAGTCCACAGGGAGGCCCTGGCTGTGGTGGCAGTGGCCTGGTGGACAGACAGGCACTAGACCTGGATTCCTCATGGGCTCCCTTGTCAGTGGGTTCCCGGGTGAGTTCTACCTGCTCCAGCAGCTCCTGGATCCTTTAACCTTTACATTAGGCAGGATGAGAGAGGGCTGTGAAATCCTGATGTGTATTGAGCCATTTTGCCCACAGCACCAGCTAATCACCCCAGTTTTAGGCACAACTACTCAAGCATAGGACTCAAATAATTCCTGAGGCTCTTCCATCCCAGTAGCAATTTTGATTTACATTCATTATTTGGATGAGAGAAGACCTCGGGACAGCCACAAGCTGCCACACAGCTCTTTAGGATATTTCACTTAGCTCTCAAGACCTCTATTTTTGTACTATTTGCACAGCACCTTTTAGGCTGTTTCTGACCACAGCAAAATCACTGAAAACTTTTACAGGGAAGAGTCACAGACATCAGATTGGATATCGGGAAATTAGGAAATATTAGGTGTAAATTCTTTTTTGTATGGGTAGTGAGGCATTGGAAGAAGTTGCCCAGAGAAGCCATGGCTGCCCTGTCCCTGGAAGTGTTCAGGGCCAGGTTGGATGGGGCTTGGAGCAGCCTGGGATAGTGGAAAGTGTCAATGTCAGGGGCTGGAATGAGATGATCTTATTAAACTCCCCTCCAACCCAAACCATTCTATCTGAAAGACTTGGGGAGCTGGGAAGATCTGAAATAGTAAATTCAACCTCTGCCACTGGCCCCCCCCCAAAAAAAAGGAAAGTGGTTTTAAGCACTTTTAAAAGCTGTAGGAAGCTGGTTTTCCTTAGTACCTTTTAAACTTGTACTCCTCTGCCTTCTAATTTTCTCCAAGCAGGGCACCATGAAGGACAACCCTTTCAAACAGAAGTCATGAAAACACAAAGCAAAATGATTAAATTATTTTCTTTAAATAAATAAACAAACAAACAAACAAATAAATAAATAAAGGCAGATCTGACAGTAAACAGTGATGCAACCATGGCCAAGATGAACACCATCAGAGGAGGAGGCTTTCAGGGTTGTTTTCCATGCTGTGGGTGTGAAATTCCAGAAGATCCTTAACAGGCACCCCATCATGCCACTGCCCAAGATTCTCACCTTGCAGAACAAATTAGTGCAGTTTCAGAGCAGGCTACTGACTTCAGCAATATTGAATCACACCATAGAGAAACCCAGGATCCCAACACAGATGGAAAATGATGTGTGATAAATATTCATAACCAATCCTTGGGATTTCTCCCGAGCTTTGACCAGACCAGTGGAATCCTGGATTTGACTGGGAAAATGACCAATCATCTCATCTAACCCAGAGAAGCTGCCACAATCACCCAACACCTCTCAAGGGACCTTTACAGCTCGTGTCTGCCTCAAAACTGTAAATATCCAAGGATTTAACAACCTGAAGAAGCAGAGCATCCAATTCCATGAACACCTTCCTATGTCTGGAAAATCATCTTCTTCTCCCTCATCTCTTTCTCATCTTACAAATACATTTCCCAGTATTCCTCACTCAGCCAAAGCACTGCTCCATGCACAGACTTTTATGCAAATTATTTTGTTTATTTTTATGATGTATGCAAATGAAGTCTTTACTCTGAACATTCTTTATGGTGCTATAAATGTAAGAACAGATCTTGAATTAGCCCTTTTCATTGTCAGAGTGGCATTAAAACCAGCTGAGGGATTCAGAGGCTTAAATGTATAAGCAGTTGGGTATAAAACAACTTTTATGTCTTGTAAAAATTAAGGGTCTGGGCTGAGGTATTTGGGCACTAAAACAGGATCTCTAAGAAGTTAGGAAAAACACATTTTTTCATCGCTAAATGGAGATCAAGACAAGGAATCAGTGACTGAAGCAACCTGTGGTTTAACAACCTCTTTGCTTTCAGTATTCCTTTTCCTGTATTAACTGGGAACTTCTAATGGGAGCTAAAGATGGCAATTCCAGCAGGAACTGAATAAACAGGATGATGCTCTATCACTTTTTTCCCTGCCTTACACACTCCATTCTCTGCATTGTAACCCACACGACTCTAAAAATAGTTTTACTTGGCAAAATATATCATCAGATAAGCTCCACTTCTACACAGCTGGGACAAAAGGAGGCGCACAGGTAGGGAGGAATCAGAAATAGGGGAGGACTGGAATAACAGGAGCAGATGAGGGAAGATCAGAGGCCAAGGACTGCTGGGGAGCTCTGAGGCAAACACTTGACTTTGCCTCTAACTGTGTGGAACTCGGGCAGCTGCTCAAATGCACTTCCCTCCTTAATCTGACTATCCTGTTCATGGGAAAAAAAGGAAACCATATCCCAGCCTTTTCCCACAGAGGAGGATATAAATTCCTGCCATTGGGATAGTGGAGTACAGAGGCAATCAGGAGAACACTCCCATGTAAGATAAATATTCTTGCCTGCAGATATTCTACACTTAACAAATACCTCTCTGGTGACTGAAGGGAAAAGGTGTAGGAGATGCTGGTCTTGCACAGAGTTACTCCCCATGGTTAAACAGAATCTCTAAATTTACAGATATGATTAAATATTTTCTCTTACTCTACTGCTTTACAGTAGAATGTGGAAATGTAAAGGTTATTTCATTCAAAACTTCCTCTCCTTTCAATGAGCCAAAGGAACACTGTTGATTCCTGTCCCGTGGCAGGGGGGTGCAACAGGATGATGTTTTGTCTTGGGTTGTGGAACCAAATATGTGTATTCTATTTTCATTTGTTAAAAGCAGTTGGGAAGATGTTTTTCTTTATCTCTTGTAACTCAAGGGGGAGAGAGGCCTGACCCTTCGGATAATGGGCCATTAGCACCTCCCCAGGCTATATCCCCACCCAGAGCGGTGCATCTGCATTTCCATCCCCCTATTGTGAGATGGATCACATCCCCCTGGCAGTGGGGGTGGGGGCAGGCAGTTCTTCTGTCTGGATAAACTGAGACACAGGGACATGAAAGCTGCTGGCTTCACCTGATTTTCTGGGAGGAAGACCGGATTCCTTCTGACCCACTGGACCTTTCCCACCACCACTGGATCCCTTCTACCATCACTGGACCCGTTTTCTACAGGATCATCTTTACCTCACCAGAACCACATCTGCCACTCCAGGAGGACTCACTTTTGGACTGCTTCCAACACCCTGACCAACAGGGTGTCAGATTGTAGCTCTGACTCTGTCAGGGTGTTCCAAGATTGTTGTTTGTTTGTTTGTTTGCTGGCTTGGTTGGGTGGTTTTGTTTTTCTACTACATTTGTATTACTAATATTCCTAGTAAAGAACTGTTATTCCTATTCCCAAAATCTTTGTCTGAAAGCCCTTGATTGCAAATTTGTAATTTGGCAGGGGGTGAGGGGTTTACATTCTCCATTCTAAGGGAATCTCCAGCTTTCCCTGGCAGATACCTGGTCTTTCCAAACCAAGACATGTTTTTAAGATCCTTTCCAACCCAAACCATTCTGTGATTCCATATTTTCATAATATCAGCTTTCTTAAATCTACTAGGATGGCAAAACAAGAAATTCACTGTTATAACTTTCTTGAGGAAACCCAAGTCTATAATATTTTTCTATCACTGTGTTTTGATCAACACTATACAAAAAAAAAAAAAAATCACCTGACATATATTGGCAGGAACAGGAGAGACAAAGTGAGTTTTTTTCTATAAACTTTGTTCTCAAATTGTTTGAGCAGCCAGGAAGGCTCTGTGAAGACAGAATTCATAGTCTGTGCTTAGGATTTAACTGCACATGCCAGCTGGGATAAAACTGATGCTGGAACTGGGAAACTGCTGTGGGAACAGGTTTAACACAGAGTAGGAGGAAAGGTATAGAGGAGGCTGGATTAAGGAAAAGATTTGAAGAGCTTAATTGTTTAAAATATGAAAATATCCACACTGACAGTGGTTCCCTATGCCACTTGCAAGGAGTAAATATAGCCCAAAGCTTCTGTGAGGAGAATTGCTCTCCCTGCCAGGTGTATGGCTGGCAGGAATGTGCCTTTACATGGTGATAAAGTCAATTTGAATACTCTGTGAATACAGGCTTATGCACACAGCAATTCTAGACCTTTCTGTCCCAGAATGCCCAGATTGTCATCTCTGCTTCCACTGGACCATGGAATTCTTGGAAACCTTGACTTTCTGTGCAGCAACCCACAGCATACTCCTGCTTGTCCTCCCAAAAAAAATCTTTTGCATTGACAACACTGGAAGTTTATGAAGAGTAATTTAGACTTGACTGCATAACCAGTTCCTGTTTCCAACTTCTCTAGCCCAGAAGAAGAGATTAACATATCTTTTCTCACAGAGTGGTTGCTTCTGAGGCCAGTCCTACACCAGGTCCCTTGGTGAGGTCCTGTTCATATTCTCACTGCTGGAGCCCCAGGTGCCTCCACTGTGCTCACAGCACATCTGCACTGCACTACCTACAATACAGGACAGGAATCCTAAGGCATTGAAGAGTGAAAAAGTCTTCAATGACTTCAAAGATCTTCTGGGAGGAGTCTCATGGAGGAAAGAGAGGCTCAGTGAGGCTGATGAATACCTCTTCCTAGAAATACCTCTTCCAAGTTCCAGAGAGCTTCCATCCCAGTGAATAAGAAGTTAGATTAGAAAATGCTGTTTTATTGATGGAGAATAAAAACTCAGTTGAGACAAAACATCTTATTCAATGTTTTTCTATGTCAAGAACTGCTCTGAACTCAGATCCAAATTATTTTTGTTGTGAGGAGGAAACTTCCTTCCCTAGACCTCCACCTCCTCTGCAATGAAAACAAAAACAAACCAAAGCAACTCAGCCTAAGATTTCTTTACAGCCAGACAAAAGTTACTGTGGGAAATAGGAGTGAAGAGTTTGCCTGCTGAGCTATATCTCTGAGCCTGCAGTACAGATGCCTGCAGTAACCTCTGTGGGGCTCTAAATTCTCCCATTCAGAGTCCAAATATGGATATTTCCATGAATATATCTGTCACATCCACAATGGCAGTTGCAAAAGAAAAGAAAATCCTATTGTGCAGAAAGCATGGAAATGAGAATAACAGTGAAAGTGGCACCATTATAGCATTTAATGAGATGCCCTCACCTGGAATATTGTGCTCAAGTTTCACTGTACTGCCTCAAAATTGAAATGAAATTAAATGAAATGAAGTGCCTTGAAATAAAACATAGTAGGTAGAAGGGGAGGAGGAGGCTGGAAGAAGTAAAGGGAATTATCAGAAGCTTGGGAGAACTTGTGCAAAGAAAGAGGAGAGGAGAGGAGAGGAGAGGAGAGGAGAGGAGAGGAGAGGAGAGGAGAGGAGAGGAGAGGAGAGGAGAGGAGAGGAGAGGAGAGGAGAGGAGAGGAGAGGAGAGGAGAGGAGAGGAGAGGAGAAGGACAAGCTATTTCATTTGGGATAACAGCACACCAGAATTGTGATTGGCACAAGGAAAGCCAGGCAAATAAGAGAGGGAAAGGACAAGGGGAAGGGAATCTGAGAAAACTAAGACAGCACAGCCTTGTGAGGATATGACAAGGGACAGAAGAGATAAGCATTTTGTGCCATAGATTCCTGAGTAGATTTCCTAAATTACAACTTGTGCTTTTGTTTTGTGAAGGTTTGAAAACCTCATCTCGCTGCATCTTAAATAAGCAGGTGAGGAAGATGAAAGTTGTTTTACAAGCATGAATTCTTCTTGTAAGAAAAGCCAAATGAAATTAATGAAATGAAATTAATGAAATGAAATGAGATTAACAGCAAAGAATCAAAGGAATCTCATGTACATGGCTACATGGTTTACATGTATCTGAAATAAAGTTTTGTTACAAATAATAATAATACAGCACCATGAGGCACATAATTAACTCTTCTGGCCACAAAATATCCCAGATTTCCTACTAAGCTTCCGAAGTTATCAGAACAAAACTGTCTTCCTAAGCCATCCAACCAAGTTTTATCCTTTGCTGGTGCAGCTTTCTACAGTATTTCAAGAGTTTAAGCCAGGACCTCACACAGGGCAGATCATCCCATCCCAGAACACCCACTAAGGCCTTTAAAGTCTTCAGCCAGGATCTACAGCAAGCTCCTGGGTACAGGGGGCAAGGAAATCTGATGCATCACAGAGGATTTTGGGGAATTTTTTGAGTAATCCCTGGGCTTTGCAGAAGACCATCTGATCAGAAGTGAACACCTTACCCTAAATACACACAGAATTATAAGGCTTTGGGGCTGGAGGCATATATGGGATGTGGAAAAGCAGGCTCCTTTTTTGTTCTACTGTTTCCATGTTCCCACTGCTCCTGTCACCACTGCTCAATGTGCTGTGATCATGTTGTGATCACCCCTTGGGCAGAAGTTAGACTTAAATCACCCCTTCAAAGCCCTTTCCCCAAGTGGGAAGGAAGCTGGAGCTGGGAGAGAGGCACTGGGAGTTGAATAAACTCTTCTGTCACAGGATTATCTTCTGTTTATATTTACACTGCTGCAAAATGTCTGCTCTGGGACTCTGACTACAAAGGGCAGAGTAGATTTATCTACCTCATCCTGGATTAGTTGGGCAGGTCCTTGGTCAAACTGTGATGTCTTCACAGCTTCAAGATAAGGGATCATAGAATCATTAAGGTTGGAAAAGATGTCCAAGCTCATCAAGGTCAACAATTAACCCAACATTGCCATGTCCACCATCTAAATGTGTCCCCAGGCACCACCTCTACAGGCCTTTTGAACACTCCAAAGGAGGGTGATTCCACCACTTCCCTGGGCAGCCTGTTCCAATGCTTTACCACCCTTCTGGTGAAGGAATTTTTCCTAATGTCCAGTCTAAACCTCCCCTGGTGCAACTTCCTTGTTACCTGGGAGAAGAGATTGATCCCACCTGGCTCCTGTCAGGTGGTTTTAGGGAGTGAGAAGGTGCCCCCTGAGCCTCCTCTGCTCTAGGCTGAGCCTCCCCAGCTCCCTCAGCTGCTCCTCATCAGCTTTGTGCTTCAGACCCTTCCCCAGCTCCATTGTCCTTCCCTGGACATGCTCCAGCACCTCAATGTCTTTGTTGTAGTTGTGATGGGCCCAAAAGTGATCCCAGGATTCAAGGTAGGGCCTCACCAGTGCCAAGTACAGTGGGAAATAATTATCAAGTTTTGTCTTTAGGGTTTTTGTTGTTTTGTTTTGTTTTTCCTTTCTTTTTTTTTTTTCTTTTTTTTTCATGTCAAAGCTGCCTGACACACTTGAAAGCTTTGCTGGTGCCCACCATGGTTGGGTCTTATGGCATGATTGTATGAGGATATTGGAGGCTCACAGTGGAAATCAAGTGAAGTGTTGGAGTTCTCTGGATGGGGCAAGAAGCTAAACCTGGTGTGTTTCCATTCACACAAAGGGGATTCATCCCACAGTCATCCAGGTTTCACTTTGGTATGGACTATTTGGTTCACACACAAAAAAAATTGAAGCCAGATAATTAATATTTATGTGATGTGGATGATCAGGGGACCAGGGTGTGGGAGTTATTTGACAGTGTAGATGCATCTTCTGCAGCTGCCTTTGTTTATTCCACCATCCTTTATCTCATACTGATGTTTACAACTTAAGGTTCCTGAAGTAGGGACAAATTCTCCCCATGGATTTGGGCAGTGCCTGGTATGATAGGTCTGTGATCTCAGCTAAAAAATTACTGTCGTATCAATACCAACATTCCATCTTATAGATGGAAGAATCTCCAAGGACTTTATAATTTTAAGTGATTTACATGGGCTGGGATTGCTCTGTTTGCTCCTGAAATGCCGCAGTCTCTGGGGGAGAAGGTTTTGGCCTATAAAGAATATACAGACTGTGCATGAGGGAATTGGGATTGAGTAGTGATCTCTTTCTCTCTCTCTCTCTCCCAGAAACTTGTTCCTCAACTGCTTGCACTTAAAGGAATTTAAAATGCAGCCCATAAAATAGATGTTAAGTAAGGAAACCAGCAGTCTGCAGAATAGGTTGTACACATTCTACAAAAAGCCATTGAGGGAGAAATATTGTCATAAGCTGTGTAAAGCACAGCGTGGTAAGTCAGAAGCACGGTTCTGATGGAAATTACAACAGCAGTTGGAAGGCAAGTCATTTTGGGTCTTGCACCATGCCAAGCAGGTTGTACAAGGCCTGCTTGATGGGCCTGGCAGCAGCAGTTCCTGGTGTTCTCCTCTGCCACAGCCATTCCCCAGGAGATGCACCCCTGTGGGGAGAAATCCTTGCACAGAGAGGTCATGGGCTGCCTGTCCCTGGAAGTGTTTAAGGCCAGGCTGGATGAGGCTTTGAGCAACCTGGTCTAGTGGGAGGTGTCCCTGCTCACGGTAGAGGGTTGTAGCTGAATAAACTTTGAGGTCCTTTCCAACACAAACCACTCTGGGATTCTACCATTCTGTGAAGTTTGGCCCAGGTTGAACAAACTGAGCATCAATACTGTGCTCATTGATTACAAAGAAATTTTGGAGCACTTTTTGGCCCCGTTCCTCACAGGTTGCTCAGGTTTGGACCTGAAATCTCTTAGTCCTGGCCCTACCTCTCTTTGTTTACCTTATGGCCACCAACTTTCACGGCTGCTTGTTTTTAGGTCACCAGCAACAGAGCATCTGGCAGGAGTGCCAGCATCCATCCCTTCCCACAGTTGCAGTGGGTGGCATAAATCCTCACCAGATGGTTGGGTTTAGACCATCTTGGCCATCAAAGCAGGACTTCCATGTGGCTTTTTCACACACAGGTAAAAATAAATTAATAACACACCTGGCTTCAATTGGCTTGAAAATTTACCAGCTCAGCCTCAAACTGGATTTCCTTCCCTGTGCTGTATTGATGATAAGGGAAAAATATTTAGAGTAATTTGCAGTTAAAAGGTAGGGAGCTTAGCAAGCTCAGAGCTTCCTGAATACAGAGAGAATTGATTTTTCCAAAAATAGCTGATGGGGAATTTCTCTGCCATTTATACAGCTCTGGTGCCAGATGACTCCTAGCTTGATGTAGGAAATCTGCTAAGGAAGGGACAAATGGGAGTGTGACAAAAGAGGGCCCTGCTGTTCTTCCAGCAGTGTCAGCATCTCCCTGTGAGTGCAGCAACCATCATTTTAGGGATCATCCCCATGTTTTCTTCCACTGTCCATACTGCTGGGTTCACTCCCAAACCACAAGCAACTGGTCCCTCCCCACTGGTGGGATTCCAGGGGACTGTTTGGTTTTGTCTGCCCTTTACAGAGAGGAGGGATGGGCATCACACTGGGAGTTGCTTCCTAAAGGAGGTAAGAAAAGAAAACATAGAAAAGTGTTTTGGGAGGGTTTCATACCAAAGAAAGGTCATGTTGACTCAGGAGCTTCTGCCAGGAGATTCTGGAATGTTACTTTCCTTGAGTGCTGAGGACATTATGGACTCAGTGTGCTATTTTTGGAGGCCAGAAGCAAACAATGAATCTAAGTCAAATGAAAATGGATTTTTTTCTTCTGATTTTGAGTGAAGAGAAAGCCATTTGCAAACAAAACCTAATAAAATAAATAAATAATAAAATAATAAAACCCAATTTTGCAGTCACGTAATTTTTAGTCACCAATGCTCTTGAGTGGCTTTTCCTCATGAGGACAAAACTAGGTCTGCTGGGAAGGAAGGCTGCTAGGAAGTTTTCTGGCCCTTATGTGGGAGTAAGTTTTTACCCTGAATTACAACCCAAACACCATTTGCATTTTACTAGATTCCTCATTCCCATCTTTTTTTTGGTTTTCCTTCAGCTGACAGATCAATACAGAGAATTCAGAAGCTGGTTAAAACAAAAAAACAAAAAAACCAACCAAACAAAAAACCACAAACAAACAAACAAAAACCCCCACCAAACAAAAACACACACACACACAAAAAAAAACAACCCAAAAACATGTGCAAGCAGGATTCTGAGTCATAATGTATAAGACAAGTGTTTGCCCCCTGAGCAGCAGACAGTGAGGATATAATTGGCAGGTTTTATTCTTCTTCATGCACTCTAACTTTGCCAAGAGCAAGCTGACAGGGAAGCTGAGAGAACAGCAGAAACTTCTCAGGTTTCAGAGGAAATGATGGCCTGCAGCTTAGCCCCAGCTCACAGAGGAGGTAAGTGGAATTTTAGTTGAATGTGGGAGGCCAGAGTGGTCCACAATTCCTCCTCCTTGGGACTGCTGTAGGGGACTGAATGTGAGTTTCACTCTGTCTCTGAACCATGAGTGCACAAACCTGAGACCCACAGGAGAAAGGGCAGTGGAATTCCTCTGGAAGGGATGGCTGGGGAATGCATGGAATGAGGGTATCATTCAAGGCCAAAATCAGAACCAGAGAATCACAAAATGGTTCGGGTTGGAAAGGACCTTATGGATCATCTTGTTCTGACCCCTGCCATGGGCAGGGACACCTTCCACTATCCCAGGTTGCTCCAAGCCCCATCCAGCCTGGCCTTGAACACTTCCAGGGATGAGGCATCCACAGCTTCTCTGGGCAACCTGTGCAAGGCCTCCCCACCCTCACAGGGAAGAATTTCTTCCTAATATCCAATCTGAACATACCTTTTGTCAGTTTGAAGTCATTTGCCTTTGTCCTGTCACTCCAGGCCCTTGTCCCAGTCCCTCTCCAGTTCTCTTGGAGCCCTTTAGGCTCTGCAAGGGGCTCTGAGGTTTCTCTGGAGCCTTCTCCAGGCTGGGCAACCTCATTTCTCTCAGCCTGTCTCCATAGAAGAGGTGTTCCAGTCCTCTTACATGGCATAACCCCATGCCAGACAATTTGGTAATTAGCACTGCAACTTTGCCAATGCAATTCCCCAATGCAGGAATCGGTGCTGTGACAATGAATGACAGGACAGTGGAGGAGGACAACAATGGATAAACATCTGTACCATCACATCCTTTTATCTCCTGTGCTAGGCCTGAAATTCTCCTAACATATCCCATAAGCAAGGAAAAATCAGTCAGATCCTGTATGACATCCTGCTCCAGGGCTTAACTTGTAAATTCCTCACATTTCTTCACATCAATGATATTTTCCACGGAGGAACTGGATCTGATTGCACTGGTGTCAGGAGAAAGTGTCCCAATTAATTCTATAAAAGTCACTACTGCTTCTGAAAGCCTGAAAGGAGCAGTATCACTCTCAAAAAGTAGAACTGTGAAATCTCACAGCTGCTCCGTGGCTTGGGAGATTTGGACGAGGCTGTTTTTTCAACCAAGTTCAAATCCCATGAGAGTTGTTTAGATGACTGGATGTTTCATTTTGAGAGTGTGTGGTTTTTTACACTACCCATGGCTGGTTCAGACCAGAAGAGCAAAGGCTGAGGAAGGGGGTGACCAATCTCTATGAATAAAACAGGAGAATCCACATCAGGGAGGGAGACAAGCTACTTAAAGCAACTGAAAAAAGTTTTCACAAGGACAAATTTTTTTGCAAACTAGCCACAAAGACATGGAGACTAAAACTTAGAAGGCTGTCAGCATGAGAGTTGTGAAGCTCTGGAACAGCCAGAGTGGGAAGTGATGTTGGAAGGAACAAACTGATAGGTACCAAGATAGAAATGGATGCATTTATATTCTTAAATAATGAATAAATAATGCTGGTTGCATGCAGTAAGTATCAACCAGCTCTCCTCTCCCAGTTAGCACACAAACTTCGGGGACTCAAGGACAGCTTCGTGTTTTAAATTGCTGTATTTTCCAGTTTTTTTCTCCTCCAGAGAATCAATAAATAAATAAATACTCACATAAATTATAAATCTGAGCTGGAAAAAACAAAACAAAAAAAATGAAAGCACCTAGAAAAAAATCAGAGAATGAACCATCCTCCAACCCCAGAAGAATTAGGAGCTCGACTGCAAAGAAAGCCACCAAGCACTGCATGTCCCTGAAGCCCTGACTGTGAATGTTTCATCTGTCCTTACAACCAGGAACTGAGAACATTTAACAAACTATACAGTGTTCACAGATCAGACCTGGTGACATGTGACTGACATGTGAGAAATATTTGGTTCTGTTGGGAAAACACTGAGAAATTGAGATTCTTTCTTCCTGCTTTTTATTTCAGAAGAAAGGCTTTAAAAACCAATCCAGGCAAGCTCCACAAAAAGGAATTTTCTTAGAAGAAGACTGACCCACTTAGGTTTATTTTTAATAGATCTGGAAGACCTGAGATATTTCAGAGACTACAAAAGTAAATAGCACAACCTCGTTTTACTCTGTAAATTGTGTAATGAGAGAAATACTGGAAAATTGCTGTCTTTCAGGAAAAGAAAAGGCAAAAGAAAAGAAAAAATAGATAGTGGGTGGGAAAAACTAGCAAATATTACTTTAAAGCTGAAGGGAAAGCTTTAAGGAGACAAAGAGATAAACTGATTTCTTAGGATGGCTTTCTCTTTTATACAAAAAAAAATGAGAACAGGTTAAGGTGTGGGCCTGGGAGTGTGACAGCATGTTGTGCCTAACTGGGTATTAGGGCATCAGGCCCCACTCTCTTATTTGTGTTTACTTGTAAAACTCATCTTGGTGACTACTGAGCTGTACTGGTTTGGTCCAAATAATAATTTGATCCCACAGCAGCACCTTCACCCTGGCTGTATCCAAACAGTTTCTATGTGCTTTATAAAGATATTCCTGCTAACAATTTGCTGCCATTGTTACACTTCAGAGAACAAACAAAGCAAGAGTAGTGAGTTGTCCAAAATACAGAGAACTGATAATAATTACAAACACCCAAACTGTTGGGTTTTTTTTTCCTTTTCTTCTGATAATGGGAATGCAAATCACCCATTTCCTGGTTCTTAGAAGTATAAAATGACAGAATCATTAAAATTGGAACAGAGTTTTAAGATGATCAAGCCCAACCATCAACACACCACCACTGTGTTCATCACTAAGCTGGTGCCGTATCCATGAGGTTTCTGAACACTTCCAGGGAAGGTGAATCCACCACTTCCATGGGCAGCCTGTTCCAGTGATTTCATATCCACCCCAAACCTCTCCAATGGCAACTTGAAGCCATTTTCTCATGTCCTGTCATTTGTAATTTGGGAGAAGAGACCGACCCCCACCTGGCTACAACCTTATTTTGTGTATTTGAAGGGAGCAATAGGATCTCCCCTCAGCCTCCTTTTCTCCAGTGGAGGCTACTAAACTTTCTTCCTAAGATTTTATTCCTCTAAACTTGCTTCCTAAGACTTTATTTCTCTGGTTGCAAGCACAGAGAAAAGTCCATGTCTCAAGGAAAATTTGGCAGTGTTTGTTTCTGCAGCAAAGTTAGCAGCAGAATTAGCCACTGATGGTCAAAAATAGCGGAGAAGTGGGAAGAAAAAAAGCCAGAAAGTTCCTGCCCAGTGATGGGGAAGTGGCAGATAACTGAATTACCTGAAAGGAGGTTGTGGTGAGGTGGGGATAGGGCTCTTCTTCCAGTCAACTTGTTATAGGACAAAGGGAAACAGCCTCAAGTTGCAGCAAGGGAAGTTCAGGTCAAATATATAGGAAAATATTCCTTGAAACAGGCTCTCCAGGAGGGTGCTGGAGTCACCATCCCTGGAAATGCATTAAAAAAGAGCAGATATGGAACTCTGGGGTATGGTTTAGTGGGTGTGGTGGTCTTTGGTCAGAGGTTGGACTTGGTGACCTTGGAGGTCTTTTCCAACCTCAGTGATTCTGTGATTCCAAGAACAGAACTTCCAGATCCCATCACCGGCCCCTTGCTGATTCCTCCTGTGACTGAGACAATATTTGTGGCAAAACAGGTATCCAAATGCAAAGAAATCTTCCTTCAAATTCCCTCCCTCTCTCCCTCCTTTAGAGGGGGTGATAAACACATTTCAGCCTTTACCTTTTACACCTGTGTTTCATTGCTAAATTTGCTGCTGGTTCTGTAGAAGTTCCCTTTGTTTCAGAGTAATTATGAATTGTACACAACAGCAGGAAAAAAAAAAAAAGGCAGAGGAGGCTGCAAGAGAAACTCTACCACATTTATTGTCATTTCATGGGATCCTAACCAAAAAAAGAGACTTCACAAAGCTATTAATTTGCTCAATTATGGCTGATAGATGTTAGCTCTTTCATTCCCGGGAATCCATCTCTTTCCTCAAAGCTTGTCAACGAGTCCCTGAGTGACACTACAACCTTCACCAGTGACAGATCTCGAGGCTTCATTATGGAAGATTTTTATATTGTTCAGTGATTTGTGTGTCAGTAGGTGCTACACACCTCACAAATCTGCATGCAGAGACAAGAGAAAGAAAGACAGTGTGACAGTTTGGTTTCTTCAGCATTTTCTGCCGTGGAGTAATGGAACATGTTGTTCAATCTTCATAAAAAGAGAGGTTTGGTAACACAGCCTGTCCTCAGCAGCTCAGCCCAATCAGATCCAAAGTGCTCATTAGCTGATGTACTCCATGACAAATTGCCTACCTACTACGATATGCAGAACCTCTCATACCAATTGCACCCACGAAATGGTCTCGAGTTAAATAAGATCGTTACAGCTAAATTATAAGTGAGGGAAGGAGAAATTAACAGGCAGGAGCCAGGGAGACATGAGCTGTTTTCAACTTGTGTTTGAAATGAGTCAGAACAAATGGGCCACAAGGATAAAGTCAGAGCTGTAGGGAAGACACCGGCAGCAGAAATAGCCCAGGAAATGTCTGCTAATAATGAAAGAGAGGACAATTGTGGCAGAGGCTGGTCTTGCCTCTGTGGTGGGTTTTATAACACAGAAAGGTCATTTTAAACTGGAAGGTGCCATGAATGAGGGAGTTAAGAGGAAATGTCTGAGGCAGCGGAAAGCGTGGACTTTGTCTTTTAAATACGTAGGGAGTGGCAATAGCATTTGTGCTCACCCTTGATGAACTGCAGGAGCAAAGGATGGTGATAGTGGTAATGAAGACCAGAGGAGAACTAATTAAATTCAATTTATAGTATTACTCTCTATTTCTCCGTGTTCCACACTGATTATTACATATCTGTTTCATAACTAGGCTCCTCCTGCTGTGCTGCTTCCTGAGCTGCACTGACAAGCATTTGGAGTTTCCAGGAGGCACCAGGTAAAGCCACTTTGTTTGGGGTAAACATTCAGATTGGAAATTAACTGCTGATTCCTGCAAACAGAAATCTGATGGTCCACAGGGAACTTCCCAAATCCTAAATGAATGTTGAAATCAGAAGGAAACAAAGTTTAAAGTCTCTAGTTGGGGCACACAGCTGAGGACAAAGGTGAGTTTGTACTGTAAAGGAGGTGGAGGGTATTTGGGAGAGGTTGAAACCTGTCCTACAGAGATTCCAGCAGATCCCATCAGTCCCTAGAGCAGGAATCAGTGAGGTCCTGGAGCATTGCACAGCGCACAGGAAAGGACAGGAGGAGAAACTGCCTACCCCTGGTGAAAATCTCCTAATCTAGAGAGTAACAGTGAAGTTGGAAGAAAAATAGGACGAACCATAAGTTCACATGGCTAAAGTGCACCTTGAGAGTTCACTGTCCCACTTAACTTCCGCTTATTTTTCCTTCTCTTCCTCTTTTCTTTTTTTTTTTTTTTTAATTCTATTAAGCAAAATTCTTACATGGAGGAGAAAGACTCCACTGGATTCAATAAATCTGCTCCACTTTATCCAACCTACCATTCAGTCTGACTTTCTGCTATGACCTGCCATTATCTTTCTACTTCACTACTCTTTATTACCTGATTCATTCCCTGTAGACACCAACACAGAAGTTCTTAAGGAAGGAGGTGAGTGTGATTTATGCAGCGAGTCGCTGTATGGGTTCACAGAAAGGGTGGGATTAATTCAATTTCCCTTTAAGGATCTGACACAGGTGTCCCACCTGAGTCCCTTCTCTCCCATTGAAGACACTGGAGGTATAGAAAATGTAGTTAATGGAGTTCAGTGTGAGTCATCTGGCCAAATGTGGGTGCCTATTTTGGGATGGGAAATCACACCCTAAGCTCCATTGACTCTGCTGACTCACCCTCCATTGACTGTGAGCAGAATCCAGGGCAGCTCGCCCAGATACTGACACCCACACTGCAGATGATCCCAGCTGATGAGGGAGCTCCCACCAAATGTGCTCCAGGTGAAGAGCACCACCTGCAAGGTGTCAGGTGAAAGGGCTATGTGGGACAGAGGTACAAAAGTGGTCCCTCTGCAGGGAACAGGATAGGGAGAAGTTTTAGTTGGCTTGAGAATGAAAAGGAAGGGATGGGAAAGATGTAGCTGTTAAATATTTTTGCAATATGCTGATCATTAAGAAGCTGATTTTCAGAACTGCTGAGCAGCCATGACGCCCACTGAAGACAATGGGAGCTCAGTGCTTCTGCAAATCAGGCTCTTGATTCTTACATTGAATGTAATCTTTAATATTTAAAGGAATAAAAGGGTCTGGGGGACGGGTGTGCAGGAAAGTGAATGAGCTTCCTCCTCAGATGCTTTGCAAAGCCCTTTCCATCATTATTATTAATGCTTGCAGACATTGTGCTCTAAGGAACACTACAGCTGGAGCATTACGTGGAAAGGAAGATTGCAGAAGGCTGGGCAAACTGGCTGCTGTTCCAAAGGCTGATCCAAAGATTAATAAAGTCTAAAAGAAAACACCTACTGGACTGACAGTCAGAAGAGAGGTCTCATCTGGTTGGAAAGAGGTTCCCAGTGGTCCATCTCTGTCAAGGCACTGGGGCTCACTGTCCCCTCAGAGTGAAGCTGTGTCACTTGGCTGAGCTGATGTAAAAACACATTTCTCAAGAAATGTGTGTCTTGTTCCTTAACTCCTGCCCCTCCTCACCCATCCAAAGTGCCAGTGTGTGCCAGCTCCAGTCCTGGACTGAGAACTGCAACTCCCTTCTGCTTTTGAGGAATTTCCCTGCCACTGGTTCTCTACAGGGCTGGGCAGACACCAGAGCCAGTACAAAGCAAGGTGAGGGCACGAGATTTTGGGAAAAGGGAAATGTGTCCTCACCCTTTTACAGATGGTAACTTTGTCACATGAAGCTACACCCTACTGTGCTGGCCTGGAAGGAGGTTGGAGTGAGGGGAAAGTTGTTCTCTTCTGACATGTCTCAGATGAAAGAGGAAATGGTCTTAAGTTGTGCCAGGGGAGGTTTAGATTAATTTTATTTTTTTTTTCCACTGAAAGAGCGATTGGGCATTGGAATAAGTTGCTGAGGGAAGTGGTGGAGTCACTGCCTCTGGAAGTATCCAAGAGGTATCAGGGTGTGGTGACTGGGGATATAGTTTAGGGCTGATTATGGTGGTGCTGCACTGATGGTTGGACTCAATGACCACAAAGGTCTCTTCCAACCTTGATGATTCTGTGATATGCACATGCTCTGAAGGAATTTATGAAATCACCACATGATGGTGGGGAAAACAATATGTTTCTTTCTGGTTTATTACTTTCCTTGTTAAAAAAAAAAAACCTCTGGATTATTTTCCCAGCATGGTTTTTGGTGTGACCAAAGTGCAAATGCTGCAGCACAGTAAGGATGAGGCCACTTTACCCATTAATTGCTTATTTCAATGATCAAGAATGCACAGGAGCCCTGGTGAATCCCATTTCCAAAGAGAGAAAGCAACTCCTGCGCTTCAGCTCTACCATCAGAAAGATAATAATGCTTCTAGAAATCAGAAGTAAAATAGTGATGGTTAATAAGGGTGCAGAGAGAGTGTCCCCAGGGATGTTTTGCCTGTCTTGGCAAGGATGGTAACCTCTGAGCAGATGCTGACAGAATTATTCTTACCACAGGAGACTGGATGGAGATTGTGTCACAGGAAGAGTGGGTTTGAAGTATTTCATGATGGCAGAGATGTTTGAATCAGTTGGGTCTTGAAGATTTTGCAGGAAACCAGCTAAAGCAAACTGAGTCATTAGTGATTATTTTCAAGAGTTTGTGGAGGATTCAGAAGTACCAGAGTATTGAAGAGGGACAAATATAGAACCACCCTGCAAAAAAACCAGAGTTGATGACTGATAAATTACAGACTGCTAGGCCTAACTTCAATTTGTGGGTAGATGCTAGAAGAAATTATTAAGCAATCATCTGCACATACGGAGAAGATAATCACCTTCTTAAAGACAAATAAATAAAATGCAAATGTACTAGAGGAAATAATTCCAAATAACCTAATTTAATTCCTCACTTTAGAAAAAGCCAGATGAGAGAAAGATGGTAAAATAAGATGCTACATGAGGCTAGGAAAAGTTTTTAACAGTAAGATTAGGAAGAAGTAATTGTAGTGAGGAAGGGATAAATGGCAAATCACTTTTGAAGAGTAATTGTCAGAAGCTTCTTAGCATCAGAATAGAAGGGGATCTTAAATGAGATATCTTGATGATGTTTCTTAGACTTGCTTCTATTTCAAATACAACCACTGACTTGTTTTAGTAAAACAAACAAACAAACAAACAAACCAAACAACTAAATTCTTGTGTGTATCAGCAGGGTGGGGTATATGTAGATGAATTTCAGTGAACAGATGTGGAATCTAAAATGGTCTTGAAAACAAATGGAGAGTCGTGAATTTAGGAGGAAAAAAAAATAATTTGCAGACAAATAATATGCTATGCCAAGGATTAAGAAGTTAAATCACAGAACCATAAAATGGCTTGGGTTAATGATCATTCAGTTCCAATCCCCTGCCATGGGCAGGGGCACCTTCCCCCAGACCAGATTACTCCAAGACCCACCCAATGTGGCACTGAATACTTACAGGGATGGGGCATCCACATCTCCACAGCTTTTCTGGGCAAAAAGCACAAATGCAAAAATGTTTGGCAGGATATCAGACACAATTCTGGTGCTGAAAGGGGATCTTGAACCCTCTATAAAGCAGTGGTGTGGTGTTGTACAAGAGTAGGACTCCTTTGGGAATGTCTTGATGGGACCATTATCAGTCAGGCAGAGCAGACTTTTCAAGGGAACTCAGTGCCAGCAGGGTCAAGAGCTGCAGCTGATTATGGGCACTTCACAAACTGTAGATATCACCTGGTAATGGTCCTGGTGGAGCAACCAGAATTACAAAAGGGTTTGAACACTTGTTGTATCAGGTGAAAGTGGGCAAATAACCCTCTTCTGTTTCAGCTACTGCAAACATCTCTCCACCTCTCAGACAGTTCTCTGATTCCCAGAGGCAAAGCAATGCTCAGATTCCACACTTGATGTTTTGACCATCCTGACTTCCTTAAAGACCTGCCTCAGAATACCCAGGCAAAATTCTTTCTTGTTGCTTTCTGAGGAGGTCTCATTCACTGCTTCTCCACACTCATCTCCACTGCCTCATTGAATTTTGGATCCCCTCTGCTCTGTTCCTTAAAGGATGAGAGACCCTTCTGCCCAGCTGATACCCTAATCCCCTCAGGGGGGGTTTCCTCTTCTGTTTCTTATTAGCCTGACTGGAGAGCAAATCACACTTCTTAACTTCAGGAATGAAAATCAAACATCTTAATTAAACCTACATTTACCAAGTAAATCCTTCTCAGTTAAATCTTTGTCAGTTAAAAGAAAGAGAATAATTCCTGTCTTCTCCAGGGCCAAAAGTTGGGCTTTGGTGATCCTAGTGGGCCTCTTCCAGTTCAGGATTTTGCTATGATCCTATGAGACTCCAGTAAATTATCTGATACTTCAAAGTTCCAAGCCCTAATTTGGGTACCTCAATTAAATGCATAAAGTCAAATGCTGTAACCCCAGGCCAAAATGTCCTGCCTTAAGTCATCCATGTGGACGTCATCCTTCAGTGGAAACTTCAGAAAAGCTTTTGGGGTTTTTTAGTGGTTTTTGTTTGTTTGTTTGTTTTGGTGTTTGTTTGGTTTTGGTTTTTTGTGTTTTGTTTGTTTTGGGTTTGGGTTTTTGTTGGGTTTTGTTTGTTTGTCTTTGGGGTTTTGTGTGTGTTTTTTGGTTTGTTTGTTTGTTTGTTTGTTTTTGGTAAGGACGCTTGCAAGAAATCTAGAATGTCATGACACATATCAGCATGTTCCCAACCCTTTTAGAAAAAAAGAGTGAAACATATAAAATTTTCCTACCCTTCCATCCATGCTTTTTCATTTTAATAATAGGAGCTCCTCAAGATAGGGAGTTTTCAAGAACTGACACCTCACAAGCACAGTAGAAACGTTTAATAAGTAATACATTTCAAAAATTCCTATTTCCCCCTTATCTTCAGCATTCTTGTCCACATAATACCTAAACTGTCTTCTATTTCCATCCTTCCTCCCTCTGAAAGCTTATTTTTCCTTACAAACCCAGAATGTATGTAGTTTGACACATATTTCCAACACTTCCAGAAAAACCACTCCAAGTCACTGTAAACCCAACCCTTTAAGATAATCCCCTGCTAATCAACCATGAACTTCTCCGTTTCAGAAAAGACTCTCCAAAAGCATCACACACTAATATTTAAGAAAATGTATTTTCAACCCAAAGTTTTGACTGAGTGCAGTGAAAAGACATTAACTGCAGGCAGCACCTCCTCATTAGTGAACTTCTCATCCTCAGCAAGAAATGTAGCCTTGTGGACAGGGAGAAGTCAGGTTTCCAATCCAACTCTGCAAATGATTTACTGTCCAGTCTCTTGGTTAATTCAGTTATGATCTCTGCTTATTTCCTGCTGTGTAAATCAGAACTTAAAATCTCATCGGAAGTGGAAAGTTCTCTGTGGTAAAGGAATTAACATTTCCACACTGGCACTACTCATGCAGTCTTCTGTTTAAACTGTTATTGTCTGGATCTGAGTTCAATGCACCTCGAAAACTCACAAGAATTAATGATAATTCTTCATAGAGATGTAAATCAGAAAATTCAGCACTGGAATGTAAAAGATCTGATTCTGAAATAAAATGGTTGCAATACAAAACTCAAAAAAGTTATGAGAAGAAAACAAGCAGTGGCAGCTAAGCATGTAACCTGGATTTTCCTAAAATTTATTCTTGAATGTAGGAACATAAATTGTAAGTAAATTGCATTTTATACCAAATTGTCATTTGGCATCTTTGCTCTAGAGGACTTATTTCCCATGCCAGTCTCTTCTGTAGGGTTTGATCAATAGAAATCCCCAGATATTTTGCAAACTGGGGAAAAAAATAAGAATGTGTTATAAATCAGAGGATAGGAAATAAAGAAAATTCATCAGGTGAACTACAGGGCACATGACAAAAACTGTGATTGGCAATAGTAGGGACAATGAAGAAGAATTTTTCAGATATGAGAAAAGAAGACAAACCAAAACCATCTTAAGCTAGAATCTATTACTGCAGGTGAAATACAAAAGTATCAATAATAAAGCTGAAGGGAAAAAATAAAGAAAGGTGAATGAATTCAGTGACATTTAGGTCCAGCCTTTGTGAAGAAGGCAGATGATGCACACAGATCAAAAAAAGGGATGGCCCAGGTTACTACAGGCCTGTCAATCTGGCATTGATCTTAGTCAAAACAGTGGGGCTACTGATGTAGGACTCTGTTAATAAAGAATTAAAGAAAACTAATATAAATCAGTATCAATCATCTCTATTGTCTGGAGAAGAACCCCCATTAAATAAATGCTGTGTCCCTGTTAGTGAGGATATAGGACAAGCTGGTGTGATAAAGGCAATTATGTAAAATTAATGTCTGGGCTGGTGAAATAAATCCTCAGGACTCAAATGTTACCAAACAAAGGATGACCAAGCACTCTGGTCTCTGCCTGCCCCAGTAACCAGGAAAATATCCCACAAGAAAGTGTTGTTATGGTTTTCCTTCAGATAAATGGCCCCTCTGAGTATTTCTATCAGCAACATGACAAATCTATCACGTTGGACAGGTTATTGTAGGATCATTGTTACAGGGGTATCAAACAATGTCCATAAGATTAAAGCAGTCAGTGGGGACAAATGGACATTCAGGCATGGACTAGAAAGGGATTTGAGATCCTGGAATGTGGGACTCGCCAATAGGAATGAGAAGAGCTCATTTTTCAGCACTCATTATTGAACTGCTGAGATCCACATCTGGGATCCACAAGCTATGAAAGATTTTGAAAAATAGGAAAGAGTCCAGCAAAATTTAGTAGGTGATATAAAACTAAACAATCTTACCCTCAAAGGAAAGAAAAAAAAAGAAAAAAAAAAAAAAGAAAGAAAAGGCCAAGCAAAAAAAGAAATAAATAAAACCCCAAAGCCCACATCAATAGAATGGGTTCAGGAAATTGTATGAACTATCCTTATCAAAGTGAAATGGCAGTCTCTTGTGGCACCAGGATATGGTTGTTTGGGGAATATGGCTTTGTTAATGAGGGCTTTGACAGATGATGTAAGGGAAAAGCAAAATAGCATGATAGGACTCATTAGATGGGCAAATTTACTCTGGGAATCTGGTGTGGGTTGTGAGCACAGAAGGGAATTTCCATCAGAGAAGCAGAATGCAGGTTATGGTCAGGCCTCTCATCATTAAAAGTTTCAAAACTGTAATTCCTCCCTCTATGTCTCTTGTCTCCAAGGTGAACTAGTTGAAGTCAAAACTGATCTGGGTGAAATTCACTGGCTATTGGTCACTTTATGTGATCACAGCAGTTCCTTCTGCTTTCGTCATTTAGGATACCATGACTGGATCCAGTAACTGATAAAAGCTTCCTGGTACTTCAATGTATTTGCTCCCCCTGCAATGTTCTTGTGTGATGTAACATATGTTCACTGGGTGCACAACACGGTATTGTTGTTATTAAAAAGCAAAATTAAAGGAGGAAGCCAAACAGACCTTCCCAGGCTGTATTTGCTTCACACTGATGTGTGTTTTTCATCCCATAAATTTGTTATGGCTTCAGCTCCCAAGCCTGAGTGAACATTCATCTTTCTTCCTTTACATATATACCCAAACAAAGCTGAGCTGTGGGCTGGCAGTAAAGAAATGAGACTCACATTATTGGCTTTGCATTAGGTTTGTTTATAAAAGACAAGGCATATTAATCACAGATATCTACAGTGGGAGAAGCATGCAGCAATGCAGAAAATGTATTCCTTCCAGAAAAGCAGGATGTCAAGCAGACCAGGAGGTGCTGTGGATTGATGCACTGGCTTCTCTCTTGTAAAGAAAACGAAACAAGATTTTTCTCCAGTACAGGCAGAAAACACAAATTAACCCTGCCCATTTCTGGCTCCCCAAGGGACATTTTAAAACAGGTTTCTTTCCTTGGAGTTGCCAATTTGTTTGCACTGCTGTGACAGTCAGTAGGTGATGTTTAAACAAGGGTTTGCTCCAAAACATGGTCCTTGTCATGCTCCCACAGAAAACATGCCTTCCCCATGTGGATGAGGTAATCAGCTGCTGAAGGGACAGGCTAGAGAGTCCATTTGCTTCAATTCTGGTTGCTTCAAATTTGAAGGCTAATTCTGCCTTTAATTTTGTAATGCCATGCAAAAGTCAGTGATACTCCATGGGGGAATATCTGCTGAATGACAGGAACTTGCCTTTAAGATGGAAATTTGCCTTAAAACCAGGGGTAAGGGAACTTTATCCTATTCTGCATGTAAGTGCTCAGGCAAGATTACTAGACAAAATATTTTGATAGTGGGAGATACTCCAGAAGTGTCTGGACACAACCCTGTGCCTGTGCTTTGGAATGGCCCTGCTTGAGCAGGGAGGTGGGACCAGATGATTCACTGTGGTCCCTTCCAACCTGTCCCATTCTGGGTTTCTGTAATTCAAAATTATGAATTCACTGCTATTAGAAGGCAGCACAGTTTGTGCAACCACACACTGAAGGAAAGAAAGGGACCCTGTCCAAAGGAACCTTTTAAAAACATCAACCACTGGGGACAAGTTCAGTTCCTAAAAGCTTCCACAGAGCTATGCAGGAAATTTGGATATATGGTCCCAAAAAAGAGAAATCTGACCACGAGTAATTCGTGGTGACTTGTTCCTTAATTACTTCTCCTCTAATTTTTGCTTGTAAATGTGACCAAATTCTTTCAGAGACTCTCAGCTAGTTGCACAAACAACTATCAAATGGGTGAAAAGACAGGACATGTGGTCCCAGTTTCACTGCTAAAATAGAAGCTTTTTTCCTGTGGTGGAGTGGCATGGTGATAGACCATAAACCCTGGATTTCTCTCCAGCACTGCATGACTGAGAAAAACAGGATTGACAAAATCCCAGGAGGAAACTGAGCTCAGTTGGGTTTTAGTGTTCAGTGACCCTGGAGTTGTTAAGGAACAGCTGTTGACAGTGAAAATAACACAAGAATGGCTACATGACTGTCTTGCACAGTGGTGACCTTGAGAAGTCACTCACAGGAATGTTAAGAGGAACGTCAAAAGCATCACAGAGTGATGTCCAGAGGCAGGATATCCAGAACAGATCCAGACAACTGGGATATTTTAACCAGAGGAAACAAAAAAGAACTCCTAGAGTTGGAAATGAACCACCCTACACAAAGAAAAGTAGCAGAGGCTTCCACATTTGTCTCTTTGTATAAATATAATTAAGCAGCACAAGAAGCTGACTGCCAGCTGACTGTGGCCCTCAAAAGTCAGAAGATGCTAAGAAGAAATGGTCTTGGTTGAAAAGTAAAGTGATGCAGAATTAATGAACAATGGATTTTATTCTCCAGACAAAACTCTTGCTCAGTCTGAATGGGAACAAATGACTGGGAGCCTGTGAACATCTATCTCTATTCATTTGTTTTGAATCAGCCAGGACCTTGATCTAGTCATGCCTCCAAAGGTCTCTGGAGGATTTCTCTCTTTCTTTACAAAACTACTACACTCACAGGAAATGGAGGTTTTGACTGGTCACATAGTCTTGAATGTCACAGATAGTAAAGACTATTCCTCTGGCTATGACACGGAATCAAAAAGGGGTTGAAAAAGTGAATTAACTTAACCTTCAAGGATAAGATGTGTTGCCCTGTAGAAAACCACAACATGCCCTCTGTTTTCTGATATTAATCTTTCCTGGGAGAACATTCTATGGAAAACCTGACCTGGCAGCCCCTGCAGTTCCGGTGGAACGTGAATTCTTTCCACAGACTCTGTTCTGTAACACAGGCAAAGCAGAAGAGGCAGTCCACAGGAAAAGAAGGAAAATACTAAAATCCTCCCCACTGACAGAGAGATCTCACAAAATCACAGAATGTTTGAGGCTACAAGGGACCTTTGGAGGTCATCTGGTTCAACCCTTGTGTCCAAGGACCACCCAGAGGCACTTACTCAAGCCCATGTACAGGATTTAACACTTCTTGTTCAAGTTCATGAGGTCACTGTCAGCCTGCCTTGACCATCTTGGCTTTCTGCTCGTGTAGGTTAAAAAAAACCTTAAGGAATTCATTGTCCATCAACCCAGGTCACTGTCTGTGCAGGACACGTGGCAGTTTGATTTCTCCCATACAGCAGTGATGTCACAGATCAGAGAATCAGAGAATGGCTCTCATCACCTTGGACTTGCTCCAACACCTCCAGGTCCTTCCTGTGCTGGGACCCCAGAGCTGGAGGCAGCTCTGCAGGTGGGGTCTCACCTGAGCAGAGCAGAGGTGCCACCTGAGACATCACAAGATGTAACCTCTGTCCATACCAATGTCCTGTCCCTCTCCAAGCTGAAATAAGAGTGATCCTTGGGGTTGCCCTGTGCAGGGCCAGGGTTGGATTTGATGATGCTTGTGGGTCTCTTCCAGCCCAGGATATTCTGTGATTCTACCATGCTTCCCCTCCATCACCCTCTGGTTCCAGCCTCTGACAGTCAGTTTGGTATTTTCTTGACCCAGAGACCCACATGAAGAGACATCTCAGCTCACACGGCCTGACAGCCATCCCAGCAGGCCCAGCCACAGAACAGGGTGGTGGAACAACCAGAAGAATGAGTCACACCCCTTCTCCTCCACACCCCATGTCATCAGCAGCAGCTGCAGCCCAATTCAGCTCAACAGTTTACAGGTGTCTCCAGGAACAACTGTCGTAAAAAGCTCCTAAAATATGCACTTTTTTATTTCTTGTTTTGTTTTTTTGGTGGTTTTTTTTTTTACCACTCTTAAAATCTTGTACAGCAACAGTTACCCAATGAAAGCAGGAATTAACAGAAACTAAAGGAAATGAGAGACACTGAAGGAAAAACAAACATAATCAGCACCAGCTGCGGCTCAATTAAACAACCGCTCAGAGAAAACTACTCATTCACAATTTACTCACAGAAATCCACTTTCTTACATTCTCTTCAGGATTTCAGAAGCACTCTAAGACTCCTTATGAAGTAATTTAAGGCCCTCCAAGCTGCAGAGGCAAATGACACCTGCTTCACTGGCCACGCTCAAGGAAGCTGGTGAGAGGTGAGGCCAAGAAGTGATGTCCCACTCTTAGGGAACAGGTTCAGAGCCTGCACTCACAAGGTCAGAAAGAAGCCTGAGTTTCTTCTCTTCAGTGTCCTGAGCTCTGTCTGCAGCCTTCTCTTTGTGATTTGGTTGGCTGGGGTTTTTTTGGCAAGAGTGTGCACTCACCATTTTTCTCCACCCACTTCTCCTTATGTCCTAGTTGTCCGAGATGATCCCAATGTTTCCAATTTACACAGGAAATGTATTATGAGCCCAGTGCAGACACAGCTGGTGTTAAATGTCCCAGGAACATGATTTAAGATTGAAATACTTTTCCTTCAGACTCTGACACTGAAATGTTGATCCTTCTTCCCAAGAGACATGGTCCCTCTCTTCATGTACTTGTCTCACTCCAGTAGGAATCAGCTTTTATTCCAGCATGAGCAGGAACGAGCAAGCAGCAGTGAGTAGAACTCCCAAACTGGAGAAGGGATCAAGTACAATATTGTGCCTTCTTATTTTAAACCCATCTCCAACTGTGACTAAACAGTGTCCTGAAAACACTTCTCATATTGCCCTCTCTGTGGGAGAGTAGCTGATCCAGTGTGACCAAAGCAGACTGTTGGAATCTTTCCTTCCAGCATTTAGGATTTTTTTTTAAAATTTTTTTGGTTTGGTTTGGTTTGGTTTTTTTGCAATGTACCATGGTTGGAAAAAAATGGATGCAAACAAAGTTCCTCCAAATATTTCTCAAACATCAGCAGGATATACTTCATTTTAGGATTAAAAAAAAAAAAATCTTATCTTGAGTTTTAATGGATGGATAGGTAATAGAGAGAGGTAAAGGGAGAAATTATCTTATCTGAAATCTTGCTGTTACTGAAATACCTGTCAGGGCTCACAATACGATTTGTGTGTTTGGGGAAAGGTGGATGTCACTAAACCACTGACAAGCTCCTAAAGTGAAGTCTGGGAAGACCAAGGCTCACTGGCATTTCCAAGGTGGTGCTTATCTATCAAGCCTTCATTTCCAGTCTCTGGACACTGGATACTGCTTTGCTTTCTTTCAGCATGTGATATTGTGATTTTCTTAGGCAAGCACAACTGCAGTGACATCGCTTTCCTCCTGCTGCTCTCAGATAGTAACTAATGAGATTCTATTCTTACTTTTTTTTTTTTTTTATCAGAGAAAAGCCAACCCACTTGTCCACTCACAATGGTAAAGGAATAAAGGCTTTATAAAACATGAAAACAAGACATTCACTGTATAATCAGTATAATTACCACTATTTGGAACCTTGGTTACAAAAACACATTTGTGCTGTTTTCAGTGTCTGAAAACTACTGAAGCCTGAACTCTGCTCTTTCTTCAGACCTTTCAAACCAGCATTGCCCTATGCTGAATCACACAGATCTTTCCATGACTGAGTGCAATTCTCTCAATTACAGGGCAGGATGTGGGACAAAATATTGTGAGTTGTCTCCTTATTTATTAATTCAAGTTCAGTAGGGAATGGTGTTGAGGAGCACAGTCCCCCACTGATTCTGCAGATGGGCCAATCAAGAGGACCTGCCCAGAGAGGTTCTGGACTCCCCATCCCTGGAAGTGTCCAAAGCCAGTTTGGATGGGGCTTGGAGCAATCTGGGATAGTGGAACATGTCCCTGCCCATGGCAGGGGGTTGGAATGAAATGATCTTAAAAGGTCCCTTCCAACCCAAACCATTTTATGACTACAATTCTATGATCCTATGACCTTCCTCAAGGTGACATTTTAAAATATGTCACCATGCCCTGTTTTCCCTTTACAAACACAGCTTCTACCTCTCCTACTCCATCTTCTTGAGTGCACACCCATCATCACATTTAATATCATCCTGAAGTGTCTGTAACTGATTCAACCTCTGGTGAGTTGCTCTGCAGCTCAAGCATGTGTGGATGTCCTGCACCACGACCTAACAGAGAAATACAAGGAAAAGGTTTCAATAAAACAAAGGCCCCTGAGGAGTGTGCTGTAAATATCCCTCTCCTCAGTGCAGCCCTGAGCCTTGAACTGATCCCATGAATTTCTCATCAGCAACCTGAGGCTGTTCTGGGAGACCTGCTTTGTCTTCCTCTCCAACACTTGACAGCAGTGCAGCTCTCAGGCTGAGGGAGATTCTATCCATCACCAGTGAGTATGCAACTAATTCTTTATTAATTAAAGAGAAATTTAATTCTTTACCAAAAGAGAGTATTTAATTCTTTACCAGAACCTCTCCCTGGTGTAACACCAGCACTAATGACCAGGCTCTTCACTTGGGATACACAGAAATGGGAAGAAATGACAATACCCTGCATCATCTGCACCCATCTAAGAGTGTTCTGAGCATGGGGCTTTTCAGCATTCTGGTGTTGAGAAAAGTGTTTTTGCTAAATTGGTCTACTTGTTGCATTAAAATAGGAAGACAACCCATAAATATTTAGATTTACTCCAGAGCAAATTTGGGATAACAAATTAAATATTGGAAAGTTTCCAAGGGAGAAACCAAACCAAACCAAAATAAAATATCTCCTGGCTCTAAATCAGAGTCCCCTGTCCTGCACATACCTCTACATAATTTTATTGTCTTTTTCATGGCTAAATTAATTTTCCTTTGCTCAAAGTCTGAGGTTGAGAATTGTGCTCCTACAAATTTGGGTGTGATCCTCCCCTCCCCATTTTAAAAGCCCAAAAAGGTTCATCAGGACATTCTGGGCAGAAAGTTCCATGGGATTTCTTGAAGACATTTCTCTGACTAGTGAGTCTCTTTGTCCTGTATTTACATATTTACAGCTGCAGACCTCGGGAAAGCTGTTGTATCGTCTGGCATGCTGAGCAACACAGAAGTGCTGTGAACACCTTTTGGGACTCTGTAAATGACAGATAAATATTAATAATAATGTGACTTAACAGCTGGTTTTTCTATCTTTTACTACCCTGCTTCCATGCAGTAAATTGCAAAGCTATAAAAATGATTGGAGTGAAGAGAAATTTTAAGAGGCGTTATCGATTAATATTTCGGCATGAAGAGCTGAGTAATTCTTGGCAAAGAATCTTCCTGAATTTATTCACTCTAAATTGCATTCAGTGCCAGGAAAAGGTGACCAGCTGACGTCACTGGAGGCAAAACTTCTGAGAAGCAGATCTTCACTAGGAAAATTGGCCTAATGGGATTTAGCAAACCAAAGCAAAAGGGAAGGTGTGGAAGTTTACAGGTTTTAATCTATCTAGAATGCCATAATTAATTCAAGACACTCTGTAATCACTAACCCAAACTCACAGCTGACTGTTGTGATAAGAATTTATATATATTTTTTTTGGTGATTGAGTGAAGAATTTGTGTCCTTTAATAAGAAAAGAATTAATGAAAGTAAGCACAAAACAAGCACAGTGGGCAGGGGCAGTACAGGATCCTGAAAACCTTTCTGCAACACAGAAGGATAATGTCCAAGGATAAAATCACAGCATCATAGAATGGTTTGCTTTCAAAGGAACTCCTTTGCTCTGGAGTAAAGATCATCTATTTCCAACACTCCTGCCAAGGTCAGGAACTTCCCATTACACCAGGTTGCTAAAACCAAGATTCAACCATGGCCTTGAACACTGCCAGGGATGGGGCAGCCACAGCTTCTCTGGGCAACCTGTGCCAGGTCCTCACCACCTTCCCAGGGAAGAATTTCTTCCTAATATCTAATCTACCACTCCTGGAAGTGTTTAAAAAATGTGTGGCTGTGGCACATGAGGACACTGTTTAGTGGTGAACACGGTGGTGATGTTGGGTTGACAGATGATTTCAGGTGTCTTTTCCAACCTCAACAATTCTATGGCTCTATGAAAAGAAGTGTGAGACACATCCAGCAACCTCGGGCTCTCTGTGTTGTGGCATGGGAAACTGGCTCATCCTGTGGCACGGAGAACACATTGCCAATTACGGGACGTGCAGAATGCACCCACTGCCTTAGCCCCTTCCTTGCTAAACTGGCACTTCCAATTTACAAAAAAATACAGTTTGGCACAATGATGCACTGTTCTATTCATTTTGAGCTGAATTGTCACTGCCAAACAGAGCACACAGGGTTTTCAAGCAGGGACTCAGTATGGGGAGAACAGTGATCTTCTGATGAGCATCTGAAGAGTCTCTCGTATAAGTGACAAAAGTCAGTCTGTGAAGGGATGCCAAGCCACCCAGCTCTTCCAAAAACTGCACAGAGGTGCATAACCTGAGCTAATAAGCCCTTCCAAATATTTGTGGTGTTCCTGTAGTAGTTCAGGTGCTGCGTATGTTCCTGTAATTTCCATTTCCATATAATGCTGTATCATGGATGTTTTCCTCATGACACACTGAAAAGTTGGGAAGACCAGTGGATCATGGAGTTTATAAAAACTCCATTAAACACAGCCAGGGTTTTTGAAAATCCTGCAAAACCACTTTTGCAAATTTTATCCCCAGAGGTCTCAGATGGAAAGAGGCAGAGACCAATGTGCATCCTACTTCATCCAAGGAACAGTTCAGCTGAGCAGCCCCTGTGCAAACATTTTCAAACATTGTGCTTGGAAAAGAAAAACACAATTTGGGAACATGAATGAATGAGAATGGAAATTACACGGCTGCCTTGCAAAATAAGTGGAAAACAATGGAGTGAAAAATAAGTCGAGTAAGAGAGAGAGAGCAAGCACAGTGCTAATGATAAGGCAAACTTTTCCAGATGCGAAAATCAATTTTATTCCAAAACTTCCCAGCCTTTTCATTTACAAAGCAATAAAATTCTATTTGTCCTCCATTCATTTGCTACATAAAATGCCACTAAGCTACTTGCTCTCGGCAACAACACAAAACGTAATAGGTTAGGACTCCAGCCTTAAAATATATTAGGGTTTTTTAATGAAACCAATTTATATCAGTTTGTGCCAGTGAAAGGGCTGAAGCAACTTAATTTAGTTTCATTTTCCACACATTTGTGGCCAAAGCTAGGATTCACTTATTTCTAATTCAGCCTGGCTTCCACATGCCTGCCTAAGCCGTTTCTAACTGATTTAGCTGGTGACCTCTATTAAATAGCCAGGTGTTGGGCTCTATTAAATGGAAAATCTCTTGGTACCTACACATGACCACGGCAGACACCTCCTCATTTGTATGGTTTTGATTTGTCTGTGTGCTCAGTCACAGGGCACAGGACTTTTGCAAGTGAGGGGGAGAATTATTGCCATGAAATTGAAAATTCTTGTAGCTAAAACCTGCCTGTGTCTGTCCATGCTGCATGCAATATCATCATAATACGAGATTTAAACACTACAAAAGCCCCAGACAAACAGATTTTCAGGGCTTGATTCTCTAATAACTAAACTTTTATTTTATTATTATTATTTTTATCTTTCCTTGTTTGGACACTGTTTTTTCACTTCATAAAATCATTGAATCACAGAACGGTCTGGTTGGAAGGGGCCTTAGAGATCACCTTGTTCCAATCCTGCCATGGAGGAGTTGCAGCTAATTTAGATCAGTGTGACAGCAGTCAAAAAGGCTTTGCAAGAGAGAGAAGGTAGAAAACTTTGAGGCACATGAGCCATTCTTTAGGCCACTCCAAGGGTCTGTGCTCCTAAGAGAGTCTCTGGTTTTGATTTTTTTCCCAGATACCTGGCTCAGTCTAATAAAAAACATAATCTCTACTACAATTCCTGTTGGATTTTTATCTCAGAGCACCACAAACACAGTCAGTCCATTTGTTCCATGCTCTCTGTTGTAGTAATGGTGGATCATTTTGAAGTTTACTCCAAAATTTAGTAACTCAGAGAATACCAACACTACCAAAGCTGTTTTTCTCTAGCCTTCTGTTGTGTACGGTCTTTCACATCCAGCAGGGAAGGAACTTGTCCTATACCCACTCCCCTGGTGGAGTTATTAATAGTATTTCTCCTCCACTTGGGTGGAGGTTTTTCCAAAATTTTGTAGGAATGTAAAACTGAAAATTTCTGCTTTGGCCAACTTGATAGAAATCAGCTTAATGTAAATTTATGCAGAGCAGAGAGGACACAGACTCAAAGACCCACAGAGGGCACATGCTTGGAAAGAACATGTCTGCAGACAAAGTGGAAAGGAGAAGAAGGGAGGTTTAAAAGAAAAAGAACCATCCTGGTTTCTAAAAATTAAAATCCATAGCCAAACTTATGGGAAAACAAATTTGGAGAGAGGTCTTTCCATCTGACTTCACCCCTTTGAAACCCTGCTTTGGCCACAGGGATTAAGGGATCTCTATCCAGTGAATTCTCTGGACCTGTGGAAGAAGTTTCATTTCATGTCCAGCGGAAAATAGGAAAGTGAACCCCTGTGGTCATTTCTCAAAGCAGTGATGAAAGGCTGAACTTCTCACCTCTCTGAGGATGTTTACTTTGCCATTTTTCCCTAGAGAATTACCTGTAGGACAACACAGCTAACTGTTATACAGGAATAACATCCTGCCTGAAGTACCCCACAAATTAAAAGGTTTGGAAAAAGCTCTATTTTCCCCAACACCTGGGAGTATTAAATATGAGAATGAACAATGTGTTGTTGTTTTGGGATTTCATTTTTTGACAGTCCAAAGTTAATATTCTCTAGTCTGGGACTAGGAGATCAAACTCGATGTTAGAATTGAGGAATCTTTCATAACTTGCTTATTTACACTCAGGCAAAAGGGGGGGTGATGATTTTTATTTTCTGGGATTCTTCAGCCTGGAGAAGTCTCTGGGGAGACCTCGCTGCAAACCTCCAGTACTTAAAGGAGTTTCATGAAAAACAGGGAGAGCAGCTTTTTAAACAGGCAGATAGTGATATCAGGGGGAACAGCTTTAAACTAAAAGAGGAGAGATTTAGATAAGATACAAGAAAGAAATTCTTTACTCAGAGGGTGGCAAGAAACTGCAAATGTTGCCCAGAGAAGCTGTGGCTGCCCCATCCCTGAAAGCGGTCAAGACCAGGCTGGAAGGAGCTTGGAGCAATCTGATCTCATGGAAGATGCCCTTGTCCATGGCAGGGGGAGTTGAAATGAGATGGTCTTTAAAGTCCCTTTCAACTCAAGCCCTTCTGTGATTCCATGACTCTATGATTATTCTCTTTTCCCTTTTACAAAATGGGGATGCTTTAGTGGACTAATTGGTTACTGCTAGACATATTAAACTGTGGTCATGTCAAAGTGTTAAGAGATTCATTCCACACCTGATGGACTAAAGTGCCTGTTCAGTGTGTTTGAAGAAGCAATGCATCACATATTTGGCTCTGCTTAGACTGATTTTCTATGCAGAAAGTTATTTTTAGTAGTTTTCCCTCGCTCTCTTATTGCTGTTGCGATCAGAAAAGTGACTGTGAATATTAATCATTTTACTTTCCACATTTCTCTCTCCTTCTAGCATGAATTCCATCACTGTGTATGCCAAAAGTTTCTTTCTGAGAGCCAGTGTTTCAAACTTCACCGGGGATTTGATTATCAAGATGTCCGTCCTTTCTCCTTTGCTCATCCTCATCATTCACAGAGATTACAGAAAAGTATTAAATGACAGTGTTGTTGTTGTTGATGCACAAGGCAGAGCACCACGACATCCACCCTGCTGTAGCTCCATCAGTCTGCCTAAAAACGAGTGAGATGAAAACTAATGCATTTCAGTAAAATCCATCAGAGTCAACGTCACAAAGGACAAGCCTGGCAAGTGGTGGAAGTTGATGTAGTGCCCCAGGCTGAGTCTTTGCCAAGTTTTGCAGCTGAAAACACAGTCCAAGGGGAGGAAGCTTCAGATATTGGATTAAATATTGCTTTATCTTATAGACTCTAGTGACACTTCATTAAGTATGAAGGGGCAGGGGCGAGGATGTCAAATCTGACGTGCCTTCTTCATTTGCTTAAACCTATTTGAAAAGTTGAAAATCCTAGACTTATTTTTTTTCCTTGAAAATTAAAGCTGTCTTTTAAAACTCCTCTGGTGCCTCTAGCTCTACTGGTAAAATACTTTCAGGAGCTCTGGTTTGGTTTCCCTTCGTGCTCATTTGATCTTGCTTGTTAGCCTTTCTCTTCACAGTACAGCAAATCGCTTCAATTAAAGCTTCATTAAATCGACATTGCCATAATCACCATATGTTACTTATATATTTTTAAAGCATAACTGTTACCAACTGATCAAAATACAAGTGGGCATTTTATATGTCTGTATTCTATGGTGTACATACACTATTTATGGTATATTTAAATTTTCACTTCCCTCAGCACAGACACAGAAGGAATCACTGAAATAATTTCTACATTCACTTTCTATGACTCCCTGACAGGAGGCTGCAGCCAGCTGGGGGTTGGTCTCTTTTCCTGTGCAGCAACAGGACAAGAGAAAACTGCCTCTAGCTGCACCAGTGGAGGTTTAGATTGATTATCAGGAAAAATTTCATCACAGAAAAGATGGCCCAGCATTAGAAGAGTGTGCCTGGGGCAGTGGTGGAGTCACCGTTCTTGGAGGGATTAAAAAGACATTTAGATGTGGCACCTGGGACATTGTTCAGTGGTGGCCTTGACAGGGTTGGGTTGATGGCTGGGCTTGGGAATCTTCAGGGCCTTTTCCAGCCTAAACAATTCCATGATTCTATGATCATTCATTTTCAAAAGCTCTGTGCCCCTGTGATAATGGCATCCAGCACCCACAGCCTTGACTACTGGATACTTTTAAGGTCTTTCATCCTCTCTCCTATTTTTCTGCCATCAATATTATGGAATCCAGAGGGGAAGAGAGGCAGCAGAACTCTCAGTGGGGTAACTCTGGGGATAGACAGGGCTTTGAGCAGGAAGAAGGAGCTCCAGCAGCAGCAACAACCACACCACAACTCCACAGCCTGTCCCCACTGGCAGGAGCAAGCTGGATATTGTGGCACCAGTCCAAAAGCCCTTTTGATGGCCACAGAAAATAATTCTCACAGCAGTGAAGTCCAGATGCAGAGGAGCTGGTGGAAATGACTGGGATTTTCTTGGCATGCCTCTCTAAACAGCCTGTGGTTATGTGCAGATGGACCAGCTGATCACATCATGCATTTCACACGATGGAAAAGACAATAATGGAAAACAGTAGTTGTCAAAACACTGTGTTTATACCTGCATTTATTTTTCATTGTCTTGGAGCCTGACTGAGTTTGAATCAATAATACGATTGTGGTGCTTTACAGAGCAGAGAAAATTTTCAGATCTAAAGCCCTCCAAGAGTGATGGTCACATGGATCCATGACCTGGCTCAGACCCTTGTGTGATGATGTATCACTTCTAAAGGTCAAAGGGAATAAAAGCTGGACTGGATACTCAATTATGAAACAAAAGTGCAATTTTCCCAACTTTTTTTCCCCTCTCCCCCAAGAAATTCACTGACAGTCTGCATTCAAAAACAGTTAATACCAAGGAAATACACTTTTTTTTTCTTTTTGTTTACTGATGAAGGTCATATAACACAGTCCTGACTGCATCCTGCTAGTCTTCCAAAGATTTACTAAATGACACATATGAATTATTCTACTGCTAAGAAGAGTAGATAAGGACTGGGTTTTCTTTTTTTATAACCTGATAACTTGCTTTAGCCACTGCTGAAAACCGGTACTACGTGCTGTATCTGGATTTGTTGTTGGTACATGGAAAGATGTATTTTACTCAAAGAGGAAATTTCCAAAGATTTCTGGTGTAGCCAGAGAATATGCCAGAGAGGACACAGGAAAACAAAAAGGAATAAAATACAAACAAAAAATCCAGGGGAAAATAGCAGGTATATAAAACCTGAGAAAACTGCTCCTTGATTTATTAGCTGCAATTGTATTTAGGCACACATTATTAGTACTGAGTATTTGTGTTCCAAAGGGAAGACTAATAGATAAATTAACACCTGTGTATCTTCCAAAAATGTATTAAACAGATGAACAAGGTACTTCCTAAGAAAACAAAGCTAATTAAAATTGCTCTTTTGTAAAGATTGTTCTTTGTAAAGATTAACTTTACAACGCCTAATGGTATCAAGGCACGTGCATTTTTTGCTGGTCTCTCTCATCCCAAAGACTCTAAATGCAGAGTTTGATGTTGTTGTTGGTTTTTCCAATATGCTTCTCTCTCAGGAACAAACTGCAGTCTAATACAGGGTGAAAAGGGTTTTTTCCTTGTTCAGAGAAACAAGCTCAGATGCCTGTCACATTCAGCTGTTAATCCATATTTATAGCCAGTGTGATAGGAATAAAAGCCCTTCATGACCAAGCCACAACTCTGAGTTCATAGTTCAGAAAGGGTCACAGAAAGACAACAAAGGGAATAATCGATGTAAATCCAGCCCTGAACTTTTAGACTGGCTCTCATCAGAAGGCAATGAGAAGTCAGACGGAAAAGAGAGTTAAAAGGACAGTTCCACACAAATCAATGCAGAGAGACAGATGAACAGCTCTTAAAACTGGATCAATGTCTCTTTTCTTTCCCCTTCTGAGAAGCTATGATGCCAGCCTAAGCCAGAGGACTTCAAAAGGTATTTGGGTGGCAGTTGAAGAAAAATAAGCATTGAGAAATGTCTGATGGATAGGGGGAAAGCCATTCAAAACCTCTGGAATGTAGTACATGAGAAAGTAACCATCTAGGTGTTGGAGGTTAGGTTTGTTCATTTTTTACTTAGAGAATTTTTCCCCATAAACTTGCTAGCAGACTAACTACTGGGTGATTATGGGGGCTTGGCCAGAACAAAGAGGTGGCCAGAAGTTGGGAGGGGGAGATAAGGTGAGTTTTGGGGCAGGTGAAGTGACGCTGTTAAAGATCACAACGACACAGACTCCAACTCAGAAGGCTGACAATGACTCCTTTTATTTCTGGTTATTTCTTCCCTTTTTATACTATTCTATACAGGACAACCCAATGGGTGAAAGAAAGACAAACTTCTTCAATCACATTGGTCAAGTCAGAGGGACATCAAGGAGAAGTCCCTCCTAGGGAAAGGAATGCAAACAAAGGTTACAGTTAGAAAAACATGTCTCTTGTTGACAGAAAACTCTCAGGGAAAGAGTTTCAGAAAAACCAAGACATCACAGGCACAAACCAGGGCTACAGTGAAGGGCAGGGCTGGGGGCAGCTGCTCTCTCTCTTGCTCTCAGCACCAGAGAGAGGACAGGAGGCTGCTGCTTGCTGCGGGAGGAGTTCAATGTCACCACAAAGTCCAGTCCTGGGAAATCTACCATCATCTGCTCATGTTCCCAGGAATTCTGAGCTGCCCTGTTGGAGCTGGGCTGGCCCTGTCCTGCCACTGCTGTTTCTTTTGGTGCTTGGAGGCTTTTGCTGCTCTGTGGCCCCACATGGCTCTGCTGGGACATCCCCGCCGTTCCAGCCGCCACCAACTGAGCTTCTGATCCCATCCACCAGCCCGGAATTTTTCCAGCCTGGTGCTCTCAAAACATCAGCCTGCCCCAGGCTTTGTCAAACAAAGCCCCTCGAGGTTTTTTTCCTGGTTCTGTTTATTATTAATGCTGTAGTTGTTGTTTGTTTGCCTTGGTTTACATACCAGTAAAGAACTGTTATTCCTATCCCCATACCTCTGCCTGAAAGCCCGTTTAATTTTATAAATTATAATAATTTGGAGGGAGGGGATTTGAATTCTCCATTTCCCAGGGAGGCCCTGGCCTTCCTTAGCAGATACTTGTCTTTCAAACCAAGACACTATGCCATTAAAACTGGGACACCAGAGCATCAGGGCAAGGAATCCCTGGTGTTTCCTTAGTGAGGTGTTTGTTAAGTGTCAGGGAAGAGCACAAATCCGGGCAGGCAGCTCCTCAGGCAGGAGCAAGAGGAAAAGAAGCAGGATTTTAATTTGGGGCTTCAGTTCAGACGTCTCAGAGTCTAGTGCCATTTGAAAGACTTTGGGGCATTCCACAGCGCCTTCAACTGCTGATCAAGAAGTCCATGGGTTTGTCCTGTTCCTGTATCTCACCTCTGAAACAGGGGATTTAATTTGGGGTGTCTTGAAGCCACTGAAATGTCACAAGCAGCACGAAAAGTTTTGCAGAATCATTCTCTGGTGATCAATGCCCAGGGGAGTCTATTAAACTGTGGGTTCCCTTAGGAGGAGATTTTCTTTTGTGATACATTTACCATGATGGAGGTCCAGCTTAGTTTCAGAGGCACTAATATATAATGTTATGTAAGAAATGGAGAGAAAAGGAACATTTCTTGTAGCCTGTGATGTGGACAGCAGGTAAACACTGTTGTTTCTCCAGCTCCTCAATGGTACATAGCTCCCAGGAATGTCAAAAACATCCTTCATCAAAATCATAGGGAGGTTTCCATGGACTCTCACTCAGGAAGTCTCAGAGCTCCAATATCTAAGCAAATTCATCTGACAATCCCTCAAAACCTCATATAAAACAATTTTGTTTTCACTGCAGTTCTCCTTTCTGCTCCAACAAAAATCAACACTTTATCTTTGCTTCTTGTCCCTCAGATACTGGAAGCTTCTGGAAATGCTGTGGTGGTGTCAAAGACCTCACTTAACCACTCACAACACAAAAGATCACAAGGGATCAAAACACCCCTTCAGAAGGGGTAAACTGAGGCATTTAAATGACATCTGAGGACATGTGAACTACTGACAGACCATGAATACATTCTCTCTCTCCACTATCCTGTGTAATGGCCTTTTTTTCAAAGCACTCCTTTTGTCTTTGTAGAAGGACTTGGTGATTTCAGCTGATCTCTAAACTGACAGGGACCAGCCCAAACTCTACTCCAAAATGCTTCCAACAGCTGCCAGAGCTGTCATCTTGGCTTGAGCCCAACTGGCTAAAACTCAGCCCTGAAGCTTTTGGCTATGACAGAATGTATTTATTTTGTATTCAAGGAAAAAAGCTAATTAATTTTTTAGACCTTGCTGAATATGAGACTCTTCCCCTTATTGCTGGCAGTACTTACAATGGATCCTTTAATGCTTTTTATACTGACCAAAAAAAAAAAAAAAAAAAAAAGAAGAAAATTACAAAAACCCCACACAGCTTTAGCTGAATAAGGCATTTCCTAATGGTGGTACAGGACCTGGAAGCATTACAGCTAATTGAACTTACTGTTCTTGGAGTAGCCACACAAAGGTCAGGTTGTCTTAACAGCTTGTAGGCTGTCAAGCTGTATTTGTTCTTGGATACATACAGCAGTCCTTTCCACCCCAAGCAGTAATGACTCAGTGCACCCAGCTCCAAGAGCCCTGCTTGAGAGCCAATCCCTTTCTTACACTCTATTAAAATGAAAAAAAAAGGCAGGCAGCAAATACAGGGGTTTTATCCCATGGGTTCCCACAGACTGGGGATGAGAAGGGCAATTATGTCACCTTCATTAATTCAGGCTGTCTGCCTCGGCATCACGTGTTTGTGGCAGGGTGTCTCACCCTCCCAAGAGCTTATCTGTTGATTGGTATCCAGTCAGATAACTCAAGCAGGACAAGCTGCCTTGCAGGGAGTTATTTTGGTGCCTTGGGTTAACCACTGGTCTGGCATCTCCCAGCTGCCAATAAACATCTTGCTTTTGAGGCAAGACCTGGCACATTAAGCTGGATTTCTGGCAGACACTCTCTTTACAACTATAAAAGACACACCGAACTTTCACAAAGTTGAAATCTTTTATATATTTCCCTGGAAATAAGTGGAGTTTTTTTCTGTGAATGAGAATGCTGCTCCATGGTTACTCCCAGGGGCAGAGTAAAGGAATCTGTACATTATCAGCATTTTGTTTTAAGTTACATTAGATTCCTAATCAATACTATTTATTTTACTGGCTTTAATACAGGTACCTCAATATAGTGCACTGTTTTATGTTGTAATCTACCAGTAGTTCTTTTAGTTTATACTGTGCAGTAAGTAACTCTGATTAAGATCTTTCATCCATTATCTCTTATCTGCTTAATAAATAATTAATTTTTTACAAATAGATCCAATTTGCCATCATTAGAACTTGTGGGCCAGAGCAGTTCCTTAAAGCATTGTGAGATTTTGAGTCCAAGGCAGGGCTTGTCTGAAGCTGCCACTCTCCCTGTGAGTGTTTCACATGCATCAGGTACAAGTAATTCCCTCAGAGAAAGCCAGCACTGAGGAAGGCAAGCAGTGTGGATTACAATGCAGCAGAAGATGAAAAACCTTCTGCTCTTTAAGTAATCTCCACCAGTTTTCTATTACCCTTTCTGTTAGAAATAATGAAGTAAAGTATAAAGTGCCTGGCTCCAGCTCCTAGGCATTGATTTTTGTTGTGTTTTCTCCCTGCTACATTTCAGAACCCTGAATGCTCAGTATTCTCCTGCAAGCACAGTACATGTACAGTGCAATAAACTCTCCTCTAAGTCTTCATTCAGATAATCTATACACACTTCTAGTTTTTTCATACATGCCATTCTTTTCAACTTGGGATTTTTCCACATCCCCTTTGAAACGTGGCAGAAAGAGGTGCCTATCCTTGACCTTTCAATGCAAAATTAAAACCTTCTCCTGCATCCTCAGGGGGATTCACCTGTCCTGGATTTCTTCTGGGTGAAAAGGCCACTTAAGAGTACTCAAAGGACTATAGCTAAAGATCTAGGTCTGAAGTTAAAGTAATGTACTAACTGGTAAAAAAAATGGCAAGAAAACACCACAGCCATGAGATTCAACAACAACATTAAGGAATCCTGGGAAAACTGGTTCTTCCCTTTGACTATATCACAGACACAGAGAGATTCATCCCTGAAGTCTTCTCATTGAGGGAGGTGCTTCAGCTGAGCAGTAATTAATCCTCACACATGCAACATTCAGGATCAGGACACATCGCTGGCAACCTGATGAATTTATTCCACTCATGTTTAAGCCACTGTTTCTTTGGGGCTCCCTGCTAAGTCCCAAAGTCCTCTTCTCAGCCCTTTTGAACCCTTAAGCAAGATTGATCTGGTAACTCAATCTCTGCTCTTGCGATTGCTAAGTTGATTATCTTCTCTCACAGGTCTGCAAAGGCATTATTTAGCTTTCTTCAAACTTTTAACTTCCTCAGGTTGTCTGAGAAGCTGCCCCTTTCTTGAGCTATTTCTGTTCCAGCCTGACAGGAACAGTAACTAAAGCACAGGTCTATTGATTAAATATCCTTATTTTTTTTCCCCAGCAACAGCCTAAGGCATTTAATCAATATGGCAATGCCCCATATCATGGACCAGAGATACAATATCCAGTGATCATAAACTGCTCCAAGAAGTGGTATAAAGTGATTTTATGACCTGACACCTGCTAAAACATCCATTCTTAGTGGAATAGATACATGCATTTCTTTCTGCAAGCCACTTACATAAAAAGAGCTGAACATCACATGGAGCAGCTGAATCACAGAAAAGACCCCTACAAGACTATGATTTCACATACATCAAAAGGACACAGATTTTGCTAAAGCATTTCTATACAAAATGCCATTTATTTCTTGAAAGTGATGCACAAACACTTCCCAAGAGGAGAAGGACATGGCAGTCTATTGAACATTCTTTATATGAATCCTCCTATAACCCGTGAACTGCTTACAAGCTTATTCTTTTTTGAATTTAATTCTCCTCACAACCTTTTGGAGGAACTAGCTAGTATATTTATCCTTGGGCATGTAGAGCTGATTTGCCTTAAAATGGTTTTTCAATACAATAATGCCACTCAGGGTCATTATTCTTGAGCCTATGCAGAAATCAGTGAATGCCCCACTGCAGATACACCTGTTTGTAGTCAAACAAATAAAAAAACCCAAATTAACTAAATAACAGCACTAATGACTTGGAAGCAAATAATGGAAATAGAGTAGTGGCAACTGTTACAAGTGAAAACAGCTATGAACAAAATAATACTTTTTTCCCACTCAGGGCATGGTTACAAAACTGACATTTTCTTGTGCCACTGTTTAAGACTGTGGTACATGTGGCAAGAATTTTAAGTGGTCAGAGGACATGGTCTTTTATCAATGTCCTAATTGCTTGGTTGGAGTTTGGCAACTGAGACTAATTATAAAAACTTAGTGGTCATCAGCAAAACTCAATATTCATCAGCTCAAAGCTCTTGAAAAATTAAAGGGCCAATCGATTTCTATGGAAGTCTTAGGAGACAAGCCAGGGTTATTCATCTTATAGAAGAGCCATGAAAGACTGGAAACAAAAATTATGCTGGTGGTCACTACCAAAATCTGCTTTTCCCTAAAGTTTGTCAGTCATTTAATCAGCAAATGCATGAAAAAGAAACTCAGTGATTTTCAGTCCTGACCATACTCATGACCCTGTTCCGAAAGACAAAATTTTTTAAAACTTCTGCACTTAGTCCTATTTGGCTACCAGGAAAGATGTGTATTTAAAACATTCCTTCATTCCCCACCATCTCCAATTTTGGCCTTCCAGGGCAAAAATCTCCAGGATTAAACCTGATTTGTTTGGTCATAGCATGGACTGTCTATTGAGGTACCTCCTGGTAGGGAGCACTTTGGGCTATGAAACAAAACGTTCAGTGTGTAAGACACAACTCACTTGGCATTAAAAACCTAAAAACCAGGTGGTTAAACAACCAGGGTAAGTCATTGAATCCTGAATCAGATCTTTTAAAAGGGAGAGTACCTTCTAAAGGCACTGATCTTTCTCAAGTGATTGTAAAGCAGAGCTTGAGAATTGGTTTGGCACAGGATCAGAGAGACATCCTTGTAGCCAGCCTAGCCCTCCTCCTCACACTCCTTAGAGCCAGCAAAAGGATATAGATGCTATTTGGATATTGGCTTGTTTGGTTTTTTGTTTGTTTGGTTTGGTTTGTTTTTTTTAGCTGTCTGCTGTAGGATAATGTGATTGGCATCCAAGTACAGGATGACTGAGAAACAAAATAAATCGAGTGACAGTGACTTCTTTCAGATTATTCCATATTTATGCAGTTATTAGGAATGTTTAAGGACATATATCTATACCTATATATGCAATTCTCAGGCTGGTGTGATGAAAGGTTGAAAAATTATGTACAATGCATTCACATTTAACTTGGAAAAAGCTCTTTTTACCTTCAGATATTTTGCAATTGCTCAAATTTTTCCTTTCTACTCCATCCTTATAATTATTGTGGAAGAACACACTGATTAAATTTTTTTCAAGGTCATTTTCATCTTTTGCATTAACATTTGCATATAACAGAAACATCCAACCACTGCCTCTGAAGCCAGGGGGACAAAGGCAGGGAGATTTGAAGAGGCTTGACAGGAGCCAGCCCTCTGCTTTTAAAGGGGGGAAAAAAATCAATAATTAAATGTACAGTTCTCATAAGCACAGCAGGGATAGCACATAATGCCACAAAAGGACAAACTTATAAAAATCTGATCAGCTGAATGACATTTGCAAAAGTGCTGCTTTCAGGGGAGTTCTGATTTGTTAAAGCCCATTGTAGATTCTTGTGAAATACACTTCCTTATAATTTAATTTGATACACCTGAAAATTAGAAATGTAAGCATTTGTGGGTAGTGGCTGTTGCTGGTAACAATAAGTGAAGTTCTGCTTTCACTGCCTTGAAGACACACTTGGATAAATTTCTGATTTCAGCACTTGGTCCAGTTTACAGTGGAGTAAGCCAGAGTAAATATTTTACACTGAAACCGTAAACAGTTTTTAAACCTCACAAACAGTAATTTAAACCTCCAAAAATCCACTATAAACAGAAGGACCAATAAATAAATAAATAAATAAATAAATAAAAATGAACAAAGTAGTCTTATTACTTGAATTTATCCCAGAGTGAAACTGGGAAAACTGAGACTGAAATTTATCTTTCTTCAGCTCTAAATGTTACTACAGAAATCATCTGTAGTTTGATTTGGTCACTAGATGTGGACACACAACAGGAAACACCTTTTCAGATAAGGAGAACGACATCTATTACGATGTCGTAATATTACATCTAATACGACAACTATTCTAAGTTGGATTTTCTGGACCATTCTTTGTTAGGAAGTGAGCTCAGGTGTAGACTGCTTTTAAGATATCAATTTAAATGCAAAGAATCAGAAACAGCTATAAACATGGAATTTCCGTGAAGAAAGGAAGGAGCTACAGGATAAAAGTTGAAAGAAGCAATTGTTTTAATCTTATTAAGAACCCAATCAATGCAATTAAATAAACATATTTCAATTAGGCTATGTTTCAAGCTGCTTTTCTCCAAGGCACTTCTTTCTCCCTGTGGTACCATCCTTTAGCACACTAGATACAACATCGAGTGTATCTGCACTGCACTGCACTGGCAGTACAATCCTTCTGTCCCATTTATCAAGCAGCAATTAATATTATTTTCATAGTTTTAATAATTTGGGCCTAAAGGATTTAGACATGTGGAACAGGGATACAGGTAGGATACATCGTAAGTTCAGATTTCTTCATTTCTGGTAAAACAAATGCCCTCAGGTGTTCTTTTGTTAGGAAGTTGCAAAGAAAACAGAGGAATAACAATTTTTGTGTTTTCCTGTTTGAGGAAGAGGAAGGGAGATTTCTGAGGGCTGCAAATCCAGCCTTGAAAAACTGAACTCATTCTGGGGAATTATGGCTGTGCCCAGGATTGGTATTATGGGATGAAGTGGGCACCTGACTTTAAGAGAAGGGAAATGTTTGTTTTGCTCAATGAAATCCTCAGGAAGGTCAGGGGGAAATACAGACTATTTCTTTGTGAAGCTCACAGGAAAATCTTGGACTATGGAAAAAATAAGGTAACTGTGCAGGGAGAGGGAATAATTCAGCCTGGATCCATCCTGGGTTCATGAAAATCCCAAAAGCACCCCACATCCACAGAAAGCACCTTTTCAATTCCTAATTAAGTTTGATACTCTGGACATAATTTGGTAAAGGATATCCTTAACTTTTCATGGTGTAGGGAGGAATCTCCCGAATAGCATTTTCCTGAAAAATTAAAAATGGGATTTCAAATGTGAAATGTTGACTTTCACATTATCACCCCTCAACTCTCCTTGAAATGGGGTAAATATCTGTAGAACCTCACTAATGAAAAAATAGGAAATGATGATTGTGAATGAGGGAGAAAAAAAAAAAAGAGCTTAAATGATGAAACATCAAGGTACTTCCTTTTTCTCAAGTGCTTCCATAAGATTTATTTTGCCATTGACTCACCCTGTTCATTCGTCAATTTGAGGTAGATTAAGAGAAAAAGCATAAGGGGAAGGCAGCTTTTCACCCTGAAAAGCAATTTTCTGTTTGGCTTGGAAAAAGAAAAAAAAAAAAAAAACACAAAAACCAACAACTAAACAAGAAAGGAATAAAAGTGAGAAATAAAGCAATGTACAGGTTCAGTCCAAGAGACCTCACAGACCTGGGAATGAAAAATTTTAAATGAACCACTGATGCGCTCTGATGGAGAATGCTGTGGAGGAGAAATGAAAGGAATATAAAACAAACAAGTAGGAGTGAGTTTCAATGGAAGATTGGCTTGTTGTCAAGAGCAGCATCTGCAGAACAAGAATTACAGAGCTACCTCACACTCAGCATTTCTGGGTACCAGATGCTCACCAGCTGAGGTCATGAAGACATCTTCACCACAGGGCATGGATGTGCACATCTGAATCTCACTGGATTTTCATGCATTAGTCCAGAAAAAAACAAAACAAAAAAACAACCAAACAAACAAAACCAAACAAAACCCAAGAATTCCATAAAGGAATTAAATGTATTTGCTTATTTTAGGCAACCCAAAAAATGTTGACAGCTGAGAAATGAAAAATTCTCCTCAAATAAAGGAAGAGTTATGGCAAAGTTAGTCATGTTCTCCTCCCTCTTCCTGGTGAAGGTAGAGGTGTCTAAGCCTTGATGTACAAAATTAATGTAAATGCAAGAAAAGACACCAAAATTCACTGCTGCTGCTTCCTTCTGCTTTCATTCTGGGCATCAACGGGTCACAGATTGACTTCCTTTACATTTAGACAAATGAGTTTGGCGCAGAGCACCCACACTGATGAAAAGGTTGGTAAAAAAGCTACAGGTGGAACATTTAGGAAAAGACTGGGAGAAAATATGGCCTAGGGAGACAGGTTAATTAATAAATAGCAAAAAAAAAAATCATTAAAAAAAGAACTTTTTTTTAGTAGTTAGTGAAATCAAACCAAATGTATTAGACTAACATTGTGGCAGAGGATGTTTAGTGCTTCACAAAAAAAACCCAAAAACACTCTCAAAAAGCCATTCAAGTAATTGATCAGCCTAACAAGAGTGAAGAATAATTCTCACAGAAGTATAGAAAATTCTCCTATTTTTCTTTGAAACATGGAAAAACCCAAATCAACAAAAAATGAAAGAAAAATGAGACCACCTAATATACTGGAGTTCTGCTGAACCATTCCCAGCTGGAGTTGACAGAGGGTTTTCCCAGATGTTGGTGGTGATTCTGGTGACTCCTTACCTGATCTTCAGGGATTGGAACTGCATCTAGAGGATGCACCAATCATGAGGCAAAGCTTTACAAGTTTATGCCATTTCTCTCTGAAAAGCCATCTGTGGATGGCTACACAGGGGCCAACATTTTATTCATTTGTGCAAACAAAGTAGGCACACCAGAATTTCTTGATCTGCTTGAGAACACCAACCCAACAACCTCTTCCTGTTGTTCAATCCTAATTAGCTTTGGATGCTAAAATGCAAGGAAGACCAGGGAAAAGCAATAAAACAACACCCACGCTGCCTGTCACTGAAGGCAGTGCTGCTGGAAAAGGCTGGGGTACATGTTGGAGACGTAATCCAATTCCTGGTGTCCACTGGGTGTTTATGGCAACGGTGATGGATGCAGCAGGCTGAGTGCCACAGCCAGCAGGCAGGGCAGGCATTTCACTACATCTGGGGCTGGGGAGGGAGCAGACAAAGCCCCTCAGCTGGTGCAGAAGCAGCATGGTCAGAGTGGGGGGTTAATTCTGCCTTCTTTCTACCAAATTATTCCTGTCCCAATTCCACGATGATTCTCCAAATTCATGACAGTGACACCTAAAACAGGCTATGACTTGGTGGTTCTTTTGCTGCATGCAGGAAAGCACTCCAAGTATTTAGAGATCAACTTAAATTTAAAAAAAAAAATAGTAATAAAAAGTAAGCTCAGCTTTGTATCTCACATCGTTCTTCTGTTTTGTATTTCTCTGCGCTCTCATTTCCTGCTGCATAGATCAATCTGCTGCCTGGTCTTGGGCATGCTGCTCTCATTTCCAAATCCTTGGACTTTCAGGTCTTACTTTATGGCTTGCTGCTGATCCTCTGCTATGTTTAAATCCTCTCTAAATGCAATACCCAGAATTCAATGTCTTCCCTGCCAACACAATTCAGCTTTATGCAAGCAGTACCTATATTCAGCATTCTTTTTCTCTCTACAGTGAATTTCCAGGTTGATACAGTAATACGTCATCTCTTCTTTGTCCTCCAGCATATCTGTTCCTACAAGTTGTGAATCCTAGTTGCCATTTATAGAGGCTTTCAGACAATTAATGACCATCACCTTTGTGATCATGGTGGAAAAGATTTGTTTCCATGTGTTGTTTGGGATTAGTCTCTGTCAGAGCCCAAGGGTCCAAGTAGTGCTTCAGTCCCCTCTTCATTTTGACTATATTATCTCTTTTAGCACCAAAAAAACCCCCTGTCTTATCAAATTAAGAATTCCTTTTGGCCGTGGAAAAGTAGCATCAGTAGTAAAACAGCTATTCAGTACCCTCACTGATCACACTGCTGCTGTTTCAAAATCTATGGGTCAAAAAATGTTTCTTCTGTTTATAAATACATCCCCAAAAAAAACAACAGAAAAAGACAAAATAAAAAAAGCACTGAATCGAACAAGGAGCACACCAAGTACGTCTCTGACTGGACCATCAGAAATAAAATTTAGGTTTCTCGTGACTCACAGCACAACTATCAGAGCTGGTGGACACTGGGCTCAGCTTTCTCAGAAGCCATTCAAAGTGATGAGTAAGTTTATGCATCCCTGAGAGAATTTTCATTTTGAGTTGCCAGGGAGCTGCAAGTCCAGGCTGCACTTCCAGGGAGGGAAAACCAGGAAAGAGGGTGACAGGAAGGGGAACTGGGGCAGCACCCTCACCACCAAGGGCTGAGCCCCACAGCACCCAAGAAAGAGCAGAGCAGGTCCAGTGACAAAAATCAGGGTCAGCCCAAGGGTCAGGGACCTCCAGAGAGGAGATAAAGGAGATCCAAGGCCAAGGAGATCCAAGAGAGACAAAAGAGTGAGCTGGGCAGGGTTCAGCATAGCACAGGGGCAAGAAGGGCAAAGTAATGGCACAGCTCAGGCAGGGACGGAGAGCAAGGGACTGAATTTCAGTTTATCCCTGAGGCAAAGAGGTGCTCCTCCCATGGAGGCACCTCACAGCTCTGTAACCCGAGGGTGCAGAGGGGTGTGTTTCAGACCTGGCCTAAATCACTGTCATACAAAAACCTGGGGCAAGGGGAAAACAAGCAAAGGGTGCACACAAACTTTGGCACAAAGCAGCTGCTTTTGTGCTCATAACTCAAAGAGGGATGAGACAGAGGCACAAATGGTGGCTCTTCATCATCCATGCATTCTTTTGGGTGCAGCTTTGTCCTGCTCTCCCAAGGAATGAGCCAGGTCCTGTGTAGCAGTGACCTTTCCCAGGGGAGTGTTTGGATGCTGTCCTCTTTCTGCACGGGAGATGTCCCTGCTCATTGCAGGGGGTTGGATTAGGTGACGTTTAAAGGTCACTTTCAACCCAAACCATTCTGTGTTTCTATTTCATAATTTAATCATGAGGACATAACCAGGCCTTGGATTCACAGGACAGCCCCCGGCCTTATTTAATTCAGCAGTAGGGATACATTCCCTCCTGAATTCTACCATCACATTCATTTCCCCTCTTCCTATAAATCCTCCTTATTTCCAGCCCTGATGCTAATCAAACATAACCAGAACTCAGAATTCCAACAGCTTGTTAAAGTGAAATGTGGTGATTATCTGCTACCCTTAAAGGAGAGTACAATGCCAGCTCCCACGAATGTCAAATCAATGCCTGTGTGGCTCAGCTGCCTCATCCAAAGGACTGCTGAGGACACCCACCATGATTTTATTGACTGCACTTCTGTGGAAATAATTTGGAGAACGAACCTGGGACACCTGGAAGCTATGTAGAAAATACTGGGATAAAGTGATTCATGGCATTTAATGGCTGTAAGCTGAAGGAGGGTAGATGTAGATGAGATGTTAGGGAGAAATTCTTCCTGTGAGAGTGCCCAGGCCCTGGCACAGGCTGCCCAGAGAAGCTGTGGCTTCCTCATCCCTGGAAGTGTCCAAGGCCAGGTTGGATGGGGCTTGGAGCAATCTGGGATAGTGCAAGGTATGCCCATATAGCAGGATGTGGGACTGGATGATTTTTAAGGTCCCTTCCAACCAAAGCCATTCCATGATTTGTCCCTAACACCCAGTCTAAGCAGAGCTGACAGAAAATACTGAGTCTCATCACATTTGTCAAACTAAATCAGCAATTTTGGTCCCTAAAGCAGTTTCCTAACAGGAACACATTTCCTTGGAGAGGAGAAGGCAGGGAAGGAGGAGAGGATGAGAATGAAAACCAAAGAATGATTCAGGGCTGTAGCATTTTCTGATTAGATAATGATGGTTTGTGATACAATATGAACATGTCCTGTTTACATTGGACCTTGCAGCGTGATCTGACAGGCAACAGCAAAAGCAATTATACAAACACCATTCCTGAAATATGTTTCACTAGATACTGTTACAGATATCCAGTGCTAGAGACTTTAAAATCTCCCCAGAAAGTATTTCAATATCCTTATCATTAAACAGCTTTTCTTAATATCAGCCCTGATTCTTTCTTGCTGCCGCTTAAGTCCATTACTTCTTGTTCTTCCCAACTGTAATAAACAAAGAAAAGCAGTGATTATTCTTTTCCACTTTGCAGCAGACTTTTATGTACCAAGAGAACTTTATCTTCAACTCTATCTTTTCTTTTTTTAGCTTAAGCAACTCTTTTTGTAATCTTTCCTCTGCAGCCTGGCTTGGCAGCTCTCGGATCACTCCTGCTGCTTTCCCGTGCCCTCAGTAACTGCCCCGTGCCTCAAAGGGAGTGCCCAGCACCAGACAGAAGATTAAAGTGGCCTATTCTAATGTGATGAGGACTCACACAAAAGCCACATTAGGATTAATTAATTTAATAGAGAATTGGATTAATTAAAGCCGCATTAAAATCAAATTAATTAGAGAATTATTTTTTGAGGAAACTAAAGCTTGTGTTCTCAATAAGCTGCCCTGCAATGGGATCTCTCCAACTCAGTGTGGCTCACTCCCAGCTAAAGACAAACATCTGGATATGAGATGGCCTGTGGGGTCTGGCACATCCACACAGACCTGAGCCATGTTTGAGGCTGGAACAGACCCCATAGTCTGGGGGATCCTGTGGCATCACTGATCCCATCTTTCAGCGGCCATATGAAATCAAAATGCTCCCTAGATCTCTAGTGAGGATGTAGGGCACCTTGGCAGCACAGCCAGTGATTAATTCCTAATTTGGATACACCCAGATTTAGTTGAGATGGATCCCACCTCATGCATCAGCTGAGCTGTAATAATCAATTCCATGTTCATCCTCATTGCTTGTGGCAAAGAAAAGCAGCACTTAGATTTTCTTCTGCTTGAGATGTAAGGAAGCCATGCTGATAGTCACCAAAAATTAGGTTTAATTGTGTCTTCACTAGCTTCAGATCTATTTAAATCTTGACTGGATGGGGAGAAACGTGGCCTAGCATTAACAAGATTGCAATCCCTCAAACTAGAGCAAGATTAGCATCCTTATTCTTCTCAATATTCAATAATAAACCCTTTTAAAGGCACAGCTGGGAAGAGTCAGGGAAAGCTTGGAGACCGTGAGTAGAATTTAAGATTTCTCTGCTTAGAAAAAAAATAAACTTACCTGCACGCTCATGAATTCTCCCCAGTCCTATTAAATCAGCAAATGTGATCTGTGTAGTGGAAAAAGCTCTATTCTCCTTCTATTAATGTGCCTTTGACAACAGTGAAAGCCTGAAGTTACAGATTATTCCCTTTTCTTTAAACTCTTAACCAAAAAAAAAAATGTTTCAGGAGAGGGGTAATATCCACTGGGACGGACTCTAAAGAGGAAAGATAAATACAAATCGAGTTTATTTTACTTTTTATATGTGTCAGGTCTATGTGAGAAAAAATGTCTTCTACAGTAAAAAGAACTGATGCAAGAATTGTGTCTTGTAAATGGACAGCACTGTTGTCTGTAAAAAGGAAGAATGATACGTTGTGGCTCACTAGACAAAAAAGAAAAAAAAAAAAAACTATGAAAAATATACCCAAGCCCACTAAAAATAATCAAATGCAGCACTTACTGTGACAAAGAAATCATAATGAATTTTGGACCCACCTTGTAAATTGGTTTTCCTAGAGTCATATTAAAAAAAATGTGAAAATGAAGTTTTGCTTTATGAAGAGGAGCAGGTTCCTGGAGATGTTTCCTAGTCTCCTAAACTCATTCCACAGAAAACCTTAATCCTTTAATTCCCCAGCAGGGAATAAAGGAATGACTGAATCTTGTCAAAAGCTTGAGCTGCCAATCCTGAACTCATAACAGGGTGTGAGGTAGAACAAAACTAAGAGACATCAGGGCTGGCCATACAAGAACAAGCCTCTCCTACAAATCTTCTAAACGAGGACAACCCTCATGTGATAGAATACAGAAAGTATTTCTCTGAAGACCAGGAAGTCAAGTGTCTCTTTGTCAAAGGAAATCCTTTCTCCTCACAAAGGGAGATAATGCAGTGACTCTTTCAAAGTGAAATGAAATCCCAAATTGTCCCACCCCACACAGAACTCCTTGCTTTTCACTCCTCATTTCAAAATGTTTCCAAGAGCTTTGCGTGTTGCTGAAGTCAGATTTAGAAAGGCTATAACTGACTCTCTTTTCTCCTCCTGAGCACAAGTTGAACGGAACAATTCCCATTCTCAGCAATTCCCATTCTCCACCTCTGACAGTGCCAGGCCACGACCCAAGAGCTGTGCTACAAAGGTCTCCTACCAGGCCTGTGATTTCTTTCAGGAATATGGAAAACACCTTTGATTAAAGCACTTCCAGGCTTTATCAAAATGGAAATAAAAGCAATTTCATTTTCCGTAGCTTTTTTCTCCTTACATATCATTTTCTCTTCGTGGTCAATACAGTTATTAAAGCACAACAGGGGAATAAGCATTTACTTTCTCAGCTACTTCCTGACCACTGGAGAGGCCTGTGGTTGGATAGGGACTGGGGAACCCGGGAATCACCTCCCGACATTCGGGTAGCTGCGGCCGGGGCGACGGGGATCTCGCCGGTCAGGACCAAGGCGACCGGTGCGGCTGGACCAGCCCGGTGGGGGGGACGCCTCCGTTAAGGAAGAAATGGAAAGCATGACTAAGGTACTGCATAAGCAGTGGAATATTTCATGTAAACCTAGAGATTTTGAATGCGCGATCACTCGATTGCTGCAACTGGGCGCAATTGACCGGCCAGTGGATATCCTCTGCCCTGAGTGCTGGAAAAAATGTACAAGTGCTTTAGCTGATGATGTGTTGTCCATGTGTTGAGGGTCCAGTAAGACCCTCAAATCGTGAGGGAGGGTGATGCAAGCTTTGGGAAAAGCTATAGAAGAGCAAGAGACCTGGAAAGTAGCTCAAAAGTGCTTGCGGACTACCCCAAAATTAGGGGTTGGTGCAGCCACACAAACGATAATTGGGGACTGCGTTGCTGAGTCGGCTGACTCACCAGACAAAGATAGAGAAAACCCCCTCTCTGAGCTGTCGTCCTCTGGTTTTGTCTGTGGTTCGCAGGGGGAGCAAGAGTTGCGGTCGGATTGTGAGGTTGAAAGTGAAATCGAGTGCCTGATTGATAAGTTGGAGTTGAAAGAAGCTTGGGATAGACCCCCACCTCATGCCTTACAAAATGGCACTGGTGGACAAGAAGAAGGGCGGGGTTTAGCACCCGAGCCCGCCACAGAATCGCGCGGGCGGGAAAAAAGAGGAAGTGAAGAGGGGAGAACGGAAAGAGAAGGTTGGGGAGAGGAAACCACAAAGCCAGACAAAAACGGGGAAATAGGTGTGCTGAGATCGGTGTCCAGTTGGGGAGCGCACCCCAAGATGTATCCTTATAGGACAAGCCCCTCCCCGAAAGGGAGGTAAGAAACCCCGGGGGGAAGGGTGAGACACGCCCCTAGGAGGAGGAGGGAAGATAGAGGGAGGAGTCCAACAAAAAGGTACCACAGCCCGGATCTGCTCTGGCAGTTCACTTCCGCCTCTGACTCAGATAGTAGCTACGACTCAGAGTCGGACGAAGGGGAAGTGAGAGCAGACAGAAGGGGCTCCGGCAACATAAAAAGCCGAGTTCTTTCATACACGCCTGAAAGAAGTCGACTAAAAGAAACACCTCTCACCGACTGGAAAAAAGTTCAAATGGCATGTGCAGACTGGATATCCCCAACAATTCTAGCATTTCCGGTTAGGGAAGTAAATGGACAAAGAATATATTCCCCAGTAAACCCAAAAGACATTCAAGCAATTGTTAAGGCAATTGCCAATAAAGGAATTAATTCGGCCATGGTTTCCACCCTAATAGATTCAGTTTTCGGAAATGATGACATGCTTCCTTTTGACATCAAACAGACGTGTAGAATGATTTTTGATGGAGCAGGGATGATAGTTATTAAACAAGAGTGGGAGGACAATTGTGTGAAAGCATTGGCACAAGTGGCATGAGAAAACCATCCTCTCCAAGGGTCCAGTTTACAGCACTTGATAGGCACAGATCAAGCAATGATCACACCTCAGGCGCAAGCTCACAACCTGTGAGCAGGTGAAATCGCTGCAACTACCAGAGCAGCAAGAGAGGCCATCTGCACAGTATGCAAAGTGGTAGCTAAGCCAGCTCCTTGGTCCACCATAAAGCAAGGAGAGAGCGAGAGCTTTACCCAATTCGTAGACCGCCTGCAAGCAGCTGTGGATTCTTCCAACTTGCCTGCAGAAGCAAAAGGCCCAGTTGTGAATGAATGTCTAAGGCAACAATGTAATTCAGCTACCAAAGAGATTTTACGCTCATTGCCATTAAGCTCTAGTATTGCAGCCATGATAAAACACGTTGCTAAAGAAGAGCAGATAGCTCCGATCCAAGCTGCTGTGTGTGCCGCAGTGACTAATGTAATGGCGTTGCAAAGCCGACCCAACACGAGTGCGTCAATGTCCCCTGTCCCTCCACATCAAAGAGGACCTTGTTGGGCTTGTGGGAAAATGGGACACATAGCCCAGGAATGCAGGCAAAAGAAGCAGGGAAACGGGCGAGGGAGGAAGCAGACAGGCCGCGTGCAGCCTCCCAATTGGAACAGCCAGCAGCCCACTTACTTCAAGCCCAAGTGGGGATCGGGGCCTTCAAACCCATTGCCCCCCAGAGAGACAACCAGTTTTGTGGCCCAGCCAATACTCCCACAAGAAGCAGTCAAGCCTACAGAGCAACAGAACAGTCAAGACAGCGAAACCCCTGGGTGGCCTTGGCAATGGAATGTAGCAGCCCACCAATAATATGGGGAAACTGTCGGCAATGGAAAGACTCCAAGTCCCGTCTTGGGATAGACGACATTGCCATCAGCGTTCCCCTCTTGATAGATACAGGTGCGGACGTCACCGTTATTCCCCAGACCTATTGGCCTCAAAGTTGGGAATTAGAGGAGGCACCGACTGTAGGAGGAGTCGGAGGAGTGTCGGTTGCAAAAAGAAGCGTGGAGCTGATCGCGATAACTTTACACACAGAGAATGGGCCAGAAAAGACTGTCAAACTTTTTGTTTATGTGTTAGCCAATGTCCCACCTTTGTTAGGGAGAGACGCCCTGTCACAGCTCAAAGTCAGGGTGACAAATTTACCCTGAGGGCCACTGCAGCATACCCAGCACTTCCAATCAAGCTGACTTGGAAGTCATCTGATCCAGTGTGGGTGGAGCAGTGGCCCATTGCAGCTTTACTTAAATTGCTTGGCCAAGAACTAGGAAAAGGACACATCGAGCCATCTACCAGCCCATGGAACACACCAGTCTTTGTCATCCCCAAGCGCGGAGGTGAGAGTTACCGCCTCATCCATGACCTGCGTGCAGTTAATAGAAAGATCCAGCCCATGGGCCCAGTGCAAACTCTGTTGCCAGCCAATTCCATGCTTCCAGAAAAGCAACCATGTGCCGTCTTGGACATCAAAGACTGCTTCTTTTCCATACCATTGTACAAACAAGACAAAGAGCGGTTTGCGTTCTCAGTGGTGTTCCCCAATGGACAGCAACCCAACCTAAGATTCCAATGGAGAGTACTGCCACAAGGGATGGTGAACTCGCCAACCATCTGCCAGATAACCATGAGCCGAGCACTATCACCAATCAGAGCAGCGAATCCAGGCGCAACTATAGTGCAATACATGGATGACATCTTAATCGCTGCGCCGTCAACAGACCAGGTGGACGGACTTGTAACGACAGTGTCGCAGACCCTAAAAGCCAGTGGGTTCGAGATAGCAGAGGCTAAGATAAAGAAAGGACCCTCAGTCACCTTTCTGGGAGTCAAGATCACAAATTCCTACGTGTCACCTCCGGTGATAAAGATTCGCCGAGATATTGAGACTCTTCACGAAGCACAACAACTTGTGGGGTCATTACAATGGCTGAGAAGTGTCATTTTAATCCCACCTGAGATCATGTCGCCTTTGTACGAACTGCTTAAAGGAAAGTATCCATGGGAAGAAAAGAGGCTCACAGAAGAAGCTATATCCTCGCTCGAGTTCATAGAGCGTCAGATGTCCTCAGCAGTACTTTCCAGGTGGAACCCAAAACTGCCACTAGATCTCTACGTTCACTTTACAAAAGAAGGTGGAGTAGGAGCGCTAGCACAGGGACCTCCTGACAGAGCCAAACCGATTCAGTGGGCAGTCCTCGGAAAGATGTCACACGCTTTCACCCCAGGACTTGAATGCTTAGGGAGCTTGATGATGAAAGGCAGGAAGCTCGCGATGAGTCACCTAGGCATCGAGCCTTCAAAAATATATTTGCCTTTCCGAAAGCAGATACCCGCCTCGTCTGTGACAGTCGCAGAGCATCTGGCTCTGTCTCTTTTTGGATTTGCTGGGAAACTTTGCTACGCCTCGAAGCCACCATGGACCCAGATACTAACGTTGGTAGACATTGACCTTCCACAAAAAGTAATAGACAGACCTTTGCCTGGACAAACCGTCTTTACAGACGTTTCGTCATCCACATCTACTGCAGCTGCCGTGTGGAAAGAGGGAGAGAAGTGGCATTGTGTCAAGATGAAGAATGAGTCCCTCTCAGTCCAGCAATTGGAAGCTTCTGCCATTGTGCTAGCTTGTGATCTGTTTCAGTCCGAACACGTCAACATTGTGACGGACTCCATGTTTGCTGCCAAACTCTGCCAAGTCATGTCTGGGCCAGGAGTCGCTACATCCCCTGCAGCAATGATGATAGAGGAAGCACTCAATTCAAGACAAGGTACCATCACAGTTATCCATATCAATAGCCACAGTCCTATCAAGGGACTCCTTCAAACTGGCAACGACAAAGCAGACGCTGCAGCCAAAGGACTCTGGACTTTGCAAGATGCACGACAGTTGCATGAATCACTCCACATCGGAGCAAAAGCACTCGCAAAGAAATGCGACATTCCAATTACAGATGCCAAGCACGTCGTGGCCACCTGCCCCCATTGCCAAAAGACACCACTGTGGCAAGGAGGAGTCAACCCCAGAGGTCTCAAAGCTGCAGAAATTTGGCAGACGGATTTTACACTCTGTCAGCTGATGAAGCCAAGGGCTTGGCTAGCAGTGACAGTCGACACCTATAGTGGAATGATCATAGCCACTCAGCACGCTAAGGCAAATTCCAAGGCAACCATCCAGCACTGGCTTACCGCAATGGCATGGCTAGGCATCCCAAAACAAATAAAGACAGACAATGGGACAAATTTTATCTCAAAGTCAGTTCAAGCATTCGCCACTAAGTGGAACATCATGCTAGTACAGGGAATTCCATACAATAGTACTGGACAAGCCATTGTTGAAAGGGCAAATCAGACCTTGAAATCCAAATTAGAGACATTAGCCCAAGCAGAAGGATTTGTCAAAAGCATACCCCAGAAAGAACAGCCACGTCTATTGGTCACTGCCATGTTAGCATTGAATCAGTTCCAAAGGGGGGAAGAGAAGTACTGCCCAGCTCAAAAACATTGGGCTACCAAAACCCTAGATGAAGGTCCCCCAGTCAGAATAAGGAACGAAATGGGGGAGTGGGAGTCTGGATGGAAGCTAGTCTTAACTGGGAGAGGTTACGCGGCAGTAAAAAGGGACAATGAGATTAAATGGTGTCCATTAAAGTCGATAAAACCAGTGCTGAATGACAAAGCTAATGTCAAGTGTGAGTTTCTTTTGACAGGTCTGGAGCTATGAAGGTGCCTGCAATGTCAATGGCCCAGCGTCAAGGAAGAAAAGCAGACTGAGACATGCCTAGCTGACTTTAGAAAACCGGATATGACAAACTTCAAGCAATGTCTGTATATGTGTGTGTTTCTGTCTTTGTCTTTGTTTCCCACAGTGCAGGCAGAACCTGAATATCATCCCTATTGACCTTATTTATGGATTCTGTGCAGTCCCACAGACAACAGAGAGATAGCTAAGAAAATCACAGCTAATGCCCCCAGCTTTGTGGTAAAGCTTGCAGACCTATTGCAAGAAATCACACAGTACCCATACCATGACACTTACTGGTGTCCCAGTTCCAACCCAGGGAGAAGTTACTGCACTTACCCAGGATATTGGTTCTGTGGATACTGGGGATGTGAAACCATTGTGACGGGTGGCGGATGGGAACCTGTCAAGAAAGATGAGTACCTAGAGGCAAAAAATTGGCCAGATAATTGCAAACCACCAGTGTTTGATTCAGATGAGATGTATGGGGACATTTCCTTTGAAGAAGGAGACTGCACTCACCTAAATATTACAGTCCTGCAGCCTCAAGACAGGGGATGGACGGTGGGCAGAATGTGGTCTGTGTTTGCCCAGCTTTGGACCAAATACATAGGCATGGTAGTGCAGATAATCAGGACCCTTCCACAGACCTCTATGGCAGTGGGTCCTAACAAAGCCTTGGTACAAGAGAGGCCCAAAAGAGGAACCACAATTGGTCCTCGACACGACAACCCGACTACCGCCCATGTCTTGCCCGCACATAGTCTGAAAAGAGAAGAGGCAACACCTCACGATTTGTTTTACCATATGCTAGATGCTGCCTTCCAATCCCTGAACAAGTCAGAGCCAGAGCTTACTAGCTCTTGCTGGCTGTGTTACGATGCCAACCCACCTTTCTATGAGGGAGTAGCCCTGAGTGCACCCACCATCTTTTCCAATGATCCTAACCCACCCCAATGTTGATGGGACACCCCTCGGAAGGGAATTATCCTTCAGCTAATCACAGGGCAAGGAGTGTGCACGGGAAATTGGAAATAAATCGAAGATAATAAGCACATTTGCAATGCATCAATTGTAATAGACAAGTCACATGTATGGGCTATTCCTCCGGCATCAGGAGTATGGGCATGTCAGGGAACGGGGGTTAGCCCTTGCATATCTACCAAGGACTTTAATGTCAGTCACGACTTTTGTATTCAAGTTGCTATCGTTCCCAGAATCTTATATCATACAGATAGCGAGATGGACTATTACTGGGAGAAAAGTATCCCGAGACAAAAGAGAGAGTTGATTGCAAGAGTTACCTTGGCTGTCCTCCTTGGTCTAGGAGGAACTGCGACCGGTGTCTCAGCTTTAGTGTCTCAAGGACAGACCCTGACTCAATTACAAGTAGCTATCGATGAAGACTTGAAAAGAATAGAGAAATCCATATCCTTGCTAGAGAGATCCTTGGACTCACTAGCAGAGGTGGTGTTACAGAACAGGCGAGGTTTGGACCTTTTGCTCCTTAATCAAGGAGGACTGTGTGCAGCTCTGAAAGAGCAATGCTGCTTTTATGTCAACCACTCAGGCGTTATAAGAGACTCTATGGCAGAATTCAGAGAGAGACTGGCACAGAGAAGAAGAGAGGCAGACGCACGACGCGGCTGGTTGGACTCGCTTTTCAAGCAATCTCCTTGGGCCGCCACCCTGATATCGACGCTAATGGGACCAGTTATTATCATTTTGCTTATGCTGGTGTTTGGACCATGTATTTTAAATAAAATAACTCAGTTTGTTAAAGCACAGTTAAGCAAGATAGATATAATGCTTTTAGAGCAAAGACAGTTATCCTAAATTGTTACAAGTTAAGTTTTATAGAAGATATTGATATGGTTTTAAAGCTGTTAAAGATGAGTTACAAATGGTTAGCAGTGAAGTTATGTCTTTTGCTGTTTGCGGTTATGTAAGTTCTTCTTTATGCAGTTGTAAGATGTTTTTAGCAAAGGAGGGGGGGGGATGTGGTTGGATAGGGACTGGCGATCGGAAGATCTCGCGATGTACGGTTAGATAGGGCCCCCCGCCTCTCCTTCCTGATAGCCAATAAGGAACAAGCAATGACGTAACCATGACGTCAGCAAAGTTATATAGGAGCTTGCAAGGTTGAAATAAATGCATTTTGCCATCCACCACATTGGTGTTAGTGTGTAATTGCCCGAGTGACCTGGTGTTGGTCACCTTGCCCGGCCTTGAACTGGGTTGCCACTGCCTGTGGGAAAGGCAACAGAGGACAGGCAACAGAGGCCCCTGGTTCTTTTAAGCATTTAAACACAGCTGGCACAGGTGACACGTGATTTGGGGAGGAACAACAGTCTTCCATAGCAGAAGCCAGAAAGGCAGCAGGATTCCCTACTCAGTACAAAAGGATACTAAATATTGGGTTTCAGGCAAAGAAGTCAAACTGTCCCTGTCTAGTAAAGTGGTTTTTTGAAGGTACTTGACTATCAGCATGAAAGCAAGATGTTCACCTCCTGGGCACTGTTCATCACAGACTGAGATACAATATCCAAGAGAAACAGGATGAACAACCTTCCAGAGGCCTGGGAAAGAAAGGTTAGTCTGTTTTCTTCCAGCTGCCTAAATTTTAAGTACCAAGTCTGATGAGATGACGCCGTACTGACTTCAGGTCCCTTACACTATCCCTGTGGAAAGATAGACTGTTAAACTGGTGCTCATCAAGTAAATCAAGTTAAAAATCAAGACACAGGAACTGGACTATAAATCCTCATAGCAGAATTCAACTATTACTTTCACTGTGGCTTTGAAAACCAATGTGGCATCCTTAGAGTCACCCAATGGTTTGGGTTGGGTTTATTATATACTCAAGCTCAAAATTAAAGTTTCTAAAATTCCAGCAGGGAGGGACTTCAAAACTCATTTCATTCCAAACCCCCACCATGGGCAGGGACACCTCCCACTTCCCAGGTTGCTCCAAGCCCCATCCAACCTGGCCTTGGACACTTCTTGGGACAGGCACAGCTTCTCTGGGTGATATGTGCCAGGGATTTCACTCTCACAGTGAGGAATTTCATCCTTATATCTCATACAAATTGACTCTTTGTCTGTTCAAAGCCATTGCCCCTTGTCCTGCCACTCCAGGCTCTCCTTAAAATTCCTTCTCCAGGTTTCCTGTCCCTTCCCTTTAGGCACTGAAAGGGGCTCTAAGGTCTCCCCAGAGCCTTCTCTTCTCCAGGCTGGACACCCCCAAGGCTCCAGAGCAGAGGGTCTCCAACCCTCTGAGCATCTTTGTAGCCTCCTCTGACTCACTGACACTTCAGTGACTTTACATGAAATACTTGAGGAATGGTGACACTGCCTGGACAGTGTCCCTGCACACCAGAAAGGAAAACTGAGCAGGAGCACACTGCTGCCTGCATGTGAAGATTTTCAGCAGAGCTTTCCAGTGCAAACACTGACCAACCTCGACCATTTTGCTGCTTGATGAGATGTGACAAGCTCACAGCCCAGTGCAATAACACTTCAGGCTACACAGCTGGGGCACAAAGATGCTTAAATTCTGTTCCTCATTTCCATGGATCCCAGGTAGGTATGCATCTCCAGTGATAATACTCCTAACTCCTTGGTATCCCTAGCCCATTAAGAGGTAAGTCTAATACAATTTCTCAAAGCTTTGACCTTTGAGCAGGGCAATTTATTATATGTGCTGCCACTGGGCACAAAGAGGAGTCTAAGTGTGGCTTTCCAGTCAGTAACCAAGGATTTCCATTCATTCCTCTGTTAAATGAGGCCATTAAGAGAAATGTAACTCACTAGTTTATGCTGCTGCTAGCAAGGGAAAATTGCTTTTTAATCTCTGACCCCTCAAAATGAAATTGTACCCTGGAAAGAGATTCTGTTAAACAAATGAATTAGAAAAACAAAAGACAGTCTGTGATTTCCTCCTGCCATCTCGACTTGTCACAGATCAGACATGTTCAGAGCTTTCAAATGGAAAACTCTTGCCTTTGAGACACTGAACGCAGGCCACTACAATCAATGTAACCAATATTCTTAAAATAAGAATATTCTTGACTTGGAACAGCCCCAGGACTGCCTTCCACCAAGGTGACCAGTCAATAAAATCTGTGCCTTACCTACTCATTTTCTCACCAGAGAAAACAGATTGATCACCAATGGCTCACCACTAAACCTGCTCCCAAGTCTTTCATATCACACCAAATCACAGAATGGTTTGGGTCAGGAGGAACCTTAAAGATCATCAAGTTGCACCCCTGCCATGGGCAGGGACACCTCCCACTGTCCCAGGTTGCTCCTAGCTGTGTCCAACCCGGCCTTGGATACTTCCAGGGATGGGGCAGCCACAGCTGCTTTGGGCAACCTGCGCCAGGACCTCACCACCCTCACAGAAAAGAATTTCTTCCTGATATCCAATCTAAACATGCAATCTGTCAGTTTAAATCCATTCCCCATTATCTTATCACTCTGCCCTTGTAAAAGTTCCTCTCCAGATTTGTTGTATTCCCCTCCAGGTGCCTCAAAGGCCACAATAAGTTCACCCCGGAGTCCTCTCTTCTCTAGGCTGAACAATCACAATTCTCTCAGCCTGTCCTCATGGGAGAGGTTCCCCATCCCTCAAATCATGTTCATGTCCTCCTCTGGAGTCCTTCCATTCCCCACTCATGCCTATTCCACTTTGTCCTTGAATGGTTTGTGCTTAAATAAAAAATGAGCTCAGAGTGGATAATTTTTTTTTCTTCTCCCAAAATGTCACAGTTGGTCTTTAACAATAAAGGAGAAGAAAAAAAAAAAAAAAAAAAGGAAGACTAAGCTACTACCTGAATCAGGCATCTCTCCCTTTTGGATGATAGAAATCAAGAGATGTTCTTCTGCGATTAAAAATGTCCTGAAGGATTTTTTCTTTTACACACCGGAACATACAACTGCTCGACATCCAAAAGCTCTAAACAACCCCTTTCTTAATAAATATTTGATCACACGGATCCATTATTTACAGAAAACAAAGAGAGTTTTAAATAAATGTTGTGGCTCAGACCTTGCTGAGGTTAAGTTGCTGCATTCACACAGTTCATTTATCACGCAGACTGGCGCTGACTCCAACACCGCTTCCCGCGGAAAGCAGCTGTTTTGTAAATGGCTGCATTAAAATACAGTGAAAAAGCAGGCAAAGACAGAAGCTGCTTCAAAAATGAAGCACTCTAAAAATCTGAAAACTCAGCCTGCTGTTCATAGGGAGCCAGTGAGCAAGGGAAAAAGGAGGCAGAAGTTTTATCCCAGCCGACTCCTGCCGGTGAAGGTGCTGGAGCATAAGTCTGATGAGGAGCAGCTGAGGGAGCCGGGGGGCTCAGCCTGGAGAAAAGGAGGCTCAGGGGGGACCTTCTCACTCTCCACAGCTCCCTGACAGGAAGGGGTAGACAGGTCAGTGTCAGTCTTTTCTCCCAGGTAAAAAGTGACAGGCTAAGGGGAAATGGCCTCAAGTTGTGCCAGGGGAGGTTTAGATCAGATATTAGGAAAATAATTCTTCACTGAAAGGGTGGGAACAGGCTGCCCAAGGAATTGGTGGAGTGACCATCCCTGGAGGTATTTAAAAATAATCAAGATGTGGCATCTGGGGACGTGGTTTAGTGGTGGACCTGGCAGTGCTGGGTTCACGGTTGGACTGGGTAATCTCAGTAGCCTTGTCCAAACTAAATGATTCTGTGACTCAATTCAGTCATTGAAAGCACTGCCCCAGACAGCTCTGCTTGCTGCCCAGACCATGCTGCCAAGACAAAAGGACCCTGAAGGAAGGGGCAGGCCTGCAGCAGCAAGGATTTTCTTCAAGGCTCTGCAGCAATACAGACCACGTTGGGGCACATCTGACAGGAATTACAGGCAAACATCCATTGAGCAACCTGGGCAAACAGATTACTGGGATCATTATAAGGGAATGGAATGCTTGAGGCAGCAGTGGTGCTGGCAGCCATGCTTCAGCAGGGGAGGACTGGGAGGCTGCAATTGGCAGCAAAATGGAAAAAAATGTATGGCTTGATGGGTGATGGAAGGGGTGGAATTAAAACCAATTGCTTTGAAATTGAAGAAATTCAGTCTGAGTGAGAAACCCAGACAGGCGCTCCTGAACTGACCTGGTGTGAGTGTGTTGTTGTAGACTGAGACACAGAAAGTGGAGAGGGTCTGCAAATTGGTTTGAGAGATTCAAGCAATTTGTGCAGGACTTCTTTTCCTAACTGGAGTTCATGGTGCAGAACCATCAAGACTCTGTACGGTGGCAAAGTTTGTTTCTTCTGCTGGAGAGGAGGATTAAGGCTCAGTCACGTAATTAACGAGTCACTTCAGTAATGGCTTTTGTTTGGAGTCCTTACAGAGACTCGAGTTCCTACTGCAGCTTTAATTCAGCTGCCATCACTTTCACAGGCAGGAACTGCCAGCAGAAAGAATAGCTCTGTAATCCCCCAAATGAAACTTCCAAGTGCTAATTACCCAGAGGAGCTGCAAACTCAGCCACGCTCATCGTGGTGACAGACACAGACAAACAGCAACACGAGGTTGATTGTTTATGTTGCATCCTGGAGTTTGCAGTAGAGTGATGTTACATCTCTGTCACAAACCTGCCATATGAGCACCCAGCCTTTTTGTGCCCTAGGAGATCACAGAATCACAGAATTGTGGAGTTATTTAAGTGGGAAAAGACCTCTAAGCCCATCGAATCCAATCCTTGACTGATCACCACCTTGTCATCTAAGTGCCACGTCCTGTCATTTGTTGAACATCTCTAGGGATGGTGATTCCACCACCTCCCTGGACAGCCCATTCCAATGCTTGACAACCCCTTCCATGCAGAAATTCTCCTTCAGCCATTTCTCATCCACATCCTTCCCCAGCTCTGTTGCCCTCCTCTGAACATGCTCCACAGCACCTCAAAGTCTTCCTTGGAGTGAGGGATCCAGATCATGCAGCTGAGGGAGCTGGGGTAGGGCTCAGCCTGGAGAAAAGGAGGCTTGGGGAGAACCTTCTTGCTCTCTACAGCTCTCTGAAAGGAAGGTGCAGCCAGGTGGGGGTCAGTCTCTTCTCCCAGGTAAAAAGTGACAGGTTAAGGGGAAATGGCCTCAAATTGATCAAGATAATCCAACCACGCTGGTCCCCCACGGCTTTGCAGTTCCTGGGTGGTTGCTGCACATGTCAGGGTGCAATCATGCTGCCAGTTGGCTCTTAATTATAAAACTAGGGTTAAAATTATTTACTGGCAGCAAAAGACAAGGTCTTAGAGCATATCCATAGTGAAGGGGAGGAGATGATTTTCATTGTCACAATATTTACAATCAACAAGTGCTTTGAGAGGCTACCAAGCCAAAAAATTGCAAAGACTCTGAGAAGGTGATTTTTGAAACTCAAATTTTCTTTTGTTGTTAAAATACCATTGAGTTATTTGAGCAAAAGTTGCAGACAGCCCCTTATCAGTGGCCCCTGGGCAATAAGATCTCTGCAAATATCACAGATTCATGAGGCTTTTTTCCTCAGAGCTCCAGTTTTCAAAGTGCCCCTCTCTGTACCCATGAAAGCCAGACCCAGGAATTGCTTCTTTACTGGAGAAAAACTCATTGTTCTTAGACTACACAAAGTGGGTCACTGAACTGCTGTTTGCCTTTGCAATGCCAGCAAACCCAAATTAGCTTGACTTCCACAGAGGATATAGGGAAGGAAAGCAACCAGCAGCAACCAGAGCAACACAAGCAGCACTTCCAAAACAAATTAGCTTCAGCAGTCAGCACACAGAGTCCTTCAGTCAGTGAGGCCAAGCTGAACTTTAGCCAAACTTTGCATAAGAAAAAAGAGCAACTGGTTTAAATGTGTACCCATGGAGTCTGCATTGGTTTCTTTTCCTTCCTCTCAATCCACCTGCAGGAAGCTCTGAGCAAAGTGAGCAAAGTAAAAGTGCTCATCTCCATGTAGCCAGCCCTTTAATGTGATGTCCAGCCCACCTAAACCAACCTCAAGGGCAGGTTGGGTGTCTAGATATTACCTTTTTTCCCAATAAAGAGACAGGTGGTAGGCATGGGATTGATTTTCCATTGAAGTACTTGTGGTATAATTGATGTAATCTCAATTTAAGGGATAAAGAAGAGAAGAAACTTGTCCTAAGAGGCGGCCACCAGGCCTACTTTTGTCAGACATCTCCTGTGAGATGAGACAAGATGTGCTGAAAGCAATTCCTCCTCATGAATCACAGAAAGGAGGTTTAGACACTTAAACACACATCACCACCAAACACACTCATAACTGGTCCAAAAAATCCCTCTCTTCCAGAGAGCAATTTGACCCAAGTTAAAACTGGTGTTTTGAGATGGGTGGGATGAATCATTTTCTCTGGGGGCAGGGACAAGGAAGTTTCAAGAGGCAAATCTGGGCCACTGGTATGAATGGCAGGAGTCACCATTCCTGCTCCAGGCCCAAGAGAAACGAGACCCTCACTGAACAGAAAGGCATTGAAACAAGACCAGTGAAGGAGGTAACTTCTACTGGCTTCTCCCTGCCAGATTTGTTTGCCTCTCTGTCATTTTTCAAACTCAGATTTTCTAGTGACAGTAGGATAAAAAAGTAAAATTGTCATATTTCTGTGACCAACAGGGTTTTCATATGGAAAAAACCCCCTCCTTTTTGTATCAATATTCAGCTCTTATTGTTTTCATCTGCATTTTGACCCTGTGTGTTCCCAGAGATAATGCACTGGCCCAGCTTAACTGTGACTTGTACTAAAAATAAGTTTAAGCAGAAACAATTATTTTCCAATTGTAATTTGAAATGAAAGAAAAAAAAATCTGCTTACATATATATTTATCCCAAAGCTCTGACAGCTCCCACTAATCTTTTAGAGTTTAGATGGGGCACATGAGAATTTACTCAAAGTAATAAAACTCTGCTGTTAGCACACACATCTCAAGAGGAAGGAGCACCTTACCAAATCTAAAATACAGACAAAGTAGCTCATTGTGAAGATATTTACATTTTCCTTTTTTTTTTAACATTTCTATCATTTCAGGGAACCTAAATGTCTTATTTTGTAGGAGCTAAGGAAAAACTATTTACTGGTTCTTTGTTATGTTAATGTGCAGGTTGGGGCTGGTTCTCCAAGTTGTATTATCGAAGTGACTGCATGGGTTACATGCAAATATTGTGCTAAATAACCAGCCACTGAATCATTACTCCTGACAGAAATCCCTCCATTAAGTTCTACAGAAGGTCTTAAACTTGAATGTTTCAGCGGTGTTGACATTTCTGATTTCTCAATTTATGTATACATTTGTTGATGGACTAATAAAAACACTGCATTGACTAATAAAAATACTGCATACACACACACACGCATTTATATACATATAAACAGTAATAAATAACAAATGTTTGTAAGCCAGTCTGCATTTACAGGATAATCACACTGTAACATAAGTAACAGGCAAACATACTCATGAATTAGCAGTTTAACATAAGAAGGAAAACTGCTCAGTAAGATTTAAGAAACAGTTTGTGCCTTTGATCCCTGAGCCATACAGATGGAATTTGGAGCGTGTAAAGCTCTGGCAGGTCCCCCAAAAGCAGTTCACCCACAGGGGCATCTGGCTGATCACTCTCCCAAACCCAGCCCAGATAATTCCAAAGCGTCCAAAACCAGGCAAACCACCCGGAAGGATGACCTGTACTCACTCTGCATTACCCAAATGTATGCAAGGGGCATCAACGCTCCTCCCTACAGCATCCCTGAGGGCTGTAGGATCAGGGCCCTTCCTGTCCCATCATGGGGACAGTGTCCCTTTGGGTGTAAGAGGAGCAGATGTCGTGGCACATAACACATGAGGCATCACTTGCAACTTGCCCAGGCCCAGGCCAGCAGGCCAGCAAAACTGGAACTGACAAAAATTCACCTCATTTTCTGTTCGTGGTCACAGAGAGCGAGCTGGGTTTACACAATTTTTTTTCTGGTGATCCACATCCAGTAGGGCACAGGATAGTTCCCTGTGCTCCGCAGGAGATCTGGATTGCAATTTCCTTTAGCAGTCAAAGTTTTGTAAGTGATATTTGTCATTATGGGCTTGTTTCAAGTGTAAGAGAGACTCTGTTTTCTCATGTACACCAATCAGTTCATATTTATGCCCTTGGCAGGAGTTGCCTCGCTAAAACTGGCTATTTCTCTATCCTGATGAACATATCTGAGTAAAAAAAAAAGGGCCTCCTGTCTGGGTAGGCTATTTCAGCAGCTCCTGCTAGCTGAAGGAAGCAGAGCCTTTAGACTGTGCTGCATTCATTTTCTGCCTGACTCCTCTTTGACCTTCTTAGCCAAAGTCATCATTAACTCATTTGCAGCTTTGCAATCAGCTCTACAGTCAGGTCAAGTATTAAATCCATTCCAGTTTCATTTTAGACTTCATGTGGTATGTAAGAAGTTATTTTCAAAGTGAATGCAGGATTACATGCAGGGTGACACACATTATTTTGAATATATATACATTAAAAACCAAAACGTAGCTGAAGACAGCACTTATTTTCTGCAATATCAAAGTTCCACAAAATGCACTCTTATTACCTAAAATTGGGACAATGTGTTTCACCAGAAAATGAGCTATAGATCATTTTAAAATCACATCACTCCATTACATCAGAGTAAAGTGCCTGTGAGTCTTACTCTTTTGGTCTGGAGGTTTGCCCCAGAGCTTCAGAGTTCACTCTGTCCAAAGGCCAACCAACAGGCACCATGTGCTCTCATGGACCTCAGCTACATTTTTTAAAAACTCCAGACCAATGAAAATCACCAAATTATGCTCGAGGAAAAAAAGAAAACCAGCAGGTTTTCCTTCTGTCAGTCTCAACACAACTGATAACAATTTTTTCATTGTTCATTCCCCCACCCCCCCTCATCCCTAGAAAGTACTAACTATAACCACCAAAGAGCTCTTTCTGGGCAAACTGTTTTCAAAAAGATTAATGTCTGTGTGTGTATGTGTGTGTGTGTTTATGTTTTATTCTTGCTCCAATGAAGAAAAAAATATCACAAAAAAAATTCCCACAAATTGCCTTTGAAAAGTGCTGAACACAACCACCACAGCCATTACTCACCAACCACATCATGTGGTTTGACAACTCAAGTTGTTTTCTTAAAGCCCTGTTGCCTGATTATAGGGAAACATACCAAACAGAAGCACATATGCACTTAAATGATGTGCTTTTTATGGTGTCTTTCCAAGAACAACAGTAGCTAATTGTTGACTTTCCTACTGGGAAATGTCTGTTTAATATGCAGATCTCTTAATGACTACTCTAAAGCAAATTGTCTGTGCTATGGTAATCTAATCATATATATATATATTTATATATATATAAAAGTTTAGTTCCTACTTGGAATATGTTTTATCACCTTTCCAGGTAGCACAAATCCAGTGGTTCACAGCTGCCAGGTGTTTTGTTTACTGTAAATACTATCACTGAAAACGTTTGTAGGATTTTTTCAGTCCCACTTACTTGGTGCTGACTTGCTTTTGCCAGCTGCTCATTGGCTGAGTCTACGTTAGAGGAAGAGGTCTCAATGTTGGCTTCAATGCTGTCTGCAAATTAAAAGAAGATAATTACTGGGTACAAACCAAAAAAACAAAGGTTTTACACCAACAGCATTTCAACAATTTACTCATGGGCATAAAGAAAGGAGCAGCCTCTTGTTTGTGACTTGTAGTTCTGCAGGGAAGTAGGAGCAACACCCAATCTGATGAATATCCAACCCATCAGTCAGAGGCAGGATGACTGACAGCTCTCCATGTCTCCCCTGACAGGATGGAGGTTGTCTCTCATCCCACTCCTTCTGAAATCACTGGGAGGAGTGACAGGGAATTCAACGGAAAGTGGCTCAAGACTGATAAATTTACTGGATTAAATTATAGAAGGGACATGGCACCTGAAATTATCTCATTACTACAGCTCAGGGATAAGACTCATCTGGGTCCTTGTGGGTTATTGACCCACAGGTGCCCAGGTGTCTGTTGTTGATGGAATCATCTCAGACAATATCACAGAGAGCAAATCCACAGTGTGCCGTTCCTCCCACTCCCCAGGAGTTGATCAGATTAAACAAACCACAAGCCAAACTCCTGAACCACATTTCCAAGCTGCAGTGGAGGTCTGTAAAATGGCTCAGACTGAGATAAATTGCTGGAATCTACAATGAAGGGAAAAGACTCTCACCCTACATTGCTATGTTTGGCACTGGGGGAAGCCACAAGGAATCAAAATGAGTCTGGAAAAGAAAGATTATCAGCCACACATCACAACTGGCAGGTCCCCACTTCCATCAAAAACAAATATTAACTTTGACTCCTGACTGTGCTTAGAAAGCAAGACAGCTATGGTATAAAACCTGCAAAAAAGGGTTTGTTTTTCCAGCAGAAATCTTAGAAATCTTGACAAGCTTATCCCCCAAGAGATGTGCAGCCAATAATTTCTGCTCACAGTGGAAGAGGATGTGCCCTTGGTCAGTTTTGTGATCAAATGGGTGGTTTTGAGCCCAAAATACACCACAGTGTGCATGAACTCCATCAGGAGAACTCAGCCTCAGGTAGAAACTGGAGAATAAGGTTCCAGAGATTTCTCCAATCCTTAATAAAACCAATGGAAATTCTTCAATTAATAGTATCAGGAGCTGGATTAAGACATGCCACAAAAGATTCAAGTAATTTATTCCTTAAGGTTCTAAAGGAAAGAACAGGAATTAATCTCACCACTGTTGTGGTGGACAAAGAAATGAGGGCTTGCAGACAATTTGTGCAAAGTGGATGCATTCAGATTTTGCCTTTTTTGAATGAAACAGTGTTAAAGTCTGTTAATGAAACAGTGTTAAAGTCTGTTAATGTAATTATGCACTTATAGTAATAACTCATGTAGTGGTTTCATGTTCACCGAGTTCTGTTTGAAATTTTCAGTGTATTAGTTTGAGTGTCTTTTTTTTTTTTTTTGCTGTGAGAGAGAATTAGGAGGAAAAGGCAAAACAGGCCTGACTTAAAAGTAAACAGATAGAATTTATTAACACACACATTAAAAGAAGAAAAGGAAAAAAAAAAATTAAACCTTCAAAACACTCTTCCCTCCCTGCACATGTGTTCACCTTTCCACAAACAACATAGAGAGAAAAAAACCTGTGATTTTCAGTCAGTTTTATCATTTGAATATAGTCTTTCATCAATTCTTTGGGAGAGGAGCCTCTTTTAGAGTCATGGATCCCTCTGACAACTTAGAGCAGTTCCCTTGTGGGTTTTAACTGTCACAGAAACCACTGCCCTGGGGAAACTTGCTTCCGTGACCCCTCCCATTAGCAGTTTCCCAAGCTGCTTATGGGTCATGGGTTTTAGACTTTTGCACTATTGAGGTGTCACCTTTTAAAAATTAGTAACTTCAAAAACAAAGGATTCTTCCTCTCAAGGAACAGAGATGTCTTTTTTTTACTTCTTCACTGGCAAAGAGGGCTTCTCATCTCTATCTCTGTTCAAACATCTCATAAGATCAGTATCACTTAATCCATCACAAACATCTTTGCTCAGATCCACACAAATCTACAATCATCTCCCCAAATGCATATTTTTTTTCCCATGATTTGAAGGGATAATTTACATACAGAATTTATTTCCATGGCTCAATAAGAAGTCCAGCCAGCAGGCAACTCCTCTATCCTTCTTCTAATTAGTCTTTCACTCTCTTTCTCCATCTGTCATGTCTCTTCTCTTCTCTTCTCTTCTCTTCTCTTCTCTTCTCTTCTCTTCTCTTCTCTTCTCTTCTCTTCTCTTCTCTTCTCTTCTCTTCTCTTCTCTTCTCTTCTCTCTCCTCTCCTCTCCTCTCCTCTCCTCTCCTCTCCTCTCCTCTCCTCTCCTCTCCTCTCCTCTCCTCTCCTCTCTTGGAAGAGTTAAGTCTTGAAAGCTTCATGTTGCCAAGAAAGGATTAAATCTGCCCAGGCCTGCTGTGGTCATGAGATTTCTGCAGCAGCTTCTCTGGGAGAGATCTCAAAGGGGCTGCTGGGCTTTCCTCCTCTCCTTCCCTCTCACCTGGGGTGGGGGGAAGCAGCAGGCCTGGCCGGCCACCAGAATGACCCAACTCAATGTCACCTGTTCAACTGACCAGAAGGAAAAAGCCTTCCCGGCCTTCCCGGGCTGATTTTAAGCCTGAGTGTTTCCAGAGGCATATCTAACTCTTTAATTGGTCAACCAGGCTGTCAACATCTGCTATAACTTCCTTAGAGAAAGGAAAAAAAAACAAAACAAAACAAAAAAAACCCTTCACATTCATGCTAAACTACCACAACTCACAATAAAATACATTTTTCAAAAAGCGAAGAAAAGGAAAAAAACCCAAAAAACAACAAAACACAAAAAGAGAAAAGAGTAAAACCCCAAGTGCCTAATCAATATAACAGAACTTGCTCGTGTATGAAGTTTCTTGGGATCCTGGTGCAGACACCCTTCACTGCTCAACATCTCTTAAAAAGGCTGATTGGCCTCAGAAAATTAATCATTTAGGCAGAGAGGAGCTACAGAGGAGAAATGTATTAAATATATCCTTCTAAAACAAGAGTAATCTGTCTGTACTTCTCCTGGGGAAGAAGGAAATCATAGAAGCAGCTTAATTTAGCTCCCTTAAAGGCCCTCCAGAGGAACCCAACTCTTTCTGCAGCCCGCAGGGAGGCCTGAGGAGATTTGGCTTTGTTAGATAAAATTAAACACTGTGCACACCCCCTTAGTGCTCCCTGGAATGGGAGAGCCACACCTTAGGCACTGTTTTTAAAAAAATCATCTCTGTTTTTTTCAGCACAGGCTTTCCCAGGTAAGAAGGACGTGTGCTACATGTCCTGGATGAGTCAGGGGGATGTCACAGAGGGAGTTTGGGCCCTGGTGGAACTGCTTCTGCTCACTCCTTTTCCCAGTGGGGGAATACCAGCCTTGGAATAAGTAAAGCTTCCATTTAAATTCTATTTTTTGAAGCAACTTGTAATCCTGAGGCACAGGGGAAAAAACTAAAACAAACAAAAAAACAAACAAACCCCCACCAAACCAGCTCTAAACTCAACAATAATGAGGCATAAATATGTAAAGCAATTTAACCACATATTCTGCTGATTAACACAGGAAAGCAAGGAGAGGAAAGAGAATTTGGCTCAAGTCACAAAGAAAAATGCAATAATTCAATGAAGTTAATATGTCAGTGATGAATATGTCACTGAGAGACATTTCAGTGGATCTTTGCTGAACAAGTGGTGGTTCACAGCCTCACCCTGGCCTCACCCTCACTTTCAGGCTCCTTGCAAGGTACCTCACTTGGGAATGGAGAGACAAGGGTGGCAGGGTCCTCAGTAGGCTGAAAAAAACTGCTGGAGGGATCTGCCTTTTCCTTTCCCTCTGGCTTTGGGATGAAGGGACAGTGAGTTTGTTTCCAGACAGATGAGATAATCAAGCCCTGGATCCGGAATTTCTCAAAGAAACTGAATCCTATGACAGCCTTCTGCCCTCAGACTCCGGTGACAAATTTATTGTACAATTTGAAAACAAAAATCCCAAGGGGATGGAGTCGACATTTTGATAAACTCAGGGACGGGCCTGCACCAAAGCAGATGGTGCTTGCAAATACATCAGAGAATTAGAAAAATATTTATAATTTTTCATCTAAAACATAGTCATACACATAGGAGTAGTGAAGGTGACAGAGCTAGACAGAGTTTAGATTCATTTTTTCATGATTTTATGACACATTTATCACACAGAGATGGAAATAATGATGACCTCAAGAGGTATTTTTCAAGCTATTCCAGATATTTATCTGTGTCCTGAGATCAAGACCTTCTGATGACCAACAGGAGTCTTATATGGGAAATTACTGGATTGACAGTGGCTGGAGTGGGGGGTTTGCCCCAATCTTTCAAGGAATCACTCACATGACCTGAATTTTTACAGCAGCAACAATGGATTGGTTTCACAAGGCAGAATTTCAGCTAAAGCACTTGAAAGACAGGAAAGTGAGTGAATGAGAATTTTTAAATGCTCCCACTTGGCAGTAACCAAAATGGGCCCCTTCAGGTTTTGATAGTATGCTTTTATTTTTAGCACTTTAATAAGCTTAGCCCTCTTTTATCGCTACAACTTCTGGCTAAAAATAATCAATATAGCATACTGAGAGGCACAATAAAAGGAAGAAGGAGAAAAAAAAGGAGTATTTTGGTAATGCATAGTGGTTTCTTTCCTAATTAAAAGCCAAGTTTGGAGGGAAATTGCTTTCAGCTTGAAAATGAATTTTGCCCATTCGAATTGCCATGTACTTGGAAAGTTTTAAGTGAGTGTCATTCCATGAACAAAAGGCCCTCAGGCTTAGTGAAGACAGAACTGTGGATGTTAAAGGGAAGGAAAACGATGACAGTTCTTCCAGAGCAAAGTTTAAAATGGCTCAGGGTTAGTAATTTGCAAACTTCAATATAAACATCCAGTTATAAATTCTGCACACGAGAGGATTTATAAAATAATTGTGCTCGTATGTTAAATTCAGGCTAAATGGGTCACACTGGCTTTGATTGGTGCAAGAAAATACAATTTTCAGCGCTGTGAGTCATCAGGAGCTGTGGTTATTGCTTCCAAAAAAAGGCAGATAGAACTTACCTTCCTATCTGATTTTAGCAGGGCTCTAATTCTTCCACCAAACACATCTCAACCCTCAGAGGTAAGGACTGAGGCACTGAACAACCAGCCAGCACCATTTTCCAGGCAGGCCTGGAAAGACTATTTAAAGTACCCTAAAATGTCATAACCAGCTCTTCTTGTTGGTTTTCTTCAGCCAACAGCCCAAACCCCTTGGTATGAATGAATAAAAGTGGCTACAGGGCAGTGGCCGAACACCAGCATAAATTCACAGCACTTTTTCCCCTGAATGATTTATACTGTCCTTGAAATGCATCTTGGAAATGTCAAGTATCTGCTGCATATGGATGTGCTGAAAAATGGTCCTGCCCTGCCAGAGGTTCTCCATGCCTGCCAGGATCCATCTCCCAGGGATTTAAAATTCAAACATTTTCCTGTGTGTATCTGTTGGAAAGCAACACGTCCTGTCAGAGAATAAGGCACTTCCTTACCATCTGCTCGGTGCTAAATGGCAGAGTGCAGGAATATTATCACTTTGGCATCTGCAAAGCAATTTATTGTTCTTTCTTACAGAGACAAGAGGCCTCAGATTCCTGATGTTTGCCACGGAAGAAGGGTCAGCATATGAAGAGTGTCCTGAGGGTGCATGTTCTGGACCCAGGGACCACTGCACACTCTCAGCCACCCATCCAAGCTGTCCTTGATTCCCATATGATGCTCTCAGATGGCCTGGGATAATTAGTTCAAGGCTTTACCTTTTAACCCAAAAAATTAGCATATGTGAGGATATTGTATAATGGCAACCCACCTGATTATTTTTTTCCCTATTTCCTTCTTTTTCTGATTAAAAAAAAAGTATTTCAACAAGAGTATTTTTTTGTGAAGCAATTTGTGGGTGTGTCAGGTTTTTTTAATTTACCAAATAATCTCTGAAAGTAATTTACAGAGTAAAACAGCTCAAACAGCTTTGAATGGGAAATTCCAGATAATTTCCTGTAGCACACCCTTTCTTTTCATAGCGTCAAAGACTCATGGAATGGTTTGGATTGGAAGGGGCCTGAAAATCATCTTGTTGCAACCCCCTGCCATGGGGGGTTGCCACCTTCTACTGTCCCAGGTTGCTTCAATCCCTGTTCAACCTGGCCTTGAACTCTTCCAAGGATGGGGAGTCCATAACTTCTCTGGGCACAAGAGCAACATTTTCCTTGTGATTTACACTCAACACATTTTTTTTTTTAGTTCTGTAGGACATCCAAGTTACAGAAAAATAAAATATGGAGGTTTTGTTTATTTTTAATTTAAAATAAAAAAGAAGTAAAGACATTTTTTTCCGAAATCCAGCTTGTGAATTGAAACAGTTTGGATAAATCCCTTAATTTCATTTGCATGCACCATTTTTCACAAGTCTGTTTTTGTCTAAAATTAACACAAAACTCACTTTCCATCACACAGCTGAGTTATCAAGTCCTATTGCCGATGAAAGAAGTTCCAATCTGAATTTACCACTGGAATAATAAGGTTGGTGGGAGTGTGGATTCATAGAAATAAATATATTTTATTTCTGCTTGCTGTCTTGCAAAGATCATATATTTTACCTACCAAGCAAGGTCACTGATATTTACAACTTGTGTGACCCCTTTTGCTTTACATGGCTCGTTTGATTTACTTAAACTGCTCAAGCCATGTTTCCCAAACAGTCTGTCTGGCAGAGAATTGCACCTCCCAGCAGAAATAAACCACCCACCTGAGCAGCTTCTGCCTTTCTGAAATTCACTGCTCAATTGCAGCATTAGTAGAAACTGGGACCATGGCAGTTCTAACTTCCTAAAAACTGCTTTGGATAAATTGATGTGAGAAGAATCCTACGGGTGGCAATAAACCTCGTGGAAGGAAGAGCCTTGCTTCTTGTACAAAATTAGCTGGCTCATTAACTGTAATTATACCAGCCCAATCACATTATGAGGGTCAAACACAGAAACAAACACAGCAGACAAATCTTCAGGCGCTAGGAAAATTTGCCTAGTGCAGAGTCGCCCATCACTCTTCTCCTTGTAAACCAGCATGTGCTGTCTTACCAGCACTGCCAGCAGGGGAGCTAAATGTGAGAGTCATAAAGGGATGACACAAAAAAAACCACACTCACAGAGAGCAGGAGGAGGAGAGAAGCACAAAAGCTCCTGCAATTTTTGTATGACTTGTTATCTCGAGTAGAATGGGTCTGTCAGAGATCACAGGAGCCCACAACCTGGCTCCAGCAACTTTGTCACAGCAGAGGTGCCTCACACGAAACTGAGGCTGTCCAGCCCTGTCCAGAGAGCTGTTCAGTGGAGGCCACCCCTGCTGCAGCCCAGATAAACAGGGTATAGTGGTATAAACAGGTGAGTGGTATAAAACACGTCATAGATTCACGGAAAGATTTGGCTTAGAAGATACCTTCAATATTATCTCATTCTAACCCCCTGCCACGGGACACCTTCCACTAGACCAGGCTGATCAGAGAGCCATCCAGCCTGGCCTTGAACACTTCCAGGGGTGGAGCAGCCACAGCTTCTCTGGGACATGTGAGCCAGTGACCCACTGACCATGGCCTTCAAGTTGTTGCCTGCAAGGCAATTAATGATAATAACACCATATTTCAGCAGCTGGAGTGCTTTGCAATAGAGCTTTGTTAGACTTGGCAGAAACACAACTGATGACAGGGCATACACTGAAGGTGAACAAAGAGATGGGAAGTTTCTTGGGAAGTGAATGGGAAGTGGAATAGATTCAGGAAAACACCCCAGTGTACCCTTCCTTCATGGGCTGTGCTCTGTACTGACACATAACTCTGGGTCTTATCAAGTGCCTGAAAGCAACACAGCCAAGAAAAGATTTCCCAATCCATTAGGAACCAATAAGAACATAATTGTACACATTCCCATAACAGCCTCCTCTGAGTTTACTTAGGAATCTCAACCAAATGAGAGACTTTTCAGGCCACATCCAACTGATCAGATATTAAAGCTAAAGACATTCAGGTGTTTGGGGACCCTTCTCAAGATGTGTTCATTTTCTGCAGATGTCCCAACTGAGGCACATAACTCGGGAGGGTTTAGTTAAGGCTCCAGTTGAATGATTTCCCAGCTCAGTTTGCAGTCTGACAACAGGCTCCTGGCTGTGCCATCCAGGCAGTCAGACTGGAGGAGGACATGCTGATGGGCCCTCTTGACATGTGTATTTACGTGTCAAACCAGCCTTCAGGTCAGAAAGGCAACAAAGTGGACTTGATTTCACAGGAAAAAAAGAAAAAAAAAACAAACCAAAAAAAAAAAAAAAAACAAAAACCAAAAAAAAAACAAACACAAAACACCAACACCAACAACAAAAAAAAACCCAACCCAAACACAAAACTGAAAAACCCTCCCCATATTCCAAAGCTTCCAAAATAGGCAACCCATCTTCATTCATGCAAATATCTTTTCCTTTGAAGGAAGTTTATAGCTATTGTTACCACCACTAGGCAACAAGTGAAAATGTGGCACTTCAGGGAACGGCAGCATCACCCAAGGACTGAACACATTGGCCCATCAAGACATTCCTCCTGACTGAAGGAAACCAGCAGCTGCCATGTCTTTACCTCTTTCTCCAGGTCTCTGGGCTCCAGCCTGACAGATACCAGGCAGAGATGTTTGTTAAGTGAGGGAGCACCGACTTTAGATCATGTTAAGAATTTTTTTTCAGCCAGTTATTTTTACATATAAAAAGGCCAGATTTCAAGAGTGGAGTGAAAGCTAAGGAGCACCAACATCTAAGTCTGGATAAGTAATGGTCTAAAAACGAAGTCTGAGGAAGTCCTAAGCTTGACACAGTAGGACATTGATCTATTCTGGAGAGGCCACCAAGTTAGAGGGATGGAGCACCTCTCTTAAGAGGAAAGTCTGAGCCAATTGGAACTGCTCAAACTGGAAAAGAGAAGGGGTTTTGGTGCCCTAATTGTGGCCTTCAAGTACCTGAAAGGACCCTGCAAGAAAGACTCAGAGAGATTGTTTACAAGGAGTGACAGGACAGGAGAGAATGGATTAAAACTAAAATAGGGTAGGTTTAGTAGGAAGAAATTCTTCCCAGTGAAGGTGGTGAGGCCCTGGCATAGGTTTTCCAGAGAAACTGTGGTTTCCCAGAGAAGCCCCATCCCTGGAAGTGTCCAAGGCCAAGCTGGATGTGGCTTGGAGCAACCTGGATTAGTGGAAGGTGTCCCTGCCCATGGCAGAGGGGTTGGAAGTGGTCCATCTTTAAGGCCCCTTCCAACCCAAATTGTCCTATGGTTGCATGATTCCTTCAGCCAGTGAGATTTTCTGTGCAAAGATAGATTTGTGTACATCAGTTCTGGACAAAGAGGTAGAGAACTGGTAAATTCCTTCCTGTGTTGCTGCTCTTGCAATATTAAAATAGGTGGCCACTGTGTGAGCTTAGGATCTTTTATCATTTTAGAGGGTTGGGAAGGTTACATATACACAAAGCTGGGTTCCAAAAATTGCTCAAAAGAGTCAGAGATGTGATGCTTTTAAAAGTGTAAGATGTTTTCAGAACAATGTGGGTCTTCCCTTGTGGCTTTTTGAATTGCAATGGAGCTGTAAACAGTGATAGAAGTGGTGGAAGCTGAATTAGAGCAGTTTAGATAAGGGATGTAGGCTTGAGTGTTGTTTTGGCATAACTGTTAAGGTTCCATACACAGGTAGCACGGAGAAACAGCCTTTCTAAAACACGGATAATTTCCTCTTGCCATGGGCAAAAAAAAAAAAAAGAGCACTAACTCCTATTCAGGTCAACTTTATTCTCACTTACAAGACAAACAAAAGCCTACAAATTAGACAAATATGCACTTGCTTTCATCAGGTTCCAATACAAATATTGGCAGCTGTGTTGTTGACACTTTCTTCAGAGGAAGTGAGGATTTAAGGATTCTCTTCTCCCTAACACGTGTCACAAAACTGATTGCATGGAAGTTTGCATCCATTTCCCAGTACCACCAATCAAAGCACAAGCTCGCACATATAAAATAGAGATGCTCAGTGTGAAATACTGGGAATGCCTCAAACTGTTGGGGAACTTACAGTTCAGTTGAGTGGCCATCTATGAGTGTGGAAAGGAGTGATTGTTGCTGTTGCAATCACCTCCAACATAATTTACTTCTCACAGTGCCAAGCCTTTATTAATCCTTAGCTGCTTTGGCTTCAGAATCCTTCTGCTGCCATGACAGTAAAATTTAGTGGAGATGAACCCCTGCTGGCCATCTGGAGATCTTGCCATTTGTACATCAGATCCCCAAAGATGTCCTCAATGCACACCAGGACCTCCTGGAATATTTATGTCCTGCTGTGTTGTCCTACCTGCTAAGGCTGGGGTTTCATCCCCTGTGAAGACCAGAGCCTGCAAAGGTGAGGCTGTTCCTGTCTGTCTGTAGAGGGCCTCATCCACTTTTGCCTGTCCTCCTTTTAATCCTGACACATAAACTTTCCATCAGTTTCTTATCCATCCTCAGGCAGCATCTCATGCACTCCAGCTGCTCTCTCTATAAAGGGTAACTCTTCCTCCTCATTTTCCTACCCTGCCCTCCAAGGCTCATCACAGGAGCCAAACCACCACATCTCCATGATCCCAACAAAACTGTAGCCCTGCAACTTCACACAGATCTCTAAATCCTCAGGTTTATTCCCTGCACTGTGTGCATTCAGCACCCCAGAATGTTTAGTTCCTGCAGACGATTTAGGATATTTGTCTGTGATGGTGGTGCCTGGTAGGCATTTCCCTGCTCACTTCCAGGTCTGAGGGTGACCATTCTCACACCTCATTTTGGTGACACTGAGAACCCTTCCTGCCACACCACCCCGTCTCCTTTTTTCAGCAATCCTGTCCTCTGCTCCCACAGGAATGCTGGTCACACCCTCCCTCCCCCACCATTACTAAATGTCTCCTCATGTGGTGGATTCCATCTCCCCAAAGCAGCTGCAAATCCACAAACAGGGTCCCATTGAACCCCAAACCATCTCAGCAACACCAATTCTACAGCCAATTATTGTTTTCTCCAATTAGTGTCCTCCTCCTTTCACTCTTTCCCCTCACCAGCAGCCCATGTGATGAAGCTGCTCTGGAGATGCTTTTGCCAAGAGCTCCTGCAGGATTGTGTTGGGAAGACTCTGCTGATTCCCAGCCAGCCCAGGCCATTGGCTTGTTCTGGTTTCAAAGGCTTGGGCTCACTGATAAGGTAATGCACAATTAAATATTTGTATCAAAGAGATGCCATGACCAGGAACTTGGGCAGAGTTTGTTTGCAGAAGACATAAAGTAACAGAGATATCCTCTCCCAAGTCTGCATTCTATTTCTTCCCTGCATGACAGAAATTGCTCTCTCCCCTAGGGAGTGTTATCAAAGTGTTTATTAAGGAACTGGCCCACATGCCAGAGAAACTCCTTTTAGATTATTGTAAGAAGCAAAGGTTACTCTGCCTCTGCTGTGAACAGACCAAACTCTCCCCACAATTCTCCCCAGCTCAGGTAAGCTGAAGAGGGGTTTTCTCTGGGACCATTTTGCTAAGGGGCTCATCTCGTATTCCCTGGTTTTGTATTTTCCCTGTGTTTCCTAGACAAGCACACACAGAGCTTTCATTCCACGCATGTCAGAGGAATGGACCAAAAAATAAATAAAACAAGTGCCAAGAGAGCTGTCTCTTGTCATCACAAAATTTTCACTGTGGGGGTTTCGACATCTCTTGCCTCCTGATTCTTTATCTCTCTTACTTTTGTGTAATATGAATGTCAAAAGATAAAACAGTGAGACCCTTCAGCAATTGGGAAGATACCTTGATTGCCTGTCAGGATTAAAAGATAGTCCTTAAAAAAACTGCTAAAAATCTGCTGAAGTGTAAGAGGAAGAAGAAGAACAACAAAAAAAAATCGCAAAAACCTTGTGCTGGCTCAAAGACAAAATGTCCTACTTAGTCTAACAGCTTCTCGCAGGGAAGTTAATACTGGGATGGCTTCTATGCATGGGTAAAGTCTTAAAATAATAAATATTGCCTTAAGAAAAGGAGTTGTGAGGATCTTGAAGCTAGCTGATGTATGTTGTCATGTCCCTCAAGGCATTAGCATCTGATGTGCTTTTAGAGATGAATCAGGCTCCAAAGTTATCCATGTACAAAAATAAGCTTTCAAACCAGCATCAAGAGAAAAAAAAAAAAGAAGAAGAAGAAAAAACAAAATATACTAAAAACCTGATTTTAAATATAATTTTGATTTTTTTTTGTCACCTCTGTGAACTTGAGTGATGTTTCTCAGAGGGGTGTAGATCACTCATTTCAGTGTGAAAGGAAGTATCTTATGGTAACGGAAATTTGCAGAGATATTTCAGCGAAGAAATCCAGAGCGATTAATAAGCAGCAGAGAAGATTTTCTGCTTTTAAAATCTGCACATGGCTGTCTCAGGACTTGCTCCTGCTCCCAGGAGCACCAGTGAGTACTCCAGCTGAGCCTCCAGGTGAGAAGCATCCCCAAAAATCCTGCTGCTCTGGAGTTTCGGTCCCTCAACCAGCCTTCAGGGCTATTAGCTCCCAAATTTGGAACTGGGCAGTTGTTTCAGAAGTACCATACCACCTATTATTATTGTGCATACAAAAAACAAGAGGTAGAGAAAAAAAGTCTGATTTTTCTTCCCATCATCAGAAAAGGGCAGTGACAAAGGTCAGAGAGAGCTGATCTAAAGTGTCTTCTCTCTCTGCTCACGAGAAGTGGTGGCGGTCAGTGATGGGCTGCTCCTAAAGACAGGACTAGGAGTTTCTCTCATCTCTTTTCCCAGTTTTCTCCAGCCAGTTTGTTTTTTTTTCCCTAGTCATTGGTAGCTGGAGAACAAGAGGGGATTGACTAATGGGCAGAAACTTCAGACTTTATATGAGCACATCTTGATGTCAGGCTTCTGTAAATTTAATTAGGCACACCCTGCTTTGTGGAATGAAAATTCTATTTGGAAACAAAAAGCTGCTTAATTTTCTCTAATTTCATCAATAATCATAATAATAATTGCCACTACCATTGTTGTTTTGTTTTGTTTTGTTTTGTTTTGTTTTTTAATTACAGTTCCAGGTAGAAAGGAAGAATTGGGTCCCTTTCCAGTTAATGTTACATATTCTCCAGCTTCCTTTTTTTTGCAGTCAGAAGGGAATGGATTCATCTCCCTGTGAATTCTATTTTATGCAAAATATACCAGCCAACTGTCCATAACACAAGAACCTTATTGCACAGGGCAGCTTGTCAGATCCAAATACCTCTGGATGCACAAAATGCTCAAAACACAGGGAAAAGAATCACAGCATCAACAAAGGGCTGCTGGTGAGGGACAAGATCACGTTGGAATGGTGGAAGAGGGTAATAAAGCCCATAATTTTCATCTGGCACCTACCAATTGTGTCTCCTTGCTCGTGCACCATGGAGGCCAGGTCTTTGATGATCTGGTTCACATCCAGCATGTCACTCTGAAAAGACAGAAATCCTAACATTAACGAGGAGTGGGGGATATCCAAGCATAAAAGGCACGTTCCAGAGCCCAGCCTGGCAAAGAAAAACGCAAACCCAGAAATCTTCACTGGGTGTAGAAGTAAAAGGGAAAGTTATAAGGCTCCCATAGTAAAAAAATTCCCTCAGAGCCATGGTTTGCTGGATCCAAGTCAGCCAGCTGACTCAAGCTTTGTGAGAGGAACAAGTGGAATGATCAGATTTTATGGCTGCTTTTCAGAATTGTGGAGGACTAAGGAAAAACAACAATAAAAACAACAGCGGCAAACCCTTCTCTTTCTAAAAAAGTTATTGGTGACACAGGCCATTCATCCCAGACTGTTTTCTCCCACACAGAAAAAGGCCATCTCTCAGCACAGCATCCATCTGATGCTATTCATAAACTGATGAAGATACAATCAAAACCTCCCTGAATTTCAAATTACCTTATTGGTAGGGCAATAAGGAAAGAGCTGTTTGATGAAGAGATTCATTTTTATGTTTTCAAGTAGTTAAAAAAAAAAAAAAGTAACTACATTCAGCTCTGAAATTTTCTCTGTGAAAACAGAGCAAATTACCCATGAGTTTGTTTCCTTCATTTCTGAACACTTACCATATAAAAGAGCAAATGTGAGCATATGTTGACATCATATGACACTGTCTCTTGTAAAAAGAATTAATTTAGTAATAATAGACATAATAATACAGACACTGCTGAATGCACTACCAGCAAGGCAGCATTACCAGAGCAGAAAAAAAAAAAAAAAAAACACTAAAAAGGGATGTGCATTTTTTTTTCAGCCGTACAAGTCAGAGAATCACAGAAACATTGAAATGGGCAGGAACCTCTGGAAATTATTTAGCCCAACAGCCCTTCTCAGGGCAGACAACTAAAGTAGGGTGCTCAGGGCCATGGTTTTGTCTGCCTCCACAGACTGTCTGGCAAACTGTAAGTCCCTGGCACCCTGTGTGTTATTAGACCATGGCACCCAGCAAATCTGCTCCACTACTCCCCCCTATAAGTAGGCAGGGGACTGAAAATGCAATGAAGGGTTCATAAGTTGAGATAAGGACCAGGAGACACAACCTCCAAATATCATCCTGGGAAAAACCAGACAGATACTAATCAAATTTATTACTAACAAAACCAGAGCAGGATAATGAGAAGTTTTAGAGCTGTCTGGACACAATCCTGTGCCTGTGCTCTGGGATGGCTTGAGCAGGGAGGTGGGACCAGATGACTCCACTGTGGTCCCTTCCAGCCTGGCCCACTCTGGGATTCCATGTTCATCCCAAAAGATCCAATTGCCTCCATCACATTCTTTTAAAGAACTCCATTTCCCTACTAGCAAATTTAGAAAATGGTGCAAAATTAATCCATGTCCTCCTACTGAAGTTTGCTATGAGAATATAACTGGCATAACACTTCAGTATGTAATGCAATAGAACTGCATAAATTTAAAATGAGGTCTGGGATTCCCACTGTGAGTGCTAGAATAGACCAAATTGTTGAATAACTGAAGATGGAGGAAAAGCGGAAGATTGAAAAAGCTGTGAGAAATCATAATAAAGCAAAATACTCCCCCAGCCAAAGATGGGGTAATGCACCACGTAATGAACTTCATCCCTTCACTTGTCAAGCATAATGAAGCTTTAATTATGGATGGTATTATTCCTAACTTCTAAATACTGCAGAATATTTTGCAAAACAATGAACTTTAAGTAATTTGAGATTGTACTTGAGCACTGTGCTAGTAAATCATTACTGGGGAATGAGGAGAAATTAGTGGGTTGTGGTGGTTTTTTTTTGTTTTTGTTTTTTTTTTTGTTTTTTTTTTTTTTTTTTTGTGTAGGGAATTTTTCTGAGCTTTTTGTAAAAATATTTTAAGTGAGAAAGTTAAAGTTTAGCAAAATGTGAAGAACTGGGAATTAACTTTAGTGTCTTGTTCTGCTCTTGTTTAACTGCTTTGCAAAAGATGATTAAGGAAAATATAAGCAAAAAAAATAATAATACTAAAGAAGCTGAGAATGCTAATTTGTCTCTCTTCGCTAAATTGTCACTGACATAAATTTTTGCTTCTGTTCCTTGCAATATAAACACAGGCCTTTCTACACTTCAACCTGCTGTATTTTGTTGTACTTCTTTTTCGGCACTTAAGGCGAAGGTGGCTTAAAACTCACAAATATGTTTTAGCACGTACATTTGGCTAGACAGAGTTTACTGCAATATATTGAATTACACACGCTTCCCCCAACCCAAGCATTTCCACTGGAATAAAAACAGATGATACATTGGCTGCTTAGAGGACCCTTCCCAGGTAATTTAGCCATGAGGAGTTGGGTTGTTTTTGTCCTGATCCCCAGATATTACGTGAGGCAGGGAAGAATGAGAAAGAAAATTCAAAGCTGAAGGGTGCTGGTTCGCTTTGCCATTTGTATTCAGGTACTTGAAACCAACCATCTGCAGCTGCAGAGTACAGATCCTTTCCATAATGTTGCAATAACACTTAAAATTACTGTTTAGCAAATATGCATCAGTGAGAGCCAGCGCTGAGTTGTGAGGAAGGAAAAACTGCGACTACTGCACTTCAGGAAAAACAAACAGGGGTGAGTTATAAAGCCCAGAGCACAGGAACAACCTGACCTGAAGCAAGAAATCTGTTGAATAATTTAACCTGGCAATGTGAAGTTTCAAACTCCTTGATATATGTAAGGAAAACAAAGGAAGAAATAGAAGAAAGAAAAATACCCAGAAATAAAGACCTTCCATAATGGAATATACCTTGGAGCTACTCTCCTGTTCCTTCTTGCCAGGTCTGCTCCATCCCCAAGTACTTCTGAACTTGCCAGGCACCAGAGTTTGTTAGGAAAATCAGATTGCCTTTGGTTTCCCATGTTTGCACACACTTTGCAGAATTCACAATGAAATACAGCTCCTCATAAATCTCTGACTCCACAGAACCCAGGAGTGCAGCAGCCACCACCATTCCCAAAATTCTGTCTCCCTGCCAGCTAACTAGGCTGGGGCTCCCTGGGTTTTAATTAACACCAGCCTTTCCTGTCTGGCAGCAATTCATTCACTACATTCTGCAGCAAGAGGGAGACAGGTTTAAACTGTTCCATATAAATCCATTTTTTATTTTTTCCCCAAAAAGGAGAAATCCATTGTTCAGAATTGTAAACAGGATTTAATATCACCCATCCTGGAGCAAAAAGAATTAAACTTGACAACAATAAAATGAAATAGCAGTAGCCAAAGATGGCCAAAAAAGCAGAGAAGTGATAGATGAGAAAACCAGAGATGTGAAAGAATTTGAGGCCCTGAAGTTCTAGAGGATTAGCTCTCACCAGGGAAAATGAGTTTGGGAAGTTCTTAACAGAAAGTTCTAGGTTAAAATGGCAGAACTATTTTAGTCACTTAGCTTGACTCAATAAGTAAATAATGCCACTGCATAGTACTGAGATATTGGGGAAATAATTAAATTTCCAAGTCTGACACAAAAATGGTTGGAAATACGATTTTGCAGATAAACCAGAAATTTCAATTTCCCAATTTTTGCTTTAACAAGATAAAGATTTCAACATTTTTGAAATTAATTTGTGAGCAAGTCGGGTGATAAAACCCAGAGGTTGTCACCAATGTGGGAACAGCAAATCTCAGCAGCCCATTTCCCCACAGCATGAGCATTACTGAAGCATTTTCAAGACAGCAAATAAACAAACCTCTTCTCTCTTCCACTCTCGTGCTATGTGGGGTGAAGTATTCACACTGAAAACTTCCAACATAATCCTGCCCTTAATGATATCCTAAGGACACTGCTGTATTCCAGACGTGGGAATGGTGTTAAATAAACCAGATAGGGGAACATGCTCTCCTCAGAAGGACACAGAACAAATCTGTGCAGTCAATAATTTCTCTCTCACATGGAGCCAGATCCCAGCCTCCTCCATCAGTGTCAGCTCAGGTCCTCAAGGGAAGAGTCACACTCATTTCTAGGAATGTTTGCCTTAGGTTTGTATAAAAATGGGATCAAAAGTATCAGTGGTCTATCCTATTTAGCACATGTGCTTTTGTGTTTACTCACAAACCAGCCATCCATTTTTTTTAAAGGACTATAAATTAGCATTTAAATTAATTGCTGCCTCAATATTCAGGAGCTGCTGAGTTTTTACAAGCGAGGTCGCACTCTGAGCTGTCATCTACTCTGCAGCAAGCAGCCAGGAGAGCTATAAAATAAACCTCAAGGAGACCCTGAAAGATGTCCTATAAGGCCTATTTCTGCACACAGAAGCACTCCAAAACACAATAAAGCAAAACAAACCCCTTGTGCTTGTCATCTTTGGGGGAAAAAACAAAGAAACAAGAAAAAAAAAATCAACAAACAGCCCTTTGTAGTGTCTGTCATGTTTTACCAAAGAGATGCTGAGATGTTTTTTGTGTGTTGTCCCTTCTGCAACAGCCGTGGGGCATCTCCTACCCGGTGGTCCACCATGTATGGACATGGAAAGACAAATCAGAGCATGGTGTTTGTGTGTCCTCATTCCTCTCTGAGAGACAGGGGAAGGAAAGGAAAAGGAAAAAAAAAATATAAAACCTGAGCAAGCTTCTGATGCAAGATAGGCAGAAACTAAATCTTGCTGCAACAGCCTTTCAACAAATATTTTTCTCTTGTCTATGGCTGGGGAGAAAAAAAAAAATGACATTCAATAAATCAACCTGATTCAGCCTAAGCAACAACAGACCAGCAGAAAATTGTTTGGAGGGCAGAAGCCATCCAGAACAGCAATTACAGACTGAGTTAGATCTCCTCTGGGACTCAACAACAGCCAGAGTGTGGAGTTTCTCTCTCCCTCTCTTGCCTGTGCGCATTTCCTCTCTCTTCTGCTGTCTTAGAGGCCTGTGTCATCTCAGGGAGTGCAGAACTGTGCTGCATAATTCAAGCAGTCGTGCTGAGCTTCGGGATGCCAGCCCAGCACCTACCTGGGGACACCAGCTCAGGAAACACAGCAGGAAGGGGGTTCCTGCCCACCAAATCCAAATGGAGAGGCTCTGGGAGGTGAGGTGCCTCGAGCTCAGAGCAGACAGCTGAGGCCATTGCAGAGGGCACCTCAACAGGGATGAGTACAGAGATCCTGCAAGCTGCCAGCTGGTGTTTTATTCATTCTGCCCCCGGCTGGATGTCACATGTCCCACCAAAGCTGCTCCGTCACCCCCCTCCTCCTCTGGACAGGGGAATGGAAATACGAACACAAGGCTCTTGAGGTGAGATAAGGACAGGGAGAGGTCAGTCATCAGTTACTGTCACGGGCAGAACAGACTTGATTTGGGTAAATCAGTTTCGTTTGTTACCAACCAAAATCAGAGTAGGGCAATGAAAAATAAAATCAAATCTTTAACACACCTCCCCAACCTTCCCTTCTTCCTGGACTCAGCTTTACTTCCATGTTCTCTCCCTGCTCCACTGCTGTGGCACAGGGGAATAGGGATGGGGGCTGTGGTCAGTTTATCACACATTTCTTACTCCTCACACACTTCCTCAGCTCCATTGTGGGGTCCCTCTCAAGGCAGACAGTCCCCTACAAACCCCTCTAACCTGGGTCCTTCCCATGGGCTGCAGTTCTTCAATGGATCCCCCAGAGGGTCACAAATCCTGTCAGTTGTATCATCATGGAATCAGAATCATGAAATCACAGAATGGTTTGGGTTGGAAGGGACCTTGAAGATCATCTTGTTCCAACTTCCTGCCATGGGCAGGGACACCTTCCCCTATCCCAAGGTGTTCCAAGCCCCATCCAATCTGGTTTTGAACTATTCCAGGGATGGGGCAACCACAGCTTCTCTGGGCAACCTGTGCCAGGGCCTCACCATCCTCACAGGGAGGAATTTCTTCCTAATATCTAATCTAAATGTGCCTTCTACTGGTTTAAAGTCATTCCTCCTTATCATGGTTGTCCAAGGGAAATAAAAGAACTCAAACATAGGAAGAGGTAGCTTGTCCTTTTAAAAACCCTTTGGATGTGGAAATAGGAGATCTGTTAATGGAGGAGGTCATCAATAGTTCTGTCTTTATGTAGATATCCTCACTTTATATTTGGGAAATATAACAAAGAATCAAGACTCATATAAAAGCATTCTTTTTAACAACTTTGATTCTGATCTTCAAATTAATTAACACCCCAAATTTCATTTAAATTCATCAGTTTGTAAAGGTCTGTGAATTCCCATATGCATGTACTTCTGGGTATTTATACAGGCACATAAACACATGTATTCTCATGTACCACAAACACTCCCACCTGTATAAACAGCCCCTGCATATAGACAGACACTAATAATTTTAAGATTAACTTGCCCTGAACGTACACCAGGTGTTAAATGAACATTTGAATCTTAGCAGATTGCAGAGATATAAACATAGCCTATTTCTATCTACAGTAGCAGAAAACAGACCTTAAATCTCAGGCTTCTTTTTCCTGGCTAAACACTCCGGTATAAAATAAGCGTGAACATTGATATGATCTGATAACAGGCAAGTAAACAAAAAATAAAAGAAAAAAGTTGTTCAACTTGTTTAGTTTTAACAACAACAACAGCAAAAAGCTGTGTTGATTCCATTTTGTCTTCAAGTTAATGCTGTGATAGTTTTGATATCAGGGAGAGCAGGAGTGATGTGAGCAGGACGGGTCACATCAGAAAACTGAGATGCAACAGTTTTGTCATCATGAAATCAGAATCATAAAGCCACAGAATGGTTTGGGCTTGAAGGAACCTCCAGGATCATCCAGTTCCAACCCCCTGCCATGTGCAGGGACACCTTCCACTGGACCAGGTTGCTCCAAGCCCCTTCAAACCTGACCTTGAACACTCCAGAGCTGGAATCAGTGCTACTGGTGGGGCTTCACGAGAGTGGAGAAGAGGGACAGAGGGGTGCGGAAAACAAAAGAATTATGCTACAAATTCGAGGGGCAGAGCAAATGGAGAATGTTTCAAAAAACACCCAAGATGGGGAAGAGCATGTGAATTTACATATTTTGCAGTGGCCTGCCCTTCCTTCGTCTCCACCACTCTCCTCTTCCACCAGACACTCACAAAGCCAACAAAGAGTGAAAGAGGAAGGGAGATCCACAAACTAGGGAAATGAAGAGGGACGTGATTTCATTACTCCCCGGAGTGAACATCAGCTCTGCTCTTCAAATAGGAACATGCTGCAGTTTTATTTCTCTTTACTGAACGTCTGATGTTCCTGCACCTTGTTAGCACAGCTGGAACAAGACTCTGGGATGTTACTGTGCACATTTGGAATCAATAACTCTGAGCAACCTGATCCATGGCAGTGGGGTTGGAACTGGGTGATCTTTGAGGTCCCAACCCAAACCAGTCTGTGATTCTATGATTTATATTCTCACGGTTACAAAAGAAAGTTTCTGCACCCACACCACGAATCCAAACTTTTGCTCTCCTACAGCCAAGTTTCTATCTACTTTACCACTAAAGAAAGATTAATATCCTTGCTTTTCCAGCAAACCCTTGGGCTGGATATGAAAGAGACTCACAGACCAGAAATATTGCTTCTGCTTTCTGATATGCTAGGAAGGTTTTTGTGGGATTTTCTGCCTTCTCACCTTTCCCAGCCCCCTGGAGTTGAATTAAGGAGTTCCTTCTGAGTTAATTCACATATGTATATAGGCTAATCAAATGGCACAAAAGTAATTACATGAAGGACCCAAAATGAACAGAGATAATGAAATGCCTGACATTGTGGCCTTTGTAGACCAGGAATAAAAATAGCGAAGATGAAGCTTCTCCCAATAGAGGATATCCATTTGTATTTCAAATATAGATTGTAGCTTAGGGTGTGTGAAATTTGCTGGCCTGACACCCCAAAAGCAAAAATTAAATACAATACAAAAGATAAACATAAAAGCCACGCACACCAGAGCAGAATTATCCACCAACAATAATCCACAGCCTTGTGCAAGAAAAGGCTTTTATGAGCAACAGATCCCTTTTCTTTCTGCAAGAGCTGGGCAATAACCACACTGACCTGATGCAACTGTCACAGAGGGTTTCATGTGCTGGGTACCTGTCCAACAGGAACTATTTGTTTGTATTGCACATTTATTTTGCTCTCCAACAGCTCCAAGGAGCCATTGGTCTCTACAGTAGCAAACTGCAAAATGTGAGATATACGAGTTCTTGCAGCAACCTATGAAAAAAGTTATTATTTTTTTTATATGCAATAAAAATGCTTGTTGGGGACACTTAGTCTTTTTAAAATAAGAAAATAAAATGCATTTAATATTTACAGCTCCACTTTTTTGCAGCTGCTCAGAAGTACCAAGTCGCCAAAGATATGGAAATCCGTCAGCAAACTCCAAACTCAGTTTGTTCCATGCTGACTTTTGCTTTAGCATCTCCTGCTTCCTGCCCCAGGCTGCAATGTATAAACTAATAGCAGAAGTGAGGGAAGTAGTTGTAATCTATCACCCTGACTGATACCAGCCCCAGGAAAGGCAGTTTATTGCAGGTGGTATGTTATCTTCAAAAATAGAAACCGTGCAAAGATTATGACAAAAACTTCAACACTTTCTACACTTTGTTTGCAGCACTATTAATTCTCCACTCTGGATTTATTTCCATGAGGGTCATGCAGCCAGAAAAAAATACAATGGAGGAATTCATTTTCTTTTTAGGAGTGTTCTGGGAAGCCAAGCAATTAGAGCAGTCTTAAGATGTCATGTATTATCAATTGCTGCTCAATTCTTTTACTTAAATAAAATACTGATTGCAGAGTCTGATCTGCAGCTATGAGTGATTCATTTAGGTGCACTATTTATTCTTGACAAATTAAAAAAGAACATCTAACTTTATCTGAAAGGAAAAAGACAAAGGGACAAGGGAAACGCACAGGGTCTTTTTACAATTCACTGCTATGCTGCCAATCCTCTGCTTAGAAATGGCTGAGGCTGCTGTAGCCTGTACAGAGTTTGGAGACAACTCAGTCCTAATTACAAATGGAGTTCATGGGTTTGGAGCAAGAGAGGAAGGAGTCACAATCTCTTACAGAGGTCACTGAAGGTTGGAATCATAAAAACATAGAAGGTTTGGGCTAGAAGAGACCTTACAGACCATCTGGTTCCAACCTCCTGCCATGGGCAGGGCACTTAGACCAGGCTAATCAAAGCCCAGTCCAGCCTGACCCTCAGCACCTCCACAGATGGAGCATTCACAGCTTCTCTGGACAACCTCCTGCAGTGCCTCACTTCCTCTTGCAGGAAGGAATTTCCTCCTAATATGTAAACTAAACCTACCCTCCTTCAGCTCAAAGCCATCACCCCTTGTCCTGTCCCTCCATCCCTTTTCCCAAGTCCCTCTCCAGCTCTCCTGGAGCCCCTTTAGGCACTGCCAGGGGCTCTGAGCTCTCCCTGGAGCCTTTTCTTCCCCAGGCTGAACACCTCCAGCTCTCCCAGCCTGTCTCCAGAGCAGAGGTTCTCCAACCCTAGTGGCCTCCTCTGGACTTGTTTGAATAAGTCAACATCTCTCTTGTGTTGGGAGTCCCAGAGCTCCAGGTGAGGTCTCTCAGGAGGAGAGATCTTGTCCTCTTTCTTCAGGGGACTTGAAGATGCACAGTCAAAAAAAGGGGTATGGCTGTTTGGGCCATCAAGTAGTCCACACAGCACCAGTTCTGTGAGTAATTCCATACCCAAGGTCTGCCCAAGGCTCACCTTCTCCTCAATGGTACAAATTGGGCCAGAAGAAGACACATGTTCCACACAATTAAAAAGAAAACTCTCTCTGCCCTACATTTTCCTGTGCATTTCAAAGCCAAGTGCTACGGTCTTTGTAGGCTCTTCCATGTTTTGGCTCTGTGGACTGCAGGCTTTGCTGTTGACACTTTTCTTACATATTTTCAGTCAATAATGCAGGTTACCTAAAAGGCAAAAATGCTGAGTTAAGGTACCTGGGGGCAAATTAATTACAACTGCAGCTAAAAGGCCCAGAAAAGAAAGGTTGATGGGTATCACCTCCTGCAAGTTGACTCTCCCAAACACCCTCACATGATTTTATTCTCCATTCTACACACAAGAGGCTATTTTAAAAATATCCATTATATCCAAAATGATTCATCTCATTGTTCAAGGATTTTTTTTTCTTAATGTTTAATTTATTTCTCTCTGTCTTTAGTTACTACTTGGTAATTTGTTACTACCTTCAACCTTAATATTTTAAATTATTCTACCCTTTTTTCAATGCTATTACACATCAAGTATTTCTACACAGTCATCATGGCTCAACTAATCACTGCTGCACTTTCTGAGCCTGCAATTGGTAAATTCCTGTAATCTCTCTTAATAAATTATACTTAATACTTCTTCCTCATTTATTTCCTTCTGGATCACCTCCAGATTTCTAATAGAAAAAGCAGGCCAAAATGCTCTCATTTCTCACACACCTTCTTATCATATAAAAGGTGCCAATGTCTAAGGCAGACACTAAAGGCTGTGTGACAGTTCACTTTATTTTCCAATTGTCTGTGCTCAGTATCCAGTTGAAAATTTCCAATTTCTGACTAAAAGTATCCAACAGGTCCAGTGGCACAGCTTCTTTATTGGCTGACTGACCAGTTGTGTCAGGAATTTATCTTCTACACGCTCCAGGAACATCCTGGACTGTTTCCTCTTTGCTGTGTTGTATTTCCAGCAGACACCTGGTTAAATTGAATTCCTCCATGGGAACAGAGGCCAGTGACCATGAGGCTTCTCCCAGGTACTTCTAGAGAAATTTATCCATCTCTTCGTCCTGGCTGGGTGGTCTATAACAGACTTCCACCAGGACATCTTGCTTTGCTGGCCTTCCCCATTATCCTGACCCATGAATGCTCAACCCTATTGACACAAGGGTTACCCCACTGCCTCTCCTCTCTTGCTGTCCCTTCTGAAGAGTTTACAGCCATCCATTGCAGAACTCTGGTTGTGTGAGTTGATGCCTTAAGGTTCAGCTTTCGTGTTTTTCAGATTCTGTGCTGCCTAGGGATGTAGTTTTGAGCCTCATATTAGGTATTAGTCAGCTTTCTTCACAGAGTAGGGAGACAGAACAAATCCTTTCCCTGCTGAAGACCAAGGACAGTGAGTACAACCTTCAGGCCCAAAAGCAAAAATAAGGGTGGACTGAAGAGAGAGAGAAAAAAAAAAAGGACAGGACTTCACAACCTGGAGCTGTAATTGGACAATTAAACTCCAATATGCAAATGGACCAAAACTTATAAAAGTGTGAGACCTTGTGACTGGTTGTTGATTTTGTAACCATTCTAAGTCCACCTTGGGTGTAGCCCTGGTCAGGCTCTTGTCCTGCCCAAGGTGTGCCCTTAAAGGCCTTTTAATAAATATCTACTTTATTCTCCAGCTCTGTCCATTCCCTGTTCCAGGTCAGCCTTCCCAAAGCCATCAGAGTCATCCCACCCCATTTCCAATCACAGTTTTCCAGTGGCTCGATGGCTTCCAGCTCCTCCTGTTTGTTGCTCATGCTCTGGGCATTGGAGCTCTTACGTTTGCAGAAACACTACAACACCAGCTGGTGTCTGCCACCCCAAATCCAGAAATCTTGTGTTTGTTCTCAGATCAAAACTGTGGATTGCAATTCCATCCAGTAATTAAAATTACGGGTCTGAACAACAAGCAGCTCACTCTCTGATCAAGGGAGATATCATTCAAACAATTAATCGCTCATTTTACTTTGAGTTTTGCTTATGTGTCATTGGCAGATGGGGATGATGCTTTCAGAGAACAAAGTCTGGGTCATTTTAATCTCTAGAGGAAGGAGGAATTATTTATAGTGTAGAGCTGGTGAATTATATGTTGATGTCTTCCACATTTACTGCTCAGCAATTCGCCCTGGCTCACTTCAGAGTCAATGGGGAGCCAACACTGGGATTCTAGAGATCAGATTAAGGGTTAGGTATTTTCAAACTGTCTGGGGCTCATAAACAATAAGGTGAAATTTTTAGAGAAGTAGTGAGACAACCTTAGAGCTGTAAACTGAAAATGCATGGGGAATCAGAAGAGAGATAAGAGAGTGTCTGAGCAGTGCAAAATCCAAAACTCTGGGAATTAGAGGTCAGATATCTTAATGTCAGCCCTGTGCAGCCCCATTTGTACAGGTGATGGGAAGAAATAATCCAGTGTATGATTTTTTGTTGCACAAAACACAGCAGGAGAATGAGCAGCAGTAAGTGTGCATCTGTCAAAAGTTACCTGGTACCTTTCTAGGGCAGGGCAACACTTGAGGAGGAGGAAAAGCAGATGAAAAATACACAAGTAAAGAAAACAAAGTCTAGATGAAAATAATGTAAAACTGGCTCAGAAATCATAATTTAAAACCATTTGTTCATCAGTAAATTCTCTCTGGTAATGGTCTGGAAGGATGCACGGAAAGGTTTTCAACATCACAAAGTTCAGCGAGGACAAACACAAGGCTCTGCTCCTGGACTGGGACAATCCCCAGAATCTGAACAGGCTGGGAGATGGAATGGGAGCAGTCTTGCAGAGAAGGAGGTGGGAATAGCTGGTGGATGAAAAATTCACATGAGCTGGCCAAGTGCACTTGAAGCCCAGAAAGCCACCCATGTACTGGGCTGCATCAAAAACAGAGTGGGCAGCAGGTGAGGGAGGGAATTTTATGATAGCCTGAGTTAATTTGGTTTTCCTGGATCCAGGACTAACCACTATTTTTCAGGAATGCTTTAGGTGATGGCATGGAAAGGACATCTCATAAATAAGAAGGTGCAGTGAAGCTCAGAAATCTTTTGAGCCTGCCAGAAGATATGATTAGAATTCAAAGGGATCTTGTTAAAATGGGGTGACACTGTAAGGAAAAAAGGTGAAGCCAAATAATGAAAATGCAAAGTCCTACAGTTAGACATAAAGAATAGCAATAGGCAATTTCCTAGGCAGAAGTCCTCAAAAAAGAAATAAACAAATAAGCAAAGGTACTGAGGGGTGCTGGGGACAAAGCCAGCACTTGTGAGATAAAATATTGTGTCCAATTTTGAGCAACAAATCTCAGGGGGACCACCTGGATGCAGCTCAGAGAAAAGCCATGGGAATGATCAAAAGTGTTAGAAACACAGCCTGATAGGAAAAATAGGAATTAGTGTGGTTTCCAATGTAGAAAAAGCAGGATGTGTAGGGTTAGAGGGGTGGGGGAGACACAACAGACGTGATAATGCTTTTCTGACAAGTGGAACAGTTGCAAATAGGAAGGGAATAACCTGTTCTCCACATTCCCCCTCCACATGACAGAAATTCATGGACTGAAACTGCAACAGGAGACATCTATATCAGAAGTTAATGATTCGGGTTGTTGATCCCGTCTTGGAGCTGAGAAGAGGATTTGATGGTGTTTAAAGATTGCTCTTAACTCCACTTGTCTAATATTCAATGCAATCAATACAAACCTGGAAATCAGAAAGAGAGAGGGACTGTTTCAGAATGCAGCCACAAACTCCCCATCAGCTCCAGTCACTAAACTGATTAAATCATGCACCTCTCCCTCAGCCTTTCCCAGTTAAGACAAATTGGGCAAATCTCTGCTCCGTTAAACATCCTCGTCCACAAAAACAAAACAAAACAAAACAGAACCCAAAGGTGAAGCTCAATAAGCTTTAACCAACTTATCAATAGCCACAAAGACACTTTCTGCCATTAAATTGCAGCAGATAACAATCAGACAGCAGCGTCTCCCCTTCAGCAAGGAACAATGGCATCTGCAGCTGGGAATCCTGACAACAGTGTGCCATCTATCAGCTGTGTGTGACAACAAACCACAGCCAGCCCCTGTCCCAAGGGCTGCATTTAGAAACCATCAGGCACATCTACAGTGACAGAGCAGATACTTCTGAGCTTCTAAACCCACCAGTCACTTAGCAGAGAAGTGAGTTATCCTGCCCTCCTTCCCACCAGCATTGCCCCCTCCCTAAGGAAATGCTAATTTAAGAGAATTTGGATTCAGCTCTCCAGTTTATTAGAAAGTTTTCAGCATTTATATTCAATCATGCTCAGCATGTGCTCCCTGAGTTCAGATTAGCTTTCAGTGGACTATTTCAGTTTTCTTTTAATTTGTAAATGAGGCAAGTGAGAGTCAGGACCTGAAGGGGGGATGGCACAGCTCATTCCCAGCCACACTGGTGTCTCTGGCTCAAAGGATGAAGCACTGGAAAAGCTGGATGGATGTAGGGGCCTGGGGTGAGAATTGGAGGAACTGGGCAGCTACTTTCAGACTGAACATACCCTGAAAAGGCTGCTGTTTACTGTTAACACTGCAGGTAATTAATTGCTTTTTCCATTCAAGGAATTGCAGATTGGCAAAATAAATAGTTTTCTGGCACAGAGGACTTCAGACTACACCTCTCAGACCTCATGTTATGATTTGTCATAGACTATGATACAGAATCATAGAATCTTTAAGGCTGGAAAAAACCTCCAAGACCATCAAGTTCAATCTTTGACCAAATACCACCACGTCCCCAAAACCATATCATGAAATGCCATGTCTACTCATTTTTTGAACACTTCCAGGGATGGTGACTCCAACACTTCCCTGGAAAGCTTTTTTCCAACGTCTGGTCACTTTTTCATTGAAGAATTTGTTTCTGATATCCAACCTGATCCCCCCCTGGTGCAACTTGAGGCTTCAGATACATTTGTATTTTCATTAATACTCAGTAATATCAAAATACTTTTATCAGGCCTTCATGAAGAAGGCTGAAAAGTCACTGAAGTAGATCAAATTTCTAAAAGCAAGAGGAAACAGCCATTTTGGGGGTTTTTGTCTGGTGAGTTTTCAGTTTGATGACTCTTTGGCATAAATTGATGGGTTTTCCTCTCTGTCCATTCTTTACCAACCACAACTGCAGCATTTCTTTAGTTGGTAATATGAGGAGGCAATTTTGAACAGAAATGGAATAATGTATCAGTTGCCATAACCAAACCCAAAAAAACACAGAATCACAGAATCATAGAACATCCTGAGTTGGAAGGGACCCATCAGGATCATCAAAACCAACTCCTGGCCCTGCACAGGACAGCCCCAAGAGTCACACCATGTGCCTGAGAGTGTTGTCCAGAGGTCTCTTGATCGTTTAAATTGGGGCCACTGTCATGTCCAGCCAGCCTCAGCTCAGCAGAATATTGAACTAACATCCCTCTGCATATTTTGCCTGTGAAAGACCCCAAGCCATGCCTGTGGAGTGGCTTCTGCCTTTGCAAAGTGTGAAACACCAGGAACCAGCCCCCACTTCCTCAGCATCATCACACCCTGCCACATTTTGATTTATTGGGCTCTCAAAATGGTTTATTACAGGAGAGTGTTTCTGCCCTGATTCCCACCCTTACACGTGCACTGAACCCTCACCTCTGTCTGAAGCCTCTGAGTTTAGGTTTGTATCTTTTCATTGAGTTATTTTTCTTTTTTTCTTTTTTTTTTTTTTTTTTTTTTAACAGAAAATAGATTGCCATAAATTTTGCCCTTTCAAGAGTTTAGTGACAGAGTGGAGTTGCCCTCAGTCACATCTGTTTATCCTGGTAAGCACATTTATAAAGTGATTTCCCGTCCTCGTTATTCTGTCAATGGCATTTCACACTGCAGATACTTTAATGCAGCATTTTATCACTTGTCCTGGGGGCTGCTGACAGCTGCCAATTTCAAGGCTTCATTCCAGTCTTAATTTTCTTCTTTTCCTTCTCTTTGCCCTCACTCCCTTTCCCTATCTTCTCCTTTATTTCCAGAAGAAAGGGGAGTTAGATGAGGGCAGCGAACGCTGAGGATTTCCTTTTCCCTTTAACACATTATAATCCCATAATAATCCCACAACGTCAAGTGTGTTAGCGAGGAAAAGTTAAAATTCAGGAGAGTGCAGCTGCATTTCACTTAACTATAGGACTTTTCATCTTTTTCTCTGAAAAATTCTCCATTAATGCTCCTGGGATAAAATTTCCCTGAAATTGGACTGTTCATCTCCCAGGGAAGGTACTTTGTGTTCTTGATTGCCGTGATCCTCCTGCCATCCAGAATTACCTAAATCACACCAGAATAGGCTACAATCCAGATCAAAGCACAGGAGGACAGAAATTTTACTCAAGGAATGCTTTTTTAGACCTTCTTGAAACAGTTCCCTGCTTGCCACAACACCTGTATTTCAGAAAACCATAGAATCATTTAGGGTGGAAAAGACCTTAAAGACCATTGAGTCCAACCATTAACCCAGCACTTCCAAGTCCACCACTAAACCATGTCCTCAGGTGCCACATCAACACATTTTTTAACATCTCCAGGAACAGTGACACAACCACTTCCCTGTTCTAGTGCTTGACAACCCCTATGTGAAGGATTTTTTCTTCCCCCTAATATCTGATCTAAACCTCCCCTGGCATAGCTTGAGGCCATTTCTTCTTGCCCATTTGTTACTTTGGAGAAGATACTTGGAGAAGACCCCACATTGGTCTATCCATGACCATCCTGTAGGAGATGTGGGACAACAGGCAGCTCTTTAAATTGCTGTTTATTGCATAGACAATGTTACAGCAGTCCTGGGTGGTGGGTGACAGAGCCAAACCTAATGCTGCCAGCTACAGCTATAGGCAAGCCTGAAGCCACTTCAGTTCTGGTTACAATGCATTACAGAGTTTTCTTTACTGAGCATCTTAATACATAATAACCAATCAGTATCATACAAAATATCTTTACATTTACCTATACCCTATCACAATTATTATGATTACCATATTATGGTTAGTGCTATCCAATCACATCGAGTTAGTGTGCGACATTTTAAGCTTAAAGTTGTTTTTCTGTTTTCTTGCAGTGGAAAATTCTTAGACCTTTTTCCTACTTGGTAAAAAACATGTTTTTGTTTGTAGATGACTTATCCTTTGTTTTTAGCCATAAAAGTTTCCTTCCAACTCATCTTAACCTTTGTTCAGTAACAACTACCTCAGCAATCCCCAACTTAAACATTTTTTATTCTTCTATATCAAACTTGCTTCCATCTCTATTCTGCTCTCAGGTTCCACATTCAGAGAGCTTTCTGCCAAGCATACATATCTGTGACACTTTCTTGTCAAACTTTCATCTTTCCCAACACATCCAAGGAAAATTTTTAGGGTCTCAGGCTGAATTTGCTCATGTGTTAATGGTAATTCCTAGTTTGCCCAGTGTTCCAGCAAGGAGACTTTTACACAGCAAGAAAACTTCACAGGAGCCTTTTCCAGTGCCCAGCCACCCTCTGGGTGAAGAACCTTTTGTTAACATCCAGCCTAAACCTCCCAGACACGACTTTAGGTCATTCCTTTGGGTCCTGTCACTGACACCACAGAGCAGAGATGAGTGCCTGCCCCTCCTCTTCCCCTCAGACGGAAATTTTAAGTGCAATGAGGTCTGTCCTCAGTCTCTTCTTCTCCAGGCTGGACAGACCAAGTTGCCTGAGCCCATTCTCACATGGCTTCCCCTCCAAAATAAAAATAATGTTTTGCCAGCACCAGAAATGTTGGCTTGGTTCGAGATACTGCCACTGGTTTGAAAGGTTGTATTTAAGTAGGTCTGGCATTGTCCTGGGTTGATGCTACACTGTATCCCCAATCGTCTGTTTGGTTTATGTCAGATCTGAGAGTAACGGGGAGAAAGTGCAAAGTTGTTTTCAGGAATTGCACAGACTGGCCTTGAGAATATGAGTCACTGGCGCGGAGATGCAGTTTTTTTTTCCCTTGCAGCTCTCTCTTTTCGCTTTGCTTTTGCTGTAGTTAGCTTAGCTTAGTTAGGGCTGAAAAGCTTCGCAATTTTTTTCCTTCCTTTTTTTTCCCCTTCTTTTCTTTTTTCCCTTTTTTCCACCTGTTTTTTTGAACGGTTCAAACCTCCCCCACACCGAGGACCCGGCGGGGGCCGCCGGGGGAGCCGACACCTGGATCCACTGGGAGCTACCCTTCGCAGCAACATCCACCATTGCTGAAAAGAACTGAGAGGAGAAACCATCTATAAAAGGGACTTTGCTTTCCATAAGTCATCATCTGGTATTGTTTGATCTATTGCACTGGGGGAGTGTTTTGCTGGTTTAATAAACAGGTTTCTTTCCACTTTCTCTCTCCAACGAGTTTTCTCCCGAACCAGCTGGGAGAGGGGAGGGGGGTGGGGGGAAGGGTTTTCCCTTGGAATTCTCCTCCCAAATTGGCCTCAAACCATCACAGGCATCATTCTCCAAGACCAAGAGAAAAATCTTGGCATGGGCCAACCATTCTCTTACTCACATTGTCACTTAGTTTTACGAAATAGTAAAAACAATTTTCTTCTTCTCATCTGCAAATGACATGAATTTCAATTACTGGGATTTTCTTCCAATTGAATCCATTTTTTCCCCTTTTTGCTGCTGAACTGTAGAGTCATGTTGGTGAAAAGGGGCAATGTGCCAGAATATTACTTAGATAACCCTGGCATGCTTAAATGGAAGGCTTTTCATCTATTCAATTAAAAATACACATCAAAACCAGGACATTGTTTTTCTTTGATTTCATTATCCAGACTGATGGCTTACAAATGCGTTTACTCACAGCATCATCAATCTGTGATTATCAAGGGAATTGAATCATAGAAAGGTTTGGGCTAGAAGTCACCCTAGAAACCATCTGGTTATGCCATACTCTGAAGAGGAAGCAGAAAACAAGTAGGTCAGGAATGGTCTGTGAAAAACAAATATTGTTATTTCCTTGAATACTTCCAGGGGTGCCCCATCCCTGGGACTGTTCAAAGTCAGGTTGGACAGGGCTCTGAGTAACCTGGTCTAGTGGGTGGCATTCTTCTGTAGGGCAGGGGAGGTTGGAATTAAATGATCTTTAACGTCCCTTTTGACCCAAACTTTTCTGTTATTCTCTGATTTTTATGATTCTATAGATGCAGGTTCAAATTAAAAAAAAAAAAAAAATTAGGTGAAAAAAATCTTCTCAACTCAGACACAAAGGGAGGAAGTTCCCTAAGACATCGGGGTGATAGAAGCTGGGATGCATCACTGCCACTTGAAGAAAAAAGAAAAGAAATCCACAAAATAGTATTTTGTCTAAACAGACTGGTGAAGAAGCAGCCTACAGGTATCAGTGATTATGGATGTGTGTTTGAGCTTTTGAGACAAACAAGAGGAGATTCTATACAGTACATTAAGAGAAAGAAGCTGATCATGGGTCAGCTCATGATGGAACAGATGTCTTAAATCATAGTGGATGAACTGTGTTCTGAAAGTGTGTTTTCCTAGATTATTTTAACACCTTAAAGTCAGGCAGGGACATCTACGCCCTGGAAACCTCCAGTTATGGGAGAAGTGCCTTGCTCTGGGTGACAAGAAATCCTACTGACCTGCAGAATCCCCCAGGCCTGCTAACAGGAGCATCTAATCCCTGTTTAGCAACAAGACCTATTGCAGATTGCCAATTACAAACAACTGAGCCTTACAAAAAGTCTTGGCTGTTTGAATGATGAATAGAGTAATGAAACCTTACACATTGTGGTAAAATGGCTAAAACAGAACAAAACAACAAAAACACATGCAAGGCTGTGATAGTCTGGTCCTTGTAAGGAAAATCACAGCTCACTTAGCCCTAACAATTCTTTAAACAAGTCAATAACTCAGTGGAAATTAAAAAGAAAGTGCAAACCAGTCGCTTTAAATTTTTTTCAGATTATAGAGGTCTGTGGTGTTGTCACTCCTCAGGTGACTACAGAAGGTAACTACCATGGAGAGAGGTACAAAGCAATGTCAAATGCAAAAGCAGGTCAGAAGAAAGAAGAAAGAAAGGAAAAAGTAATAAAAACCAAACAAAAAACCTACCCAAAATTAAAAGTAGGTCAGTTTTCATCCTGACAAAAGGTTAACAGACAGCTTCCTCTAGGCATTTTGCTGGATGCCACATTGTTAAATATAAGTGATCCAGGAAGGTGAATCACTTGTGGAGAGCGGAAAAAAAAAAAAAAAAAAAAAAAAGAAGACCAAACACATCTCAATCTGTCATCATGATAATCCTGCAAATTCCATGTTAACATGAAAGCTCTCTTCAGATGCACAGGATTTGTAACCTTTGGTGAGCTCCCTTGGGGCAGGAGTTGGATACAGAACTACCAACAAACCCAGAACCACTTGAACAGTCTCACCTGGAGGCTACATGGGTGAAAGAGGCAGAGTTATTCAAGGACATGGGGGTTACAGGTAGAGCCAAAATCACCGGGCAAGCCTTGAGACTGGAAGATGGAAAAACCTGCCAGGAAAAATGGAACATGGAGTTGAGCCTGGCTGCCTGGTGAGAAGCAGGGCATCCCCAAAACCTCGGGAGGAACTGGTTCAATATTACCAGGTCTCAAAATACCCTAAGAAGTGCCCAAATCCACCCAGACTGAATTTGGGCAGTTGAGTTCGGACCTTGTAGGATGTGCCAGCTGGATGTTAGTGCCAGGCTGCATCCAGAGCGATGCCCAGTGTGCAGGGCAGTGAGAGGACATCATCTGGAAGGGATGGAATAATGAATAGCATGGATTTGGTACACAAAAGATGTAGAAGACAATGCCTGGTGGGCAAGCACAGGGCAGAACCAGACAGTATTTCTGTAGTCAGGCTCATCAAGGCTGGACAGGGCTGTTGCAAACATCAGAAGGTGCTAAGCACTTTCAGTAATATGACTGTGAATGATGTTCAACACTGATGAATGCAAGTGTGAGAGGGGGAAGCGAAAGTTCCTCCTGCAGCCCCTGTGACTCCACATTGGCACACAAGTCCAGCAGAGAGGTTTGAGCAGCCTAAGGAAAACCACTGCTTAATGCACTGGTGCCTTCCAGAACAGCAAACAAGGTATGAGGACACACAATGCACCAGGCATGAAATAACACAGGGCTGGCAGTCTGGCACCACTTCCCAGCTCCAGCCTCACTCGGGAGGAGAGGATTAATTTATCCCGGTGCAAATGCAACACAGCCAGCGAGTGCCAGCACCTTGGTGGCTGACAGGGACAAGGTGGCCGAGGCAGGTGGCACTCCAGTGGCACTCCTGACCCCAGATCTCAGAGGAGGGGGTCCTGCCTCACCTTGTTTGAAAGTCACCAAGCATCAGAGAGCCTTCAGTACAAAGCCATCTGCTCAGCCACCCAACCCAAAGTGGTGCAGGGACATCCTGACACCTGCAGAGAAAACCCACCTGGGAAACAAAGCTCTGGCTCCTCCCAGCTCCTCCAAAGCTGTTGTGGCAGCCTGTTTGGTGGCACACAGCAATAGGTGCTCTAGCTCCATAGGAATTGGGACAAAAAGGATAGCAAGAGGTATTTATGTAATAGTCTTTAAACCAAACCTCACCGCCCCCACACAGAGCGCCGCAAAATAAACAACGCCAGTGTCAGGGGGAGTGGAGGGATGGAGAGGCAGAAAAGAGAGCTCTGACTGAGCTAGATATGAAGCCTTGGCTGTTCCCCATGGTATAACAACTGCATGGGTTTGGTGGGGTTGTACTGGTGCCCTGGGGACATCAGAGCTGTAAAAACTCCTGATATAGCACTGTCCCCAGTTAGGAGATGATGGTGCTACTGTGATACTGGAGATTTCCATCTTGCCCCTCAGCCTGTTCCAGACTTTCTCTGTGTTGCACTGATTCCAGCCCTGAAATCCTTCTGGACTGCCCTCTGCCTGCAGCAAGGATGGTGATCCCATGAGGTCTTCTCAGCCCTAGGAACACACAGCAGGAAGGAATCCTAAAAAACATTCCATCTGACTGCTTCCCACCCCCCAGGAAACGTCCAGCGTAAAGACTGGGACAACAGGGAAGAACCACTGCACCCCGAGATTTAAGGGATAACATGGTACCTTGAGGGAGGGACAAGGACAGGAAAACATTGAAAGATGATCTAGTGTGGCAGGATCTGTTTGAGTGTGGCTGTAAAATACCTTGTGCTCCTGCAAAAACACCCAGGGGAGAGGAAAGCTGTGCATGACAGAAATGCTGTTCATGCTTTTCTTTGGAGGAGTTTGAAAGTCATTCAAAAGGGAATACCAGTTCATTGGCAGCATGGAAGTCAGTGGATCTATAACAATTTCCCACAGCTGGGGATCCACCCTATAAGCAAATTAACCCACTCACCAAATTCCTCAAGTTTATTTATATAAGTCCACCTATATTTAAAATCTACTCTTTTATGAGAGACTCTCCTTGGGTCTCTCCTATGAGGTGACTCAGAGGAAGCAATAATCTCCCTCCTGCCATCCAAATAAAAGGAAGTTCCTCTAAATTTTAATAGGTGAGCTGTAAAAGATTGTGACATTCAGCAGCACCTGGAGCTGAATGGGGAGACACAGGACTAAAAGACGCAGAGCCCTTAATCCTCAGATAGGGAGCCAGGTGACTGGTGGAGAAATGCACAGCCAGTTCCCTGTTTGCATTTAAAGCCCTTTATTCCCTGGCTCAGCAATTCCACTGCGGCATTTATTTTTAATGCTTTATTTTTGCAATTTGACTTTCTAATGGCAACACCTGAAGTCACCTTCCTTAACCCTTCTCAGTGATATAAATTAGAAAGAACATCAGGGGGAAACAAGCGAGGGAACACGACTCAGACCTGTCAGACTTCAGCAGGAGGTGACTCCCTCCTAAGCAATCAGTACCAACATGCAAAGGTGCAGCATTTCCTTTTCTTTCCTCCAGATACACTCAGGATAATCCCAAAAGTCATTGCATCCCAGTGCTGAGACTTATATTTACAAGCAAGAGCTGAAATCAGGGAGGCAGAGGAGTCATGGGGTTTGCTCTTAATTTCCTTCTGCCCACCCCTCTCATCCCTGCTTTACATTTTTTGGATGCACTTAGCAAGGAAAAGAGGATGGGAAGAAATACCGTGTGTGAAAACTGAAATGCTCCAGAAATTTCATTTTTAAGGGCTATTTTAAAGGATCATGCCAAATACAGGGGCTGATGCTTACAGAGTGACTTTTGGGCCCAGGCTGCTCACAGCACCCAGAAATCAAATCAGGCTGAAGGACTGAAGTTTGCAGCAATTTGCAGGATTTTTATAGAGACTGTCAAAACAAGACTAAATATGAAATTCTGCTGAATCATTGCTGATCAAGACATCTTTCACTTTGCCTCTTACTTGTATCCCACTCCCCACTGCCCCCACCCCACGCTAAAAATACCAAAGATAAAGAGACACTCCTGCTCTCACCTGAATTTTGTTGAGAAAGACAAATCCCTGGAAACCACAGGAGGGAGACTCTCCAGGAGTAGTTGTGTCTGTTTTGGGCAGTGGGGAGAGCACATGGGTTGCTTTGTGCAACCCCTTCAGCTGCAGTGATCGTGGACAGGCACTTTCTTTTCTGAGACAGAACCACCAAATTAATTCAATCTCCGTTAAATTGAAGTTTTCTGAAGGCACTGTGGTTCACCCATTTGGTACAGATGGCAGAGCAGCTGAAAAGAGTCCATTCTGAAGGGGAAAAAATTCCCAGTGCGCAAACCAGACCCACTTTTTAGGGCAGTCCACTGTCTCCCTGGGGTCTGGGCTAAGGATGTGAAGAGAAAACTTCCTATCCTGCTACAACCCTCAGATTATTGTCCATTATTGATTTTTTTCCTGCCAGGTAGCAATGAAGTTGCAATAAAAAGGACAATCAAGAGACTTCAAGGACTTGGGATGACTGATTAACAGATCAGGAACACAAGCAGTGTTGTCCTCTATCCTCCCAGGAGGTTGCAGTGAGGTGGGCTTGGTCTCTTCTCCCAAGTAACAAGCAATGGACAAGAGGAAATGGCCTCAAGTTGCACCAGGGGAGGTTTAGGATGGACACTGGGAAAAAAAAAAATCCCAAAAGGTTTGCCCAGGACAGTGGTGGAGACATCATCCCTGAGGGATTTAAAAAATGTTTAGATGAGGCACTTGGGGACATGGTGTAGTGGTGAGTTTGGCAGTCAGATGAATGGTTTGATTTCATTATCTGAAAGGTCTTTTCCAATCTAAGCAACTCTATGCTACTATAACTCCTCAAACTCACTGGATTTGGGGCCAGTTCCTAAAATTGGTCAGCCAAAGAGACAGTAGCTGCTACCTTCACACACTGGTCTTGCAGGTGAAGCTGAGTTTTTTCCTACATGAGGAGATAGCATGTCACTGTTTTTTCAACCTTCTGATGATTTACTTTTTGTAATGGAGTTTCTCATGGATTTTCACATAAACAGCCTATTGTTATTGTAACTGTTCCTTCATGTTTACATTCTTCTCATAAGGAGGAGACTGTTGATGGACTGTTGGATTGACCAGTGTGGTTGGAGAAGACAATTTTCTTCCTCCAATCCATGGTCACTGTTGGAATTCTATAAATGTTGAGGTCTGTAAATAAACTGCCCCTTTTTTTTTTTTTGCCTTGGACATCTCAGTGTGTGAGTGTCGTTTCTTTTGTGTCAATTTGCAACAACAGCAGCCTTTCCAAAGAGCATGCAACAGCTCTCAGTGCTCTATGAGATTTAAAGTTGCTCCTCCACAACACCAACAGGTATCTGGGCTCTCACCACTTCCAGGAGAGCAAAGGGTTTGCCAAGAACCATGAGAGGGCCAACATAAGCAAAGATGCCTTTTGCTGTCAGCAAAAAAGCATTCTTGATAAAATCAGCAGGTGCTAATCGAAGTCTCCAGCACTCAGCTCTGAGCACTGAATCCCTTGTGCACATGTGTCTCAGACCCACAACACCCACAAATTCATCTTTTAATCCCTCAACACCACAGTCTGACACAACTGACATTCACCTGTAGGCTTCCCCCCAAGGTGTGTTTTCCTCTCTCCTGTCACCTCATTTTCACACCTGAAGATTTTTCAGAGGACAAGAAGTCCTCTGTCTCTGGCAGAGTAATCTGTGCTCTCAGAGAGTCAGGCTGCTGCTCAGCATCTCCTGATAAAGTCATTATATTGATTTATTAAAATATGAATATCGATCTAATATCAATACCCAACTGTGAGGGACAAAAGACCCTCTAACAGTTAAGTTAGAAAGTGTATGTTTATTACAATGGGCCAGGGCAGCTGCCCGGGATAACTCCCCAACAGGCACTGCAAAAATCACAGGTAATTACAAAGCCTTTTTTCCACAAAAGTGTTGAATACACAAAATACAAATGCATATTCATACCCCTGTCACCTCCTCTTCTCCAATTCATATGCTAATTGATGAAAAAGCTATTAAGCATGCGTTGTTTGTTCTCTGAAATGAGTCGGTGGTCTTATGTCACCAAAAGAAGGAAGTAAAACTAGTCTTCCTCCTTCTAAACTTTCAACCCTTCGATGCATATGTGACAAATGACTTCTTGGAAAAACCTGCAGTTTCCTGTTTTCAGGACTGTTTCTGGAGACAGAGGGTTTGCAATCATCTTGTGTTTTGGGGTCTATTGATCAATTTCCCTGTTTTTCGTTACAAGCCCAGCTTACACAAACACGAAGTTGACAGGCAATGATTTATTAGATCTGGGATAGCTTATCTAAAATCTGGTCTTTCTTAACCACCCTCTGAGTTTTAACTGATTTCAGCAAAGCTTATTTTTTCTAGCTAAATCAGCAATATAACCTTAGTTGATTTTTTTTTATTAATTTTTTTCTTAAGTCTTCAAAATTAGTGTCTCAATATCATGGGTGAGACTTCATATCCCAGCAAGCCCCTCCCCGAAGGGACGATCTGCCTTCAGTTACAAATGATGATCAGTGTCTTCCTTGAGCTTCACCCAAGCTGAGTGGATGACAGTGTGTTTTCTGAACAGGAGCAAGCTCCCTCTACCTCACAATTCAAACACAGGGAGAAAAAATAAGAAGGTAAATATGCCAGATCTTGTATTTGGATCTCTCATCCCAGCACAATCTGAAGAGAGCTGGGTATGGAAGTGCAGAACAAGCAGCAGTTTAAATCCTGGCACTGATCCTGACTCTTTCCCAGGTTTTAAGCAAGGAATTTACATTTCTATGGAGCTCCACCAGCAGAGAAACAATCCATAATGTGTCAGTTTCTCCAGCTGTGAAACGGGAATAGGAGCACGGTGAGAAACCTGTGGCAGCTTTTATCCCTCCTGGGAGAGCTGACAAGGAAAGATGAAACTCAGGAACATTTGTTTCAAAAACTACTAGCTCCAAAGGCAGAGTTAAAAATAAGCAGATGTTTGTTCTTGTAGGTACAGCAGAGAATCATGGAACGGTTTTGGTTGTAAAAGATCTTGAAGTTCATCCAGTTTCAACCCCTTGCCATGGGCAAGGACTCCTTCCACTATCCCAGGTTGCTCCAAGCCCTGTCCATCCTGGCCTTGGACACTTCCAGGGACAGGGCAGCCACAGCTTCTCTGGGCAACCTGTGCCAGGGCCTCACCACCCTCCCAGGGAAGGGATTTTTCCTAAAAGCTGATCTAAACCTGCTCTCTTTTAGTTTAAAGCCATGGAAAAGTTTAAAACCTGGAAGGAAAGAAGTCTTAGACATTCACAGGAACACTTGGAGTGATTCAGAAGAATCCCTTTAGTTCTGACAGCCTAATAGAAGATGTCAAGAGTAAAATTACAATAACAAAAACAAAGCAAAAAACCAAACCAAACCAAACCAAACCAAAAACAAACCAAAAACAAAACAAAAACAAAACAAAACAAAACAAAACAACAACAACAACAACAAAAAACAACCAAAAAAAAAAAACACCAAAAAAAAACAAACACCACACCAAAACCTGTCTGGACATGTTGATCTTTGATCTAAAATCCTTCTGCCATGCATCCTTCAACAGTAATACCTTAGCCTTAAAAGATATTTAAACTTTTTTTTTTAATATCAATAAGAGTCCAGATTTAAAAAAAATGAGTATTTTGATGCCAACATGGGCAAACTACATCTGCATTCCAGTTATTGCTAGACCAGAGAGATCTGAATTCTTCTAAAATGTGACTCTGGTTGTATCTCTGCATCAAAATCACAGAATCACAGATGGTTTGGGTTGGAAAGAACCTTAAAGATCATCTTGTTTCCACCCTTTGCCATGGGCAGGAACACCTTCCACTATCCCAGGTTGCTCCAAGCCTTGTCCAACCCAGCCTTAAACATTTCCAGGGATGGGGCAGCCACAGCTTCTCTGAGCAAACCCACTGATGGCACACAGAACCAACGGGCACAGGGTCACCTCAGAGGACTTCTCCTCCAGGAGCACCCATCTTTCTGATGGGTAAAATATCCTATTTCCCCAAATAAAGGACAAATGCAGTATGAACAGAGGAGCAAAGCATGAACTCCTGGCTGTGGTGACAATGGATGAAAGAGGAAGGAGAATGAGGCTGACTTGGGAGCTCAGACAGGCAGGGAAATAGAGAAGTTTTGTTTTTAGATTGAGGCAAGATTAACACATGAACTTTTGGTAGCCCTCAGTGGTGCAGTCAAAGGAGGTGGACAGATAATGGGATCATGAGATCACAGGATAATTCAGGTTTGAAAAGGCCACAGGAGAGCTCAATCCAGCCTCCCACTCACAGCAGGACCAACTCTGAGGTCAGACCAGGTTGCCCAGGGGTCTAGCTAAAAATTTGCACTGAAGGAAATATATTATAATACTAAAATTTGCAATTCTCCATAGTTCCTAAGTGAGTCTTAATAGTCTTTCTGCCTCAAGTGAGCTGTCTGAGAGCCTCAATACAGATGAGGAGAGGTGACTTCAGTGCAGAGAAGGAAATGACAACCAGAGGAGACACTCTGGGTGGATAAATGGTGAACAGGGTGGTGGGAATAGACAGTTCTGTAACATCCTCTTTCATAAAGGAGCAATTAAAAGTATCAAAGAACACCTGAATTAAATGAGCCTGCATAGTGCAGAGGGCATAAACTAATACTGTCTTTGTCATCAGCCTCTAAAATTTGACATTCATTGTTAACAATGTTAAGAATGTGATTTTCAGTCTAATTTCTGTAAGGATGTGGGAGAATTTCCTGTCAAGGATAATTTATAAAGGACCAAGCACCTTTTGGTAAATAGGAGGGAATGGGAACTGGTCTTGCTGTGAAATGTGGATTTCATTGTCCTTCTCGGTCTCTTTCCTTGTTACCTCTGTGGGGTCTTTTCAATATCCTTGGTTCACTTCCCTCTCTGCTGAGCTCTGATGAGACAGGGCTGACTCACTCTCCAGTGGGTTCTTGAGATACTTCAGGGCTTTACCAACAGGAACTTTTTTATTTCCACGACTTAAGACTCACTTGCTGTTATTTCCCCCATCTTGACTGGGGAAAATTCTGATTTCCCTACCCAAAATAATTAAAAAAGAAAGCACAACAGTCAATTCAGGAAGGTAAGAAGTCAAACCTGCAGGGGCAGCTCTTTTAAACACTGCTAGAAGATCTCAGCTGGTTGATAGGCTATTGATGTCAATTGTTATTAATTAGCATCACAGCACTAGAGAGTGGACTGCTCTAACCTAAGTGATAGGTGAGAGAGGTAATTCGCCTTTGGGGCAGCAAATCACAGCCACAAAAATTGCAGTGTGGATGAGGCATTTGATGTTTGTACTGTCTGTGCTAACAGAAATAGGGGCAAGATACAACTTTTTTTGGGGGACAGTCATCATCTTGTGGCAAAAACTTAGGCAAAAGTGCAGTAAATGGAGGAGGAAAGCAACACATTCTTTTCACCAAAGAAATATTAACACTTAAGCAGGAGGATTTGCAGAAGCTAAACAATATTTCACCACCAGCACTGGAGATCTCTCCCTTGCCAGCTCTCTGCCTTATCAATGAACATTGGCAGGTCATACACAAGACTTTAACTCAGCTCAGTTTCTCTGGATATAAATATGCAGATCTGTCTTCCTGCAATTCAGATTGTTAGCACATTATGTGTGTCTCAGCACTATTTTCTCCTTCTGCAGAGGAAATACTTCACTTTTAGTAGGTTCTAAAGTCCATCCCTATTCAGCAAAGCTGTTAAGACACACATAAGGGATTTGCTGAATCCAGGCTTTCATTACTGCCTCCTTCATGCAAGCTCACTGAAGGAACAGTGCATGAAGGAAAGGGTTTAGGGCAAGACTCTCTGACACTCAGAGTCTTTGGATAAGGCACTGGGAATGTAAGTGAGAAAAGGAAAATTATCTCTAGCACACAGTGGAAACCTCTCCAATTTAGTTAAAAACACTTCACTACACACAGTTTAGTCATAAGGTTACACCTGAGACATGAGGAATTGCCTAGGGCTAAAAAAGATTTGTGATATATTCCTGAAACCTCACTGTCTTGCAAAGGGATATCCAAGCCTCTACATGTATCCTTGATGAAATGCTGATTGCAAAAATATACAAGCTCTAAGCATTTCCATGAGGGGAGGAAGAAATACAGTTTTAGCCAGGCAGGAAGAAAAAGTTTGGACTTTTGCATGTAGTCATAGCAAAAGTGATGTGTGAGCAGAAAGGAGATGATGAGAGAATCTTCACAATTGTTACTCAGTGGTATTTCTTCTCTGAATGTCTCTCTGTCTGGGTGTACTGGGATTACAGAATAGATGGATGAGTATCGATATATTTATAAGAGCAGCACTTGATAAAGAGTGGAAAAATGCAAAGAGAAGGAAATACAGCATGTGATGTGTTTGCTGTTTTAGTGATAGAACCTGAGGGAACAGTCTGAAGCTGTGTCAGGGGAGGTTTAGGTTGGATATCAATAAAAGGTTCTTCCCCCAGAGGGTGGTTGGGCACTGAACAGGCTCCCCAGGGCAGCCGTCACAGCACCAGCCTGACAGAGCTCAAGGAACATTTGGGAAAAGCTCTCAGGGACATGGTGAGATTCTTCTATGTGATCCTTGTGGGTCCCTTCCAGCTCAGGACATTCTGTGATCCTCACAGAACCCCTGAATCTAAAATGAATGAAACTTTTCAGACCTGCCTGGCATGAGAGCGGCGGTTTGAAAGCAACATGCTAAAGACATGCAGATGGAGTGTGAGTGGGTTTGACAGGAAGGGAAGCCCCTTATAGCAGTGCAGGAGTGCTGGAGGCCACAGGGGCACAGAGAGGGAGGCACAGCTCAAATCGATATTCAATGGAAATGGCCACTGCAGGATTCCACTGGGATAGGCTGCTCTTTGTTCTCCAGACTTGCTAAGGCTTCTCCTCATTTTCAAAGAGGCCAGCTGCTATTTTCACATACACCTCATTGTGCCCTCGGGCTTGCACACAAATTTCACCCTTAATTCACCTGGCTCTTCCTGTTCCCTAAATGTCAGTGAGGACTAGAGGAAATTTTTGTTATCAACTCGTAAATCAATAGGGCTGCAGCTGTACAAGGACATGGGAAATGCCTGTTCTCAGGCACTGAAACTGCACTTCATTGCATGCACATCATTAAATCCCCTTACCCTCTGAACAGTGTGGCTGCACCAAAACCGCCTCTGGAAAACATTATCTCTCAAAATGTGTCAGTAACAGGGTAAGCACTGGCTAATCTGGGTCAAAAGCGTGTCAGGATATGATTAACAATTAAAAAGGGTAATGAGCAGGTTCTAGTGTCTTTGGTGAGTTTAATATACAAGTGCATTAATTAATCAGAAATTTTCCAACAGGACTTGTAAGCCCTGAATTGCATCCATGAGGCTTTTTACACATTTCTTCTGCTCATCTCTGGTGCAGCACCAAAATCTTATGTACAGTCTGCTGCTGCAGGACCAAAGAACTAACAAATGGGAAATAATTGAGAAGAGAGCACTGAAGTGTCTGAAAAGCCAGGGAGACCAACTTGTGAAGAGGAGGATAACTGCTAGCATTTGAAGAGTTTAAAAGCCAAAGAGGAAGAAGAATTATTTGCAGGGTCCAGCAGAGTTTCACTAGGTGTAAAAAGCTGAGAATGAGAAAGGGATCTTTAGCAAGAACAGAGGGAAGCATTTCATCAACACCGAAGCCTGCTGGACCGTGAAATAGTCTCCCAAAATAAATGGTAGCAGTCCTGCAGCTCAGGTCATTTTAAATTAGAGTGGGCAGGACACTGGAGCTGGTTCTTTAGGGAACAACTCAATACCAGTCCCAGGGATGGCCATGTCAATCTGGCAGGCAGCTCTGAAGCTCAGGATAATTAGGGTCCCCAACGCTGTCACGAGGAGAGCTTGACACTCACACGGTGCCAGATCGTTCACAGACGGTGCTTGCCATGATCTTGTGTTATTTATACATTACTCTGAGTCAAAAAGCCTCTGTGAAGAGACAGGCTGAGCCCTCATAAGTCAAAGCCCTGGACTATTGAAGCTGATGAAAGGCATAAAATGGCTTGCACTAAACCCTCTAAACTGCAACCATCGGTGAGAGATTTTACCGAAAACACCCCTCAGCAAGAAATGATACGTAGTAATGAGGGAACAAGGAACATGTTTGAACTAACAAATACACTCTGCCAGACTCTGTGGGGCTTTCTTTTGTTTTATTTTTATTGTGTTTCATTTTCTGTCTGCCTACAAAGGCTTGAGTGACAGGCGGGGAGGCTGGCATCTATCACTTCTCTTCAAAACAGATAGGGAACAAACATCAACATTTCTCAACAACGACCTGGAGGGAACAACCTCTCCTAAAAATAAAAGCATTTTCCTCACACCTGTTGCCACAACCTGTCCATCTCTCTCCTTCTCTTTTTTTTATGCCAAGGGATGCATCAACTAAAATGCAGTTCCTGGGATGTGTTTTGCTTTCTTCAGGACATCATGGAATCACAGAGGGGTTTGGGTTGGAAGGGGCCTTAAATATCATGTTGCTCAAACCCCTCTGCTGTGGGAAGGGACAGCTCCCACTCTCCAAGGTAGGAGAATGCCCACTCTCTGGAAGCAGAGAATGGGGATGGGTAACTGCTGTGAGAGAGGAAAAGGGTTGGTGGACCACCTTGGGGGAGTTTTCCTCATTTTCCTTTCTCATCACCCCTGGGGAAGCTGTCTCCATGGATCACATGAGATTTCTTGAATCAATACAGCATTTAATTTATTTTTTTTTAATAGATCTTTCCAGTCACCAGCTGAAATTGTGCTGAAGTTCCTCATTCAGTGCTTATCCATTTCTTCTCAAACTTTTACCCCCTCCCATTTTTCAGATGACCACAGGTGCAAATGAAAGCCACGGGATGGTAAATTATATATATTATTATATATATTTGCTGTGACAGAGCTTGTGCCAGCACTGAGCACTGACAATGCACATTACAGTTCAGCTCATGTATTTCTGATGACACATTTTACAGTGCTATATATAAAGTTGTTATGGCATCTATTATTCACTGCCAATACAGTTCAAGTTAAAATAGGTTTTATATAACAGTTCAAAGCAATATTTTAAGAAATAACACTTGTGTCAAGGCTGCTGTGTCCTACCAGATTTTGACATTTCCAAGCAATAAAGATCTTTATCCAAAATGTAAGGTTTTGGCGAGACATCTCCCTTGCAGACGTCTCTGGTTTTAATCTGCAAGCAATAGCAAAAGGAGCACATTTAAATAAAATGAACAGCCAGGTGAACTTTTGACTTGGCTGTTATCTGTCTAGGTGGAAACTGTGAACTGCAAAGTGCCTCGAGGGATGTTCCCGACAGAGAACAATGTCCCATTAACCCAAACCTCTGAAGAGATTTTGGAAAACACACCAGTGGGAAAAAGTCATTGGAACATTAAGAAAATGTCTATTATAGGCACAATTTTATATCTGTTTCTCAGGACATAAGAGAATTTATTTCCTTATTTCTTCAGAAACAAAGACGGGTTTTCTTGCAAAAAGGGTGTCTTGGGTTATGGAACCAAAAATGTGTATTCTATTTCATTTGCTGAAAGCAGTTGGAGAATTGTTCTTCTTTACTCTGGGAGGAGGGGGGCAGGTGCCTTTTGTTAATGGGCCAACTGTTAAAACCAGGTAGGGAAGTGTTTGTTATCTCTTTCACCACCTGGGGAATATTTTCTGCTAATGGATCATTAAGACACCCCTAAAAGCACACATCACCACAGTAAAACATCCACATTACATCATCCTATTGTGAGATGCTCCACCCAGTGGGGGGAGCCAACCATTCCTACCTGGATAAAAACTGAGACACAGGAATAAGAAGGCATCCAGCTTTACCCGATTCCTGGAGGAAGACTGGACCCCTTCTCACCACCACTGGACCCTTGTTCTACAGGATCATCTCTGCTCCAACAGAACCACATCTGCCACTCCAGGAGGACTCACTTTTGGACTGCTCCCAACACCCTGACCAACAGGGTGTCAGGTTGTAGCTCTGACTCTGCCAGGGTTTTTCCAAAATTGTTGTTTGTCTGCTGGTGTGGTTGGGTGGTTTTGTTTTTTCTACTACATTTGTATTGTTAATACTCCTAGTAAAGAGCTGTTATTGCTATTCTCAAATCTTTGCCTGAAAGCCCTTAATTGCAAAATTATAATTTGGCAGGGGTGAGGGGTTTACATTCTCCATTCCAAGGGAAACTCCAGCTTTGCCTCTCAGATACCTGTCTTTCCAAACCAAGACAAAGGGAAAAATTCAGTGTCTCTTTAAAAGAAGTCCCGTGACTGGTACCAGCACCATGAGCTTCTCTAAAGTTGTGTGTAATCAGATGTTCTTTCAATTTCTCCTGCGCTGCTCAAAATCTGCATGTTTCTGGTGATGGATGTGCAGCAACATGGAAATCCCAGTGAGACCAATCTACTTACACAAAACAAGTTCTGCACAGCTCTGTTCTTCATTCTGGTCCCCAAAGAACAAAGGACAACAAATGGTATAGATCAAATCGGCAATAAATTTACTTTATTAGTTATGTTTGACAGTTAGGAATAATGTGTCATTTTAACCTTCTTGGCTACTGACTGGTTATGAAATTTAACTGGAAAAAGGTTGTTGTGGTGACTGTGAGCTCAAGGAATCCACAATTTCTACTGAAAACAGGGAACTTTTAATGTACAAGATGAGTCTTTTCACAGGAAATATGCTCATGTGGGTCAACAAACAGAAAAGCAAAACACACTGAAAATTATTTAAAAGCACCATCTGCTTATTCAAATACAGCTGGGGAGAAGAACAATGCTGTCCAAAAAAACTCATTTTCATTATATTTCTTTCAAAAGAGATGTTAAGCAAAATACCATTGGTCCTAAATATTTTCCCCCTGAGGAGAAATGTTTAAGCTACATTTGAAATAATGTTTGTGGAATGTAATCCTCGTTAGAGGATGAACAAGGATCTTTGAGAGCAAAGCAAAATAGATAGAGGAGATGAGGAAAAAACAGGTAAAAAGAAAGTGCAGGAAAAAAAAAAAAGAAAGTGCAGGAAAAAGGAAAGTGCTTCTCAGGAAGCAAAAGCCTAAACAATATTAACTGCTTAAGCTGACTTAATAATTAATTGCATAAACTAAGCTATTCAGAAGTAAATTCATATTAGGCAGAAAGGAATCCAGGACCAAATCAATAGATACAAACCCTGCACAATACATGAATGTAGATTTTATTATTATTATTATTATTATTATTTTAAAGTTATTTAGGATGGTGATTGGGTTCACCCCCCTAAATTACTCAAACCATGGCCACATGGTCCTGTGCAACTTGGTGCAGAGACGTCAGATTGTGGCACAGAAATGGGATTTAACCAGCAAAATAGATAAAGATCTCTCCAAGGAGACACAACTGCACATCTTGACTTTCCAAAGCTGGTGTGCTTCAGGCTGCCTTGGGGTTTGTCATTCCCCACTGCCTAATGGACAACTATTAAATGTGGTTGTTCGTGTTTTTATTTGTTTGTTTTTGTTTGTTTGTTTTGTTGTTGGTGGTTTTTTTGTTGTTGTTGGGTTTTTGTTTGTTTGGTTGGTTGGTTTTTGTTGTTTTGTTTGCTTTTTTTCCCCCAGGGAGGACAGGGGCAATGTAAAGGCAAACTAAAAAAGGCTCAGACTATATTTCAAACAAAAGGGATCACAAGATCACAGAACCACAGAGTGGCTGAGGCACCACAGCGGGGTCATCTGGTCCAACATTCCTGCTCAAGCAGTGTCATCCCAGACAACATGGCACAAGCCTCTACTCAGACTGTTCTTACACATCTCCAGTGAGCTGGCGGTGTTGTTCACACGATCATTTCAGAAATACATTTGCTACCACCTCTCCTGAACATCAAAGTGCAGGAACAGCCCAAAACATGCACTTTCTTTGCAACAAAGTTCCCTACATTTTGTTCTGCTGGATGCACTGAGATCCCTCGAAGTGGAAAATGACAATTTACAGCCAAAGATACTCAGTGTGAGAATATTCTTTGACAGTTTCACCCCTAGTGAATGGACACAAGTCCACAGAGCTCATTCATCCCTGCTCAGTGAACCACAACAGAAATTAGACAAACACTGACTTCGACCTACTTCTGTAAAACTGTCAAAATTTCTGACTTGGAGAGCTGAGTCATAAGTGGCCATCACTGTTTGCAAACAGAGGTCCCAACTTCAGAGCACCAGTCCCCAGCAGGAACTTTTGTCCCCTTTTTGCACTGTTAACTCAATCATAATTCCTGCTGTACTCTAACCCAAAATCTATCCTGATAAAATTAGCCCAATCCAATTAAAGGACAAAGTATAGCCCTTAATTAAATGTTCTGATTATTCTGAAGCCCTCTTTTCTTGGTTCATCTTGAGTTTAGGTCTGTAAAAGCATACAAATTAGGAAGGTTTAACATGTTCTTGTTTCACCCATTTATCGCTTAAATTCAACTAACAAGAGTTTCCCAAAAGCATAAAAAGGAAAGCATAAAAAGAAAAATGTGGGATGTTTAACGTATTCAGGCCTCTTTTTGTTCCTTTTATTGCATATTTTTACAGTGCTTTAAAAAAAAAGGAATAAAAATAGTATGTCCTCTTTTAACTACATCAAGGATGTCCAAATACTTTGATACAGCAAAATACTGAATAATTTGAAAAGGTTAACAAGTTATTTCCTTTTGTCTACCTATTATTCTCTCTAATGGTAAAGCTGCGTGTTTTTTGCCTGTGACAAATTCCAGTTTCAAGTTTGCATGCACTGAAGAAGTTGTTTTGCTGCAGAACCCAGCTCAATTAAAGCACCTCACCACAGACTCTGCTGTGGCAGACTCACTGGGAAGAGCCCAACCATCAGCCCATGAACATTAATTAACTCTTGTCATTTTCATTGCAAATCATAGGGATTTCCAACTTTCCCTTCTATCACTGCCTCCCATGTTTAGAAACCCTTGATGATCTCCCCAGTTTTTAGCGACGCTGTCCTGGCAGCGATGCAGATCAGCGCTGCCTTCACGTTGAACAAGGCACCACGCAAGGATTCTGTACTCCCAGCTCACAAAACCCTGGTGGGAGGAGGTTACTGACCTCAATTTGCTGAATGGCCTCTTCCCGCTGGCGGATGGCTTCCAAATCCTCCTCCGTGATTTCCGAGAGCAAGGCTTGGTCCTGGCCCTGGTTCTGCCACACGCCATCGCCCCCGTTAAAGATCTTCTCATCATCAGGCAGGTCAGAGAAGGGGGTCTTAGGGCTCTGCTGGGATGGGAGAATGGAAAGAAAGCAAAGGAAGTGTAAAGGTTTTCCAGTTTTACACAGATTTAGTGTGGGGAAAGAAAATATTAATAAAAGACATGACATAAACAGTGGTGAAAATGTGAAGAGGAGAAAAGTAAATTAGATGAAACGTTTCAAGTCTCAAGCAAAATATTAGGACCTAAAGTCAGACCTCCTGAGCTACTTTTGGGCCCCAGTAACTAACTTTGATTTTCCACAGTTCTGACAAAACAAAACATTGATGTGCAGCTGAAAAATAACGCATTTATCTTGTTTAATTTCCCTGCAAATTCCCCCTGAATTAGACACTTTTGCAGGCACAGAGAAATCCTACTCATTTGTCTTGAAGACTTTATGATCCAACTTGCAACATTCAAAATACAAAGGTTCCAGTCTTCTCCATTTATGAGATAAACAGCACAGCTTAGGAAAGGGGAAATCACTGCAGCAATGTGAGCACAGAGTGATCAGCTTGAGTAACTCACAGGTTCGTGGTGTTCACTCTGTGGAGTTGACCTGGTTTTTCTGACACATCTGATCACAGTCATAGAATCACAGAATGGTTGGGGCTGAAAGGACCTCAAAGATCATCTCATTCAACCCTCTGCCTTGGGCAGGGACACTTTCCACTATCCCAGGTTGCTCCAAACCACATCCAACCTGGCCTGGAACACTTCCAGGGATGGGGCAGCCACAGCTGCTCTGGGTACTCCGTTCCAGTGCCTCACCACCCTCTGAGGAAAGAAATTCTTCTTAATATCTAATCTAAATCTCTCCTCTTTCAGTTTAAAATCATCCACCCATGACCTATCTGCCTGTTTAATAAGCCTGTCTCCCTCTTTTTTTAAAAACCCCTAACTTGTTTTATAAGCTTCAAGATACCACTTTTTTCTGTTTTGGGAGCTGCACTTATATTCAGGTCCAGATTTTAAAACCTTGTTCAAGGACCAGCTTGATCTACACAGAAAGCAGGGGCAGAGGTTTAACAAGGTCTTCTCCACCCAGCCTTTAGGTTCTGTGCCTGTTCAGTCCTGACTGGACTTGGAGAATGAACTGACTCAAGGTTGGTTTGGAGGCTGACCTCAAGTTCTAAAGTAAGAGGTGTTGTTGAAGGCTCTAACCTTACAGCTGCTTGAGGATTCCACTTCAAACAGTGTTCATGGTCCTCTAACTTGCTCTTGAGCTGAGCTTTGACTCCTAACCAAAAGTTACAATAAAAAGCAAGCAGGGCTTCTGGTGCCCTGAAGTTGAAAGAAGAAATGGCAGTGGCCACAGCACATCCTTGACCTAAACATCCCCAAAGCCTCTGAAAGCTGTAGGAGAAAACAAGTACTCAGGGGGATGCTCAGTTCTCTGAATCTGGGTTTATCTGAAGCCAGCCAGACACTGGGAGTTGTGCCTGAAAAATAAAAGCCTTTGCTGTCTTACTGTGACTACATCTTTAAAAGTATTAATTCCCCTGAATTCCCACAGTGGGAAAAGGAAGGGAGGGCATGGGGCATTTAGATGGAAGGACAAAGGACTGGAAGGACTGGGAGGACTGGGAGGACTAGGAGGACTTGAGTCTGGAAATGTTTATTTAACTCTCTAATTCTGCTTTAACTCTTTAAAAAGTATGCAATTCCTGTATTTAGAAACAAAAGAATTTTTGCTTTTGACTACACTTAGTCTTATGAAATTAGTCATTATTATCACCATATCTTGCTGGAGACAAGGAAAATAACACAACCTGGTGAAGGAAGTGGGGTGATGGAAGAAGTAGAAGGAAATAGCAAAATCAGCAGCAAACAGTCAAGTATCTTTCAAAATATGAACAGAAGATGAAAATCTTTGATGTTAGTGTCTTAACTTTGTTTCACCTTCTGCTTTCCAGGGATCTACTGAGAAAGGGTGTGTTACAGGAAGAAAATCATCATTTAAAATTAGGTTAAAGATTAATTTACACTTTATAAGACATATTTTAATAGGATTAAGATACTCTGGGGGTATTTTATTCACTAATTATTATGTGCCTTGGACACTAACTTCCCTGGTAGAGTGTTTCAGTGCCAGAAGAGTGTATTAATGGACTCTGGAAAAAAACCCCTTGGGGTATTCTATGCTTCATTTCGTGACAGAGGTGTCCTCTCATCTTCACCAGTGGGCTCAGATGAGCAGAGGCAAACTGCACATGGCCAAGTGGGCTGGAAGATCCCAAGAATCTGCCTTATGGAGACAGAGGAGAAGTGCTCTGATGAAATCTGTGTGCTCTGGTCACAGCAAGGACACTGCACCAAGAACCTCAATGCCCACAAATGGACACTCAAAGCCGTGCTTGTCCTATGCAGGTCTGAATTTCAGTGGAAAGACAACAAATCTACAAGCATTCAGATGTTTCCTGCTCTGGCATTGGGAGCACAGGGATAACAGGAGAGGCAGCAACCAGCTCTTCAGATTGGGTTAGTCCATGGAATAACACAGTTGTACCATAAATATGCTTTATCTTGTGTCAACTTTATTTGTCATCCTCACTTGTTGGGCCTGGTATCTGTAAAGAACATGACCCCCCCTGCAAATTGCTCAGAAAACACATTGCAAGGGCTGCTGCTCAGTCACCTTTTAGAAGAAAACCAGATATCCATGTGTTTAAAAAGGTAAAGGTCTAGACACAAATCTTTTTTTCTAAACAAAGTAGTGGCCTAAGTTAATTTCGGAGCTGCTGAAGGCAATTACATGCGTTTGCATCCTTAACATCTTCGGAAAAAATCCAACCACAACCGCTGAATGAGTGAATCAGTAAAACAACAGGATGCAGAGGGGATGATATTTCCCCCCAGAGGCAAAAATGGCTCCATAATAATGTTAAATACAGTCACCACGACCTGCTATCAGGATCTGTATGCTACGCTAAAAAAAAAAAAAAAAAAAAAGTGATTTTTTTTTTGTGCTGTCCATGGTGCTGAGCCCCTCATTTCTGTGATAAAGTGAAGAAATCTTAAATCTGAAACTGTGAAGAAATCTAATCACTTCTAATGCTTCTGATTGAAAGCTGCATATAGCTGGGCTTATCAGTGCTCTTCATTCCCTTCTGAGTTATGTTCATTGCCATGTCTGACAAAACATTTTATTTATAGCAAGAAAAGATCAGATGGAGGGCACTCGCTGAGCCTCCACAGATAAAGTTCCCTTTGACACTGCACTGGAAGGGGCCATAACTCCCTGTACAGGCATTTCCACAATAAATTTGATTTAGTGCCAGATTTTATGCCCTGTGAATCTCTGTGTAATTTTCTGTCGGATTTCCTTTCATAAATTGTTAATTGGATGTGTTTGAAGTTGTTCTTTTGTTGAAATTTGCCTCTGGCAGATTTTTTGTCAAGATCTATACAAAGTATAAAGACACTTTGTCAAGTATCTATAAACTGAACTCTGCCAATGGAAAAAAAACATATAGCAGAGAAAAAGTTGAGTCTATCTGATATGCTCAGTCGTTCTTTTGAAACTAAATCCTTAGGACTGAGGGTCATACCATGCTGTTGTTCATCATATCTGAAAAATTATGCCCAGGCACAACATTTTTCTTCTTGGATAAAATCTTTTCACCAGGATAAAATCGTTGCTGCTTACAGCTACATTTTTTTATCAGATTTATTCTACCAATGGGGAGATGCTATATGCAGCTGCTGATAGGGAAAAAAAAAAAAAAAAAAAAAAAGGTTTTATCTGGATGGTGACAGCTTCTGTCAGTGCCTGTACTTTATCAGCAGTAAGATCTTTGCCTCAGAAGTTGCATGTCTGAGACCCCCCCCAAAAATAACCCCCTCCCAACCTTGGCCCTGCCTCACTCCCCATTTGTCTATCAGAACATGCAGAATATCACAAATTTGACAACTCCTGTCACACAGAATCACCAAGCAAGGGATTGAAATGACCTCTCTTCTGGCTGCCATATGGTCTTTATTCCACAGAGAAGCAGGAATCTGATGGGAACTGCAGCTAACATAACACCAGCCAGCCCTCACAGTCCATCTTCAGAGCCTTGGGAGTCTCCTGTAGCAGAGAGAGTGTCCTGGCACCTCCCAGTCCTGCAGCTCTTTTTTACATCACTAACTTCAATGATGACACTCCTGATTGCCAGTTACAAGACTGTTCCCAGACCACAAATTCGGGGCATGAAATATTGACTGGAGATGGATGAGAAATGTCTTTTAGTACCAGAGAAATGTTCAGTGATTTCAAAGGAAAAATTCCTCTCCAGTCCTCCCCAAAATCTGAAGATACAGACAAAAATTATACAAGAGACAAATAGGGACACACACACACACTCCCTCCAGCTCAGGTCAGTACAAGATGGATAATAAAGGTGAGAAATAAGATGGGCCTCTCACAGTCTTGCCAAAATTAACTGTAAGAGTTGATGTAAATAACCAAGATTTATTGAAGCTGGATTTACAGACTGTCCACCAGGTGAGTGACACCACAGGGACAGGAGAATGAAGGACTGAGGTATTAGAAAAAACGCTTGTAGTCCGCGAGAGAGATGACCTGAAGATCAGGATTCTCTAGAACACGTGCTTTATTGGTCGTGGGAATGCAGCCTAACTGGGGAAGGGTCCAGGGATCCAGTGCAAAGTCCAAGAGGGTCCAAGGGAAGGCACGCAAAAAAGAGGGAACTCTCTGTTACATTCCATTTTAACCCCTTCTATCGTGAATATGCTAATGAACATTAACCAATCACCTCTAGATACAAAACCTACAGAATCTACATACAGCCTATGAGAGCTACAACATTACAATACTACTCTACATACCAAAACCTGTGAAACCCACCTTATCTCTGATACCTGAGAAGGTGCAGCCTTTCATTCATCCTTTTGTCTTGGCAAGGGTGTCACTGACCCACCCAGCCAAGGCCTTTCAGCTGCTTAATCACCTTCTTCCTGTCCATGCTTACAGTTCAAACTTTGCTTTTAATTCTATTCCTCTTGTGGGTTTCATAGTTTTAGAATCTTTTACTATTAAATTATCTCTGCAGGGCCTAGCTACTTCATCCTCCCCAACACTGAGGAAGACACTCACAAATTCTACTTTCAACCTCGGCCTGAAGAGAGTTGAGAAGGGAACTTGATTAAGCCTGGAATGAGACAACATAAACCCATTTCTATACCTCCTCCTTCCACTCCAAACTCCACCAGGCTTGCGTCCTGGGGAGAAGGGTTTAATTTCTGTGTGTGAAAGTTTGGGAAGAGGATACACAACACAATATCTTGGCATGGATGTGGCAGAGCTGTTGTCAGAGAAGGGAAAGGGAGCAAGAGGCTGGAAAGCAGCCCTTGGAAAGGGATCTGGGGGTCCTGGTTGACAGCATGTTCCCCACCTGGCCTGAAAAACTAATTCTGGAGAATAAGAAGGAGCACAAGTTCCTTTTTCTCTGCCCACTACTCCATTCACACGCACATTTCAATCATCTAGAGCATTGCTGCGCTGTAAGGCCCTGGAGGTGCCTTTGATATGCACAGCACCATTCACAAATTCCTTTTTACCTCCCAGTTTATAGGACAGGTAAAGCCAGTCTCACTTGTCTGGGCTAATTTTGTACTACAGACTGCAGGCAGCTCCAAGGAAATCTTCTGCAACCATGAAAAAAGAGCATTTCAGAGCTTTTATATAACTCAGGGACTGAACCAAGGAAGGTTGCTCTACCTTCCCCAAGCTCCAGAAGGCTCCTGCACCTCTAGCAGGGATATGGCCAGCCCCAGCAGCAACCACTACACCTCCCACAGCTCCTGCAAACTCTCACATCTCCTTGGGTAACATTTGGCTCTGGCTTTCAAACCAAATGCAAATGCAGAGATGTTTATCTCTTGCTTTATAGTACATATAGACACATAAACAGCTTTTATGAGGATCTCCTATTCTCAGCAGCATCCAGGCTCAGAGATTCACATTTTATTGCGTGTAGAATAATGAGGCTGGAGTGTCTGCATTAGAGATCAATAAAACACCATGCATGGAGGGCCACAGTGCAGAGCACTGCTGGAGTTACTCTGCCTGACACATTTTTAATCGCAGCTTGGCACCGCAAAGGTGCCTGGGACAAAAAATGACACAGAGAAGCCAGTTTGGCCTGACTATCCCCAAAATACAGCCAGGTTAAGGCTGACAGATAAATTGGATTAGATGATCACTCTCAAACCATCCTTCCAAAACAACTAACCTTGCGGGCTCAATGAGATTTAGAGCTGTACCATGCCAAGCAAAAGCCCAAAGCAATTACAGGTAGAAAGGCCTCAGGCAGGCACAGAACAAGCAGCCTGGGACTCCTAAATCTTTTAGAGGAGAGAAATAGTGATATTACAATTTTGCATTATCTTTCACACGGAAGATCACAGCAGTGATTGGTAATCTGAGCCCTGTTGTCTTAGGAGAGGAGCTTCCCACAACAACTGGGAAAGAAATGCATCACAAGAAATCACAAATTAACCACTTCCTGCTTTTCCTTTTCTCTCAAAAATAAAGGCCAAATTTAAAATTACCACAACAAGGACAACTTTCAAATGAAATGTGTTGAATCTTTCCTGCATGCATCACTGACACGGCCAAATACAGAAATGGATTCAGCATTTTCTTCAACTTATGCAAATTTGATTACTCTGCACCAATGTAGCATGAGAAAAACCAGGATGGGGAAATTAGCATAAAGGGAAGGGTTGAAGTGCATTTTTATTTAAATTAGCTAGAATCCTTCATGTGTTTCTGTCTCCACTCTTGATCAAGGTGTTTACTTTTGAATGAAAGGGATGTGAAATTGAGCAAGAAAACCACCCTTTCCACCAGTTTCCTACTACAGAATCTGCAAGAAATTACTAATTTTAGGGAAAATGTATTAACAGAAAGTATTTTGCTATTTTGCTTTTCAGCATTTTTTAAATTTACTCATTCAGGTCTCCTCAGTCATGATGACTGAGAAAATCTTTTCAGTTTCCTGGAACTGGAAGAGACTTAGTAACAGAGTACCTAGTTCATACCTCCTACTGTTTTCCTCTTCTTTAGCTTGCCTTCAAGACTTTATTACTTCACCAAATTCATTCTAAGCAATCCTGACCTCATCACCCAGGGCTGCTTGAGTTCAGAGTCGATCTTACTGTACTCAGGGTGGGAGAATTAAATGACCTGTCTGTGGTGGATGAAGAAAAAGAAAATAAGCCAGGGGCCCGAGGTTTAGCTCTCTGATAACTGACGTGCTTTTAAGAAGCACAGCACATTTTCTCCCCACAGTGAAGACCAAATTTAGGAGGAATGCCCTTCCTACCAGGCTTAGATGGTGGGGCTGACACTCACATTTTGCTCATGGAGATCATCAGCTTCTAGGTCAAACTTCACTTGATCATGAGGGCTACGCTTTGTCATGTACTTTCACCCTGTCTGATTGAAGGAAGGAGTAGCTTCTGTTCCTATTTCCAGTCCTTCTCCTTCGTTTTTTTCCTCTTGATCTGGCAACTTTATCTGCCATGCAAATAGACAGTCCCACGGCGATGTGAGCGAAACAAAACAGCATCGGTGAAGAGAGGCACACATCTCCCCTCTCTGCAATCCAACATGCTCTGCTTTTCAAACCCATTTCACTGAATGACTTCAGCCTGACTGCACCCATCCTTCCCAAAGCCAACTGCCTGGGCTGCCACCACCTTCAGGTGGCACCTCCATACACACAGAGCAAGTGGATAAGCGTTCCTTTAAGGCTGTCAGGAAGGAGAGCACGCACCGGTGTTGTTACAGCATCACAACACGTTCAAAAGCTGTTCCTGCCCTTTCCTGGCTGTCTGTGCTACACTCTCAGCATTCCCTGTCTCTGCACAACTCTGCTGGCACCACGTTTTGGCTGGCAGTGCTGTCTGAGGGCTGAGCCCTGCGCTGTCCCTGGATCCTGATGCGAGGCAGAGACTCCCTGCTCGCAGCTCCCTCGCTGAGCAGCTGAAACCCCCAGCACTTGTGGAAATGGCCCATGCTTGAAAGAGCTCACAGACACACCAAGACTGTCTAGAAAGTACCGTGTTGTCTCTGCCTCCCAACGTATGTGCTCCACAGCTGGTGAGCAGGTTCCTGCTAGAAAGGCAAACAAGAGGGAGAATGAGTCACTGGCTCATCCATTTACACCCATCTAGTACCAAAAAAATTTAAAATAGTGAGGAGTCTTTTTTCCTGGGCTCACACAGAGTCAAGAACCAAATTCAGCTTGATTTCCTGCAGCAGAGACAACCCCTAGCACGGGCAGAGTGCCACTCTGGAGCAGTGGAAAAGCAGAAAGATGCTGGAAATAAAAAGTATGTCTCCTTTCAAGAAAATAGACTGCTTTTGTATTTTGTGTTTTGGGTTTAGGCTGCTCAGCCAGTTTTATTTTTAGAAATATGTTTGACTCCACAGAACTCCATTGGCATCAATTTTTTAATCTCTCTTTGTTCCTGGCCTTTGTCAGGGTTTCAGTGGACTGTTCAATGTCCAAGCAAATGTTCAGGGCCTGATACTGAGAACCACTCTCACTTAGCAACTCTTTAAAAAATATCTGCCCATTTTACAGCCCCTGCACTGCCAGGATGTTTCTGTTGCTGCCCAAAAGCCTGACCCCAAATTGGGACAAAAATCAGAGGAATCTGGAAGAGCCTTGGAAGAGTGAGGGTGTCAGTTGATGGGAATGGGGCTGGGGACACAAGACAAGGTTCCTGCCTTTTGGGAGAGAAGGATGAAAGCAGGAGCTGAGCTTTGAGCAGCAGGATGGGACAACACCTCATCGTCCCACCACAACTTTTGGCACCATCCACAAAAGAGTCTCATTTTGAATACTCATAGAACCAGACTAAGGTTTGGGTTGAAAAGGACCTTAAAGGTCATCTCACTCCAACACCTGCCATGGGCAGAGACACCTTCCACTGTCCCAGGTTGCTCCAAGCCCTGTCCAACCTGGCCTGGAAAACTTTGAGAAGTGGCCACAGCTTCTCTGGGCAACCTGTGCCAGGGCCTCACCATCCTCACACTAAATAATTTCTTTCTAATATCTAATCTAAATCCCCCCTATTTCAGTTTGAGGTCATTTGCCCATTTTCTGGCACTCCAGGTCTTTGTCCAAAATCCTTCCCCAGCTCTCTTGGAGTCTCTTTAGGAACTGGAAGGGGCTCTGAGGTCACCCTGGAGCCTTTTCTTCTCCAGGCTGGACATCCCTTTCTTTCTCAGCCTGGCTCCAGAGCAAAGGTGCTGGATTCAGCTTCCTGAACATCTTTGTGGCCTCCTTGGAACTCACTACAAATGATCCACGACCTTCTCATGTTGGGGGGACACAGAATTGATTTCCTGTTATAATCTCCTCATGCTTCAAACCAAACTTTTTTTTCCCCTTTTCCTCCAAACATCAGATGTTACAGCTCAGAGGACACAATCATCCAAATGGCAATACTGAGATGAAATAAAGACACTTGGAAATTTGAATTTGATTACAGTGTTGCCTTTTAAAGTGTACAATTATGGAAGAGCACTGCACAGCAGAGCCCAGTTAGACAGGAACTTTTACAATTAAAAGGATTTGTAGCATTTGTTCCTAAAGAGATACATGCAGCAAAACAGAGATCACATTTTCAACTAAATTGGTGAAATGGCTTCTGTCTCCCTAAGTGTTTCAATTAAAGCCCCAAAACATCAATAGAACTTTCCTAGTGCCCACCTGTCCATACAGGAGGGGTTGATGGCTCTTTCCCCTGGCCAGTGATAATTCCCACACAACTCAGTCTAATCTCCCAACCTGTAAACAACCTTAAAATATGAGTTTAACTGAAGGGAATGAAATGCTTGGCTGATTTCTGTGTGCTCTGACAGCAAGGACTGACATGGACAAGAGGACATTGTTTTACTGGAAATATTTAACAGCAGTCAACCTTATTCAGAGGATGTGAGCTTCAATCTCCAGAAAAATGAAGAGTGACAACTTGAATTTCAAGTCAAATCAAGTCAGAACATTTACTGGCTTAGAGAAAAACACAAGAACAGCAGAAAGAAAATTATATTCTTCCTCAAGAATAGTGATACAGTTATTACAGAGCTAGGCAATGTCTCAGGGAAGAGAAACAAACACTATTAGGGAAATTTAGACACAGAGGTGTATTTGGCACCAAAATGCCTGCAAAGTGAAATAATGAAAATAGGAAGTGTAAACATTGCTAAAGGGAACAAAATCTTGCTTCTGAGTTTGTCCAGGGAGAATGAAATAGGGAGAATTTGGCAGTTTGCTAATTTACCCTGCATAAGTTCTTTATAGGGCAGGATGAAGTGAATTTAACCTTCCAAACTGTGACAAGAATTAGGAAGTTTCAGGAAGGGAAGCGGTGCAGAGCAGCTTTATTATCCTCAGGTGCTCGGTGCTGTCTCGGTGATGTATGCTCGCAGAGATGTTAACCTTTCCTCATTCAGTCCCACACCACCCCATTAGCATACAGCCTTTCACCAGCATTGAAAAGCTACCTAAACTGTTTCCAAAATAAAGCATTCAGCAAAAGGATTAAGATTAAAAAAAAAAAAAAAAAAAAAAATGCTGAAAGGTTTTCAGCTCAGTGCCTCCGGAACGTGACATGTAACAAAATCGTCCATAATCTGCCCGTTTTTCCAGTTAATATCAGGACAATGTCTGAACTGTGTCAGAGGCAGCAGAGGCCGCAGATAAACATTCAGATAATTTCTACCACAGATTTTTATTGCACTATCATCATTATTTATTTTACTTCTGTTTTAACCGTGCTATTGACTTTGCAAACTGATGGGGTTTTAACCATCCACACAAGTGTTCTTTATTAGTTTTAGCACTTAGCCTACACTTAGCCTACCATCAGGCTATCGTGGCTTTTATCATTTAACTCCGTGAATAATTCACCTGGTCTTCATTTGTATATTCACCTTGAAAGTTCTTATAGACTGCAATCATGTCTCTATTGATACTTTCTTCAAGATTATTTTATTTAGCTCCCTCATTTTCTCATCTGATGTTTATAGACTATATACCTCATGTTATTTTACGTGCCCTGTTCATGTTCTTTTTTGTTCTCTCTGTATATACCAAAGCCCTTCCCAAGCCACAAACTCCAAGATTTCATTGCTTGTGCCATAAAAGTGTATTTCTGTTGGAAATTTCCACCCAAACACAGAAGAAATTTTGTCACATGTTTAAGTCCACTCTCAAAAATGCTGCATGGGGCTTTGATTGGTTGACCTGTTGCATCTTGATAATTTTCCTAACTATTTGACCCAGTCCCAAAGGACTCAAATCTGATCATTTTCCACTCCTACAGTAATAAAGAAGCAATGAACTGATTCTGAAAGGCTGGGACACACTGGCTGAATTAAAATCATATTTCACTCCCTGAAAGAGACCTCTGTCTGCAAACCTACATTGGAACAGGATTCTCTCTGTGGAAAGGCAACGGTTTTCTGCTGTTCCTCTGAAAGTCTGTGTGAGTGAAAATGAAATTTTTATCACATAAACCTAGGTTTTCACTGCACAAGAAGCTCCTTACTAACACACACACGGGTGTATGGACACTGCCACTGAACCCATGAATTCTGGAGGGACAAAGGGATCACAGAGAACTACAGCAAGGGTGTTTGCAGGGAATTTATTTCCTTCTGCTCCCTGTGTACTCAAAACTGTGAAGTGGGTTTCTCCAGCAGGAGATTCAATCCAATACAGTTCTGCCCTTCATTTTTTTGGCCTTTTCTCCAAACTGGCAATAGAGACAAAGAGGCTTTACCTGTTAAACCATTTACATAAACAGCTTTACTCTGTTAACCAGTCAGAGCTGCCACTTTGTTCCATCAGATATCAAGTGTCATCCAGAGAAGGAGGGATAAATTAGACAGATGCTGGTTCAGGACTGGAGGTATTGACATGTAAGTGGGATCCCTCTTAACACCAATTTGAGATGTTTGCACAGTGGATATCTGTGTTTGAATTGATCAGGCAGACTGAACTGCCAGAAATCCACCTCTCCAGTTTTACATACCCACAGTGGAGCCACTGACCTCCAAGCTCCTGATTAAGACTCCCACTATAATCAATGGAGACATGGTCAATAAAGTCAATAGAGATAAGAGCCCTATTCTCCAGATTAAAAAGATTGACAGCTACTTAACACAAGACCCTGCCATAGACTATAAAGAGAGCCTTGAATGTCAGGCTCAGAAGCAGATTTACACTACACATGCCCAGCTGTGGCCAAGGAAGAGTGTGGGGAAAAAAACCCAAACAATCCAAAACAACATAAAAAAACACCTGACCAAAACCCACAAAGATTTTTGTTTAATGGAAAATAATATATCATACTTAGTAGGATATAGTTCAGTGCATCTGAGTATACTCAGATGTGTTTGTGTCTACTACCTGTAGAAAGAGTCTTATTGCCTTCTGAGATAGAAATCTACACTGTGGAGGAATTAACAGAGATTCCTTCAGCATGCATGGTTGAATTCCCAGTAGATTTGTCAGGGACTAGGTGAGGACAGACAGGCAAGACAGATCTGGGGTGATGCCCTAGAAGCTGCCTCTTGCAGCCCCTCTTCATGGAAAAATCCTGTTTTCCCCCCACCTGGCACATGTAAGAGTAGAAAATGTGTTTGCAATTGCCTGACCAGTGTGACAAATGAGTGACAAAACCAGCTCTGGTTTGCTGATGTGCAGTTTGTTTATTCATCTGTCACACGGAATGACCTTCTGTCTCACCACACAGAAGGCAGAATCATGTGAAAAGTTCAACTTCTTTTGACAAGTTTCCCTCAGCTTGGTGAGGACTGGAGGCAACCAGCATTTCCCCCACAGACCAGGTCTTTAATAGACTTAACACCATGAGAATACGAAGTGATCTAAGCTATATATTCACAGTGTATGAGATCACAGTGCATCAAAACTTTGATAGATGCCCCTGCTGTTTGCTCATCCTTAAGGAGCAATGACCCAGACATTAGCACGTCTAGTAAATTGTTCTAATGTGTGGTGAAAGGGGACTAATGGATACAGTAATTGATTGTTTGATGGATAACTGGGGAGCCCTTAGATTATGAGTTTTTGCTACGGTCCAAGACATTTTCATTCTCCAGTTAACCCAGAGCTGATTGCTTGCATGAATTATCTCCTTCTCTGACTGCAAATATCATTCACTTAATAAATATTTCATTAGAAACAAACCAGTGGTGGGGAGAGAGGAGGAAGCAGATGCTCAGTGCTGTGTCTGTGGAAGGTGTTAGAGAGTTTACAGAACAGAGAGAGATTATCCATGAAATGTGCTCGGGCCAGACAAGAGGTCTTTGCTTCTCCAGGATTTAGTGCTCAGAGGTAAGAAGAAGCCTGAAGGTCAATTTAAATCAATCAAGGGAGGCCCAATATGGACCAAGAAGGATGTACTGCAGTGCTGAAGCCACTCTGTAAAAGTTGGCCTTTCCCAAAACTCCAGGCTGAGC